>CM051508.1:7500000-10000000 GCA_028015205.1 Mytilisepta virgata | reverse complement strand
GCAAAAGGGACATTCAAATCGCTCAAAATAATTATCATTGTGTTTCTTGAGATGAACTTCAAGGTGACCTTTCTGTGTATACGATCGGCCACAAATGGTACACACGAATGCTCTGATTCCAGAATGGACAGGACCATGTCTTTCGATACCTCGACGATCAGGAAATGTTTTGCCACATATGGGACATTCATATAACTTCCTTTTCCCAACAATCTTGACCTGAACTCTATCTTTTTCATTCCCGCAATAAGCTGCATGCAGACGCAACATCTGAATTTTCATAAACTTTGTATTGCAAATGTTGCAATAGAATTCTCCTTTCAGTTTACTGGTTGAGAAATTTATCGCATTTTTAATGTTTGATTCCATCGTTGCCTTGGAGACATTAGTATTGAGGTCACATTTCAATGTATCTGATGCACACTCCATACCCTCATTGCAATTGACTTGCCCTGGGATATCACCAGCATCAATGGTGTCTGCACTCTGACCTGAACCATAACTATCTGGGATATCATTATCGTCATCCAAAATTTCAGAGTTGCCAGATTTTTCAAGATTTTTTACCGAATTCTTTTCCTGCACAGCTACATAGCGGAAATCTGGTCTAATTATAGACCCCAAAACAGTATTTTCCGTAACATCATTAAAAACTTTACGATATAATGGCACACTATCATCTTCAGCTATAACAGAAATAAACCAAAAGACAATTAAGTAAATTCCTTTAATTTTCAACTTTCCAAGAATAATCCATTCAAGTTTTTGGCAGGATGTATCTAAGATATTTAAATTTTTTTATGTACATTTTTGGCTATTTTTTCTTAAATTTTCAAAAAAAAGTTATTATAAATAAAAAATAATCAATCAATCAAAATTACTGTGATATATCCGTTTTTTTTTTTTTTTTTGTGGGGGGGGGGGGGGGGGGGGGGGGGGGGGGGGGGGGGGGAGGGGGCGGGGGGGTAATCAAAACATCATACAAATGTATCTCAATTAACAGCTTTTCCCTTAGTAAAATTGTAGGAATTTTCAATTTTGGATCAGTACAATTTATCGAGTCATAAATTTTGAACCAATCTCATAAAGTCACATGCATGCAACAATTTCTCACTCTGACCTCAACTTCAGTGGAAAAATAAAATGTTTACAAAGGAAAATGTAGATGTCAAAAGCTTGTATTTTTTGTCAACAAAAATTTCACCCTTACTCATACTGATTCTGATCTAGCATATATATGCACTTACTTGTTGTCTGTGAATCACTACTTCCTTGTTCCTGTTAAACAAAAAACAGACAAATTATTAGTCAGTTATCTCCCCTTACTGAAATTTTGTAAACTGTATCCAGTATGCGAAGATGTAACATTTTGGACGTTCTTAAATCTAAATATAAATGTAAATATTATCTTGTGTCAGTTATAAGTGTCGAGAATAAAAATTGAATTATTTTTTTTACTTACGGACATTTTCCTTTTTTACTAAGACAGGGAGGGGGATGGGATATTGTTTTGTTATTTTACAATTACTGTTGTAAAAATTAAGTAAATTCTTATTCAACATTAAATCCCAGGTTCCTTAAGAAGAAAATTGTTTGTATGCATACCTATAAATAATTTCCTTATAGAAACTGAATAAGGTAAATTTTGAAAAAAACAAACATTTTTTTTTAACTTTCTTTTTTTAAAATTAATCAAGTGAGGGAGTTATTAAGTGATATGTGACTGCAGGTACATGTATGAGGTGAAAAAGATTTCTGTTTTCCCTAACTTCTTATTCTGAGTTATCTGAAAAAATATATGGATATGATCAATAATCTCCCCTTTCCCTTAATTTCGCAGTAATAGCCTTTTTTAAAAACCATTTACTATTCATGAATTTCCATTTATTTCACAGTAATAGCCATTTTTATAAACCATTATTTATTCATGAATACAAGTCTAAAGTTAAACTGTTTAATGGCTCTCAACAATGCAGAGCAACAAAATTAGAAAGTTTACAGAAAATTTGGTATTTCTTGAATATACAAAAGTTTTTAACTTTATAATTTAGGTTTTCGAAGCAAACATAATTTTAACTATTTCAGAAATGTGATACTAATAGTATACATAAATCAATTGATATTAAAAAGTATTTTAGTAGTTTCAATATAGGGGAAACAACTCCCTTAGAATTATAGTTTTAGAGTTGGAGTTGTGAGACTGATAATGGTTTCTACAAAAAGGTTATACATGTATGTATTTCTTTGTACATGTAATTCATATTAAGGTGGTACCCAACACTTTCACTAAATTAATTTGGCTCATTTAATTTTCATAAAATTTTGACAAAGTATTTACTTTGACCCATTGACAAAAATTTTAAAATTTCAAAACATTTGAACCAATCAATTCATCAGAAAAATTACACTGATTGTATAGCAGTTTGACAAACACTAATATTGATCATTGAAAAGCTTAATATTCCATTAACAACACAACATTATTAAAACGTTTAGCTGATTTTACAGAGTTATCTCCCTGTAGTGTTAGGTACCACCTTAATCATCAAGATATTGTGCCATAAAATAAAGGTTTTATCATAATATAGATTATCATGTTTAAAATTTGACATTATTTAATTTTTTGTTTACAAACAATTTTCACCAGTTACCTGTAATCTATTTCAAACCTTACATTGAATGTTTTCAACTGGTCATGAACAAAATGTTTCGAAGCTCGTTGCAGTACTGGGGATGCAACAACCATGTGTATATGTCTATGGGTGACCATATCCACGTTACTACACAGATACTTTCCGCATACATCACATTTATATGAGCGCTCTGCTGAATGTTTTTCTTGGTGTTTCTTGAATTGATCTTTTGTTGTAAACTTCTGACCACATGTCTCGCAAATCAACAAAAAGTCTTTTCCCATGTGACCACAGAGATGTTCTTGCAAACTGAACCAATCTTTAAATTCTTTTTTACACAGCTGACAAACATAAACAAAACTATCAAGTTCTACATATCTCTTCTTTTTCCCACTGTCAGCAGACCCAGAACCGACTGTAAACTCTCGTATGGAGTATAATTCAGTGTTACGATGTGCCATGATATGAGATAGTAATTCATTCTTTTGTCCAAACTGACTTCCGCAGGCATTGCACAAATATGGATATTCCTGTGATTTGGTGTGGTGGTTTATATGCGTTTCATATTTGTCTTTACGCTGAGAAACCTTGAAACAATATTCACATTCAAAAGTCTTGTTAGAATCATTGTGTAATTTCATATGTTGCTGAAGATGACCTGTAAAATATTTATACATCTTGTAAATATGGTAATATTTACCATTGCAATATTATCAGTAAAATACAACTAGCATGACCAAGGAAAAGATCTGACTTTAATTTTTTTTTGTTTACATGCAGGTCAAAATGCTAAAATTAAACTAGAGGCTTCCAGGAGCCTGTATCGTTCACCTGGAATATATCCATCTTAACTGGTAGTCTGGAACATTGCTGTCAAGCTAACTGGCTCACTGGTTTCAAACAAGAAGATCTTTCAGTGATTTTTCCAATTAGGTCCTATGTTAAACTATGTTCGGCTTCTGAGGTCAACTTGGATGACAGGTGGGATTATCGCATATTATTCTGAAAGAGGACCAACTAAGGGCCATTGCTGTCAAGTCTTGTTCCAATTGGCCCAGTGGTTACAGACAAGAAAATCCTTAAGTAAATTCCCCATAGGGTCTTATTCTAAACTATTCGGCTCTGATGGCCTTATTGGATGATGAGCCGGGTCGTCGGATATAATTCTGAAAGAGGACCAACTAAGGACCATTGCTGCCAAGTTTTGTTCCAATTGGTCCAGTGGTTTCAGACAAGAAGATCTTTAAGTAAATTTCCCATAGAGTCCTATGTTAAACTAGAAAATGTGTCTATTAGACACGGATGCCCCACCCTAAAAACAATATAGGTTTTGTAATATTGACTGTAGTGGTGAAATATCATTGATATATTACTATAGGTTTCTGAGAAATGAACCTAAACCCAAAACTTAACCAAAGTCACTGAAGCATGAAATGTAGGTCATAGCCACCCAAGTGTTGCTGAACTGCGTTGTACTATACAAGAGGACTGTAGTGGTGAAATATCATTGATATATTACTATAGGTTTCTGAGAAATGGAGCTAAAAGCAAAACTTAACCGAATCAGGATGTACATGTACGTATGGACGGACGTATGGACAAGGGTAAATCTATATGCCCCAGCCAAATTCGTGGCAGGGCATTACTATGTTCGGCTCTAGCAGCCATCTCGGATGACGGGCCGGTTCATCGGACACAATTCTTAAAGAGGACCACCTAAGGACCATTGCTGCCAAATTTTGTTCTACTTCAATAAATTGGCCCAGTGGTTTCGGAGGAGAAGATCTTTAAATGAAAGTTTAAGACGATGACGACGGATGCCAAACACATCAAACAGGTAATATTTCATCAAATAATATTCCCCAAATTTTAAAATTACTCTGCATATTGAAAAAATTTGACAATAACCAATTGTTATGAATTAGAGAGATAAGTGGGCATGTGTTGGTAATTATAAGAAATGGTATAAATATGATTTTCATAAAATTCCTTAATTTGTACCAAACAGATTATTTCAATGCCTGTTTATGAACTTTGAAGCTGTTTCGGAGAAGAAGATGAAAATGTGAAATGTGGACGGATGACGAACGACGGACGCAAAGTGATGGCAAAAGCTCACATGGTCTTTTAGGCCAGGTGAGCTAAAAAAGGATTATTTTCGAGGCTTTATTGATATATAAGCTATTTTACTTATAAATACCTTTTTGAGTGTATGCTCTTTCACAAATATGACACTGATAAGGTCTAAGACCAGTATGAACAGGACCATGTCTCTCAAGTCCACGTCGATCACGGAAAGATTTTCCACATATGTCACAATCATGATGAATGATTTTCTTTTTACCTCCCTTCTTTGTTAGACCTGTTTTTTGGGGGGTCTTTTTTGAAAATACATGAGCGTCACTTTTTGAATTACTACATGTTTGCACATGCTCCTGAAAGTACTTTGCATCTGTAAATTTTTTCTTGCAAACACATTTTATTTCAATTGGAACAACTTCCATGCTTTCATTGCCATCTTCATATTTTGTATCTTGAAAATTGTTTTCATATAATTCTGAATTCTCGACTCTAATTCTTCGGACAGTCTCTTTCCTTTTTCGTCTGTTTCTAGGCTTGCAAAGTGTATCTGTGTAACCATGTTGACTAGAATTAACATCATTTGTACATACAGAAAATGGCATACAAGAATTTCTTTTATCGACATATTTACTATTTTCTGGCAGTGAGAAAGGTAATTTAATTTCTAAAGAGCTGTTTGAAAGTTCATGGACACTGTCTTCATTTCCCATGATGCCTTGGTCATTATCATCAGTACTTTCAATGTTTGTCTTAACCAAGTACATGTCGCCATAGTTACAATCTTCTGTGTCAGAATCACCTTTATTTAATGAGACATTGTACCCATGGTAACAATCGTCTGCTACTACATCATTAGGCTCTGTCTTTACAACTATTTGAAATTCTTCATTTGTATCTGAACTGGACATTTTAACAATGACTTGCGCTGACAAGGAAACCCAATCCTTAATTATCTATTGATGTCTGACCTGCCTATATGTCCATCATTTTTACAAGAACTAGTTATGGTTATCTCTTTTCCAACATTTCTGGGATAATCTGCATTAAAAAAATCAAGGAGATTGTAATTACATTGTATTTGTGTTTAGCTGAATGAGGCATTAAAATATTTGATAAAGGGCTTCGTTAGGGGCAGCATGGTTGACAGGTAAACATACACACTATTATGCTTGACCCCAAATATTATTTGTTGGATATTATAATATAAATTACACAGTAATATTCAACATAATACAAAAACCTGATAAAAACCAAAACAAAACTAACAAAAAATTAACACATCCAGCCAAATGCTACAAAAAAATGTATTTAGGCCTTGTTAACCCCTTATAACTCAAATATAGTCCCCATATTTTAAAGTGTATTTTTTCCATTTCAATTTTCCCCTCTTTCTGTTAGCCTTTTTTCCAGTATTATAGTTAAAATATAAAGCAAATGGGTCAAATTACTTAATTTTAAACAGTTTTTATTTTACAGAGGTATTTAAAGTTGTAAATACCCAATTTCAGGATGTTTGGGGCTTAGTGAATGATAACTATACCCCTTAAAGACACTTTGGGAATTTTCTTGAATTTGCACATGTAGGGTCAATGGGGAGATCACTAGGCCATGGGAATATTCCCATTACTAAGCAATCTCCCCACTGATCCTTTATCCTTTATATTCCCATTGCCTAGCAATCTCCCCATTGACCCTATACCCTTACCACTGAATTTTTCAGAGACATGAAGCCAAGTCAGAAAAAATAGCCCTGGACACAGAATCCTAAAATGGATTACTAACTTGTTTCCTCTAATTCTTTGTGCATTTATATATCTCTTGACCGGTTTGATAATTTCTCATATCAACAATGGTTAAATGCTTGTGAAATTTCCTGCCAAAAAACGTTCGGAAGACCTCTCTGAGTTTTATATTGTCAATACAGAAAAAGATTCTAAAACTCTTGACTTGTAAATTGTGAAATTTATCCACTTTCGATAATCAAATTTTCATTTTTTAATATATTCCCCGTTTCCATTCTCTATTCTTTATGTACTAATCATGCAGTTGTAGAGTCCACTCTCCTCTGTGACCATGACTTATTAATAAATGGAGCAGCATACTGCATATTTGATGGACATGAAAGACATAAAACCAAATTATTAAAATCATCCATATCATTTATATTTGGTATATCAGTTAGGATGTTCAACTCACGCCAGGTGGAGCTGTTTTCAAGGAAGTTATTTCAAAACTGGGTTAAAAAATATTTATCACCTATCTATAGACAATTTGGGTACCATATATAATGTTTACAATCAATGTTTCCACCAAGTGATGCACCTAGTGTAAACTGAAGATCCTATATTAGTATATATATATATATATGAGTTTGTCGGTTGTTTCGATTTTTCCCTCCTTCGAATATCCCTTTGGTATAATATTCTTTACTTTACTTGATATGTATGATAGTTATTTTTATTCTTAATCTTATATTTATTTATTTATTATTGTTCGTTACCACAAACTATGGTTTTAATATTCAATATACACAAAAATAAATGAGCGACCATTTGGTCATAATATTTTTGGGCTATGTCTGATACATCGTCACTGGTGCTGCAGGCTGGAGCGGGCGAGACACTACAAATCCATTGAGTAGAACTTCGGCGAGATGAGGTACATTAATTTAAATTTTATGGATTCTTACCTAATTATTTTTGCATTATTCAGTGTTAATTAATTTGAGATTCTTTTCATTTTTTCGTATTATAATTCTGGAAAAAAATAATAACAGGAACTGACTTTGAAATTCTAATGACCGGAACAATGTCGAAACGTATGCGTTTTAAATCCGTCTTGCTAGTTAAGTAAAAACAAGATAGTTTTCGTGGGATAAAGTGAAGCATGGGTACATAGTAACGGAACAGTTGTAGAAAAAAATAACTAGATTTCTTATCTAATGTGTCTAAACACAAGTTTTAAACTTCTGTATAAAAAATTATATCAGTCCAGTGTTATGAAGAAAATTAAAGAAAACAAAACAAAAAAAAACAGAAAGTCATTCAGATGGAAAACTATGCAGCTATAGCAAATTTAGAACATTTTTTGGACTTGAAAATTATCTCATGTTAATGAAATCTTTTGTGCAGCGGAGAAATTTCACTAGATTGCGAATCTCATGCCATAGATTACAAATAGAAAGAGGTCGTTATCAGGGTGCTCACCGACAAAATTGACTGTGCAGCAGGTGCAAATCTTCAGAGATTGATGATGAGAAACATTTCTTATTTTCATGTACAACTGCTCCTTCTGAAAGAGCTAAAATGAAGGACATGATTAATAATACGTTTCCAAATTTTGATAGATTAAACCAGGAACAACAATTATTCTAACTTTTGAATAATGAAAATGTTGAAATTTTAGTTTCTATTTCTAAATTGATAATTGAGAGTAAAATATAACGTTTTTAATGTCACTGTCTGGCTTTTCTACAATTGATACGAGGTGGCATGATATTTTGATATACTATAAAAACAATCAAGAACATGCCTCATGCATCGTCCCTTGGTACCACTTGTAGATTAGTAACACAACTGACATTGAATTTCGGCCTAAAGTAAACTGTTAATGTTTAGCGGGACAAATAAAAAACTGATGGGTATGGTCTATCTTTTGGAGTACAGAACATTCTCTTTTCTTTCTTGTTTGTTGTAGACAGACTCGAAGCGATGTGCGCTTTGGTACAGTATTAACAGAGACATATATAACAATGTTATATATGTCTCTGGTATTAACCTGAATATGGTTTTGTGTAATAATTATTGATTGATTGATTGATTATTGTTTAACGCCGTGTGGTCGACATTTAAGCCATATCACGGCGAGAACTAATTAAATTAAGTATAATTAAAACAAATACTGTCTAAAACGAATGAACTATTTACAAATAATATTTAAGGAGAAAATAAAACAATACAAGAATCTCAAAAATCAAAAATTATATCACAGACAAAATTTGGAAAATAATATTACAGATACGCTATTAAATAAATTAACATCATTCAAAACATATAAACAAATTTGTGTAATAATTATACTTAATGTTTGCCATCATAAAAATAGTGACTTATAATATATCTTATGTGTTGTACATGTATAATTTTCCAATCATGATTGTTTGTATTGTCAAATATGCTCATATGGGCCCTTTAATTGGAAATAAAATCATCTTCTATAGATGTTTACCACAAGCAGTCTCATTATTGAAAAACATTTTTAAACAGCCACCCCCAAAGCACTTTTTTCCGGTCAAATTCAACTTCAATTCCAAATTTTTAATCCGAAATAAGTTAAGGGCCCATCATTAGCATATTCAAATCAATATGAATCAAGAAAATCAAGCATTCACAATCAAAGAGTCTATGAAAAGGGAAAACTCAGGAAGATACGTATATATACCCGTTCTACTTAAAATTGATATTCATATAAACTCATGTATCACTAGCCTTATGATTTTGATATCTTTTATGTGTTTTTCATACGGTTTATTAGAAGATAAATAGCTTATAAGAATCGTAATAGTATTGAAAGTTTATTCATTATCTCGGGGTCACTGTGCTTGTTCAACCCAACACTAATTTAAAACAAAACATCATTATGCTGTCTGTTCATTGACTATTATTTGTTTATGTTCTGTATCCTGCTCATTTATGGGCGTCAAATTGACAATAATAAGGTATTCCTATTCTTATTCTCAATCTAACTAGATGTACCGTGAGCAAATGTAAGCGTAATTTCATTCCGCCGTGTATTTATTCCGCGTAACTGTTTTTCACTAGGGAATATTGGATGTAAATAGTGTGAAAACGTCGATATTGATTTCGTTGTTTTGTTTACATTAGACCGGTTTGTTTTTTACTTTCTTTTCATACTTCATTGACCTCGCAATATATATTTTAATGAATTTAATATTTTGGTACTTTTTGTACATAGGATAAAACTCTCTAGTGTATATTTGACTGTAAGGACTCTCTTTTGTTAGTTACAAACAATCTTTTGTTAGTTACAAACAATCTTTTGTTAGTTACAAACAATACATGTATTGTGATGTTAGCTGATTTGAATAGTCTCCCTTTATTCGGTCTTGATAATTTTTTTTCTGAATAAGATGTTTAAAATAAGTTGAAACCTTTAAAACAAATAAAAATATAAATGAGCATTAGTTATCTTACTGTAAACCTTTTTTATTTTAAAATGCGTTCAGTGTGTTATTAAAATTTGTAATTTATTTTATTTTTTAATATCTTTTCTTTAAATTCACATGGGAAACATATTATAATTTAAATTGCACTCCCTTCCGTCCGTGCGAGACCTAAATAGGTAGTCAAGGACGTTAAAAACTCCCTCAATCACTACTGAATAGAAAATTTATTGTTTTAATACACAGATACTTTACTGTAAATAGGATGAAATTACCTAGTATCTTCCTGTCGCATTTTGAACTATGGGTGGTTATTTACATGTCGCTGTGTATTTTATAAATGTGATTTGTGTGGATTAGCGTTATCTCCCTTTAATAGGTTCGGATTCATTTTTATTAAGATGTTATTTATAAGTTTGATTTGGCTTAAAACAAACTAAAATATTAAGAAGCTTTGCTTATCTAAGTGTTAAAATATTTAAATTTTGATATGCATTCACTATTTATGAATATTCCATTGCTCAATATATTTGAAATACCTTATTTTTCATTTCACCTGATAAAGTTATAACAGATCATAACAATTAAATCAGGAGATGTTGCGGTGGAGAGAATACCAGTCTTTCTTATGTTCTCTATACGTTCAATGTAGAATTTTTTTTTTTTGAATTGTCAAATGTGAGACAGATTATTTTTTTCAATACAAGTGCAGACCAGAAATATTTTTTTTTTACCAAAATCAGGGTCAGGATATTTTTTTATAAAAAAACTCACCCTCTCGCTTATTTAAAATGAGTAGTTAAACACTTCATCATAGCACTAGTGTAATCATTCCTGGTTACAAATCACTAGTGTAATCATTCCTGGTTACAAATCACTAGTGTAATCATTCCTGGTTCCAAATCACTAGTGTAATCATTCCGGGTACAAAAGCACTAATGTAATCATTCCTGGATAAAAAACACTAGTTTATTTTGTCCATTTATCACATAAATCAATTATGCAAGTTTCAGTATATTCAAATACCCCCCCCCCCCCCCCCAAAAAAAAAAAAATACCAAGCCCCATTTTTATATAGTTCCCCTTCAAAAAAACCTCTTTAGAATGTTAGGATGTGTGATGGATATTTTACACTGGATCCGGAGAAAAAACCTAGGGATATTTTGTTGGTGGATAAAAAACACTAGGGGTTTTCATCCGCCGGATAAAGTACACTGGCGGAATCAAACCACTGTTACACAAAGCTCACAAAGGATACTCCCCGCTTTGAAGTCCAATTATCTCCCTTGTGTGATATCGGAAAGCAAAGATTTTTCTTCATGCACATCTTTGGATGATGTACTTCCTTTCTGTAAAGTTTCTTTGAAATCCATTGAGCGGTCTAGGAGGAGTTGCGCTTACAAGATATATGGACAGACGGACAGACAGACGGACGGACAAGGTGATTCCTATATACCCCCCCCCCCAAACAAGTTTGCGGGGGGTATAAATATATACATATATACCTGCGACTAATATATTAGTCCTAGTATATACGTACCACACTGATTTGATTGTGATTGAAGATTATTTGAGGGACAAAAATCAATACAACAAATGAGTGTAACCTTTCACGGAAGTCATGAACTCTAACTAACCACCTACCCCCTACCCCAAGAAGCTACTTTAGGGGTCATCACAATTCAGGACGACGGTAAAATTTCCAAAGAAAGTGATAACAGAGGAATGAAAATTCTGCAGTTTTCTTGTAGATAGGTTTGGAAATTTACGTTCTTCATCTGTTGTCATGAATGAATGTATATTCTGACAGGAAAACTATATCTAATTTGAATCAAATCGTCTTATTTCCTTACCCCTCCCCAAACCCGAGCAATGCAGAATGCCTCTCCGGATAAGCTTTTGAGTGACGTAGGGTGATCTAAAGAAAATTCACTGTATAAACTTCGATTGTGTAAGTACAATATAATAATGAATATTGGAGAGGATATTTAAAATGTTGTTTTTTTTAATAATCCATGTAATCATATTTAAGATGTTTAGTCACTTTAATGCTTCTTGTTTCCGCAATTTGATCCATTAATTAATATAAATATCCTATTATTTTTTGTGAACAAATTTCAAACTTGATAAGAACAGGTCATATATCATGTGTATCATGGTCTTTTGTCTCGCCTCCGACGAATCACGATTGAGATCTTTGGTCCACAGATACATTGTGATTAACTTTGCAACCGTCTACTTGTCTTATGACCTTGACCAGTCTCAGCAACTGTAATACCTAGGCCCACCATATTTGGTCTATAGATAGTTCATGATGGGTAGTAGTATATGGGCACAGGCAAATGAGCATTTGAGGAGGTGGAACCGGAAGTGATGTCACCGGAAGCGGAAATGACGTCACAGGAAGTGCTGTCACCGGAAAAGATTTCCAATTATTCTGTACATTTGAGCAACTATTCTTAAGTATCCACGGCTTTCCACGTTTGGGAACCATTTTGCACTCTTCGTAAACGTTCGGTCGTTTCCGGCATCAGAGGTGCTCTCTTACAGGTCCGCATTCATGGATGCATCCATGTTGGATTACGCAATGCTGTTAACGTGACGTCATGGAAATTTTCAGTGGAAATTTCAAGTAAAACAACGGATTTAAACATGTCGGTGAACGCGATCGTTAGACACAAGGTAGACTCAAGGCTTTTATGCGTCTGTGCAAATTGGAAAATACAACTTAAAGATCAAATGGTCATATCGTATCTGCACACCATCCCTAAGTTCTGTTGTCAAACATTCACCTTGTCTCTTCCATAACCCTTCCACAAATTGAAATAAAACTCACGAGACAATAACTTAAAGACAATAGAAATCTAAGCTAAGAAAAAAAATACACGATTTACACAATTTTTAACATCTTTTTGGAAAATTTGGTGGCCCTTAAAAGGGCCGTTTTTATTGTTGTATCCCCGTCAACAGCAAGGACGTATAACTAACATAACTAATATACGTCCTTGTCAACAGGGATACAACGTCTTTATCTTCTAGTGGTTCCCAGCCACCGCAACCACACCCCCAACCTCTGACGAAAAACGTTGTCTGGCAGCCAGGGCTTGGTGGAATTTCCCTGGCTTTCTCCACCACTCTCTGTAAGCACAGCTCCATCTCCGACATGGACTAAAAGGTCGACTTCATTGGAAATTCATGATGATGTGACACAATATGCGACAAGTCAATCGCAATCGCCATTGTCAACACTAATGACGCCGTGACGTCAACAGGACAGAAACGTATACACAAAATGAATTCCGGTTATAGAAAGGATACATGTTTCGGAAAACATGACAGGAAAGATAACTCTGCATTTATCCAGGTTTGTGACTGGCACTTCTATAGGCTGCATTAAACCCTCCTTCTTTCCCTTTTTTAATTCCTTTCTTTTTATAATTTTATATATACTTTTTGCTGCAGAGGTAACTCTTGGCTGAGGTTGGATACCTGGGTTCACTCCTGGTTTTTATAGGAGTTCGTGTTGTTCATTGTTTTTTAGTTTTCTGTGTTTATTTGTTGTGCTTGTGGTTGTTCATTTGTCTTCCCGGGTTTGTCTGTCCAATGGATTACGTTTTTTTTTTCCGCTCCTTAGGTATATTTGTCCTTTTTATGTAAACATCATAATTGTACAACCAAATTTAACTTCTTCGGGTTACACATTTTACCCCTTTTTACAACGTTTTTCGTGATATATCAGGGCAAAAACTTATAAAATTGAATATAAAGAAATATTTTGTTGATTATTATGTAAACATTTACATTGATTTCAAGACAGAAAATTATAAATGTGGAATTAGTAATTATATTCAAGAAAAGGTATTTTCGGTACTGGGATTTTGGGTACGGGTACGGGTTACACATTTTACCCACAACCAAGGAAAGCTTGGTCCGAGACCACAATTATTTCATAGTGCACTTTCATATTAATTAGCATTAAGTCAAATTTAAAAAAATTGCACCAGCCCAAACTTTATAATCTTTCTTTTCTTCAATGTACACTCATAACTGGAAAATATGTCAAAATTATAGAAAATCCTACCATTGCAAATTCAAGAAAACCCCCAAAATGCCTTCAAGGTGTATAGTTATCATTCACACAGTCCCCAACATCCTGGAATTAGGTCAATTTGACAGTCACCAAATTACAACTTTTATATACTTCTGATTAAAAAACTGTTTTAAATTAAGTAATTTGACCCTTGTGCTTTATATTTTAACTAGGATACTTAAATAGTTAAAAAAAAAGGCAAACACAAAAATGGAACCGAATAAGGGTTCCCAACCAACAAACAGCAAACACTTTTAGATTTTAGTGATACCACTTTTAAATAACTGTTTAATATAGGAACTTATCTTTATCTTAATGTGTGAATGCTGCATGATAGAAACTGAATTATTTTAAACCATATTCTACTTACATGTGAGGACGCCAAACTATGCTTTTTAAACATTAATATATTTTATCGGATCTGCACGTAAAAATATCTTTTAACTGTACAAATCCGGATGAAAGAGATGAATCTTGCTAGCGTTGAACCTTAGCTATCTTTTAGACACTGTGCATATTTTAAACCTGCATGTACCTGTAGTATATAAACCCAGTGAAACGGATCTATATATGTTGCACCTGCTTTGCACGATAGTGTTGTATATATATTTGATGGCACTTGGTCTTGTACATAGGGATTGGAATGCTCAACCATTTTAAACTATCCGATGTAATAGTAATTAAAACCCTTAAATACAAGTAATAAAAACAATCATTTTTACTTGGTGTTCCTACTTGGAAGGACATACGAAGAAGAAGAAGAAAGTGGGGAAAATTAAAATGGAAAAAATACTGTCATGAATAATGGTTTATGCATTTTACATATTTCGCTATTTAACTCATTATTTGGCTGGATACATGTATTTGACTATTATTTGTTTGTATGTTTCACATATGTATTGATTTAATCATTAATTGTTGTAAAAGTGCAGCCAGGTATGGAACTTAACACCTGTTCAGTCACATGATTTACCTGCTTTAGACAGTATACAAGGAAATGTTTTGGTCATAATCTTTGTTAATCTGGGGTGTTAATCGCGTTAATTTTTAGTTCCGCATTGGTTCCGAATGTGAAGAGTGAAGACGTGAATCTGACCTGGAGCGAATATTTGAAAGATTTTTGTGTTTATCTTGAGTTACATTGTGTTAAACTGTGTTATTTTTGTACATACAAAGTCGTTATATCATTGCATTAATACTTAAAATTAAAAGCCCACAATTTAATAGGGTTTTAGTAAAAATCCGCTGACGATACCTGTCAGGAAATTTTGACGCCATTTTTTCACGGAGGCGCGAAATTCAAATAGTCTTCTTTAACAAAAGATTTTCTTAAAACTTTTTTTTCTCTTCATTTACTTATATATTTGCAATATACTGAGAGATTTTAATAATTAAATTTCTAAATTGTATTTAAGGCTGACCCCATTTCACAGAGATTGCCCCAAATTAACATCTGAATTATAGTCTGCTTCCAGTGCTTATATCCAATATTTAGCTTGCATATAGTGTAGTATAGTGCCATAATTATATCAAAATAGTGCTTGACATATATATATTTCTAACATTGAACAAATCCAGAATCGCTAACTTCTGCCTCACATATGTCACTGAATAAACTTCTCAAACAGCTTAGCAAGCCAGAAATATCTCCAACAAATACAAGGGCTTATACCCCGGTGCTTTTATCTGATAGTAAAGGAATAAAATTAAAAAACAAAGTATTTTCGGACCACCCTGTTACTCAATACATCCACTGGTGGTGCAAAGGTGGTGAAACTTTCCAAAGCCGTTACGATTGGCTGAAAGCAAACTTAAGCAGCAAGCTATCAACAACAGGCAATTTGTGGTTATATGTTTGGCTAGATACTTGTAACCTCACACAAAAAAACGGCCGTTATATATCCCTAAGATCCACTGACAACTCTACTGTAGACAAGTGTGTAGAATATATACAGAAAATAATCAACCTAATAAAGGAACATCCAAGCTGCAAAATCACAATCCTTGAAATTCCAATATATTCCATATCTAAGTACAATAAATCATTAAGACACTCATCCCCGGAACAATTTGAAAGTCAAGACAAACAGCTAGAGGAACAAGTCCATACTCTAAATAGCTACGTAAGAAACATCAATAAAACACTAGGCGTATACAGCCTACAATTTTCTACCGACATTCAAAATCACAGAAAAGTTAAAGCTCATAAACATCCTGAAAACCGCAATTATTACAATTTTGAGTTATACAGTGACGGACTACATCCCGGTCATACACTATCTAGATACTGGTTGCGGAAAATTAGTAACCAAATGAGTAGAGACTGTTGGAAATAAATTAACAACCTTATAATAGAAATTAGATATACAAAAACACTAGTTACCAGCCTAACGTGAATATTCATATACTGAACATCTTCACATCAGACAGCACGGGTATTTTCTGAGCTATACTGCTAACCATCCTTATATTCACTATTTAGAAATTAAAACAATATTCACAGGGGCGGATCCAGAGTGGCGACGAGTGGGGGGGCACAATTTTGAATAATTATCTCCCCTTTTTGGGGGGATAATGAAGATTTTAAGACCTTTATTGTTGAGGGGGGGGGGGGGGGTACAGCATCATATCTTCTTTTTGGTTAACGTCACAGAAGCTTATGTATCTGCCGAAAAATTGAAAGCAATTATTATATTTTTACTGCTGTTGTCACGTTGTAGAACTAAATATCAGGATCTGGTCCTCTGTGGTCTCTGTGCATGATTAGTGATTGTAAGAAAGAAGATAAATATACTTAAGGGGCAAACCAAAAAACGCAATACATCATAGCTAGACCGACAAGCCCGGGAAGGAAAATGAACAACCACAAGCACAACAAATAAACACTGAAAACTAGAAAACAATGAACAACACAAACTCCTATAATAACCAGAAGTGAACTTAGGTGCTCCGGAAGGGTAAGCAGGTTCCTGCTCCATATACGACACCCAACAAAGTTCAACAAAGTCAATCCGCCATCCGGTGGTAGTCACAAATCGGTGGAGGTACGTGAAATGTTACCACAGTGGGAACAGGTCCAACATCATCTTCGATATTCGTGATGAAGACCGTAACATTTCCTAAGTGGTGACATCAACTTATCGATGATTGAAAAACGTACCATGAGCGAATTGAAAAGGGGACCCAAATTAAGTAATTAAACTTTCAATAATTAATAATTTTGTTTCTTCAAAAATCTCTTGCAAAATCACTGAAATGTGGCAGTTTTAAAGTTCAAAATATAATGATTGAAGTGGCTGCATTTTCGGTAGCCAGTGCAGTTTGGATTCTCTGACGTTACATGTATCAAATTTCAAAATGGATCTCACAACTTTCGTTCTTTTACACTGCCACCGAGGTGCTAAAAAACAATCAACTGAGAGAAGAAATGTTTTGACAATTATTAATATCTTGAAGTTTTAAATAAAATAAATGACAATTTATTAAATTAAAGGTTTTAAATTTATATTTCAGAAGTCTCACTGATATAAATATTATAAACAAAATGTTGATGTAGCTCTCATATGTCGGAACAGTTTAAACAAATCATAGTAGTAAAGATTTATCAGATATTGTAAATGCCCATTTGTACTAACAACACACTTAAATTTAAAAAGTCCAGATATTTTTACTTACCAATGAATTTCAAATATATTAATTTAAAAAAAAGATAGACATCTTTTAATAATCTTTTGTTTATATTTAAAACAATACACGTCAGCTAACAATGAATCAATAAGTAAGCCATTGTATAAGAAGGGTACATGTTCAATTAAACACTTGCAAATCTTCAAGGGGCACTGGTGGAAAATTAATTTTACTTTCTTCACTGTGATACATTTCCATCTCATTAACTCTTATCTTTATCATCAGATTTGTAAAAAGTTACATACATGTTAATTTTCACAACTAGGTGGCAATCAACCATTACAATAGATAACGTGTTATGGTCACTTTCTTAAAATTTGCCTTTCGTAATTATGACCATGTTGAACGATGTGAAGCTTTGTATCTAGTAATTTTACGTATAATTTTTTTGTGTGTGACCACAACTGGGGGGGGCACGTGCCCCCTGTGCCCCCCCGCTAAATCCGCCACTGATTCACTAGCTATTTGTATTACATATTCATACTGAACATCTCGACTTTAAATCAGTCAGCACGGGCATATTCCGAGCTATACTGATAAACCTGGTATTCCCATATAGAAGTTGAAAAATAACCACTAGCTATTGTCTTCCGTAAATAAACTGAACATCTTCACATCAGTCAACATAGTGAACTTCCACACATCAGTCAGCACGGGTTTCTCCGAGCTATACTGAATATCCTATCTTCAGTCAGCACGGATATTTTTCCGAGCTATACTGAGCCTCTACACATCAGTCAGCACGGGCTTCTCCGAGCTATACTGAATATCCTATCTTCAGTCAGCACGGATATTTTTCCGAGCTATACTGAGCCTCTACACATCAGTCAGCACGGGCTTCTCCGAGCTATACCGAATATCCTAGCACCAGTCAGCACGGATATTTTCCGAGCTATACTGAACTTCTACACATCAGTCAGCACGGGTTTCTCCGAGCTATACTGAATATCCTAGCACCAGTCAGCACGGTGAACTTCTACACATCAGTCAGCACGGGTTTCTCCGAGCTATACTGAGCACCCTAACATCAATCAACACGGATATTTTCCGAGCTATACTGAACTTCTACAGATCAGTCAGCACGGGTTTTTCTGAGCTATACTGATATAAACACGAGAAAAGGAAAATAGCACTAATATGGAGATAACAACATCTGAAGACAGCGTGGGGAAAACTTTACGTAAAAGCCAACGTAATTCAAGAACCAACCTTACTAGATCAAGCTTAAGCCCACAAAAAACTCCAAACTTAGTAAATGAAACATCTAAACCATACAAGCTCAATGTTGATAAAGCACTAGATAAGAAACGCACAAATTGCAATACAGAACATCTGCAAACTGTGATGAAACAAAATGATAATTTCAGGATGTACATGAGCACAGCAGCATATGAACTAACAAAAGCAAAGCTTCCCATTATCCTTAAGAACTTCACGGACAACGAATGTCTTGCTATTTCTATACACAGAGGGCTTGACTCGAATATTGCTGAAGTAGACACTAGATTTCGTGTTCTTAACCAACTCAAAAATGGAAAGCCAGGAAATAAACTAAAATTCACAATTAACTGCTACCATACAAGCACTTCCCTACTGGTTAATGGATCAAAGCTGAATTTATTCATTGAAAACATCTTGCCCAAAATAAAAGAAGCAATAAACGCAAATTGTAGCAACCTTAATGAGCTTAACTACAGAATTGAAAATTCAATTGTTCGAAACATAAAGCAGGGCCAAACGGAGCACCAACAAATTACTGCTAAAATTCCAGAGCCAGCTACTGAAACTATAGAACAATCTTACCAAATAGAAGCTAATACAATTGATAGCATACAAACAGAAGTTGATCATTCTTACCAAATAGAAGCTAATACAAATGATAACGTACAAACAGAAGTGGAAAATATAGATATCTGTCCAGTATGTCAAGAACAGGCTGAGGATGACACCATTGAATGTGAAGAATGTAATGATTGGCTACATTTTGAATGCGTAGGACTTACAAAAACCCAAGTCCAGAAAATAGATCATAGCATGCCATATATATGCAAACAATGCATAGAGAACCAACTGTATCAACTTCCAAATGACATGGATAATAATGTGGACGTATCTACGCAACATCAGAACATCGAACAAGAACCGAATCAAGACTCCACACCCCAGTCAGCACGGGTTTTTCCGAGCTACACTGGAACTGATAACGACAGCACAAACCTTCCCCCAATAGTTAAATCAATAACTAGTATTACGCCAAGTAAAACTTCCACGTCACAAATGGCACAGGCTCTTCCGAAATCCACTGGTTCGATAAATGATTCTGCTGATATCCATATAATAACTAAAGCGATATCTAATATTACTCCTCAAACAGAAGAAGTATGTAACAAACATGTCTCCAATCAGTCAGCACGGGTTTATCCGAGCTATACTGACATGACAACCTCTACAGAACAGCAAAATGAGCAGTTAGTACAGATAACCAGCACATCCAACTTTATCCCAAATGAGCAACAAAAAGTTACTCCCAAACAAGCAAAAGCTACCAAGAATACTGGTCTTAATCAAAGGCAACAATCAAAAGCCATAGATTCATCTCAAAGAAGTTATATAATAGATCTAGAAAGGAAATTAAAAGATCGAGATAGAACAATAGAAATTATGGAAAAGAGGCTATCTCAGCTAGAACAAAGAGAACAAACATCATCCATGAACAACCAAGAACAGAACTATACAAACACCCGCCAAGCAAACAATGGATGTAACTCAAACAACAATAGCTGCCAAATTCAACAAATTATGAACAATGTAAAAATGCTTGAGTTCCAGCTTACTCAACATATGTGTATGAATACAGCACTAACCACACAAATGGCAATGCAAGTACACCAAAGTATACTCCTCAAACAGGCAACATGCCCACCTACAATGCCACTACCTGCACAATACCAGCCTTACAATCATGGAATGTATACAGTAAATCCATCAACAGGGACATATGTTCCCACTTCATTTCATATACCTGCGCCAATGCCTACTTACAGACCACACCAGTTTATGAACCAACATATGGGGCAACCCACACCAACAGTATTGCAACAACCCCCACCATTCCATCATCAGATACACGTACCATCCTTCATCCAACCTCCAAACCAAAGATCTCAATATCAGAATAGCAACCATCTGAGTGGTCCAGGAATACCACCACCCACACCAACAGTATTGCAACAACCCCCGCCATTCCATCATCAGATACATGTACCATCCTTCATCCAGCCTCCAAACCAAAGATCTCATTATCAGAATAGTAACCATCTGAATGGTCCAGGAATACCACCACCAACATATTTGCAAAATGACTTTAATATAAATCCTTCAAATATACATTCAGACCAAGCTCAGAACAAAGAAACATCTGTACCTCCCCAATCTTCTATGGACTCATTTCAACCAGAAAAAAGATAACCTTGTAGAACAGACCAGTGCTAATATAAATATGCCACAAGAAAATGACCTGGTCACTC
Organism: Mytilisepta virgata; assembly: GCA_028015205.1. NCBI lineage: Eukaryota > Metazoa > Mollusca > Bivalvia > Mytilida > Mytilidae > Mytilisepta > Mytilisepta virgata. The sequence goes on along the minus strand of CM051508.1, from coordinate 9,978,799 downwards.
ACAAGAAAGAATCGACACAAGCTAACAACGGAGCAAGACCAAAGAAAATAAAAAAACTCCACATCAAAGAGACAAATGAAAGAAAGCAGCCAAAAGAACTAGATTTAAGAGAGAATATCAAGCACATAGAAGAACAATCAGTAGACCAAAATTGCCAACCGAATCATCATTTTTTAGAAATTCCAAGCCTCAAGAAAATTCCACCAATTTTAGAACCAATACAAATAGAAAACAACATGACCAGGATATAGATGTCATAACATGTAACATTGAGGGTGTAAAGGCAAATATAAAATTTCTAGAACAGTTATCTCAGAAACATGCATTTATCTGTCTTCAGGAACATTGGCTTTGGTCTTTTGAAAAGGACTATATTGATAAACATATACCAGGCATGATGAATCATAGTCGATGCCATGATGTTAATGATCCAATATCAAACTTTCAAATACCAAGAGGAAGGGGGGGTGTTGCAATTCTTTGGCCATCATCTTTAGACTCTCATGTGAAAAAACTAGAAGACGGAAACGAAAGAATAATAGCTATAGAAATTCAAACTATGAATAAAGCTACCTGTCTAGTGAATGTGTACATGCCAACGAAAAAATCCAACTCTGACGTAGACTATCAAGCTCACATAGACATTTTACAGACTATTATGGATAAATATGAAGATACGCATACGATCGTGTTCTGTGGTGATATGAATGGCACCTTAATAAAGGAAAGAAACAACAGTCACGATAAGAAACTGGCTAAATTTATCAAAGCCAACAAATTGAACTTACATCAAGAGATGATCACAAATTCAACGCCAACCTTCTATCATAATGACGGCAAATCAACTTCCCAAATAGACTACATATTTTCAAACAACGATGTTATTAATACTGCCATGGTAATGCAACAAGATCCTATTAATTCATCGTCACATGTGCCGGTCATAGCCAACTTAACAAAAAGATTAACGACAGAAGTGAAAAAAGGAAAGAAAAGCCACACAACTTACAAACTTTTATGGGAAAGAACTGACAAGAAAGAATACAGAAACGTATTCAACCAGATGATAGCAACTTATAACTGGAACGACTCTGATATGAATGAAAAAGTAAACCAACTTACCTCCATCCTTCTCAAAACAGCTGACAAAGTAGTACCTAAAAAACTCATTAAGCTAACTGGGTTCAAAATCAAAGCCTCACCAAAAGTTAGACAGCTGATACAAGCCAGCAAACAGAAACACAGAGAATGGGACAATGCCGGGCTAAAACTGCAAAAACGCCTTCAAGTCAAAGAGAAACTTTTGCAGACTACTTCAAAAATCTAGCTACTCCACAAGAAAATCCAAATTTCAAGGACGAATTAATAACTAGCAGCACAAATAGGTGCAATTTAATTAAAGAGGTCTCCAAAAATATTACCAAAAAGAGAATACTAGTAACCCAACAAGAAATATTAAATGCTATTCAAAAGCTAAAAAATGGAAAATCTCCAGATGAATATGGTATCACAGCTGAACATATCAAATACGCAGGGAATGAAATAACCCATATATACCAAAACATTTTCAACCAGATATTTGAGGAAGGAAAAGTGGCAACCAGCTTTAAAACGGGTGTAATAACGCCAGTTCCTAAAAAGGGGAAAGATCTAACCCAATCTACAAATTACAGAGGCATAACAGTTACATCTGCTCATGGGAAAGTATACGAGTATGTGCTGATTGAGAAGGCAGGTTTAAAGAATATCAATCAATCAAACCTACAATTCGGTTTTACTGAAGGTCTCTCACCGACTATGGCGGCGCTGATATTATCAGAAGTATACTCAGAAATCAATGGAAAAGATTTATTATTTATAACAACACTAGACAGTCAAAAAGCATTTGATGTAGTCAATCATCAAATCTTGCTAGACAAGCTCTACTATTTAGGAATAGACATTGAATATTGGGATGTTATTGAGGATATGTACAACGGTGTCACATCAACTGTAAAATGGCAAGGAGACACAAGCTTCTCGTTTAGTATTGACCAGGGAGTAAGACAGGGTGGAATCTTATCTTCACATCTATACAAACAATACATCAATGAGTTACTCTCTGAACTAGAAGCTCATAACTTGGGAATATCTATAGGGAATACATACGCAGGGTGTCCTAGCTGTGCAGATGATATTGTACTACTTTCAAATGACCAAGACGAAATGCAAGAAATGCTCAACACAGTGTATGATTACTCAAGCGACCATAGATTCTTAATCCATCCAGTAAAAAGCAATACAATAGTTAAATGTGTAAACAAACGAACTAGTGAAAGAATACAGCAAACAACAAAAAATTTTACTTTAGGCGATAATATTATGGAATTTAAATCAGAAACAACACATCTAGGTCTTAAAAGAACAACATCTGAGGAAACTAAAATTAATATCAATGACAGGATATCACTAGCACGAAGAACACTATACTCCCTGATCAAGACTGGCGTTCATGGTACAAATGGACTCAACCCAAGAACTTCATGCAAGAATTACCAAATATACGTCATTCCACGTCTTCTATGCGGCCTAGAAACCTTAAATCTCCAAAACAAAGACACAGAAGCACTATGCAGTTTTCATCTTACCACTCTGAAGCATATTCAATCACTTCCAAATAGAACAGCTACATCAGCAGTCTACTTGCTTCTGGGAGCGCTACCAATAACTGCTGAGCTCCACAAAAGACAGCTGAGTCTGTTACACTCAATAGCAATGAGTCACAATAATTCAATTCGTGAAATTGCATAGAGACAACATACAGCAGGTCGACCAAATAGCTTTTTCAAAAGAATAAATGATATACTGGACATGTACCAGCTCCCATCATTCAACGAAATAATGAATCAACATTACAACAAACTAGACTGGAAAAACATTGTACGAACAGCTATTTCATCTCACTGGACAATTAAACTCAAAGCAGATTGTGAAGAAAAATCAACACTCAAATTATTATCTAAAGGAAACCTAAATATTGGGCAAACTCACAACGTATGGGATACAATATCGAGCTCCGTTAAAGATGTCAGAAAAGCAGCAACAAAAGTACGCATGTTAACTGGAACATACATGCTTCAAACCTTAAAAGTAAAATTCAATCAAGTCGAGATAGATCCTACCTGCCCAATATGTAAGCTTGAAGCTGAAGATCTTCAACACCTTCTAACGAGCTGCCCAGCGTATAGACACATTCGAAAATCGCACTTTCAACAGATAAAAGAATATGTTGCTAGCAAAATTGGAAATAGTGTATGGACAACCAATTTCAACAGCAAAATGGCTATCACACAACTATTGATAGACTGTCAAAGCTTTGTTGAAAGGAACATTCTCCCAAATAACAAAATGATACTAAGAACAATAGAAATGAAATCAAGGGACTACTGCCACCTAATCCACATGAAAAGAATGAACACAAATAATGTATAGCTTGTGCATGGAATAAGGGGGTATATCTCTGTAAATGGTCAAGTCAGTCTCATATCTTGATTTTTAAAAATAGTACTCCGTATCTACTTTATTAAACCAATCAAAACAATACTACTAAAATATCAAAGTCATGATATCAGATCTTATAAATTTCATCTCTTAAGAACATTTACCTTGATAATTATACGTCCTACGCTAAAGGAACTTGCTAATTATATTATCTGCTGGCATTTTAAACCAACGTTAAGCCTATTCAAATAATAAATTTACTAAACATCCAAATTAGTCATGTTTCTGATGTTAATATTGCATTTAAAAAAAAAAACTCTTACTTAGTATTATGACTCGTAAGCCTTACGAACATGTAATTATTTTTACCTCTTGCCATTTTAACATTTCATTACTTTAAAGTCCCTATATTAATGCTTATATATAAACTCACGACTTGTTGTATATACACTGGTTATTATGGTGGAGGATAGTGTTCATCCATATTTTACAGTGGATTTATTGTGTTTTAATGTACAGATGTTGTTGCTGTTATAACTTATCGGTCTCATCCGAGTGCTCCTAAACGGGAGGGAATTACGAAAGAAGAAGAAGATGCCAGAATGGATAAACACCTTTAATGGTAAATAACCATTATAGTTACCATTATGAACTATCAGTGGTGGCCAAAAAATTATCATTTAGCACATCACCATAGTTTGTGGTTGATGACCTGATATATAAGTATGAGTGGCCGTTCATGTCATTTGCGCGATAATATACGCGTATATAATTATATACGCGTATGTATACGCGTATATTACCAACATATACGCGTATCTTGCTGCTATATACGCGTATATTGTTGTTATATACGCGTATATTGTTGTTTTATACCCGTATATTGTTAAAATATACGCGTTGATAAACGCGTTTATACTTTATGCCAATTTATTTGTTATATACTCGTATCAATACACAATATACGCGTATATATACACGTAAATATACGCGTTATTACCCATTCATTTGTCTTATTGTTTCAACCAATGAAAATTGCGTTTTTAAACTGGTTTGCTTATGACGAATAGGGCGGGGACTACTATTTCAAAAACCATTTCGTTTCTTATTTTAGTAATTTCCCATAGACAATTACTATTTCAAGGAACGAAACTGTTTCGATTTGTTTCCTTTCGTTTCTTGGTTTAGTAATAAAAATCGTGCTGTTTTTTGGTTTTAGTAATTTTTTTAAAAAATGTTCTTGCATTTATACATGTATGTATGCCATGTATATGTATATATATATATATATATATATATATATATATATATTTGTGTGTGTATGATTGTTTATATATCTGCGTTTGCTTGTTTGTTAAGTTTTTATAACACTTTTTTCACTTTCGTGCAGATGAATGGTTTGTAGTTTTTCAAGGGTACAGAAATTGCTGTTTTAACAATAAAATTAGACAAAAAATTTATACGTAAAATTACTAGATACAAAGCTTCACATCGTTGAACATGGTCATAAATACGAAAGGCAAATTTTAAGAACGTGACAATAACACGTTATCTAATTGTAATGGTTGATTGCCACCTAGTTGTGAAAATTAACATGTATGTAACTTTTCACAAATCTGATAACAAAGATAAGAGTTAATGAGATGGAAATGTATCACTGTGATGAAAGTAAAATTAATTTCCCACCAGTGCCTCTTGAAGATTTGCAAGTGTTTAATTGAACATGTACCCTTCTTATACATGTTATACAATGGCTTACTTATTGATTCATTGTTTGCTGACGTGTATTGTTTTAAATACAAACAAAAGATTATTAAAAGATGTCTATCTGTTTTTTTTAAATTATTATATTTGAAATTCATTAGTAAGTAAAAAAATCTGGACTTTTTTTAAATTTAAGTGTTGTTAGTACAAATGGGCAAATTCGACTTGTTTTTGTAAATGAAATTGCGTACATTAAAAAACTATCTCTTTTCGAAAAGCTAAACAAAGAAGCAATTAATTGAAAATAAAAAGAAAGTTGTTTAAAGATCATTATATAGTTGATTGCAATCAAATAATATATATATATATATACGATTCTTTTCACAGAATTTCACGGTATTTTATACAAGACAATTTCTTTATATTCTCAAACACCATAAGCGAGTTTTAAATAGAATATTCTATATATGATCAGTATTTTTTTTTTTTGGAAAAGGCTACCATTTCTAATCATGTTTTCAAAATGCCTGAAGGATCTAGAATAATTATATGGCCTGACTCGACAGCCCCGATCGTATGCGTATACGCATATGGTACAGACCATACTCGTATGGTTTGGAACATGTATACAACGTCATTGGCGGGATATCAATAAGTTTAGTTTGAATGAACCGAACAAAACATCATGACTAATCCTCACAATTTATTTCAGAAACTTTTTTTCTAAATATCGCCGGCGCCCTATGTAGATCTTCTCAATGGCTTAATTCAAAAGGACAAATGGGCAGACCGCAAGTTTAATTGGGCTAAAGTAAAAAAGAAGTAAAAGTTTGTATTTTAAAGATAGTCGTTACTATAATGAAGGTTATTTTGAAGGAATTTATCAATGTGTAAACCCGAGCGATTCACTCACAAACTAAATAAAGTCCAAAGGACTTAATGCAAGAGTTTTTTGAGTGATGAGCCCGAGTTTACACATTGATAAATTCCTTAAAAATAACCTTTATTACTTATAATTCAAAAGTAATGCAGAAATATGGCGTTTTCTATTTAAGGATTGACTGTAATTTTTTTCAGTCTATGAAGAAATAACCTCAATCATGAGGTGCACAATAAATAACCCACGTATAGCGGGTTATTTGAAAGTGTGCACCATTGAGGTTATTTCGAATAGGCTGAAACAAAAATGCAAAATACAACAAATACAAAAAGCTTTATCATATCATGCATAATACATACAGATTAAACACAATGGCAGACATACAAATAAGACACAATGACAGACATATATAGAAATAAATAAAACATGTAACATATTCATGCAATAGCTACAAGCACAAGGATATGAAGCATACACAAAGCATGGATAGCACTGTTTAAAAACATATTACATCTAAAAATAAGAGGAAATTTAACAGAAGGCATTGCAGTGGCATGAGCTGCCATTCCAGGACTTTATTAAATTTTTGAATTGATTAAATGAAGCTTGTGTTGTACAGTGGTTTGGCAACTCATTCCACAGTTTAGCAACAGCATAGCGAAAATATTTGAGACCATAGGGTATTTCTGTGAAGTTGTCACACCTGAAACAATAATTAGTGTCTTTAATTTTAACCAGATCATGTAAATAGGAAAGAATTTCTTTATAAAATTGTGTATACCTCAATTGCCATAGTTCTTAATATTCGTACCTTTAAAGAAGGAAGTTTTGATTTGATTAAAAGGTTTTCATATGAACTTTAATGATCATTGTCTATAAATCTTAAAGCACGCTCTTGAATTTTGTCAATTTTATTTGTATTTGCCTCACTACAAAAATTCCGGGATAGGAGACAAAAATTAAAGTTTGACACAATAAAAGAATGATAGATAGTTAATTTATCTAGTCTGTTTAAAAAATTTCCCAATCTTTTCAACACATTTAATTTCCTAGAGGCTTTCTTACATATATTAGAAATATGGGAGTTAAATTTAAGTTCAAAATCAATTGTGACCCCTAATAATTTAACCTCTTCCTCACATTTAATTTTATTTCCTGCTAAGTTAAATGAAATATATTTTATTCATAGATTTTTTGCCAATAGCTATAGGTTGAACTTTATCAGTGTTAGCTTTCATTGATTACATGCAAACCAGTTAATCAAAGCAAGACTCTCAATCCTTATAATTTAATTCCAGTGGTTGTTTTGACGTCTAAAACGTCGGGATTCCTTTTAATGATGTCATAGTAGAAAAAAAAAATTTAGTCTATGATATGATAGACGAAAAAAAAATTGACCAATCAAATGACGCGTTACATCCAATATTAAATTATTTGAAATTAACATTTTCCTCATGCATTAAATTGCATGCGTACGTATTCATACGCACGACGTCATGAAAGAAATTTATCAAGTTATAACTTTTTACCGGAAATTGCTGTTAGCCAATGGAATATTACTGCATTTGGTGTTTTGAAAACAACATTGGAATTATTTTTAAATACACCAATTGATGTTTTCACACTTGAGCATAACCCGCCAATGACGTGGTATGTACATGTTCCAGACCATATGAGTATACCGACCATATAATTATTCTAGACCGTTCAGGTATTCGAAAATATCAATATCAATATCAACATTTTATTTCCAATCAAAGGGCCCTAAAAGGGCAATAAGTATAAAGGATACAACATACAAGACAAAAAGGAGGGATATAGAGTTCGCAATAATTAAACCACACGTAGCATATTTTTTGTGACACTAGTATTTTTCAAAATAAATATAATATTGATATGATGGTATGGGAACTAGGGCATATTATCATGCAAAAACCTGGCAACAGCGTATAAAATTTCTTGATCCTCACAGTTTAGAATCCCAAAATTTTTTTCAACTTCATGGTAGGAGCAATTTTTACAAATTCTTTCATGGCGTTGTGTTTTATTGTAGCGCCCAGTTTCAATAAGAAGTCTGTGAGCTGATATTCTAAATCTACAAAGGGACTTTCTAAATTCATTTTTTTTTTTATGATAGAAAGATAATTTTCAAATCTAAAGTTTGTTTTGTTTTGATATTAATATAAGTGGCTAATTTGCCATCTTTAAATAATTGACTTGTCTTTACCCAATCTGTCATTATGATATACTTTTCATAAAGACCTTTTCTTATCAAAAAACCGAATTTACTCTTACTCTAGATTAAAGCATTGTATCCTTATCCGAAAATATGATTAGAAATAGTAACCTCATCCAATAGAAATACTTATCATATATAGAATATTCTGTTTAAAACAAGGGCGGATCCAGAGGGGCGACGAGTGGGCGGCACAATTTTGAATAATTATCTGCCCTTTTTGGGGGGGGGGGAATAATGAAGATTTTACTACCTTAATTGTTGAAAGGGGGGTGGTACAGCATCACATCTTTTTGGTTAACGTCACATAAGCTTATGTATCTGCCGAAAAATTGAAAGCAATTATTATATTTTTACTGCTGGTGTCAGGTTGTAGAACTGAATATCATGATATGGTCCTCTATGGTCTCTGTGCATGATTAGGATTAGTGATTGTAAGAAAGAAGATAAATGCACCTAAGGAGCAAACCAAAAAACGCAATCCATCATAGCTAGACCGACAAGCCCGGGAAGGAAAATGAACAACCACAAGCACAACAAATAAACACTGAAAACTAGAAAACAATGAACAACACAAACTCCTATAAAAACCAGAAGTGAACTCAGGTGCTCCGGAAGGGTAAGTAGGTTCCTGCTCCGTATACAACACTCGTCATAAAGTTCAACAAAGTCAATCCGCCATCCGGTGGTAGTCACAAATCGGTGGAGGTGCGTGAAATGTTACCACAGTAGGAACAGGTCCAACATCATCTTCGATATTCGTGATGAAGACCGTAACATTTCCTAAGAGATGACATCAACTTATCCCTGATTGAAAAGCATATCATGGGCGAATTGAAAAGGGGACCCAAATTAAGTAATAAGACTTTCAATAATTAATAATTTTGTTTCGTCAAAATGTCATGCAAAATCACTGAAAGATGGCAGTTTTAAAGTTTAAAATATAATGATTGAAGTGGCTGCATTTTCGGTAGCCAGTGCAGTTTGGATTCTCTGACGTTACATGTATCAAATTTAAAAATGGATCTCAAACTTTTGTTCTTTTACACGGCCACCGAGGTGCTAAAAAACAATCAACTTAGGGAAGAAATTTTTTGACAATTATTAATATCTTCAAGTTTTAAATAAAATAAATGACAATTTATAAAATTAAAGGTTTTAAATTTATATTTCAGAAGTCTCACTGATATAAATATTATAAAAAAATGTTAATGTACCTCTCATATGTCGGAACAGTTTAAACAAATCATGGTAGTAAAGATTTATCAGATATTTGTACTAGCAACACCAGTCCAGATATTTTTACTTACCAATGAATTTCAAATATATTAATTTAAAAAAACAGATAGACATCTTTTAATAATCTTTTGTTTGTATTTAAAACAATACACGTCAGCAAACAATGAATCAATAACCATGACCATGTTCAACTATTAGAAGCTTTGTATCTAGTAATTTTACGTATAAATTTTTTTTTGGCGACCTCAACTAGGGGGGGGGGGCACGTGCCCCCTGTGCCCCCCCCCCCCCGCTAAATCGCCACAGACTGTAAAACTCGCTTATGGTGTTGGGGAATATAAGGAAAGTATCATGTATAAGATACCGTGAAATTCTGTGAAAAGAATCGTATATATATATTATTGATTGCAATTGCGATATAATGATCTTTAAACAACTTTCTTTTTATTTTCAATTAATTGCTTCTTTGTTTACTTTTCGAAAAGAAATAGTTTTTTAATGTACGCAATTTCATTTACAAAAACACGTCGAATTTGCCATGATGACAGAAAACTTCAGAATTAACGGTTCATGTATTGTCTGTGTAAAAGGTGTCAAACCTATACCCAGACCATACACGTACGGTCAGACCGTAATCCTATTTCAGAAAAATACTCGTATGGTCCGGACCGTACGCGTACGGTCACAATACGCATATGTTCTGGAACAAACACTTAAGCATAATCCGCCACCTGAGTTACACAAATGGAACAACGTCGTTGAGTTGTCATGAACCGAAATCAATCCTTAAATAAACCAAATTAATATAATTTAAAATGATCCCGTGAATTTTTTTCCATATACCGACTTTTAAGAAAGCAAGTCAATATAACGGATATATATATATATATATATATATATATGCGACAATTTTTTGTCTACTTGTATTGTTAAAACAGCAATTTCTGTACCCTTGGAAAACTAAAAACCATTCATCTGTACGAAATTAAAAATGTATCGTACCTACACGGGCCGGGACTAAAAGTGAAAAAAAAATGTTATAAAAACTTAACAAACAAGCAAACGCAGATATATAAACAATCATAGACACACACACAAATATATATATACATATACATGGCATACATACATGCAAGAACATTATTTTTTAATTACTAAAACAAAAAACAGCACGATTTTGATTACTAAATCAAGAAACGAAAAGAAACAGTTTTGTTCCTTGAAATAGTAATTGTCTATGGGAAATTACTAAAATAAGAAACGAAATGGTTTCGTTTCGTTTAGTTTCGTTTCTGTGTTGTTTCGTTTCGTGAAATAGTAGTCCCCGCCATATTTGTCATAAGAAAACCAGTTTAAAAACGCAATTTTCATTGGTTAAAACAATAAGACAAACGAATGGATATTAACGCGTATATTATGATTTCATACGCGTATATTTACGTGTATATATACGCGTATATTGTGTATTGATACGAGTATATAACAAATAAATTGGAATAAAGTATAAACGCGTTTATCAACGCGTATATTTTAACAATATACGCGTATAAAACAACAATATACGCGTATATAACGACAATATACGCGTATATAGCAGCAAAATACGCGTATATGTTGGTAATATACGCGTATACATACGCGTATATAATTATATACGCGTATATTATCACGCAAATGACATGAACGGCCACTCATATATAAGGTACAAAATCTGTTACCAGCAGATATGGTTGCTAACAGAGTACCTTGGTTCAAATGCCACAGGTGTTTGCTGACATCACAATATAAATCCATTGAAAGTGAAAGTCGGCTAAATCTTAGAAAGGTCAGTTCGATCGTAGTGCAAAAATACCCGATGCCCAATAAAAAAAGTTCTAGAATACCACGCGAGAATTTCTACCCGCAGCCATTTTCTAGCGTACTATATTGGCGTTTCCTTCCCCATCCCTTTGATTTCCCTGACAGAATCACCAAGTGCGGCGGAGGTAAAATAAATTAAGATTCCCTTTTTGCGAAGGAAAATTTGGGTTGAATTGTGGAAGAAAAATTTAAATATTTACATGCGAGTCAGTGACCTTACCTCTGTCACACTCTGACATTTCTTGACCACAGGCATTTGTTTTAGAATCAGTCCTTTCGTACTCTAACCATTTCGTACAGGTCTCATGGAATATTTACATGTATACCGTTTCGTACCTCATGGAAGTTTATATGTATGCCATTACAAAAAATCTCATCATTGACATAATTCTGCCAGCAGTGTTCGAACGTTGCTTTCTGTGTTACGGCAGTTTGTACGGGCATGCTTTCTCTGCATCTTCTACAGTTTACCCTCGGACACCAGTTGGATAGTATTGGGAAGGAGGCTTGTCTCATCGTGAAGTAAGGGTGACAAAGTGTAAAGTCCTTTATTACCACTACCAGATTTACTGTCTTTGTTGAGTCTCTTATGCCACCCTTCGACATCGTTGTTGGTGCGGATTGGTCTCATGAAGACAGACAAGGACTCTTATCGGCCAGACAGTATTGCTCATCCAGGTAATAACTATAAAAACAGTTGCAGATAATTATTTCTTTGTTGGTTATTTAACCTCATATTTTTATAGTTGAAAAATTAATTAAGGACAAATCCTGCAAACAAACAAAGTGTAATTAAAACTATTAATGTTTCCAAGTGCTGCTTAATCAAACCAATCATCGGTCTTTATAACATTTCTACAGCTGGATGCATTTTATTTATGTTATATTTAAAAAAAAAATTAAAATCATCTCAAAATGTGTTATATCTTAAAAAAAATGATAACTTTTACAAATGTATGATACGAAATAGTAAACATGTATTTATTCCAAGAGGTACAAAATGGTAGATGACCATAGGGTACGAAATGGTTTTTATCATGGGTACGAAATGGCAGAGGTACGAAATGACTTGCTTCCTTGTTTTATACAAAAAACATCTCATACACTAACTCTAATATTAGTGTATGGGGCTGTTTTTTGTATAAAACAAATGCCTGTGCCTGACACCCTATTTCTATGAAAAAAACGGCAACTAGCCCTCAACTTTTCACGTAAAAAAGTGAATCCTGTCACACAGCTACCTATACTGTGACTATAGTGTCATAGACATACACCAAATGATAATAAAATAGCTCCTTTACTGGAAAAATATCTTTGTCTTTCAGTATTTTGACACATTTATAGCCATATTTTGTAAATTCCAACTCTGCGTTAAACAGCGGCTGCAAACACTACAACTCCGTGGTCCAAAGTATTTTGCTCCGGTGGCCAGATAATGAACCCCTACCCCAGAAAATAGCCTATAGAAAGAGTTCTATATCATTTTGAGAGTTGCTTCTTTAACAAATTATCTATGGAATATCACGGAAGATAGCAGGGAAGAGGGAATTGTTTGTTTGTTTGTTTAGTTGGGATTTTACGCCGTTTTCAGCACATCTGGCTATTTCGCGGCAGCCAGTTTTTATTGGTGGAGGAAGCCGGAGAACCACCAACCTTCGGTAGGAAAATTGGCAATCCTTGTCAATTTAGATTGGAGTCAAACACACCCCGCCACAGGTGAGATTCGAACTCACAACCTCAGTGTTGACAGGCTAGTGATCATTAGTAGTCATGATGAACTACCTAGACCACTCACGATTGGCCACCGAGGCCCCCCAAGAGGGAATTGTGATAGCTAGTTAGTAAAAGACAAAATACCGTAGGTTTCAAAAATTTTTGAGTAAAAATATACCTAACCACTGTAAAAGATGTGTGAAAACCCACTAGATCTAACCGATTATGCTTTTGCATTTCTTTTGCTTTCTAATGTGGAATTCAGTATCGAGAACAAGTCCTACCATTTTACTGCCAACTTGTTTACCCTCGGCGTTCAAAGTGTCCGCTCTGATTCCAAGTATTTGAATATCCGGTGTGACCAATAGTTTGAAATTTTTTTTGCTAATTTCTTTCCCAAAACATAGTAATTCTTGAATCCATTACTATTAAATACTGCATTTTCTTTCATCACAATTGTGATAGTGGCTTTTTTCTTTTGATTTATTGCATTAATTCCACCCCCATTGAAATTTTTAACTTTATTAGAAAACTACATTTTATTTTTTCATTTTGAAATTTCTGAGTAAGAAAATTTCCACATTACAGGATTTAACAGAATAAACTTTTATTTAAAATAAATAGAGAAAAATGGGCTGAAAATTACCTAAATACAGAATTCGACACCCACCCCGCCTAATCAAAATCCTCTACTATCATAAACTTAATTGAATGAAATTTTGCTAGCATTTATAATACAAGATACTATTGGTATTAATGAATCTCAATGATATCCTTGGGGCCTCAGTGGCCAAGTGGTCTAGGTAGTTCTTCATGACTACTAATGATCACTAGCCTGTCAACACTGGGATTGTGAATTCGAATCTCACCTGTGGCGGGGTGTGTTCGACTCCGATCTAAATTGACAAGGATTGCCAATTTTCCTACCGAAGGTCGGTGGTTCTCTCCAGGTACTCCGGCTTCCTCCACCAATAAAAACATGAAAAAGTTGCCGCCGCGAAATAGCCAAATATGCTGAAAACGGCATAAAACCCCAACTAAACAAACAAACAATGATATCCTTTCATTTTATCAGTGCTTTCAAATGAAATGTAACCAAGCTGAAATGTGGAATACATCATGTATGTCACAATATTTTGGACATTAAATAAAAAAATTATTGAAAATCATTTTAGACATACAAACCTTGGATGTTTTGTTTAAAAATTATTATTATTGTTTAATTGTAATTGACATTTCAAGATTAATTATTTTCATATCTCACTTTGCATATTCTACACTTGGACATTTTGTAACATGTTTAATCTTTTAATCATATTAATTGTCAAGCAGATAACATAAGAACTTAATCAGTTTAATTTAATTATTGTATGTTCATATGTTCTTTCTTAATTGTATTCGTTATAATCTTTTGCAGTGAACAGTTTCAATTAATTTGAGATGTTTAAACTAATTATAAATACTTGTATGAAATGTGGTTAGACAGAGATTGGATTCAGGACTTTGTACTGAGTGATCATTATCTATGTATGTAAAAAGTATTCCATCCTGAAGTAATAAATTACTGATCACGGTTGAGACTTTTCATTTATACTCTATAATTAGAGAGTGAAACATTTTTCTAATGATTTTACGCATAAAATCATGACCTTGTAATATGAGACCAGAAATACCTTGGTTGCACAAACATAAGATATGTTTTAGAAACATACTTTCATGTTAGTATGATGCGTCTTTCATTTGTATGTTTGAAAAATATTCCTGGAACTGATTTACCACTGTCCTTATACATTTTGAATTTAATTTTTTGGGACAGGGGTCTAACAAGGGGCCAAGCTGGGAACATTTTTTAGATGAAAAGTCTGATAGTAGGGTATTATGAACAGTACTGGTGACGCTACTGGTAGTTTTTAGTTCAAGAATATTTTTATGGTTCATTCAGCTACCTGTACATGTAAACACAAATAATTACAATCTCCTTGTTTTTTTAAATGTAGATTATTCCACAAATATTGGAAAAGATATTACGAGTTCTAGTAAATAAAGAAGCCGGTCAGACATCAATAGATAATTAAGGATTGGAGTTTGCTGTTACCATACATCAGTGTAATAATGTCCAATGCAGACATGACAGATACAAATGAAGAACTTCAAATAGTTGTAAAGAAAGAGCCTGATGATGTAGTTGCAGAAGATCATTACCATGGCTACATAGTCACATTGAACAAAGATGATTCTGACACAGAAGATTGTAACTATGGCAACATGCATTTGGTTAAGACAGAATTTGTAAGTACTGATGATAATCACCAAGGTATCATGGGAAATGAAGACAGTGTCCATGAACTTTCAAGCAGCTATTTAGAAATTAAATTACCTTTATCAATGCCAGAAAACTGTAAAACTGTTGATCTAAGTTCTGCTGTATGTACAAATGATGTTAATTCTAGTTACCATGGTTACAAAGATAAACTTATAAATAAACAAAAAAGGAAGAAGACTATTCGAAGAAATAGAGTCAAGAATTCAGAATTGCATGAAAAGAATTTTCCAGATTCAAAATCTGACGATTATGATGAACAAATGGAAGTTGTTCCAATTGAGATAAATTGTGGAATTTGCAACAAATTTTTTACAGATACAAAGAACTTTCAGGAGCATGTGAAAACATGTGGTAATGCAAAAAATGACAATCTTGTATCGCTACAAAAGACTCCAAAAACAACAGTTTCAAAAAGGAAGAGAAGAAAAAAGGAAATCACTCATTGCAAGTGCGAAATATGTGGAAAATCTTTCAAAAACCGACTTAGACTTGAGCGACATAGTCCAGTTCATACTGGTCTTAGACCTTACCAGTGTCATATTTGTGAAAGAGCATACACTCAAAAAGGTATTTATTAGTAAAATAGCTTCATATATCAATAATATCCTTGAAAATAATCCTTTTTTAGCTCACCTGGCTTAAAAGGCCATGTGAGCTTTTGCCATCCCTTTGCGTCTGTCGTCCATCCACATTTCACATTTTCATCTTCTTCTCTGAAACCACCAGTCAAAATTGAACCAAACTTGGCTGGAATGTTAATTGGATGGTTCTGTACAGAATGTATGATTTTTATAATAATGGGATATTCAACATGGCTACCAGGGGCAGATAATTCGTTCTGATTGGACTTATCTTTAAAGCTCTTCTTATCAGAAACTACCGAGCCAATTGAATTGGTTGGTTGCATGAATGATCTTTGGATGAACCTCTACAAATGTTTTTTTTTGTTTTTTTGTGTCGATTGGAAATTCAAGATGGCCGCCATAGCCTGACTAAGTTTAATATTGGACCCCATGGGGAAATTTGTATAAAGGTCTTCTTGTCAGAAACTACTGAGCCAATTGAAATGTTTTTATGTATTAACAAGCATTGAATGAACCTCTACAAAATTTTCAGATCAGAAATTCAAGATGGACGTCACAGCCGGACTTGGTTTTACATTGAAGCCTATGGGGAATTTTGTACAAAGGTCTTCTTGACTCTTGTCAGAAACTACAAATGTACCAAGCCAATTGAAATGTTTTTGATGTGTGAATGATCATTTTATTGACCACTACAAAATGTATGTTTTTTGTGCCAATTGGATATTCAACATGGCTACCAGGGGCAGATAATTCATTCTGATTGGACATATCTTTCAAGCTCTTCTTGTTAGAAACTACTGAGTCAGTTGAATTGATTTGTTGCATGAATGATCCTTGGATGAACCTCAACAAAAATATGTTTTTTGTGCCGATCGGAAATTCAATATGGCCATCACAGCCAGACTTAGTTTAACATTGAACGCTATGGGAAATCTTCTTGTCAGAAACTACCATGCCAATTGAAATATTCTTTATGTATGAACAAGCATTGGATGAACCTCCACAATACATGTAGTTCTGGTTTTTTTTTTATGCCGATCTGAAATTCAAGATGGTCGCCACAGCCTGATGAGTTTAACAACATCTTGTCAGAAAATACTAAGCCAATTGAAATGTTTTTGTTGCATGAAGATCCTTGGATACATTTTTTTTGTAGACGTCTGCTACAAAAGTTGTGTTTTCATGCCAAATCGAAATCCAAGCTAGCTGCTACAGCTGGACTTAGTTTAACATTTTTAACACTGGAAGAATTCTTTATATATCTTATCTAGATACTGTAGAACATACATATCTTATCTGGATACTGTAGAACAATTCCTTACAGATCTTATATAGAAGCGCTTTGTCAGTTGTTGTCTCCCAAAATCCGGGTGAGCAATTCAGCATCCATGGAGCCTCTGGTTTACAGATACATTTAACAGAAATTTTATGAAATTCATATGTACATATAGTAGTTCTTATATATAAGATGTACCATGAAAAAGCATGAATTTTTAATTTGATAAACCCCAAAATTCACTTGCTGAAAGAATTTTTTTTCTAGTTTTGAAAAAAGCAATAAGTTGTTAACAATATGATGAGCTATATACTGTATAATGTATATAAAATGTGTTAAAAAAATTCCCTGCTTCCTGCTAGTTTGTATTTTACTAATTATTGTTGCTATGATAACAAGTTATATTAATGTTTTCCAGGTCATCTTCAAGAACATATGAAATTACACAATGATTCTAACAAAACTTTTGAATGTGAATATTGTTTCAAGGTTTCTCAGCGTAAAGACAAATATGAGATGCATATAAATCGTCACACCAAATCCAAGGAAAATCGTTATTTGTGCAATGCCTGTGGAAGGGAATTTGGGCAAAAGACTGAATTACAATCTCATATTATGGCACATCGTAACACTGAGTTATACTCCATTAGAGAATTCACGGTCGGTTTGGGGTCTGCTGACAGTGGGAAAAAGAAAAGACATGTAGAACTTGATAGTTTTGTTTATGTTTGTCATCTGTGTAAAAAAGAATTTAAAGATTGGTTCAGTTTGCAAGAAAATCTCTGTAGTCACATGGGAAAAGACTTTTTGTTGATTTGCGAGACATGTGGTCAGAAGTTTACAATGAAAGATCAATTCAAGAAACACCAAGAAAAACATTCAACAGAGCGCTCATATAAATGTGATGTATGCGGAAAATATCTGTGTAGTAACATGGATATGGTTACCCATAGACATATCCACGTGGTTGTGGCATGCCCAGTACGACAAAGAGCCTCAAAACAGTTTGATCATCAGTTGAAAATATTCAGTGTAAGGTTTGAAATAAATTGTAGATAACTTGTGGACTATATAGGTCTAATTGATACTTTCTCCATAAACTTATAATGGTAAAATGGTCATTTTAAAGTAAAAAAGTCTCGACCTATAGGCAGAAAAATACGGTATACAAAAAAATTAATTGTTGTTCAAATTGTAAACATGAGAATCTATATTATTATGAGGTTTAAGAAGTTACACATCAACAACCTTTATGTATATGGGACAGATAATGAATGTAAATTACAAAGAAATTCATGCAGGCCTTTTTAAAAACCGTTTTCTAGCTTCAAAACTCCAATTTTAAAATCATAATTTCATGAGAGTTCACACTATCCTATCCCCCACGCTCCCTATAATTTTGGATTTAACACTGAGAAAGGATAATGTCATTGATATATGAATTTGAGAATACTCAAAATTGAACAGTTTTCAACATTTACTTCTTGATGTAGGGGAGATAACTCAAAAATTAAACATCTGTTTATTTTCTTTAATAGGTACCAGGAGACAGCGATTTACAGACAAGTAAGTACATTGATCCAAAATTAAAAATTCCTACAATTTTATTCGGAAAATGCTGTAAATTTAGATATAAATATGATGTTTTGAATCATACAAAAAGAAAACAGGTCAAATACATGTATTGCAATAAGTTGATTGATTGATTGTTGTTTAATGTTCTATAAAAATATTATTACAGCACAGTCAGGGTTGAACACTGATCTTTCCCCCATTTTGCAGGGAACTGGAAACCTGTGGACAGAATAATCCAATCAAAATGCAGGATGCCCACTCAAAATGAAAAAAATACATGATAACATACACTGGTTATTAAGAAGACATATATGTTTATTAGAATCATATAATATGGTTCAGTCGGTTAATCCTTTCCACAAGTTTCGACTAAAAATTGGTGGATTTTGAGTGGAAAGAAAAGTCAGTTGTCTAACATTTTCCATGGGGGTTCATTCTACTGTATTCTAACATTTTGAAAATTACATTAAGGGTGTTTATGTTATATGCATATGAGGGTAAGTTAATTAAGGCCAATTAAACTAAGTATTGTATACTGGTACTAATTAATAAAAAAAATAGGTTATTCAGAATTTTTTGATTGGGTACCACCAATTTAAAGTGGGCAAGGAAATCTAAGGAATTTGATGTCCAATAATTTTAATACTCACAAATGAATATAATAGCATGAGTTGATCTTGAATTGATCATTCAGTATTTAATGCATTGAATGAATAGACAAACTTTACTTTTTAATTTATAGTGCTTATTAATAATTTTTTTGTTGAAAATTTCAGAAAAATTGCAAACAACTAAAATAAAAAAAATTGAATGTCTTTAATACATCTTGCTTTTTATTTTGGGAAGTTTTAGAAGTTAAGGAATGTAGTGATTTGTTCCTGATTTCTGTTACAGCTCAGATACCATTATATTCTAAAGTTTTTAATGACTTTACGGAAAATACAATTTCAGGGTCTATACTGAGACCAGATTCTGGGTTTGTATCTGTGCAGGATAATGTTTCTATACAGAGTGTTGAAAAATCTGACAGGTCTGAAAATTTGGATAAAAATAATGGTATCCCAGATAGATCAGGTCAGAGTGCAGACACCATTGATGCCAGTGATATTTCAGGGGAAGTTGATTGCAATGTCAGTGTTGAGGCTGCATCTGATACATTTAAATCTGACCTCAGTTCTAATGTATCCATGGCAACAATGCAATCTAACATTAAGAATGCAATAAATGCCTCGACCAATTATACCTCGAATAATGGAGCTTATTGCGGGAATGAAAAAAATAGAGTTCAGATAAAGATTGTTGGGAAAAAGAAATTATATGAATGTCCCATATGTGGCAAAACATTTCCAGACCGTCGTGGTATCGTTAGACATGGTCCTGTCCATACTGGAATCCGAGCTTTCAAGTGTACCATTTGTGGACGATCGTATAAACAAAAAGTTCACCTTGGAGTTCATCTTAAGAAACACCACACTGATACTTTTTTTGAGCGATTTGAATGTGCATTTTGTCTCCAGGTTTTCGAAAAGAAAACTCGATATATTCAGCATAAAGTAAAACATAACAGTCAGTATCCATATACATGCAATGTGTGTAATACGTGTGTATTGACTTTAGATGAGCTCTATGCACATTTCAAGACCCACAAACATCATCACTTCTATCACGTGAAATGCATACCAGAAATAAGAAATTTAGATGCAAACAAAAAGGGTTTAGAAGACGTTAGAATTGATTCAGCAGAACCTGAGGCAGATATGTCCTACCAATCAAGTAAGGACAAAAGTTTACCAGTGGTACAGGAAAAGAGTTTACTTTTCGAAAATGAATTAATATATACATGTCTAATTTGTAAGAAAAAAAAGCAGAAATGGAAAATTCTGTTAGAACATCTTGATGGTCATTTTGGAATGATGAAAAAGTTCCAGTGTGAAACTTGTGACGAGATATTATCTTCCACAGATGATTTGGAAGAACACACATTGAGACACAAAGTGGAATTTGAGCAAATGTGTCCAGTTTGTTTTAAATTTTTCACACTTGAAGAAGATTTGATAAAACATTTCAATGTTCATGAAAGAAAAGCAGTTAAAACCAGAGAGGCTAAATACATTGCTGATCAGAGCTTCATTAATGGCAAAGGGGCTGTTGTTTCTGAGGCAGGGTCAAAGTAATAACTTTGATATGGTTATGATTTTCCCGCTAGTTTGGGGAAAACCAAACCATCTTTCTGACGAGATATTTTGCATTTATTTTTTTTTGGGGCTAAACTGTAAGTTTGTACAATTTCAAATCCAGTTATATTTTTCCTGATCCTGACTTAAAAAGGGATTTTAAGTAGATTTAAGGTCAAAGGTCACTGAACTGGGAATAAATTATATGACCAGCATTTAAAATTGGCAAAAATAATTATTACTGCACTCATAAAAATAGTTTGTTGAATTTAAGAATGTTTATGGACATATCGACATGTACAAAAAAAAATGTACAGGACATAGCGACATGTACATGAAGGAGAATAATTTCTTCAAAGATTTTCATGTTGTGAATTGTTCACCAAAAATGCATTTAGTCTAGATTGCTATTGCTGAACCTTGTCATTTTGATTCTGAGTTACATATGATTTTGAAAAGTGTTTTTGATTTTCCAGGGGAAATTTTAACTGTTTTTTATAGGCTGGTATTTTGACTCTACTAGAAGTAATTAGTTTCTTTATAGTTAGTGCTTTGAAAAATATGGTCTGCACAAAAAAGTATGGTTAGCCATGTAAGAGGATTTGTCAGTTCTGTCAAATTTAAAATCCTAAATTATACTATTATCAGGATGCCTGATCAAACTTGTATTGCATTTTAAAAAGATTTGTTATTTGCATGTTATTGTAAGCATATTGATGGTGTTGTATTTTTTAAGTTGTATTTAACCAGTTATTAAAAATAAATTATTTTCCTTTAGGTCTTTGTAAATAAATACTACATTGTACATGTATTTCAGTTACTTGGCTTGCAAATTTTCGATAGTTTTGTCCGGCCCAAACCTTTCAAGAACAACGGTACATTCGGTACAAAATTGTTAACCGTCTTTTCAAATAGAAAAATTATTGTAGACTTGTGGATCCAAACTGTAAAGGCGGGAAAATCCTTGCGGATCCAAACGGTAAAGGAAAATCCAGTTTGAAATATGAACATGAAATACAATATAATTTCAAGAATATTCAACATCGGAAACTCACGACCGGTCGTGGATTTCCGACGATGAAGAATATCCAGATTGCTACCTTTCTATATGTATTACCTTTCTATATGTATTATTTCTTGACTTTACTTACATCTTTAATAAAACAGTCATTAGAACTGAGGAGAGAGGATTATCATAACAATAAACTATTTGTATATGTTCTTTATTGTCACATTTGTGTGTTATGTTGTATTTTGTACACTGTATGCTTATATCCCTAATGGGATTGTGTTTTGCATTAATAAAGTTAATCATACTGGTTGCAACTTGTACAGAATTTGTCTACATATAAATCATGAACATCAAGCATGCTCAATATTAGTCCGAGATTGCTCTGACGTCTGACGGCCTTTTTTGTGATATGCTAGGGCCGTGAATAAAATGTACATATTCTTGGAGAAAAATTAACAATGAATCGATTGATATATGATTTATCTACTTATAATTTGATGTATTACGATTTCGAGTCTAAAAAAACTGCCGCCCCAAGTCCGGTTCGGCAATTTCCATCTTTTCTATTCGGAGTACGCTCTGACGTCCCACGGCCCTAGCATATCACAAAAACGCCGTCAGACGTCAGAGCAATCTTAGACTAGCACAATACAATTTTAATACATGTATTGTGTTTAAGATTATTAAGACAAAAATCAAGACAGAAAACGAGTAGGCCTTTTCAGACACCCTCCAAAATACCCGTTGATAAATTGAAGTCTCCTGCTATTCGTCATGATAACCCAGGACGACCGTAAAATTTCCAAAGAAAGTGATACCAGGTAACTGTCGCAATAAACTGATAAAGGGTCGGATTTTCAGTCTTACTGTCTAGAACAGGGTTGTTATTTCTGTACAATTGTCTAGAACAGGGTTATAATTGCTCAAGTGCACAATATTAATTAAGTGAAAAATTACGGATGTTAATTGTTAAGAAAATCGTTTCATTTTCAATGTCCTGTAAGTTCTTCTCAGTTTTGTTTAATTTAATTCGTTTATAGATATATAGTTCTAATAATTCGCACGTTTTGTCTTGAAAAGCGCATGTTTTTAGTATTGCCTGTCATGAAAAGGGTATGTTTTTTTCCTATTTTATATCCATGCAATCCTATATACATATCGACAGCTTAACATCACATTTAAAATGTGTGAACACTTCAACGCTTCCTGTTTCCGGCAAGTGATCCGCTAATTAATATCTATATCCTATTATTATTTTTTGTAAACAAATTTATTTCAAACTCAATAAGAGCAGGACATGCATCATGGTTAATTATATTCTGTTCGTGTTAATTTTTTTAAGTACAATACCTAAAACAATAGGTAAGTCACATTATTGGATGAGGTAGTGCGTGTTTTGTTTTTCTTGTTTGCTTTTTTGCTTTTTTTGTTTTTTTAATTTTATTTCTTTTTACTTATTTTGTTACTAACATTATATAATTTTGTTTTGGGAGGTGGGCGGATTACGTTTTGAGTTTGTTTAAAGGATTCTTTTATGAATTTAGGCACAGGCACATACATTCTATTTCGTTCTATTTTTTTTTTTTTTTTTTTTTTTTTTGTGTCAATCATTTGAACTAGTAAACTGTTAACAAATAATTTTAGTTTTACAAGACATGCATGCGAACTTGCGATTCGATTGAATTAATGTATATATTTATCTATCAGACCAAATGTTGATGTACGAAGTTGACAAAAATCATGAAATTAACGATATCAAAAGATCTTTGAATATTCATAATTTCAGATCTGGGTTTTCTCACAAAAATTTGAATTTAGTACAATGATCTATGGTAGAATAAAGTCACTAGTGAGAAAATAAAAATACTAATTAAACAATATACTGTAATAATTTTTTCCCAAAATGTGCACATTTCCTCAATAACAACTCGATCATCAGTTGTGCACAAAACCTCAAATAATGAGAGTCAAAGCAGTTGCAGTAGTATATGGGCACAGTTCAGTTATGATTTGAGGTTGTGCCGGATATGACGTTACGTTAACGGTATTGCGTAATCCAACATGGATGTCTACACGAACGCCAACCTGTAAGAGTGTACCCTCCCATTCCGGAAACGACTGAACGTTTAGAAAATGGTTACAAAGACGTCTGAACAGTTCCGAATGTTGGCGAAAACATCCGAATCCCTTAGAAAAGCCTGAACTTTTTAAATGGTTCCAAAGACGTCCAAATACCAGAAAAAATAAAATTAATGAAAGATAAAAATATGATGTAAGTTATTAACTAGAGGCTCTCAAGAGCCTGTATCGCTCACCTGGATTTAACTTTTCACCTTGAGCAGACCTAAAAATTTAAGTGTTGCAGTCAATTTAGCTGGTTTTTCTATAGGATTCTATGTTAAACTAATTTCAGCTGTGGCAGTCATCTTGGTTGACAGTCCAGGTCAACGGATATATTTCTAAAAGAGAACCAGCTAAGGATCATTTCTGCTAAGTCTTGTTCCAACTGGCTAAGTGGTTTCAGACAAGAAGATTTTTAAATGAATTTTCCTATAGGGTCCAATATTTAACTAAGTTCGGTGTGGCAGCCATCTTGGTTGACAATCCGGGTGATCAAACACATTTCTGAAAGAGGACCTCTTAAGGACCAATGCTGCCAAGTCTGGCTCCAATATGTCAAGTGGTTTCAGACAAGAAGATTTTTCAATGAATTTTCCTATAGGGCCCTATGCTAAACCAAGTTTGGTTATGGCGGCCATCTTGGTTGACAGTCCGGGTCATCGGACACACCTCTGTAAGAGGACCATCTAAGGACCATTGCTACCAAGTCTGGTTCCAATTGGTCAAGTGGTTAAAGACAAGAAGATTTTGCAATGAATTTTTCCATAAGGCCCTATGTCAAACTAAGTTCGGCTGTGGCAGCCATCTTGGTTAACAGTCTCGGTCATTGGACATATTTCTGAAAGAAAACCTCCTAAGAACCATTACTGCCAACTTTGGTTCCAACTGGCCTTGTAGTTTTGAAATTCACCCTCCCCCTTTTTTTTCTATTATTAGTAACAGCAGCCATGTCGGTTGGAAGTCGGGGATGCCGGACACATTTTTGGAAGGGGGCTATCCAAGGACCATTCCACCAAAGTTTGGTCTCAATTAGCCCAGTGGTTTGAGAGGAAAAGATCTTTAAAGGAAAGTTTACGCTGGATGCCGTCTTTAAAGGGCAAAAACTCCTATAAGGGGTCAATCAATGATTTTGGTCATGTTGACTTATTTGTAGATCTTACTTTGTTGAACATTTTTTCTGTTTACAATTTGTCTTTATCTATAATAATATTCAAGATAATAACCTAAAACTGCAAAATTTCCTTAAAATTAACAATTTAGGGGCAATAACCCAACAAAGGATTGACCGATTCGTCTGAAAATTTCATGGCACGTAGATCTTGGCCTGATGAACATTTTTGCCCCATGTCAGTTTTGCTCTAATTGCTTTAGTTTTTGAGATATAAGACAAAAACTGCAGTTTACCCCTATGTTCTATTTTTAGCCATGTCGGCCATGTTGGTTGGCAGGCGGGGTCATCGGACATATTTTTTAAACTAGATACCCTAATGATGCTTGTGGCCAAGTTTGGTTGTATTTGGCCCAGTAGTTTCAGAGGAGAAGATTTTTGTAAAAATTAACGGACGACGACGGACGAGGGACGCCAAGTGATGAGAATAGCTTACATGACCCTTTGGGTCAGGTGAGCTAATAAAAAAGGGGGAGGCTTCTAAGTAAATATAATACATAAAAAGGGAAATACGGAGGAGAATATTAAAAAAAAATCCAATACTGGCGAGGAATTTCCCCTTGGACTGATGGAGAAGTTTTGGTGGGGAAATTGTCTCCCTTGAAGTTCAGGTTCCGCCTACACATTCGAAGTCGACGCATCCGGGACTCGGCACGTGACTGACATCATAAGCTAAACAAGTAATATAAAAAAGGCCAGAAAACACATCACTTCCGGTTCCACCCACACATGCACAGATATTTCCGGGTCCGGGCACCTGCCTGACGTCACTTCCGTAAACAATTCATGATAATTGGCGGGAAAGCACGTCACTTCCGGTTGCGCATGCGTGCAAACAACTTCCAGTTCCAGGCACGTTACTTCCGCTTCCGGTGAGGTCATATCCGGCACCACCTCAAATCATAACTGAACTGTCCCCATACCCACAGTAGCCATTGGTAACCCAAAAAGTTTTAAGGGCATATTCAAATTGCATTTCTCAAAGCTGATGAATATGCATTTACCTGCAGACGGGTGATATACCCAAAGAACAATTTTATTTCAGTTAATTGACTACAAATTAGTACCAGATTGCAGAATCCATAATTGCCGATTATCAGCTTGCCGAGTCCAAATTGCCGAATTTTTCTGATTTATGTTTTTGAAACCTAGTTACAGTTTTAAAACAGAACACATATTGCTTATTCCCAAATTGTCGACTCTTTCTGATAGCTATTCAAAACAATATTTTCGAAGGATAAGAACGGCTAATAAAAGCACTTTTATCCATTATCTTTTCTTTTAAGCGCCTATTATTAACGTGCCTAAAGTTGTTGAAAAAATGCTCTCTTGTTACAAAATTTCTTAAATAAATAGGATTTAATCAATGTTTGAGAAATTTAATCTTACACAATAAATATTTAATATAATACCTAGCCGTGTATATTAACATATACAAAATTGCTGCCTTTTTTTGGAATAAAGATTATGTATATAGAGTAGCACTCCGTTTTGATCTTATTTTACATTGGATTTGTAATTCTTGTAATGGAGAATACGAAATCATGAAAGATATTGTTTTACCTTTTCAGGTATCCAGTGTTATGAATGCGATTCAATAATAAAACCATCCACATGTGGGAGTAACTTTGGTCTGTCTGATACAAGTTATATAGTAGATGGGTGCACTCGATGTCTGAAAAGAATAACTACACAAGGAAATGCAAATAGTATGTTTCAAATAAATCTTACGTTTTGATGACTTAATTTAATTGGCCATTTTGGCTACTGATATCATTATGAACCCTGGGACAAACCTCCGTACGACTACGATTAGTGATCTGATTTTCGGTCTTCTGTGTGTTTTTATTCTGTTGATGTCATGGAAACAGTCTCAATCGTAGTCGTGCGAATGTTTGTGAAACAGGGAAAACAAATGGAAATGGCGAGCTGTCAAAACTAAGGGAGTTAATTTTTAAAAAAATCGGCAGAACGTTTTGATCACATACCATTAGTTAAGAGAAATCAAGCTTCTCAATGATCAAAATTAGTGTTTTCTCAAACTGCTATATATCCAATGTAATTATTCCGTAAATTGTGTGGTTCAAATTTCTTTAAATTTTAATATTTTTGTCAACATGTCATAGTAAATATTTCGTCAAAAATTTATGAAAATTAAACGAGCCAAATATATTTTAGTCAAAGTGTTGAGTACCCCCCTAAATGTACAAAATACACAAGCCGAACAAAAGCACATACAAAATCGTTAAAAAAAACAACCAAACTAAAAAGTTGAAAATACCCAAACTGATTCGACCAACATGGCCTTGATCACGAGCATGAAAAAATAAAAAGGTGTTGACCACCCGGGTTGACTCTTCGAAACCCAGAGCAAGACTTGTTTTTTTTACGATTTTGTATTTGGTTTTGTTCGGCTTGTGTATTTTGTACATTTAAGTCGTTTTATGCCCCTGTTGAAAGCTCACAATATCCATTTATTTTCATTGTTTTCTATTGTCGTATGAGCTGCATGTTACGCAACATACTTAGTTTTTTTTTTATAAACGTGGATCTTTTTGTAAGAAACAGAAAGCCTTGAGTCTAATTAAGTTAATTGTCAACAGGAATACATGTCACCCAATTTGGACACAGCGACCAGTCTTTGATCTAACTCATGAAACCTGACTAGCAGCAGATACCAGTTTTAAGTCTTCGGTTTGACCCTCCCGGGGATCAAACTCTCAGCCTCGTTCACTCGAGGCGAGCAAGCTACCACGAGACCATGGACCAGAGCGGTTCTTAAGTTTGGTTCAACATATATCGTACCTAATGATGAAATGCGCATCATAGGCAAAAGATATTTTAATATCATTTTATAGCATATGTATGCGTAAACTATTATACAACACTTGTATCTATATATGACAGGCAATTCAGATGTATATTAACGAAAGAGCCACGAGAGTTCCACGGGAACAAAGGAAGTGGTATTAGGCTTAATTCAGCATTGATTTTCACCAAAAAAAATTAGATGGGGGGGGGGGGGGGATGCATGTGCACGTGCATGCCCGCGCGAAATGAAAATATTGAAAGAAAATACAAAGCGGCCTACAGTGGGGGATAATCCGAATCCCCACAATTCTTGTCTTCCATTCATAGAGGTGAAAATATAATAAATTGACCTTAGTATTTTGACTTTTAAAATGTTGTATATATCTTTTCCAGCTTATTCCAGAGAGTGTTCTTCTGCAGTCGTTTCTGGTTGTGTAACCATATCTTTAACAGAAAAACAGTGTTTTTGTGATACGGACCTATGCAATGCATCTTCTTGGACAACCATTTCTTGTTTCACTATTCTTATAAATGTAGTTCTTTATTTTATATTAAAATGAACAGTCTGAGATGTTATAAAATACACTACATGGGTAGGTAATATCCGTCTATATATGAGAAATAGTTTACTTACCAAAGGGAAATATATTTTTGGTATGGTTTAATGAGGTTTTACTCCAATTTCAAGAGCAATTTGCTATATCATTATATTCCAGTATATAATTTGTGGATGAAGCCAGAATACCGACCTATGACAGGAGCTTATAGTTACTTACTTGTAATAAATGAAGGGATAGGGTGGAACAACTCTTAACATAAAATCCGTATTTTTGTGATAAAAGTTTATGAACATGTAAAGGAACAGCACTTTTATCATTGCTGTTATTCAATTTATAGTCTCTACAAAGCATTTAAAACTTGCTAAGATGGCCCTAGCAACAGTCTGAGTGAAATTACTTGTATTGATTTGTTTGTTGTATACTTTTCTATATCATAATTTATAAATGATTATTTATTTAATGACAATAAAGGATTTATATTTGCAATCATTTGATTTATTTACATTTATTTATTCAACAAATGCACAATTAATTATACCCGTAATGGGTTGATGGCATACAGCCATTTCGGGTAATTCTGCGCATCGTCCTATTCGGCCGATTAACACGAAAATGATTTGAAAGCGCCTAATTAAACGCTGCTAATTACCCGACAACATAGTCATCAATACGTCATACAGAAAATAAACAAACAAGAAATCAATTAAGAATATTTGTTGATGTAATAAAAACTATGCAGTAGCAATGTCTACTCTACTCAGTGTTAAAGACTTTCTAATGAATGGAGCTGTAAATTGCATAATTTGATATGAAGAAAGAAGTGTTTCTGTTATTTTGTTTTTATCAAAGTTTTTAAATTCTTGACATATTTTACCGATTTCAGTTGCTAAATTTTGCCGAAGATATTTATATTCAGGAAAAGTTAGGAAAAAAATATTCTCATCTTCTAATTCTAAATTACATTGTTTGCATATGCGGTTTTCCAGTTTTAATCTTACGTTATACTAATTCCCATTTTGCACATTAGTCTCCTAGTCTCAAAATTCCTCTCCAGAATAAATTTGTCTACAACCAATAGATCAGTCTTAATTTGACCACAGGCTCCCAACAAAATTATGTCACTTTTACCTATTTATCGCACTTTATTGACTTAAGTTACACGTCCGAGTTCAGTTCTCCGATACCAAGGGACCTACAATCATATTACTTGGTGTGTGGATGCATCTCGGGGAGTAACACATCCTCCCACCAAAATCAGGTAATTCTGACCTACTTATCGCACTTCATTGACTTAGGTTAAGTTTTACGTCCGAGTTCAGTTCTCTAATACCAAGGGACCTTCAAATCATTTTACATTCACTGTTTGTTGTATGAATATTGATGATAGATCATTGTTTGGTCTTTATTTCAATAAATATTTACTTACATACTTACTTACTACTTATAACTAGGTATGTGGGTGCATCTTGGGGAGTAATACAGCATCCCATCAAAATTAGGCCAATCTGACCTACGTACAAATGACGTATCGCTCTTCATTGATTTGGGTTAAGTTTTACGTCCGAGTTCAGTTCTCCAATACCAAGCGAACTACAATTATATAACTAGGTGTCAGGGTGCATCTCGGGGAGTATCACAGCCTCCTATCAAAATTAGGTTACTCTGACCTATTTATTGCGCTTCATTAACTTATGTTAAGTTTTACGTCCGAGTTCAGTTCTCTGATACCAAGTTACCTACAATTATATTACTTGGTGTGAGGATGCATCTAAGGAGGTAACACAGCCTCCTACCAAAGTTAGGTCAGCCTGACCTATGCGTCGCGCTTCATTGACTTGGGTTGAGTTTTACGTCTGAGTTCAGTTCTCCGACCTACAATCATACTTGCTGTAAGGGTGCATCTCGGGGAGCTACAAAGCCACACACCAAAATTAGTGGGGGAAGGAGGCTAACTTTGTAATCATAGATTTCTGGTTAACATATGAAAACCTAGCAAAATGTACCAATTGAATTCCGGATTTTTAGACAGGGTAAAGGCGTGTTATAATAATGGAATATTTTCAGTACTGGATATTCTCGCTAAATGCTTCAGTGATTGAAGTTTTATATAAACATATATAGGGTATTGAGCTATTTGTGCTCTAGCAGCTATATTTACAGACTATTTGCTTAGTCCTAATACATATTTACAAAATTTAAGATTTATAACACGTTATCCATAAAGTAATTCAAGTCCCAGAATCAGTGACTAACTAATAATACTTATACTGTAAAGAAACAACAAAATGGATAACAGGAAAAGTCAACAATGACATACCAAAGTAACCCAACTGACAGAACTCCGGACAAAAAATAACATAAGAGAGCACAAAAAACAAATATAAACACAACAGAGAGTCAGGATAGATTAACTTGGTACAGACACACCCCCCCTTTATCTATCCTGACACTCTGGTGTATAAAACGCAGTCAAGAAAAATAGCACTTATACACCATGTTTTATCATCTCCACACTGCACGAATATAAATAAGTGAATGTAATAAACAACAAAATGGATAACTGGGAAGTCAACAATGACATACTAGTATCAGGGAATTTATTTTGAATGGTTGAGAGCGCCCTAGACAGAAGCTATCTGTAAAGCATCTGATCTTTCATTGTGTCAAACGCTTTACAAACTCCTATTTCATTAAATATGTAATCTTACACCATCTGTCTCTCCTAATCAACCGCCTCGGTGGTCTCGTGGTAGCGTGCTCGCCTCGAGTGCGGAAGGTCGCGGGTTCGATCCCCGGCCGGGTCAAACCAAAGACATTAAAATTGGTATTTGCTGGTTCTCCGCCAAGCACGCGGCATTTAGGAGTATAAGCAAAGACTGGTCAGCTCGTAGTCAGTATAATGTGTCCGGGTGGGGTGATATGTCTTCCTGCAGACAGTTACCTCGTGAGCTAGCACATTAAAATTCCGGCTCAACGTGTCGGTCTAGTACAAAGCAGGGATCATATTCATATCATATCAACATGTTCTCGTCCTGATATGCAACTAATGAATGCCAAAGCGCGTTAAACAATAATTCATCCATAATCCATCTATCTCCTAATCCATTACATTAAATTGTATCATCCATTCTACTTCTTCTCCCATAGCTTTCTTTAAATATTCTGTTGGTCCTGGGACTCAGTATGATTTCATAACAATTAATTGGTGGTGGGCCTATTGTGAAATCAAATTCCAATGGGATGTAGAAAACCTTTAGTTTTCAGTGGCTAAAATTTGATAATACATTGGTGGTTGGTATAACGTTCCACTATTCTCTTGATGGTAAGGGTTTGAATAATTATTTACCATATGTTGTGAGGGGTCTAAAATAATTTTCACCCTCCCCTGCCCTGGGATGTAGATTTTACTGGAGGTTTTCTTAATATCATGTGATCTGACTTGTGACAGAATTCAGAAAGAAATAAATCTTTATGAGGAGAATCAACTGATTTTGACAATTCAAACTCTGTGCTCAAACTCACTACCTCTAAGTTGATAGGCTGTTGATTATTAGCTGTTAAAACACTACAACTTGTCAAGAGTCCTTTTCATTAAAACCTATGAGTTGTTTGAGAAAGTGGACAAAATCCTAAAATTGAGATGTACCTTGGTAATAAGAAATTAAAGTCTATAATAATAATAAATTCTTTGCAAATTATGCAACAATCCTGAATTATTCAGAATAATTTTATTGCAAAATGCTCCTGTACAACTATTTTTACAATACTTAAAACAACTAGAGCTGTCCTGAAAGGTACTAAAACCTCCCAGAGCAACAAGTCTGTTTTGAAGCCTAGAAGCCTAGACAAAGTTCAAATCATCGTATTTTCAAAGTACTCGCCCAAACAGAAAATCATGATATTATGCACATCTCCAACTATGTGATCTAACACTCCATAAAGTTTCATGAGAATCACCAAGTAATGTAGGAGGAGCTGCGGACAACACATGGAACGAAGTTTTGTTAAAAAATGCCTAAGTCCAAACAGCCGTATCTTTTACATTTCTTGTCCAAACAGAAATTCCTGATAATATACACATCCCCATAAGGTGATCTAACACCCCATTAAGTGCCATGAGAATCAGGCAAGAAATGTAGAAGGAGTTGCAGACGTTATTTCAGACAGACGGACGGACAGACAGACTGAGCCCTATATACCCCCCCCCCCCCCAACATCCTTTGCGGGGGGGTATCATTATTAACATACTGTGCATTGATTATAGTTGTCCAAAATAGATTGCTACTGAAAACATAGCTTTCATAGCAATATCATCCTTCAATAAAAGTACTTCACTATATTCAATAACTAGATTTTATTAAAATTACCCCGTAATCATCAGTGGATATTTAAAGAATATATGATTATTTCAGAAAAAAAGACGAGAAAATATAATACAATACAATAAAATTTATCTTTTTCAAGGTATGCAGACCACAGCTGACCTTATGATTATTCCAAATATCACAAATGTACCACAATGTACCGGTAATATCAATGCCAAAACGACTATTTGTGAAAACTTATTACCCTAGATGCTGCACGCAAACTAATTTATTGAAAGGTGTTCCTTTGTGTAGACTTTTGCAACATACATGAAGCGATTTTTTTTTTATCAAGAATTAATCCATCATTAACTTTTGGTTCATTTTATTTTCTGAAAAAAGAAATATATAATTTTCTATCATAATCCATAATGGTCTGGA
Organism: Mytilisepta virgata; assembly: GCA_028015205.1. Taxonomy (NCBI): domain Eukaryota; kingdom Metazoa; phylum Mollusca; class Bivalvia; order Mytilida; family Mytilidae; genus Mytilisepta; species Mytilisepta virgata. Next base: position 9,945,338 of record CM051508.1, on the reverse strand, counting down.
TACCTAAAGGATGTCTGTTGGTCATATTTCAAGTTTTTAGGTAAGATTTTCAGGTTTTCAGTAAGATTTTGGAACTTTTCTGGTTTTATCCATTTAAAAGGCTCAGCAATATTTTTTTTTGCACACTAATTTCCTAAAATTTCTTATAATGTTACTACTTGCCTATATAAAAGTTAAATGGGAAAGTATCATTTCTTAACACACTTTGAAAAGCACAACCAATCCATATAAAACCTATGAAAAATCAAAAGAGTGCTGTTCCCTGCATAATATTGAATTACTTATAACTCCAAAAACAAGCATACTATTAACTTTCTTTCAAGCTATCTTCAAAAAAAATAACAACTATCTGAAAATCTTCATACAAACAAATATCCATAATTTTTATTTTCAATTTATCTGTCATCAGCCTTTATTATATAGAATTAAAGAAAATCTATTGGATTTCATTCATAATGCTTTTCTATCAATTTAACATGTCTATTTGATTCTCAAACTGTGTGTCTTTTTTCAAACTGCAAGTGTTTTTTGGGGAATATCTTAAATGTTTCTTTAAAATGAAAGTACATGTACACTATCCCTTGTTTCCAATAGTCGTAATGAATTATTGTCTTTTCCATTGCTGAAATGTCTGAATTATTCTTTGATTTTCCACAGCATCACACAATTACAGTGTATAAATTCACAGGATGCATGCCTTAAAGTTTTCCGGAATTTGCCAGATTTTGACGATTTTTAGTCTCTATATATTCCTATATAAAATACTGTATTCTTCCCAATTTACGGTTTTTAGCACCTTCTGTACTTTCACCCATGAGGATGTAATATCCCAACTCCTAACCCAATATAATAGAAACTGACAACTGACAAGGTTTTCCTTCATCAGTGCTAAACTGAAATCCTGATTTTTCTGTGCGAAGGTCCAGTTAGAAATCTAAAGATTGCCTCTATACATAACCTTATTTCAAACTTTTAAAACTTCTAAAATCACATTAAAATAAACATGCACAGACTAATACATAAATATTTATATCACAACATGAATATACAATCTGATTATTTTAAGGATGATCGCTGGTCTAATAGGAAATAAATAGGATTTGAAATAGGTGTTTTAGTTTGAGAGAACATATGAGAGGTTCATGTGCTCATTTTATAGCTATAAGGCCTTGAAAATTTGCAGGAATTGGGTTTTCTCTGGATTTTAAATTGTCTTTGCATTGACAACTTCAGTCTCTCAAAAATGCATGAAAAAATAAAAAGGATTTCATAAAATTTTGTCAAATACCATTTAAAGGTATATATGATTGAATTATAAAAGAAAAAGTGGGGGTTCATGGACAAAAAAATTCATGTTTAAGAAATGGATAAAACCTGAGGATTCCGAAAATCTGACAAAAAGACCAAAACATGACCAGCGAGCATCCTTAAAAATTATTTGTAAAATGGTTTACAGAGTATATATGGATAGTCACAAAAATTTATAAAATTTTCAATTAAATGTATAATAAAGTCCTTAAAAATTTTACAATATCTGAAAATTTACATCAATAATAAAAAGAGTGTTAATAATGAAAACACACAAAAAAATTTAAACTGTTGACCCAATCTGTGACAACCTCTAAAGTGTATTGTCACTGGAATGGGATATTTTTTCAAGTAATAAACTTGTTTATTTAATTAAGATATATTAATCAATAATAATGATACTTATAATATTAAGTATATAATTTATAAAAAAAATGCTATAAATATGAAGTATCAGTCCAGATCCAGGGGTTCCAAGGAGGTTTTTTGGGTGACATGATAACAACCCCATTCTCATTCTCAGATCTCATTCCCATGACTTCTCACCATTTACTACTGCATTTCTATTCTACTCATGTAAATCAAATCATCCCAAACTTATAAAAATTTCTGATTAAAATAACACATACTAAGGTTGAATTACTCCCCCCCCCCCTTTCAGGGATCAGATACTAAGCATAAGTAAAGTATATAAGTATAAATATGAAACATATCTCATAAATCACAATCAGTCAATAACAAATTGCACCAAAACCTAAAAAAAAATTGAAATAAAAATACACTTTATGCAGAGAAAGCCTCTATGTTCTATTGTACAAGCAACTGTTTCAGTTCTATTAGAAGATGATTTTAAAAATCATACTTTAAAAAATCTAAGAAAGGCAAACTTATTTGTCCACCTATCATCTTATCTTTTTGGACACGATTTCTACTGTTATATTTAAGCCTCTTAACATACAGATGAATGCAGTAATCAAAATTTAAACTAACAAAAATTTCTGAGGACTACAAATGTTTGTCAGAGAAACAAATGGTATTAATAAATAAGTTATCTCCCTTTTCCAGGTTACACAAGGGGGGATAATTCTATTTTTTCCCTTTAGACCTACATTAATCTAATGAAAACCTTTAAGGGGAAGTAATCTACTAAAAGAACAACTCAATGCAAATAACTGAAACAATTTTTTTAAAACACCATAAAATCAATAAAATACGGATATACAAACAAACCATCTAACAAATGTTAAATCAATAAGATTTTCATAAAAAATATATATATCATAACAAAAAATTTAACAGCTCTCTAAGTTAAACATACACAATAAAATAGGAGGAAACAGATTTTTTATATGATTTGTACATTATGTTTCTATATAAAACAACCCTTTAAACATGCTTTATTGAAAAATTACATACCTTTAACATTCAATTTTAAAAGAAAAAATTTCACATTATAACAAGTATTTCTCTTAAGAATATAACACAAAAATTTCCTTTTTTGAACAAAAAATTCAGATTCTAAAAATTATTTTACAGGATGAATATTCATAACATAGTTAGTCATATCATTTACTCCTGTTTCTATGAATGAAAAAATTAAAAATTTGTCAAGACTCAAAAATGTGGTGAAAAAAAAAAAATTAAATAAATATTACCCGGAGTTAAAAGAAAACCCTTGCCCCAAACCCCATCCCTCATTATGTCCCCTAACAGCAAATGGTCACTCCATGAGACAATGCTACAATAAGTGTCTGATGACAACCTTTACAACATATAAAAATAAAAAAAAGGATACCTGGTTATTTCATTAAATATACAATATGTAACCTTTTGAAAGATTTTTCTGTATAAAAAATGTCCATCTAAATACACAAAATCATAACTTGTATATATTAAGCAAAGGTTTTATTTGGTATTAAATCATGACACTACCAAATAACTGCAAAATATGCATAAACTTTTAAAACTAAAAATATATAATGAAGTTATTAAATACAAAAGAAAAGGCTTTTCAATAAAAATCATAAATAAATCCCTAAAAAAATTTCTTAAGGTGTTGAATTAACAGCAGTTGACATTGGAGATTAATGCCACATTTTCGGATATACTTTACAAAAATTATAAAAAAAAAAATTTTTCTTTATACAGCAGTTCCTTGTTTTAAATGTGTACATCAGGTCAACAAAAATTTTATCCCCCACAACATCCGAATTTTTGATCAATTAAAACTTTCAGAAATTTTTCCATGCCTTCCTCAGTTACCAAAATGAGTATACTTATAGGATAACTAATTCAAGAATTTGAATATCGCAAAATATTCAAAGAGTGACCGAAAAACAGCTTAATTCACAAATGTGCACAGTGCATGAGGGAATTATTAGTGTTTTCCGGTCACGAGTTGAATATTTTCGATATTAGTTTTTACTGTTTATTACATTGATAAAATAGACAAAAAATGCTTCAAAATATTGAATTTATTTTCACTGGAAATTACGATAAATCACCATCATCAATGTAATAATGTATATTTATTAAATTAATGTCACACGATTTCACTTCACTGCTGTAATGGAGGTCGTTTACATGTGAAACAAAAATCAAAATATTCTGAAAATAACACCAATACAGTTAAAAATATTGTATTTCTTATGTTTTTCTACATTTTGCATTCAAATGGTTGTATTTGGATTTTTTTTTGTGATTTGAGAGAATTTTTATGACTTGTTTAGTAATGCCAATGTGTTTGGACCATTTTTGTAATTAAATTCTTATGAACTGTATAGAGAACATTGGATACTCAATGTTTTATTTTGTTTAGAGAATATATGATGTGGAGAACCAATTTCAACATGATCATTGTGTCCCAGAGTCATTTTCATAATTAAATTCTTCAATATAACATCGACCAGTATTTAATTAACAAAACATTTCTTTGCATACTGTGGATTCATTATTATTCGTTGTATATCAATTTTCGTGGTTTTCGTGGGTTCCAATAAACTATGAATTTAAAAATCCAACGAAACAGAATATTTTTATTTTTTTTGCTTGAATGCACTGAAGTTTGATACCATGGAGTTTTGATGTACCTATCCGAGACAACATTAAACAATTGCGTTTTTACAGTATGTACTTGGATACTGACATATGATGAGTCAGCTCTATCCACAGCATTCAAGGAAATTATTAATCCTAAGTATGCCTAAACAATACAGACTTTCTCATAAATTGCAGTAAAAACATCTTGTTAAAAGATAAAAAAGCAGACATTATTGATTGTAATCGGATTAAAAATATGTATGTATATGCCCCGAGGTATTTGGTGACAAGTGATTGCAATTTCGTCAATATATATTTCACACCTGTTTAACCTAACAAGTAAAAATTACAGATTTTGTTAATCTTGTTAAATTCATGACAAGCTTTGTTCTGTTACAAATTTGAAGAAACTGTTAGACTTTTGTTTTATAAGTGCTTAAAATCAGTACAATATTAAAGTATTATCGGCAAATTTTGTCGCAGTATTTTCATGATATTCTATGTTCCAAGCCACAAATTTAAGTATTTCAACAACATTTTTAAATTTTTTTCTAAGACAGCAATCCACGAATTTACATATCCCATGAAATGCCTTTTTTCTTTATCCACCAAAATTGGTATCCACGAAAATAAATGAATCCACAGTATAAATCATTGAATCGATATAAAAAAAATGTAACTTTAAGTCTATTTTTAAATTAAAAGCAAAAAAAAAAGGGAAGAAAATAAGTAACAAATCAATCATATAAGTAACCATACAAAAACACTGGTATAAAAATGTTCACACCTTAATCTACTGAGGATACATATTTCCTCCACTAGGTGGTGGGTAAGGTGCACTCGGTGTTGCTGGTGGATAAGGTGCAGCTCCCTCTGGTGGTGGATAAGGTGCAGCTCCCTCTGGTGGTGGATAAGGTGCAGCTCCCTCTGGTGGTGGATACGGGGCTCCTGATGGGTAAGGGGGATCTGAAACAGACATTGAAACATCCTTGTAGATTTATCCTGAATAAACTGGACATAATGAGCAAGCTCAAAAAATGATAAAATTCACGCAAAAATATAATGTTGCTCCAGTTAAATTATCTCCCCTTCAATATGTCAGACATGTCTTAGTTTGCTGCATGAACTTCTTCATACAATTTATCCTGCATTCAAGCCATGTCTGGTCTAATAACAGGGGTAGAATAAACTGAAGTCATATTAGGTCAATGATCTAATAAAGTCTACTGGCACTTATATACATGAAGAGCACGGGAAGCCTAGTAAATGTACCAGATTACGTCATGGTATTTCCGAGGTTTTCATGGCAGCTGGATTTCCACTTCAAAGGTAATTTTAAAGCATTTTACACATCTAAAGGGTAAATTTTATGATTGCAGGATAAAGAAAATACAAAGTCATTGCTGGAAAATATAAAATTTCTTCGAGTTTGCTGTAAAATGTGAACTAGAGGCTCAGAGGGCTGAGCCTGTATCACTCACCTGGCACGAAAGCCATTTTTATTGATGTACCTCAAAGAGAGAAGTCATTTCTCCCTATTATTATGAAGTATGGTAAGCCTTGCACCAACCAAATTTTTCTTCATCAAGGTCCTTCTACATACAGGTCAGCATATTCTAAAATTTGGCAGTTCCCATAAGGTCTTATGTTAACCTAGTCCTCTGCTGAAGGCCATTTTGAATTTGGGATCGGCAGCACCACACTTGGTAAGTAAGTATGGTGAGCACCTTAAGAGGAACATTCAGACTATGTTTGGTTTCAAGCAATTCTGCGGATCTGTAGATTTTTGTTATATGTCATAGACACTTTCTGTCAATTTTGGCTCTATTTGGCCAAGCAGTTTAAGAGAAAAAATTTTTTTTAAAAAACAACCAATCAAAAACAAGAATTGTCCATGGCAGCCATGTTTGCTGTCCAATCAGGACAAAATGAGCAATCTTTATAAAGGACCTTACAGAGATGCTTCCTGCCAAATTTAATTACATTTGGCTCAGTGGTTTCAGAGGAGAAGATTAAAATGTGAAAAGTTAACGGACGAACAACTGACGGATGACGGATGCCAGGCCTTTGGCAAGGTCAGCTAAAAAGGCTGGCTTAAGCTCGCTTTTTCTCATGCTTCTAAAGCTCACCCAAATAGATTTTATATTTTCCGACAATGACTATGTGTTGTATTTATAGTACCTTTATGAAAAGTTTCAATGAAATCCATTTGATCTTTTAGGAGAAGTTGTGCTTCTAAGATTATGGGTCTATGGACAGTAAGGCAGAGTGAATCCTATAAGCAAGCATCATTAATTAGAATTTTTACAAAAAGTTTTATCGGGATGAAAGGGCTTCATATTAAAAGTATCTGCATGGTCAAAGCTTCAGAACCTATAAAGACAAAGGACATGTACAAAAAAATTAATGGGCAATATAAAGAATAGGAATTCAAATGAAAGGACTAAAACATTACTGTCTGTCGGCAGTACGGATTTTCGAAATTTGAGTTTCTAAATCAATATAAATTGTCTAATCACTTGGCTTGCAGATTCCATAACATAAGCTAAGCCATGACTAAAACAACTGAACTCACCTGATTTGGTTCAATCGTTTCCTTAAGAGAAACAATAACATTTTGCTTATAGAATTGTCAATGTAAAAGGGGAATAAAATGCTCCGCTGGGCGCAGCTAGATACGACCGCAGATGTCAAACCCTGAATAGTTGGGGCAATTATGAACAAAACATTCAAGCTTGATACAATATTGAATTTGGATTGTGAATAAATATTTGACACAGTATAGGTTTCTGACACAGAATGAATGTTGTCTAAGAACTTAAACATTTTTAATTTACCTATTCAAACCATATCAGTATTATTTGTTTTTATATATAAATCAGAAATAACCAATTTAAAATTTAAAATTGGGCACACATATCAATTTCTTGCTATTGCGCAATACTGAACAATTGAAGATTTCTTGCTATTGCGCAATACTGTGCAACTGAAAATTTCTTGAAATATTTGACACATAATAGGTTTCTGAAATCAAAGAACTTTGAATTGGTCATATGATTTGAATTTATATTCAATTTTTTGCTTCTTGTGCAATACAATATGCTGTGGAGAATTGCCCCCCCCCCCAAAAAAAAAAATAATAATTTACCCCTTTTTTTAGTTTTTGTGCAATACACTATGAAGTTGCACATTGACCCCCCCCTCCCAAAAAAAAAAAAAAAACAATAAAATTTGTTGTAACCCCCCCTTTTTTTGCTACAAAAAATTTGAAATTTTCTTTTTAATTTATGAACTATGAAATGAGAAAAAAATTGCCCCCTCCCCAACTTCTCATTTACCCCCCCCCCCCCCTAAATTTTGTTTTCAACCCCCCCCCCCCCCCCCCCATTTAATTATACTTTGCAACCATAACAGCCCATTTAAATACACCATAACATATTAAAATAGAAAATGACATCATAGTCATGGATGGCAAATTTAAAATATACATAATTTAAAAGCAGTTTAGATGAGATAAACAAAAAAGCTTCATCAGCACATTTTATATTGGCAAATTTCCAATGAAGTTCATTAAACTAGAGTTATTGGCAAATTTCCAATGGAATTTTTTAATAATAAAGTTTTGATAACAGGGCACACATATCAATTTCTTGCTATTGCACAATACTGTGCAATTGAAAATTTCTTGAAATATTTGACACATAATAGGTTTCTGATACAGAATAACTGAAATAAAGAACTTAGAATTGGTCATATGATTTGAATTTATATTCAATTTTTTGCTTCTTGTGCAATACAATATGCTGTGGAGAATTGCCCCCCCCCCCCAAAAAAAAAAAACATTTACCCCTTTTTTAGCTTTAATTTTGGACCCCGATTTGGACCAACTTGAAAACTGGGCCCATAATAAAAAACTAAGTACATGTTTAGATTCAGCATATCAAAGAACCCCAAGAATTCAATTTTTGTTAAAATCAAACTAAGTTTAATTTTGGACCCTTTGGACCTTAATGTAGACCAATTTGAAACGGGACCAAAAATTAAGAATCTAAATGCGCGGTTAGATTCGGCATATCAAAGAACCCCAATAGTTCAATTTTTGATGAAATCAAACAAAGTTTAATTTTGGACCCCGATTTGGACCAACTTGAAAACTGGGCCCATAATAAAATAAAAAAATTGCCCCCTCCATAATTTCTCATTTACCCACCCCCCTAAATTTTTTTTCAAACCCCACCCCCCCTTTCGTTTGATACTTTGCAACCATAACAGCCCATTTAAATACACCATAATTTATTAAAATAAAAAATGACATCATAGTCATGGATGGTAAATTTTAAATATACATAATTTAAAAGCATTTTAGATGAGATAAACAAAAAAACTTCATCAGCAAATTTTATATTTCCAAATTTCCAACGAACTTCATTAAACTAAAGATATTGGCAAATTTCCAATGGAATTTGTTAATAATAAAGTTTTGATAACAGGTCACACATATCAATTTCTTGCTATTACACAATACTGTGAAATTGAAAATTTATTGAAATATTTGATACATAATAGGTTTATGACACAGAATAAGTGAAATCAAAAAACTTAGAATTGGTCATATGATTTGAATTTATATTCAACTTTTTTCTTCTTGTGCAATACAATATGCTGTGGATAAATGCCCCACCCCCCCCCCCCCCCAAAAAAAAAAATTACCCCTTTTTTATCTTTAATTTTGGACCCCAATTTGAACCAACTTGAAAACTGGGCCCATAATAACAAAACTAAGTACAAATCTGAAATGAGAAAAAAATTTTCCCCACCCCCCGCCAATTTAATATTTACCCCATAAATTTTGACACCCCCCCCCCCCCCCCCCCCCCCCCCCACTTTCCCTTTTTCAAAAAAAAAAATCTTTCCCTCAAGATAATGTCATAATCCCTATTCAAAATTATCATGAAGTTTGCAAACATAATTAAACATTTAAATACATCATTGAAGTCTTAAAATAAAAAATGACATATGGCTAAAATTAATATTAATTCATAGTAAGTTCTAAAAATAAATTGACAGCTATAAATCACCCCAAAAACAATCAACATTTCTTTATACATAATTGAATCATACACAATATTTTACTTTAAATGTGTTTGGAATGTGTTTGGATTACCTTCCTTAGCCCACCAAGCTAATATCATAGATTTCTATTTATTTATACTACAGTTATTGTGCAAAAACCAAGAAAAATGCTTATTTGGGCCCTTTTTTAGCCCCTAATTCCTAAACTGTTGGGATCAAAACTCCAAAAAATGATCATAAACCTTGTGTTAAAATTTCATAGATTTCTATTTACTTATACTAGACTTATTGTGCGAAAACCAAGAAAAATGCTTATTGGACCCTTTTTTGGCCCCTAATTCTTAAACTTTTGGGACCAAAACTCCCAAAAACAATCCCAACCTTCCTTTTGTGGTCATAAACCTTGTGTTTAAATTTCGTAGATTTCTATTAACTTATACTACATTTATAGTGCGAAAACCAAATGTCTACAGACTCCGACGGACGACGGACGACGACGACGACGACGACGACGCCAACGTCATACCAATATACGACCGCAAAAATTTTGCGGTCGTATAATAACTCTTACTATGAGATATTGTAAATTACATCCCTTTGTTGCGTCAAAATATGCACAAAGTGCAAAAAAAATATTTGAAATAATGGTTTTACAAATAATAGGAAAGGTTAGTTATTTCAAATTTTTAAGTACATTAATTTCTCTATTGGAAATTCCCCATTTAGAACCATTTTTGATGTGAAAACAACTGTAAAATGTCTATGGTTTCTTGGTTCAATGTTAATCAAACAACAACAAAAATGCTTTATAATTCTTACATTTAGACTTTCAAAATGACAAAAATCCATTCAGAGAACTGAGGTTTCATGACAGTCGTTCGGAAAATCCATGGAATATGAGTTCAACAGAACTACTATTCTAGAATTCTTAATAAATCATCTGTTACATACCGTTTGTTGGTAGCTGTTGTCCATACATGTAGCCATTGCTCGGGGAAGGTTCAGGGTTCAAGCCATAGGGCAGATCACCCCTGTTGACATCGTCTGATGGCATCGGTGGTTTGTAAGTAGGATCTGAAAAATAACAATACATGAAAAGTAGGGTTTAAGGTCCTATTCCTTTTTGTTAACAAGTATGACTAGTTTTCAAGAAAAAAGGTCATAATTGATTCTACATAAAACTTCCTCTTGTAGTTTCAAATGGTCATCTCATGAATATGTAATTTTACAAGCTAAGGTATGACCTTGAACTTTGACCTATTTATTTCAAAATCAATGTGATTGTTCAACTTGCCCACAGCTTTCATTTATTAAAATTTTTTCCATAGGTCAAGAAATATTTTTTTCACAAATAACAACCTTGAACATTGATCTAAAAATCAATTGGTTCTCTCAATTTTAGATTCCTTATTGTGATATAACTTATTCAAGTAGACTATGACAACCCATTGTATTCATACAAATGGTAAACTTTAGCGAAATCAATGATCCAGTAAAATTATTCAAAGCAACTTAATGGTAAATCTTCCAGGTAAGACATGTGTGGCCTGCGAACTTCTCCATAATGATGCTCTGTGCCAAATATCAGAAAGCTAACCTGTGTGGTTCCTGCGATAAATGTAACAGAAATTTTTCTAATTCAATAATATTCTAAGTTCCATCAAACATGAAGTGGACATGTGACAGATTCGAAACTGCCTTACACGAAACAGTTCTCCATACTGATGCTCTATGCCAAATATCAGGAAGCTGACTAGTGTGGTTCCTGAGAAAAATGTGACAGAAATTATTATTGTGACGCTGACGCCAACAACAACGCTAGATGACGGATAGTGATCCCTATATGTCACCTCTGCGTAATGCAGGCAGCACAATGACATATTGTACAATGCAGCAGTCTATTGAGACTGATTAAAACTTTTGTTATATTGAGGAAAAAAAACATACGTCAAATAAATAAGGATTATAAAATTGGCTGAGTATGACAAATGCAGCATTTTGATCGTAGATCCAATATTTTAGAGTAATAAATATTGGTGATCTTAGATAAAGCATAAAAATAACCTAGTATTCAAATAGTTGGCAAATTTTTTTGTTTGTAAAATTTTTCCATGAATTTCAAGGTCAATAGTTTCAATTTTTCAGGACTTTTTTCAGGACTTTCTATTTTATATTTACTGTACATCTTCTATGTACAATAAATAATGAGCTTGTTCAGTGATGCATTTTCTATGACAGTCAAAATCATTTCCAGTTTCTCTTTGAAGAAACCAAGGCTTTGAATTTTCTTTTTGCATGTACAGTAAAACCTGTCTGAACTGAACCCCTTTGGGTCTGAAGATTTTGTTCAGATTAGACAGTTGTTTGGATTACACAGGTTGATTTGCTGTTCATTATGCATTGTACATTCAGACAACAGACATCTGTTTTGAAAGGTTTTCAGTTAATACAGTGGTCAGTATAGACAGGTTTCACTGCACTTTAAAAGTTCAAGAACCTTTACAAAAACTCTATACAGCATGTTACCTGGGTATGGAGCTGCAGGATAAGGTGTATTCATAGCATCACCATAGCTCGGTGGATTGGGTGGAACACTATTTGATGTTGGTTGTATACCATAATTCATGGTGGGTGGTGGTGGTGGAGCTGCAGTGTAACCCATTGGATGTAATGGTTTAACAGATTCATCTGTAGAAGAAAATGAAATTTTTTAGTTAACAATTATCACATTCTGAATAAAAAATCTAAACTAGAAGTACCATATGCAAAGCTCACAAACGTATATCCCACACTATTGTAACAATAATACTAGAGGTAGGGGCTGTCAGAACAACAGCTATACCCACACCCCACATTTATTTGTAAACAAACATTCTCAACATTTTCAGTTTACATTGCATTAAAGTTTGCATCTGTAACAAATAACCTTTACAGAGATATATCACAACACACTTTTACTGTAATCTAACTTTTTGGCATCTTTTCCCTTTTTGGCCCTTTAAATCTTCAAAATGCAAAATAAAAGCATGCTTAGCATTACAGTTTGCATCTGTAACAAATAACCTTTTCACAAATATATCACACCCAATTTTTACTATAATTTAACTATTTGGACCCTTTTAGGTACCTATAACTCCTTAAACTGAAATTCACAAATTTCTTCAATTTTATTTTCTTTAGATAAAATTTCAGTAATTATGGTCTTTTTCTGTTTCGGCAATAAAAATTATATAAATTCAAAAATGAAATAGGAGTTCGTGTCACAAGGCTCTTTGTCTATTTTGGCCCTTTTTGGTCCCTCCCAGGCCCCCTTTTAGAAATTCGAAATTCCAAAAACTTTTGAAACTTTTGTGCATCTGCAGTTAGCAAGCAACAATATGACAGTTATTTTAGTAATTATGCTTTTTTTCTGTTTTGGCCCTTTTTGGTCCCTTCCACCCCCCTTTTAAAAAATTTGGAATTCCAAAACCTTATTGTTCATCTACAATTGGTAAGCAATAATATGGCAACAATAAAAATGGTTTAAATTCAAAAATGAAAGAGGAGTTCACGTCACAAGGCTCTTTGTATAATTTGGCCCTTTTTGGTCCCTCCCAGGCCCTCTTTTAAAAATTTGGAATTCCAAAACCTTATTGCACTTCTACAATTAGTAAGCAACAATATGGCACAAAAACTTTGTAAAAATTCAAAAGTAAAGGAGGAGTTTGGGTCACAAGAGAGTGTGACGGATGGACGACCGAAATGACAATATACCCGAACTTTCATTTGAAAGTGGGTATAATAAAGAAATGTATAAATCCATGTTTGTCTATGGATAACCCCAAAAAATCATTTTGATCAAAAAACAAAATAGATCTGCACAATGGCAATGTACACTGAGGATTCCCTGACAGTTTCATAGAAATCAATTCACTGGTTTAGAATGATTTGCAGAGAGGCATGTCTACCCCTTTACATTACCATATGAAGAACACGGCTAAATATGTAATAAACTTGAATTGGTAAATAAATCATTAGAATTTGGTAATCTTCGTCTCAGAACAAGTACTGGTAAACACTAATATAATGATTGAATGAGAATCTAGGCCACATTTGTTCGATGCCTTGCCTGAAACATAATTTTTAGCCTAAGATTTTGCAAAGGAAGTACTTTACCTGCATGGGAATGTCCGTAGGTCACACCGCCATCATGCTTTCGTGTATCTAATAAAACAAACATGCAAATGTGTCAGGCATGCTATTACAAGTGGAAAATTCAAGATTCTTATCAGACAATGGCTCATGCTATTATGAGTAGACAGTATAGAATTCTCATAATGAGACAACGGACCAGTTATTTTGAGGTCAATTTTGGCATATTGGGCCAAAATAAAAGTATTGTTTGTTACCTCTCACCCGACCGAGCCAGTTAAAACCCTGCCAAGTTTTTATTCCGTTTTGTTCGTAACATCTTTTTTTAGGTCTGAAGTCAATCCCGGACCCGATATGCATTTTATTGTGATTGGAATTTTTTTTAATTTTTCATTGGATTTGATCTAAAATCAAGAAAGTTTACAATTAACAATAATATAAAATTCTGTTGAACAAAAAAAAATCTTTTGACCTACCTTCCTTCTGAAATGTAGGGTCGGGAGAGGGAAAACAGACATATTTTTAAATGTGGCCTTATCAGACAAGGACTCATGCTATTACGATTAGAGAGTATAGCATTCTCATAATTAGACAATGGACCAGTTATTTTTGGGGTCAATTTTGACATATCAGCCTTTTATTTTGAAAAATTGTCTATTTTAATGGTCATATAATTTCTACAAAAAAGTATTGAAAAATCTCTCAGTTCTATATAAATCAACACTGAAAAATTCTAAAATCAAAGAAAATACTGACCACATTTAAATTTGATAAAAAAAATTAATGTGATGTTTTCATTTATGTACAGTTGATTTTTAAGGTCTTTCCTTTTCATAGGAAAGACCTTACTGTATTTCTTATGATTATTATTATTATTATTATTATTCTTTCTTAATAGTCTGCCAAACTTCAAAGTCATTTGCAGAAAAAGTTATTAGACATATAGGGATGGTATTTGGTACCAAGTATCATTCAGACATAAGCTATCACGTGGTGAGGCCGCTAAGTGTTCCCATGTACCTTATAAGAGTTTCCTCCCCTGTTACAGTTATGCCTGTTATCAGATCTCCTCAAAAACCGTAAGAGATATCGACATGAAACCTTTTGCAATTTCTTTGGTTCATCTGTGCGCACATTAATCACATCTGCCGAAAAGGATCTGACAACATCTTATAAGAGTTATTTCCCTTTATATAAGTTTCACTTTTGATTTTTCAGGCAAATATTAAGTTTGAGTTAAGATACATGCATGAGCCTTCATATTTAGGCATCATTTTTTCTACCAAGTAAAATTAGGTCAAGGTCAAAGGTCAAGGTCACGGTCTAATTTTTGAAATTTCCTTGTCATCAGATCTCCTCTGAAACGGTAGAAGATAGCTGATAAAATGTAATGGGCAAAATGTCGGGGACGTCGAGACAATGCATAGTTTTTCTTAAGTCAAGTCGTATGACGTTATCTTCTATGAGTTATTGGCCTTTGAACGCTTAAATTTACGGTTTTTGGCTAATAACTTAATAACGGTACAAGATAGAGGCATGGGGTCTTTTGTTTTGACACCAGGGACAAGTGACCTTCAAATTGGTGTCAAGGTCAAAGGTCAAGGTCATGTTCTAGAAAATGATTTTTTTCATATTTGAAGTGTAATACATGGAATTTGTTCAAAAATGCATTATTTTTTAATAGGAATCATTTAAAATATGTTGTTATCCATTTTCATAAGACAAAAAATGAAAAAAAATGAAAAATATTTGAAGATTGAAAAATTTGAAAAAAAACCTTTTTTTCTTGGCGCAAAATTTGTTTGGCAGTATTTCATATTTGTGTTTGATGCAGCATTTGGTATTTTATAGTACTTCTAGAATTACTTCAACTTTTAGCTGTATCTCTTAAAATTATAGATTTCCAACATAGGTTGAGGTAAACTTTTTTTTCTAATAATTAGAAAAACATTGTTCTTATAGATATAAAAAGGGTACTGGGAGGTAGAATGTATCTTGGCACATTTCAAAACTATGAAGAGTTTTAAATCTGATTTAATATAGGAAGAATTCTGGCCTTTCAAAAATTGAAAATTTAAAAATATCAACCGGAAGTGAATTTTTGTTCATGATATCAACTTAAAAAGTGTGGCAAATTGATGACAGTGATGATAAGATTTCAAAAATATCCATATATGCTTGATTGAAGCATTTTTTCAATTTTACAAAATGGGGGGGAATGTGGTAAAAATTGCTTAAAAATTATCTAATTCAACATAAGTTCACTCTTTATCAATTTGTTGAAGTTTTGGGAAAGATCTGTCTCTTTTTCGCATGATTATTAAGGTCTTTCCTTTTCATAGGAAAGACCTTACTGTATTTCTTATGATTATTATTAGGTCTTTCCACTTTCCGTGGAAAGACCTTTTGCTTTTGTTCTGATTTTTTTTTTTTTTTTTTTTTTCTTCTGCCGTCTAGGATGTTTTTTTGTTACTTGACATATCGAAAGGATTTTTGGCCCATGATTGCGTACAGTGATTACGATTTCACCATTGACCCTGTGTAACCGAACACCTTTTTTTATAGGAGTTATCTCCCCGCGTCCTCCTTTTCTTGTTATCTTTATTTCTCTGTAACCGTAAAAGATATCGACCTAAAATCTTTTGCAATGTCTTCAGTGTATCTGTGCGCAACTTTGTTCTATTGGTCGGAAAGGATCTGACGACATTTCATAGGAGTTATTTCCCTTCAAACGACTTTCACTTTTGGTGTATCATACAAATTGTTATTTAGGGTTGAGATATCAACATAAAACTTTGTATTTAGGGTCCATGACCCCGAACAAGTAAAATGAGGTCAAGGTCAAAGGTCAAGGTCAAGTTCTAAATTTTGATTTTTGCTTGTTATCGCTTCTCCTCTGAAACGGTAAAAGATAGATGATAAAATGTAATGGAGAAAATGTTAAGGACGTTGAGACCTAGCTTTGTTACATTTGCATAAAAGTTGTATGACGTCATTTTATAGGCGTAATTGCCCCCAGAACGTTTAAATTTGCGGTTTTTCGTTTATTTCTCAACAATGGTACATGATAAAGGCATGGGGTCTTTTGTTCTGACATCAAGGATTGATAACCTTCAAATTGGCATCAAGGTCAAAGGTCAAGGTCAAGTTCTAAATTTTGACTTTTGCTTGTTATCGCTTCTCCTCTGAAATGGTAAAAGATAGCTGATAAAATGTAATGAAGAAAATGTTAAGGACGTTGAGACCTAGCTTTGGTACATTTGCATAAAAGTTGTATGACGTCATTTTATAGGCGTAATTGCCGTTAGAACGTTTAAATTTGCGGTTTTTCGTTTATTTCTCAACAATGGTACATGATAAAGGCATGGGGTCTTTTGTTTTGACATCAAGGATTGATAACCTTCAAATTTGCATCAAGGTCAAAGGTCAAGGTCAAGTTCTAAATTTTAACTTTTGCTTGTTATCGCTTCTTCTCTGAAACGGTAAAAGATAGCTGATAAAATGTAATGGAGGAAATGTTTAGAACATTGATGCGCAACTTTGTTACATTTGAGTTAGAGCTGTATGACGTCATCTTTTGGGAGTAATTGCCCCCAGAACGTTCAAACTTAAGGTTTTTCGTTTATAACTTGACGATGGTACATAATAATGGCATGGGGTCTTCTGCAATGAGTTCAGCAACTAATGACCTAGAAAAAGGTCACAAGGTCAAAGGTCAAGGTCATGACCTAGATTACGTATTTTGCATTTTTTCACACTTTATAAGGTTTTTTTCAGATTTTTAAAGCAATTAAAGCTATTGAAAGCGTGAAATTCAGCCACTACTTTTGATGACGTCATTTCTGGCAACGTTATTATTTCTGTAGACATTTTTAGACGTTTTGGATATATTGGAATGTTAATTAACGTGACAATGTTACAACCCATGAAAACGTCTATAATTATCAATTTATTAGGTCTCATTAATGACGTTTTTGATGTTTATAGTGCAAAACAGTATAATTCATCACAAACATTTAGTTAATCAGAAATAAACATTTCTTAGTTATTCAAACTAGCAGTCCATATATTTTTTAACAATTGTGAAATTACCTATCATATCAAACCAGACGTTTTATCAATAAATCTGCAATTGAGGTGGAAAGACCTTCAATTGTTCTCTGAACAATTGGTTTTTAATTTTACATGATATTCTTTAATGGATTTCACAAGCAGTCTCGGGATTTCCGACCACAACAAAATAGTTACCGATCTACATTAATGAATTAATATTTTAAACAGAAATGAACAAAAAAATTTACTTTTAACTTATTTGAGGGAATTATAAAAAAAATGTCTAAAAAAATATAAAATTTTATCCTGCAATTGGCCTATCTAATAGCCAAATAAAGGGTGTTTAATATTTCGTTTTGATATTCATCTAGTAGTGTAATTTTCATCTGATTCCCCTGTCATCACTTGCAATGAAAGTTTGCATTGTGTTGTGGTATAGTGTCGATGTACACTGTCGGAAAATATAAAAGTTGTTTGTACTCACCACAGACAGGTGACAAATAATCAGTAAACCATTTTTACCTCTTTTTAAGACTCGTACATATATTGTTTATATATCAGTGTGACAAGTGAACATTCATATCATCAACAATTATAACAGACATTACTTCAATTTCTAAACTTAAGGATGCATGTTTTTGACAAAATTTTATGAAATCCTTTTTATTTTTTCATACATTTTTGAGAGACTGAAGTTGCCAATGCAAAGACAATGAAAAATCCAGAGAAAACCTATTTCCTGCAAATTTTCAAGGTTTTATAGGTCTGAAATGAGCACATGAACCTATATTTTTTTCTTGCTTATTTTTGTACTATTCATATGTTCTCTCAAACTAAAACACCTATTTCAAATCCTATTTATTTTCTATTAGACCAGCGATCATCCTTAAACCAGAGTTTGAAATAATAGCCCGCCAACCCACCCGACGGCCTTTTTTGACCACCAACTGGTGAATAATTTGTTACCTTTCCGATGGTCAGAGAGAAATAAATGGTTCTGAACTTGTGCAAGACTAATTAGTTTCATAAACAGCCAACCTTGTGATCTGGTAGCTTTCGCAGGGAGTTTCAAATCTCGGTTAAATGCAGCTTTTGTTTCATTAATGAAACTTTAATTTTTCACTATATGTCAGCATAATAATACTGATTTGTCATACATACGAGTGGATAGCGTCTTTCCAGAGAAACTTTTCCTTTTCTTAAAGCAACAATATGCACACACACCAACAACAATTACTGCTACAATTACACCAATAACAGTACCGGCTATTCTACCTGCTCCCTGCTTACTACTGCAAAATATAAAGATCAAGATTACAGTAAGATACATATGGGCTTGAAATAATTCCTGCAAAATTCACCAAAGTCCTGTACTAAATTTTAGATAACCGAATTGTTGTGCATGTATATTGCATGTGAACTACCACGCTTTCTTTAAGATTTGGTTACTCATCAGTGAAGTATTTTACCACAAAAAGGCATAAAATTGTTGCTGAAGTTAAACTAAGAAAGAGCTTCGATGGCTCCAACTCCAAGCGACTGTCAAAATTTGTTCAAGTTATAGTTCGAGTTACTGAAGTTTGTTAAGTAATGAAAATTGCTAATACCTTACCGTATATACATGTAAGTTTGTATAACTGATCGTTACCACAATAAATTTTTAAATTAAAAACTAAACAGGTAAATCTCTAATTAACAGTCATAATGACATCTTAATTACATCGAACTGTAAACATTAACCTGTCAGAGTGATTTATTTTACCACACCTGTGATTTTTAGAAACAGAACTCTTAATATCAGGTTGTTAACATGATTTTCCATTTAATTATTGATTTTCAGTTTTCCATAGTAAAATACATAATTTTATCAATGTCGGAGCCAAGTTTTTTGTCTGATTTTCAAGAAATAAATGTTTGATAAACTGAGGATTTCTTTGCAAGTACAGTGATATCCACTTATTTGCAAAGCCTATTTGTCAGAGAAAATTTTCAATATTTAGTGGTCAACCGCCTTTCTGATTATGCAAAGAAGTATCAGACCGAAAACTTTGAAATCGGATGACAAAATTGTACAGATGTCGAGCGAAGTTTACCAGAATTATGTTCTAGCATTTTGTGGAATTAAAAGTTTTTGCTCTTTAAAATAAACTAGAGATTGTGTCTGTAAGACATGGATGTCCTGTACTCCAGAAAATACAATTCCCATGAATTATGTATGAAGGGAAATCATATTAAAAAATATTTTAGATACATGAAAGTTTCACATTATATTCTGCTTATATTTATTGGTATTTAACCGAAAATAACAAATGCACAGTTACTGAGACTTCAATCAATGGAGTCACTCAAGTATTAAATGTAGGTCATGTAGCCTCATATTTTGCTGATCTATGTTGAACTAAAAACAACAATTTAAGTTGTAAAATGTCATTGACATTATCATCATACGTTTTTGAGAAATGGACTAAAATGTCAAAATTTAACCAACTTCACTCATTGACAAGCATAAAATGTAGGTTATGGCGACTCAAATGTTGCTAAGTTGTCTTGTACTATGTAAGATGATTGTTGTTTAAAATATCATTAATATATTATCAAAAGTTCTTTCATAATATATCTAAATGCAAAAATTTAACCAAAGTCAATCAACATAAAATATAGGTTATAACACAAACTTGCTAAAGTGTTTTGTACTACATAAGTTGATTGTAACTGTGAAATATCATTGACAAAAAAATATTACCATAGGCTCTTTAAAAATAGACTTTAATACAAAAATTTAACATTAACTGAATGGGAAATGGTCTTTTGCTTTGCATATTTTTGCAAATAACTGAATTTTGCAATTAAAAGGTTTGCAATTAAATGGAACTGACTGTTTTTCTTTTTCGACAAAACTTCCAATGAATGCAAAGAAATAAGAACAATATTACGTTAAAAATAAATTCACACAAGAAAAGAACTGGCAAACTGACAGCAGATGGGATATTCCTTCATCAATGTTTGCTTACAATATGAACGATACAGACCTATGCGTTTTATATTAAAATGTGTGTGATTATTATTTAAATAAAATGCTCCGCTGGGCGCAGCTAGATACGACCGCAGATGTCGAACCCTGAATAGTTGGGGCAATTATGAACACAACATTCAAGCTTGATACAATACTGAATTTGGATTGTGAATAAATATTTGACACAGCATAGGTTTCTGACACAGAATGAATGTTGTCTAAGAACTTAAAATTTTTTAATTTACCTATTCAAACCATATCAGTATTATTTGTTTTTATATATAAATCAGAAATAACCAATTTAAAATTTAAAATTGGGCACACATATCAATTTCTTGCTATTGCGCAATACTGTGCAATTGAAAATTTCTTCAAATATTTGACACATAATAGGTTTCTGACACAGAATAACTGAAATCAAAGAACTCAGAATTGGTCATATGATTTGAATTTATATTCAATTTTTGCTTCTTGTACAATACAATATGCTGTGGAGAATTGCCCACCCCAAAAAAAAAATAATAATTTACCCCTTTTTTTAGCTTTTGTGCAATACACTATGAAGTTGCACATTGACCCCCCCCCCCCCTCCCAAAAAAAAAAAAAAACAATAAAATTTATTGTAACCCCCCCCCTTTTTTTGCTAAAAAAATTTGAAATTTTCTGTTTAATTTATGAAATATGAAATGAGAAAAAAAATACCCCCTCCCCAATTTCTCATTTACCCCCCCCCCCCCTCTAAATTTTGTTTTCAACCCCCCCCCCCATTTCTTTATACTTTGCAACCATAACAGCCCATTTAAATATACCATAACATATTAAAATAGATAATGACATCATAGTCATGGAATTTGTTAATAATAAGGTTTTGATAACAGGGCACACATATCAATTTCTTGCTATTGCACAATACTGTGCAATTGAAAATTTCTTCAAATATTTGACACATAATAGGTTTCAGACACAGAATAACTGAAATAAAGAACTTAGAATTGGTCATATGATTTGAATTTATATTCAATTTTTTGCTTCTTGTGCAATACAATATGCTGTGGAGAATTGCCCCCCCCCAAAAAAAAAAAATAATTTACCCCTTTTTTAGCTTTAATTTTGGACCCTGATTTGGACCAACTTGAAAACTGGGCCCATAATAAAAAAAACTAAGTACATGTTTAGATTCAGCATATCAAAGAACCCCAAGAATTCAATTTTTGTTAAAATCAAACTAAGTTTAATTTTGGACCCTTTGGACCTTAATGTAGACCAATTTGAAAACGGGACCAAAAATTAAGAATCTAAATGCACGGTTAGATTCGGCATATCAAAGAACCCCAATAGTTCAATTTTCGATGAAATCAAACAAAGTTTAATTTTGGACCCTGATTTGGACCAACTTGAAAACTGGGCCCATAATAAAAAAACTAAGTACATCTTTAGATTCAGCATATCAAAGAACCCCAAGAATTCAATTTTTGTTAAAATCAAACTAAGTTTAATTTTGGACCCTTTGGACCTTAATGTAGACCAATTTGAAAACGGGACCAAAAATTAAGAATCTAAATGCACGGTTAGATTCGGCATATCAAAGAACCCAAATAGTTCAATTTTTGATGAAATCAAACAAAGTTTAATTTTGGACCCCGATTTGGACCAACTCGAAAACTGGGCCCATAATAAAAAAACTAAGTACATGTTTAGATTCAGCATATAAAAGAACCCAAAGAATTCAATTTTGTTAAAATCAAACTAAGTTTAATTTTGGACCCTTTGGACCTTAATGTAGACCAATTTGAAAACGGGAACAAAAATTAAGAATCTAAAAGCACGGTTAGATTCGGCATATCAAAGAACCCAAATATTTCAATTTTCGATGAAATCAAACAAAGTTTAATTTTGGACCCTTTTGGCCCCTAATTCCTAAACTGTTGGGACCAAAACTCCAAAAATAAATCCCAACCTTCCTTTTGTGGTCATAAACCTTGTGTTTAAATTTCATAGATTTCTATTTACTTATACTAAAGTTATTGTGCAAAAACCAAGAAAAATGCTTATTTGGGCCCTTTTTTAGCCCCTAATTCCTAAACTGTTGGGACCAAAACTCCCAAAAACAATCCCAACCTTCCTTTTGTGGTCATAAACCTTGTGTTAAAATTTCATAGATTTCTATTTACTTATACTAGAGTTATTGTGCAAAAACCAAGAAAAATGCTTATTGGGCCCTTTTTTGGCCCCTGATTCTTAAACTGTTGGGACCAAAACTCCCAAAATCAATCCCAACCTTCCTTTTGTGGTCATAAACCTTGTGTTTAAATTTCATAGATTTCTATTAACTTATACTAAAGTTATAGTGCGAAAACCAAATGTCTTCGGACGACGACGCCAACGTCATACCAATATACGACCGCAAAAATTTTGCGGTCGTATAAAAATACCAAATAATTTTTCATGTTAATTATTCAATTATCTGATGGAAAAATTTTGACAGCACATTCTACTCTCCCAACAAATTTAAAAAAAACCTCATGTGTACCTATGTAAACAACTTTTCACAAAACTTGAGGGACCGATTTTTCTACAATCTAACCAAATATAGCAATATGTATGGCTTATCTCTGAAGCGTATCGTAACACCTCTATTGTTTGAAGTTGCACACTTGCCTACCTACCTTGTATTGCCATACTAATACACAGATTTTTCAATTGAAAAATCTTGTTGAAAATAAAATTGAAATTAAAATGTTAAAACGAATAGACAAAATGACAAAATTATTCAAATATTCATTGGAATTTATTTCACAAATGAAAAGATAAGGACAAAATTTCAATGTCATTTTGACAACAAGTCAACAAGTGAACCTAACGAATGATATAAAGCAGAAGTTATCTTGATAAGGAATAAATGCCCTGTCAATATAGTTTTTTAATATGCATAATAAGCAGGCATTTTATGTATGTATTTGTTAGTTTAGTCGGAGTTTTACACCATTTTCAGCACATGTTCTATTTGGCGGCGGCCAGTTTTTATTGTTGGAGGAAGGCAGAGTACCCGGAAAGAACCACCAACCTTCTGTAGAAAAATTGGCAATCCTTGTCAATTAAGATCAGAGTCAAACACACCCCACCACAGGTGAGATACGAACTCACAACCTCAGTGTTGACTGGCTAGTGATCATAAGTAGTCATGACCAACTACCTTGACCACCGAGGCCCCTTTAATGTATGTATACCTTGTATCAAAGAACTGACAGCAATGCTGTTGCCCGATATCTCCGCAACAATACGAATAATCGTCAGGATCTAACTCCCCGGGACATACAAATCTGCCATGATAACTCACTGTACGGTTACCTACATACATATCATTATAACATACTTCTGGATCTGTGAACAAAAACAGGCAAGTGTTAATTGGTTACGAATAATTAACAGAATCGTAAAATGTGAAGATAAACAAACAAATCTGCCATAATAACTCGCTGTGCTGTTACCTACATATCTGTTCACATCATTAACATACTTCTGGATCTATGAACACGAATAATTAACAGAATCGTAAAATGTGAAGATAAACAAGCAAAACTGCCATAATAACTCGCTGTGCTGTTAGCTACATATCTGTTCACATCATTATAACATACTTATGTCTGCTGTACATTAACAAATAATTTAATATTGGATGCAATGCATCATTTGATTGGTCAAATTTTTTTCGTCCATATATCATAGACTAAATTTCTTTTCTACTATGACGTCATTAAAGGTAATCCTGACGTTTAAGATGTCAAAACAACCTTTGGAATTAAATTATAAGGATTGACGGTAACTTTGTTTTCAGTCTATTCGAAATAACCTCAATGCACATGGTGCACACTTTCAAAAACATTCTGCACCGGTTATTTAGTGTGCGCCACATGATTGAGGTTATTTCTTCATATACTGAAAAAATTTACAGTCAATCCTTAAATAACAGTATTTTTTCTGTTGGAGAATCTGGTTTCTACAGTATTGTGAAATTAAAAGTTTAAAAAAAAATGTTACCCTTATTCTTTCAACAAAAACTAGTAGGAACTGTTTAATTGAACTAAAACATATATCTTCCCTTTTGTGCAATTGAATAAGCCACATCTTCATTCTTAATATGATATGTCTATCTTAAAGAACAAAACAATTATGGCCTAGACAAGGGTATTTCCCAAACAAGAGGCTGTCGAATGACAGCAAACCGGATTTTCCTGCATGGAAATGATGTTTGCAAATCTGGATTCCCAAACAGGATGAAGTAAAGAAATATAAATGAATTTTTGTAGGGTTTTGTAGGGTTCAGAAATGGAAAGGCAAAAATCAATCTTGACCTCCTATTTATAGTAAGTGACAAATATTGGAATTTTTGAGACTTGAACTGCCTTTTTTCAATTTTTCAGAACCATAACTCCTGAACGGTTAAAGTGAAAATCGTCAATATCGGAACGGTGAAAGTGGAAATCGTCAATATCGAACTTGATCTCCATTTTGTCATCAGTAACAACATATTAAAATTTGAAAAGCTTTGGTTGAACAGTTCATAAGTTATCACACGGACACCACTGGGAAAGCCATTTTTCAATCTTTCAAGAACCATAACCCCTGAACGGTGAAAGTGAAAATCGTCAATATCGAACTTGACCTCCATTTTGTCATCAGTAACAACATATTAAAATTTGAAAAGCTTTGGTTGAACAGTTCATAAGTTATCACACGGACACCACTGGGAAAGCCATTTTTCAATCTTTCAAGAACCATAACTCCTGAACGGTGAAAGTGAAAATCGTCAATATCGAACTTGACCTCCATTTTGTCATCAGTAACAACATATTAAAATTTGAAAAGCTTTGGTTGAACAGTTCATAAGTTATCACACGGACACCACCGGAAAAGCCATTTTTCAATCTTTCAAGAACCATAACTCTTGAACGGTGAAAGGGAAAATCGTCAATATCGAACTTGACCTCCATTTTGTCATCAGTAACAACATATTAAAATTTGAAAAGCTTTGGTTGAACATTTTATAAGTTATCACACGGACACCACTGGAAAAGCCATTTTTCAATCTTTCAAGAACCATAACTCTTGAACGGTGAAAGTGAAAATCGTCAATATCGAACTTGACCTCCATTTTGTCATCAGTAACAACATATTAAAATTTGAAAAGCTTTGGTTGAACAGTTCATAAGTTATTGCACGGACACTGTTTGGCAGCCGCCCGTCCGCCCGCCCGCCCGCCCGCCCGCCCGCCGTACATCACCAATTTAATAACCGATATTTTCCTATGAAAATCCGGTTAAAAAGCTTATTTTTTTACCTTGATGTCAAGGGTCAAGGTCAAATGAAGATAACAATGATACACAACACACTGTCTTATCAAGATACATGTTCATTCTTAATATGATATGTCTATCCTAAAGAACAAACAAATTATGGTCCAGACAAGCATATTGCCCAAAAAAATCTAACTATTTGATATTGAAATCAGAGGTCAAGGTCAAATGTTGATCATGCAGACACAAGAAAGACGGTCTTATCAAGACACGCATAAATACCAACTACCATGAGTCTACCTCAAAAGAAAAAAAAGTTATGGCCCAGACAAGCATATTGTCCAAAAAAACCTATTATTAATTTGACCTTGAGGTCAATTCTGAAAAGGGGATCACAAAGGACAATTCAAGCAAAATTTTATCCCAAATTTACTTTTAAAGAAGATTTTGAATATTTTCAAATGATTTTTCTTTACATAATACACTGTTGAACTTTGGTAGCTCGAACACCACCTATGGATCAAACTACTGTTGAATCTCGTTATCTCGAAATTTCGGTTAAGTCAAACTTTTTTTCTAGTCCCGACCTGCCAACAGTATAATTTATGTATTTTGATTCCTTTTATCTCAAAATTCGATGAGTCGAAATTTCAGTTATGTCAAAGTGATATTATGTAAAAAGGAACTATAATTAGTGCAAATATAAACTCGTTATGTCGAATTTATTAATCATCTGTACAGGTGAACCAAATTTTTACACCTGTCAAACAGTATGTAGGAAAATTATGTTTTGATAACAATCTTGTTAAGACTTAAATGGTTTATGATGTTTTTACAATTAAACAGTATATTGGATTTTGTGATAAAAATAAATTTTACATCAATAAATCGAAGTTTTCTTACAGTATGTGATCGTCTTATTTATTCAGACTACGCTCGTTACAGAATTCAGAATGTGTTAATAAGGTGTGACTTGCCGAAAAAGAATTTATAAAATCTATATTGGTCAACATGAAAGGATTATTAATTTGTGATTTCATTTTGGTATTTTGTGATACCTTTTATTCAAACATATTGTTATTAAGAAACAATAAGAATTTATGAGATAATCATCATTAATCAAAATCATTTGATTACGGTAACAAGTAAAAACGACTAGTGAACACATGGAAAGGAATATAGAAGTCCTTTAATGTTAACCTCCCTTGTCCAAAACTCAAGAATTTCCAGCCCCTTTTTAGTCGAACTTCGGCTATCTCGAACCCAATCCCATGGTCCCTTGGACTTCAACAACTGTATTTTGAAAGTCACGTCAATTTTCCATTTACTTTCTTGTTTAAAAGTCCCAGTTTCTCAAAACACTATAACAAAAATTTGGTATTGGTAATAATAAAATTGTCTGTTTTACCACTGAAAACTTGCACTCAGTAATTAAATGGATAACTATGTTACCTGTTACTTACAGGTGTGATAAAAATTGATGGATGACGGATGAATTATTGTTTAACGTCCAGTGGCAGCCATTAGGTGCATATCAGGACAAGAAAATGTTGATATGATATGAAGATGATCCTTGCTTTGTACTAGACTGGATTTTTAATGTGCTACAATGTAGCTCACGAGTTAACTGTCCACGGGAAGACATATCACCCCACTCAGACATATTATACTGACTCCGAGCCGACAAGTCCTTTGCTCTTACTCCTAAATGTCGCGTTCTTGGCAAAGAAGCAGCAAATACCAATTTTAATGTCTTTGGTTTGACCCAGCCAGTGATCGAATCTGCGACCTTCCGCACTCAAGGCAAGCATGCTACCACAAGACCACCGAGGTGGTTGATAAAAATAAATTCACTTCGCCAAGAAATGAATAGGCCGGCGAGATTTAGCGATTTTGAAAATTCTTTGGCGACTTAAATCGTCATTTCGCGGGCAAGATTAGGCCCTGATAGGTCTGACAGATACTAGTAACTGTTTACAGCAATGACAGTTCTAAATAATAAATATTTCACGATTACCTTTAATTTATGATTAACCTGCTTAATTTATCATTAACCTGTTTAATTTTTTATTAAAAATATTTCACGGTAATGATCGGTTATACCAACTTGTACACTGTATGACACTGAAAATTTGACGTACTTCATCAACTTCAATAACTCAAACAGATTTTGACATTCTCTTGGAGTTCAAGCCATCGAAGTCCTACTGTACATAAAAACAATATAGACATCCTGATACAATTTGAAACCCATCTATGAGCTAATCCACCAAAGTTTAAAATTCAGGATGCTGGCTGGTGATGTTTTGGTCTTTTTCTCAGATTTTCGGAATCCTCGGGCTTTATCCATTTCTTAAACATTTAATTTTTTGTCCATGAGCCCCTACTTTTTCTTCTATAATTCAATCATATATACCTTAAAATGGTATTTGATATAATTTTATGAAATCCTTTTTATTTTTTCATACATGTTTGAAAGACTGAATTTGCCAATGCAAAGACAATGAAAAATCCAGAGAAAATCTATTTCCTGCAAATTTTCAAGGCTTTATAGCTCTAAAATAAGCACATGAAGCTATATTTTTTTCTTGCTTATTTGTTTACTATTCATATTTTCTCTCGAACTAAAACACCTATTTCAAATC
The DNA here is from genome assembly GCA_028015205.1 of Mytilisepta virgata. Classification (NCBI taxonomy): domain Eukaryota; kingdom Metazoa; phylum Mollusca; class Bivalvia; order Mytilida; family Mytilidae; genus Mytilisepta; species Mytilisepta virgata. The sequence goes on along the minus strand of CM051508.1, from coordinate 9,916,782 downwards.
CTATTTATTTCCTATTAGACCAGCGATCATCTTTAACTAAGTAGTTAGTGAGGATATTTTTAAATATATTTTTGATGGTTTTTCTGCTTTTAGTAACAGCAGGCAATGTTTGCATGGGTGTACATATAAAATTCTGAAATGGAAGCATGCATTGACTATTTCATCAAAGTCTGGTCCAAATCATCTTTGTGCAAAAGATGAAAATATATAATAAATTAATTTTAGTTGGTCTAAACTTACAAGTTCTTCTGTGCCTATATGTGCTTCTCCTCATCCACATTCGTGCTCCATATACAGTTCCTGCAATAATGGCTGCCTTCTTCAGACTCGGTGATCCTAGTCGATACCCAGAATATTTTGTTCTTGCAACTGCATATCTGCCAACCTTTATAAATACAATGTACAGTATAACCTCTGTAGCTTGAACTCGAAGGGATCATGTAAATTAGTTCGAGAAATACATACTGTTAGAGTTATTGATGGGAAATAATATGAACTAGGTGGAACTGTGTTTGTAAACCAAAACATATGTCTCCCCTTCACTTTATTCTAGATTAATCTTGTCTACCTCTAAGATAAAAATAATTTGACCTTGTGGTCAAAGGTCAAGGTCAAATGAAGGTCATAATGGTACGTGACACACACCCTCATAATAATTCACCTAGATACCAAACGTTGAGGTCAAAGGTCAAGTCAAATGAAGGTCATAATAGTATGTGACACAGACACTCGGTAATACACCTACATACCAAAGGATATAAGCCTAGGTCAAAAGACAAAAAATTTAAATCCAGGAAAAGGAAATACTATAATTTGACCTTGAGGTCAAAGGTCTAGGTCAAATGAAGGTCATAATGGTATGCGACACATGCATTCATGGTAATACACCTACATACATAGGTCAAAGGACAAAAAGTTACAACCAGGACAAGGAAATACTATAATTTGAACTTGAGGTCAATGGTCAAGGTCAAATGATGGTCATAATGGTACGCGACACATCCCCTCGTGGTAATACACCTACATACCAAAGGGTATAGGCCTAGGTCATGACTGCTTGATTCACTAAATCATTAGAAATAAACAGTTATGGTTCCTTTCTCCATGACAGAGAGAGTAAATTCCTGTGATGCAATCAATTTGTATGATGTCATTGCAGATTTTAAGTCCTCAACATTACAGTTGGTAGGTATCTTGCTGGTCATATTTTCAGTTGTTATTTAAGATTGTATTTATCCATTCGATAGCATCATATGTTTTTGCCCTCCGATTCCCATATTTTTTTTGATATTATTACATACAACTTAAACAGCCAAGTTAGAAATTATTTCTTCATGGCTTTGGTAAGAAAAAATGTTTTCACAAAGAACCTATGAAAAAACAAGGGATATCCAATATTACCAAACATTCAAATTATTTATAATTTAAGAAAAAGACAAGTACTTATATTTAAGCCTTTAATTACTTTTTACTCAGCTTCTGAATCAGACTTCTTTTAAATTATACATGTACATGTACTCCATGAATCAGGATATTTTTAAACTATTTAATTATCTTTCATCCTTGTTTTGTTTAAACTGATCATTACAAGACAAAGCATTTAATGTGGTTTTCATCCCATTTTTTTTGCATTAATAAGGCAACATTAAAATGATCTGTAGTTCTTTGGATCTTGCCGCTCCGGTTTTTGGACTATGTAAATTTTAATAAAACACTTTTTTATCTCTTCATTTAGCAAAAATGCTGAAAATTCGCCCCCCACTTCTTCATTTTTCAAGAAATTAAAAATAAAAATTGTTCAACCACACCTAACATTTTGCAAAAAGTGGGATTTTTTCCAATTTTTTCCAATATTTTAGTGTGTAAATTTGATCTTCGTCCGAAAAAATTAAAATTAAAATTCTGCTTGCTCCCACCTATTTTTTTCATAAAAAAATCCACAGAACTAAAAATCAGTTTGGCGTAACTTAAAAACATCTCGTAGATACTTTTCAATCTTTTAGAAATCAAAAAGAAGTCTATAATTACACTTACCCTTGATACCCTAGACGATCGATAAGATGATCTGTATCTATAGCGACTAGATCTGTACCTCCCACCAAACCTTCCTCCTCGACCTCCACGACATTCTGCTATGTCGAAAACTACAAAATAAACATAAAACTTTATACAAGTAGAAAAAAAATTTCATTTCATTCATATTGAAAAAGCAGACGGTCACTAAATAATCATGGGTGAAAGTACAGAAGATGCCAAAATCTGGAAACAGGGTAAAAATTTAATATTTTCAATAGGTGTATACTGGTATATATCATAATAACAAAGAGTGGACACACTGAATGTCTTGCCTGAATATACATATGGACACAGAATAGATTATCACGGTCTCAGACTGGTACCAATTTTTTATAAACCAAATATGGTGGGTCTACATATTACATTTGCTAAGAAATGGACTAAATGGAAAATATGATGCAAGTCATTCAAGCATGAAATCAGGTCAAGGTCCGGTGACAGATATCAGACTGGCATGTACTTAACAAGAACTATCTATAAACCAAATTTAGCGGGTCTAGCCTAGGTATTACAGTTGCCAAGAAACAGACATAATCTATAAATGTAACACAAGTCAAAACCCAAGTCACTCAAGCATGAAATTGAGGTCAAGGTCGGTCACCAGGTGTCAGACTGTACCAAACTACATATCTATACACCACATACAGTGGGTCTTGGTATAACAGTTGCTGAGAAATGGGCTTAAATGTAACACAAGTCACTCAAACATGAGTTTGAGGTCAAGATTGGTCAACAAATGTTAGACTGGCATTTACCCATTGAACAAGAACTATCTATAGACCAAATACAGAAGGTCTAGGTTTTTCTACAGAAATTAGGTGACACACTGGCATGGACTCACAAGATCTATCTATAGTCCATATATTTTGGGTATAGGCATTACTTTTGCTGAGAAATGGACTTAATCATTAAAATGTGATGCAAGTCACTTAAGCATGAAATTGAGGTCAAGGTCCGGAGACAGGTGTCAGACTGGCATGTACCCACTAAGAACTATCTATAGACCAAATATGGTGGGCCTATTTGTTACAGAGAAATGGACTTAATCACGAAACTTGGACGCAGATTTCATAAAATTATCCTGACAATTTTAGTTCAACAACTTAACTAAGCATGTTAAGCTTGTTTTTTTTTCTTTTCAGCACATGCAACTTTAATCAACTTTATCCAGTCTTGCCTCTATTTCATATATATCACCTTTTTGAGCGTGTCAAAAAAAAAGTTAACCCTGTTTTTCCTACTACTTTTTAGACCTCCATCTAGGAGAGGGTTCACTTTTTCTGGGGGTCATACTAACACAGGCGAATGAGAAAAAAATAAGAATTAAGGTTGCAAATTTTATTTTTTCTAATTTGAACAACAACCTATCAGCAAACTCACAGGTGAAATAAAAACTGCAAAAAATGTAGAACGGTAAAAAAACCCTTTACCACCCTCTATTTAAAATTCAAGAATCTTGCCCAAGCCTGTATTTTTTGTGTTATTTACTGTGGGTCCTTTGTTTAGAAAATCAAAATTCTAAAACATTATTGTGCACCTACAGTTGGTATGCAACCATCCTATATAGATTTCCAATTAATTTTTGTTCTTATAAAAATTTGTATATCTGTTAAAAATAGTTAAAGTTGATTGCAAAACATTTCAAAATGTGCATTTATAACAAAGGGAAGGACTTTTAACCACCGACCACTGCCGACCAACCACCGACCACTTAAAAAACTGTTTTATATATGTTTTACATGTAATATTTCTTTAGTTTTGGTTAGATAAAGGTTTTTTACAACAAAAAAAAAGTTAGAATTTTTACTTTTTTGGTCTAATTTTGGACCTTTGACCAATTCTGTTTGACATTGTCAACCACCGACCTCCGCAAAAACATCACCGACCAATTGACCGTTGGTTCTAATGTTTTAAATAAAATTAACATATAAAACATATATTAAACAGTTTTTGCAGAGGTCGGGGGTTGTTAATGTCAAACAAAATTGGTCAAAGGTCCTAAATTTGACGATAAACCTACAAAATACAATTTTTTTTCCTAAAAAACCTATATTTAACCAAAACTAAAGAAACATAACATTTAAAAACATATATAAAACAGTTTTTGAAGTGGTCGGTGGTGTTTTTGCGGAGGTCGGTGGTTGTGAATGTCGAACAAAATTGGTCAAAGGTCCCAAATCCGACCAAAAACGTAAAAAAACTACTTTTTGGGAGCTAAAAAACCTATAATAAACAAAACTAAAGAAATATAACATTTAAAACATATATAAATCAGTTTTTTAAGTGGTCGGTGGTGTTTTTGCGGAGGTCGGTGGTTGTCAATATCAAACAGAATTGGTCAAAGGTCCAAAATTCGACCAAAAACGTAGAAATTCCAACTTTTTTTTGGTAAAAAACCTATATTTAACCAAAACTAAAGAAATATAACATTTAAAAAATATATAAAACAGTTTTTTAAGTGGTCAGTGGTGGTCGGTGGTTAAACGTCCTACCGTTTATAACAGTAAAATAAACAATCGGCCACAATTAAACCAGTTCGGCCTTGGTCGTTTCAGCCATATAATATATAATTCGTAAAATTGGGAAAGAAAAATGAAAAATTACATCTTTGAATACATTGTGCTATATATTAAGTCATACATTTGTATATTGCATAATGCCTATATTTTCGACCATATATGACATCAACCTTTTTTTCATAAATAAATACCTTTTCGTGTCAGATGTATATCGTCGGAACAAAATATCAGAAATAAGTAGGACGAATAGACCAGGACTAACAGGAATCAGGACGAACGGACCCAGGGCGAATAGGTATTAGGTTGAACGGGAGTAAGGGCGAACAAGTTATAGGGCCAACATGGAATTTCCATCAACAATCACTTAATTTTTCCTCTATCACTGGTTTAAAGATTAAAGAATCTATGGGCTGAACTATTCAATACAATAAAAAATAAAATTACCAAACATAAACATCAGAAAAATACAAATATTAATAATGAGAAGTCTTGGCATCCCCATATTTGTTGTCATCCACAGATTTAAGTTCCGAAAGCCTGCTTTCGAGATTCTCTTGATTGTACACTACTTTTATTAAGCGAAATCATTTCGAAACGTTAAAGAATCGATTTTGCAAGATTATTACGTACAGTTGGTAGACCCATCCTGTGTTTAATAACTTATCACGTCATTTACAGCGCTTTATTTACTTAATTATTTGTTTGTTTGTTGGTAATTATTTCAATTTATTAAGTTTTTTATTGAATTAATTCATGTAATCAATTTTTTAAATGTAAATTAGATCATAAAACATCTACTAAGTTTTGTTGTTGTAAGTAAGCAAATTTATTTAGAATCGTCATGTATATAGATCTACAAACAAAAACAAGCAACGTAAGCTCTGTAGAGCGCTTAAACCGACTAGCATTATACACATACGAAATTTGAAAAAAAACACCAAATGCAATTATAAAACCTTTAAATTGAAGCACAAATTGGTTCAGACATGCAGCACTTTTATCTTTTTCTTAAATTCTTCGTGCTTTTTAAAAATAAAATTGAAACCCAATAGCGTTGCCTCACATATTAATTACAAGACTAATAACAATGAATATATAGTCACTAAAAGATGATTCGGCGGATTTTTCTAGCTCTCTCTTGTATATAACACACTGTATCATGTGTATTGAAATTTTATTGCATTCATATCGTTGTTAATAAGGCCACACCAAATGGATTTTTAGTTCTTTGGATTTCTCAGCTCCGATTTATGGACTTTGTAAATATTAATCGCCTCAAATTCTTCCTTTTCAAGAAATTGAAAAAAGTGTCCTAAAATTTGTTAAAAAATATGGATATTTTCCATTTTTTGCAATATTTTAGTTTAAAAGTTTTGTGCCACACGTAAATTTGATCTTCGCCTGAAAAAAAAATTAGACTGGGAAGAAAAAATTTCGTTCGCTCGCTCCTATTTTTGCCATAGGCCTAAAACATCCAACGAACTAAAAATAAATATGTTGTGGCATAACGCTATATTTCTCTGCTAGCTGCTCCAATTCCTAGCTTTCCTCCCCTCCCCAGCCCTTTCATTCATTTCTGTAAGTTTTCCGATTCCTTGTCCAATCCTTCATAAAAGACCGTTTGAAGTCACTGGCGGAAGATGTATAGCCAGAGGTACATGTATAATAGTTACAAACATTTCCTGAGTACTTTTTATAACATAGTTGTTTGGATAAATAAAAAAAAGTATGTTCTGGGGTGGCAATTTTTTTTTGGGGGGGGGGAGGGGCATAATTTCTTGAAGTAAGAAAGAAAGTACATGTATGGCACCACACATGATTATGTCATACATGTAATTGCCATCCAGAAGTTAAATGGGGGGTGCATATTTTACCAAGTGACCCCAACCCCCCAAACTTCATCATATTTTAGGTGTAAAACAAGCTAGATTTTTTTGAATAATTTAAATTTTCATTCAAGTGACGGTATATAATTACAGAAAGTATATTTGTAGGTTTTTCTGGTATTAGAAAACACCTCGGGGTGTCAGGAATTGGTCGATGAAAAACCTCGCTACGCTCGATTTTTCAACAACCAATTCCTGACACCCCTCGAATGCACACAGTTATCGCTCCAAAAAGTCAAATATTTAGACTATTTGTCGTAATGCTTCATTTAATTTACAATTTAATATGAAATGTTTTTCGTCTTCTATCGTTTCACATCTTTTACACAGACGTTGCTCTCTTGGAATTTTATAAAATCTGCCCTTTTCAATCACTAATAACATGAATAAACAACCAAACGAAAATAAGGGGCAAGTGCGGAGAACTAATTTTAATTAGATTGTACTTTTTCCTGTACATTTTCTATTTGTATTTGTTTGTTGTTGTTCATTGCATGTAATATTGTTTAAACCCCATGACTATAACTTACAAAAATTAAAAGTACAAAGCAGGGTTCATATTCATAGTATTCAAAGTGTTCTCATCCTGATACACACCTAATGGTTTTCACTGGAAGTTAAACAATAATTCATCCATCATCCCCCCTCCCCCCCCCCCCCCACCACCACCCCCCCCCCCCCCCTCTTGGCAATCAAATACCGGATATGCTTTAAAAATGTTAATCATTTTAAAATTAGGTAAATTTTCCTACACGTAAAGTTCGTCAAGCATTTTGTATCGCTTTTAGGAGCATTATTTTAGAACCAAAATCATTTTCAACTGACACATCTACCGCCTCGGTGGTCTCGTGGTAGCGTGCTCGCCCCGAGTGCGGAAGGTCGCGGGTTCGATCCCCGACCGGGTCAAACCAAAGACATTAAAATTGGTATTTGCTGCTTCTCCGCCAAGCACGCGGCATCTAGGAGTAAGAGCAAAGACTGGTCGGCTCGGAGTCAGTATAATGTGTCCGAGTGAGGTGATATGTCTTCCTGCGGACAGTTACCTCGTGAGCTAGCACATTAAAAATCCGACTTAGCGTGTCGGTCTAGTACAAAGCAGGGATCATATTCATTATCATATCAACATGTTCTCGTCCTGATATGCATCTGTTGCCACTGGACGTTAAACAACAATTCATCCATCCATCCATCAACTGACACATGAAAGGGGAAACATTATCACTTACTGTCAAAAAATCGTTTTGGTTCAAAATCTCCTCGGTGGTTTCGTGGTAGCGTGCTTGCCTCGAGCGCGGAAGGTCGCGAGTTCGATCCCCGGCTGGGTCAAAATTTATATTTGCTGCTTCTCCACCAAGCACGCGGCATCTAGGAGTAAGAGGAAAGATCTACTGGCCGGTTCGTAGTCAGTATAATGTGTCCGAGTGGGGTGATATGTCTTCCTGAGGACAGTTACCTCGTGAGCTATCTATAGAGCACATTAAAAATCCAGCTCAGCGTGTCGGTCTATTCATTATCATACACGTTCTCGTCTAGCTGATCGATATGCACTTGGCTGCCACTGGACGTTAAACAGCCATTCATCCATCATCCATTGCTTTGGTTCTGAATTTCTCACATTTCTATGTGTTTGGGACAGTCATATTCCGTTTGAGACATGCACCTCACATCACATGATCTACCTTGACGTAACATGCAAAAAAACATCACGCCACAATGCTAGAACGTCAGAAAACACACAACTTCGCACATATGGTACGACAACGTCGAAAGTAACATCGCTTTAATTTGAAACCCCTGAAGCGCAATCTAAAATATATCTTTTTAAAGTTTTGAACCTTTGGTCCAAAGCCAAAACGCATACGATCTTTTCAAATATGTAATTTTATTTTGCACTAAGTTGTCTAGTTTAATAGAGCGCATTTTCGTGTCATGGCGGCCATGTTCATTTCTTAAATATTCGGCCGAGAAATGTGAGAAAAATAATCAGTCATGGTAAAAAATGTGAGACTGGACAATTCCACCCTCGGGTTCACATTTCTATCATCAGAAACTCGGCAAGCCTCGTTTCTGACTGGAAAATTTGAACCCTCGGGTGGAATTGTCCAGTCTCACATTTTTTACCATGACTGATTATTATATTCTCACATTTTTATGTGTTTGAGACAGTTATATTCCGTGTGAGACACCGGTGTGAGATTCATGCATCTCACATCACATGACCTACCTTGACGTAACAATTCAAAACAACGTCACAATGCTAGAACGTCAGAAAACACACAACTTCGCACAGATGGTACGACGACGTCGAAATTAACATCGCTTCTATTTGAAAACCCCTGAAGCGCAACCTAAAAGGCATCTTTTGAAAGTTTTATACCTTTGGTACAAAACCAAAACGAAATCCAAAGAACTAAAAATTAATTCAGTTGCTGTGGCCTAAACGAATAACGAAATAAAGCTACCAGACCCCCCGGGCCAGACCACATGGCTAGCTGTTTATTAACTTGTCACTCTAGCCAAAGTTCAGCCAGCCCTGGCAATTTTTGTGAACTGTTAACGTTAGTTCTGCTATGTTGTATAATCTTTCCATTCTTTTGGAATCAAAGAGGACAAATATAAGTACGGAGCAAATAAAAAACGTAATCCATTGGACAGACAATTTAACCCGGGAAGACAAATGAACAACCACAAGCACAACAAATAAACACTGAAAATTAAAATACAATGAACAACACGAACTCCTATAAAACCAGGAGTGAACCAAGGTGCTCCGGAAGGGTAAGCAGTTCCTGCTCTGCCGGTACACGGCATCAGTCAACAAAGTCAATCCGGTGGAAGTCACAAATCGGTGGAGGCACATGAAATGTTACGACAGTGGGAGCAGGTCCAACACCATCTTACGGTCAATCAATTCGTGATAACGACCTTAAAATTCCTAAGTGATGACATCAACTTATCCCTGATAAAACCATGGTTAATTTAAGAAGCTTTTGTGACAGCAGTAATCCTCTTTGTCGAAAGTCAGGGTAACTCACGCATGCCCTTGAAAATCGGATAAGCTGAGAAACGTAGACGCCATATGCAGGCGATGCTGGTATATTGCTACTCAAAAGAGAAAGTTAACAATAGGAAAGTTGAAGTCATTACGTTTGTCATAAAGTTTTGTCTTCAAATGTCCCTCATTGTCTATTTCAAGAAACAAATCCAAATATGAAGCGAACTTTGGTGTATCTGTAGTATTCTTAATTTCAAGCTCACTGGGATAGATGAGATGTAGAAAGTCTTGGAATTGTCGTTATTTAACGACAACACGTCATCTATATAACGAAAAGTGAAATTAAACGTTGGGTCAGTTTCCTTTTGTTTTCACGTAGTAGCGCTTGAATGAAGTCCACTTCAAATGAGTACAGAAACAGATCGGCGAGGAGAGGAACACAGTTGGTTCCCATTGGACTGCCGATTCTTTGTTGAAATTTTTTTCAGGAAAAAAAACCCACATCCTCTTTCTAAGGATCGAATTTTTGAAATTGCCCTAGAAGTGAAATAAATGGTCCCACTTTCAGCAAAGGGAAATTTACAATAGGAAAGTTAATCGGTGTATTAAGCGCTTTGGTGATTCTGAATATTTCAATAGGGAATTCCCCATTTGTTAGGGAAGCCATTTTGAAATCAGAAAAATATTGTTTTGATCGAGAAAATGTAATAAAATATAGTTTTCTGACAAGTTTTAGGAAACAAGGTAAATTGCTTTAGGTTAATTCAGTGACCATTTATCAAGTAACCATTTAAAGGGCAATGACAACCAACATCCGTTAAAGTATTGATTACAGAAAATAATACAACCCCAATCTCTGCAAAATCACGGTATTTTTTTACAAATAATTACGGAAAATAGGGCAATAACAACAATAGAAATGCGATGTAATCGACGTAGAATTACTTTTATTTCAGGAAATGAAACAAAACAAAAAGTGATATAGTTGTTTTAACAAATGACCCATTTAATATTTGTTGAAGTAAAAATAAACAGCAGCTGAACAACCTGTTGTATTTTCAATCTTATGCATGAGTACAACTTTTCTAGCAATTTCAGTGGCATTACCTATTATAGAATAAAAAATATTTAAATTAGACCTGCAATTCAGGTTGACAATCTTAGAATTGTTTAAATTGCTCAACTGCAAAAAGTAGTTCTTAAATGGCATTACAAGGCAGAAAAATGAATACTTGGTTTCATTATATCATGTTATTAAATAATATGATTAAAACAGCCCTAATACTACCAAAACGGCATGTGTCATACTGGTGACGTCGTCCTGGTCATATAAATCACGTGATCTATATTGCTTTTCGGCCCGGTCCAATACTGAAAAAGCCGTATGAGCCCTAGGGCTAATACAGCCTTTTCACTTCCGGTCGTTTCATTGCCAGTCCGTATTGGAAATATTGGCCGTATATTCACATTTGATGTATGTAATACAGCATTCAGAACAAGTCTGTATTGAAAAAGTTGGATTATTTAATAAAAGTGTTATAAACTGGCTGTTTTTGTATTGGCACTGGTATAGATTCTCGGTCAGCTGTATTGGCCCTCGACCCTACGGGTCTCGAGGCCAATACAGCAAACCTTGAATCTATACCAGTGCCAATACAGAAACAGCCAGTTAATAACACTATATTATTCAAGTGCTTTTTCAACGTAAATTCCACACCATTTGAACTACCGCTATATATCTTGATGAAAAAAAGTTTGATGTGCTTGAGTGCACAAAAAGTCTACAATGGTTGCTAAAAAAAAAGAATTCCTATTGCTTAAAATTCCTGTTCTTATTATTGTAATAATTTTATTAATTCAGAATTCACTTCATACCATTGGTGTTGTTCATATTTTACCATACCTTAATGTTAAACATAAAATTCCAGTTCATTCCACTTTTGAGACTCGACGGCCATACCTCCACGTCGTCCATAGGATGTGTTGGCCATACCGCTACATTGTCCATTTCTTGTAAAGACGTATCGTCCATCCTTTTAAGTATTTATTCCATTGTGGTTATAACATAAAATATAATGATACAACAGTATTATTTCATAGTTGTAACATTAATATGATTTTGTGGTATTTATTATGTACGTTTGCCGGTTTGAAAGAGTCAGTATAGAATATAAGAAATAAAAATAATATTTTTGTTTTGTATTTTATTTATTCATTCAGTCATACATTGTGATTCAAATGAAAAACGACTGCCTCGGTGGTCTCGTCGTAGCGTGCTCGCCCCGATTGCGGAAGGTCACGGGTTCGATCCCCGGCCGGGTCAAACCAAAGACATTAAAATTGGTATTTGCTGGTTCTTCGCCAAGCACGAGGCATCTAGGAGTAAGAGCAAAGACTGGTCGGCTAGGAGTCAGTATAATGTGTCCGAGTGAGGTGATATGTCTTCCTGCGGACAGGTACCTCGTGAGCTAGCACATTAAAAATCCGACTTAGCGTGTCGGTCTAGTACAAAGCAGGGATCATATTTAGCTCACCTGACCCGAAGGGTCAAGTGAGCTTTTCTCATCACTTGGCGTCCGTCGTCCGTCGTCGTCCGTCGTCCGTCGTCCGTCGTCGTCCGTTAACTTTTACAAAAATCTTCTCCTCTGAAACTACTGGGCCAAATTGAACCAAACTTGGCCACAAGCATCATTAGGGTATCTAGTTTAAAAAATGTGTCCGATGACCCCGCCTGCCAACCAACATGGCCGACATGGCTAAAAATAGCACATAGGGGTAAACTGCAGTTTTTGTCTTATATCTCAAAAACTAAAGCAATTAGAGCAAAACTGACATGGGGTAAAAATGTTCATCAGGACAAGATCTACCTGTCATAAAATTTTCAGACGAATCGGTCAACCCTTTGTTGGGTTATTGCCCCTGAATTGTTAATTTTAAGGAAATTTTGCAGTTTTAGGTTATTATCTTGAATATTATTATAGATAAAGACAAATTGTAGACAGCAAAAATGTTCCACCAAGTAAGATCTACAAATAAGTCAACATGACCAAAATCATTGATTGACCCCTTATAGGAGTTTTTGCCCTTTAAAGACAGCATCCAGCGTAAACTTTCCTTTAAATATCTTTTCCTCTCAAACCACTGGCCCAATTGAGATCAAAGTTTGGTGGAATGGTCCTTGGGTGGTCCCCTTCCAAAACTGTATCCGGCATTCCCGACTTCCAACCGACATGGCTGCTGTTACTAAAAATAGAAAAAAAAGGGGGGGTGACTTTTAAAAATCTTCTTATATGAAACTACAAGTCCAGTTGGAACCAAAGTTTGCAGTAATAGTTCTTAAGAGGTTCTGTTTCAGAAATATGTCCAATGACCCGGACTGTTAACCAAGATGGCCGCCACAGCCGAACTTAGTTTAACATAGGACCCTATGGGAAATTCACTTAAAAATCTTCTCGTCTGAAACCACTAAGCCAATTAGAATTAGACTTGGAAGCAATGGTCCTTAGATGGTCCTCTTTCAGAATTTTGTGCGATGACCCAGACTGTCAACCAAGATGGCCGCCACACCCGAGCTTAGTTTAACATAGGGCCCTATGGGAAAATTCATTGAAAAATCTTCTTGTCTGAAACCACTTGACATATTGGAGCAGGACTTGGCGGCATTGGTCCTTAGGAGGTCCTTTCTCAGAAATGTGTCTGATTTCGTGGACTGTGAACCAAGATGGCCACCACAGCAGAACTTAGTTTAACATAGGACCCTATGGGAAAATCACTCAAAAATCTTCTTGTCTGAAACCACTTGACCAATTGGAACCAGACTTGGCAGCAATGGTCCTTAGATGGTCCTCTTACAGAGGTGTGTCCGATGACCCGGACTGTCAACCAAGATGGCCGCCACAACCGAACTTAGTTTAACATAGGGCCCTATAGGAAAATTCATTGAAAAATCTTCTTGTCTGAAACCACTTGGCATATTGGAGCCAAACTTGGCAGCATTGGTCCTTAGGAGGTCCTTTCTCAGAAATGTGTCTGATTTCGTGGACTGTTAACCAAGATGGCCGCCACAGCCGAACTTAGTTTAACATAAGGCCCTATGGGAAAATTCATTGAAAAATCTTCTCGTCTGAAACCGCTTAGCCAGTTGGAACAAGACTTAGCAGAAATGGTCCTTAGATGGTTCTCCTTTAGAAATGTATCCGTTGACCTGGACTTAACCAAGATGACTGCCACAGCTGAAATTAGTTCAACATAGAATCCTATAGAAAATAGCCAAATTGACTGCAACACTTAAATTTTTAGGTCTGCTCAAGGTGAAAAGTTAAATCCAGGTGAGCGATACAGGCTCTTGAGAGCCTCTAGTCATTATCATATCAACATGTTCTCGTCCTGATATGCACTTGGTTGCCACTGGACGTTAAACAATAATTCATCCATCCATCCATCAAATGAAAAACTAATTTTTATACGACCGCAAAATTTTTGCGGTCGTATATTGGTATGACGTTGGCGTCGTCGTCGTCGTCGTCGTCCGTCGGAGTCTGTAGACATTTGGTTTTCGCACTATAACTTTAGTATAAGTTAATAGAAATCTATGAAATTTAAACACAAGGTTTATGACCACAAAAGGAAGGTTGGGATTGATTTTGGGAGTTTTGGTCCCAACAGTTTAAGAATTAGGGGCCAAAAAAGGGCCCAATAAGCATTTTTCTTGGTTTTCGCACAATAACTCTAGTATAAGTAAATAGAAATCTATGAAATTTTAACACAAGGTTTATGACCATTTTTTGGAGTTTTGATCCCAACAGTTTAGGAATTAGGGGCTAAAAAAGGGCCCAAATAAGCATTTTTCTTGGTTTTTGCACAATAACTTTAGTATAAGTAAATAGAAATGTATGATATTATCTTGGTGGGCTAAGGGAGGTAATCCAAACACATTTAATTTTTTTCTCATTTCATATTTCATAAATTAAAAAGGAAATTTCAAATTTCTTTTAGCAAAAAAAGGGGGGTTACAATAAATTTTATTGTTTTTTGGTTTTTTTTTTGGGAGGGGGGGGGGGGGGTCAATGTGCAACTTCATAGTGTATTGCACAAAAGCTAAAAAAGGGGTAAATTATTTATTTTTTTTGGGGGGGGGGGAATTTTCAATTGCACAGTATTGCACAATAGCAAGAAATCTTCAATTGCACAGTATTGCGCAATAGCAAGAAATTGATATGTGTGCCCAATTTTAAATTTTAAATTGGTTATTTCTGATTTATATATAAAAACAAATAATACTGATATTGTTTGAATAGGTAAATTAAAAAATTTTAAGTTCTTAGACCACATTAATTCTGTGTCAGAAACCTATGCTGTGTCAAATATTTATTCACAATCCAAATTCAGTCTCGTTGGGGGGGTTGTCAGGTCATAATACGGAAAGCCTGACCGCGGACCATAGTGGGTAACGTGTTTGGAGAATGCCACACTCCCTGCACGCTAAAGACCCCTTCTGTAGTTTTCGAAAAAGAGTAGGCTGATGGCCGCTACAGGAGGCTAAATTATCCGACCCTACCCAACCATCCTCCTTTTACAGTGGCAGTCAAAATTGGTTCCCCTTTGTGTCCCATCCCACCCCTAATTGAATTGTTTGATAAATTGAACTGGTTCTCGTCATGAAGATGCATGAAATATTTGCCACTGGACGTTAAGCAACAATCAATCAATCAACCAAATTCAGTGCTGTATCAAGCTTGAATGTTGTGTCCATACTTGCCCCAACTGTTCAGGGTTCGACCTCTGCGGTCGTATCAAGCTGCGCCCAGCGGAGCATTTTATTAAATACCCGTATTGCAAAGCCTGTGTTGCCATTTATCACAATTCTCACACTGGAGAGTATATGTTGTCTTGGTCTGACTTAATTGTTTTAGCTACAACAGAAACAAATCTCCCATTTTAGATATTCATTTCGGGGCCTTGGTGGCCGAGTGGTCTAGGTAGTTAGTCATGACTACCACTGATCACTAGCCTGTCAACACTGGGGTTGTGAGTTCGAATCTCATCTGTGGCGGGATTGCCAATTTTCCTACCGAAGTTCTGTGGTTCTCTCCGGGCACCCCGGCTTCCTCCACCAATAAAAACTGGCCGCCGCGAAATGGCCAAAATGTGCTGAAAACGGCGTTAAACCCCAACTAAACAAACAAACAAAAGATATTCATTTCTATTTGTTTAATTTTTTCAGTTTGTTTTACGCAGGATATTATAATATTTCATTACACTTGGAATACCATTATATAAATGTATGATACATGTATATATAATGCATTTTCCAAGTGTATAACATATAAAAACATTACAAATAATGTAAATACAGCTTAATACATTTACAAGTTATAATTACCATCTACATGTTTATATCACAATACTTTATAAATTAAAATTTATTTCCGAAAAAAACCATGAACAATACATCTTCAAAAAGTATGGATGATGTCCTATGGCCGATAAATCTTTTCAAGGTATGGACGATACATCCTATGGATGACGTGACAGAATGGACATCGCATGCTGCATCATTCGTTTTTACTGTCATCAAATAAATTTTTTTAGAAATATGTGTCCTGTTTTGAGTTTATTGAGGTAGAAAGTGGAATGCCTACTTAATTGTGCATTTATATGTTTTGTAGTCACATGATCATTAAAACATCAATTAAATTGCTTAATTAATTTAATCTAAAATGTAATTTATTTTTTACAGTTACACTGTAATGATGCCTGTACATAGAATGAAAAGAATTTTTCGAAAGATCAGCATCTGTTTTGTTTTTCTTTCAAGAATCAACAATGTAAGTATTTCTTACTTGTGATGCAAAGGGTGTGTATGAAAAAAAATATGTTTTTTTTTCTTCGTTAATGGTTCAAAATAGGTAATTCAGTTATTTAAAAAAAAAATTAATATTTGTGACTTGCTGCTAAGGCTGCTTTTCTTAGTACATTTTGTACCTCCATTTTGGGAGAGCTAGCATTTTATAAATGCAGGCACTTTTCTTGATATGAAAATTGCCAATTTCCTTTGGAAGGTCAATAGTTCTCTCCACTAGTAAATACACTTTTAATTGGGCTGAAAAAGTGCCATAAATAAAACCTTAAGGATGATCACTGGTGAGAGTTTTAATATATAGATTTTCAAATAATTTTAAATTTAGATAGAGGTTGAAATCAATAACAAAATAAGAAAAAGAAAAATGTATATAGCTGAACTCGTTTCTGAGATATAAGATGTTAAAAATTTGGCGGAAAAACAAGTCTCTCTAGATTTTTCCTTTGGTTTGAATGGAAAATGTGATGATCTTTAAAAATTAAACTAATATAGAATTTCAAAAAAACTTCTCATTTAGATCTTAAAGATATGTAGAATAAATAAATAAAAAGAAAAAAGGGGGTTGCTGATAAAAAAATTATTTACATTGAGTGTGGTGAATTATCAGTATTTCTGAGTGAAATCATATCCGATAATTCACCTAGTGAAATCGAAAGTCATATTTCACTCTAGGAAGTGACGTAACAATAGCAGTCACCAACGATGTTGCTATACAACGTTTGACGAGTAGCCATATAAAAACATAATCTGCTGTATTTTCTCTTTAAATCTTCCGAATACATGGACTATTTCAATGTAATAAACAGAATAACTAATCTCGGAATTCGAATACCAAAAATCTAAAAATTGTGACCGAAAAACACTTATAATCCACTCATGCGCTACGCGCATTCGTGAATTATGTTGTTCGGTAACTCGTAGATTTTTAGGTATTTGCATTTCGAGATTAGTTATACTATAAATAGATTAACCCCGAGGAGTTTGCATAATCTGACCAAAATTTAAAAATCTCACAAGTGACCATCCTTAAAATTTATGTCAGGTCAAAATAAAGAAAAAGAAAATAGTCTTGTTTCTTGCTACTGTACCAAAATTATTTGAAATAATATCAGGGATCACCATGATCACGATGACCTATTTTAGTGTCTTTAGCAAGGAGTTACAGCCCCCACCATAAAACCAGCACTAAATTTTATCTTGAATTTTCAACAGAAAATGGCTGTTATTGGTTTGGTGAAATATGGAGAATTCCCAGACGTCTCTTAACACTGAAAATCTGGTTGCTGTCATTCATACAGCTTCTTGTTTTGGTTCTTAACTGCGGACCTCATTTTCTTCTTCTTGGAATTTGGATTTGTCCATTACGGTTCTTGTATTAGGCCAAAAAAATTATATGTGTGTTTAAGGTTACCTTACTTACCCTATTTTTTGTGGCTACCCTACCCCATTTTATTTCCATTTTACAAAAAAAGTCACTGATATAATTATTCTTCCATAGGGGTCTATGTAAAATAATTTTTAAAAATAAAATGATTTTGAATACCTACCTACCCTATTTTTTGTCACAATGTAACCACAGACATATATATTTTGGCCTTATACATAGTAAAATGGCTGCCGAAGTATCTTTTCCGCTGTTTTTACATGGTTGTCAAAATCAGGTCTGTAAGTGACACATTGTAGTCTTGTTAAGTCCCTGTTGTTCGAATGTCAGTTAATATTGATTCAGCAAAAAAGATTTTTAAATGTGAATGATTTATGTGATTATTAGGCAAAATACATTTTATTGGTGATAAAAATATTCAAATTTTGATTTTATTGATCTCTGTATGGTTTATTTTCTATTAAGGGACCAATCAGACCACACCATCCAAATAATGACCACCACCAATCAACCAATGGTAACAAGGCAACAAGTAACTTCAGGGTAGCTAGCCTTTGTTTTATGTTTCTACGACGACTCCATGTAAGTATAGAAAAACATTGTATAAGAGGAACAAATTGTTGGATTGTGTCCTTTGCCAATGAAATGATAAAGGGAGGTGATTTGCATATGAATACTAGTATAGTTATATACTTCCAGGTTGTTCCTGGGATACAATATATAGTTCCCAAAATAATTACAAATGTGAAAAAATTTCTTGAAGTTGCAAATTTTACTGTAGTAGGCTTATAAAAATAAATGCCATTTGCACCTCTTCATATGAATTTTTGGATAAAATAAATTATATCCCTTCCTTGTTCCATCATGTTTCCAAAAGAACATGTAAACAAAAAATTATCAAGAGACTTTCACTTCAGGCAAATTTTGCCGAAAAAATAAGCAATCTTAAGGGGGTACCCAACATTTTGACTAAAATAGATGTGGCTCGTTTAATTTTCATAAAATTTTGACGAAATAATAACTTTGACCTGTTGACAAAAATTTTAAAATTTCAAGAAATTTGAACCACACAATTTATGGGAATAATTTCATTGGATATATAGCAGTTTAACAAACACTAATTTTTGGCCGGGTTGCACAGAGTGCAAATCCGGGTTATAGTATGGTGAATGTCGGGCGGGCGGCGGGGCGGGCGGCGGGCGGGCGGCGGCGGCGGCGGGCGGGCGGGGAAAATGGGTACCTATTTTGTGAAATCAACTCCTCCTACAGTTTTTCACCCACATCCTTGAAACTTCATAGAATGTTTCTATATATATTGAAGATGTGCACCTCACTTTATGGAATTATTTCAGGAATTATTTCCCATTTTTCCAAACTTTGGAACATAGTCGTTTTTTATTGACATCTTCAATAGAGGGTACCTATTTTGTGAAATCAACTCCTCCTACATTTTTTCACCCACACCCTTGAAACTTCATAGAATGTTTCTATATATATTGAAGATGTGCACCTCACTTTATGGAGTTATTTCAGGAATTATTTCCCATTTTTCCAAACTTTGGAACTTAGTCGTTTTTGGCCGGGTTGCACAGAGTGCAAATCCGGGTTATAGTATGGTGAATGTCGGGCGGGCGGCGGGCGGGCGGCGGGCGGGCGGCGGCGGCGGCGGCGGGCGGGCGGGGAAAATGGGTACCTATTTTGTGAAATCAACTCCTTCTACAGTTTTTCACCCACATCCTTGAAACTTCATAGAATGTTTCTATATATATTGAAGATGTGCACCTCACTTTATGGAATTATTTCAGGAATTATTTCCCATTTTTCCAAACTTTGGAACTTAGTCGTTTTTTATTGACATCTTCAATAGAGGGTACCTATTTTGTGAAATCAACTCCTCCTACAGTTTTTCACCCACACCCTTGAAACTTCATAGAATGTTTCTATATATATTGAAGATGTGCACCTCACTTTATGGAGTTATTTCAGGAATTATTTCCCATTTTTCCAAACTTTGGAACTTAGTCGTTTTTTTATTGACATCTTCAATAGAGGGTACCTATTTTGTGAAATCAACTCCTCCTACAGTTTTTCACCCACATCCTTGAAACTTCATAGAATGTTTCTATATATATTGAAGATGTGCACCTCACTTTATGGAATTATTTCAGGAATTATTTCCCATTTTTCCAAACTTTGGAACTTAGTCGTTTTTTTATTGACATCTTCAATAGAGGGTACCTATTGTGTGAAATCAACTCCTCCTACATTTTTTCACCCACATCCTTGAAACTTTATAGAATGTTTCTATATATATTGAAGATGTGCACCTGACTTTATGGAATTATTTCAGGAATTATTTCCCATTTTTCCAAACTTTGGAACTTAGTCGTTTTTTATTGACATCTTCAATAGAGGGTACCTATTTTGTGAAATCAACTCCTCCTACAGTTTTTCACCCACATCCTTGAAACTTCATAGAATGTTTCTATATATATTGAAGATGTGCACCTGACTTTATGGAATTATTTCAGGAATTATTTCCCATTTTTCCAAACAAGTGTTTATCAACATGTAATCAAATCAAATATTGCTTACTTCACCTATTTTTAATTAAATTGATGGCTGCCTCTGTGCTCGTACACCAACATACAATGTGTCTGATTTTGTCTATATAAATATTCATGACTGCCAATGTGCAATATGATCTTGAAATCACCTTTGTCACCACTACAGTAAACACCCAGCAACCCGGCCATTTGTGTCTTTGACCCATTTTTTTATTGACATCTTCAATAGAGGGTACCTATTTTGTGAAATCAACTCCTCCTACAGTTTTTCACCCACATCCTTGAAACTTCATAGAATGTTTCTATATATATTGAAGATGTGCACCTCACTTTATGGAATTATTTCAGGAATTATTTCCCATTTTTCCAAACTTTGGAACTTAGTCGTTTTTTATTGACATCTTCAATAGAGGGTACCTATTTTGTGAAATCAACTCTTCCTACATTTTTTCACCCACCTCCTTGAAACTTTATAGAGTGTTTCTATATATATTGAAGATGTGCACCTCACTTTATGGAATTATTTCAGGAATTATTTTCCATTTTTCCAAACTTTGGAACTTAGTCGTTTTTTATTGACATCTTCAATAGAGGGTACCTATTTTGTGAAATCAACTCCTCCTACAGTTTTTCACCCACATCCTTGAAACTTCATAGAATGTTTCTATATATATTGAAGATATGCACCTCACTTTATGGAATTATTTCAGGAATTATTTTCCATTTTTCCAAACTTTGGAACTTAGTCGTATTTTATTGACATCTTCAATAGAGGGTACCTATTTTGTGAAATCAACTCCTCCTACAGTTTTTCACCCACATCCTTGAAACTTAATAGAATGTTTCTATATATATTGAAGATGTGCACCTCACTTTATGGAATTATTTCAGGAATTATTTCCCATTTTTCCAAACAAGTGTTTATCAACATGTAATCAAATCAAATATTGCTTACTTCACCTATTTCTAATTAAATTGATGGCTGCCTCTATGCTGGTACACCAACATACAATATGTCTGATTTTGTCTATATAAATATTCATGACTGCCAATGTGCAATATGATCTTGTAATCACCTCTGTCACCACTACAGTAAACACCCAGCAACCCGGCCATTTGTGTCTTTGACCCATTTTTATCATTGATAAGCTTGATTTCTCTTATCAATAGTTTGTTATTAAAATGTTCAGCTGATCTTTAAAGAGTTAACTCCCTTAGGTGTTTTGTACCCCCTTAATACCATTTTTGCAGTAGTTTTAAAATTGCCTATTATGCTGTGTAGTAATTTAACACCTTATGCTCAACTTTTAATCATTCCAGGTGATATTTTGAAAACTTTTAATTTGACATCACAACTTTTTTTATGAGATCTACAGTTTTTCACCCGCATCATTGAAACTTCGCAGAATCTTTTAATACATATTGAAGATGTGCACCTCACTTTATGGAATTATCTCAGGAATTATTTCCCATTTTTCCAAACTTTGGAACGTAGTAATTTTTTTTATTGACTTCTTCAATAGAGGGTACCTATTTTGCAAAATCAACTCCTCCTACAGTTTTTCACCCATATCCTTGAAATTTCATAGAATGTTTCTGTATATATTTGAAGATGTGCACCTCACTTTATGGAATTATTTCAGGAATTATTTCCCATTTTTCCAAACTTTGGAACTTACTCGTTTTTTATTGACATCTTCAATAGAGGGTACCTATTTTGCGAAATCAACTCCTCCTACAGTTTTTCACCCGCATCCTTGAAACTTCGCAGAATGTTTTAATATATATTGAAGATGTACACCTCACTTTATGGAATTATTTCCCATTTTTCCAAACTTTGGAACTTAGTCTTTTTTTTATTGACATCTTCAATAGAGGGTACCTATTTTGTGAAATCAACTCCTCCTGTGCTCGTACACCAACATACAATGTGTCTGATTTTGTCTATATAAATATTCATGACTGCCAATTTGCAATATGATCTTGTAATCACCTTTGTCACCACTACAGTAAACACCCAGTAAAGCAATCCGGCCATTTGTGTCTTTGACCCATTTTTAAATCCAACTTAACGATAATAACATACATATAAAACATGGCAAGTTCACTTAAATGATTCTTTTTACAAACATAACATGTTATCCTGTTTAAGACAAAGTATAGTAATATAAACTTTTTATTCATGCCAAACATCTGAAACCTTTTACTTCCCTTAATCATACTACTCAGAGGAGATAATGGGATAATTTTACTTTAAGGAGGTGATTACAATTATCTTCCCTGGGTAATCTGGTTAAAGGAGATCCCTGACAGATATTTCACTAATGTTTTTAGCTTACCTGTCCAAAAAGGACATGTGAGCTTTTGCCATCACTTGGCGTCCGTCGTCTGTCCGTCTGTAAACTTTTACATTTTCATCTCCTCTGAAACCCCTGGACCTATTGAACTGAAACTTGGCCTGAAGCTTCTATGGAAGGTCCTTTACAAAGTTTGCCTAAATCATCCCGGTCCATGAAACAAAATGGCTGCCATGAGCATCACATGTTCTGATTGGTTGAAATTTAAAACTTCTTCTCCTCTGAAACCGTACAGCCAAACGAACTAAATTTTGGTATGGAGCATCTCTGAAAGGTCCTTTACAAACTTTGCATAAATTATCATGTGAAACAAAATGACCATCAGAAGCCTTTATAAGTTCTCATTGGTCAAATTCTCCTCTGAAACTGTTTGGCCAAGTGAACTTATACTTGGTATGAAGCATCTATGGAAGGTCATTTACAGAAATCAATCTAGTCCATCAAATCAAATTAAAAGTTTGTGACTCCAGGTGAGCGATACAGGCTCAAGCCTCTGAGCCTCTTGTTTTCAGTATAATATCATTCAGTTGTTTTATTTTGTAGGCATTTGAAGACCATTTCCATGTCTGCAGTAATGTACAAAATCACAGACCTCAAATTAAAAAACCAAAACGAAATCTTAGCACTAGTGGAAAATGTCCTTGTTGTAACCTTAAAACTGATTCAGAAAATGGTGAAGAACAGACAAAAACCATTCTTACACATTTTTTGAGGGACATTGTTCCAAAATGTTCCCGAATTTGTATCGGCCAAAATCCACAAAGCTCATCACAGATTTGGACACATGACAAAAAACCAGAGAAATGGCCAAAGAGCCTTGTTTGGAAAGATCCAAACAATACCCCAAAAGATACCTTGGAAGTCTTACAAAAAAAGATGGACATTTTGTTACAGTTATGTGATATTAGAAAAATTCCTCCAGAATATTATCCAGAATTGCAAGCGTATAAAGAATACTGCCATGAACTGGCAACCAAAAGAGACAGTGCAGACATTTCAAAGCTGCAGATTTTACGACAGCAACGCAAAAAATCCCACGACCTAGCTCAAGCTTGTCGGAAATTTTCTGAGTTTGTACAGCACCATGGATTACCAGACAAATGCCCGTCTTTGCAAAAAGAAATACAAAGGTTGAGCCAGGTTTTACATGATGCCAGCTCTACCAACAAGTTGGCAACACAATTTGATGAAGTGTATTGTGCTATTGCAAATGCAGAGGTATTTAATTGTCATTAGAACTTGACTTCAAAGGGCAAAAAAAATATTTTTCATATTACATCAGATTTCAAAATAGGATAGGGCAGTCTTTTTTATCCTTTTTTTAGCTCACCTGGCCTAAAAGGCCATGTGAGCTTTTGCCATCACTTTTCGTCCGTCGTCCGTCCATCGCGCCGTCCGTCCGTCCGTCGTAAACTTTTCATTCAAACATCTTCTCCTCAGAAACCATTTGGCCAATTCCAACCAAACTTTGCATGAGTGGTGTATGGAAGGTCCCCAACAAAGATTCCTCATTTAGTTCTGATTGGTCAAGAAACATGGCCACCGGAGGCAATTCTTGTTTCTGATTGGCTGATTTTCAAAAATCTTCTCCTCTGAAACAGCCGGGCAGATTGGATCGAGGCTTCATAGGAATGATATATGACATGTCCTCCACAAACGATCCTCATTTTATATTGATCCGATGAAAAACATGGCCACTGTTGCTAAAAATAGAACATAGGCGTAAATTGCTGTTTTTTGCTAATAACTCAAAAACCGTTACAGATATCGAAAATCTGACGGGGTAAAATTGATCAGCATGACAAGATCTACCTACCCTGAAATTTTGAAGGAAATTCCAAAACCCATTTAGGAGTTATTGCCCTTTTTTCGTCAAATTTTCAAAATTTTAACATTTTTTGTCATTTATCTCCAAAACTATTTGAGATAGAAATGAAATGTAAATTTGAAAAATGTTTGCCATGTTGAGATCCACCTACCCTGAAATTTTTAAGGAAATCCCAAAACCCATTTAGAAGTTGTTGCCCTTTTTTTGTCCAATTTTCAAAATTTTTTCATTCAAAAATCTTCTCCTCTGAAACCGCTGGGCCGATTGGTTTGAAACTTAATAGGAATGATCTATGACATGTCCTCTACAAACGATCCTCAATTTATTTTGATCTGACGTAAAACATGGCTGTCGTAGCTAAAAATAGAATATAGGGGTGCATGTGTTGTTTTTGGCTTATAACTTAAAAACCGTTACAGATATCAAAAATCTGACATCAGGTAAAATTGATCAGCATGACAAGATCTACCTAACCTGAAATTTTGAAAGAAATGCTAAAACCCATTTAGGAGTTATTGCCCTTTTTTCATCAAATTTTGAAAATTTAACATTTTTCGTCATTTATCCCATAAACTATTTGAGATAGAAGTGATATGTAAATTTGAAAAATGTTTGCCATGTTGAGATCTACATACCCTGAAATTTTAAAGGAAATCCCAAAACCCATTTAGAAGTTATTGCCCTTTTTTTGTCAAATTTTCAAAATTTTAACATTTTTGCATTTATCTCCAAAACTATTTGAGATAGAAGTGAAATGTAAATTGAAAAATGTTTGCCATGTTGAGATCTACCTACCCTGAAATTTTGAAGGGAATCCCGAATTCTATTTTGGAGTTATTGGTTTGTGTAATTTGAGGGCGGGTTCTGTTACATTTATTTAAGGTTCACCCTTATTCCTGGTCAATTTTATCAACTTCCTGCCAGGACTACCACCATCAGGGAACATACATGTATTTTAACATTAAACCTTATGAAAAATAAATCTTCAACAAATTTTCCCTGAACAATTGAACCAATTGCAAAAAACTTGGTCAAATAGTTGATTAATTGTCCAATGAAAACCAGACTCCAGGTGAGCGATACAGGCTCTGGTGAGCCTCTTGTTTTTTGAAAGACAGAGTTTATGTTGCAAAATTTACATATGTTGAAGCAAAAAATTCTTTTAGATGACCACTTTAACCACCCAGTTTTTCAGAAATTTTCAAATTTTGCTGAAAAAAGGGGGAAATTGTATGTCAGGACGAACATCAGAAATTTTGCCATGTAACTGGAAACTCGCATACATTTTGTTTGGTCTTATATAAGAAATAAGTAGCTGCTTTGTATAAGTTTATTAACTCCTTTAACCAAGTTACCCAGTGATATTGTTGTCTATTTTCAAAACTACCTCTACCCTTTTTTTTTGGGAAATTTTGAATAAGAATTAATTGTACTAAAAGTTGCATTTGAAGACAAGACTGAGCTTTATATAATTGATAAGGCAAGTCATATCAGTTAAGAAGTAAAGCCAAGTATACTTGAGCTCATATTTTTGCGAAGAAAATTTTCTTTGATCCATTTTTACAACAGAACTTTCACAGACACTGACAGGAGCTGTTGCAGTCTCAGAGAGAGCTATGGGTGCAGAAACTTTCTTAATTGTAGACTGATTATTGTCAACATTACTGTCATTTGTTTCATTACAAACTTCTTTTATTATGTATTCTATAGCTTGTTCGACTTCCGATTCGATTGTAGATGATTCATCATTGACTTTAATAACTTCATTCATTTGTTTAAACATATCTCCAATCTTTTGTAGACCTTTGCTGTCTTTTTTGCAGAGTTTTTTAATGTAATATTTAGAATTGTGAGACATTTTAACCGGAAAGGAACATTTGGGGGAGGGGAAAGAAATGGATACAATGACGGTATATAATACATTGAAAACCACGTGTGTTACAAACACCGCGATGATTCGATTCAGAATCCCTGATCTCAAAAACGCTTTTATTATATCAAAATAATAACATGAATACGAAATTTACGTATCATTACTACCGATGCCATCACTGTTTGGGAAAAATGTACAACTTATTGGGAGGAATTTTAAGCCATTTTATTTTGTAATTGGGAATTTTCTCTAGGGGAAAAAGCCGAATATCGGCGGTAATTTGAGGCTAACAATATCACTGTTACCAGGCTCTTAAAAGTATGATAATTTCAGCCATCTCCCTTGTGCAACTTTTGTTGTGGAAGAAAAATTGTGAATGTTTCACATCTTGAGTTTTCCTATTATCATTTTTGCTAGAACAGAAATTTGCACAATTGGAAACACTAGAATTTCATTTGAATATATGTAGTAAGATTTTGCAAGAGATGTACATGTATAAAATTTGTAAGAAGTGATCCCTGAGTTTAACATTAGTGATTATAGTTCGCCTCAAAGAATTTCAGGGGGTCAAACGAAGTACCCCCAGCGTCCATGTCCATGTGCGTGTGCACCTCCACAGCCAGTTCTCAATTACTAGTTAACATAGGGTCATATATTTTTGTGTGCAGGTGCACATTGAAGAGACTGACCATGTGACATAAGATGATGGTCACATAACCCATATTACACGGTTGACTGGATTTTAAGTTTTTATTTCAATAGTCAGTTTTAACATATAAAGTGACCTACAATCATATTACTTGGTGTGAGGGTGCATCTCAGGGAGTAACACAGACTCCCACCAAAATTAGGTGACTCTGGCTCACTTATAGCACTTAAGTTTTCAACCAAGTTCAGTTCTCCGATACCAAAGGATCCCAGGCTGGGCCTACAGTCAAATTACTTGGTGTGAGGATGCATCTCGGGGAGTAACACAGCCTCTCACCAAAATTAGGTCACGCTGACCTACTTACCGGGCTTCATTGACTTAGTTAAGTTTTACTTCCAAGTTCAGTAATCCGATACCAATTGACGTACAATTATATTACTTGGTGTGAGGGTGCATCTTGGGGAGTAAGACAGCCTCCCACCACAATTAGGACACTCTGACTGATTTATCACACTTCATTGTCTTAGGTCAGGTTTTACGTCTGAGTTCAGTTCTCCGATACCAAAGGACCTACTATCATATGACTTGGTGTCAGGGTGCATCTTGTGGAGTAACACAGCCTCCCACCAAAATTAGGTCACTCTGACCTACTTATCGTGCTTCATTGACTTAGGTTAAGTTTTACGTCCCGAGTTCAGTTTTCCTATACCAAGCGACCTACTATCATATTACATGGTGTGAGGGTGCATCTCAGGGATTAACACAGCCTCTCACCAAAATTAGGTCACTCTGACCTACTTATTGCGCTTCATTGACTTAGGTTAAATTTTATTTCTTAGTTTAGTTCTGCAATACCAAGCGACCTACTTGCTTTAAGGGTGCATCTCAGGGAGCTACACAGCCACACAACAAAATTAGTTGAACGAGGCAAACTTTGTAATCATAGATTTCTGGTTATTTTAGGGAACAGAAAAACCACCAGAAGAATATATGGCACAGTTTGCTTCATCATCACAGGCATATGCTGCTGGGGAACTCTACATGACAGCGCCACATAGTAGCCTACGTCGAGAATGTTCCTACAGTAGCTATTTGACCAATTCCCAGGGTTCAGAGTTCCAGGAAATGTTTTACAGGCGTCCATGTGAGAAGAGAGTATTTGCCGAGACCCAGAATTCCTCTAGAAATCTTTATCAGATAGAATGCAAGAGACTGAAATCTTGTTCGCAAAGCATCATGGATACTGGTTTCACAGGAAATGGATTTTTTTAAACAAAGGGAGATAAAAAAGTTGTTATTTAATTTGATTTAAATCAGTTGAAACTTTGCAAAATTATTAAAAAATTGTGAAGTATGATCTTGCGAAGTCATTTGGTTTACAAAAAAATGTAGGACCGTTTTTAAGGATGTTTAAAACTACAGATTGAAAGCTACAAATAGTTGTAATTTTTTTTTTTTAAATCTCTCCCAAGACATAATCTTACACTATTCTAAATACATACATGTATCCTGTTGCAGAATGATTGTTTTTTATTTAAAATTGTTATTAATATTATGTTAACAAGAAAGATAGACCTAAATAATTTATACTTGAATATTTTAATTTATATAAGGTATTGTTTTTCTGTGAAAAGGGGCATTTAACATTTGTATCGATATTGATAAAAACAAAGACTCATGCAGCATTTTTGTTCCTAAAATAATCATGTTTTATTTGGCATGGAGAGTCAGGTTGAATTTTTTGGACGTGGAAGATGGAATAGAATATGTTACAATGATTTTGTTATGATTAATTTTTTATTTCTGTAAAGGATATATTTCATTCATTTTGTTTTGTCATCATTCCATAAAAGAATTTAGCTTGTAAGGGGATAAAAACATCGCATACATCTAGTAATAACAGAAAGAAGTTATAATCTTTGCTCTCTTAGTGAAAGCTAATTTTAACAGGAAAAAAGTATAGTCCCTTCAGCTGTAGAGGACTTGTACTTTATAAGGCGTCTCTGACAGATATTTATTGGAAGGCAGCTGTAGAGGACTTGTACTTTACAAGGCGTCTCTGACAGATATTTTTTGGAAGGGTAGTCATTGTTTAAATCATCCATAAAGTATATTTTCTTGGATGTGAAAAGTATGCTTGAATGTTTGAGGAAACAGTCAATTTTCTTCTCCATTATTAAACAATTGTGTGAAAATATTTTTGAGGAAATCAATATTAAGAAAATTAGCGTTAATTACTTTGATATTTACACTTCATTCTTCAGAAGTGGCATAAAACCCCAGTTAACCAATAAAATTATTGTATCGTTTCTGAATTTACAGTTTTGTAACATACATGCTTAAATAACACAGCAGAAAAGTCTGTACAGTTCACCTTTTATTAAAGCTAATTAAATTCCTGAATATTTGGGATGATTTACCTGTAACAATTTGAGGATAATCCTTTGAATAGTTGGAAAATAAACAGTTTTCATTTAAAGAATTCACAAAGATTGAATCATAGAAATAAGTGTGGAAATTGAGAGTTTGGAGAAAAAATTGTGTACCAGTTAAGAAAAAAGATAAATCAATGTGTGTGCTGTACTTCCATGGGGACTTTTTACACTTCTGGTTGAAATGGAAAATTTTGTTTATGCATGTTTGCAGATTTTAAAATTTTTGTCAGACATGACTTTCATGCTTATAAAGATTCTTTTAACCAATTTTCTTTCAACTAAGCTACCAATTTCCATAAACATTTCTCATAATAACATTATCTTTGTTTCAAATAGTAATTTTATAACATATATGGTTCTAATTCTAAAATTAAGGTATCCTTCCCAGATATATTGGCTTATTCTAACTTTTATATATATGTATATATGTAATAAGGAACCAGAGTGAGTTATCTTTTCCTAACCAATGTAGGTAAGGGAGATAATTAAATTCTCTCCCTTTTGTCCTGAGGCTTAAAGGGAGACAAATTTATTATCTCCCTTACCTACATTGGTTAGGAAAATATAAATCACTCTGGTTTCTCGTTACTGGTATAGAGAAAAACATACTCAATATACGATTACTCACTTAACATACCAGTACACAGTTCACTCCCACTTACCTCTCTTATTCATAATTGGTTATGGTACATTTTTAACAATGTGCCGAGTAATTTCAAAATTTGGGATTTGTTTCAATGATGTAGATCCTATGTGATGTTTGTGTATTATCTATTGTGTAGATATACAAAATTTGCTCTGAAAAAATTTTGGCTTTGAAGCAGATTGAGAATGAGTTCAAAGCAGATTTTTGTAGCTATATGTATAATCATATGTGATTTACTAGAATTCATCAAATCTTTTCCTGAATTTTTTGAAATAAAACAGAATAATATGAATAATTAACATTATCGATTGTTATGCAGGAGAGAGAGAGATGAGCAGTTGCATTTACTCATCTTATATTGTAACATATGTTTCCTTGTATATTGTGTAAATACACATATGCTGCATTTCCATGGTTACAGGAGTACAGTCAAAGTTGTATATGAGTTAAAAAGGTATCTGGACCATCACTGACCACAAGATTTTTTCCCAACGACTCGGAAAAAAATAATGGCAGTGACTTCGGTAATTATTGACAAACTCAGGAAATTATATACTTGGTGGTTTTGGCATTTCATCTTTTGTCATTCAATAAACAAAGACATTATTTTATTAATTAATGACTTTTGTAATGAGTTCAAAATTGTTAATCAATGTTTTTGATTTCATGTAGACAAACTACCTATGAAATGAACGAGGAACCAGAGTGAGTTATCTTTTCATAACCAATGTAGGTAAGGGAGATAATAAATTTGTCTCCCTTTTAGCCTGAGGACAAAAGGGAGAGAATTTAATTATCTCCCTTACCTACATTGGTTAGGAAAAGATAACTCACTCTGGTTCCTCTTTATTGCTTTAGTCCTGTCAAGGTAATGAGAATTTTCCATCAGGAAGATGATTTAATTCATGTTATTTCCTAATATGGTCCGAATATCTTAACCAAATTTTGGTATTTTTGTGATATTAATTTGCAGGTTTGATTGTACGACTTTTCTTGGTAGTCCCATTGTTCATTTTTAGCTCACCTGACCCAAAGGGTCAAGTGAGCTTTTCTCATCACTTGGCGTCCGTCGTCCGTCGTCGTCCGTCGTCCGTCGTCGTCCGTCGTTGTCCGTTAACTTTTACAAAAATCTTCTCCTCTGAAACTACTGGGCCAAATTGAACCAAACTTGGCCACAAGCATCATTAGGGTATCTAGTTTAAAAAATGTGTCCGATGACCCCGCCTACCAACCAACATGGCCGACATGGCTAAAAATAGAACATAGGGGTAAACTGCAGTTTTTGTCTTATATCTCAAAAACTAAAGCAATTAGAGCAAAACTGACATGGGGTAAAAATGTTCATCAGGTCAAGATCTACCCATCATGATATTTTCAGACGAATCGGTCAACCCTTTGTTGGGTTATTGCCCCTGAATTGTTAATTTTAAGGAAATTTTGCAGTTTTAGGTTATTATCTTGAATTTTATTATAGATAAAGACAAATTGTAAACAGCAAAAATGTTCAACAAAGTAAGATCTACAAATAAGTCAACATGACCAAAGTCATTGATTGACCCCTTATAGGAGTTTTTGCCCTTTAAAGACGGCATCCAGCGTAAGCTATCCTTTAAAGATCTTTTCCTCTCAAAAAACTGGGCCAAATGAGACCAAACTTTGGTGGAATGGTCCTTGGGTGGCCCTCTTCCAAAATTATGTCTGGCATCCCCGACTTCCAACCGAGATGGCTGCTGTTACTAAAAATAGAAAAAAAAGGGGGGTGACTTTCAAAAATCTTCTTATATGAAACTAGAAGTCCAGTTGCAACCAAAGTTGGCAGTAATAGTTCTTAGGAGGTTCTCTTTCAGAAATATCTCCAATGACCCGGAATGTTAACCAAGATGGCCGCCACAGCCAAACTTAGTTTAACATAGGGCCCTATAGGAAAATTCATTGAAAAATCTTCTTGTCTTAAACCACTTGACCAATTGGAACCAGACTTGGCAGCAATGGTCCTTAGATGGTCCTCTTACAGAGGTGTGTCCGATGACCTGGACTGTCAACCAAGATTGCCGCCACAACCGAACTTAGTTTAACATAGGGCCCTATAGGAAAATTCATTGAAAAATCTTCTTGTCTGAAACCACTTGACATATTGGAGCCAGACTTGGCAAAATTGGTCCTTAGCAGGTCTTTTTTCAGAAATGTGTCTGATTTCATGGACTATGAACCAAGATGGCCGCCACAGCAGAACTTAGTTTAACATAGGACCCTATGGGAAATTCACTCAGAAATCTTCTCGTTTGAAACAACTAAGCCAATTAGAATTAGACTTGGTAGCAATGGTCCTTAGATGGTCCTCTTTCAGAATTTTGTGCGTTGACCCAGACTGTCAACCAAGATGGCCGCCACACCCGAAATTAGATTAACATAGGGCCCTATGGAAAAATTCATTGAAAAATCTTTTTGTCTGAAACCACTTGACATATTGGAGCCAGACTTGGCAGCATTGGTCCTTAGGAGGTCCTCTTTCAGAATGTGTCTGATTTCGTTGACTGTGAACCAAGATGGCTGCCACAGCAGATCTTAGTTTAACATAGGACCTTATGGGAAATTCACTCAAAAATCTTCTCGTCTTAAACCACTAAGTCAATTAGAATTAGACTTGGTAGCAATGGTCCTTAGATGGTCCTCTTTCAGAATTTTGTGCGATGACCTAGACTGTCAACCAAGATGGCCGCCACACCCGAACTTAGTTTAACATAGGGCCCTATGGAAAAATTCATTGAAAAATCTTGTTTCTGAAACCACTTGGAATATTGGAGCCAGACTTGGCAGCATTGGTCCTTAGGAGGTCCTCTTTCAGAAATATGTCCGATCACCCGGATTGTAAACCAAGATGGCTGCCACACCGACCTTTGTTAAATATTGGACCCTATAGGAAAATTCATTTAAAAATCTTCTAGTCTGAAACCGCTTAGCCAGTTGGAACAAGACTTAGCAGAAATGGTCAAGGATGGTTCTCTTTTAAAAACTGGACTAACAACCAAGATGACTGCCACAGCTGAAATTAGTTTAACATAGAATCCTATAGAAAAACCATCCAAATTGACTGCAACACTTAAATTTTTAGGTCTGCTCAAGGTGAAAAGTTAAATCCAGGTGAGCGATACAGGCTCTTGAGAGCCTCTAGTTTTAATATGAAACACATATATCATTAGGTGTAGTGAATTCAGCCATTTCATCCTAAATCATCGTTAATTCAGTCTTAACCTTTATCAGGGTAAGAATATGACATTTATCATTTTATCCAGACTGTATATGTTTATTTAGGCAAAAAAAAAACTAATTTCTAAATTATCATCCTTGCATAGACCTACATCACCCTTGCCAAAATATTCTTTTGTTTGGAAAAGTTTCTTTTGATCTCTGAAACCTTAATAACATAAAAAGGTTCTTTTTGTTTTTTATTTATGAATATTGGATGATAATCAAGGAATTTATTTTCATGGCCTTATTAGAAAAACAATTGTCAGTTATCTCCCTTTCACTAAAAGCAAACAAAGGGAGGTAATATTTTTTTTATTGAGAGCAGACAACTGGCTACTATTTAACAGTTGTTTTCAATTGAAAGGATTGAATCCAGGAAAATGTGTAAATTTTTCCCAGACAATTGAAAAAACAATAGGAGAATAGAAATTGCCAAATTTTGTACATAAATTACCCCCATGTACTTACTGCATGCATTTTTACACTTTTTTACATGCCATCTGTAAAATATATTTGTATTGTGTAAATTTTATAATTTGTTGTAAGCACACTTGTATCCAAAGAGGGTTGCCATGGTGTATTTTAAAAGTATTGTTACTGGAAAATGTTACCATGAAACAAGCGATACCCATGTATACAGAAAATTTTGTTTGAAATGGAAATTTGTTTGGTTGACATTTTTTTGTCACAGAAATATGCACTGGTCCCAAAATATCTGCTTTCACTTTCAAGCTGTATGGTTTAGGCAATAAAAAAAATTTCAGAAATTTAAACTGGTTCCCAGAGGTAAGACATTCTAACTAAATAATGCTTTGTGGAAAAAGTAAAAAAGGGTAGAGATTAAAAAAAAAATAAGGGCTGTAAGTTAAGTGGAAACAGAGCTTGTGACTCATGAAATAGAAATTTGTTTTGCACATGGTTTGGCTCAGATAGTTACACAGGCCTTTTGTTTACTCTCTTCTTCGTTGATCCATTTGTTGACTCTTTTTTCGCATAATGAAGAAGAGGCAGATATCCTGACAAATATTTTGAGATTGATTGGTTTTATCTAGTATATCTGAGCTCAAAGACTGGAATAATGTTCTGTCATCAACATATTCAATCCACCTAGATTTAATGAGCTAAGTGAATTCATCAGTAAATATTCAGGCATGATTTTCTTCATTTGGTAACAAGCAGAATTCCGGATTTGTCCATCACGGTTTCTAAATATACGTAGTAAAATGGCTGCTGAAGTATCATTTCTGCTCTTTTTTCCCTTTTGTTAAAATCACTTCAGATTATTATACATAAGTTCTTTGGTATTGATTGGTATGAGTTTTAATTTACTGAAAAATCTTTATCAACCTAGGTCTTCTGCTTTGGCCAGTATTGATTTTTAAGTTCCTTTAAAATTCTGAACAAATTTTCAGTGGATTGTAATTGTAATTGTCTAACATCAAAGGAGTATCGATGAAAATCAAACATTGAAGTTTTGGTTCCCATGAAAATTTTTATTATTTTTCAGACCGAACTACGAAACACCATGTCAGTCCTCTACTTGCATCACCCCTTTTTATATTGCTCAAATTCGAAACATTCTAAAGGCTGACATGAGAGTTGGAGAATTTGTTCAGCTGAAGAGGTTGTAGAAATTGTTCAGTGCAGTAAGGTATTACAAAACTTTAGTAGTGCAAAATGATTTAGAAGATTTTAAGTTAGCACAATGTTTCAGATATTATTAGTGGTGTAAGGAAAAATGGTTGTACTTAAAAATGGCTTAATTTTGGATATAATAACTTTAATTAAAAATGAGTCACAGCAATATGTATCATAAACAATAAAATTTCATAGGTACCTAGAGAAATGAGATTTATGGGGGGAAGATAATATTGTGGTCTTTGATTATTTAGTCTAGTTTCAAGCCAAAACTATGTTTTATTAAATGTGGTTACAATGGATTACCAGAGTACCCTTCCTTTCCCATTGCTGCCACTAACAGAACACCCCCTTCCTCTTTTTCAAAATTTTTTTAAAATAAGAGTGGGAACATTGGTGGTAGCAAATCAAGTGGAATTTGTATCACATGGACTAAGATTAGTCAAATACCCTGGGTTTCTCAAACTTTCTTCACTATGGCTTGACAAGACAAACTACTGTTAATAGTAGAATAATGGTTCAGCCTGAATTTATATTTTGGAAGATATTTCTTTATGGGAACTTGGGGGGCCTCGATGGCCGAGTGGTTTAGGTAGTTCGTCATGACTACTAATGATCACTAGCCAGTCAACACTGAGGTTGTGAGTTTGAATCTCACCTGTGGCGGGGTGTGTTCGACTCCGATCTTAATTGACAAGGATTGTCACTTTTCCTACCCAAGGTCGGTGGTTCTCTTTGGGTACTCCGGTTTCCTTCACCAATAACAACTGGCCCCCTCGAAATAGCTAAATGTGTTGAAAACCCCAACTAAACAAACAAATTTAATGGGAACTATTTTTTGTCAAAGTTTCCTGATGTGTCAAGAGAATTTCTTATGCAAATTTTGAGGAAGGAGGGAAGTTGCAATTTGAATTCCTGTTCATTGACTTAAGAACGTCATTTTAGCATTGCAAGAATCCTGTAATAAGTTAATCTATGTATGTGTTAGGCCAAAACTATGCAGTATCTTACAAAATATTTGATAATGTAGGTATGAAATTTGAATGATAGTACACTTCTTTATGCTGTTGGGGGCCTCGGTGGTCGAGTGGTCTAGGTAGTTCGTCATGACTGCTAATGCGGATCAGTAGCTTTTTAACACTGAGGTTGTGAGTTCAAATCTCACCTGTTGCGGTGATCGACTACGATCTAAATTGACAAGGATTGCCAATTTTCGTACCGAAGGTCAGTTGTTCTCTCTAGGTACTCCGGCTTCCTACACCAATATAAACTGGCAGCCACAAAATAGCCAAATGTGCTGAAAATGGCATAAAGCCCCAACTAAACAAACAAACTCTATGCTGTTTGCTATATTTATAGGAGAACTTACTCATACTTAGCACAATATACAGTACTAATGTTTGGCACATCTGTTATAAAGTTGTCATGATTTTTTCTATTTTTTTCTGCTGATATTTATCTTATAGATAACAGAAAAGGAGAAAAGAGAATTTTTAAAATGTCAGTCTAGAATTGTACATGAATTATAAGAAAATATTGACAGTATTTAGCTCTGAGTACAATATCTTGACCAGGTTCGAATTTTGTTGTCTCCCTTGTCTATGTTAAATCTACAAATTGTTTTAATGTACAGTAATTGTAACCAGCTTATATAACAAAGGTTCTGAACATCTTGTATAAAACTACTTTGTTTGTTTATTTAGTTTTTCCAAGAATTTTTGTTTTTCTTGAAAATATTCTTTATTCACTTTCTTTTTGGTTGTTGAAAATATTTTAATAAAAGTTATAAAATGAAGCTAAAACCATATTTAATAAAAATTTCAAGTTTCTTGCTTGGGTAAAAATGTTGACAAACTAAATATTTTGTACCAGTTAGGCCAACTGAACTTATCTTGTAGATTTTCATCTAACCTGACAGAGAAAAATTGGGTAGATGGGAGCAATTTTATTTGTTGTCTGAATGTCAGGAAAACCGTTTCAAAAGAACAAGAAGTTAACGAAAACTGTATCATCACGTAAGTTTCATGACATGAAATCAGAAAAAAAGATCTGGCAATATAAAAATAAAATGTATTGGGTAACAACAATTTGTTAGGGGCACACAGGGAAAAAAATCTACAAATTAATTTTATTTGGCCGTAATTTGTTACTGTGATTACATTATTTAAGCTTTGTTGACATTGTGTTTTTGTAGATCATACCAAATTAATATATGTTGTTATTTAAAATGTATTTCATGTTTGTTTTTATTTCTTACCCCTGAGGATTTATATACCGGTACTGGGTTTTTGCCCTCAGACAATGCATAGATAGTATATCTCTATCCATCCTAACTGAACCTAAAGAGAGTCAAAAATAGCTGAGAAATGCACTTTTTAGTAGAAACCCTATATTTTTACATGAATATCTGTCAAATAACATCAATATTGTACATTCAAAAATTCAATCCATATATTTAAAATGTAAAAAATCATAAAGAAAATATTTAGCCTTTAGAGACAACATCTCGTGGGATATGGAAAGTAGCCCCCACCACATGATATGGCCTTAAGACAAAGATGTCAAAAATTCAATAAAAGTAACCTCAAATTTCATAATGAATTCTTACATAACAGACAGACACTGAAAATACACCGTTCTATACAAAACTTTCATTTTTAGCTCACCTGACCCAAAGGGTCAGTAAGCTATTATCACTTGACGTCCGGAGTCGTCTGTTAACTTTTACAAAAATCTTCTCCTCTGAAACTACTGGGCCAAATGGAACCAAACTTGGCCCCAAGCATCATTAGGGTATCTAGTTTAAAAATTATGTCTGATTACCCCGCATGCCAACCAATATGGCGGACATGGCTAAAAATAGAACATAGGCGTAAACTGCAGTTTTTGTCTTATATCTCAAAAACTAAATTATTTAGAGCAAAACTGACATGGGGTAAAAATGTTTATCAGATCAAAATCTACCTGCCATGAAATTTTCAGACAAATCGGTCCACCCTTTGTTGGGTTATTGCCCCTGAATTGTTAATTTTAAGGAAATTTTGCAGTTTTAGGTTATTACTTTGAATATTATTATAGATAAGACAAACTGTAAACAGCAAAATTTTCATCAAAGTAAGATCTAGAAATAAGTCAACATGACCAAAATCATCGATTGACCCCATATTGAAGTTTGTGCCCTTTAAAGACTGCGTCCGGCATAAACTTTCCTTTAACGATCTCCTTTGAAACCACCAGGCCAATTGGGAATAAACTTTGGTGGAGTGGTCCTTGGGTGGCCCCTTACAAATTTATATCGGGCATCCCCGACTTCCAAGGACATGACTGCTGTTACTAAAAATAGAAAAAATGGAGATCAATTTCAAAAATGATCTTACGATTTTATATGAAACTAAAAGACCAATTGAAACCAAACTTGGCAGTAATTGTCCTTAGGAGGTTCTCTTTCAGAAGTATGTCAGATGACACGGACTGTTAACCAAGATGGCTGCCACAGCCAAACTTAATTTAATAAGGGCCCTATGGGAAAAATCATTGAAAAATCTTGTCTGAAATCTGACTAAGCCAATTAGAACTAGACTTGGTATCAATGGTCCTTAGATGGTCCTCTTTCAGAATTGTGTCTGATGACCCGGACTGTCAACCAAGATGGCTGCCACAACCGAACTTAGTTTAACATAGGGTGCTACGGGTAAATTCATTGGAAAATCTTCTTGGTCTGAAACCAGTTGACCAATTGGAACAAGACTTTGTAGCAATGGTCCTTAGGGAGTCCTCTTTCATAAATGTGTCCGATTTTGTGGACTGTGAACCGAGATGGCCGCAACAGCCGAACTTAGTTTAACATAGGATCCTATGGGAAATTCACTCAAAAATCTTCTTGTCTGAAACTACTGAGCCAGTTGGAACAAGACTTAGCAGAAATGGTCCTTAGATGGTTCTCTTTTATAAATGTGTCCATTGACCTGGACTGTTAACCAAGATGGCTGTCACTGCCGAACTTTGTTTAACATAGAACCCTATAGAAAAACCAGCCAAATTAACTGCAACACTAAAATTTTTTAGTCCTGCTCGAGGTGAAAAGTTAAATCCAGGTGAGCGATACAGGCTCTAGAGATCCTCTAGTTTTTCTTCCCAACACATTGTATTCCTTTTCAGTGCATGCCTTGTTATGAAAACATTTTGCAGCAATAAACTAATAAGAAAGTATATACCAACACACTCGTAGATTTCTAGGTATTCCAGCATTCCTTGTCGGTTTTTCTGTTTAACTTATTTAACGGTATTCATCTTCGGTGGAATTTCCAAATATTTTATACTATGCTTCAGTAGCATAGATTTCATAGTTGGAGAAATCTGATAAATTTCTGCGAGACAACAACCGGTTAACCTGATCCCGAAAGGTACAGACAAGGTTTCCAATAATGGTCAGCTCTAATTTACCCTGAGGCGAACAATTAATCAATGGTCAAATGTTTTTTCCTGTCAATAAGGTTGAAATTGACAAAATGAATTAATATGCATCCATGAAATATTGGATAAGGTTAATACACGAGTTCAGTGAATATAAAAATGTAAGGATAAGCTGTATGCATCAGTCGCCTGGCAAAAATAGGTGCGAGCGAGCGAAATTTTCAGTTCTCTGACAGTCATATCACTTGGTCTGAGGGTGCATCTTGGAGAGTAACACAGGTTCCCACCAAAATTATGTCATTTTGACCTACTCATCACACTTCATTGACTTAGGTAAAGTTCTACGAATAAGTTCAGTTCTCCGATACCAAGCGACCTACAATCATATTACTTGGCGTGAGGGTACATCTCGGGGAATAACACAGCCTCCGACCAAAACTAGGTCACTCTGACCTACATATCGCACTGTCTTCTGTCTTCATTGACTTGCGTTAAGTTTTGCGTCTGAGTTCAGTTCTCCGATACCAAGCGACCTACAATCATATTACTTGGTGTGAGGGTGCATCTCGGGGAGCTACAAAGCCACACACCAAAATTATCGGGGGAACGAGGCGAACTATTTTATCGTAGATTTCTTGTTGTGGTTGTCATGGATGCTGTCAAACCATGAATTCAAGTATTCCAGGAAAAGAATATATTTCCTAGTAATCACTTTTTTATTTCTAGAAAATGGCCAAAATAAATGAATTAAGATAAAATTTGAAAAATCAATAATAATGATAACAAAATATAAAAAAAAACAACAAAAAGGCATGTTTCTATAAAATCACCAAGACAACTGAATCCATAGTACCACTGTTGAGACCTTAGGACCAAATTTACATCAGGTCAAATTAGTTCAAATTAGGAATGTTTTCATTTCACTAAATGCGGGTCCAGTTCAAAGATGTTATTTGGAGTTTTCAACTAGGCCTACTTTTTAGTTTCTGCATAGAGTGTAAATGCAATCCTTGTGATTTATTTCCCAAAATTTATGATAAAACTAAAAAGATATTTTTTGGAGAATAATAAGAATATCCATCGTGAATAATTACATGTATATCTGTTTGTATGTTACATGTCCCTTGTGGGTTAGATTGGTTAATAAATATAATATCGCCTCTATGGACTAGTAAATTGAGTTGATGTGACTTGTCTTGATAAACTAAATGATGTAAACAATATATCCTCTGATACTTTGATTATTAAGAAACTTCTTAACCCTGTAACTCCCACTGATTTCAAAACTCAAGGCAGTATTTGTCTTCATAAAACAATAAAACAGTCATTAGAATTGCAGGGAAGATCCTACATACCAATAGTTCGTCATGACTTCTAATGATCACTAGCCTGTCAACGCAGAGTTTGTGAGTTCGAATCTCACCTGTGGCGGGGTGTGTTCGACTCCGATCTTAATTGACAAGGATTGCCAATTTTCCTACCGAAGGTCGGTGGTTCTCTCCGGGTACTCCGGCTTCCTCCACAAATAAAAACTGGCCGCCGCGAAATGGCCAAATGTGCTGAAAACGGCGTTAAACCCCAACTAAACAAACAAACATACCAACAGAAATAAGCTGTAAACGATTTCTTTAGATACTGTTTTGTTATTATGTGTACATCTTGTTGTAATGTCTTGTATTTTTTAATATATGCCCAACCCTTAGTGGGATTATTTGCATAATAAAGACTAAAGGATTAAGGCCAGATCAACTGTAATTTGGCATTTTTAGGGGGGAACCGAGTAATCTGACTTTTTTCCCTGGATGTTAAAAATTTGAGTATCACTGCTGGTATATTGGTTTTAATCTTTAAATTTTGATGATTCTGCTTGAATTGACTTGAAAGAATGTTGAGATTTGTTAGCTTGTTTTGTGCTTTTTCTATAATAGGGATGTTATCTCATCAATTCCAAACATTCCTCCGTTTTCACATTTGAATCTGTGATAACATTAACAAATACTGTATTAAAAATTTATCACTGGATTTTTACATATTTTAATACGAGTTATACAAACCAAGTAAAGAGGAAAGTCGTAAGTTTTAGTTTTCAGACTCCCCCACTGCACTTGCACTGTACAGAATTATCCAGATTTATGGTTGTAAACAATATATTATAATATTCGTTACTGTCAAAGTCAACATAGGGTTGTCCGTTTATGGTATTGTACCACTGGTTTCATGCATTCACCTCTTTCAGTTTCACATGGAGATGCTTTGATACGTGATAGTTGAAGCAGATCACCGGATGAAGTGTTCAGTTTTAATCTGGATGAACCAATACCGGCTGTAGATCTGTAATCGTCAGTTTTGCTGACTCATTTAGTCAGACTGGTTTGCGATCCTACAGCTTTGAATCTGAAGCATGGGAAGCCTCTTGATTGTCATTGCAATAAAAATATAAGTTGTTTCATTTATCATTTGTCCTACTTCTCTGGTAAAATTCAAGAATTTTCCTTGCATTCATATTATTCTCCAGTAACGCAATGTTGTCAGTTGAATTAATTTTGTATCCTGAAGTATCAAGGTCATAAGGATCAATGTTTATTTTACCCTTTGGCGTTTGGTACACCACGGCCATGTGGAAAATGCGTGGGATCTGGCGCTTACCGATCTCTTTCTTTTTCCTTTCCAGGAATTTTTCATATTGGGGATATCTAAATTTGGGTTCAAATCCATAACGCAAAGCCAGCTGGAAGCTCTCATCGCCTGGCTTCTTTTTAGGTTTCAGTAAGGCGTCAGGATCTGGAACAAGTTCGCTTGCAGGTAAAAAACCTGACTCACAGTCTTCACAAATCGTACCTAAAACTCTTGTCGTTTGAATTCTGGTCTCTGGCAATTCTTTAAAACGAGTAGAACTAGATATACCCATTCCTGTGATCTATTTTGAGCTTTTGAAAGCTGTAATCAAATTTTATCTCTCTGGACCTTAGGAGTGGCACGAAAAGACCTCTCTACACTAAAGCTCTGCATAGGTTGCCATGGTAGCATATTGTCTGTTTAAACTCACGGAGTCGTGTTAAGTACAAATATTTTATCATTGTTTTTGTTGAGAGTATTTATTCGAATAAAAGTTGAAAGTCCTTTAGAAAGCCCCCATTAACCACATCATATTAATTTTAGCAGACGAAAATATATTGATCAAGGAAGTAATTTTGTTATTGTAATAAAAGACTACATTACGGACGACCATTCCGTCAAGGATACTCTGAAATCAATCAATCAAATTTTACTAAGTATTTCACGTAATTACGTGCAACATTTTTTTTCATCTTTTTCCTACAAGTATATCATAAATAATCTTTAATTGCATTTTACACCCATACGGGTCATGCAATTAACAAACAAGCACAATAATAACACAAATTAAACAGGATCTATATTTAAAAACTGCGTTTTTAATGTGTACTATTGGTAACTATGTATACTGTATTGGTCTATTATGTGTCGAAAATAATGATATATATTGTATTATGCTCCTTGTGAGTCCTTTTAATGGAAAATAAACATCTTCTTCTATATTTAAAAGTCTATCCTGCTGTCGTGGTTTCCGGACTGGTGATGGGGTGACTACTCAAAATAAATATGATAGTATGAATGTGCCGCAGCAAAGCATCGGGCTTCGCAATCTTGCTGTTTAGAACAGGGCCATGATTTCTTTTGAATTCAGGGTCATACTTTCTTATAAATGTAGGTGCATAAACACAACAAAGTCAGAATAATGTGACTTGGTACAGACACCGAACTGTGATGACGTTAAACTGTTTTATTGGCACCGGGAACCCCTATCTATGACACTCCAAATGGTGTATAAAATATAGACAGTATGAATACCAACCACGGGACCGCTTGCTAGAACTGCAAAATTTGAGGCTCTCATAGCTGCTTAGTCAGATACTGGAAACGCGAGAAGACAGTATAAATTTCCCTCAAATCACTGGGAGAAAGAGCAATTTCTACAGAATTACATAGAATTTCATATTTGTATCCCTTACCGTAAAAATATCTGAAGTAACTCCCACCTATAATCCTGTAATAGAATTATTTAATAATCGTGTAGTTTCGCTCGTTAAAATCTTTTAACCTTCAGCAAATTCGTGCAAAACGTACAAGATGTGATATCTACATAAGGTACGTTTCCGGTAAGAAAGGGGAAGTTAGTAATTGTAAAGTCGTCCCTTTTATCATAAATTTTAGTATATATCCCTCCATTTATTAAGATCTAAAAAAAAATGTGTTAGCTTTGTTCAAATGTAGCTCTTTTGGATAAATGTCTTTTTCATAATTAAGAAACTCTGTGTTATCAACAATAAGTACATCAGTTTTCGTTAAAAATATCACTTAATTTATCATAGTTGTGTAGGATTGGCAGCCTGGAACATTGCTGTCTAGACAATTGGCTCACTGGTTTTAAACAAGAAGATCTATCAGAGATTTTTCCAATTAGGTCCTATATTAAACTATGTTTGGCTCTGGCGGCCATATTGGATGCCGAGTTGGGTCATCGGATATATTTCTGAAAGAGGACCACCTAAGGACCATACTGCTAAGTTTTGTTAAATTTGGCCAAGTGGTTTCAGACAAGAAGATCTTTATTTAAATTCCCCATAGGGTCGTATATTAAACTATGTTCGGCTATGGTGACCATCTTGGATGACTGGCCGAGTCATCGATACAATTCTGAAAGAGGACCACCCAAGGACAATTGCTGCCAAGTTTTGTTCCAATTGGCCAAGCGGTTTCAGACAAGATCTTTCAGTAAATTCCCCATAGGGTCCTATATTAAACTGTGTTCGGCTCTGATGGCCATCTGGATGACGGGCCATGTCATCGGATATAATTCTGAAAGAGGACCACCTAAGGACCATTGCTGACAAGATTTGTCCCGATTGGCCCAGTGTTTTCAGAAAAGACCTTCAAAGGAAAGTTTACAACGACAGACGAAGACGGACGCCAATTGGTGGCAATAGCTCACGCTAAAAAGCTGATTTGCAGAAAATTTTATGCATCGAACCTGACATTAATAAGATTAAACTGTGTATGGTGGCAATAGCTCACGCTAAGAAGCTGATTTGCAGAAAATTTTATGCATCGAACCTGACATTAATAAGATTAAACTGTGTATGTTGAACTACTCCATCACAGGATTGGTTGGTTGTAGTTTGGATTATGGGGGTTTTACCCTCATTTCCCCAGCTCAGTTGTTGGTATTTCGATACTAAGTCGAAATTGATACTTAAAATTTACTGTTACAAAATTGTAACATTTGTGAAAACTAAGGTATATCGATTATCGGTTTTGCTTTACCTCTTTTGGTCATTTTGGCATTTTTTAATTTGCTCTTCGACTTTTTGGATTATTGTTTTGGTTTTTCAACATTTTAGGCCTTGAGCACAGCTGATGAGTCGTAATTTGTTCAAATGTGCACATCTTGTGCATCAAATTTGGTATTAAAGAATTTAATTTCAACACAGTTGGATATATTGGTAAAGCAAGTTGGCCAGAGTACAAAGAGAAAACCAATGACCTTCATCAGAAAAACTGGTAATC
Source organism: Mytilisepta virgata (assembly GCA_028015205.1). Taxonomy (NCBI): domain Eukaryota; kingdom Metazoa; phylum Mollusca; class Bivalvia; order Mytilida; family Mytilidae; genus Mytilisepta; species Mytilisepta virgata. Next base: position 9,871,819 of record CM051508.1, on the reverse strand, counting down.
CATGTTAAGATGGAAGTCAAGCACACCTTGTCATAAGGATGATGGATTTAAATTCAAAACCTTTGCACCAAGACATTTCAAAGAATTAAGAACACGTTAATATGTCTAAAACTTTATTTCATGTAAACAAAGACAATATATCACAAATCTTCAACATTGATCAACTTTACACAGATAACAAGTCATACAATACATACTGCATAATATAAACATTCATTTATTTTAAATACATTCAAGGGAGATAAGTCTGTAAATGATAAGTGAAAAAAAAAAGATTATGGAGTCTATGTCAATGTCTGGCCTTTGCAGTAACAATGACCTCAAAAGAAACATTGGATTATCTATCTGTAGCAGCTGATAAGCATATTTATCCTGCTTGAAAAAATTAGGTTTCATTCATTTTCAATTCATGATCATTGCTTTTTTTGTCCATATACCTTAATCATATAAGTCTATATTTTAAGGATTATATACAGTCAGGGGACATAATTATTTGTCACCTTCAATTTTTCCCATAGATTTCTATACAAATTCACAATTTAAAAAAAAATTATTGTGAAGTCATTTCTCAACCAATTTTCAAGAAATTAATTATCTTCCAACATGCAGGCCTCAAAGTATCAGGAATTAGACGAGTTTCTGGATTTTGACAATTTTTATCTTTATATATTCCTATAGAAAATATTAAATTTTTACCTACTTGTACAGAATTTTTCGGATTTTTGCACCTCCTGTACTTTCACCCATGAATATGCCTGAATCTAACCATGATACAAAATTTTGACTCCATCATTCACATACACAAGAAGAATCTAAAATCAGGTTTTTCCTAATTACAGTTAACATTTTGAAAATAAACAAAAACTATTAAAGAATTTTAGGATTGAGATTTGATAACTTTACCAAAACTTACTTGGGGACAAAATAGGGTTATGAAGTAAATGAAGATCATGTTGGAATTCATAGCACCATTTTTAATAATCAACCCAGATCGCCCTGCATGAAAAATGAAAATGAGAGATCGATATGGACCTTTCCATTTATGAAAAAATATAATATTCCTAAATTCTCACCCAAAATTTTGAAAATATGCAGGTGCTGAAAAATTGGGGAGAGGTTTTACTTTTCATTTTTTGCCATTATTGGTAAAAATTTTTGAAAAATATGAAATGTTTGATTAAAAAGTTAATTTTGGTATGATACAAACAAAAAGACCAGGGCCCAGTTGTTAAACTTATTTAACCCAAGGTTAAATGTAACCAGGAGTTAAATTGTATAGACAATCACTGAGTTTAACCTGTGGTTAAATTTAATCCTCCTTTATATAAGTTGAACAACTGGCCCCAGAATGATTTGTCTAATTATTATACTTGGAATAAACATTAGTCCTATTCGATATTGCAATGATTTCAGGTACATGATGAAAATACATAAAATAATGTCAGGGGAAAAAAAATTATCTAGAACTTCTCATTCATTTTGAAAAAAAGGAAAAAAATCTCTGAAACTATTAATAAGGTAATTCAATTAGTTCAAGATGTACAATATCAACCTCAGCTACTCCTCAGTCAATCTATTTTTTTTTAAATAACTGCAAAACTACTAAAGTGCTCAAAACTATGTGATAAATAATATATTTGGTTTGAAAACAAGGCATTTATACACATACAGGAACAAGCCTAAGGGAAAATTAGCTTTTACTAACTTTGTGAAACCTTAAAGAATTATTACCAGTATCCCTTATTGTGTATTAAGTATATTTTGTCTGATATCAACTTCTGCAGTTTTAAGAGTGTCGTAAAACACAAATTTGAGAAAAATGTATAAATTATGTTATCATGTTTACTAGAATACACTTCGAAAATACTGAATCGACACTAGTGCTAAAATATAACGGAGTCAAGGTAAATAATTAAACAGCCCCTTAGCTCCTAAGGTTAAAGAGAGAAAAGTAACAACTTTTTCCCATGGGTAAACTGGTATAAGTTATCAATGTTTCTAAAAAAGCCTGCTGTCGCTTTCAATAAGACAGTACAAAGGCCAAGAAATTTTTTTTCCACTAACTGAATAAAATTTTTTTTGCACATTTTTCAGTAAACAATATTAAAGTTAGATTATTATTTTTTAAATATTTTAGAATACTCTCATTGGATTAAAACTGTCATGTGATTCAAAAATAAATTGAATGTTTTTACAAAAATTGAATATTTCGGGAAACAACCCTATTGTTCATCTCAAAACATTCCAATCCCTCGGGAAAACAACCTCTCTCTAGTTGCCAAATCTGAATGTCTACCTCAAATGAGGGCCGTAATTGTATAATGTCTCCCCAAGATATTTTTAAGATAAAATTTTGAAAAAAAACTTTATATTCTGCCTACCTACTAATCCTTAATGTTACAGCATGTTAGTGGAAAAAGGAAATTTTTTCTTCACTTTAACTGTCTGCAAGGACATAATATTGGTTTAGTTCTATAACAGATTGTCATATTATGTGAAACTGACAAAAGATTGATTCTATATGAAGTTTGGTCAGATGTCGTGGAATTCCATCTGAATGAAAATCTATTGTACTTAACAGTATTTTACAATTATGATTGGAAGACCAATAGGAGCTGTCTGTAGAATAATATTTATATTTGTAATACTGGCAAAAAAGGCAAGAAAATTAATATATATTATATATATGTATAAAATCTCTAACATTAGTTGAACGCATATAAAAACGCTAAAACTGCCTTGAACTTTCGGCCGCGCTACTGGCCTTCATTAGCATGTTTATTATTTGTACACGATGTTACAATTGTGCATAGTGACACCATAATTACACAGCAGAAATAGAGAAGCAGTGAGAAAAGAAAAAAAAATATAACGTGGAAACAAGCAGAGAAAAATTAGAAAAATGTATATACATGTAAATAGAACAACAGGTAGAGATTATATTTTTTTGTTTCTTTTCTCACTGCTTCTCCATTTTTGCTGTGTAATTATGGCGTCACTATGTACAATTGTAGAAATATCAATTGTAACATCGTGTACAAATAATAATCACACTGATGAAGGCCAGTAGCGCGGCCAAAAGCTCCAGGCCGTTTTACCATTTTATTATTATATATAAAGTTAAGATTGTATCACAAGAATTTATTATACATGATTGTATTCATATTTATTCTATTCTATGAGGCCACACCAAATTAATTTTTCATTCTTTGGATTTTTTAATGGCAAAAATATGTGCAGCACACATTTTTAAAAGTAAAATATTGCCAAAAAAATGGGGATAATGCCAATTTTTACAAAATTTTTGGAGCGGGCAAACAATTTTTATTTTTAATTTTAAAATTTGGGGTGAATTTTCAGTCTTTTTGCAAAATGAAGCAGGAAGAAAATTTTTCTTGAAATTTACATAGTCCAAAAATTGGTGCGGCAAAATCAAAATAACCAGAGATCAATTTGGTATGCCTAATTACTGTTATTATCCTATTTCTTTTCGGATCTTGACTGGTCGTAAAATATTCAAACAGAAGTAGATGTAAATATCTCCTGCATTTTAATAAATCTATTATATTGTATACTAAATATAAAATCAAACTTTAGATCCTCTTAGTAAGCTAACAAAATGATACCCACTCCAAAATTATGTTGCTTAAATTATCTCCCCTTCAACATGTCGCATAGGATTTATTTTGCTTCTTGTATTCCTCATTTGGTATACTATCTCAGAATCAAAAACATGAATAGCAAACATCCTCAAAATTTATATAATTCACAAACTTTCAATGATATGTAAAAAATAAGTACATATTATAGAAATAAAGCTAAGAGTCAAAATAATACATGTACTTAGTAAATACTTCAACAATCGTTTTTGATTCTCATCAACAAGTTACAAAATTATATTACATAAACTTGAAACATTTCTGTACACAGAAATAACATTTTATCGAACTTAAAAATAAAACCTTTATTAATCATAGACAACCCCCAAATTTAGGATTAAATGAAGTAAAAAGCAACTTCTAATATAATTCAATAAATCTAAAAGTTTCCAAAAATTTGTTCAATATGAAATACTTCTTGTTTAAATGGTTCTAATGAACATTATAATATCATAATTCAGAGAAAACAATTCAATACCATTTCCATTAAAAAAAACTGAATATATTAACTCGTCAGTGAACTCCACTAACCTTGTTTCCAAGGGAAATAATTGAAATTATCTCCCTAGGTTAACTTGGTAAAGGTGAGATAACCGAATTATTTTTTGTCAATGTAAAATTTACTTAAAATATATCTTGAAGAAAAAAAAAAAAAAAAAAACAACATATGGTTGATACAGTACAGGATGTCATGATCATGTGACAGGTTTTAACCAATGCTAGGACAAGATGAACATTTATTGCACTGCAATTGTGATTTATCACAATATGATAAAAGGTTCGAAAAACATGTGACCTGTTCTTGACCAAATGAACTGTAATTGAAATACACTTGTGTAAAAAAATTATGATTTCCTAATTTTTAAAACAATAATGCTGATTATTAATTTTTTAAATTTTGTCTGTTTTAAATTTTCAGAAATTGCAAATGAAACACATTTTAAAAACACAATGGACAAGAAATATATTATATCAGGAAACAAAAAAAGACTATACAAAGAAATAGAAACAGACGATACAAGAAAATTGCACAGGTTGTAATATAGAAAAGAAATATTTTCAAAATATATTTACACAGAATAATTTTGTTTACATATTTACCATGAAAGACCTTCTGAACTAATTCATAAAAGATAATTTTTTTTACATATTTACCCTGAAAGACCTTCTGAACTAATTTATAAAAATAAGAACTAAAAATCTAATACCCTTTAGGTGGAAGTAACTGGCCAATTTCCAATTTTACATTTATTACCTCCCCTGATTTGTCAATATGGTGATGCCTCTGTCAGGACATCTAAAAATATGCAGACAATGACAATGAGTAATTTCTTACAAGGGAAGATGTAATTTGTATACTTCAGCCTTAAACAACATAGTTTGGGGTTATGTAATACATATTTAAGGCAATTTTTATGGTCACAGTAAGAAATAAGGGGAGGTAATGAGAAACCAGAGTGAGTTATATTTTCCTAACCAATGTAGGTAAGGGAGATAATAAATTTGTCTCCTTTTAGCCTCAGGACAAAAGGGAGAGAATTTAATTATCTCCCTTACCTACATTGGTTAGGAAAAGATAACTCACTCTGGTTCCTCATTATTTAATTGAAAATTAGTCAGTGAAAATGTATGTCCCTTTGCCATTAGTTAAAATTAAAAGTACTGATCAATTGAACAAAATTAAACATTGTAATAAAAAAAAGTTTGTCTGTTGACCAATGATTTTGAAAATGTATAATAAATAAGAACAAATATAAACTTAGAAAATAAATAGTTAAAAGAGATACTTTACTAAAATGCTTGACAAAATAAAACTAAATATTAAAATCAAACTGAATTTTCCTCCACCAGTGTATGCGGACTGCAGAATGTCGCCAAACTGCCTGGCCAACCTACTGCAGAATGTCACCAAACTGCCGGGCCAACCCACTACAGAATGTCACCAAAATGCCAGGCCAACCTACTGCAGAATGTTGCCAAACTGCCGGGCCAATCTACTGCAGAATGTTGCCAAACTGCCAGACCAACCTACTGCAGAATGTTGTCAAACTGCCAGGCCAACCTACCACAGAGTGTCGCCAAACTGCCGGGCCAACCTACCACAGAATGTTGCCAAACTGACGGGCCAACCTACTGCAGAATGTCGCCAAACTGACAAGCCAGCCTACTGCAGAATGTTGCAAACTATTAACTAAATTGGAAAATACAGTTAATAAGTATTGTATACCATACTTTTACATTTAATCTATTCTATTTGTCTATGTATTTTAAGTCACCATGTGGAATGGCAGTGATATGTACTAAACTATTCAATTACCAGTGGCTGGTGGCATATTACCACATTTGTCTGATTTCAATTTTTTGAGAAAAAAGATAAAATTACTGATTCTGTGAAAAGATGAAAGAATCATTAAAGGTCAAAGGCAAGACATGAAACAGATATGATGATGTGTTCACTTGCAAACCTTTTTTCTCTCTCAAAATAAACATGTATTACTGTATGTCCTAAATCCTTCTTGAACTAATTTCATGATAAAAAACTCTTTCCTTTACTACAATAATTTAGATTTCAAATTACAATTAGGTATGTCCTATGAGTCAAACTTTCAGAAAAAAAAGAAGATACAACCACTAATGTCACAATTCACTTAAGGTAATGTCATATTTTACACAAAAATCATTGACTCACACACAAAGGATGAAAATTCTACTCTGGTTAAAACCTTGACATACAGTACGGTTGACTCTCGTTATCTCAAACACACCTAAGTCGAAATTCCGGGTAACTCAAATTATCTGTTTGGACCCTCAACAGCAGTAACTATACAGATTTACTCCTGATATCTCAAATTTTCGCTTAAGTCGAACTAGATTTTCAGGTCCCAATGGATTCGACATAACGAGAGTTGACTGTGTTTAAAAATATATTAAATAAAAATTTATGACCAAAACCAATTGTAACAATAGGTAGAGTAACAGTTTTTCTTGATATTTTAAAGAATGTCTGACAAATTCCTGAAAAACCGAGTTGTGGTTAATGCGAGACGTACACCTGACTTTTCTTAGCACATTTTCCATTAACACCAAACTTTTCATCTATATCAACAGTATTACATGTTAATCTCTACAGACATTCTCTCTTTATTTAAGTACAGTACTTATTAAAACCTGCCAGTAAAAACATTGATGATAACAATGCAATGAGACTCAAATCATACAGATATCAATGCGTAAAGTTTCCATACTTCAACAACTCTCAAATAGCGATTTTCTAGACCATTGCAATTCCATGATTTCCTTAAACACACTGGTGACCTGTCAACACGAAATGACAACGCATTTCCACACTATTGTGATGGCATGACACAACAGTCTGACCCAATGCAGATCAGTCTTAGTCCTTACTCTTGACAAACACCAATTTTAAAGTCTTTGGTTGACCCAGCCTGAGACAGAACCTGCAAACTCCTGTATTGGAGAAGAGCATGCTACCCAGGACCAAGGCAGTCTCTTACAGAAAAGAGCATTGCTGCACAGGAACTCATTTTGCTATACACAACTGAGACAGGAACACAGGTCTTTGACAACAGACATACGCTTCCCAGTTTTACAGGAACAAATGATTCTACACACAATATTCTCACTGGAAAACACACATGTACAAGTTATAATTTTTCAGAATTGCAATGCACTAGAAAATCTCCATGCCTGGGACTGTAACATCACATAACAGTTAAATCTTAATTTAAAACTAACTGCAGAGTTTGACTACGTCATCCTTCACAACCTTGACATAATGCCGTTTGACCTTTGATATAATTACGACAGGGACACAGCCTTCTGAGTTCCTCGTTTTCACCGACACAGCTAAACAGCAGTTCCTCTTTTTCAAGTTCACACTCATTAGAGGCAATGTTAAAAGAAGGATAAACTATACCCGTAACGTCCTTGCTTTTAGTACATTTAGCTCCATTTGATATTAGTGCTTCTTTTGAATTTATATCACGGAAATGACTAGGATCACAGATCAAATCTGGAAAAAAAATCAAATATAGTATTCCCTACTAGTGGATATTGGAATTTTTCCCAAATGCATGAGTTATCTTTCTTGAAAGGTGTCATGTATTTTAACATAAAGGACAATAATTACTTCTATTTTTTCTGAAAATATTGAATTGGGGAAGGCCTTCATCAGATCTTGAAATATAGTGGAAAATATACACAAAAACATATCATTAATGTGTGGGAAGAATATTGTAAGGAAGAAATTCATTTTACTTGGAAATTATAATATTCTATTATACTTCGTTTAATTACTAGAATTTTTTATGTTACGTACAATGTATTTGTCAGCAAACTGTCTTTTCTGTCATTAATGTTTGGAGATGCTGGTCTGCAGGAAAATTACAAATAAAAAGAAGCATTTTGGTTTCCTGAAGTACACAAGAAAACCCCCCCAAAAAACCCCAAAAAATTCAAAAAGTTTTTGAGATGCAAATTGGGATGAAATTCTATCAGTTAGTTTCTATTGGCCCTAAAATTTTCTAAAACTTACTTTTTGACCAGCATACATCTTTACATGATAAACCTTTGTCTCCATATATAAAAGATATGGCACTGTTTGGCGGCCATTTTGCAGGCTGTTTTTGAAACTGACAAAAATTTTGATGTTCTATATACGCGTTCATTCTTTGCAACATTCCTTCTTCCGTGTATTCATACGGCATGTATGGTTGAAACTGAAAAGGGAAATATAGGAGATTACTGTCTGTCCAACATACTACACATTCCTTCTTCTGTGTATTCATAGGGCATGTACGGCTTAAACTGAAAAGGGAAATATAGGAGATTAATGTAGATTCTCGCCCTTAAGGCTATGTGTCCTATAAGACGAGGCCCTTCCTTGGGAAATTTGAGCAGTACTTTTGCCTTGACCCTCGTATAAGACAATGGCAAATCATATCAATGATCTGGCAATTTTTACAAAATAATTTTAAAAGTTTAGCTAGTATCAAAATTTACGTACCTAACTTTTTAGATTTGCTAAGATTTCTTCTCCTTGGCAAGTAGCCTGTCCTATAAGACAACCCCCTTTTTGAGAAAATAGAAATTTGGTACCAAAAATTTGTCTAATAAACGGTTCTGTCTGTCCAACAAGAAAAACTGATTTCTTGATGAAAAACATAACTAAAATTCTGCACATTATTGAACATGGTTCAAACTTTTTGACAGAAAACTTGCACTTATTCAATGCAGATATGACATTTTATGCAGATGGTAATGAACCACACACAGAAATGGATATTTTGATTTTGTTAAAAATTCACAGCATTCCCATTAGAAATGGCAATAATTAGTTACAATTAAAGCAAACAAAAAATAAAGTTACATACCTCATTTTTAGATAGAATTTTTGAGACTGTATCTGTAACTTGTTTTGTATTTGTGATATCTATAGTGTATACATATGGTTCACCTATGAACTGTTCTGCATAAGGATGTTGACTTGTCAACTGAAAAATAATATAAAGATGTAAGAAAATACAGAAGACAATTAATGATATTTCAAAATTCCAAGAAAAAATCGTCTATGTAAATCTTGTCATGTAATTGAAAATGAAGAACACTTCCTCCTAAAATGTAAAACAAAAAATTATGATTAGAATTATTTAATAAACTAAACTGTGAAGATGAAGATCTATATATATCTAAATTACTAAATCTATTATTTCAGGAAAATGTAAAATTAATTGCCTCCTTTTTGAAGCATTCATTAGAACTGAGGGCAGAATGGCTTAATTTTTCATGTCTTATTTATGTATTAACAAATGTGTATGTAGTTTATTTGTTTATTCTTATTTGTTATGTTCTTTCTTTCTTTGTCGCAAACTTTGTTTATAAGACAATAAAGAATTTGGAATTAGTCTGCCTTCAGTGATTCACTTAATTTATTTTTTTTACTATTTGATTTTAAAAATGATTGTTTTAGAAAAACTTAACATCTCTCATCTCTTAACATGTTTGCACATCAAACTGCCATATAATGGACAGAAAAATTAAAGTCCACCACACATCCTTTTCAAATCTGTCAAGGCTAACTATGAAAGTACAGGTGACTCACAGATCAAGTGACTATCAAAAATAAATTGAGATGTAAAGAATTTTGAAATATTGGGAGTACAATCTTGGGACCAAGGAATAACTTAGTTTCTGAAGTTTTGAGAGAAAAAAGTCTAAGACAATAAGAGACAACTGTACCTCTCAGGCCAAAATAAAATTCATCTCTGTTTGCTTTTACCTAACAGACTCAAGCTCCAACCCCAAATGGAACATTAAGAGCTAAAAAGTGCACTAAAATGAATAGTTGAATTCTGTTAATGGTCAACAGATGTTGGAGAAAGATAGTTTAAGTAAGCATGCCACCTGTAAGTCATAAAAATCACTAAGTATCAGCATATGAACCAAAAGCCATCATTGAAAAATTTAGAAATTACTTCTAAACGCATGGCAATAACTCAGTAGTTCTCTTAATAAATATATACTGCATTTACACCTTGCTTAATTGTGAGATTTGTGTTGAAAAAAAATCTGACCAACCTACCCACATAATCTTTTTCTGGCATGTAACAGGGAAACAATGGTAAATTCTATTTTGGCCATAACAAAAATCTAAATGTTTTATTGATGAAATGTGCATGTCTTGTGCATAAACATAGGTATTAGAGAATTTATTTGAGAAATGTGATTAGGATATTAAGTACATTGTTGGTCAGAGTGTAAAGGAAGCTGACTTTCATTATTTTTTAAATATCTCACCTTCCTCTCTGTAGGTTTTCCTTTAAAAAATTTGGTATTTTTACTATTATGCGGAGGGTTAAATTTAGGATTAATAAATACAGCTCCATTTGCAATGGCTTCTAAAGGTGCTGGTCCCTCGTATGGAAATCCAAGTCCTATAAATAGCTACAAATAAATTAAAAGTTGAGCTAATATCAAAATTCAATAACTTTAATTACCAGATGGCGACATGGGTTTTTAATCGACATCACATTAGTTAATCAAAAGCCGACGTTTATTACAAGCCGGGGAAAAGCAATAACATTAAAACTGGGTAAACATTATGATATCACTGTTTATATTTTTCACCAAGTGACAGCAATATTTCAATTCTTAAAAATATATATGAATCAAAGCAACTCTACAAGACATATAGTCTACAGACAGCCATCTTGATTGTCACAATTGTTGATTTGGGGCAAGGCTGTTGAAAAGCGAATGTAACACATCATATCAAAGGAACTATGAGGTCAAAAGATTTGATTTGACCTTAATATATCGATGATGTCATAATGATTGACCGAATGTTAACCTGAAGATGTTGTTTAACAGTACAGTAACATAATTTTATAAGAAAATTTATCAGCATATACTCCAAGATTGTTTATTTGTTTAGTTGGGGTTTAACGCCATTTTCAGCACATTTGACTATTTTCTGGCGGCCAATTTTTATTGGTGGAAGAAGCTAGAGTACCAGGAGAGAACCACCGACCTTCGGTAGGAAAATTGGCAATCCTTGTCAATTACGATCGGAGTCGAACACATCCCGCACAGGTGAGATTCGAACTCACAACCTCAGCGTTGACAGGCTAGTGATCATTAGTAGTCATGACGAACTACCTAGACCCCTCAGCCACCGAGGCCCCCCTCCAAGATTGTAAACCAACATTTATTTCTCACATTAATGGTTTTAGGTTTTACTTACTTTTGACTGACGGAGAAGTGTATGCAGATCTTCGCCATTTAATATTCCGTGATTTATAACAAATGAAGGAATAGTAACGGTTTTATTTTTACTTTCTGTATCTATATAAACTGTTCCATGTATTTCTACTAACGACTGTATCGCTTCTAAATAGGCAGTCTTTCCCTGAAAAGAAAAAAAAATTTCATGACACAAATTTTGATCACAAGATATACATATTGTGTTGAATTACGACTTATCAGTTGTACTAAAGGCCAAAAATATTGAAAGCCAAAAACATTAGCAAAAAATGCTAAACAGCAGATTCACTCATACAGTTGAACTTTGGTAGCTCGAACTCGGATCGCTCGAACACCGCCGATGGCTCGAACTGTTTTGAAAGTCGGGTCAGTTTTCTTTTATGTTTATGTTAAAAAAAAGCCCCGGTTTCTCGAAAACTGATTTGTCAAAAAGCCAAACAAAAATGTTGGTCCCCACAATGATAAATAAGTGTATTTCACCATGGAAAACTCAAACTCAATAATAAAAAGACAAGAGTGTTGTCTAATACTTACAGATATCCCTCTAACAAACACAGATTTAATAAAAAAAAAAATAGTTTGAAAAGTAAATGTTTACAGTTCGACGTAATAAAGATGTTAAATTACTGTTTAATTTTTAATTCTGAAATATTTCACGATAATGATAAACTTTAGAAAATTGTATATGTATGGCATTGGAAATTTTCAGTACTGAAACAAACTTCAGTAACTCGAACTACCGATTATTTGAACAGAATTCGACAGTCCATTGGAGTTCTAGTTCTACTGTACCAAACTGACCAAAAAGGTAAAACCAATAACCATTGTAGCAGAAAGCAATGCAGTAAGAAAACACTCCTTAGTTTCAAATTATGAACAATTTTTCAAACATTAAATTTTCAAGTGTCAATTTCACTCAGAGATAAGGCATATGCCATATCATCACTAATACAATAGCATAGCTACAGATGTAGAAATATAAAATCAAGGGAGTTAATTCTGACACAGCGACTTTGCATTTCTTGACATTTTGGAGCAATAGAATCATTAAAATAATATTTTTCCATCTGAAACTTAAAAACATTAACAAGAGTTATAATATGGCAAAATAGCAAGGTGCTGAATCTGCTTACTTTACGGCAGTTACTTGCCCCTACTTCATGAAACCTTGACCTTTGCCCTTTTTGGGGTCAAATATGTGTTTTTGCAAATTTGCAAATTCCATCTAACCCTTGTATTATTTTGACATTTTATTCTTTATTTTTTTTCAGATCTGTGCATTTGTTGTAAATTTGACCCAGTTTTTACAATTTTTACACTTACTGACACTATTGATAACAACCACATATAATTATTTGATATCATCATGGGACTGTTAAATATAATAAAGTTTTTTTTTTCTATTTTAATACAAAAAATACATCTATAGAGAATATTATTACAGAAAATTATATGAAGTATAAAAATAATTTTGTATGAAAAAAGCACTACATAATACTAAAAAATAGCTAAATTTTTTAACTAACATAAAAAGCATTTATGCTAAAAATAACACCAATGTAAACATACACAAGATAAAAGCTGTCAAATTTGACAGTAAACTTGATTTTCATCCATCTCTGTAAGCTGTATGTATCACCAAACGAATGAGCAGAATGTTGTGTTTGAAAATCTAATTAAGGATAGTTTTCAATTTTGGAACAGATTATATGGTTTAACATACTATGAGGTAGTTCACGCTTCATAAACCATGAATGTTTAATTGTAAACTGACCAAAGTAGGTCATACAAGTATTTAATTTTGAAAAATTTTCTGATAAAAACTGCAGGCAGAATCATTTGAATAACTTATTTTACTCAGGAATATCTAAATGGCGAACTGTGAAGTAATACGTTGGTGACGTCACAGTACCCAAAGTAGTTTATACAGTATAATCTAACTTGCTCAACCATTTACAACCAATCAAATTGTCTGTTAGAATTCAAACTAAATTATTTAAAAATGAACGTTATTATTATTATGAAAAAAAATACTATTTGATGGAATGTTCTTGTTTTTTGTTGAAAAAATCTATTAAATTATCCAATATAATGACAAGAACTGCTGTCTTTAAAACTCATTTTTTTTATAATTAAAATATCGAAATCAATTTCAATTGTCTTGTTACTTAGTCTTCTCGGACGACTCAACAAAGATAATTTACTAACAAAATATTGTCTTATGTTAGCATTTAGACTTTCAAAAATTAATTCCATGAACTGAGGCCTTCAGACAATAATCTGAAATCTTACTTGGTAATTTTGTAACGGGCTTCCCTTGATTAATATAGAAGTTATAGAACCGTAACAGGTTTATAACCACCCTCCATTAGCTGCGCTAGTGGAGTACTCCTTTAGCTCAGTTGGTAGAGCGGTGGACTACTGAACCAAAGGTTCCGGGTTCGATCCCCGGTTGGTGCGGTAGGTAATTTTGGGAGACAAATCATGCTCTACTGTTACATTGGCGCCCAACTAAAAAACCCACGATTGTCAAAAAGGGCTAGTTGGCAAAAGGGTTGAAGTTGGATATCGTCATCGTAGGACGATGACTCTTGAGGTGGGGGAAGTGTAACGGGCTTCCCTTGATTAATATAGAAGTTATAGAACCGTAACAGGTTTATAACCACCCTCCATTAGCTGCGCTAGTGGAGTACTCCTTTAGCTCAGTTGGTAGAGCGGTGGACTACTGAACCAAAGGTTCCGGGTTCGATCCCCGGTTGGTGCGGTAGGTAATTTTGGGAGACAAATCATGCTCTACTGTTACAATTTTCATGAAACTGATCAACTGGATTTTTGTCAATGTGAGATTTATTACGAAAGATCCGTAATTATCACAAAAGATATGAACTGTGGAGTTAAGGATGCTTGCCGGTCCTGTTTTTGTCAGATTTTCGGAATCCTCAGGTTTTATCCATTTCTTAAACATGAAATATTTTATAATTCAATCATGTATTCTTTAAAATGGTATTTGACAAAATTTTTTGAAATCCTTTTTATTTTTCATACATTTTTGAGAGACTGAAGTTGTACATGCAAAGACAATGAAAAAACCAGAGAAAACCCAGTTCCTGCAGATTTTCAAGGCCTTATAGCTCTAAAATGAGCACATGAACCTGTAATTTTTTCTTGCTTATTTGTTTACTATTCATATGTTCTCTCAAACTAAAACACCTATTTCAAATCCTATTTATTTCCTATTAGACCAGCGACCATCCTTTTAAAAAACACAATGAAGAGCATTGCAGCAAGAATAACCACTAATTTTATATATGATGATAAAAACTTTTCCACCTTACAGGCAAACTTTCTGCCCATTTCTCCCTCTAGATTAGGTTTGTTTGTTTAGTTGGGGTTTAACGCCGTTTTCAGCACATTTTGGCCATTTCGCAACGGCCAGTTTTTATTGGTGGAGGAAGCCGGAGTACCCGGAGAGAACCACCGACCTTCGGTAGAAAAATTGGCAATCCTTGTCAATTAAGATCGGAGTCGAACACACAGGTGAGATTCGAACTCACAACCCCAGCGTTGACAGGCCAGTGATCAGTAGTAGTCATGACGAACTACCTAGACCACTCGGCCACCGAGGCCCCTCTAGATTAGGTACAGTAATACATGTAACACATGAATATAATATTACACCATATACCGGTTGTTATCTTAAAGATACTCAAGCAATCCATATCATTTTGTAAACAACCATATTTGTCTTGTTTGTTCCATATTGTCTTGATTATTTTCAAACTAAATCAAGACAGCATGACAAAATCAGAAAGAAAAGTTACGTAGCACAGGGTAAAATAAAACGATGCATAACTGTTACTGAACAATTGTGAACTGGTCTTATCCAGTATTGGCTGACTGCAATGCAATACACATCGCTTGGCCTTGCTTTCTGAATATTTGTTTCAAAATTCAGAAAAAAAAATTTAAAAAAATTCAGAAATGCTGCATTAAACAAAACCAAAATGGTTGTTTACAAGTAAAAAATATTTGCCCAGGTGAATGTTTTTTGCACACTTTTTTCCGACATTTGCTCAAATATAACACTTTAGTGGCAACAAAGTACTAATCTCAATATATTTTAAAATTCTACATTTGGCCATGAGTAAATCATGTGTGCAATTGATCTTTCTATAATCCAGTTTCAATTTACACGATTATGTCAAATGTGCTTTCTGAAATTAAGATGACAGTAAAATTTCTTGCCAAAGGGTCCTTTTTGATAGAACAGAGATATTTTGATCATTTGCATATTTTTTTAGGTCCTTATAAACTCAGACTATGCATTATATTAAAATATGGACATTTTTTTGAAAATTGCAAAACTGTTTATTTGATATGCCAAAAGTTGCAATAACTTCTATGTACATGTGTAATAGTATCATTTTACCTGCATACTTGATGTGCACTAGTGTTGAATTAATATTCAGATAAAAAATGTGCAATCATTCAATCTGTTATATTTTAAACATGTCCAAATGTAATAAACCAATAACACGAATAAGCTCCACTAAAAATAATAAAATCATTAGATAATGAAATTATGATAATAACTTGTCCCTTGTATAATATCGTTAATAACATACATTTGATTTCATAGTAAAATTTTATATTAATGAGACTTCAACTGACATCAAGTTAGCTTACAATCCTGAAACTAAGGCATATTCTGTTTTATACCCCCCCCCCCCCCCCCCCCTTCCCTTGATGTACCCATTAAATAATCTGATAGTTGCCAGTTCAGCTACTGTGAAACACTTAATATTTGTGATATACCAATGTTCATTGAATTTGTGGACATATAAATCCATGAATTCAAAAATAATATGTACCTTTTTTCCCTAAATCTACAAAAATTGATGTCAACTAAAATAACTGTATTATCACACTACTTATTATCTGTCTTTCAACTAAAATGGGAAATGACAGATGCACAGGCACAGCCCAAAAAACAACAAACCACCCCTACAAAAGTAGGCAGGGAACAAAAATTAACACAAGATTAAACTATATAAAACCAATAAAAACTACCAGTATTCAAATGACTGGAAATGTCGCAATTTAAGTCAAGCAATATGGTGTCAAATTCATTGTGGAAGCAAAATACTGGTTTGAAAATATTAGTCATCAGATTTCTCTAAAAGATCGTTTTCTTCTATGCTAATTACCCCATATATATAAACTTCAATACATTGAATTTAGCTTTGACAGTGGCTGAACTGATAAGTAATGATTTTTTTTTCAAGCAGAATTGTATACACCATATCCCTTAATATTTAAATGCAGTGCAACCAGTTTCCTTACCACAGAATGATTTCCCATATATGTAAAATTATCCTGCAAAAATAATTCAATAGTTGTAATCAGAATAATTTCTCAATTATCTCCCTTTATAAATAGGTGCGACTATACAGTGTTACTCTCCACTTGCGGATATTGGATTTGTGTCCTATGTGCATGATTTATCTTTCCTGACAAAAGTTGTCTTGTATTTAACATGGAAATATTGGACTTAGGAAGGCCTTCATCAGACATAGATAAAATGTGGGAAAATTTATCCAAAACTTAGGAAAATTTTTTTGCAGATAAATAACAATTCAATAGAAGACACCTTCTCCAAAGAGCAGATAACTTTGAAAATGTACCAGAAATGGGGAATAGGGAATCTTAAACTTGAATGGAAAGTCAAAATATGTAACTACTTGTATCACAATGTTGGATAATGCTACTTGCAATGATTGAACAGTGAATTTATTCATGAAAGGAAATAATAAATTGTTCAATGCAATAACCTCATATTCAACATATTCTTTCCTAATAATTGTTTTTCATCTGTGCACGATTAAATGTCCCCGCCCCAATAAGCAAAAATGTGTGAGTCTTCCAAGGACATGTGTCGCCTGCAGATGTCAATTTTTACAAAAGATATTAAAATTTTCTAAAAATGAAATATATATGCACACCTTTGCATTAAGGTTAATGCACAGAGAAAGTTTCATCAAATTGCTTTGAGTTGTTATGGAGTAGTTGAGGATAGAAGAAAAGTGTGACGACGCAAGATGACAGATAGTGATCCCTATGTGTCGACCATGCGTTCCGCAGGCGACACAAAAATTAAGACCAAAGCAAGCTAATTTAAATTCTAAAAATATGTTAATTTTCAGAAACAGTAAAAAATATCTTTTTTTTTAAAATATTTATAAGACCTGATTTATATATATATATATAAAAACCAACATTTTACTAGTAGTACATACTGTAAAATTTTACATATTAATAAAAAATTTCATCTTTTCTGGATTTTCAGTTGCAAGACTTTTATTATCTTACACAATGAAAACTTTTTCCAGTTACCACAAGGCATATGAAAATTTTCAAAATATTGACCTGTAAGCCCTTAAACCCTTAAACACTCGTAAGAAATTATTGGAGCATGGTTCTGCTTTTCCTAATATATCAGTATATAATGCACCCCCCCCCCAAAAAAAAAAAATAAAATCCACTTATTCTGAAGATGTAGGCATATAATAATAATACAAAAAAGTTTAATACTATATATGATGAAAATGTTATTCTAGACTAAGTTTTCACACCTGTGCCACAAGTAATTTGTATTTTCACACCTGTGCCACAAGTTATTCGTATTTTCATACCTGTGCCACACGTTATTTGTATTTTCACACCTGTGTCACAAGTTATTTGTAATTTCACACCTGTGCCACATGTTATTTGTATTTTCACACCTGTGCCACAAGTTATTTGTATTTTCACACCTGTGCCACAAGTTATTTAAATTTTCACACTTATGCTTTACATGTAAGTACACAATTCACAAAACTTGTGAAAACAAACAAAAATTTTAAAAAATTCTACAAATATGTGTAATGTGTAAATCATCTGAAACATTAAGATATGGGTTGGCAGGTAGACTGAAAAAATTGTCTAAAGTTTCTAAAATGAGATATTTTGGCAACAGAAGGGGTCAAAAACATTGAGCTGAAAGTAATGCAGAATCCTTGGACTTTATCATTGACTTCCATTACAAAAAAATTTTAATGTTAGTTTAATGAAATATAAATGAAACTCCAAATTTACATTTCTTTCAGGTTTTAATTATTCTAGATTTTGTCAGGAAAAAAAATTACCACTTGGCTGAATTATATTTTTTATAAACATTTTTGTGAAAATAAGGTTAAAAAAAAATGTTTGTTTAGGGTTTCTTTACCATTCATTATTTTTTGTGTCTATTCCTAAAGTCTTTACTGACATTTCTGTACAAACACTGTCAAGTACCGAAAAGTCCTGCCATGGCAAAAACATTCAGTAAAATAAAAAAAAATAGAAAATGTGTCTATAAGACACGGATGCCCCGCTCTAAAAACAAAATAGGTGTTGCTGAACAGCGTTTTACTATACAAGAGGACTGTAGTGGTGAAATATCATTGATATATTACTATATATTTCTGAACAAGAGGCTCCCAAGGAGCCTGAATCGTTCTCCTTTTATCTTTTGTGCACCGGTAGATCTTGCATCAATGATTATTTTTGCTATTTACCGTCTCAATTTTCTCCTCAATATTGATCTGTACAGCTAAAATATAGAATCCTGAACCCAAATAGATATAGTTGCTAGGGACTTTTTCATTGGTTGCTATGGACTTTTTCATCAGTTGCTATGGACTTTTTCAATGGCATTGACTCTTGACCTTCCATTTTGACTTGAACAGGTAAATTGTAGGGTCCTGAACCCAAATATATATGGTTGCTGGGGACTTTTTCATTCGTTGCTATGGACGTTTTCAATGACCTTGACCCTTCTTTTTGACTTGTACAGGTAAATTATAATGTCCTTAACCCAAATATATATGGTTGCTAGGGACTTTTTCATCGGTTGCTATGGAATTTTTCAATGACCTTGACCCCTGACGCTCCATTTTACTTCTACAGCTACCATTTGATTTATTACAAGTAAAACCCTAAACATCTGTGACAATGTCAGACCATTATTTTCTGTTTACATGTAAATAATCTTTCAAAGGCAAAAACTCCTATAAGGGGTCAATTGATGATTTTTGTCTTATTTATAGATCTTACTTTGCTGAACATTTTTGCTGCATACAGTTTGTCTTTATCTATAATAATATTCAAGCTAATAATCTAAAACTGCAAAATTGCCTTAAAATTAACAATTCAGGGGCAATAACCCAAAAATGGGTTGACTGATTTGTCTGAAAATTTCATGACAGGTAGATCTTCACCTCATAAACATTTTTACTACTTGTCAGTTTTGCCTAACTGCTTTAGTTTTCGAGATAAGAGCCAAAAAGTGCATTTTCACCTATTTTCTATTTTTAGCCAGGGCAGCCATGTTTCTCAATGGACAAGAAAATAAAACACAAAATTTATATTAGATACCCTTAGGATCTTTCAGCCTAAACTATAGGTTATGAGAAATGTAGCTTAACGCAAAACTTAACCAAAGTCACTGAAGCAAGAAATGTATGTCATAGCGACCCAAGTGTTGCTGAACTGTGTTGTACTATACAAGTGGACTGTAGTGGTGAAATATCATTGATATATTACTATAGGTTTCTGAAAAATGGACCTAAACGCAAAAATTAACCGAATCGGGATGTACAGACGGACAAGGGTAAATCTATATGCCCCAGCCACATTCGTGGCAGGGCATAAAAAAAAAAACTATCTACATATCTACTTTTAATAAGCCTGAAACCCTAAACACATTTTTTAATTTGGCCTAAAATAGATTTATTACTTTAAACAACTTTTATTACTACCTGTGTTATATGTCCAAAACTTGACCTTACCTGTAATGAAGGACTATCCTACAATAATCAAGGTCATGCATAGTTCAAGGTCAAATAAAGGTTATAAAAATTAGACTGTTTAAGAAAGATGAACAATCAACTCAGACATTTCAACATGCAATGACAGCATTTAACAACTGCCTCAGTTTCCATGCAGGCAAATATTAAGTCATGCATTTCTCCTTTTATGAAAGTGACATTAAGTTACAATATAAATATAATAAGCTCTGAGGTCATATAAGAATAGATTAAAGACAGTTATGGGGTCATTGTACGTGTAATCGCAATAATTTAAACTCGCATTTTGGAATTTTTTTATATGAATGAAGCGAGATTTTTCTCAATATCGCAATAATAAATGCATGCAATAATTTCTGAATTTACAGTATATGATCTCTGCTTTGTACGAGACCAGATTTTTAATGTGCTAGCTAACAAGGTGACAGTCTGCAGGAATATCAACTGGACACATTATTTTTACTCCGAGCTGACCAGTTTTTGCTCTTACTCCTAAATGCTGCATGCTTGGTGGAGAAGCAGCAAACACAAGTTTTGAAGTCTTTGGTTTGACCTGGCTGCACCCGAGGCAAGAATGCTACTATGAGACCATCAAGGAGGTTAAAAAATGAACAGAACCAGTTAATGAAGTAAGGGGTGAGGACGGAATGTGAGTTTACTGAAACGGGAGGAATGTAGTAACATTGAATAAAAGATTATCTGCCCTTACCTGCCACATGTATTCATTTTTCCCATATACTAATGCTTGGTTTGTTCTCTCGATATTTTTAACATTGGAATCATTTAAATGTTGTTCGACAACAAATCCCATAAAGGAATTATCGGGGCTATGAGCTGAAAAATAAATAACCAAACATTAAATGTTGTTCTACAACAAATCCCATACAGGAATTATCAGGGCTGTGAGCTGAAAAATAAATAACCAAACATTAAATGTTGTCCCACAACAAATCCCATAAAGGAATTATCAGGGCTGTGAGCTGAAAAATAAATAACCAAACATTAAATGTTGTTCCACAACAAATCCCATAAAGGAATTATCAGGGCTGTGAGCTGAAAAATAAATAACCAAACATTAAATGTTGTTCCATAACAAATCCCATAAAGGAATTATCAGGGCTGTGAGCTGAAAAATAAATAACCAAACATTAAATGTTGTTCCACAACAAATCCCATAAAGGAATTATCGGGGCTGTGAGCTGAAAAATAAATAACCAAACATTAAATGTTGTTCTACAACAAATCCCATAAAGGAATTATCAGGGCTGTGAGCTGAAAAATAAATAACCAAACATTAAATGTTGTTCCACAACAAATCCCATAAAGGAATTATCAGGGCTGTGAGCTGAAAAATAAATAACCAAACATTAAATGTTGTTCCATAACAAATCCCATAAAGGAATTATCAGGGCTGTGAGCTGAAAAATAAATAACCAAACATTAAATGTTGTTCCACAACAAATCCCATAAAGGAATTATCAGGGCTGTGAGCTGAAAAATAAATAACCAAACATTAAATGTTGTTCTGCAACAAATCCCACCAAGGAATTATCAGGGCTGTGAGCTGAAAAATATATAACCAAACATTAAATGTTGTTCTACAACAAATCCTATAAAGGAATTATCAGGGCTGTGGGCTGAAAAATAAATAACCAAACATTAAATGTTGTTCTACAACAAATCCCATAAAGGAATTATCAGGGCTGTGGGCTGAAAAATATATAACCAAACATTAAATGTTGTTCCACAACAAATCCCATAAAGGAATTATCAGGGCTGTGGGCTGAAAAATATATAAACAAACATTAAATGTTGTTCTACAACAAATCCCATAAAGGAATTATCGGGGCTGTGAGCTGAAAAATATATAACCAAACATTAAATGTTGTTCTACAACAAATCCTATAAAGGAATTATCAGGGCTGTGGGCTGAAAAATATATAACCAAACATTAAATGTTGTTCCACAACAAATCCCATAAAGGAATTATCAGGGCTGTGAGCTGAAAAATAAATAACCAAACATTAAATGTTGTTCGACAACAAATCCCATAAAGGAATTATCAGGGCTGTGAGCTGAAAAATAAATAACCAAACATTAAATGTTGTTCTTCAACAAATCCCATAAAGGAATTATCGGGGCTGTGAGCTGAAAAATAAATAACCAAACATTAAATGTTGTTCCACAACAAATCCCATAAAGGAATTATCAGGGCTGTGAGCTGAAAAATATATAACCAAACATTAAACGAAAAAAATTCTTTATTTATAAATACATAACATTTGTTCAACATCAAAACCTAGAAAGGAATTATCAGGAATTCCAGTTGAAAAAAATAAACAACCGAACAATCAATCTCAAAAATGCTTATTTATAAGTACAATAAATTTGTTCCATTAGGCACCTGTGAAAAATCAGAGGAGCTCAGGCCACAGAAATGCCTGGAACATCCTCTTCAGATAAGGAAAACCCCCTCGTTGTGTCAGAAATCTGACAGAATGTCATAAAACTGATACCCATCCAGTTCCAATACCCTGCCCCCCCCCCCCCCCCCCCCCCCCCCCCCCCCGCAAAAAAAAAAAAAAAAAGAAAAAAGAAGAAATAAATATTTTGTCTGTGGCAATGAATATCTTTGTACAGGGAGAACCTTATAAGAATAAGGTATAAAACGTACCCAGTGTCTGATTATACAAGTCTCTATATACCGAATAATGTGAGTTTGGACTGTAAACATATCTTTTTTGTGCTCATGATTAAGGCTAATTACGGTAGCTTAAATGTTTAGTGTTTCATCTTGAAATTTTTTTTTATATTTTTTTGTCATTTTTCTTTTTTACCCATTCTACAGCTTGCCGAAACTTGCCAACCTATTGAATATGTATGCATTTCAATAATTATTATCTTTTTGTTGCACTTTTCGAAATAATTTTAAAAAAATGGCATTAATTTCCAAATCAATAGTAGTCAATCTTTTTGTTGCACTTTTCGAAGAAATAAAAAATTTGGAATTAATTTCCAAATCAACAGTAATTCAGCATGTCCACAGCAACAGTTTGAGCAAAGAAAATCCTCTTTAAATAATTAAAACTTACGAAACATAGTAAAGAACTGCTGTGGTTGAAGATCTTGTCCTCCCCACGTCGTTAGGATTTTATGCGTCTTTGCCCAGGACCTCAAATTATATGCAGGTTCTGTTCCAAAGGAATCTACTATCCTTAATAAACAGCTGCAAAATAATAAATACAAAAATATAATTTCTTTAGTGGTGTTTAACACCATTTTCAGCCACTATTTCACTAGTGTTTCAACCTTACATTTCAGTTATGATCAAACAGAAATAATAACAATTATATTTCTAACCTGTGACCCACAAGATTTTTGTCTACTATGATGTTACTCCACTGTTGAAAAAAATGAAAGATGAGTTTAAGACAACAGTCCAAAACTCATCTTTATTTTTTTTTCCAATTTACAGATGTGCAATAATGTTTTAAAATTTTGCTTTTCAAAACTTGTAGCCCACATGTGTTGAATTTCAAGAATTGTGAATTTAAGCTTGTGATTTAACCTCCTCTTTCATTTTTCAATTTATGTATTTTATTTTCAAAATGTTAACGTCATAAATATGAAACAATAGCGTAACCTCACCATAGATTGAGAGCTATATAAATCTATGTCATGGGTTACAAATATTGTTAACGTCATAAATAGGAAAGAATAGCGTAACATGACCATAGATTGAGAGCTATATAAATCTATGTCATGGGTTACAAATATTGTTAACGTCATAAATAGGAAAGAATAGCGTAACATGACCATAGATTGAGAGCTATATAAATCTATGTCATGGATTACAAATATTGTTAACGTCATAAATAGGAAAGAATAGCGTAACATGACGATAGATTGAGAGCTATATAAATCTATGTCATGGGTTACAAATATTGTTAATGTCATAAATAGGAAACAATAGCGTAACGTCACCGTAGATTGAGAGCTATATAAATCTATGTCTTGGGTTACAAAAAAATGTTTCTGTTATGATTCTAAAATTTGTGACTGTAAGGATTGTGAATCCAGCCAGACCCCAGCTATCTATGCCTCTTACTTTTTACCACAAAACGTTTTCCTCATAGCCACGGGTGAAAGTACAGGAGGAGTCAAAATCCGGAAATCGGGTAAAAATTCAATATTTTATATAGGAACATATCAGGATAATATTTGTCAAAATTCGGCTAATTCGGGAAAGCTTTCAGGCATGCATAGCAGAGGCTGATTTTTATTAATCATATTTATCATATACGATGAGGGATATAATAGCTGAAATCAGCTAAATAACTGACTAAAAACATTCCTGATATTATCAACAGGAACAAAGCAATTATTTTAATGCAGTGAAAAACATTCCCTATAAACAGGACCAATTTTCCTAACTCATATGCTGCAATATTATAATAGCTTATGCTTATGAGATTTTTTACCGACTGCTACCAGTAATTTGTTTAAATAAAACAATGAAAAATAATGATGAGTCTATATATTTACAAGAAAATAAAATAACTTTTAATTATGAACTGACAACAAAGCATATCTATATAAAGTATATACACTGTCATAAAAATTGGTTGGAATGTATTGTTATATTTGTAAAGAAAAGTATTTTGACTAATACTATTTACACTGCTGATGCAAAGAAAAATTTACATAGTAGAATCGATTATCAATAAGATTTAATTTCAAAGAATACCAGCATTCTATACATAACAGAGAGAATTTATGAGATATATATACTGTAAATTCGGAAATTTTCGTGTGCACTTATTATTGCGATTTTTCTACCCAATGCAAAACTGTGAGGTTTAATTATTGCAATCACCACCCGTGTGAAAAAAAGTCTGATCGTGATCGGGTAAAAATTGAAAATAGAAGTTTTATTAAAATAGTCATTTTAATTAATGGTTTTAGAAATATTAGAATTCAAAATGTTATTATAAATATATGTAATAGCTGTCCAAACAATAACTATAGAACTAAGTATGTACCAATTAACCTGTCTCCGGATGTCGGCAATCAATGACCAGAAACTTACCTGTGTAAATGTAAACAAAGGGGGACCAATCTAGAATAAATCTGACATGAAAATATGCATTAAAAATGTGAGTTTTTAATATTGCAATGCTCAACCAATCACAATTTTTGCAATAATAAAAACATCGCAATAATTTCCATATTTACAGTATATCTAATATATCAACTTAAGTTCGAAAATTTGTAAAAAGAAACTTATAAAGCAGCAAGAGGCGAAACTTATAAACATGAAATGCTTTCATATCAATAAATTTGGTTTTTCGTAGTAATTAGCAGAAACATTTATACATGTATTTAAAATCTCATATCCTACAGAATTCAAAAATGCTTCAGTTTCTAAAAGTTATTGAAAGAATATTGAAAAGGTGCTTAAAGAACTTATAATAATGTATACAAAAATAAGTCATGTGATCTACAAAAATTTAATTGGATCTATGTAATGAGGAATTATCTCCACTTGAACTTTTAAGAGGAAATAATTGAAATTTTTCTAACTTGTTCTTATGGCAATGAAAGTTGGTTACCAGCAGATAACTCAATCGTGTTTACATTTAGTGTAATTTCATTTATATCACACTGCTATGAGTTATATTTTGGTTCTTGTTACGACCTGTGTAAAACACAGAATACATGTACACCACTATGATTTGAATGAACTTCCCTTTCCATTTTACACCAGGCATTTGTAGATAAATTTGTGAATCTTCAAACCTTCCATTTTTCAGACTGGGCAAAAAAAAAAAAAAAAAAAACACTACAGTGCCTTTTAGGGTGAACATAATTATCTATAGGTTGTTGCAAATTTGATCCCTGAAATTTTCAGATTAGACGAAACTGAACAAGAGACCTTTGGGTTTGCAATCCTATGTGCTAAATGTACCCTAAACATAATTTTCTATAGGTTGTTGCAAATTTGATCACTGAAATTTTGAGATTATAGACAAAATTGAAAAAGGGCCCTTTGGGTTTGCAATCTGATGTGCTAAACACTACATCACAGTGCTTATAAGGGTGAACATAATTTTCTATAATTTGTTGCAAATTTGATCCCTGATTTTCCGATTAGATGAAATTGAAGAAAAGACCTTTTGGTTTGCAATACTACATATCATAGAGCGAACATAAATATTGGTGGAAACAAGAATCCCTAAAATTAATTCATGTGTCCTATGATAAACTCCCTCTAAAAATGTGAAGCATTTATAACCTTAATCCCTGTCCAAGCTGGTACCTACCTGTGTGATTTAAAGATATCCATGCTAGGAAAAAAGAAACTAGAAATAAAAGTGTACACTTTTCAGTTTCATTAACAAATGGAAATTTTCAAGTAATTTACATTTTGGATTTCTTTGAGCTGGAAACTATCTCTTGACAGCCCCAATTGTAAGTATCCTACTTGGTGTAAGATGGCTTGATGGTGCAATTTAATGAATGGTGTTTACCTTCTAGAGCTTTTGAACAATCATACAATTTATTTATTACCATTTAATTATGAGAAGCATAAATGTTGGAGAGAGGACACCTGGACATAGACCAATAATCTACAAAATTAAACTACCGGTAAGTTTGTGAACTTGAACTTTCAAGTCTGAGTTTTCAACACAATTTGCAACAAATCTTGAAATAGAAGAGAAAAAACCATACAAAACATAATCTTTTAACTTTCATATGTTAAAAAGATAAAATTATTTGTGAACATAGACCTATATATATGGTTGGTATAGTTAAATTGACACACTTGTAGTAGATGAGAACGATCTTTCAAATTTTAAGTATTGTAATCCATGCAGTATTGTAAGAAAAAATGAAAACAATTTTTGAACATGAAACTAGGCTCCACTACTGTAAATTTTGTGACCTTGACCTTCAAAATTTCAGGAGTTGCATCCACAAGGTATGCATATGTTATAACATGTTGAAATACAAGACCACATAACTCCTAAAAAATATCTGAATCAAAATAGCTGTAAACAATTGTACAATGTATCAGGGACATGGACATTTTGTCTGCAAAGTTAAACTAGCTTGTGACCTTGACCTTTAAGGTAGTAAGATATTTTAACATACTTCAGGACACACCATGCAATTATGTAGGCCAATCTTAAAAGATGGAATGATCTCTATAGGACAGCCACATTTTCATGCCTGCCCCTACTAAAGATATTGAAATAAAATATGGTGTCAAATAATTCATAATAAACCTCAATAGACAGAATACTGAATTATGCACATGTGGTAACTTTTTTATTTGCAGTTTGGTGTATTCTAAGGTTGTTTCTAGTATAAGTATATTCATATTGTGATCTTGACAAAAATAAAGGAACCTAGAATCCTTTCCAGCAACACTGCCAACACCCCCCCCCCCCCCCAAAAAAAAAAAAAAAAAAAACCAAAAAACAAAAAAAAACAAACAAACAAAAATGACCTTAAAAGGCACATTGCATCCCTTTTAACAAGGAAAACAAAACCAAGAAACCCTCCCCCCCCCAAAAAAAAACAACAAAAAAAACCTTAAAAGGCACATTGCATTCCTTTTAATGAGGAAAACGAAACCCAAGGGTATTTCTTAGTAGGAAACTGTTCCGATAAAAACTGTACTTAAGAATCTGTTCAAAATTTACAGATCCACAAATATTTAACTTATGTAAAGAGTTTGCAAAGGAAATAATAAAAAAAGATGTCACCTTACAAATAAAGCAGTATCTATATAGTTGATCATGTGACATACACATGCACATGACTCTAAAGTGTCATCTTACCTGAAAACTGATTTACTAAAAACCAAATATCAATTATACTAACATAAACTGTAAAGGCCATGTATATTTCATAGCGTTTGAAACTGGAATCAACAGTGTAAATCGAAAAATGTAAATACAACAAAATACATGTATTGAGTGGTTTTTAACATCAAGTGGATAAAAAAATGGATAGATTGATTGATCAGGATTACCGGGTACAACATCAGGATAAGAACATGTTGATGTGATATGAAATGAACCCTGCTTTATCCCAGAATGACACACTAAGCTGGATTTTTAACATGCTAGCTCAAGAGGCGACAGTCCACAAGAAGACATATCCACCCACCCGGACACATTATTCCAACTACAAGCTGACCAGTTTTTTTCTCTAGCTCCTAAGCAACCATTTGATTTTTAGGGGGGGGGGGGGGGGGGCTAGGATCAAATGTTTGATCCTGGCTATTGATTTTGTCGAAATCTGGGTCCTGGATTTTTTTTTCATTTAAACCAAACATTTCCTGATCGACACAGATCCTGTCTTTTTATTTTGCCAAAAATCCTGGTCCTGCCTATTTATTTCAAATTTGATCCTAGCCCCCTCCCCTAATAAATATCAAATGGTTGCTCCCTAAATACTCTGTGCATGGTGAAGAAGCTAATACCAATTCCAAAGTCTTTGGTTTGACCTCGGCAGGGATCAAACCTTCCACACTTCAGGAAAGCATTAATAAGACCACCCAGTTGTTGGATAAAAAACAAAACAGTAAATTATATAGGTTCCTAAAGAGGATTCCAGCAGGGAAGATCTGAAAAAGGAACATAATATTTGGTAGGGTCTGAAATCTAGTCTTTCAAGAGGCCATTAGCAGATCTCTTTGAAGATTTGCAGTTCAGTTGTACAGAAACATGTATAATGAAAGTTTCCCTTTGTTGCAAATGACCTTGACTTTAGTTTATTGACCTTGGAAATACCAACTAACATGACAATTATCCATATTTCTTTTTTTATGTCTTTCTTCACAAAACTCAGTACATGAGAATTTCTGATCTAAATACTGACCTAAATTTTCCATAACCACTCCTGACGTGTTTTTTAAACTGCCGGAGTCCAACAATATCTGTATATATTATATCTACAGGTAATTCTTTTCTACTCTGGCAAGGAGAATTGGCTGCTGGGAGCTTACTTAAAATTCTGAAACAAAAACAAAAAAACATGTACGTCGATTTTACATTTGTGAACTTTCCTAATAAGAATTACATATACATTTATATGCTCATATGAAATGTAAGAAAAATCTTTTACTACTTGAAATTGAAAAAAATAGGAAACAGGGTTTTTTTACTAAGGGAAAAAACTTTAATTTTATTATGACATAAGGAAGGTTATTTTTTATCTCCCTTTAGGAAGCAGACGTTCACAGAATTTCAGAACAGCAACAATATTTTTTTAAATCAAGTTTCAGTTTTCAAAGAAAGTCACACAAAAGATTGAAAATAAAAGTACAACAGGTATGCCTTAATCAAACAACATCTCAAGAATAAATTATGGGGATATCGTGACTCTTTCAATCCATCTATCTGTCTGTATGTCTGCTTGTGACCACAACAATTTTCTTTAATCATGTTTCCTAGGTATGCCTTAATAAAAAAATATCTCAAAAATAAATTATGGGGATACTGTGACTGTTCCAATCTATCTGTCTGTCTGTCTGTCTGCTTGTGATCAAAACTTTTTTTAATCATGTTTCCGTTATTGAAGTAGGTCGAACAGAAGATTGAAAATAAAAATACATCAGGTATGCCTTTATCAAACAACCTCCCAAGAACAAAGTATGGAGATGCTGTGGTCCATCCATCTGCTGGTAACCTAATAAGGTTCAGAATTTCAATTTTCCAAACTTGGATGATGTATCATTTGAAGTTGGAAAAATTGTGACCTAAACTCCCCTTTCATTTTGTAATTCTATATAATATTGTCATACACTGTATGTAAATGCACATTCAGGTTTTAGAATTTTAATTCACAGGAGTTCAATTTCAAAAATTGTGATTTAAAGCAGGTGGTCTAAACTCCTCTTTTACATTTCAATTTATGCCTTTTATTTCCATATATTATTATAATATACTTTTAGGTCCACAAATAGAATCTTTATTTTCAAAAATTGAGCCCACAGGGTACAAATTATAAAATTGTGAATTTAGGCTTGCGACCTAATCTTTTTTCAATTTTCACTGGGTTTAGTAATGAGGAACCAGAGTGAGTTATCTTTTCCTAACCAATGTAGGTAGGGGAGATAATAAATTTGTCTCCCTTTTACCTACATTGGTTAGGAAAAGATAACTCACTCTGGTTTCTCATTCAATTTCTTAATAGAATGAGTGCATACTCTCTGCAGGTAGGCATTAAGGTTTTATGTTTCTGTCTCTGGGTAACTGTCCCAATTACTTGCCAAGGGTGTAGGTATCAGTGTCAATTCCGAAAGTTTCTAGACTTTTACATGGAAGATGGGTGATGAAATCCATAGGTCTAGATCAGGGATCCCAAAAATATCTGGAGTCGACCGAAGCAATTTGCAAAAGCAAAGCTACATAACAACAATATAAAAATTTTGCTTCTGAAAATTTGAAAACTTTGCAATTAAGAGTGTCACTCACAAAGTAAAAAGTACTGACGATTCATCATATTTCATTGGACACCAATTTTTGAGGCATTCATGGGTGAGTTCAGCACTGACAACCCCCTCTGTGAGAGACTTGTAATTTTTTCTAGGTTTAAATGTTTTTCAGGAAGGTACCAAAAAATCACAAATAATATTAATAAAATATAATAATTTTTAAATGCTGTTTAAAATGTGTGAAACTATTGAATACATTTAATTTTCAGTTGTATTTTCACCAAAATCATTTTAAAGAAAAATAATATAGGCAAGAGTGTTGGCTTTTTAAGTATATCAGAATACTAATTTTTAAACAAAATGAAAATTAAAAGGAAACGAGTCAAATCGTAATGTCGGCATTTTCGTGTAAAAGAACTAGAGGCTCTCAAGAGCCTGTATTGCTCACCTGGATTTAACTTGTCCACCTTCAGCAGGACTGATAATTTAAGTGAAGCATTTATCTTGGCTAGTTTTCCCTAGGTC
Source organism: Mytilisepta virgata (assembly GCA_028015205.1). Taxonomy (NCBI): domain Eukaryota; kingdom Metazoa; phylum Mollusca; class Bivalvia; order Mytilida; family Mytilidae; genus Mytilisepta; species Mytilisepta virgata. The sequence goes on along the minus strand of CM051508.1, from coordinate 9,840,518 downwards.
CTATGTTAAACTATGTTCAGTTTAGTGGCCATCTTCAAGATGTTTCAATGAATTTTCCCAAAGGGTCCTATGTTAAACTAAGTTCAGCTGTGATGGCCATCTTTGTTGACATTCCGGGTCATCAGACATAATTCTGAAAGAGGACCACCTTAGGACCATTTCTGCCAAGTTTGGTTCCCATTGGCTTGGTGGTTTCAGACAAGAATTTTTTTTTATGATTTCCCATAGGGTCCTTTGTTTAACTAAGTTAGGCTGTGGCGGCCATCTTGGTTGACATTCTGGATCATCGGACACAATTCTGACAGAGGACCATTTAAGAACCATTTCTGCCAAATTTGGTTCCAACTGGATCTGTGGTTTCAGACATCGTGGATTTCATATTGGCATGAAAAACATAAATTTGGTAGAGGACCATGTAAGGCTCATTCCTGCAATGTAACGATTCAATTGCTTTTGTAGTTTCAGAGAAGAAGATTTTTTAAATTTCAGCCAATCAGAGTGCATAAATGGTCCTGGCAGCCATGTTTTTGAATTTCGCATCGGCACAAAACACATCAATTTTGTTTAGGACCATTATGTGATCATTCAGGGATATTACTTCCATCTGTCAAACGGTTTCTGACAAGAAGATGTTTATATGTATTTCCCGTAGGATCCTATGTTAAATGTATCCTATGGTGGTGGCCATCTTGGATTTCAGATTGGCACAAAAATCATAAACTTTGTAGACGAACATGTAAGGGTCATTCCTGCAATATATCAATTGAATTGTTTTTGTAGTTTCAGAGAAGATTTTTTAAATTTCAGCCAATCAGAGTGCATAAATGGCCTTGGCAGCCATGTTGAATTTTGGATCAGAACCAAAAACATAAAATTAGTAGAGAACCATCCAATGAACATCCCCACCAAGTTTGGTTTCAATTGGCCATGGGGTTTTGGAGAAGAATATTGAAATGTGAAAAGTTAACAGACGGATGGATGGCGGATGCAAAGTGATAGCAATAGTTCACACGGTCTTTAGGCCATGTGAGCTAAAAATAGGGTGTTGTTGCAAAAATTGGATTAAAAAAGTAACTACTTTACAAAACTACATTTTTTATGTTGTGTCATTTAATCAAATATCAGATCCTGATATTCAGTGTCATCGAAACAATGAATTTTGATTAAACATCGAAAAACCGATACCAATGAAAATAATGAATCAACAAAACAATTTTGACACCAGTGAAAAAAATGAATCAACAAAACAATGTTGACACCACATGAACATGTCTGTTAATTTTATGGTTTAATTATACATTTGATATGATAATTAATAAACAACACATGAAAATAAATTTACAATGTCCTTTTGGCAATTTTTCGGCCAGACATGTACATATAGCAAAATTTTAACACACTGATACATACATGGTGAAATTGTTCGAAATGGAGAAACATTAAGGTATATTCCCCCAGTTCAAAATTTTTAACCTTTCTTCCAAATCAAGGGTCCCCAAAAAGTCAGATTTATTGATCATCCAGTTCAAAAATTAGCAAAAAGGACAATTTATCATTTTTTTTTTCAAAAACAAAAAACTCTAAATTCACTGTTCTTGAAAAACTCCCTCAAGAATTTTCAATTAAATTTAGTTTTAAATTTGTAATGAGCAATCAATTTTTGCGTTTTGTTTGGACAATATTAAACCATAAAATTATGGAAATTGTAAGATTTTTGTATACATCCCTGTGATGTCTCTTCCTTCAAGTATAAAACTCACCTAAGTGTTGTCAAAATGTAGCTGTAATGTTTATGTGATATTTCATTATCAGAATCTCAACTTTAACAACCCCCTTCCCCTTTAATCCTCTTAGGGTTTGTGTGGATTTTCAGAATCTCACCTTAAAGTTCCTTAATCTCATTTTCTTTGAGGATTTTCATAAATCACACCCCTACTTCAGAAAAATTCCATTGTTAATCATGTGCAAAAACTAAGAATTTAGATATTAATTTCTATATAAAATAAAACATAAAAAGATTAAACAAAAGTTCTAAAAAAAAGGGCAATAAAATTGAGATGTGCTTTTACATATTCTCCTTACCCTGCTAATTGTTCTGCTTCACTGGTTATTGTTAGCTGATGGCCTAATAAAAACAATGTTGTAATCAGATCACTCCACTGCACAAGTTCTCCTAAAGGTCCACCTACGAAAATAAAAATTCAAATGTCACCTTTTTACTGTTCTTTTATTGGTCAATAATTTACTGTTCTTCTATTGGTCAATAATTTTAAAAATTGAAATTTTGTTGTCAGCCAATAATATACCTGCCATTTATCTTTGCCTTCACTCAATAAACGTGCATTTTGGGAAGCAACTGTTGGTTAAGCAAAATTTTTACTTGTTGCTTACTAATAAATAAATTGCATGACGACTTATCCTGCAATAACGCCATTTCCAGTTTAATAACAGGGGTAGAATAAACATGAGTCATGTTAGGTGAATGACATAATAAAGTTTACTGGTACTTGTTTACATGAAGAGCGTGGGTAGTTGGTAAATTATATTAGATTACATCATTGTGTTTCCAGTGTTTTCATGGGCAGCTGGATTTCAACTTCAAACGTAATGTTTAGGCATCTAAATGGGCAATTTTATGATTGCAGGATAAACACAATACAAAGGCATTGTAGGAAAATATGATTTATTTGGGCTCGCTAGGAAAAATGGGAAAAAGGCTTGCTAAAGATTGCCCAAATAAATTTTATATTTCTTGACAATGACTATGTATTTATTTCATATGTAATCTGTTAAAATTTTAATACAGAAAAATATCTACAATAATTGATTGTAATTTATAGTGAAATTTTACATTGGAACAAGTAACATCCTACCAAATATCTCGTACAGAATTTAAAAGTTCATTAACTGTATTGTGTATGTACCTTTGAACTGGCTTTCGGCAAACTTCCATCCTGATTGTTTTGATAGCAGACCTAAGTGTACCAAAATCTGAAATGTAAATTTAAATTATATCATAAATTAATTCAATTTAGACTAATCAATGTGCTTTGTTAAACTGAATTTATTGGATAGACTTCACACTAAAGGTTAATTCTCTACTTTTCAATTCTAAAAACAAGTATATATGTGTCCAATGGACACTACATGCCCCGCCAATGACGTAAGTATTTAGTAAATAGAATTACATGTGTATATTATTGATGTAGATGAAATACTATCTCTAAGTACTTCATGCAAAGCTACCTTAAACCTGAACCTTAACCTGGATTCTAATATTGAAATTACAGAAATTCAAAGTTGATGACCCATGACGTCAAGGTCACAGCATCAAAATGCTGTTCATTTCCTGTACTTAATTAATTTCATGTATCCACTGCCCCGACAAAAATTGGCAGTCGATAAAATCTTTTGAATCCACAATATCCACTTTAATTCTGGTTGCAATTCATAAATACAGACAAACAACAAACCATTTTCCACACACAAAAGATAATACTACTTGCTACTAACCTTTTTCCGTCTTCGTCCACTCAGGTCTTGTTTTGATTGTAAATTTTTGATAGCTTTACTAAATTTAGACCACATCCTGCGTATCCTCATTCTAATCCAAGCGTAACCTTGTCTCTCATTTGGGTCAACAAGAACTCGCATAAGTTCCTCTACATCTGTGGATGAATTTGCCTGTAAATTATAAAAGGCATTTTGCTATAGTATCTTTTGATATTGAAAAACTAAAATAACCGTAAGTAACCGAGTCACAATGAGTGATAGAACACAGCATTTCATTCACATGAGTAAATTAATGTCTTTTGTTCACAATCAGTAGATTTTCAAAATTAGTAATACTGTTTATTATACTGAAGAGATTTAATGAGAAGATACAAGGGCTTATGTTTTTATATTGCTATGCATCAGTGTTTCTATGACAACGAAGTTGACAATAGCTATTACAATACTATGAATTTATTATTATTCATTGTATACCAATTTTCGTTGTTTTTGTGGGTCCCAGTAAACCAATTTTCGTGGTTTTCGTGGGTCCCACTAAACCATGAATTTAAATATCCAATGAAAAAATAATATTTTTACTTTAGCTTAAATGCACTTTAGTTTGAAACCACAGAATTTTGATATATACATGTATTTCACACCTGATTAACCTAACAAGGCATGAAATAATTACGGATTTTGTTAATCTTGTTAAATATTAATCATGCAATCAAATGATAATTCAACATATTTGAGTTGCAAACAGTGAATCTGTTAGTTATCATTTTGTTTTATAAGCTCTTAAAACCATTACTTTACTGTACAATATCAAAGTCTGGTTAGTAAATTTTGTCGCAGTATTTTCATGACATCTGATGTGCCAAACCACAAATTGTATATTTCAACAACTTTTGATATATTTTTTCAAGCCAGCAATCCACGAATTAATGTGTCCCGAAAAATGCCTTTTTTCTCTCTCTAATACTCTATCCACAAAAATTGGTATCCACGAAAATAAATGAATCCACAGTATATTACATTACCAATTATCTATCATTCAGTTATCATGTGTCGTTATTCTCAGTGTTATAACGTAAACCCGTCTTTGTAGCTGAAATATTTTGAACGAGGTATTTCATGTAAGAAACATTTCAAAAATTCATTTTCATGCTAATTTCTAATTGAAATCTAATCTTGAAATTTGAATACATGTACCGGAAATCTACAACAGTTACCAAAGCACGAGTGAATTGTTTTTGTTTGGTCACGAGTTGTTGATTTTATGGTATTTGAACTTCAAGATTAGTTATTCTGTTCATTACAGTGACAAATTCAGAAGACTTAACGAGAAAATACAATTGATTTTCGTTTTGTATTTTTTTCGTGTGACTATGTTTCAATGTACGTATGTATACTAATTTCAATAGCGATGGCTATTGTTATGTCAATTCCTAGAGTGAAATATGACTTTACTGTTCACTAGTGAACTATCAAGACTTTTTTTGTCACATGGAAATCCCAGTATTTATCTACACTCAATGCAATAAATGTTGTCTCTCATGCTTAACCATATTCTTCCAAAGAAAATCAGTTTGAAATGAATATTTGGTTGGAGTTTATACATCTTTTCAGACATAAAATGCTCAAATAACTCTGAAAAAGCTTCTACAGGCATAGACCCAACCTTGAATGGTTTACTTGGGCACCATGTTTTTTTTTTTAAATAGCAGGCAAATAGTTTAGTATACGTACATATTTTATAAATCTAGGATCTTCTGGGGGAACTTTCACCTTTCCTCTCCATGCCTTTTTAGGACACCATCCTTCAACCTGAAAAATATACAATCTTATATATAATTACATTATTTTTCTCTAAGGCCAATAAAACTTAACACAGTGTAACTTCTCTAAATAAAATATCCATCAGCATGTATGTGCACCTTACTGGTATCCCAATTTTAATATTTCAATACAAATTGACCAGTTTTAAGAATTTTTATTAAATGCAGATTATGATAAATCCTGATCGAGTAAAATGTTGAATGTGTGTTAGAATTTTATATTATATCTTTCATTTACTGCACCAGGAACAATTCTGTAAGCAGAAAGAAATATTAGGTTACTTAAGGATGATCGCTGGTCTAATAGGAAATATATAGGATTTGAAATAGGTGTTTTAGTTTGAGAGAACATATGAATAGTAAACAAATAAGCAAGAAAAAAATATAGGTTCATGTGCTCATTTTAGAGCTATAAGGCCTTGGAAATTTGCAGGAAATGGGTTTTCTATGGATTTTTCATTGTCTTTGCATTGACAACTTTAGTCTCTCAAAGATGTATGAAAAAATTAAAAGGATTTTATAAAATTTTGTCAAATACCATTTTAAGGTATATATGATTGAATTATAAAAAATAAAGTGGGGGTTCATGGGCAAAAAATTTCAGAAATGGATAAAACCCGAGGATTCCGAAAATCTGACAAAAAGACCAAAACATGACCAGTGAGCATCCTTAATAACATTTTCACATATGTATGCCGAAATGTGTTCTCTCAATTTGAAAATACTAATGAGTCATCATGTGATATTGTTAAACATTTATTCTGCATGATCTAACACTATCGACAGAAAAGATGTTTATAAAGATCAAGGTCACACGTTTTGGCTGTAAAGGACAAACGATAACAATGAATAACTGTCAATGTTAGAAAATGTCTCCAATTCTTGTGTCAAAAGAAGCTTTTGGTAGAGACAGTCATAATTTGTCTGAAAAAAACATTTTCCCATCAATGATTATCTGTGGTGGTATTAGCAAAAATCTGACTGCTTCAACCTTTTTGAAGGTCATTCAAGGTCACACATTGTCTGCTGCAGTCAATAAACATCTAATCTTGGTCTTCAAGGTGTTTATATATGTAGATTATTCTTCTGAACTTGTAATACAAAAGCTTTAAGTTTATGTAAAAACTTGAACACGACCTGATTGAAACTGGCTTTAAACATTTTTAATGATAATGGCTTATAAAGGATGTTTACAATACTTGAAATCTCCTTGTGTATTTTTGGATCATGTTTGACAGAACAGAGAGGTTTTCCTTGTAAAAGAGGAGGACAGATGTATTATTGTTTAACATCCAGTGGCAATCATTAGGTGCATATCAGGACGAGAACATGTTGATATCCCTGCTTTGTACTAGACTGACATGCTGAGCCCGATTTTTAATGTGCTATCTCACGAGGTAACTGTCCACAGGAAGAAACATAACCCCACTCGGACACATTATACCTACTCCGAGCCGACCACTCCTTTACTCTTACTCCTAGATGCCGCATGGTTGACGGAGAAGCAGCAAATACCAGTTTTAATGTCTTTGGTTTGACCTGGCCAGGGAGTAAAAGCGAAGTGGAGAGGGGGTGTGAAATTGTCAACATACATATTACAATTGATCTGCATGCTATGGGGAATGAGAATGGTGAATCTGAAACAACAAATTTTTATACTAAAACTTACCTCACTTAAATACATCACATGTGAACACTCAGACCCATCCACTCCATAGGAAGCATAACACGGATCTGATTTCCACATCTGTCTCATCCACTGAAATTCATCAATATTAATGTACTTATAAACATTTTCAGATCAAGATGCATTGTGTAAAATATTTTTGTAATCTTGTTTTTCAGAATTTGATGCATTATAGAAATAAACTGCTGCCCTTATTCAAATGATACACCCGTCCCCAGCAACAGCTATGACGTTGTGAAGTAGGAAAATTAATTTTTTTAACAAATTAAGTGTCATGTTACTTTTTTCAATCTAAGTCCCATAACTGTGGAACGACAAAATTGGAAATTGTCAAAAAGTATACAGACTCTCAAATCACCATTTGTAAGAATGTGTTAAAGATTGGAGAAAATCGGTCAAGGCGTACTGGAGTTAGTGCATGATATGTGAAAAATTAATCATATTTGGACTATCTAATCCAATAATTCTGGAATGACAATATTGAAAATTGTCAAAAGGTATACAGACCCTCAAACCACCATTTTTAAGAATGTGTTAAAGTTTGAAAAAAATCAGTCATGGCATACTCGAGTGCAAGACGTTTTATGCCGGACAGATAGACAAATGCACAAACGGACAGAGGGACAACGGTATACCATAATATCATAATACCATCGTTGACAGGCATTTAAAAAAAGGAAATACAGAAACTTGAAATAGGTAAAACTGTTGATTATTGTTGATGATTATCCAAAGAGCAGTTTGATTTAAAGTTTATTTTGATAACTCAATTATTGAAACAATAGAAATTTTGGTGAATGGACTTAACAACTACTTTATTAAAATACCCATGTTTTACTTAATCAAGATACCATTGTAAGTTTATCTAAACAAGCATTTTATCTTTGAAAATATTTTTTCTGCATTTTTATGTAGACATAAACAATATAAGATAGTGGTGTTTGAAGCTGACTATATAGGTAGATATATAATTGAAATTTTCTTGTCCTGAGAGAAGTTCTCGCTGTCCGTCTTCTTCTTAAGACATTCCAAATCTCTCATTATTAGTACTTGTGCCTAATACCTTTTCCAATCTACACAAAACCCTTATTTTTTCATCCTTTCATACCTGTAATTTTCCCTCACAGTTTGGAAACATCTGCTTATCATCAGCGGTTAAGGCACAATCTTCTGTAATACCTTTGATCAAATCTGAAAAATCAGTAAAAAATTATTGTTTGTTTGTTTGTTTAGTTGGGGTTTTACGCCGTTTTCAGCACATTTGGCTATTTCGCGGCGGCCAGTTTTTATTGGTGGAGGAAGCCAGAGTAACCGGAGAGAACCACGACCTTTGGTAGGAAATTGGCAATCCTTGTCAATTAAGATCAGAGTTGAACACACCCCGCCACAGGTGAGATTTGAACTCACAACCTCAGTGTTGACAGGCTAGTGATCATTTGTAGTCATGACGAACTACCTAGACCACTCGGCCACCGAGGCCCAAGTAAAAAATTAGGAATTTACACTAGTACATGTCATTATACTAAACTATACATTTTAAAATAAATGAACAAGATAGTAATAAGATAAAGATGTACATAAAAAATTAAGCAACGCAATACCTGAATGTTCATGAGATATTAACCCATGTGTAATTAACCAAGGTAGGGAATTTGTTAATTACCATCAAATTCAAATTCAACAGGTAGATTTAAAAATTTCTTTCAATTTAAAACAAGAAATGTAAACTACTACTATGGTTTGGTTTGATGTGGGTTTTATTCTATTTATCGTGTCCATCAGGTTTTAATGGAGGACGCCTAGTACCTAGAGAGAACCACCGACCTAATGCCACTATATTAGTTTTCCAAATAAAACAAAGACAAACCACAAACCACTTACCAATTACAAGGCCAATTAAATTAAGGATGGACGCTGGTCTAATAGGAAATAAATAGGATTTGAAATAGGTGTTTTAGTTTGAGAGAACATATGAATAGTAAACAAATAAAAAAGAAAAAATATATGTTCATGTGCTCATTTTAGAGCTATAAGACCTTGAAAATTTGAAGGAAATAGGTTTTCCCTGGATTTTTCATTGTCTTTGCATTGACAACTTCAGTCTCTCAAAATGTATGAAAAAATAAAAAGGATTTCAAAACATTTTGTCAAATACCATTTTAAGGTATATATGATTGAATTATAAAAGAAAAAGTGGGGGTTCATGGGCAAAATATTTCATGTTTAAGAAATGGATAAATCCCAAGGATTCCGAAAATCTGACAAAAAGACCAAAACATGACTAGCGAGCATCCTTAAATACTTAAATTTTCATCCAACATGAACATGAAAAATGGGATGGGTTAGTCTGAGATTCCACCGAGATGTCAAATCGCCTGCTGTAGAATTCAATTGGTTGGGACACTCAATATATAAAACCATGAAATTTGGAAATCCTGGAATCAGCACATGTCAGCATTTTACAACTAATAAAATGATTTCTATAAGTATTTTTTCTTTTAAAAAATTGTTTTTTTTATAATTAGATGAATCTTTACTGAAGTGAACCATTGAAGGTTTTTTGGCCGAAACTGATGAATATTGTTGACAATATTTTCAAGTTTTATACATAGAGTGCACTAATACATTCAATGGCTAAAGCCAATTCGGCCTGATGTCGGAATAATCGTGAACTATGGTAGCCGTGGGTAAAGGGATTTTGATTTTGATTTTTTATCTTTTATCACAAAAGTATGCAAATTTAACCATGAAATTACAAAGGAAGTTGGCAAGAAAATTTTTTTCCATACTAATTTCTAGAGAGGACAAAAAGTTCCAGAAAATTGTAATTTTATGCATATGATTGGGGCAGAACAATTTCTGGATGAAAATCTACAAATTTGTTTTAATTGACCTAAGCAAGCTAAACTTATGTAACAGATTTTTTGCAATGTTCTTTCTTCTACCAAAAGCACTTTTATTTTCTTATATTCATTTTTATCTCTTCCAGCAATTTCTACATTTTGTTTTTGACCCTACACCTGATATTTTTAATATGAGTCTTAGAACTAGAAAAATCATCTTTTGTCAGTTGCCAATTGTAGCTTAACATAATGTCTGTAATGTTACATAAAATTAAAAAAAAAAAAAAAAAGAATAAATTATTAAAAATTGACTTTTGACTTTAATCATAATCATTATCTCATCTTGACATAGAGATTACTGCAATCCTTATGGATTCATTTTCAACCATATAGTGTTGTGATTTTTATAGACTTCATGGGGTACAACTCTTTCATATAGAAGAATGAAGGATAGAGAATGAGTAACCTGAGTGAGTTATCTTTTCCTAACCAATGTAGGTAAGGGAGATAATAAATTTGTCTCCCTTTTAGCCTCAGGACAAAAGGGAGAGCATTTAATTATCTCCCTTACCTACATTGGTTAGGAAAAGATAACTCACTCAGGTTCCTCATTCCACCTGAGGGTTGATATTTTTCTGTCAGAAACAAAGCTTGCTGGGTGTCTGACAATAATGTGATCCCAAGTGGGGAATTCCCTTGTCCTACATGTATATCTTTCTGCATGAAGGATAAATTTTCTCTCATTACCGACCGAAAAAAATTTCAAAGAACTAGATGGGAAGTGAGAATGGCCACCACAATGAGAAAATCTTTCTACAAAATGAGGGACTATTGAGAAAAAAAAGAAGAAAATCGGAAAGATCATACGTAACTTGGTTTTATACTTAAAGTATAAAACTTGAAATTAAATTCCTGTTTGTTTGTTTAGTTGGGGTTTAACGCCGTTTTCAGCACATTTTGGCCATTTCGCGGCAGCCAGTTTTTATTGGTGAGGAAGCCGGAGTACCCGGAGAGAACCACTGACATCGGTAGAAAAATTGGCAATCCTTGTCAATTAAGATCGAAGTCGAACACACCCCGCCACAGGTGAGATTCGAACTCACAACCCCAGCGTTGACAGGCTAGTGATCATTAGTTGTCATGACGAACTACCTAGACCACTCGGCCACCGAGGCCCAAAATTAAATTCTAAATGGAAATCATGTAGTATTTTTCTATTTATAAGCAATTTTCTTTTTGTCCAAATCTGGGAAAGTTGATGTTTTCTTTGATTTGAAATTTATAGGTTTCACAATGAGTGAGAATTAGATATCGCGTGATATCAAATTGAGTTGTTTAATTTGGATATAATAATAAGCGAGCCTGTGGCGAGTTTATTATTAAGCCCAAATTAAATAACAAGAGTTGATATCAAGCAATATCTAATTTTTACGAGTTGTTCAACCTATTTCTCTTATGATTCTTCAGGAATATTTGTTTGTTTCTGATTCGGCGTCCAACCCACGGGAAATCTTAACGTTCATTTTTCTGTGGTGTCAAATGTTGCTATGCAAAGGTGGCTTCAATGATGACTGCACAGATTTCAACCAATCAGAAAACAGCGACGTTTGGATCAAGGCCAATCAAATAAAAGAATTTCTCGTAATACTTGTTCATATCATATGATGGGGAATTAGTTATGACAAATAATTCATTGTGCGAGAAATAAATAACAACACACCATCATAAGAGAATATACAATTACGGCCCTCATTTGAGGTAGACATTCAGATTTGGAAACCCGAGAGAGGTTGTTTTCCCGAGGGCTTGCCCAAATCTGAATGTCTAGTAGAAATGAGGGCCGTAATTGTTTTATTATTTTTTCCACAGGAGCAAGACATAATTTGACTCTTATGATTTTTAATGCAGATGAATTACGCAGTTGTCTTCCTTGCGGGGGAAAATTGAGATGTTTGGAGGTGAACAGTAGGGTTGTTTCCCGCGATGTTCAATTTTTGTAAAAACATTCAATTTATTTTTGAATCGCATGACAGTTTTCATCCAATGAGAGTATTTTTAAATATTTAAAAAATAATAATTTGTGTCGTCTGATGTAAGACAACATTATTTATACACTGGTGAACTTTGTAATGAGAGAAAAATATGGTTCTACATCATCAATTTCATTGTGTTTATGTCTCTTGACAAATATGCTGAATCATGTTAGAATAAACACCATTGTCACAGTAAAAAAAAATGCTACAATAGATTAATACAAAGCCACTATCCTCAACAACTACTTTCTGTTAAAAATATATTTTTATCACATTAAAAAAAATTAAAACAATATGCCATTAAATTCCGGAAATTACCACGTCCTAATATGTGCTGAAGTTTTGCAAAGAACCAGCTACCAGAGCTCTCTGAAATGTGAATTAGCATGCATACGATTATTGGAACACACATATTAAAATCGTTAAGCATAAATAAATTGTGAAGTATGGAGATTGTACTTTTTTTTTTAAAGAAACTTCATTAACTTTTTTTTAGGATGAAAGTCCCACGATCCTTATATATAGCTTGAAGGAATATTTTGTAATTTTGTATATGGATCACTGCAATTTTTTCATTTCTATTTCAGGCATGTTATGTTTTGCTTTGAACTGCTGTACAAACAAGAAGTTATCTGAGTGAAAGCAAGCCAGATTTTTCTTCATCACTTGTTTGCAGCTGCTGCCCGCCTGCTTGCCCCCTTGTAAAAATATTTTAAATTTGGATAATATTGTATGAATATATTATTGCAAATCTTAATACAAACAAATAACAATAATGCCATTTCTGTACATATTACAATAAAAAAAAATTCTTAAAACTTAAAATATGAGGTTTAATTATTGCTAACTTCACAATGTAATTTTTTTGCATTAATAAAGCAGCCAATTAATTTCTGTTTTTTCGGTTTATTCCCGTTTCTCCTATTCTTGACGTGTTTAATCGGTTGGATAAAAATGCATAATATTTTTAACCACTCCCCAGTGATTAAATTTATACGTGGGAATTAACGCCATTTATTCTACAGTTATTGGAACGATAAACTAGAGAAGTCCTGAAATGCCGTCTATGTAAACAAACTACATAGCAGTGACATTTTCTAGAGGATTTTGTCGAAAATCATAGGAGAAACAGATTCTCCTTCAATTTACTTGTGAGTTATGGAATTTCTCCACCCTCAATAGTTATATTTTAGATTTTTTAACATGCTCACGTGTTGAAAATCGAAAATTTAACTATCTCGGGTGGAGAAATTCCATAACTCACTCGTACCTGAAGAAGAATCTATATTTATCCAACCTTTTGAAAAAAAAGGTAATACAGGTAAAAATTCAAAGTTGGATAGATGAGATCAAAGGTAATCAAGAACAAAGGACATTTAATTACAGCTTGGGTTGTGTGATAGGTGAAATAAAGTACTTTAATTTTTTACCAGGATAATATTTATTGTTTATATGCCATGTAAACAGATACATGTACTTATTTACATTGTAATGTATTATCTTATGGCACAACACAGTAAAAAGGAGCCTGTGTCGTTTACCTGGACTATGTCCATCTTGACTGGCAGCATGCAACATTGCTGTCAAATTGCGAATGGCACATTGGCTTCAAATAAGATCTTTCAGTGATTTTCCCCATTAGGTCCTATGTTAAACTATGCGCACTCTGTCAGCTATCTTCAATGGTGGAAAGGGTCATCAGATACAATTCTGACAGAGGACAACCTAAGGACCATTGCTGCCAAGTTTTGTTCCAATTGGCCAAGTGGTTTCAGACAAGAAGATCTTTTCAGTAAATTCCCCATAGGGTCATATGTTGAACTATGTTCAGCTCTTGCGGCCATCTTGGATAACAGGCGGGGTCATCGGATACAATTCTGAAAGAGGACTACTTACGGATCATTGCTGCCAAGTTTTGTTCCAATTGGCTAGTTGGTTTCACTTCATAATATAGCTTGGGTTTTAATTTAATTTTCAGTACCCAATTAAGCACTTGTCACATTTCAACTAGTAGGCATTTTAAAATTGCAGCTTTTGGTTAAAATAATTACATAAAATATATAATAAAATAACTTTTTGTTTATTTATTTAGTTATTAAGAACTGCATTATTTCATGTATTTATTTAGTTATTTGTTAAAAACTAACTGAAAATTATGTATTCTAAAATCCAAATTTAGATTATAATATTATTTTAAGAGTTGACAAATATTATGAAATAAAAAATTTTGTAATTTATATTGTAACAGATATAGGTAAAAATATCCTGGAACTAAATATATGGCTTTCTATCAAACTAACACCCAATTAAAGTTAAATAAACAATCGAACAGGTAAGAAATTTGAAGTTGGATAAGTGAGAATACCAAATTTTCAAAAGTTGGATAAATGGGAAGACCTTTTTTCCATTGAAAAATCAAGTTAAAATGCATTGAACTGTCTCTCTGTCTCTCAGTTGAAATATAGTTGATTCTCGTTATCTTGAAGTGCAAAAGACCATGGGAATGGGTTCGAAATAGCCACATTTTGACTAAAAAAGGAATTGGAAATCGTCAAGTTTTGGATAAGGGAGATAAACATTAACCCACTTCCATATTCCTTTTGTAAGGTCGTGAATTCAATGATTGTTTTTACTTGTTTGATTCCTGTACTTCTTATCAAAACTTACTAAAACTTTCTCAAAATTTCAGATTAAATTTTTTAATCTTCACCGATTTTATAACAGCGGCCAAGCCATAGTCAGCTTGGATCATCTGATTTGCAAATTAAATAATTTTGATTAATGACGATTGTTTTTTTAAGCCTGAATATAAGGTTATTGATTCTTAATTAGAATCTGTTTCTTTAAATTGATAATCCTTTTACGTTAACCTATATTGATATTACAAATTCTTTTTTGGCAAGTCACGTCTCTTGACATAATCCGAATTTTATAAAGACTATAATGTAAATAAATAGGATGTTCACGTACTGTTAAAAAAAAACACCTTCATTTTATTAATGAAAAATTTATTTTTATTAAAAAATCAACAATATTGTTTAATTTTAACAACCTAATAAACATTTAATTAGAAACAAAATTGTTATCAAAACATAATTGATAATCGACATTTCAGGCATATTGGTTCACCTGTATAGATAATGAATTCAATATAATGAATTTATTTTGCACTAATTATATTTCCTAGGTACGTTATATCAGTTTGACTTACGCAAAATTTTGACTAAAAATACATAGATTACATTTTCGTCTGCTCTGGACCAGAATTTTTTTTTAACATAACCGAAATTTTTCGACTCAAGTGATTTGTTACAGAAATTACCAGTATTTAGCAAAATTCAAAAATAATAGAAATACTAAGGGTTCATTCCTTGTATTGCACATGGTAGATCTCCTTAGTTGAAATTTGGCTTCCTATTTCGGTATTTTTGGTTGAGTACTTCTTGTTTAATATAAGTTTGGTTATGGTCTTCCAAAGGTTTCGGTTTTAATGCTGCTGATGAGAGGTAACTCCTTGAAATGCGTCGTATACAGCATAGTATAAATTTACAATATCTAATATTAGTATCTTTGGATTGTTATTCTGAAAGTTGAAAGTATGTCAAAAATAATTTGAGACAAGAATTTAAATCAAAGTGCATAGCACTGGTAGGGTTAGGTTGCTAGCATTTGACTTTTATTTGTACAAACATTGCTGATGATTATTTCAATGCTTTTTGTTTGTACAATGTATTGCAAAATAGGTTTTGGTATTGAATTCTTTTTATTAACAGTATTATTTACAAGGAAATATATCAATTATGAAAGTTAACGAGCTCTGCGGAAAAAGTGTCTATTATATAATAATGTTCCTGTGGGTAGGTGACTGATTTTTTTTTTAAATTGACAGCATATGTATTTCTTTGGTTTCAAAATATACAGTGATTTTTTAAAACGTATATTTTTGCAACACAGTGTATCTGAGCTGAAGGTTCTACTACTCAACTTTACTGCGCATGTCTGTACATAAATATGCACTAATCAATCAAAGAAAGCACGAGTCGGCTAACGTTTCTTGAATTATCACTCTAAATTGAATTTTTTTAAAAAGTCAAACGCATAATAATGATTTGATGAATTAAAATAAACAGAAATCAAAGGTCTTCAAGTTATTAAGGTTATATAACTAGAGGCTCTCAAGAGCTTGTGTCGCTCACCTGTATCTAATGTAATTTGGAAATTATGTAAAATTATATAATGATTGAGACCAAGATTGGTTTAATTTGACACAGTATTTAAAATTAAAAACAGGTCATCTTAGTGTAGTCTTACAATAGCTACTGAAGACATCTTATCATTATTATTTTTGAATATGTGGTCAGGTTGTGACCATTCAGAATTTTTTTTACAATTTTCTGATAGACTTCTAAACATCTTGGATGATGGATCGGCAACAAAGTAACAACACTTGGTCAGCACCTTATAAGGGTTCATTCATGCCACATTTAGTTTCATTCCATTCATTGGTTCTCTAAAAGAAGTCATTTGTAGGCATTTCCCATAGGGTCCTATGTTAAACTAAGTTCCCCGCTGGCGGCCATCTTGGATGATGGATCGGCTACAAAGTAACAACACTTGGTCAGCACTTCATAAGGAATATTCATGCTCTGTTTTGTTACATTCCATTCAGTGGTTCTCTAAAAGAAGTCATTTGTATGCATTTCCCATAGGGTCCAATGTTAAACTTAGTCCCCCGCTGGCGGCCATCTTGGATAATGGATCGGCTACAAAGTAACAACACTTGGTCAGCACCTCATAAGGAACATTCATGCCAGATTTAGTTTCATTCCATTCAGTGGTTCTCTAAAAGAAGTCATTTGTATGCATATCCCATAGGGTCCTATGTTAAACTAAGTTCCCCGCTGGCGGCCATCTTGGATGATGGATCGGCTACAAAGTAACAACACTTGATCAGCACTTCATAAGGAATATTCATGCCATGTTTGGTTTCATTCCATTAAGTGGGTCACTAAAAGAAGTCATTTGTATGCATTTCCCATAGGGTTCTATGTTAAACTAAGTCCCACGCTGGCGGCCATCTTGGATTATGGATCAGCTACAAAGTAACAAAACTTGGTCAGCACCTCATAAGGAACATTCTTGCCATGTTTGGTTTCATTCCATTCAACGGTTCTCTAAAAGAAGTCATTTGTATGCATTTCCCATAGGGTCCTATGTTAAACTAAGTTCCCCGCTGGCGGCCAGGCCTAAATTAAAATATTGTTTGTTTGCATTCTCCTACCCAGAATTTTTTATGTGGGTAGGTAGGTAGGTAAATTATTTTATTTTTTTTCTCGAAAAATATTTTGGATGTTTATATAATAGTATGAAGGTAGGGAGCCTCGTAATCTTTTATCTCTGCATATGCATGCATTTATGTGTCACTTGCTATAACCTTCACCTCTTTAACTTGTATACCTTCGAAACATTTCAATGTACTACCGGAAATCAAAACCGCATGTAACCCGGAAATCAGCACTCGATTCTAAACCGCAACCGGCAAAATTCCGGAATAAAAAAAAATGTTTTCAAAAACGGCAATAAAATTATTTGGGTCGCGGCGATTTTTTTTGGTCGGTCGGCTGACAGCAAACAAACAATATTTTAATTTAGGCCCCATCTTGGATGATGGATCAGCTACAAAGTAACAACACTTGGTCAGCACCTCATAAGGAACAGTCATGCCATGTTTGGTTTCATTCCATTCAGTGGTTCTCTAGAAGAAGTTCAAAATGTAAAATGTTAACGACGACGACGGACGCCAAGTGATGAGAAAAGCTCATAATTTAGTTAAAAAAAATTGTGCCGCAGGTAAATTTGTTCTACGCCTGAAAAAAAACTAATCCTCAAGAAAAACAAGAAGATTTTTGAAATTTCAGCCAATCAAAACACATTATTGGGCCTGGCAGCCATGTTGAATATTCGATCAGCACCAAAATTACAAATTCTGTAAAGGACCTTCACAGGAACATTGCTGCCAAGTTTGGTTCAGTGGTTTTTTAGAAGAAGATTGAAATGTGAAAAGTTAACGGACGGACGACGGACGCAAAGTGATGGCAAAAGCTCACCCTGGCTTTTAGCCAGGTGAGCTAAAAAGACAAAGTTTGGACAATTGTAGAAGGGGGTCATTTCTATTTACACTACATTGCGCATGTGCAGGTAGATCAGAACGTAAACATTCAAGCTTTCAATTAAAATAAACCCATTATACCTTCGATAATACAGTTTTCTAAATTAATGATAAACACAGTGTTTTTCAATCTTAATGTGCAAGTTGTCGGAATTTCAAATAACCTGTATGCAATTCTATCACTGACCAACAGGTTTGACAAAATGAAGTCACGATGATCAGGTCAAAAGGTTAATCAAATACACAAAAAGAACGTAAACATTCAAGCTTTCAATTAAAATAAACCCATTATACCTTCGATAATACCGTTTTCTAAATTAATGATAAACACAGTGTTTTTCAATCTTAATGTGCAAGTTGTCGGCATTTCAAATAACCTGTATGCAATTCTATCACTGACCAACAGGTTTGACAAAATGAAGTCACGATGATCAGGTCAAAAGGTTAATCAAATACACAAAATACCATCAGAATTACAAGAATAATAAGCAAATAATGTGCAAAATATGTTCTGTATAAGTTAACAATCACGTTCACAACAAAAATGGAACTTACCTTTGAAATCTTTTGAAAATAAACCTGATTGTAATCCTTCCCAAAATATCCGTGCAAATTCAAAATCCTTACGCCGATAGCATTGTACACTTTAAAAGGTGCGAATACTTTACACGGCTTTCAAAACAAAAAGGAAATCGTCAATAAAACACACATCTTTTATTAAATAACTGGACAATTACACTTCTCGGTGTGTTTCAGTTACATTTCTATTAAAAAACAACTGCACCAGCAACAACAAATATTAGGACTATTTTACCGCGGAATGTTTATTTTCTTATATGATATTCCAATATAAACATAGTCGTAATTCGAAAACTATAGAGGTTGTTTGCGCATGTGTCATCTCAAAATCGAGATAAAAAGCTGCTTAACTAGCCTTGCTTAAGCTTCAATCCTAGATAAGCTTGCATATTTACTCATAAAAACATAGTTTCAAAAACTTCTGGTCCAACTTTTTCCACAAAACACCAGATTTCCAAAGTTTCCTTCATTGTCTAACCAAACGACCGACGGCATAAGGGTTTTGGTTGCTTAGCAACCTAACCCTAAAAATCAGAGGTAAATATTATGCAAAATAAGACACTGGGACCAACTGGTTACTTTGACATACTAGGGAATTTGAGATGAAGGAGCTGTAGATAACACATGCTGACTGCATTATGACTGGCCTCATGCAAGACATGCAGATTGAAATTAAAAAATACATACCTTCAGCTTTTAAAACATTTTTTTGGCTCTCTACACTAATATTATATACAGTTCTATTGGATAGTCTGTTTCTAATGTGTGTTTTTACTTCTAAACGATCAAGTCTGTCTAGCATACTCTCAAGTAGGACAGCTATTGTTTTCTTTAAATCTGGGAAGAAAAAACCAGAAATTCATAATTCAATTTTCATACATTGGTAATCTTTCTAATATATTCTGTAAAGGAGAAAAATATTCATAATTCTCAAGTTAGACACTGAAGTGCTCAGTTACATGTAAGTGTGTACTGTAAACTGGAATATTGTTCGCACCATATTTTTTGACGATTTTGCATACCAATTCAACTTCGAGCTGTTTTAAATTTGCGATTCCTCGTCAATCTGAAATCAACAGGGATAAAGTATTGAAATAATTATTCGCAGTGGTTTTATTTTTTGGTTTCATCTCTTACTGTGAAAATAGCGGGGGAAAAAACTGTCACGAAAATTATTTGATTTATAATAGGTGTTGGAAGCACCAGTTCTTGTCATCATATATACTGTATGTTATTACCAGAAGACAAACAAATCAATATACAGTTTGTTACAAAATATTTACAAGCTTTTCTCTACCATGTGACTATTTGTAAAAGTACAATGGATGGGATAGACAGAATTGGTTCTTGGCGAGAACTCGTCTCTTGTCAGTAGAAGTAAACAGCCCTTTAAGGGTTTGCATTAGTCATACAAACAATTTCAGAACAATTCTCTGTAAGTAACAAAAAAATCATGAAATACCTACTTTTATACCTAGTTTATGTATTTATTTTTAAGAAATTATGGGACCATGCATTTCTTGACCCTAATGATAAATGGTCCTTACAAAGAACTGGTGTTTAAATTTGGTGGAAAAAGATCTCTCTAAAGTTTTGTGTGGACAAATTATGCAAGCTGTAACTGTTTCTCAACTAACATTGAAATACCGTAAAATGGAATATTTTGTCTGTGGTTATATTTTGGTTTATTTGGCATTTGTTTCCAATCCGCCAAAATTAATCAAACCAAAATAAAAATAAACTTCCAAAATATTTCAGATTCTAGTTCATGTAGTTATATGTAAAAATCATTAACTATGATTATAGTTGCAACATTTTGATTAATTTTAATAAATTACTGTAATCATATTTGTAAAATCAAAACAAAGGAATGATTTGATTTTATCAGTTGTCAATCATGACAGCTTGTAGTGACAACATTATTAGCATTTAATCATGCAGATCAGAAAATCTTACCATAATTTTATTCAATTTTAATTTTCATTTATTGTTTATATTTTTTCAGAGAGTGCCAAAATTAATCAGTACTGACACAAAGTGCCAAATTATAACACACCAAAATTTAAAGACCATGTTTTTAGCAAAAACCACCAAAATATTCTGATTTATGGTAAGGCTCAATACTTATATTTAAAAGACAGTCATACATGTACCTGTCGAAATCAAACACTTCAAAAACTGAAACCCTGTCAAAACTAAAACAATTAGCCAATTTTAAACTACATGTAGATAAAACACCTCTAAGGATCAACAAATTTCATTGCACTATGTTACAGACATACATTTGTAAAAATGTATGTTCAATTTTTTTTTCTATTCTTTAAATTATTAAAAATTCATCATTTCAAGCAAGCTGCATCTATATTTAACTATATATTAACTAATTTACTATTGATCTCGCCACAGCTCACTTAATTTTTCATCTGGAAATTTCCTAATATATAATCAAATCCCATCCTTTGAGTGACTATGTTACATTTATCATTTGGGAACGCTGATAAACCCTGATAGTCATCTAGGAATTAATTAGTCGATGAAACAAGAATTACAAGCCATGGATGAATTATTTATTTCAGGCCTAACAAAAAAATTCTGTGGTTCATATTATCTGTAGACAAAAATTCAATTTTCATTCTGTTGCCAAAATTTTGTATTAAAAGTCATGAAAACCCATTACAAAACAATTATGGTTGAAAAATCTGTTTCGAATATATACATGTATTGGCTATGAAAGAGATTGTATATTAGTTGCAAGACTAATTTCCAGCTTTAGTCTTAGGTAATCTTCTAGCATTGATCACACACACACTAAGGAAATAATATTCCTTGATTTTTTTTAAAACGGTTCAAAAAGTCAATAGGCAGGGTTGCATGTGTATAAAACAATTGCATGTTCAGGACTTCAAGTGGTTTTTGGTCCAAAAATAGGGCTTTTAATAGGGCTGAAAATGCGGTATATTAGGGCAAATATAATAATTTAAACAGAAATTATAGGAATATTTATCTCTACTTTACACCTTTTCTACTTAAAATACTACATGAAATACATACATGTTTGTGTGATAATTAAAAAGACGCTTACGAATAACATCATACAATGTATACACACTTTAATCAAAACATGAAGATGACTGCACTACAGTATACTACTGAGGAAACCCAAGACAGCTTTAAGATTGGGGAACCTAACTACATTTTAACTTTCGACCAATTAATTCTAATCTATAGGGCTAATATAGGGAAAAGGTCCATTTTATGCCAAAATATAGGAATTTTATAGGAAATATAGGGCCACTTGAAGGCCTGCATGTTATATGTGAACCCATACCCAAGTCAGTTTATGATTACCTGTTACATGCATGACCAAACATGGTATGTATAATAAAAATTGGTGCTTGGATGACTGAGTTCGTAAACATGAACTAGAGGCTCCCAGGAGCCTGTATCGCTCAAATGGATTCAATTTGCCAATCAACAGCCATAAAAGCTCCTAAGAAACAACAGTCCAGATTATTGGACAAAATTCTGAGAGAATAACCATAGCTGCCAAGTATGGTTCAAATTGGCCAAGTTCTTCAGACAAGAAGATTTTTCGATGAATTTTCCCACAGGGTCCTATGTTAAACTAAGTTTGGCTGTGGCAGCCATCTACGTTGACAGTCGGGTCATCAGACACAATTCTGAAAGAGGACCACTTCTGTCAAGTTTTGTTCCATCTGGCCATGAAGTTCCACAGAAAAAAGATTTTTAAAATGCAACCCCCTTTTTTCTGTTTGGAGTAAAAGCAGCCATGTTGGTTATAATTCAACGATGCAAGACACATTTTTTTGGAAGGGGACCTACCAAGGACCATTTCACCAAAGTTTGGACCAAATGGCCAAGTGGTTTCAGACCAGAAGATCTTTCAAGGAAATTTTTTTTTCGGTTCAATCTGGCCAGAATTTTATAGTTGGCGATATTTCTGTGGATAGAATTTTTTTATCTTTTTTTTTTAAAATCTGGCACTTATGTGAAAACATTTTTAAATGGTGACTAAAAAACATCATTTGTAAGTTTTATACAATTACCTATGATAATTGAACAGTTTACATCAGGCCAACATACACAGCAGGTGTTTCAACAGTAAACAAACACAATCAATAACTTGCACATGCTGAGATCGTTTACACTTGACTGCTCAATTGATTGACCACTCTGAGAACAATTTAATTTATACACTAAGATAGAATTTATATTATCCAAATTTAGGTAATTTTATTAGTCATGAAATTAAATATGCATGCTTTTTAACACCTGTAAAAGTTGTTTAAAAGCATTATACATGTATCATAAAATTTCCAATCTGCAAAGATTTTGATGTCACTTCCGGTTTAACATCAACAAACAGATGTGGAACAATCGATGTTTTATTAGGCTTGCCATCAAAATAAAGGTCATTTTAGATGAAAGTTAACTGTCATAAAATCATTTCATCAAAAATACTTTTCAGGTCATGTTATTTCAAATAGTAATAAATAAAAGAACAATCACGTATGGCAGAATGCTTTCAAAAGTGGCAAGGTGACTTGGCGAACAAATTTTGAACCTGGGCACAAAAATGATGCTTTGCCGAATATTTTGGCGACAAGTTTTTAAATGCCAGTGCGACCCCTGATTATCAGTTGTTATGCATGAGAGAGATGAGAAAATGTCAATACAAATATAGCTTTATAATATAATATGGTGAAACCTAGATTTGGGATTAATATACTTGAAAAACTAAGAGCTGTTCTTCATCTTAAAATCACCATAAGTTCTTCAACACTAAAACTTATAACAAGACCAACACTTTATACAACTTTAAACCAGAAACTGACAGGAAACCAGATTTACCTTTATCACTGTTAGGTACTACCAACCAGCTACCTACAGTATATAGCCAAACGAAAACCATATTTTTCCCACTGAAAATTTGACTCTTGAAAAATGGTAAATGCTAAATATTATAATGTGGCTAACTTATATCAGTACAAACCATATGCTGTAAATCTCCCCGCATAGGGACCGTCTACGATATCTGAGTTTTCCCTGGCGAGTGCTCGCACATAATTCTCACTGAGTCTAATTATTTCAGCCTGAAAAAATAAAATATATCCTATTAAATGGCAATAAAAAACTAGAGGTTCTGAACAGCCTGTATCGCTCACCTGGATTTAACTTTTAACCTTGAGCAGGACTAAAAGTTTAAGTGTTGCAGTCAATTTGGCTGGTTTTTCTATAGGGTTATATGTTAAACTAAGTTCGGCTGTGGCAGCCATCTTGGTTGACAGTCCAGGTCAATGGACACATTTCTAAAAGAAACCATCTAAGGACCATTACTGCTAAGTCTTGTTCCAACTGGCTAAGTGGTTCCACCTAAGGACCATTGCTGCCTTATTTTGTTTGAATTGGCCAAGTGGTTTCGGACAAGAAGATCTTTAAGTAAATTTCCCATAAGGTCCTATGTTAAACTAAGTTCAGCTCTGGATGAAGGGTGGGGTCATCTGATACATTTATGAAAGAGGACCACCTAAGTGATAAGAATAGCTCACTTGGTCCTTTGGGTACAGTAACATTTTTTTTTTTAGATTTCTGTCAAATCCTGAGAAGGGAATGATTCTTTACTGTGTCTGATTATATCTTTAAATAATTACTAGATGGAAGAAATTAAATGGAAGACATCGTTAACATTTCTGTTGTTGGTCACAATTTTTCTACCAGCTGCCAGTTTAAATAGAACATTTGTTTTCTAAATAAAAGTTTGGGATAGTATATATAGTTATATTGAGTTTAGGTTGAACTTGTAGCAAATTTTTAAATTGTAGTTTTGCAGTTTTATAACTGACAAATTTGTATATGGTCGTCTATTGCACTTTTTTTCATTTGGGGGAAATGGGAGTGTAATGTGAAATATTAAGGACTGACTCAAACTAAGGATCAATATGGTTCCTGGAATGACACGCTAATTATTAATTTGGCCTTAAAGGATAGGGACTACTTGTTCAAATATTAACCATTTTTCGGTTCCAAATTTTAACTTCTTTTCTAATACCTTAGGATTGAAAATTTGCAAGAAGGTTAACCTTGTGACTTATTGCATGTATGGATATAGAAATATAATTTTAACAATAGAAATACTAGAAACTGAAAAAAAAATGATGATAAACAACTAAAACTGTCATCAATTGAGAAACTTATATGAGTTATCCCTGTAACCAAGTTACCAAAGGGAGATAACTGTAATTATCTCCCATTTGTCCTAAAGGGCTGATGGGAGGTTATTCTATTATCTCCCCTGGGTAATTTGGTCAAGGGAGACAACTAATTAATGTTTCTGATTACAAATTACAGTAGTATACATGTAAATATACCTTTAAAAAATCACTTTCTCTGGCCTGGTTAATAGTTGTTATTCTGTAGAACGATATGCACCAAAAAAGGAACAGGAAACACGCTAAATATATTAACTGACGACTATTTGGGGCACGTCCGCAAAGTCTCCATATCGTTATAGCCATAATTTTCCAACAACCCTTCTATCTGGCATCATTTCTGTCAAATGAAAATGAAAAATGCAAAATATTGCAAAAATGTGTGAAAAATTCCATGTACCATATATCTGACATATTTCATAAGCTAAGTACTCAGTAAAATTCTTGCAGCTTTACTAAAATACAGTACTTTAACAATAATGATCAGATTATTGTGTGCCTTACAGGTCAAACTTCAGGAGAAAAAAATACATTTTTGCAACAACTTAATAATCCTTTGAAATACAGTCGGACACTTTGACCTGCTCCCGTAGGTGCCCATTAAGCACAGGTTTGACTGTAGGTCACACATAAAAGCCATTTGTGGGACATACAACGAAAAAAGATCAAGTTTAGTTGAAAACACAGTAATTTTAAGAGTATCAACATATATAGAACTTACAAAATCCTGAAACGACTACTCAATGCTTAGTTATAGAGCAGAAAAATTTGCCAGACATATCTTTTTGAAACTAGAGGCTCAGAGGGATCACCTGGCAGAAACAACCATGTTTGTCACATGATCTAGACAAAATGAGAAAACTTTGTAAAAAACTCCCACAGATGCTTCTTGTCAGGTTTCATTCCATTTGGCCAAGTAGTTCTACAGAAATTTTTTTTTTAAATCAACCAATGAGAAACAAGAATTTTCCATAGCGGCCATGTTTGTTGCCTGATAAGGATGAAATGAAGAAACTTTCTACACAACCTCCCATAGATGCTTCCTGTCAAGTTTCGTTCCATTTGGACAAGGGATTTCAGAAGAGAAGATTTTTTTTATATCAGCCAATCAGAAACAGGAAATGCCAATTACGACCATATTTGTAGTCCGATAGGAATGAAATGAGGAAACTTTATAAAAGACCCCCATATATGCTTCATGTCAAGTTTTGTTCCATATCGCCAAGCAGTTTCAGAGGAGAAGATGTTTGAAAACTCAGTCAATCAGAAACAACAATTGCCCATGGTGACCATGTCTGTTGTCCAATCAAGACGAAATGAGCAAACTCTAAAAAGGACCTTACATAGATGCTTCCTACCAAGTTTAATTCCATTTTGCCCAGTAGTTTTAGAGGAGAAGATTTAAATGTGAAAAGTTAACCGACAGACGGACGACAGACACCAAGTGATGACAAAAGCTCCCATGGCCTTTGGCAAGGTAAGCTAAAAATAGAAAATGGGACGTGTCAAGTTTTTTTTTTTTTTTTTTTTTTTTTGGGGGGGGGGGGGGGGAGGGGTTAGTTTCCCAGTATCTGATCATCATCAAATTAGGTTATTTAACCATGAAATTTTCTTAATTATAACACAAATTATAATATAAATCAATTATATTAAATCATCATTGTCCTCAATTTCTTATTAACATCGATATGAACTGTCAATTAAAAAATTGTTTGCATGCATTTAGCCTTTCAAATCTTCATCAGTGTTGTAACTAGCTTAAAATAGAGGAGAGCAGAACCCTGCCCCCATTTTCAATGCATCCCTCTGCCCCCTGCAATAAGTATAATATGAAATACAACAAATCACTTTTTTAATACACATAAACTATACATACATGTATACTAAATTAATTGAAAATGAATTAAAGAGTATCTTTTGGACTATAAGTCTATGTGGACCATAGGTCTACGGTAATTGATACTTTCTCCATAGACTTATAATGGTAAAATGGTCATTTTAAAGTAAAAAAGTCGAGACCTATATGCAGGAAAATATGGTACATGTAGAAACTCTTACAACTGCATTACAGCATTTGTCATAGTTAATACAATGTATATTTGAACAAGGTGAAATCCTGAAAGTTCTTAAACAATATCATTTGCACTTTTTAGATTATCATGGGGTATTTGCAAAATTTATCACAAATTGTCTAAAAATCCCTTCATATCACATCAACTTATTTATCTACTTCATTACAACTGATTATGGTTAAGCTGTCCTGAATTCCGAGTAATTATAATTTCAAAATTTGGAGAAATTAGGTAATTCAATTAAATAGTTCCCAAAGTGAACAAACACACTGAATTTAAATAACATTACGTCGAAAAACATAATGAGAAAATTTAACATTACAAACTGTTATGCATGAAAGTGATAGGCAGACATGACATATACTAGATAGAAATTTAATCAACGGAACAGTCGTTTTTTCTTTAAGGTCAATGAGGCTTTCAACATGGAGAAAAAATGCAAGCTGTTAAATTTTAATGTGCATACAATGAGGAACCAATGAGTTATCTTTTCCTAACCAATGTAGGTAAGGGAGATAATTAAATTCTCTCCCTTTTGTCCTGAGGCTAAAGGGGAGACAAATTTATTATCTCCCTTACCTACATTGGTTAGGAAAATATAACTCACTCTGGTTTCTCATTACATATTGCATGTTCACACCATTTATATTGTATACTAAATGTACATGTATACATATTGTAATTTGAAGAAGACTTCTCAAGTAAAATACTTACACCTACTCCACTTTGTTTTGAGAAAATAAATCAAATGTATATTTAAACTACTTTATACACAAGTCACTATAGTTTCATATTTGACTTTTTAACAGTGCAGTCATCTAGCTATTATTTGTCTAAAAATATTTCACACACAAATGCAAGTTCGTTTATTGCTTGTAAAATGCTTAATTTTTATAGAAATTTTAAAAAATCTTCCTCAATTCCTTCATACGTAATCCTAATAAATAATTTTTTCGTTTATACTATATTAAACTTTAAAGGAATCTCTCAGCACAGAAATAATAAAATAATGACAAGTGTAATCCAAATTTTGACAATTAAATATCTTTAAAATAATTCACAAAAAGTTTAACACAAAATCCTTGTAAATTTCCAGTCTGAGCCTTTAGCCCTAACATTAGCCCGATGGCCAATGACATGTGTAATCTACAATTTAACAATTATAAAACTTCAAAATAAACCACAAATAGTCCAAAACAAAAACGTTTTGTAAACTTTCAGTCTGCACCTTTAGTCACTAGCTTGTCATAATGCCTGAATCTATTAACTTTAAATGCTCAGGCTTTTTAAAATTTTACATCACAAGTCCAAGTAACATATATATTTTGTACATACCGGTACTCTTCTTTCTTCAAACACACAATATAATTTTAGTCTGTAAATCACTAATGTCAAAAAATTACATAATAAAATTTCCTTATTTCTAAGAAAAAAAAATTGTTTTCAACAATGTATTAAAATGTATAAATCACAAATATTTCTATACAGCACATTAATTCAACAATTTTCATAAAAAGCAATTTCAATATAAAATCCTTGTAAATTTCCAGTCTGAGACTTTAGCCCTAACATTAACCAGATGCCCAATGACATGTGTAATCTACAATTTAACTATTATAAAACTTCAAAATAAACCACAAATACAAAAAATCCATAACAAAAATGGTTTGTAAACCCAATTCGGGTCCTTTAAAAGGACTTTTGCCAATGGAAATTATTTAAAAATCATACAGAATAAAAAAAAAAGGTCCAAATTTCTTCCCAAAATTGGGTGAAAAAGGCACTAACCCTTAAACTTTAGAAAAAACACTGAGCCTAATGCCTGAGTCCATTAAACCTTTCATCTGGCTTTTTAAAATTATACATCACAAGTCTGAGCATACATAGTGTAATAACAGATACATGTATTGGTACTTCTTTCTGCAAACACTCATTATACTTTTGGTCTGAAAAGTTTCTATCGCAGACTGAATACTATGATTACTGTATTTCAGAAATGCCACAAATCTGTGGATTACATGTAAATAATTTTACACTATTACACATGTAGACAATCTTGGTACAATGTACAAAATTCCTTTTGTTACAAGTATTAGTGTGTACTTTTGAAGTTCACTGAATGATATTGTACAAGATAAATTTTTTCTTCTAAAATTTTATTTTTGTCTGGTGTAATTGTCCATTTTGTCTAGTGAAAGTTATACCCATAACCAGCCAATCTAATTAAAAACCGATCTCTCATCGCTCCCGTTTTCTGATATGTCGCGTGGGAGATCTAAAGAAACCCGCTTTGAGGTCACATGTGAGTGACCTTGTAGGTGTGTCATGTTCGACCAATGAAATTGCGGCTTAGTAAGTTGATCGTGTGGTAAAGGAATGTAACTCATTTTATTAACGAAGACATCGTCAGTCCCCAGAATTCATAAACTTTTTTGACTGGCTTATTGATAGGAAGTCAACTCATTTGCATGTCATTATAAATTCATAAGTTCCAGTTCACTCACATGTGACCTCAAAGGGGATTTCGTTAGATCTCCCACGCGACATATCAGAAAACGGGAGCGATGAGAGATCGGTTTTTAATTAGATTGATAACCAGCCAAATGTAAACTGCCCCAAAATACCGATTGGCACATTCTTACTTAGATATGTACATTATATATGAAATAAATGCTGATAATATTTTCGAGACAACATAGAAAATGAAACAGAAAATTTGTTGAAATTTATCATAAATTGACATTTAATTCAGTATCCGTAATCCTTATATGTGTCTTGCCATGGTACATTAAACATAAAATAATTAAAGTTCAATAACAAACTTCAAAGTCTTAACTACACTTCAGAAAACCATTAAGAAGTACTTGCCGAAAAAACATTGCAACCTCCTTATAGGATAGAAAATCGCTAATATCAAAAAATTACATAATAAAATTTCCTTATTGCTAAGAAAAAAATTTGTTTTCAGTAATTGGGAAATATTACATGGTCCTGCAGGGTGGGAGAACAAACAAGAAAAATTCAGTAATAAGTGCACAGGATATGGGGAACCAAGAACTGGATTCACAGCATATATTACATGGTCACGCAGGATGGAAGAAAACACAAGAAAAATTCAGGAATCTGTGCACAGTATATGGGAATATGGGGAACCATGTAGGGAGGGACCCACAAAAAAAAAATAAAGGAATTCAAACCTAAAAATTAATTTTATATGATCTTACCTTACAAATGTAAGTGCACAATTCATTATTACATGTACATGTATACTTTGAAATGTCGGTATTTGGTTTTAAAACACAGTAATTGAACTTTGTGTTGATTTTAAGCAGACTTGAAAGTATTCATAAATAAATACTCTATAAATACATTTAACATTAAGATACGGTTGAAATAAGATCGTTAAGGTGTGATGTAACTTACTCATACAATTAAAAATTCACTTGGTAATTTCACTTTTTGACACAGCAAATTATTTCAATGATTTTGAAAGCTTATGCAGTATTATTATATTGTAAGGTACAATTTTTATCTATAATTTCTAAAAGTATGAAAACAATGAGCAATACACAATGTACCTGTAAAACACTGTCTGTTTATTGGATTCAATTAAATGTTTGGTATGTCATTGTTGACCTTTCCTGTTATCTATTTTATTTACTGTCATTTTTAAAGTTAAGCCTAAAAGTATTAATGCACAAATACTTATAAATAAATTATGATCTGGGTGGGTGGTAATGTAGATGTCATAAATTAATTCTATAGCTTGTTCGGTTATCATCTTTGGGTTAATCGTACTTGTGATTCTTAAATTAAAGAAATTTTCCAGAACATTGAAGATTCAGTTTTCAAGGACTTTACGTGTAAATCCAGACAGGGGTCTAGGGTCTACTAGGTATAATTTTCATAACCTGCTGTCTAGAACAGGGTGATAATTTCTTTATAGTATGACTCAAGTAAATATATCTTTATACTTAAAGTACAGTGGTAAATAATCAACAGAACTTTGCCTCATTTTCAAAATATCTTAATCATTCCCAGTATTTGGTTGTAAGACTCATCCATGTAATCCTTTACTAATAGAGTACTCATACAAGTTTTTGCATTTCATCTAAACTGTTTAATTCTTTTTACCATGAATATGTACATTGTATATTGTACATTGTAACCACTCTCACTTCCACGGCCTAACTTAGTGCTATAATTGTTTATTATATAATATCAATATATTGTTTATTGTCTATGTTCGCCATAACTATTTATTGTAAATGTGTTTGTGTGAATAAATATTGTCTATTGTCTACATGTATGTTTTGTTATAGCCTGTTGAGAACTAGAACTATGAGTGATCCCACCGAGTGATACCTCCAGCTTGCAATACGAGTTGTGCTAACAAGCTTTAAACATGTAAAACCCTTAAGTTGGATAAGCTCCCTTTGCAAGCATCCGGCAATAATTGTCTTGCTTCATGCTACATATGATGCCTAACCTTAATATAAAGTTTCATCAAAATCCATTGAATGATTTAGTAGGAATTGTGCTTACAAGCTTAAAACATATAAAAGCCTTAAGTTGGATTATCTCACTTTGCAAGTATCCGGCGACAATTATTATGCTCCATGCACATCTACATATGATGCCCAACCTTCATATAAAGTTTCATCAAAATCCATTGAACGGTTTAGGAGGAGTTGCACTTACAAGACATATGGACAGACGGATGGACGGTGGTTCCTACATACCACCCCAAAACTTCGTTTGCGGGGGAAGGGAGGGGGTATAATAATGGTATGTTTTTGCTAATTGCCTGTCATGAACAGGGTCTGTTTTTCCAAGAGCAAAAGGCACAAATACACCAAAATTATAAACATGCAGGCCAACAGGGTGTTAATTTACTTAAACTCTTCTATGTATAAAAAATACTTAGTTTATTCAGTGGGGTACAAATAAAGACAATCAAAATTATTTCCAGTTTTTAACAAGACGCTACCTTAGTAATAGGAAATGGTATATTTGTTTCTACATGTAAATATATACTATACATTTGTACAGAATGCATTAACAAAAAAACATATTTGCCATTTTCACATTTTAGCACTATTACTAGTAGAACTATATTGTAGCAATCTGTTTTATTGGTGAAAGAAGACAATGAGTATCTATAGAAGAATAAAGAACTTCATCATCTGAAAACTGACAAGTTCATAGTCAAACACACCTTGCCACAGCACAAAAATTGGTAAGATAAGAGTCAAATACACCTTGCCACAGCACAAAAACTGGCAAGATTATGGTCAAGCACACCTTGCCCGAGTGGGATTCAAATTTATAATTGATATGTTTATAAACTAGTGAACATATTCATACCTGATTTTCTCACTTATGCATTACAATTGTTTTATTTCATAATTCCAGGAATGTGATTCTATTTCCTTAGTGTGTTGGCTCAGTTCTTGTTATTACATATGATTATAGCTGTAAATTGCACTATAAACTATTTTCAATCCCTTTCATAGCCAATATTTTTTCCAAACAGATTTTGCAATGGTAATTTTGTGTACATTGTATCTAAATGGGGTACACTGTAATACACACATATCACACAGGAATTATTTCATCCAATCAAATTCCCCAACATTGAAATTATTCAGCATATTGTAAAAATTTAACCATAACCAATTGTTATGAATTAGAGAAATAAGTGGGATTGATATAAACAGTAAAGACAAACTACCTAGACAATCATCCATTAAATTAAAAAAAAAAAATCATATCCTTTACTGGTGCATGTTATCAAATCTAATGGAAGCCACTGAATGTCAAATTTTTCCAAATCAAGGAGAAGAAAACATGATAAACATAAAAATCACACTTAGGCTTCACTTTAGTCATTATAACAATTGTATTGACAGCACAATGAATTTAATGTTAAAAGCTTTTCGGAGTTATAAGACCTTGTTAAAACATATTTTCAATGTGTTAATTTAATTCTATATAGAATACAAGAGAAAACTACAAAATGCTAGACAATATTGAATAAATGAAAATTGATTTCTAAATTCTAAAAACCAGGATGTAATCTTTTTAAAATATTTTCCAAATATAGCTCATTATAGAAAATTTCCCACTGAATTATTGATATAACTAGTTGTTGCAAAAAGATCTGTTCTTTTTAAAGTAAACCATCCTCCCAAGTCATGGTTTAGTATCCATGTTTGTTCCTACAAACCCCTGACATCACACATTCATAGTATGCGGTTTGGAAGTGAAAGATTTTCATTGGTTCTTCTCAAGGTCAAAAGCGAATCCATTTGTGTCGTAGGTAGAATTTTCTAGGTCACACACCAGGTGGCGATATGTTCGACCCGCAAAATATAAATGTGTGATGTCAGGGGTTTGTAGGAACGAACATGGCTACAAAACATTGACTTGGGAGGATGATGTAAGCATTACAATAGAAAAGACAATGGAAACAGGGAAAAAAAGCCCATTTGATTAAGGCAGGATATGATCTATAATCTATAAAAAAAATTGTACCATTTGAGTAGCCTGACCCGACCTAAGATTTTCAATGGAAGCTAATTGATTAACACATTATTGGAAAATTGAACAAAAATTTTACATTATAACTATATTTTGCAAAATATTTTTAAGATTTCTGGTAATTCTAAGCACAACCTCAAATTTTGTTCATTATTAAATAAACGATCTGCTTATAAGTTATACAGTCAAACCTGTTTTTAGAGGACACCTCTACATATCAAATCACTGTATATAAACTAAACGTCACAATCGAAAATGTCCCATTCAAAGCTTGTAAAATTAACCTGTGTATAAAGGGTACCTGCTAATAAAAGACATTTTTTCTGGTCCCTTGTGTGTCCTTTATAGACAGGTTTGACTGTACAGATTGATGTTAATGTTGTGAACTTTGCTAAACATTTTTGCATCTACCTTGTAAGTGAAGGTGGTAGAATTAGATGTATGGATGGATGAACTGTTGTTTAACGTCCAGTGGCAGCCAGGTGCATATCAGGACGAGAACATGTATCATAATGAATATGATCACTGCTTTGTACTAGAACAGCAGGCTGAGCCAGATTTTTAGTGTGCTAGCTCACGAGGTAACTGTCCGCAGGGGGACATATCACCCCATTCGGACACGTTATACTGACTCCGAGTCGACCAGTTGATCTTTGCTCTTACTCCTAGATGCCACATGCTTGGCAGAGAAGCAGCAAATACCAATTTTAATGTCTTTGGTTTGACATTTGAATCGAACCGGCGACCTTCCACACTCGATGTGAGCACGCTACCACGAGACAACCAAGGCAGCGGTAGAATTTGATGTCTCAGAGAAGATTAGTTTGAACTTACTGTGTATCAGTAGTGAAATAAACTAGAACTGTCCTGAAAGGGACTAATACCCCTGCAGCAATATGTCTGTTTTGAAGCCTACACCAAGTTCAAATCATATTTTTCAAAGTACTCACCCAAACAGAAAATCCTGACAATATGCACATCTCCATAATGTTTCATGAGAATCATGCAAGAAATGTAGGAGGAGTTGCGGACAACATTATTTCAGACAGACAGACTGACAGACAGAAACCTATATACCCCCCAAACTTTGTTTGTGGGTGGGTATAAATATTATTATTATTTTCCTATGGCTATACAAAAAATATTACATACCCATTCTACCTGTCAAGTTTTCAGACATTACCTGAACCAAATATAATATTCTTTCAGTTTGGCCTGTCTATAATGTCTTATTTACCACATGATTTGCAAGTCAATAAGCATAACTTATGATCTACAAATAACATTTTTATTTGATGTGATGTTTTATATATAGGACGGTGGGGGGATGGAGTATACAGTTCCTAAAAAAAACTTTGGACACAAAAATTATTAAAGGAATTTAAAGAAATTATTGCTCCTCAGGTATATCACTAGCGTTGTTCCAATGATCAATTATATTATAAAAAATTGATCAACTATATGGCCAAAGAAAGTCATTGATCTAAAAAAAATTGATTCATAACATTTTTTTTTACTTTCACTTTAATTTCTCTCCAAAAAAGGTGACAATCATTTTCTTTGCAAATTTGTGTTTGAAACAAATACCGTATGAGTGAGGTTAGCCATGCAAAAATAAGATACAAAATATATCGTGATTTTTTTACATGTACATAATGTACCAGGAATCAGTCGCTTACAAGCATCGATCTTTTCAATGTTGTTTTAAAAAATGATCAAAAAGAGCTTCATACATGTATACAAATGTATATTTTGATTGTTAATCAGTCATTTGTTATTTTCTTTCTACCAATGGCAGTTTATGAAATTCCTTCCATATCTGGACTCTTTTATGAAAGATTTTAATTAATTTTAAAATTTGCATATGCATGCCCAGGATAATTTGGATTTTTTTAAGCAGAATAAAATCAAATCATCATAATATTCATCTAAAATTTATTTTCATATGGTTTCTGTAGCAGAACCTATGATAAAAAATCTGAAACGTGTAACTTACTGAGTATAAAAACAAGATTGGTTTGGGACGATTTCTGTGGGTGGGCAAGAAGAATGAAAATCATTCAATCAACTTCTTATGCCTAAACTAATGGTATAATCTACTTTTCCCTAATTTATAAGCTCCAAAATTTCAAAGTCCTCTTCAAAGACTGTTTTTTTGTTAAAGCATGTGAAAATTTAGACAAAGCATGAAAATGACTATATACTTGGCTAAACTTTTCGAGCTAAAAAATATTTTTAACATGCTTGCCACGAGAGACCACAGTTAAAAAAAAATAAACACTCAACAGTACTTACATTTATAATATAAGCTACAGACCATACCATTTACCCTCTCAAGAGAGCAATATAACATGTATAATTAATTTTTTATTTGTCTGGACATGTGTAATGGGTATTATTTTCTTTGATGCAATAACTGAAATTAATTATTCATTATTCTTCAATGAGAAATTATAATCAATACACAGAAATGAAATTTGATATGTGATTTCCAACAAATTGTAACATCATCACTTATCAGATAACACTAGCTACATTGTTGTAGGTGGTGCTGTCTTAGTAATTTATTTAACAAACTGGTTTACCAATTGTTTATCTGTGCCTGAGTTAGTCAAAGTATCAGTTCAATGTTTACAAAGTGGTGTTTCTGCCTAGTAGTACACTTACATATGTAGCGTTAACTGACATTGCTACATATTGGAAACACTCCTAACAAGAACAGCAAGATCTGAAAATTACGGAAATAGGACAGTAAAAAAAAAATCAGAAATAATAATATAACTAAATGAAAGTACATCAGTCAGGGTGGGAAGATTTTTTCTCCTATTCTTGACTTGTTTAATCGGTGGGATAAAAATACATATCTTTAACCACTTCCCGGTGATTAAATTTCTACGTGGGAATTATCGCCCTTTTTTCTACAGTTATTGGAACAATAACCTAGAGAAGTCCCGAAATGACGTCTTTGTTAACAAACTACATAGCAACGAAATTTTCTTGAGGTTTATGTCGAAAATCATAAGAGAAACAGATTCTCCTTCAATTTACTCGTGAGTTATGGAATTTCTCCACCCTCAATAGTTAAATTTTAGATTTTAACACGCTCGCTAAAGGCTCACATGTTGAAAATCGAAAATTTTACAATCTCGGGTGGAGAAATTCCATAACTCACTCGTACCTGAAGGAGAATCTATATTTAACAGAGGGAGAAAGGGATATATAAAAATCTACAATAAAATTCTAAATAAATTGGCATTTTATGACATAAGGCAAAAAAAATATGTTTCTGCTAACCCCACCAACCCTAATTTTTAGTACCTACCCTAAATTTTGTTTTTGCCATTTCTGATCAAGTACTGTTAAAGCTTGGCTGTTTCTCCTGTAGAAACCAGTCAAAAACTTTAAAAACAAAAAAAAATATTTGCATACCTACCAACCCTAATTTTTATCATCATGTTAGCAGAAACAGGGCAGAAACGCAGGTAGTATTATTTTTTCTGGCCTAACTGCAACATTTTATCCTTTGAATTCATAAGATTCTTTTTTTCTAAGCAAAAAATTATTTTCATTTTAAGGGATTTTGCTATTTTGTTTGATTTTTAAAAGGAGATTCAATAAAAACTGGCAAAATTATCTTCTTTTTTCATAAAAGTATTAAATTCCCAACATCAATTTTTTCTGAAACTACTTTAAAATTCCTTTGCTATTTTTGTAAACCTCATCCATAATAGAAAAAACTCAAATGGCCAACACATACACTCTTTTAACATTTAACTAAAGGAAAAACCATTTGATTTTTATGTGACAATTTTTCTGGAAATTTTTCTGAAGAATAGATAAATCTGCCTTGTTTCAGAGGCACAAAAGAGTCCAACTATTTTCTCCAAAATAATTGACTGCAGGTGATATCAAATTCTGCCATTTTCACCACTGACTCACCTTTTCCTTGTGCCCATACAGTGATCCCCATTAAAATACAAATTATTATTCCTTAAGATTTAATAGTTCACTGGTTTTTAGTACATGTATCTGTTGATACTGTTCTTTACTTAGTACATTGTACTTTATAACTTACCAACAAGATTTGTTTCAGAAAAAAGTTACAAAGCAATCCATAAAATAAAATTTCAATATAACGTAAAAATAGAGCGATCACATTCAATTTAACAATATTAATTTCCGTGGTGAACAAAAATTAATACAAACCTATTGATTTGGAAAGCCATATGGATAGATCTAAAAATGATATTAGTACTATATAAAAATAACAATATTTTGTTTACTTCTTAATTACTTCATATTGATTTTAGATTAAATTGTTTAATTTAACTTTTCATCTGTCAATTGTAAGCTTTATACATTGTACCAATAAAACATAATACCAACCATATGTTGACATTTCTCGAGGTAAATTCAATCAACTGTGTAAAGGATTATGAATCAAGATCATTCATGCATGCTGGCATTAAGTCAGGCCAAATAAAAATAAACCTCGTTTTTCTTGTAACCTGACTGATCGTATAATGTACATGTAAGTCTCAGTGCCTACATGTATGTACTTTCTAAAAAAGCCTACATGTACAGGGTATAAACAGAAATTTTAAATGCCATTGTAGAAGTATGTTTGTTGCAAATCTTTCTATCTTATAATATCATTGTAAAAGCATTTCAAAATGAACTAGAACTGTGAGAGAGCCTCACTAACTATACCCCATGCTGCTGCTGTTAATTTAATGGACTAGGGCATCCATACATGTATCATGGTGAGTTGTCTCACAATTTCTAAGTCCAACTGAGTATAACTGAGGGAGCAAAAGAGTTAAAAATTATGAAAAAAGGTATTTGACCAGGACATACTTTGCATGCGCACATCTAAGTACTAGGATCTAACAGTATGCAAAGTTTCATTAACCTCTGATAAGGCATGTTTGAGAATCTGTGGGTACAAAAAAAACTGGGAGTTAGAATTTTTAAGTACAAAAGGGTATAAACTTTTTTTGTCGGGGGTATAATAAATTTTCTCATAAAGTGTAACAATTACTGTATAGACTTTATTGGATAAGAACTGGTTTGCTGTTCCTCATAAAGGTAAGGAGAAGTACAAATTACCTAATTAAAAGTAAAATTATATGCATTTGGTAAAATTAATACCACCGTGGTACCAATGTGGTATATCAGCCTTAGCACTCAATAGACCCAGAAACAATGCCTAGCAAAAATTCAATAAACGTAACCACAAATTCCACAATACATTCTATTCCAAGTCAAATAAAAAATATATTAGACTGATAATTCTAACTTACATGCATATGTATTATAAGGATTTCAGTCTGTGCCAAAAAACATTTTCATGCAAACAACCTTTGAAAGGGTATAACTTACTATAGAGAAAAGAAAATCATCAGACTATAATAACGAAATTTCATTAGGAAGAAAAAAATCATTTTTTAACAGACCACTAGGACAGATGATGTATAGTTTTAACTAGCCAAAAGCAAATTTTATAAGACAACGGCTTCAGTCAAGTGGCTTAAGTTGAAGACTTGGTACATGTTTTTTCTTGGACTTTGAATAGTAGAATTCAAAATAGTGATTTTTAAGACCCAATTTGGATGCTTTATAAGGACTTTTCCCAACGGAAATTATTTTAAAATCATGCAGAATTCCCAAATAAGGTCCAAATTTCTTCCCAAAATTGAGTCAAAAGGCACTAACCCTTAAGCTTTAGAAAAAACACTGACAGAAAAATGCAATGTTACATTGATGTAGAAACAAAATGTATTCATTTGGCTTTTCATTCTATCCAGATACTTGTTACACTGTTTTTTGTAAGAACAATATAATACTGTATTTTGAAGTCAAGTAAAGACCACCAGCCATTTCTTATTGGTTTGCCTTGTGGAAGAAGCCAGTCAGATCACTTCAGCTTCATTTTTAGTCCATTGAATATACATATTCATCTGTCAAGGGTTTGTGGAACATATTGAAATCCCGGATTGCAGGCACAGGGTCAATGGCTTGTTATAAATGTATTACATGCATACTACCAATACCAGTGCTCGTTAATGATATGGTTTCTATTATTTAGCCATGAAACTTGGTGAAAATAAACTAAATTGCATTTTCATTCAGTTTTATGTAAAGTGCCACCCAATGAGAGTCTGTAGCAGATGCTTTTTAATAATAACAATAAATGTGATCTGAGACTTCTTTTTTTCAAGATAAAGCTGCTGACTTGAGCTGTTAGTTAAATTAAATTTTATTTTTAAAAAAATGTTTGAAAATCTGAAATAATTTTTAAAACCTTTAATTCACTCAACTTTACTTTTGTATCTATAATTTCATCTCACTCCTCCGTGAATCCCAATGTCAACATTTTCATTTGACAGGTCATTTTGCTTTTTCTGCTATCAGGTGTACTCCAATTAATTGAAAAATAAAGTTTTAAGAATTAAATCGATTCAAAATACAGTACAGCCAGTGTTTCTTCCTCTAAATCCCGTTTCCCTTCAAGGGCACTTCTCACTGAACAAGGAAAACCACGGTGGGCAGATTGGTACAATTGCGTACGCAAAAATATATGGGTTAACTGGACGAATTTGATCAATTTGAACGTATTTTTAAAGAGATTATTGTGTTAACAATCCCAAGTTTTTTATGTTTAAAATCGGATATTTTATGAGGGTAAACACAACAAGTGTTCAGGTGTGTCATAAAAATGTGTCATTGTTTATTCTGGCGTCTGCGGTATTAGTAATTTATCTATTGTTACCTTTAACGCCAATAACAACAGAGTCCATTGCTTCAATTGTTTTCAATGTAATTATGATCAATTATTTATTTATAATAAAGTGCTGCACTGATTAGCTACATACTAATTATTTTTCTTGTTCAGGTGAGTTACGTTTCTGAGAATGTCAGTGTCAATCGTAAATACATCTTCTTATGTGTTGTGAATACATGTATGTAATTCATCTACGTATACATTCTCATTTGGAATGTCCAAATACTGGGTAGTTCCTGAAGGGAGTGTTTATATAATTTTGTTTGTTAAAAGTATTTCTTCCTGACCACACACCTGTTATTCCAAATTGAAGGTGTTAATTATCAGCTTTCTATTAAAGCGTGGTTTCAGAGTATGATTGTGTTACCAGTAATTATATATATCTAGTATGGAATAAATAGTCATTGTAAGGTAATTGACAGATTAATTTTTTACTCCTGTGTTTATTATCTGACAGGTTTTTGTTATAGATGTAGGTGCATACCTACCTTTATCTTCCATACGACGGAAACATAAAGTTTAGATACGATCACGGACGCGAAAACATATGGGTTAACTGGACGAATATTATCGTATTTTTAAAGCGATTATTGTTTTAACAATCCCGTGTTTTTTACGTTTAAAATCGGATATTTTTTGGGGGTAAACACCACAGGTGTTCAGGTGTGTCATAAAAATGTGTCACTGTTTATTCTGGCGTCTGCGGTATTAGTAATTTATCCATTGTTACCTTAAACGCCGGTAACAACAGAGTTCATTGCTTCAATTGTTTTCAATGTAATTATGATCAATTATTTATTTTTAATAAAGTGCACTGATTACACATGTAGCTACATACTAATTATTTTTCTTGTTCAGGTGAGTTACGTTTCCAAGAAGAAAAAAAAAAAAAAACGTTTCTGAGAAAAAAAAAAAAAACGTTTCCGAGAATGTCAGTGTCAATCGTAAATACAACTAGGTATACTTTCTCATTTGGAATGTCCAAATACTGCGTAGTTGCAGTGAGTTTTCATATAATTTTGTTTATTAAAAGTATTTCTTCCTGACAACACACCTGTTATTCCAAATTGAAGGTGTTAATTATCAGCTTACGATTAAAGCGTGGTTTCAGAGTAACATTGTGTTACCAGTAATTTTATACATATAGTATGGAATAAATAGTCATAGAAGATCTATAGTGAATTTTAAATATTAAAACATTGCCTACCCTTCAGAACTATAATTTTGAAATTATAAAAACACACGAAAAATACTTTGTCAACGCTAGTTTTCCTTAATTGCGCAATTCTTCAACGAATGCATTTCTGTATTAATATATAAAAACATTGCGATTTTTAAATACAGATAATTATTAGAAAAGGCTCATTATCCTTTTGATAAAAATGTTTTATACATGTGTACATTTAATTATTCACATGTTAATCAACTAGTTGTTGTTTCAAATGTAATATATAGTAGATTCACTGCATTGTTATAAGGTAATGGCAGATTAATGTTTGACACCTGTGTTCAAGGTTTTGTTATACATGTAGGTGTGTATACCTTCCTTCATTTGCCAGACGTCAAGCTGTTTGGTATTGTGGAAGATTGAAACATAAAGTTTAGAGAAAAATATACCTAGAAATAAAAATCTACAAAGAGGGAAAGGAGAATCCCTAAATATTAATTCTCATTAAAAAAAAATATGCAAAGTGTGCAGTTCATTCTAATTTTTGAAAGGTACACTATTTTATACGGTATGAAATAAAAGAAAAAATAATTTTGTTTATTAACATGTATTTCTTCCTTACAACACACCTGTTACTCAAACTGAAGGGGTTAATTGTTAGCTTATGATTAAAGCGTGATTTCAGAGTGTGATTGTGTTACCGGTAATTATATAAATCTACATGTAATATGGAATAGATGCTGAAGGTCTTAAGTGGATTTTCGGAACTTTAAATATTAAAACATTGCCTACCCTTCAAAACTATAATTTCGAAATTATAAATTAATACACAATACTTTGTCAACACTAGTTTTTTCCTTAATTGCGTAATTCTTCAATGCATTGTATTAATATAAAAAAAACATTGTGATTTTTAAATACAGATATTTATTACAAAAAACTCAATATCCTTTGGATTAAAATGTTTTATACACGTGTACATTTAATTATTCACATGTTAATCAACAAGTTGTTGTTTCAAACGTAATATATAGGAGATTCGCTTGAATTGTTGTAAGGTAATGGACAGATTAATTTTTGACACCTGTGTTTATTATACATTTACCAGACCAAGGGTTTTGTTATAGATGTGTATACCTACCCTTATCTGCCAGACGATGGAAACATAAAGTTTAGAGAAAAATATAACATAAAAAGGAGGGAAAGGAGAATCTCTAAACATTAATTCTCATTAAAAAAAAGCATGCAAAGATTGCAGTTCATTCTAATATTTTAAAGGAACAATATTTTATACGGTATGAAATAAAAGAAAAAATAAGGTTAAGAACATCGTTGGAAACCCACGGCCGGTCCCGCTTACGCTTTCCTTCCACTTTCGGGAAGTGGAAGCAAAGCGTAAGCGCGACTGGCCGTGAGTTTCCGACAATGGATTAAGGAGAGAGCACAAGGATTAGTAATAGAACAAATGTATTA
Source organism: Mytilisepta virgata (assembly GCA_028015205.1). Taxonomy (NCBI): domain Eukaryota; kingdom Metazoa; phylum Mollusca; class Bivalvia; order Mytilida; family Mytilidae; genus Mytilisepta; species Mytilisepta virgata. The sequence goes on along the minus strand of CM051508.1, from coordinate 9,797,604 downwards.
TTTTTTATTTTAATACTTCAATAGCATCATAGAAATACAGCCAAGTATAAATAATTATTCAACTTTTGAAAAACTAAAACTTATTTTATCTTCTAACGATCTTATGCGGTTTGTTGCTCCATTTATAAAATAGTCCTAAGCAAAAACAAAAAATTTCGTCTGCCGCAATATTTGATAAAACTACATGTATCTTAATTTGTTTTTTATTTAAGAAGTACACAGTAAAAAATCAATATAACATGTACCATACAAGTTATTTTTCCAAATTGTATTGATTGAAGATTTTATCGTACTGTCATATACTTTCCCGCCAGTTTTTGCACGAGAATTGTGTGGTCTTGTCACAGGTACATAATTTGACACTTGTCAATACATGTTACAAATCATCGATATACCACGCCTTCCTTGTAATCCATAATACCTTGACCTGTTACTTCAAACAATATACCGCGGTCAAGATTATTGTCAATCATTGTCTAGTCTACAGGATGACACATTTATTTATGCTGACACCGATATTGGACAAATCTGTTATTATGAACATAAAACAACTCCCGACTGCATATAAAATTATATAATTATGAAAAGGATTGGAACTAAATTAATAATTCTGGTATTAAAGAACACATAACGTAAATTTTTAACCCGTTTTATTATATCGATCTGCTGACCGTCCACCGTGTTTTTCCACAGTCAAAAACGAACTTTCACCTGATAACGGATGCCCACGTTCAACGTGGACAATAACTAGCCAACGTGGATCGGATAGTTGGTGGGCTTCCGTCAAAGAACGTGGGCATTGCGCAATCCGTTATACTTGTTCTGTAGTTAAAATTTGATTCAAAATAGCTGAAATTTGATTGTACATGTTAAATCTTATTTTTTAAAATGTTGTTAGAATTTCTATCTTGTAATTTATATAAAAAAATCCAAATGGAAACCTAACCATTACAATTACGACAATTTAACTTTTTTGTCTGAACTTTTGTTAGCATGGGCAGAAAAGGTTTCAGTGTAAAGGAATAATGCACTAGAATGGTGTTCTTTTAACTCCTCAAACCACATTACCGAGTACTGGTATTGTACTGCTTAGTTTTCCGGATTTTAAACCAACAAATAAACACAACCAGAGATGGCATCACCATCACATCGGATTTGCGTTGGATGCAGATAGTTTTTAATGGCTGAACTGCAGAATGCAAATTACAAAAAATAAAAGGTATTTTGGGAACAATTGTCTTGAAATATTATATTTTATTACCAGATCACTGATAATAAGTAGAGTCTAATTCATCTGACCTGTGACTGACAGATCACTGATCTATAACACAAGGGCCCAATGATCAATAGGTCACAGTTGTTACAAGCCTCCGAATGGTTTTATACTTGAAAAATCTAACCAATTTTGTCAAAATTTTAGACAAAAATCAAAAATATGAAAAATCCTCAGAACATAGTTTATATGTCTTTAAACTATACGATAATACCTTTGTTCTCACCATTTAATATTTTGGTAGAATCTTAATACACAGGACCAGTAGACAGAATTGTAAACTGACGAAATTTAACTACTATTGTCAACAAAATTGCTGTGCTTACTAAAATGTGTGCAGCTGTCAACACCATTCGGTAGTCATTCTCTAATTTACTTCCGGTTTTAAAAATCAATCAAATCCGAAATTTATTATGACTTCATTTGAATTTTAACACACTTTTTTTTAAAATGATTTCAAAAAAATTTTAATTGAGATTGATAAATTTATAAATGACAATATCTAAAATTATTTTCTTGGTTACAAATATTTCGGAATCGAGATGTGTAAACCGGAAGTCTTATTCTGCTACACAGAAAAAGTCCGGGAAAATAGCAGCTGATGATGTAAACTTTTATCGAAATTCTTAAGAATAAAAAACCATTCAAAATTTAAGCTGTGATGACCATTCGATGTTCTTTTATATGTATGTAAGTATTTTACTATATATGTAGTCAAAATACCCTTCAACACAAAAATATTCAAAATAAAAGCGAATTGACCGATTGTGAGTTAAGCGCCCCTAGCGGCGAAAATCAGGGGAGATAATATAAAGCGGCTAATGACAACATTGTCCATAGGAACTTGTGTAATAATGACTCTAAAACAACCCTCGTACAGGTGTCCCAGGTGAATGACAGTTACAATACACGTAAGCAGGATGTGCCTCAGACCTCCTGCTATGTACACACGGGCCAATCTTCCAATTATCTTACAGGTAAAGTTGTTTATTAGTCGTTAGAATACACACACGGTACACTGATTTTTGACACGCGTTGACGTGCTGATGTTTATGCTTGAGACAGCAGTGACAAGAAATGAAGACAGAGATAAAAAACATGATAATTAGACACAAACACACACCTGAAAAAAAAGTAAATAAAAAAAAAAAAAACCCTGAGAGGAAAATATTGCAATTATGGGGAAAATAGATCAGATAAAACATTTTTACATACTTATAATTATTATCAAATGATCTTGTAAAAAATATATGTTTATCCATGTTACTCTATCAAATACCCATCTTATTCTTATTAACAAATACTTAATTATTTCAGAATTTAAAAAAAAATGCTTTAATGAGGAAGTGACATATGATTGACTTTCAAATGAAGCTAATTATTTACAAAGGAAAAATTCTTTTGAAGTTAGCCAATAATTAATTGATGCACTAATAAGCTCATCAGGTTCAAAGGAAGTATATTTAATTAATCAATGTCCAATACAAAAGAATATAAAAGCATGTTTTTAGAAGCCACACAACAACCTTTTTTGAGTAATTTCACAGACACATTAACTTCAAATCTACTAAGACCAAAGTGAGGTGCACACATAAGATTTATTCTCTTGAAAATTTGTTGAAGATAGATAGCATACAAATAAGGTAACAACTTTTTTTAAACAGCTGTTTTTATAATTTGAAATATAAACCCATTACATATGTCTTTCACTTGTAATTTAAATTCAAGCCACAAAATAATAAAATTTAATAAAAAATAAAATAATCCAGGAACATTAGCTAGAAATTAATTGTCCTTTAAAAAAAAAATTGTAAATGATAATAAATTTGTGAAAAAAAAACTACACAACATCTTAAAAAAAAATAATAAAATAAATATTTTGCAAGCTCATTTATCTTAAAAGTTTAGACTGAAAAACATAAAAAAACGAAAAAAAAGCCCAAAGAAATATTGTCAACTTAATTCAGTTAAATTCACTGTAAAAAATCTGAACATAAAATATTTTTTTAATTATTTTTTTTTTTCTTCATATAAATGCATCTTTTTCTTGAAGTTGATCACTTAAACAACACATATTTACAGGACTTCTAATTAATTTAATTAATTTTTTTCACTGATTTTGGTGTATTACCTTTTCACTCCAATTATAATTTTATTATAAATCAATATGTACAATGAATTATTTTTTCTCTGGGGCTTTTATTTACGTTTTCTCAGCACGTGTCAAAATCAGTGTACCGTGTGTGTATTCTAACGACTAATAAACAACTTTACCTGTAAGATAATTGGAAGATTGGCCCGTGTGTACATAGCAGGAGGTCTGGGGCACATCCTGCTTACGTGTATTGTATCTGTCATTCACCTGGGACACCTGTACGAGGGTTGTTTTAAAGTCGTTATTACACAAGTTCATATGGACAATGTTGTCATTAGCCGCTTTATATTATCTCCCCTGATTTTCGCCGCTAGGGGCGCTTAACTCACAAGTCGTCAATTGCACCCAGGCCAGTGGCAGTGTCAGTGACAGTCTCCCAGACTGAGTGGGAAAACTAATAAGCATCATCAATTACATGATCTGTAAAAGTAACAAATCAGAAGCCTTGATGTACAGTGGTAACTGTATTTCTTTAGAGGTAGTGAGATATGCTAATTTGTTATATGTGATGCCTACTCTAAACAGGTTGGGAACAACCACCAATTGGCATATTGACTTATCAGGTCTACTGTAGTCGAACTCGCAAAACTGAGTATACTCTCAAAAGCAAGTTTTCTTTCCCAGATTCATGTCAACTCGTACTTCTGGCAACACATACCCCAAATACCATAACTGGTGCTCTATATATTAAAATTTACTAAAACGATATTAAATTACAATAAAAGAGAATTTTACTTGCTGAATTTTATTTAAAATGTTTAGTATTACATTATTCATAAAAATTTTATGAAGATCTTGGTACTATTGCATTATAAATAATACAGAATTATTGTTTCTTAAAATCGTGAATAAATATTTCCTTTTAGCATGATTAACAATTAATAGAATTTGATTGATTGTTAAAAAGTATGTTTGTAAAATCATAAGCAAGACGTAGATTAATTATGGAAAAGTTTCTACATTAATCAACAGAAAAAGAGTGGCAGGATTTACATCAAAGTTGGCTGAGTAATGCTTGTAAAAGCAAAGTTTTTACCGAAAAAGAATGTTCAGCTTGGTTGTTCTAAAAACAAAAGTGTGTAAGGCCACACTTAAAAACATTTCAGTTTGCACTAACCCGACCCTGATTTTCATCAGTGGGTAGGTAGGTAGGCTTTTTTTTTTTTTTTTTTTTTTGATATTAAAACCCTTATATAAAATTTGGAAGCAGGCAAATGTTACCCTTGTCTTAAAGGAGGATAGTTCCTCGTGTTTTAAAAATTATCAACCTATTTCATTAATTAGTGTATTGTGAAAGGTCATGGAAAGGTGTGTTTATAAGCATCTCTATTTACGTCAACATGATTTAAGGGGACGACCATTTGATATTCCGGGGGGGGGGGGGGGGGGGGGGGGGGACCAGGAGGATTTGTTTTGGATGGATTATTTATTTTTGTGGAAAATAAAGACATTATTTATTTTTTGCACCATTGAAGCATGATTTTTCATTTTCAGTAAAACAAGGGACTGATTATTTATTTTCACATTTATATTTATATTTATAATATTTGAAAATACACAATTTTTAAATTCATGTTTTTATTCTTAAATAAATAACATAGTCAAGGTTGTATCTGTTCGGAATTTTGGCTATTCCACCTTGCAGTCTCAGTCCCTGTCCAGCACTGTGGTATTCTTTAAGACCATCATAAAGATACCATTTGTTGTTGTGTTTGATGCTAGCACAAAAATGGCCACCATTGCCATAAATCTGTGCACCAAGTTCATAACTGCAAAATCAAGAAACTGAATTATAGGTGCAAATAGAAATATGACTTACTTTGACTTATTCCACTTCGTCCATGGGTGGACATAGGGCGACTACAACTCCTTTCCAATCTGCTCTGTCCTTTGCCTTTGTCTTCGTCTCATTCCAGGTCAATCCGATCTTCTTCAGTTCAGCAATGTTACCCCTACGCCAGGTGTTTTTTGGCCTACCCCTCTTGCGTTGTCCCTGAGGGTTCCAATCTAGAGCTTGCCTTGTAATGTTTGTTTCTGGTTTTCTTAGCGTGTGTCCAATCCACTTCCATTTTCTAGATCTTATCACTTTTTCTATTGGTTCCTGTTTTGTTTTCTTCCAAAGTTCTATGTTGCTAATTTTTTCTGGCCATCTAATACCAATGATGTTTCGGAGGCATTTGTTTACAAATACCTGGAGAGATTTGATGGAGGAAACAGTTTCTCTCCAGGTTTCACAGCCATATAGGAGGACAGATTTTACATTGCTGTTAAATATTTTGATCTTCGTCGCTGTTGTTAGTGTTCTGCTTTTCCATACAGGCTTAAGAATAGAAAATGCCTGTAGTGCTTTTTTCTTTCTTGCTTGGATGTCTTCGTCGGTACCCCCATTAGTACTAATTATGCTGCCAAGATAGGTGAAGTTCTCAACATTTTCTATACATGCATTGCTGACCATGATAGAAGTATTTTGTTTTGCATTTATTCTCATTGTTTTTGTTTTGCTGGAATTGATGTAAAGACCGGTTCTTTTAGATGTTTCTTCAAGTTGGCTTGCTTGACGTTGAGAATCTTGAAGGCAATGTGATAGTGTGCAGATATCATCGGCAAATTCAAGATCTTCTAAATGTGATGTGAAAGTCCAATGGATTCCATGTGGTGTTTCGTATGCTGTTTTCCCAATCCAGTCAATAACAATCAGGAAAAGAAGGGGGGAGAGGATGCATCCTTGTCGAACACCAGTTGTGACAGGAAATGGATCAGTCAATGTGCCTGAGTGTATGACCTGGCAAGAAAATCCATCATACAGTAGTTTTATCATTGATATGATCTTCAAAGGAACTCCATAGTGTGCAAGAATCTTCCAGAGGACTTGATGGTCTATGCTGTCAAAAGCTTTTTGGAAATCGACAAAATTGAGATATAAAGATGATTGCCACTCAATAGTTTGTTCGATGATGACTCTGAGTGTTGCTATTTGGTCTATACAGGAGCGTTCTTGCCTAAATCCAGCCTGCTCATCTCTCATTTGTTTATCTACTTCATTCTTCATTCTTTTTAGGATGATACTACATAGAACTTTGCTAGGAATTGACAAAAGAGTTATTCCTCTCCAGTTGTTGAGAGAGATTTGTCTCCTTTTTTGGGGAGTTTTATGAGAAGTCCCTTTTGCCAGTCTTGTGGTATCTTTTCCTCTACCCAAATCTGATTTAACAAGTTCTGTAGATGTTTTACTTCTGTAATATCCATAGCTTTTAAAGCCTCTGGTGGGATGTTGTCAATGCCAGCTGCCTTTCCATTTTTAAGCTGTTTAATTGCATATGTTACCTCTGCTTCTGATATTTCATCCACATTAATGTTAAGTGTTGGACCTGCATCTAATAATGCTGGATTGGTGGGTGGTGGTCTGTTCAATACCTCTTCAAAGTGTTCCTTCCATCTGTTTAATTGATCAACTATTTTCGTTAAGACAGTGTTGTTTTTGTCTCTGACTGGCGTGTTTTGATTTGATGTTTTTCCACTGAGTTGCCTAGTGATATTGTACAGTGTTTTAATGTCACCTTTTCCACATGCAGTCTCTGCTTCCTCTGCAAGTGTTTCAGCATAGTTCCTTTTATCCTGCTTGCAACTTTTCTTTACTTCTTTGTCTTTTGTGCTATAACTATCTTGCAAGGTTTTCTTTCTAAGTCTTGTTGTAGCACCCATAAGTCTTTCTTTGATTTCTCTTCTCTCATCTATAAGGGACCAAATTTTGTCAGACATCCATTTCTTTCGTTTTGATTGAATGAATCCGACTGTTTCTTCACATGTTTTGATGATGGCATCTTTGGTGTTTTTCCATTTGTCTTCAATAGTGTTTAGATTGTCTGCATCTAGGTCAGCAAGACTGTTGAACCTGTTTTTCAGAGTTATTTGAAAATCATTAACTACTTCTGGTTGTTTAAATTTTACTACATTAAATTTCCTTTTTGTTGTTTCTCTTTTTGTGGTTGACAGCAGTTTGAGCTGGATTTTGCCAATAAGTAAGTGGTGGTCTGATGATGCATCAGCTTTTCGTTTAACTCGAACATCTTGTAGTGATGATTTCCAATTATTACTAATTGCAATATGGTCAATTTGATTTTCTGTATCACCATCAGGTGATACCCAGGTGGTTTTATGACAGGTTTTATGGTCATACCAAGTGCCTCCAATCACAAGGTTGTTGATAGCACAAAAGTCAGCAAACATTTCACCATTTTCATTTATTTGCCCTATCCCATGCGGACCTATCTCCCGTTCTCTTCCACTTCTGTTTTGTCCAACTTTTGCATTCACATCTCCCATAACAATTAAGATGTCTCTTTTTGGAACTTTATCAACAGCTGATTGTAGTGCATTGTAAAATTCATTTTTGTCTTCTTCATCTGCATTGTTTGTATGGGCATATACTTGTATAATAGTTGTTTTCTGGAACTTAGTATCAAATCTTGCTAAGATGATTCTAGCAGAGATTGGGTTCCATTCTAGAAGCGATTTCTTGGCTTTCCTGGTCAACATAAATCCAACTCCTTTGTCATGTATATCATTTTCATTTGGATTACCAGAGTAAATGATGGTGTTGTCTGATGATAGTGTAGTCATACCAGATGTGTTCCATCTTACTTCACCTAGTCCAAGGATTTCAATGTTATATCTGTCCATTTCTTTTGCAACTTGCAGGCTTTTACCACATTGATACATTGTTCTGATGTTCCAAGTACCAATTCTAGTTGGATGTTTGGCAGAGAACAACTTCATCGGCTTTCGCATCATATGTTGTCCTCTTTGTATGTTTCTAAAATTATTATTGTCCTCTTTCTCAAGTCGTTGACGAGTCAGAGGATTGGCATTTGTAGACGTTTCTGTAACCATTTGGACCCACTAGTGGGGGGTTAGCCCTCTAGTTTCAGCTTTTTGTAATGTGGTGGTCAGCAACTCCCTCACATGGTTTTATATCAGAGTTTGCTCTCTTAGACAGGTTCCCAACCAAGGGTATGACCCCTGTCTGGCCACAAGGCAGCGGAACTATTTGACCCATAGCTGGGATCTAGGTTTGCAGGCATTAGGGCATATCCACACGCCGGTGGGCCTAGCAATGCCGTGCATCTGGGGGCCTAGATCCCTCCGAGGCCTTGTGATTCTGCCTGGGGCCGCAAGGTACCCAGTTACCATCTGTCACCTCGAGGAGGATCCCATATCTGGGTCACATAGGTCTTGCTATATAATAGAAATATGCAATGTCTATAATGCATGCTTGTACATTCATGTTGTATCGTGTATTGCTCTGTTTAAAGTAAAGGAGAAAGGAAAATGGAATGCAGATATATATTTCTGAAGTTTAAGTTAAATGTACCAGTATGTTGTATATATATATATGTATATTAAATGAAACGAGAGTTTTACTTTGGGGTGTTTTATGACAAATATTTTTCTCCTGATGCAAGCACCTTTTTAGATTACACATTTTTCTCACATTTATATTTACATCTTATAAATTCGATGAGATGAAATACATTATGTACCATTTAATCGAAATTAATCATCATCCTCTGGAAGTGAATCTTCTGAATTCAAAACTGCATATAATGCATACGTACAAAAAAACAATATAGGTTAAAATGGGAAAAGGTATTAATGTGAGGTAAATGTTCATGAGACAATATAACTCAAGTGAAATGAAACCCATTTTCAGACATTTCAAAAACATTAGTATTTATATATGGTGTACTTTATATATTATTAAAAGATTTACGACGGCAGTTCCGATAAATCTCGAAAACCTCGAAATACCGCAAAAGTAACACCTGGAACAAAGACGGATGGGAGACGAAAAAAATCTTTTCGATTTTAACCTCAAAAAAACTTTTGAGTCGGACCCTTTTTTTGGGGCGGGCGCGTTAGTGCAAACATAAATATTTTTAATTGTGGCCTAAAAGATATATACGGTTATATCAAATACATTCCATGGATTATTTGTAATCATAGTTAGTCCACGTTCCAACACATGTAAGAAAACCGTAACATCAAAACAAGAGGCTTTACAATGTGATACAGGTAAGCATTTGGGAGTGAAATAATAGGCTGCCATAAAGTCTCTAAGTTTCGTGGAGACATGGGAGATGGCTCAAAACGATTGCCATACACTGACACACATCCAGTTAAAATTTCAGGGTTTGATGTCAGATTGCTTTTTCCGTAATTTCACAAATCATGAGCCATGGTAAAGTAATTTTCCTTCTTCAAAGCAAAATGTACCTATTTCATGCTCTCCATGTAGAATAAAAAATTTTATGGTTTTATTTATTTAAGGTATCCGGACCATAAATGACCACGTGTTCCCGGATGTTCCATACAACGCAATTGAAATGACCTCAGTAATTGTCGGCAAACTTCGGAAATGCCAATATAACTAACTCATTTTTACAGACTCTGCATATAAGCAACAAAGTGGGTTTCAACTTGAGAAAAATATATATACAAAATTCCAGTTTTAAATTGTTTGTTTCAGCCATTCACGGTCAAAAAGAGATACAATGCTCGATCATGATCTATTATGGTCTGGATACCTTAAGGTAGGAGGTAAATCTGCTTAATTACGGATTTTAATGAAATTTGACTTGCAGCTAGAATGATTGAAATTGCATCTAATCGTTGAAAAATTTTATAGTTAGCTTTTATAATTCTTCATAAAGGTTGATTTAAAATCCTTCAAATAAAAGTCTTTTACTGTAGATTTCATATTAAAACTGCCAAAAATAATTAATAAGTTGAATTTAAATCATTTCTCAAAAACTGATCCCTAGAATTTTCTATTAAAACAATATGTTATTGCTGTCAACTTTTTCGTTTCAATGATATTAAATAAACATAGGGTCATCAGCTTCGTTTTCGTTGTGGAAATCGTTCAACTTTACGTCCTGTCTGTAAAAACATTAAAAATCTACATTTTTATTGCGACGTCGTGACGATGTTACGCTTATTTTGGCTTTTTGATGCTTATTTTCACTCTTCATATAGTAATAAATCTAATATACTTAAAAAACGAATCTGGTGACCCCTAATAAATTTTATATCAATAAAAAAAGAATTTCAATAGCTACATGTATAATATATCATTTTTCACAAAAAGTCTTGGGACTGGATTCTGAGAAATCATAATATAAAGTCTAAATAGTTGTTTTTTTGCAGCGATATCTACATGCATTCTATGTCTTTACACATCTGTTTGCCAATGTTTACCATATTTCGGGAGGTATTAAAGGGGCATACATTGTTTTTTTTATATTCAGACACACAGTTCAACGTAATCTAGTTGCATGCTAAATTTTATTAAAATCTGATATGTATAACCCAATTAGGTACCTCCTACCTTAATACTTTCAAACTTTCTATGACAAATGCCTTGGGTAAATAGTTTTAAAACAACACTAGTTATTTAGTTATCATGGTTGGTTTTGTTACAGTAGGTCCATATATCATGGTACACACTATAAAATTAGAAGAATACTTGAAAAAGGAAAAAAGTTTTACATTGAGACAGCTCCTTACAAAATTTTTGATCAGTGATCACTCTCTCAATATCAAAGTTGGCAGATCTAGAAATATTCCCCAGGAAAATAGACTTTGCTCAGGATGTAAGGTGCTAGATGATGAATACATTTACCATGTTTTCTTGCATTGTAATTCCAATAATCAGTTAAGAGCGAATCTCTTTGAAAAGATAGTTGAAATAAATCAAAATTTTTTATTTGGAGACGAAGTATCACAAATTTTGGATATTCTTAATCCAAAAAACGAACTTTTACCAATTGTTTGCGACTTTATAAAGCTGTCATTGGAACTGTGAAAATAGGGTCCACATGCATCGGTTAAAGTTAGTTAATTAATTACTTTTTCAAACTATATCTTATTTGTATGTATTTGTTTGTTATTGTTCATTTTATGTTATATTGTGTAACCGCCATGGGTATAATTTACAATAAAGTTTGAATAATATATTTTTTTATGGACTTCTTTTGTATCCCTCAGATCAAAGTTCATTGTGTGTCCCTCGGGTCAAAGTTCATTGCGGGTCTTGAGCCATTTGCGATATGATATTGTAATCAGGCTATTAAGGCGATATGTCCTTATTCATAAATGCTTTACCCATGGACAGAAATTAATTTTTGAATAAAAAAAGCAAACACATATTAATTTTGTGAAAATCAGACCTCTTGGAGTCTTGCATTGTAATCGATTAGCGTGCTAAATAATTATCTGGTCAACAGTAAAGCCACTGTGTGGAAGTAAAAATGTTGTCCGCTCCTTTATATGTGTTTCTCCATCAATTATGGCATGTTCACAATAAATTAAAAGAAGACACATTCTTCTTTGTGGCTTCTGTTATCTCAAAGAATTTTTTTTATTTGTTATTATTTATTTTCAGTGTTCCAGCTAGGATTTAAGGGCATTTATTGAGGATAAAGGACACTATAATGCATTTCCAGGTCTGAAAAGGGAGAAAGAGATAGTGTCTTTTCTTCACTTATCTAATGCCTTTGTAATAGTTCTATTAGTTTATCAGCACTATTTAATTCATTTTGAATTTATTCAATATTGTTTATGTGTATTAAAAAAGTGATTTGTTGTATTTTATATTATACTTATTGCAGAGGGCAGAGGGGTGCATTGGAAAAGGGACCGGGTGCTGCATCCCTCTATATTTAGCTATATGTAGCTGGAACACTAAATTTTTAAAGAAATTATTTTTGTATGAATTTTTTTTTCTGAAAGACATTGTGTTATTTCCCTTTGTACAGTCTCAATTGCAACCAATCAACATGAAAAATTAACTTTTGTAATTGATTTTCAATTTTTCATCCAATTTTTTATTTCACAGCTATAGTCATCTTTTAAAGTACAACACAACTTAGCAACATTTAAGTCACCATAACCTACATTTTATGCTTAAATGGTTAAATTTTTGCATTTTAGTTCATTTCTCAAAAATCTGTGGTGATATGACTTTCAATGTGATAGGGGGTACCATGATGCCATCCGCAACTCCTCCTAAACCACTGTATGGAATTTGATGAAACTTTCAGAAGATCTTTATTACATGATGCCATAGTGCACCTCCTACTTTAGATTTTGATCTGATGAATATTTGGGGTTACCCATACCAAAACATGGACTTTGACATTCATTGTGATAGGGGTACCATGATGCCATCCGCAACTCCTCCTAAACCACTGAATGGAATTTGATGAAACTTTCAGAGGATCTTTATTACATGATGCCATAGTGCACCTCCTATTTTAGATTTTGATCCGATGAACATTTGGGGTTTTCCATACCAAAACATGGACTTTGCCATTCATTGTGATAGGGGTACCATGATGCCATCCGCAACTCCTCCTAAACCACTGAATGGAATTTGATGAAACTTTCAGAGGATCTTTATTACATGATGCTGTAGTGCACCTCCTATTTTAGATTTTGATCTGACCAAGATTTGGGGTTTTCCATACCAACACATGGACTTTGCCATTCATTGTGATAGGGGGTACAAGTATGCCATCCGCAACTCCTCCTAAACCACTAAAGGGAATTCCATGAGACTTTCAGAGAATCTTTATCACATGATGCCATAGTGCACCTCCTATTTTAGATTTTGATCTTACCAACTTTTTATGTTTTCCATAGCAAAACATTGACTTTGCCATTCCTTGTGATAGGGGGTGCGGGGGTATCAATTAGTGAGCTTTGCTCACAGTATTTCTAGTTTTTCATGGGAATCAGGACCTTATTTGAAACATTCATATCTAAAATATTTCTCAAAATGATTTCCCATCATAAATAATAGATGGGAATATCGGAGAATCTGTATCTTACACACACAATCTCTAATTTTTTCTCTTTTTTCTCTGGATATTGAGAAGATAAACTGAGTATGGCCTTGGCCATTTTATGAAAAAAAAATTTCAGTGTACCTCCAAGCTTAAATTTTCTTCTCGGGTGATCCCTGGCTTACTGGCTTACCCTGGGAAGTAGAAATACTGTGGCGCCAAAAATATCAATATTTTATTCTTCAAGAAGGTTAGGGACGAGATCAAAAGTTCAATGTGGTATAAAAAACTTAATTTACATAGTTTTTTCACTGACCCCTCCATCCCTCCCCCCCCCCCCTTTACCTTAATTTGGGAAAAATTGATTGACCAATATGGGCATATGCTTTGATAGTATACTTTTTGTATCATGGGTCCTGTTTTTCTTCAACAATGTATGTTTGTTTTGTATATTTCGACTTGGACATCACTTGAATCTGTATTTTTCAATTCAAAAATCGATGTCGGATAACAAAACTTGCAGCGATTTTTACCCCCCACCCCCAAACTATTTGAATTAAGTTTTTTATCCTACATTGAACTTTTGATCTCGTCCCTTATTTATCATGTAAAATAAAACAATATGTACAAATGATGGTATTTCTGCATAGCATCAGATAATTGAATAGGTTCCATAGTAGCTGGGTTAGAAGCAGAAGGGTAACATTGTTGTGTGCTAGAAATAAAATAGTAATTATTTGTAAATATTATATTATTTCTGCGTACCATCAGAGCATGAATTTAACATTTTTTGCCTTTACTTTTTGTGTAGTATTTGCTGACTGAAAATTTTAGAATTCAGTTCATGTGAAAAATTTTCATAAATTCCATATAACTAATTGAAAAAATTATGTTTTTAATATCAAATTTTTACCAAATTATTTAATTTAGTCTATTTCATTGTATTCATATTTTTTAATATTGATTTAAAATACTGTTATTTACTTAATCCCTTTTAAGACTGCATTGTTTGCTATTTATAGGTCAGAAATTGTAGCCTCCCTTTAACAAAATTCTATTTATAAGCTTATCTCCTTTTTAAATATTCAATTAATCTTTTTTCAAAGAAAATTATTTTTTATGAATAACACCAAAATTTTCAAAAGAAATCAATCTGTAGGATAAAATAGTTTAAATTTTGCCATAATTGAAAGGCATCAGATATTGAAGAATAAGCAATTACCTGGATACCTTTAGTAAAATAGAAAAAAATGAATATTTAAGCTAAAAATAAAGTTTGTTTGATACTCTGGTTTCTCTTCAAATCCACGAATAAATCTTTCGCCTTTTACTAAAGATTTCCGTGGAGAGGAACAATTTAACGAGTCTATAGACAATTTTTCAAACCCTGTATTGGTCAGGGTAACATAAAGTACAAAAAAGTGTCCGTATCTTTCTGTGTATGGTGGGTTGAAGAAATTTACAGTCCTAAACAAAACTGGGTTTCATTTTAATAGCTTAATTTCTTAGCAATTGTATAAGAATTCAAATTATTTATTACCTAATCACAGATCTTCCCCTGGCATATTATCGAAATGCATTTACTCAGTCTCATGCACATTCATACTCCTTTGTACAGATTATCATAAGTAGATACAAATGCTGCACAACATAAAACAGCATTATTTATAAATATATAAATTAATTTTAAATTGTTTGTTTGTTGTTTGATTATTTTCCAGTGGCAGATATTTCATGCTTCTTCAGGACGAGAACCAGTTCAACACAATCACAGTTCAAATAGGGGTGGGACAGGACTCCGAGGGGAACCAATATATAATAATCATGACTGCCACTGTAAAAGATATTTTAAAAGTGAAAAATGTTAATTATATTTTACTGATATATTTAATTCTTTAGTCATAATAATTTTCCTTTATCCTTTTTAATCTTAGCTCATTCCAATTATTGAGTGTGTAATAAAATAAAAAACTACAGTAATCCCCCTTTAACAATATTCTTTATAGTAGTAAATTTCCTTCTGAAGTATAAAATAAATATTTATCAAAAGAATAAAATTTTATATGAAAAATACCAGAAATTTTAAAAATGTTTGATCTTTCAGATGATATACTTACTGTTTTGGTCAAAATGGAAACAACAACAGGGTTGTAGAAAAGCAATATGCAATATACCTTTAGTAAATTGGAAAAATATTACATACTTAATATAAAAAATTTATATTAGCGGTACTCTGGTTTCTCTTCAATCCACGAACAAATCTTTCGCCTTTTACTAAAGATTTCCGTGGGGAGGAACAATTTAATGAGTCTATAGACAATTTTTCAAGCCCTGTATTGGTCAGGGTAACATATAATATTAAATAAAGTGTAGTTTTGAAAAGAGCAAATATTGTGGTTTGATTGTGGAAATATACAAATATCAATAAAAAAATTCTCATAAAGGATTTCATGCTTTTTGGATGAAATTCTTTGATACCAATTTTTTACACACAAGTTGTACATGTTTCTTTGATTTGTGACTCATCAGTTGTGCTCGGTGTCTAAAATGTTGAAAACCAAAACAACAATCCAAAAAGTTGAAGAGAAAATTCAAAAATGTGAAAATATCCTAAAGTGGTAAAGCCAAAATTATCTAAGGACAGAGCCAAGCACGAGGGAGATACTCCGTAGTTTTCACAAATTTCATAACAAAAAATTTCTAGTAACAATTTCGGGCTAGTATCGAAGTACATGTACTTGTCACTGAGCTGGGCTTTTAGATAGGTAGAACTTTTTTTTTTGTTTTGCTGAATTTTATACATTTATTTCCCTTGTATCAGTGAAATATGAAGATTTGTTCACACGAGGAAACTCATGTTTCCCGAGGGAAACATGACTTTTCAAGGGCGAACAAATCTTCATATTTCACTAATGCAAGGGAAATTAATTATTTATTCCACTAACTCTAGTTAAAACTATTAGCATTTTGAATAACTGGGATATGATGGTGAATCTGAGAGAGAAACACGATGTTTTGTTCAATATCACGTAAGAGAGTGTCAACCAATACATACATAGCTATGAAATAATATATATAGTGAAATAATACCAGATGTTCCAGTAGAAATCTGATTACTAGTTTGGTGATGTACGTTAGCTCCAAAGGACGATGAAATAAATCCAGTTTTCTTGTTGTTTTTATGCCCCTCGCAACTAAAAGTCCGTCTGTCCTGTTTTCCTTCCCATTATGGGTATATAGTTATTCTGCATAACTCCTCCTACAGTTTGAATTCTAGGAATTTTTCACTTTGCTGTCTGTTTGTACATATATTGAAGGTGTGCATGTCGTCAGGGTTTTGATTTTTATTAATATTTGCTCGTTTGGCAGATTGTTGAACTTTGTCATTTTTTGGAGTATTTACTCCATAAGAGGAGCATTTCCAGATAACTCCTCCTACAGTTTGAATGCTAGGAAGTTTTCACTTTTCTGGCTGTTTGTACATATATTGAAGGTGTGCATGTGGTCAGGGTTTTGATTTTTGTGTTAAAAATAGATGTCATATAATGCTGATTAAGGAGCTACATTTGATCTGAATCTTTGACCTATGTCCTCCCATGCTCAACTTTGTGTATTTTAAAATAGCACTTTGCATCTGCGGATGCATCAATTGTGTCTCCCCGAGACAATAATATCTCAAAGAAAGTCCTACATTGACTTTGTTATAATAGTTACTTCAGAGTGGAGTGCAGGGGCATCACTTTGTCTATTTTTTTTTCTGTATTCCGTCGTGTAATAGTTCTTTTGCATAAATGTCAATTAAATATCTTCAATTAAATAAAACAAAAATTAGGTAGGAAAAATATTTAACAAATATAGTTTAAATTTAGGTCAGAAGAAATTAATCTACAATAACAATAAATTTTAAACTTGATGATGGTAAATGGTGATATTGGTAAATGGTGATAATGGTAAATGGTGATAATGGTAAATGGTGATGATGGTTAAACTTAAATCATTGCATATATATTTCATATTAGTATTTCGGCTCCCAAGTTAATGGCTTCGATTTTATTAAGACATCTTCATATAACATATATTTTCTGAAACGCAACAACAAATTTCCTAAAATGTTTATTTGACAAGTAAAAATACATTAAATCTTGTAAAACCTGAAATTATAAAAATCTGCATCAGTTATAATAATGAATGATGGTATATAAAAATGAATGGTATTTTCAATGACTTCAAGAAAGAAAATTGATATACATATAGCAATTTTCAGAACTTTAATAATGCAAGGATCTGTACCCCTTTTCCTTGTGTTTATTCTTTGGATCAATGAATGAAGTTCTTTTCTGAAATTTAATAGTATGCTTACAATATTATAAAAAAAAAACTTGGATGTTAAAATTTAGTCTCTTCAGTTGGTATTGTACTTACCATTTCATTATGTTTGTCACAAATCGTATTGCATGATTTAAATGACAATAAAAGTTTGATTTGATTTGAGTAATATGAAAAAATAAATCTTTACATATATGGTAAATTTTGTGAAAGTGTTTACAAACTGATTCATTAGGAAAGCACCTTGGCTTAAGTATTTCATTATTAGTAGAAATATTTCTTTCTTTGAAATCTGCAAAGTTAAAAGTATGAAATTTAAATACCAAGAGGAGCTATCCAAAAAAGGAAAATTTTAAAACTATATGGGAAGAAAAATCACATTTCTCAGATCTAGAAGAGGATTGTTATATTTGTTGGATTAATAGGATGGATGGATGATTATTGTTTAACGTCCAGTGGCAACCAAGTGCATATCAGGACGAGAACATGTTGATATGATAATGAATATGATCCCTGCTTTGTACTAGACCGACACGCTAAGTCGGATTTTTAATGTGCTAGCTCACGAGGTAACTGTCCGCAGGAAGACATCACCTCACTCGGACACATTATACTGACTCCGAGCCGACCAGTCTTTGCTCTTACTCCTAGATGCCGCGTGCTTGGCGGAGAAGCAGCAAATACCAATTTTAATGTCTTTGGTTTGACCCGGCCGGGGATCGAACCAGCGACCTTCCGCACTCGGTTGTTGGATTAATAAGAATAATTGAAGGATATGTAGGATCAGTAACATAATTAGAAAAGCAATCATCGTTTAATGTATTACCTGAGTCTCTTTAAGTTGGAATCAAAGATACTTGCTATGGATAATTCTAGTTTATGATCAGAATAATTTTAATAATTTTACCCAGAAATAAGATGGCAAAGTTAAAAAAATATCATACGAGTCATTTATTTATGTCCCTTTTAAATTTGAATAAGATTTGTATGATATAACAGAAACATTTATGTTTCTAGGTTGGTACCAGTTTAATCCCATTTTCTGAAAGATTTTTTCATATTGCTTACAAGGGGGACAACTATGCAGCACTTCAAAGCAATTTATTATTGTGTTTATCTCCCTTTGTACATTTGCAAATGTTTTTTAGTTAGTAGTTTATATTTGTTAGCAAAGAGTTTAATTATCTGCCATTTGTTAACATAGAGTAATTAACAAATAATTGAAGATTTGAAGCCGTTTGACAACTAAAACAATATGCATTCTCTTTACAGATACATTATGGATGGCAGAGGTTAGTGACTTATTCGTTTAAAAAAATTTTGGCATTTTAATGTGAATGAGGATACATCAGAAGAAATGCTTAAGGGACCTAGAACTGGTAAAGGCCTAGCTTCATTTTGTCCATTCTTTGCAAACAATTTCGACTGTGGACAGTATAAAAGATGTTCCAGAAGCATGGGGTAAGAGGAAAGCAGAGAAAAAAAACAGCTGTATGAAGTATGAGTGAGCAAGCAGAAAGAGCGTGATGTGGAAAGAGACTAAGAGAGGAGCTGCAAACTGCACAGCACACATTGGCTTGATCACAACAGAAGGTCCATCAACTATAGGGATAATGGTATATTGGTCTGAAACATTCATTGATAGTTGATACTGTTGCACTATCTAAATTTACATACAATCAGCACCCAAATGATCAAAAGATAGACACAGATTTCTGAAGATCATGCCTGACAAGTTGTAAACATGTAAAGAGCAATAATTTGTTTGTTTGTTACTTTAGTTGGGGTTTAACACCGTTTTTATTGGTGGAGGAAGCCGGAGTACCCGGAGAGAACCACGACCTTCAGTAGGAAAATTGGCAATCCTTGTCAATTAAGATCAGAGTCGAACACACCCCACCACATGTGATATTCGAACTCACAACCCCAGCGGTGACAGGCTATTGATCAAAAGTAGTCATGACGAACTACCTAGATCACTCGGCCACTGGGGCCCACAATAATTTGTAGAAATTAACTGTCCATAAAGAGTGTGAATGTAAATAAATTCAACAAAGGATAAATATAGCACATTTTTTCATTAGATAAATGTGAAATCTTACGGTTAAGTTCTTTTTAAGAAACCTGTCCCTATTTTCAGAATCCCAACTAAAAGCTGTAATTCTAATAGAGTTATTTCCCTCTATAGGACAGTTGGTTCACAGAAATGCAAAATAAAATTGAAAAGTATTACTTGAATGTAAACACATTTTCAAGTCAATTTTGATTACAGGATGTTGGAAGAAAAATAACTAAAATTTATATTGCACATATCTTTTTGCTGCCACTAAATGCAAGGGAAATAACTCTATGTAATTTAAGATTTTTATTGGTGAAATCAGAAAAGTATATCTTATAAAAAGCTCCATTAGCATTAAGAAGAAACTGTTATATTTCTTTACAGCTTCTTGTGTGTTTCACAATATCTATGAAGTTGAAAGGATACATGGAATTCTTGTCCACAACTAGAGGGTGTCAGGAAGAAAGCTGTAAGGCAAAGGTAATAAATATTTGGTTCAGCTTTGTTCAACTATGTAAACCCAATATTGAAATCTGGTTGCTATATAGAGAATAATACATGACAAAATCTGTATCACCCCAAGATTTCAATATCAGCCAGAGGGCCTCTGGCCCAAGGGATAATATTGATTGAAGGATGATACAGATTTTGACATGTTTTATTCGCTTTATCATATGTTTTAACAGATCTTTCTGTTCACGTGACCAATATCATTTTAAGGGGGGTGATAACGATATCATCACGGTAGAAATTACAGCTGACAATGTTCTTTCAGTATCGTATGTGCAATTTTCCTTTATTTAGTTCTAAGTATATGATAAAAAAAATTTTATAGAATTTTGTTGATTATCAATAACCAATATCCTAAACTAATTCAGAATTTCTGAAGTTGTTTTTCGTTCAGTAAATTTTTGTGGATACTGAAATTTTGGGTTTTTTTTTTTGTGATTTTAATATTATGTTTGTTTAGTTGGGGTTTTACACCATTTTCAGCACATTTGGCTATTTCCAGCGGTCAGTTTTTATTGGTGGAGGAAGCCGGATTACCCGGAGAGAACCACGACCTTCGGTAGGAAAATTGGCAATCCTTGTCAATTAGGATCAAAGTCGAACACACCCCGCCACAGGTGAGATTCGAACTCGCAACCTCAGCGTTGACAGGCTAGTGATCATTAGTAGTCATGACAAACTACCTGTACCACTCGGCCACCGAGGCCCCTTAATATTATGAAATGTGTATTTCAATTGATTAATTTAATTTGTTTATTTTTGTACCCATGAAATCTATAAAAATTGGTATCAACAAAATATAACGTATTTATAGTATCTTTTGTGAGCTTGATTGTAGTATATCAAATATTCTTTTTCAAAATATTAATCATGGATTTTTGGTCCCATTTAGAAAAAAGTCTAAAAAAAATTCTGCAGATCATCGTACTTGTGTTGGTATTGTTACAGTTTGGAGTGAAAATGTTTGCCGATCTGTAGTACTTCAAACATGTTTGTAATGTTACGGAAATTTCTACTTATTATATTTGTCCAAATATTGATGGAAAGCACTTAAAAAAGAAAAATTTGTATAGGTTGATGTTTGTATAGAACTACTTTCATATTACTCCAGTTGGTAAACAAATATTTCTTCTAAACTTAGTTGTCAAGTCAATTTTAACAGGGTCAGTGGATGAATGGATGGGTTTGTAAAGAGGAAAAATGTCTGTATCAGAAAAAAAAATCCAATATTGTTTTAGGCATGGTGTACTTTTAATATGCATTATTGAGGGGCATCAGTTATTTTTCTTTTGATAATATGGGAATTATTCACTGGCCAAGTTTTTTACTATATGCTTATGACTAGTGATAATTCTACAAGGCTGAGTATTACAGTAAAATCAAGAAACTGTCTAATTGACCAGATTTTCTTTCATTACTGTGTGAAGCCTCCCGAGCTTCTGGCCAATCGCCTGTCATAAATTGCTAAAATAATAACAGGATTTTTATTGGAAAATCCAGTTAAAAATTTTCCACTGTTTAATACTTTAACCTTTAATCTATAAATGCTGAGAAGGGTGGTATGGCCCTACAGGAGTTTCTCCCAAACTACCTTTTAGGTTTTCTGCATGAAAAAGATTTTGGCCCTGAATACATGAGCAGTTTAACACAAAAAGTCATAAGACTCAAATTTGCTTGAATACTTTTAAATAAACAGATCTGAATTGAAATATTTAGTCTGACAGGGTAATTTTAAGAAAGTGTAGTTTGGCCAACGGTGTATCATACAATGTATATAGAAAAATTATTATATTGTTTTGTACAGAAATTATTTCAAATGCTTCCCATGATTGTAATATTCTCTGAATGGCACGGGTTAAAGTCCAAAATGTTTGAAGGATTTTTAACTTTTAAATGATTTAATTCATAAATTTTAAGATTTGAAAATTGATATCAGAATATTATAGATCAAATGAAAACAGGTGATAAGGCAGACCTACCTAAAGAATCAAAGGTGCTTTTGATAGTCTAATATCCTTCAAAATTTGAGAAAATCTTTTTTTCCTTAAAGTGAAGCAAGGTTAAAAATCAGAGAAATTCTCAAACAAAATGAAAGATATTGTAAGGTTAAAATAAGATATAGATTCAATATTGATTACACTTTTCATCTCAAATTCTTTACACAGTAAAGCAGACTTATCAGATTGCTGAAAAATAGGTAAAACAAAACATACATTCCTAACCCAAAATAATGAAAGGTCCTCCACCCCATAAAAACATATTCTAAACAGTTTTATTGATGTTTAACATATAAATCTGAAGTTTTAAATGCAAAGAAAAAATCAGTACATCACTCAATTTTCAAGCAAAACTCGATGTGGTCTTGTAAATGTCTCTGTATGGAGTCCTAAAAACTTTAAATTTCTTATTTTTACAATTTGTATTAAAAGATTACTAAAAAGGTGTGTGAACTTGTATAAAATACAAGAGGGGCTTGTAGGTGAAAATGGCTGCATAACCCCTATCAAATTTTGGAATACAGTAATAAACAAATTAACCAAATTTGTCCTATTGGATGTGCCTCTGTATTCACTATGTTTTTATATGAGTTCAAAACAGTTGTGCAATTTGGCTTATTAAATTTATTTAATGAAAAGCTACTTGTTGTTTTAAAAGTGTTCTTCTTTTTTGTAAGTGCTTTCGTTCTTTATTATCTTTCATTATTATGTTAAATTTAGAAATACCGATTTTCCCAGTACAAACAATTAATATAAATCAATTTTACCCCAATTACCCTTGTATGTTTTATTTTATTTTTCTTTCTTTGTAAAAGTGAGAAAAGATCTTATCAAAAAAAAGTCTGAGTGTTCTCTTTATTTTATTACTTTCAAGATCTTATTTTTAAGATTTTTATCATTTTTATAGTTTTATGAATTACAAGACCAACTGAGTAATATTCAAGGAAAAAACTATTAGTAATTGTTCTTATTCTTTGATGATAAAATCTCATTTAAAATGTTTAAAATCTTAAAAATTCAATAAAAAATTTTATTACTGTATTTTTGTTATAATATGCCCCAATATTGTGTAATATTTGTAAGAAATTGAAATGGCTTCAAAGAAAAGATTTGAATGAAATTGAAATTTGAAATAAAATTACTGATTGGTATTGGTAGTTTTTCTGATTCTGTAATTATAAAATATTTTAAAAATTCACCATATTAAAAATTGAGTAAAAATAAGTTGTGCAACAAATCTGGTATCATAGAATATCTATAATTATACCCCCGCTCTGAAGGAGATGAAGGGTATACTTTTTTACCCTTGTGGTTTTTCATCACACTTTTCTCTGCAACTTCTCATCACAGCCAATTGATATTTTGTCACAAGTGGTACACCATATTGTGGGATATGTTTTCGGACCAAGGTGACATCAACTTTCAACCTTATGGTTTTGAATAAAAAAAATTTCATCACACTTTTCTCTGCAACTACTCGTCACAGCCGGTTGACATTTTGTCACACGTCTTCTATAGGTACGCCATATTGTGGGATACTTTTTTGGACCAAGGTGACATCAACCCCCTGTTTGACGACTTGTTTATTTTCAACCTTATGGTTTTCAATACAAAACTTTTCATTTTGCTTTTCTTTGCTACTACTCATCACAGCCACTTGATATTTTGTCACAATCCTGCTATAGGTACACCATATTGTAGGATCAGTTTTCGGACCAAGGCGACATCAACCTTCTGTTTAACGACTTTGTTTATTTTTCGACGTTATTGAAAAGCATGGGTATTACGTGTTCGCTTTTGTTTTTTAGCTCACCTGACCCAAAGAGTCAAGTGAGCTATTCTCATCACTTGGCGTCCGTCGTCGTCCTTCGTCGTCAACTTTTACAAAAATCTTCTCCTCTGAAACTACTGGGCCAAATGGAACCAAACTTGGCCACACGCATCATTAGGGTATCTAGTTTAAAAAATATGTCCGATGACCCCACCTGCCAACCAACATGGCCGACATGTCTAAAAATAGAACATAGGGGTAAACTGCAGTTTTTGTCTTATATCTCAAAAACTAAAGCAATTAGAGCAAAACTGACGGGGTAAAAATTTTCATCAGGTCAAGATCTACCTGTCATGAAATTTTCAGACGAATCGGTCAACCCTTTGTTGGGTTATTGCCCCTGAATTGTTAATTTTAAGGCAATTTTGCAGTTTTAGGTTATTTATTATCTTGAATATTATTATAGATAAAGACAAATTGTAAACAACAAAAATGTTCAACAAAGTAGGATCTACAAATAAGTCAACATGACCAAAATCAGTGATTGACCCCTTATAGGAGTTTTAGCGCTTTAAAGACGTCATCCAGCATAAACTTTCCTTTAAAGATCTTTTTCTCTCGAACCACTGGGCCAATTGAGACCAAACTTTGGTGGAATGGTCCTTGGGTGGCCCCCTTCCAAAATTATGTCTGGCATCACCGACTTCCAACCGACATGGTTGCTGTTACTAAAAATAGAAAGGGGTGAATTTAAAAAATCTTCTTATATGAAACTACAAGGCCAGTTGGAACCAAAGTTGGCAGGAATGGTTCTTAGGAGGTTCTCTTTCAGAAATATGTCCAATGACCCGGACTGTTAACCAAGATGGCCGCAACAGCCAAAGTTAGTTTAACATAGGGCCCTATGGGAAAATTCAGTGAAAAATCTTCTTGTCTGAAACCACTAAGCCAATTAGAATTAGACTTACCTAGGCAGCAATGGTCATTAGATGGTCCTCTTACAGAGGTATGTCCGATGACCCGGACTGTCAACCAAGATGGCCGCCACAACCGAACTTAGTTTAACATAGGGCCCTATAGGAAAATTAATTGAAAAATCTTCTTGTCTGAAACCACTTGACATATTGGAGCCAGACTTGGCAGCACTGGTCCTTAGGAGGTCCTTTTTCAGAAAAGTGTCTGATTTCGTGGACTGTGAACCAAGATGGCCGCCACAGCAGAACTTAGTTTAACATAGGACCCTTTGGGAAATTCACTCAAAAATCTTTTTGTCTGAAACCACTAAGCCAATTAGAATAAGACTTGGGAACAATGGTCCTTAGATGGTCCTCTTTCAGAATTTTGTGCGATGACCCAGACTGTCAACCAAGATGGCCGCCACACTCGAACTTAGTTTAACATAGGGCCCTATGGGAAAATTCCTTGAAAAATCTTCTTGTCTGAAACCACTTGACATATTGGAGCCAGACTTGGCAGTATTTGTCCTTAGGAGGTCCTCTTTCAGAAATGTGTCCGATAACCCGGATTGTCAACCAAGATGGCTGCCACACTGAACTTTGTTAAATATTGGACTTTATAGGAAAGTTCATTTAAAAATCTTCTTGTCTGAAACTGCTTAGCCAGTTGGAACAAGACTTAGCAGAAATGGTCCTTAGATGGTTTTCTTTTAGAAATATATTCGTTGACCTGGAATGTCAACCAAGATGACTGCCACAGCTGAAATTAGTTTAACATAGAATCCTATAGAAAAAAAATGTGTGAGTCTTCCAAGGAAGACATGTGTCGCCTGCGGACATCAATTTTTACAAAAGATATTAAAATTTTCTAAAAATGAAATATATATGCACACCTTTGCATTAAAGTTAACGGACAGAGAAAGTTTCTTCAAATTGCGCTGAGCCGTTATGGAGTAGTTGAGGATAGAAGTTTTGAATCCTTCTTTTTTTTTTCAAAGATGGCAATTTTTACCAAAAAAAAATTAAAATTTAAAAAAATAAAATATATATGCACACCTGTGCATGAAGTTTAATGCACAGAGGAAGTTTCATCAAATTCCTTTGAGCGGTTATAGAGTAGTTGAAGATAGAAGTTTTGCCCCCCCCCCTTTATTGCAAAAATGTCAATTTTTACTAAAAAAATTTGAAATTTTCTAAAAATGAAATACATATGCACACCTGTGCATTAAGGTTAATGTACAGAGAAAGTTTCATCAAATTCCTTTGAGCGGTTATGGAGTAGTTGAGGATAGAAGTTTTTACCCCCCCTTTTTTTTCAAAAATGTCAATTTTTAGAGAAAAAAAATTAAAATTTTCTAAAAATGAAATATATATGCACACCTGTGCATTAAGGTTAATTCACAGAGAAAGTTTCACCAAATTCCTTTGAGCAGCTATGGAGTAGTTGCGGATAGAAGTTTTGAACCCCCCCCCCCCCCCTTTTTTTACAAAAATGTCAATTTTTACACAAAAAAAAATTTAATTTTTAAAAATAAAATATATATGCACACCTGTGCATTAAGGTTAATGCCCAGAGAAAGTTTCATCAAATTCCTTTGAGCGGTTATGGAGTAGTTGAGGATAGAAGTTTTGCCCCCCCCCCCCTTTTTTTACAAAAATGTCAATTTTTACAAAAAAAAAAATTTAATTTTCTAAAAATGAAATATATATGCACACCTTTGCATTAAGGTTAATGCACAGAGAAAGTTTCATCAAATTCCTTTGAGGGGTTTAGGAGGAGTTGAGGATAGAAGAAAAGTGTGACGACGCAACCAGCCAAATTGACTGAAACACTTATATTTTTAGGTCTGCTCAAGGTGAAAAGTTAAATCCAGGTGAACGATACAGGCTCTTGAGAGCCTCTAGTTTGGGTTGGGGGAGGGGGGGGGTTGTTTTCAACACTTTTGGTCTTGAGTTGTAAATCAACAAAATATGCACATCTTGTGCAAAAAATCTGAACATGTATTTTTAGTGGGTTATTATTACAAGTGGACTCAGGGGTTTTTTGTAACTCATTAAGGTGAGTCCAGTTTTGGTTAGGACTCCCCTAAATTCTAAGATATAGCTATTATTTCAATTGAAGAACTCAATTAGTGGTTTGGGACTTCCCAAACTGAAATCTTACCAAAAACCCTGGGATTTACAATTGTTGTAAGACATAAAATATGTGCTTCACATGTACCTATTTTATAGGACATGTTATGTCCTATGAATATTACAAGTTTTTTACCATTTAACATAATAAAGTAATTTTATGAAATATTTTAAAATTTGATATCAAAGATTGCATGTCTCTGTAATTTAGTTTAGACATGTATATTTTATTTGCAAAAAAGATGCAAACTGAATCAGACACATGTTAAACAAACTCATGAAGTCTTCTCCATGTAATAAAACCACACAAACAAATACCAGTAATTAGTTTTAAACAGCCTTATTTTCTTTTTCTAATGTGTTAGGGTAGATAATTTTTAAATCATTTTTTTCAATAACAGATTTAAATGTTGATATCAATAAGTGTAGTAACATTGAGATACAGTTCTCAGCATGATAGCTTGATCTATGATTGAAGATTCTCACCAAAAGATTCAAATTTTAAGTGCCATCATTTAATATCTTATCATTTTTTGTTCACACCCAGATGAAATCTGAATTCACTATGATTAGTTCTATATGACTTCAAAACTTTAAGTAAATAAATAGAGCCATGCAAAACTTTGTTGACAGTTTGTCTGAGTAAGGCACAATCTCAAAATAAAAAATTTGTAAGGGTTCCACGGAACCCAGTGTCTCAACTGCTTTCGCGGTTGTTTATGTTTTCAGTGTACTTGTGGAATGTACATAATTTTTCTCCACGTTATTTATTGATCATGAAGAAGGTTATGTCCAAATTCGGTAAAAATCCAGGATGGTTTAAGAAAGTAATTAATGTTTTAAAAACTTAACTGCGGACTGTATAATGTTAACTGGGAGAAAAACTAAGTCCATTTATAATTAAAATACAGAAAAATGGGGGAAAAAATTCCACTGGATATACTATCTTTTGATCATGAACAAGCTTCTATCAAAGTTTGGTAAAAATCTAGGATAGTTTAAAAAAGTTATTAATGTAAATGTTGATGCCACCGCCGATGCTGCCAGCGTTGACGGAATGTAGGATGGCTATATCTCACTTCCGCCACAAAAGTCACAGGCTTGAAAAAAATGAAGAAGCAGTCTTTCTATTTTCTCGCTTGTGTTGAATAAGAGACTTCAGTTTAAGCCAATTAAAGGTAATTGATAGATTATCATCCCCATCTGCCCCTTGAAAATTGGACCACACTCCATATTTTTATTTTTACGGAATTTGATTTTTGGAAATTTCTCATGAGTCTGTTCCATATAAATCTTTGATAATGTACTTAATCTTCTTCAATACAACAGAAGAGGATCCAATTTTGGTTGGCAGGGGGATTGGTGTCCTAAACCACCCCAAAAACTCCCTTGAATCTATCACTGGAACGATGCTCAAACAAAAGCATTCTCTTCCCAGAGAAATTGAAGAAACATTATTGTGTCTTGGAACCTTTTTATCTGTCAAGAATTAGGGATTTTCAAATATCTTCACTATCTGCTATTGGGAATAAAAATTATTGGTATTTGGTTAACCAAGATAATAAAGTTGCTTCCCTTAAGACATAAGGAGCAAAGGGAGATAATCCTTTTGTTAACTTGGTTAACCAACTATTGTTTATAATTTCTTTATACTGTCCATCCTTTAGATTTTACTTAGTGGGACAAATTTAAGGGAGCAGACTGTTTTATACAAGTTAGACTGTGAAAATGTCCAGATATTAAAATTTAAATGTTGAAATTTCATTAGTATAAAAAGTACAAAAAGTGACGCTAATTATTTAAGTTCATAGCAATTTAACAGGCTATATGATACTAAAATATAATTTTAAATAGACATGTAGCCTTGTCAAAATTTAATATGTATATAATATTGCATGATTTTATTACATATCGGTAAACTTTTGATACTTGTCAATGGAATAAGATATCAAAAGAGATGGCTCGTGCCCAGTTACTGAGTACATTAACTACTTAATGAGGCATTTAACTTGGCACTGTCATGTGATGGCATTGGAGGTATATGGTCATGAATGGTGTAACTAGGTCAGTTTGTTCAGTAGGCCAGATGCTGTATTAATGTTTATATTTGGGGGGGGGGAGGTGTGGGGGAGGGGGATTGAATAGGCAAATTTAAATCTATTCGTTTATGTAGAACTTTTCTGAAGTCGATAAAACACCATAAGATCAAAGGTTACTCTAATCCTGATCAAAACTGAATGGATTAGAATCCTGGTAGTTCGCAGATGTGGCATTGCTGTTATTTTTGTAAAATAGTACTTTTTAAGCCCCTACAAGGAATATTCGGGCAGGGGGAGGTTGGGGGGCGGGAGCATATTATTTGCTTATTATAATGAATGGTTTACATAAATTTTAAATTGGACCTGAAATCAATATACAGTACAGCATATTCTGTAAGACAAGAAAATATAAGGATATGGAGTAACTGTCATTGAGAGACAATAAGTTAGGATTAAATGCAGGGAAAAGTTTATAATGCAAAATTTTCAGAAAATTTTTCATACCTGCCTACATTAATAGCTCGCTCTATCACTATAATAGTCTTTTGTATGTGTTTTGTTTTAATGTGGAAATACTGTGAAATTTTCAGTAGTAATAGTTTTATTAAGGAAAACGGCCAAATATTTCATTATTTCTTTGGAGAGTGACTATGACTTTCAAATTTAATGCTTGTAATTTTTTAATGTCATAACAAACAAATTCAGCACTTCAGTATGAAGACGTACTCTTTAAAAGTGGATTTGCTTAGTCAAAATTGGATTAAATTAAAAAGAATTTTAAAAACAATATTTCGTAATTGAAAGTTTTACACATGTTTTTCTAATAGGTGATAATCGCTAAGTGTGGGTTAAAGTGATTTAAAAGTATATATTTTCAACTTTAGATTGAATATATTGGCAACGCTATCTTTGTTTTGGGCGAGATTGTCTGCCATGCCCCACCTAATCCAAACAGGTGTGAAACTTAATGATAGCATGCACACCTGTTGTCAATCAGACTCAAAGAAGTTCGTTTTCACCTGTATAATTACCTTTATATAAATTAACATGTCTGTCAGTGTCCTTTGTGTTCGTAGAAATTAAACCCGGTAACAAAACAAAAACTTAGGTACACGCCCAATTAAACTTTTGTACTTGTATTACATGTATACAGTTTATGTTCCGTATAATCTTTTCTTTTGTCATCTTTTGTATTATAATCATTATTTAATATAATTGTTATTTTTTGTTTTGTTTTATTTATATGGTTGTATTTTTTTGGGGGGGGGGGTGGGGAGGGGGTGATGGACTGGGAAATTCTTGAACAATTTTTGAAGAATATTGATCTTAACCACTACTTACAATAAAATTTAAGGTTATGGGGTATTTCCATAAAAAGAAAGAAAAGAAACGCAGTCCCATAGGAAGAAACATAGAACAGATAGATTAGATCTATGAGGCCACTTTATGGACTTGCAACAGAAATATAGAAACACGGTCCTATAGGAATAAACACAGAACAGATAGATTAGATCTATCAGGCCACTTTATGGACCTGCAACTCAAATATAGAAACACAGTCCAATAGGAATAAACATGGAAAAGATAGATTAGGTCTATGAGGCCACTTTATAGACCTGTACATGTAACTCAAATATAGAAACACAGTCCCATAGGAATAAACATAGAAAAGATAGATTAGATCTATGAGGCCACTTTATGGACCTGCAACTCAAATATAGAAAAATAGTCCCATTGGAATAAACATGGAAAAGATAGATTAGATCTATCAGGCCACTTTATGGACCTGTAACTCAAATATAGAAACACAGTCCCATAGGAATAAACATGGAAAAGATAGATTAGATCTATGAGGCCACTTTCTGGACCTGCAACTCAAATATAGAAAGCCAGTCCCATAGGAATAAACATGGAAAAGATAGATTAGATCTATGAGGCCACTTTCTGGACCTGCAACTCAAATATAGAAAGCCAGTCCCATAGGAATAAACATGGAAAAGATAGATTAGATCTATGAGGCCACTTTATGGACCTGCAACTCAAATATAGAAAAATAGTCCCATTGGAATAAACATGGAAAAGATAGATTAGATCTATCGGGCCACTTTATGGACCTGCAACTCAAATATAGAAACACAGTCCCATAGGAATAAACATGGAAAAGATAGATTAGATCTATGAGGCCACTTTATGGACCTGCAACTCAAATATAGAAAAACAGTCCCATTTGAATAAACATGGAAAAGATAGATTAGATCTATGAGGCCATTTTCTGGACCTGCAACTCAAATATAGAAACACAGTCTCATAGGAATAAACATGGAAAAGATAGAATAGATCTATCAGACTACTAAATGGACCTAAACTAAAAATTTATCTTTTACTGCTAGCTATGTTAAGATATATGTAGGGTTCAATATAGATAGATATTCTACATATAGCAGCTATGATTGAAGCAACATTAACACAACTCTTCATTTGGTTAAAATAGTAATGATAACAATGCTTAATGACAGACTTAAAAATAGGGCATTTCAACACTGTTCATGGAAGAATTCCATTGTTTCCAAAAACACAGACTTAAATTTTACCGTTTTAAAGCAATATCGTAATCTGAGTGAAACGATAAAATTTTAAATTCGTGGGAGTTCAGTTTACCAAATAAATGATTAAAATTTCATATGTTATAAACAAAAATTATAATCCATATAGAGTGATAAAATTTATAGATGGTCAGCAACAGTGATATTTAAGGCCTCAGATTTCTTAAAGTCTTATCTGCCATCACTTTCAATATATATATCTTTATGCGGTGTGTATGTGAAGTTGAACAAAATAAGAGGGTGTCAGGATAGTAAATTTGGAGGCTTGGTTACCGATAAAACCAGTTTAATCCCACGACTTACTTAGCCTCCATACCAAGCAAGAATATCATGAATTCTTTGTTCACGCCTGGTTATCCCTTTCATGCATAACAATTTATAATGTTAAATATTGTCATTATTCTGTTTTATTTTTAAAATCTTAGAATGGGTGTCGCTGTAATATTATTTTCTTAGCTTAGTTCTAGCTGCAAAACCTAATCCGTACTAAATTTCAATCTCTTTCATAGCCATATATTAGTTTAGAACGAATTCTTCAACAATAATAGTATGTACATAAATGTGTAAATACATACACATCAAATGAGAACTATTTCATTGATTCACCTTCCTCAATTTTGAAATTACTCAGCATTTTGTAAAAATTTAACCATAACAACTTGTTATGAATTAGAGAGATAAGTTGGTGTAATGTTATGCATTGGAATTTGTATTTTGTTGTCTTTTTATGTGAAAGTTTGGATGGAGGTATGACTAAGTTCATTGGTTGGTATACTCACGTTTTCTATTATCTCCACTGGACGTTAAACAGTAATTCATCCATCCATCTATTATCTCAGTTTTTGACCAGGTTTTTTTCAGTTGAGAATATCTGGTTATTTGTTTGACAAAGTACTGGTGTTGGGTGGCTGGCAGGTTGCTCTGCTCCAAACAACAATAAAGAAAAATCTGGTTTACTGTAAGTTTGACAGATCATTTCTATATTGATATATAAATTTTCAAATTTTGATGAAATTGTAAGAAAATGAGGTATGTGTGAATAAGACTAGATTCCATAGGACTAAACATGGGAATTTTTTTATCACATCTAAGGATCATTGCTTCCCCTTCAGCAAACAGCAGTAGTACACTTCTTCAAGGTAGATCTAATCTATCTTTTCCATGTTTATTCCTATGGGACTGTGTTTTATTACTGATTATCTCATATCCTTTCAGGGCCTCGGTGGCCGAGTGGTCTATGTAGTTCGTCAAGACTACTAATGATTACTAGCCTGTCAACGCTGGGATTGTGAGTTCGAATCTCACCTGTGGCGGGGTGTATTGGACTCCGATCTTAATTGACAAGGATTGCCAATTTTCCTACCAAAGGTTGGTGGTTCTCTCCGGGTACTCCAGCTTCCTCCACCAATAAAAACTGGCTGCCGCGAAATGGCCAAATGTGCTGAAAACGGCATTAAACCCCAACTAACCAAACATATCCTTTAATTTTCTGGTAAGTAATGGTTTAGATGAATGTTCTTCAAAAATTGCCTCAGAATTTAGATTCTCGGAGGCTGTCCATCTCACCGCACAATACTCCACCCCCATACATACCAATGCTCTGGACCTGACCCTGAGCCTCTGGGAATTTTTGGGGAAACACCTTCAAATAACCTTCAAATACTTTAAATTCATTTTCAGCCTGACCTGGTCCTCCTAGAAAGACTTTGCCCTGGAACTACTGGGGATCTTAAGTGGTGCCCACACCCTCTCTCCAATTTTCTCAGGGTTTCTATTATTAGCTCACCTGGCCTAAAAGGCCATGTGAGCTTTTCTCATCACTTTGCGTCCGTCGTCGTCGTCGTCGTCGTCGTCGTATGTCGTCGTCGTAAACTTTTCACATTTTTATCAACTCCTCTGAAACCACTGAACCAATTTAAACCAAACTTAAGTGGAATGGTCCTTGGATGGTCCCCTTTAAAAATTGTGTTCGGTTTTCCCGGGCGCCATCCAATATGGCTGCCATGGTCGCACATAGTTTAACCTTGGACGCTATGGGAATTTTAACATTTTCGTTATCTTGTCTGAGACCATTAGGCCAATTTGAACCAAACTTTGGTGGAATGGTCCTTGGGTAGCCCCTTTTAAAATCTGTGTTCAGTTTCCCCGAACGCCATCCAACATGGCCGCCATGGCTGGACTTAGTTTAACATTGAGCCTATGGGAATTTTAATTTTCCATCAACTCCTCTGAAACCACTAAACCAATTTAAACCAAACTTAAGTGGAATGGTCCTTGGATGGTCCCCTTTAAAATGTGTGTTTGGTTTTCAGGGGCGCCATCCAATATGGCTGCCATGGTTGGACATAGTTTAACCTTGGACCCTATGGGAATTTTAACATTTTCGTTATCTTGTCTGAGACCAGTAGGCCAATTTGAACCAAACTTTGGTGGAATGGTCCTTGGGTGGCCCCTTATAAAATATGTGTTTGATTTCCCTGAACGCCATCCAACATGGCCGCTATGGCTGGACTTAGTTAAACATTTAGCCTATGGGAATTTTACTTTTTCGTCAACGTCCCTGAAACAACTGAGCCAATTTGAACCAAACTTTGGTGGAATGGTCCTTGGATGGCCCCTTTCCAAACTTATATTTGGCATCCCCGACTTCCAACTGACATGGCTGCTGTTTCTAAAAATAGAAAAAAAGGGGGGGGGGATGAATTTCAAAAATCTTCTATGAAACTACAAGGCCAGTTTCAACCAAATTTGGCAGTAATGGTTCTTAGAAGGTTCTCTTTCAGAATGATGTCTGATGACCCAGACTGTTAAACAAGATGGCAGCCACAGCCAAACTTAGTTAAACACAGGGCCCTATGGGAAAATTCATTGAAAAATCTTCTTGTCTGAAACCACTTTACCAATTGGAACCAGACTTTGCAGCAATGGTCCTTATATGGTCCTCTTTCAGAATTATGTCCCATGACCTGGACTGTCAACCGAGATGGCTGCCACAACCTAACGTAGTTTCACATAAGGCCATATGGGAAAATTCATCGAAAAATCTTCTTGTCTGAAACCACTTGACCAATTGGAACCAGACTTCGCAGCAATGGTCCTTAGGAGGTCCTCTTTCAGAATTATCTGATTTCGTGGAATTTGAACTAAGATGGCCGACACAGCCGAACTTAGTTTAACATAGGACCCTATTGGAAATTCACTCAAAAATCTTCTGGTCTGAAACCAGTAAGCCAATTAGAACTAGACTTGGTAGCAATGGTCCTTAGATGGTTCTCTTTTAGAAATGTGTCCATTGACCTAGACTGTCAACCATCTTGGCTCCCAAAGCCAAAGTTAGTTCAACATAGAATCCTATAGAAAAACCAGCCAAATCTTTAGTCCTGCTCAAGATGAAAAGTTCAGTGCAGGTGAGCGATACAGGCTCTTTAGAGCCTCTAGTTTATAAGTTGGCAAAAAAAAAATAAAAAAATAAAAAATAAACATACAACCAAAAATAATTCTTCAAGGAG
Organism: Mytilisepta virgata; assembly: GCA_028015205.1. NCBI lineage: Eukaryota > Metazoa > Mollusca > Bivalvia > Mytilida > Mytilidae > Mytilisepta > Mytilisepta virgata. Next base: position 9,762,428 of record CM051508.1, on the reverse strand, counting down.
TAATACAGGATACCCCAAAGGTGAAGGTGACAAGAGGAGCACAAAATGGCCTCAGAAACAATGGTCTGAAATTAAAGTCTAATTTTAAATAAACATGTTTATGAGTTGTTTTAAAACACGGAGGATATTTGGAATAAAGTTACACATTTCTCAAGGTTAAATTTAGAAAACATTGAATTAAATTGTGAACATAATTTTTCTTCTGTCGGTGAAACATTATTCATTGAATTGAAAAAGGCGTCCATTTATAATAATTTTTCAATGTTATCCTTGGTCCAGATTTAAAGTATTTATTGATGGGATTTGAGATGGCTCCAGTTTTACTGGACTTCTCGATTCTAGCGTTTCTAATTCTGTGCAGAATATCTGGGCTCGACAATTTCACTGTTTTAAAATCAATGGGAATATTTTAGTTGGGCGGAATTTTGAAGATAAATTATTGAATAATAACTCATCATACCCTCTCCTGAATTATTTAGTCCAATTTGTACATTTCACAAAAAGTTGAAAATGGCAGACATTTTATGAAAATGAACTTAGCAACAAGTTTTTCCAATGAAGTTGTGCATGAAATCAGTCAGAGTAAGGTATCTTTATGAATATTGTAATAGTATAGTAAAATATGAAAATGGGTTTTTTTTTTCAATTGGTTTAATTTTTGAGTACATTGGTGTATAACAGTAGAGCATGATTTGTCTCCCAAAATTACCTATCGAACCTGGAACCCTTGGTACAGTAGTCCACCGCTCTACCAACTGAGATAAAGGAGTACTCCAATAGTGCAGCTAATGGAGGATGGTTATAAACCTGTTACCATTCTATGACTTCACTCAGACATTACACTTTCCCCACCTCAAGAGTCATTGTCCTATGATGATATCCAGTTTCGACCCATTTGCAAACAGCCGTTTTTGACAACTGTTGGTTTTTTAGTTTGGCACCGATATAACACTGTAGTGCATGATTTGTCTCCAAAAACTTTTAAAAAACCATGTTTTTATACGACCGCAAAATTTTTGCGGTCGTATATTGGTATGACGTTGGCGTCGTCGTCGTCGTCGTTGTCGTCGTCGTCCGAAGACATTTGGTTTTCGCACTATAACTTTAGTATAAGTTAATAGAAATCTATGAAATTTAAACACAAGGTTTATGACCACAAAAGGAAGGTTGGGATTGATTTTGGGAGTTTTGGTCCCAACAGTTTAAGAATCAGGGGCCAAAAAAGGGCCCAATAAGCATTTTTCTAGGTTTTCGCACAATAACTCTAGTATAAGTAAATAGAAATCTATGAAATTTTAACACAAGGTTTATGACCACAAAAGGAAGGTTGGGATTGTTTTTGGGAGTTTTGGTCCCAACAGTTTAGGAATTAGGGGCTAAAAAAGGGCCAAAATAAGCATTTTTCTTGGTTTTTGCACAATAACTTTAGTATAAGTAAATAGAAATCTATGAAATTTAAACACAAGGTTTATGACCACAAAAGGAAGGTTGGGATTGATTTTTGGAGTTTTGGTCCCAACAGTTTAGGAATTAGGGGCCAAAAGGGTCCAAAATTAAACTTTGTTTGATTTCATTGAAAATTTAACTATTGGGGTTCTTTGATATGCCGAATCTAACCGTGCATTTAGGATCTTAATTTTTGGTCCCGTTTTCAAATTGGTCTACATTAAGGTCCAAAGGGTCCAAAATTAAACTTAGTTTGATTTTAACAAAAATTGAATTCTTTGGGTTCTTTGATATGCTGAATCTAAACATGTACTTAGTTTTTTAGCTCACCTGACCCAAAGGGTCAAGTGAGCTTTTCTCATCACTTGGCGTCCGTCGTCCGTCGTCGTCCGTCGTCGTCCGTCGTCCGGCGTCGTCGTTAACATTTTACATTTTGAACTTCTTCTAGAGAACCACTGAATGGAATGAAACCAAACATGGCATGAATGTTCCTTATGAGGTGCTGACCAAGTGTTGTTACTTTGTAGCCGATCCATCATCCAAGATGGCCGCCAGCGGGGAACTTAGTTTAACATAGGACCCTATGGGAAATGCATACAAATGACTTCTTTTAGAGAACCACTGAATGGAATGAAACTAAATCTGGCATGAATGTTCCTTATGAGGTGCTGACCAAGTGTTGTTACTTTGTAGCCGATCCATCATCCAAGATGGCCGCCAGAGGGGGACTTAGTTTAACATAGGACCCTATGGGAAATGCATACAAATGACTTCTTTTAGAGAACCGTTGAATGGAATGAAACCAAACATGGCATGAATGCTCCTTATGAGGTGCTGACCAAGTGTTGTTACTTTGTAGCCGATCCATAATCCAAGATGGCCGCCAGCGGGGGACTTAGTTTAACATAGAACCCTATGGGAAATGCATACAAATGACTTCTTTTAGAGAACCACTGAATGGAATGAAACTAAATCTGGCATGAATGTTCCTTATGAGGTGCTGACCAAGTGTTGTTACTTTGTAGCCGATCCATCATCCAAGATGGCCGCCAGCGGGGAACTTAGTTTAACATAGGACCCTATGGGAAATGCATACAAATGACTTCTTTTAGAGAACCACTGAATGGAATGAAACTAAATCTGGCATGAATGTTCCTTATGAGGTGCTGACCAAGTGTTGTTACTTTGTAGCCGATCCATCATCCAAGATGGCCGCCAGAGGGGAACTTAGTTTAACGTAGGACCCTATGGGAAATGCATACAAATGACTTCTTTTAGAGAACTGTTGAATGGAATGAAACCAAACATGGCATGAATGTTCCTTATGAGGTGCTGACCAAGTGTTGTTACTTTGTAGCCGATCCATAATCCAAGATGGCCGCCAGCGGGGGACTTAGTTTAACATAGGACCCTATGGGAAATGCATACAAATGACTTCTTTTAGAGAACCGTTGAATGGAATGAAACCAAATATGGCATGAATGTTCCTTATGAGGTGCTGACCAAGTGTTGTTACTTTGTAGCTGATCCATAATCCAAGATGGCCGCCAGCGGGGAACTTAGTTTAACATAGAACCCTATGGGAAATGCATACAAATGACTTCTTTTAGTGACCCACTTAATGGAATGAAACCAAACATGGCATGAATATTCCTTATGAAGTGCTGACCAAGTGTTGTTACTTTGTAGCTGATCCATCATCCAAGATGGCCGCCAGCGGGGAACTTAGTTTAACATAGGACCCTATGGGAAATGCATACAAATGACTTCTTTTAGAGAACCACTGAATGGAATGAAACTAAATCTGGCATGAATGTTCCTTATGAGTTGCTGACCAAGTGTTGTTACTTTGTAGCCGATCCATCATCCAAGATGGCCGCCAGAGGGGGACTTAGTTTAACATAGGACCCTATGGGAAATGCATACAAATGACTTCTTTTAGAGAACCGTTGAATAGAATGAAACCAAACATGGCATGAATGTTCCTTATGAGGTGCTGACCAAGTGTTGTTACTTTGTAGCCGATCCATAATCCAAGATGGCCGCCAGCGGGAGACTAAGTTTAACATTGGACCCTATGGGAAATGCATACAAATGACTTCTTTTAGAGAACCACTGAATGGAATGTAACAAAACATAGCATGAATGTTCCTTATGAGGTGCTGACCAAGTGTTGTTACTTTGTAGCCGATCCATAATCCAAGATGGCCGCCAGCGGGGGACTTAGTTTAACATAGAACCCTATGGGAAATGCATACAAATGACTTCTTCTAGTGACCCACTTAATGGAATGAAACCAAACATGGCATGAATATTCCTTATGAAGTGCTGACCAAGTGTTGTTACTTTGTAGCTGATCCATCATCCAAGATGGCCGCCAGCGGGGAACTTAGTTTAACATAGGACCCTATGGGAAATGCATACAAATGACTTCTTTTAGAGAACCACTGAACGGAATGAAACTAAATCTGGCATGAATGTTCCTTATGAGGTGCTGACCAAGCGTTGTTACTTTGTAGCCGATCCATCATCCAAGATTGCCGCCAGCGGGGGACTAAGTTTAACATTGGACCCTATGGGAAATGCATACAAATGATTTCTTTTAGAGAACCACTGAATGGAATGTAACAAAACATAGCATGAATGTTCCTTATGAGGTGCTGACCAAGTGTTGTTACTTTGTTGCCGATCCATCATCCAAGATGTTTAGAAGTCTATCAGAAAATTGTAAAAAAAATTCTGAATGGTCACAACTTGACCACATATTCAAAAATAATAATGATAAGATGTCTTCAGTAGCTATTGTAATCACATTAGATACAGGTGAGCGACACAGGCTCTTGAGAGCCTCTAGTTTTATTATGGGCCCAGTTTTCAAGTTGGTCCAAATCGGGGTCCAAAATTAAACTTTGTTTGATTTCATCGAAAATTGAACTATTGGGGTTCTTTGATATGCCGAATCTAACTGTGCATTTAGATTCTTAATTTTTGGTCCCGTTTTCAAATTGGTCTACATTAAGGTCCAAAGGGTCCAAAATTAAACTTAGTTTGATTTTAACAAAAATTGAATTTTTTGGGTTCTTTGATATGCTGAATCTAAACATGTACTTAGTTTTTTTATTATGGGCCCAGTTTTCAAGTTGGTCCAAATCGGGGTCCAAAATTAAACTTTGTTTGATTTCATCGAAAATTGAACTATTGGGGTTCTTTGATATGCCGAATCTAACCGTGCATTTAGATTCTTAATTTTTGGTCCCGTTTTCAAATTGGTCTACATTAAGGTCCAAAGGGTCCAAAATTAAACTTAGTTCGATTTTAACAAAAATTGAATTCTTGGGGTTCTTTGATATGCTGAATCTAAACATGTACTTAGTTTTTTTATTATGGGCCGAGTTTTCAAGTTGGTCCAAATCGGGGTCCAAAATTAAAGCTAAAAAGGGGGTAAATTATTTTTTTTTTTGGGGGGGGGGGGGGGCAATTCTCCACAGCATATTGTATTACACAAAAGCAAAAAATTGAATATAAATTCAAATCATATGACCAATTCTAAGTTCTTTATTTCAGTTATTCTGTGTCAGAAACCTATTATGTGTCAAATATTTGAAGAAATTTTCAATTGCACAGTATTGCGCAATAGCAAGAAATTGATATGTGTGCCCTGTTATCAAAACTTTATTATTAACAAATTCCATTGGAAATTTGCCAATATAAAATGTGCTGATGAAGCTTTTTTGTTTATCTTATCTAAACTGCTTTTAATATGTATATTTAAAATTTGCCATCCATGACTATGATGTCATTTTCTATTTTAATATGTTATGGTGTATTTAAATGGGCTGTTATGGTTGCAAAGTATAAAGAAATGGGGGGGGGGGGGGGGTTGAAAACAAAATTTGGGGGGGGGGGGGGTAAATGAGAAATTGGGGAGGGGGTAATTTTTTCTCATTTCATATTTCATAAATTAAAAAGAAAAATTTCAAATTTTTTTTAGCAAAAAAAAGGGGGGGGGGGTTACAATAAATTTTATTGTTTTTTGGTTTTTTTTTGGGAGGGGGGGTCAGTGTGCAACTTCATAGTGTATTGCACAAAAGCTAAAAAAAGGGGGTAAATTATTATTTTTTTTTTTGGGGGGGGGGGGGCAATTCTCCACAGCATATTGTATTACACAAAAGCAAAAAATTGAATATAAATTCAAATCATATGACCAATTTTAAGTTCTTTGATTTCAGTTCTGTGTCAGAAACCTATTATGTGTCAAATATTTGAAGAAATTTTCAATTACACAGTATTGCGCAATAGCAAGAAATTGATATGTGTGCCCAATTTTAAATTTTAAATTGGTTATTTCTGATTTATATATAACAAGAGGCTGTCGAATGACAGCAAACCGGATTTTCCTGCATGGAAATGATGTTTGCAAATATGGATTCCCAAACAGGATGAAGTAAAGAAATATAAATGAATTTTTGTAGGGTTTTGTAGGGTTCAGAAATGGAAAGGCAAAAATCAATCTTGACCTCCTATTTATAGTAAGTGACAAATATTCTATTTTTGAGAGTATATAAGTACACACACATTTGTTAAGCAGGGGTTGGTAGGCAGAAATCATGAAGTCAATAATGAAAGAAATACGCCAATGAGATTATAACCTTATTTTATAAACGACGACTTGAACTGCCTTTTTTCAATTTTTTAGAACCATAACTTCTGAACGGTGAAAGTGAAAATCGTCAATATCGGAACGGTGAAAGTGGAAATCGTCAATATCGAACTTGACCTCCATTTGTCATCAGTAACAACATATTAAAATTTAAAAAGCTTTGGTTGAACAGTTCATAAGTTATCACACGGACACCACTGGAAAAGCCATTTTTCAATCTTTCAAGAACCATAACTCTTGAACGGTGAAAGTGAAAATCGTCAATATCGAACTTGACCTCCATTTTGTCATCAGTAACAACATATTAAAATTTGAAAAGCTTTGGTTTGAACAGTTCATAAGTTATCACACGGACACCACTGGGAAAGCCATTTTTCAATCTTTCAAGAACCATAACTCCTGAACGGTGAAAGTGAAAATCGTCAATATCGAACTTGACCTCCATTTTGTCATCAGTAACAACATATTAAAATTTGAAAAGCTTTGGTTGAACAGTTCATAAGTTATCACACGGACACCACTGGAAAAGCCATTTTTCAATCTTTCAAGAACCATAACTCTTGAACGGTGAAAGTGAAAATCGTCAATATTGAACTTGACCTCCATTTTGTCATCAGTAACAACATATTAAAATTTGAAAAGCTTTGGTTGAACAGTTCATAAGTTATTGCACGGACACTGTTTGGCAGCCGCCCGTCCGCCCGCCCGCCCGCCCGCCCGCCCGTCCGCCCGGCCGCCCGCCCGCCGTACATCACCAATTTAATAACCGATATTTTCCTATGAAAATCCGGTTAAAAACAAATAATACTGATATGGTTTGAATAGGTAAATTAAAAATTTTTAAGTTCTTAGACAACATTCATTCTGTGTCAGAAACCTATGCTGTGTCAAATATTTATTCACAATCCAAATTCAGTATTGTATCAAGCTTGAATGTTGTGTTCATAATTGCCCCAACTATTCAGGGTTCAACATCTGCGGTCGTATCTAGCTGCGCCCAGCGGAGCATTTTATTGGTATTATTTTTTTAAAAAAATCATATTGAAACTTAGTTTTTACCCTTATTTCAGGCAATTTTGGAGAAATTAATGTGAAAAAATTCTGTAAATAAAGGCAAAAAAATATTTTTTCCTTAGACAGAAAGGTGCTAAAAAAATTGTGTCTTGTTATTATTGTCCTGGGAAAAACACTGATTTGTACAATGATAACCAGTGTTTTGTGGGTATCCTTTAATGCAAATATAGGATGAATTCCTTGATACCAATTTTAATGCACAAGTGAAAAGGATATAGTAGTACACCATAGACAGTCTACATGTATTTGTGAGTGGGATAAACATCATTGAGACAAAATCCTATTCCCCTACTGGCGGATATTGGAGTTGTCTCCCATATGCATGAGTTATCTTTCCTGATAGAAGATGAATTGTATATAACATAGACGACCAAAATTACTTCTAATTTTTTCCGAAAATATTGAATTGTGGAAATCCTTTACCAAATGTGTAAAAATATATTAATATTAAAACATATCAAAAATATATGTAGATAATATTGTTAGGAAGCAAATTATTTAAATTGCAGAAAAATGACAATTTGTTTATTACTGTTTATGGAAGACACTTTCTCCAAAAACCAGATAACTCTGTAATTGGGAGACAACTCGCATGCTTCAAAAATGGGGAATAACACTGAATGTGGGAAGAGGATTTATTATTTCATTTAGCAGTTGCTAAGCGGTCTTCAGCATGGAACAAAAGCTGTTTTTTCTTTTGTTTTATTTTTGGGATTTTTGGTGTTTTCTTGTTGTTTTGGGTTTTTTTTTTTTCTTTATATAGATTTTAAGGAAAAGTTCAATAATTTTTAATTTTATTTCAGGTTTTGGCAATGAAATTGAAAATTTGTTCATGCTGTTACTATAAGGAGGCCCAACTGATACTATGAATGGTATAAAATATACATTTTGTTATTCCATACCAGGTGACCGTGGCTGGCTTGAGATGTGTAGCACCACCTGTAGTTAAAATCAAATTACCTACATCCATTTGAAGGAACACTGCTGGAAGCCTCTCACATGGTTTACGTTGCACTAGACTTCCCCTTTTACTGTAATATATGCTGTTTATATTAATCTGATCGGCTAGTGGGCTAATCATTGTCATAATACGCAGGTCATTCAAACTCTTTCTTCGGTCCGTTTTGAGTATCACATAAATTACCTGCTAATTCTAGGGTATGACACTTTTTGAATTTTTATTAGTATCATTATTAAGAGTTAAAGGGACAATTTAAATTTGGCCGCAAGGTGTGATGGACGATTTTCTTTTGTCCTGAACTCAGCAGCGGTCAAACATGACCCTACTATATATGTTTCTATATCCTATTTCAATATCAAAACTTGACCTCTGTCATTAAGTGGACAGAATATGAATGAATGAAAAAGTGTTCAGATTTATGATGAATGAATCCATATTGATATAAGTTTTCACACCGTAGTAGATAAATGTATCTCGGAAATTAAATCATGAAAAACAATACGGGTACTTTATCTTTTAACAGGTGTTAAATTCATATCTAAGGTTAAGGTTCGATAGTGTTCTAAACTGACCAAATTTTAAAATTGAAAAAAAAAAATAATTAAGGCCTTGGGCATATTTTTTTAAAATTTTTTTGGGGGGATGGGGGGTCAGATTTTCAACTTATTGAGACCAGTGATATAGAGGTTGTACTGAACTTGCCAAGTTATTCTCGTTGTAGCATGCTTGCCTCAATTGCATAAGGTCACAGGTTAGATCCCCGGACTGCGCAAATCAAAGATATTAAAATTGGTATTTGCTGCTTCTCTGCCAAGCATGCAGCATCTATGAGTAAAAGCAAAGACTGGTCGATTCAGAGTCAGTATGATGTGTCCAGGTGGGATGATATGTCCTGCAGACTGTTACAATGTGAGTTAGCACGTTAAAAATCCATGGCTCAGCGTTACAGTCTTGTACAATGCAGGGTTCATATTCATATCCCATCAAAATGGTTTTTGTCCTGATATGCATGTTATAATTGCCACTGTATGCTAAACAATATTTTGAAGGCCTTGCTGTGATTTTCAGATGAAGAATACAGTCAAACCTGTGTATAAAGGGCACCCAAGGGACCAGAGAAACTTGTTCTTTATAAGCAGGTGCCCTTTATATAGAGGTTAATTTTTACAAGCTTTGTACATAACACGAACTCTTTCACAGTACCCTTTATAGACAGTGATTTGCTATATAGAGGTGCCCTTTATAGACAGTGATTTGCTTTATAGAGTGCCCTTTATAGACAGTGATTTGCTATATAGAGGTGCCCTTTAAAGCAGGTTTAACTGTAGTAAAAATAGTGATATTCGTTTGCTTTTATAAATAATTACATGCATTAACTTCTCAGTTCACACAGTAGTCATGAAATGTTTTAATTCATAATTACTAGTCTTTCTTTTTATGTTTATAATTCACCAGAAGAAGAAAAAATGAATATTTCAGCCATTGTTTTGTTTTTGTCGATCTAACATTATTCCTAACATACCGAAAATTGATCCTTTATTTACAGACGAGAAGATTAAAATTTGCCATTAACAGAAATGGAAGGCTGGACGATTTCTGAAGATCAAAGGAAATTTAATTACTAGTGATACAGGTAGACCAGATGGTGTCTGTCCAGTATGACATCTCGTAAATATTTACCTGACAGTAAGTTAACTTTCCGATTATTCATTACGCCACAGTCATTATTAAATTGTATTGAACGGGGTATGTTAAATCTGTGGGCCACTGTTATCCATGTCTGTAATGATTGTTGAATGACTTTGTATTGCTATTCATTATGGGTTGTTTAAATGTAAGGGTACTTCAATCAGTTTGTCAAGTCTTCGAATTTTATCTCTGTTGGTGAAATACCAGATGGCAGAATACATATCAGGGTTTTAGGAGAAAAGGTGGATTTATGGTAATTGAAAAAAACTCTTCATTCTCTGAAAAAGGGAAGAAAACTGACAACTTTATCTGAAAAAGACAAAAGGATTTTTACCTTGAAAACATGGTAAATTGTTAACAAGCGTTAAGGTCCTCAAGCATAGAAAAATTTTAATTTTTAAAAAAAAATTTAAAATAGACATTTTTAACATAAGCATAAAGAAATTTAAAGGTCAATCTGGTTATCAGAAGTAAATTATATTTTTTTCTTGAATAGGTTCCCAGCAAAATGATAAATACAAATGCCATCAACAATCACAGGACATTACATTATTCTTAAATATTTAGTGCATTTCAGATTTTTTTTTCATTTGATTGGTTACTTTGTGCTCATTAGACCTGAACTGAAATTTTCGATTTGTGTAGCAGCTGAAAAAATTATTGTACTTAGTACATATTTCCAGATTTACATATTTTAAATTTGTTTCATGGCTATGATTTTTATTACAATTAAAAATTCTATTATTACTTCCAGACAAAAACAATCAGTGTTTGGACTTTGTCATGGTCATGCAGATTTTGCAGTTTTTGCAATAAAAAAAAATGCAGATGTTAGATATATATGCATCATTAATTGTAATAGTTATATTATGTCTTGTCCTTGATTTAAAAAATGATGTGGTGTTTGTGTTTTTTTATTTTCTTGGGTTTAAGTTGAATATGGAGTTAAAAAGATAATCGAATAAAATTTACTGGAAAAATTTTTGATAAAGCCACTTTTTTGCCCCAATACCCTTAAAATTGCCCAATTAATATATGCTTTCATAATATCATAAAGTAGTCTTTTAATTATCATGGAAACCATAATTTATTCCTAAAATTGTGGGGGTTTTTTTTTGGGGGGGGGGGGGGTTTGGCAGGCTAAATTAATCAATAATTATTAATTTGCCTCTAACAAAAGATAGTTCAATTTAGATAAATATTAATAAATATAAGATAAAATTGAACAAATATATATGTAAAACATATATTTGTTCTTCAGAAATTCAGCACTTCCAGTTCATCACCAATTTCAGTAACTTTCACTAAAATCAAAGATTATGTCTAATATACTGCTTTTGTATGTTATTTGACGACAATGGGAAAATACTCGTGTTGTTCATTGTTTTTAGTTTTCAGTGTTTATCTGTTCTGCTTGTGGTTGTTCATTTGTCTTCCCAGTTTTTGTCTGTCTAATGGATTGTGTTTTTAGCTGCTCCTTAGGTATATTTGTCCTGTTTTGTATCTACTTTGATCTTCAAAATGTCAAATGCTGGAATGCAAGGTCAGTGACCAGAGATTGGCGGTGGTTTTGTTTAAATGCTTCTTTAAGCACAAAGATATTTTTAGCAAGTGAAAATGACCACCAACAGGCTTTGTATTTTATATTACCAATATCAATACTGACTATTTAAAACTTTAAAAAAAAAACTCTTTCTAAAAAATTTAAAGGATTTATGTTACTTGGTAACAGTTGGAAAAGGCTCTGAAGTAATTTGTGATATCTGCTTTGATCGCCAGAGTGTGAGTTGACCATAGATTTTGGCACTTTTTTGTTTGACTGCGACTTCAACTTTAAGCATGTAAAAAAAAGTTTCTCTATTGAGGATGACCACCAACAAGCTTTAATAATATCAATAATGTCTCTTTAAAACTTTAAAAAAACTTGTTTTAAAAATTAAAAGGAGGAAAGGAAATAGTTTGATTCAAAATAATAATTTGTTGATTGCCAAAAAGTTCTTATTATATTCCGTCAAAAGTGATTTTTATCAGTAATCTGTCCCTTTGTTTTTGTAAATGGAATCACCCAAGTATCGATAACACGATCCCAAATAGGGTCACTTCCATTCAAGAATAGGGGTCATTGGGGTTGAATGAGAGTGAACAAAAGTGTCTTTTGAAGAGGCACATTTTAGGAAATTTATGTAAAGAAAAAAGTCCATTTAATTCAAATAAGATTTAAAATGTAGATTTTTTTTATAGATATTTTAAATTAAAATAAACAAAGGAGTTGTTAGGTAAATTTACAGGTCATGGCCTAGAAATAAAAAATGTTCTATTATATTTAATCAGTAATATTTGAATAACCTGTACGACCCTCATTTTTGTATGCTTTCAATATGATTGAAAGATTAAAATTTGAGGTGAATTTGACTTATTCATGATAGGATTAAAAATCAGTATTCCTCCCTAAGTCTTTTCATTTCATTCAGAACACATTCGAGTGATCAGAAAGATTTGTATAAGTAAACCTGATTGTCTGTGTATATTAAAGATTTTTAAAATTTAAAAGACCAAGACGTTTAAAGTTAGATATCGATACCGAGTTGTCGAAATAGGACTTTTTATATATGTACAATTGGTAATTTGGATCAAAGCGATATATGTACATAAGTAATTAAATCGAAGTTTGAAATTTAAATGGCATGCGTTTATGCAGTGAGAAATAGAAAAGAAAAAATATGAATGAAAAAGATTGGATTCAATGTTCAAAAGTTTACCTTGGATAGGAAAGGATTAAAAGATCGTATTTTATATTGCCTTAGAGGAAATCGTTCAGTATTTAATATTACATAGGTTTAATAGGTAACAGATATACTAAGTTGTATGGACAGGTGAAAATGTTTGTAAACAGTTGTGTTGTAATTTTCATTGGATTATGTAATTGTCCATGTGGATTAAAAATTTGTGATGAAATGGAGAAAAATTTTCATAATTCAAAATGAAAAAAGGAGAAAATCGTCACAAAGAGAAGTTTGTCGGGACACCTGCTTCACGTGAAAGTTTAAAGGTAGGTATAATCAGATCACTTCAGTGCATTATCTTGTCTGATTAAATGTTTGAATGTTTTTTTTTCATGCATTTATATTTTATTTCTTTGTAGCACAATGTGATACCGTAATTCAAAAATAGTTGACAGGAATGGGGGGACAGGGAGAATTTGAAATGAATAAATGGTCCTAAAGAAAAGAAAATTGCAGGATATTAGTAAATCTTGATAAACCATATGGTCATTTCTGAGTTAATTTTTTCATCGGTTAAGGAAATTAAGGGGTTACATTTGAAAGATCAAGTCTTGCTTTTAAAATATGGGACATCACAGATATTAATACAATTAGAAATGTTCTAAACTTTGCTGTCATGAAGACTTTGAACTGTACGTTTAATACTGTCACCACTTGTTTGATCAGCTGATTATAATATCTTTTATTAAATTTAAATTTTTTATCTATCAGTATTGATTATCTCATGATATGTGATAATATATATTGTTGAACTACCTTCCCATACTCCTTTCCCAACACCTTAATCTCAAACTCTTACCCCCCCCCCCCCCCCCCCCCCCCTCCATGCATTCATATTTGTGACAAACTATAAAGGAGCTTTGTTTAATTTACATTTTATTTTAGTATAATAAAAAAAATAAGTGATAGACAATATAATTGACTCATGTAGTATTTGACATTTGTGGTATAATATTTACAAATATTTGTCATTACTAATTATAACTACATGATAATGCTTATGAACAATATGTACTTGTAATTTCACCAACTATCACCTTTTCAGAAGGAAATTTACAGAAAAATAGGTTTTTGTTCTGGATCGGGTATTTTCATCCAGTGAATCATGGATGAGATTTCTTATTGAAATAATTTTTTATTGGAAACAATTGTAAAATCAAAGAATAGGGGCAAGAAACAGATTTAATTTCAAGGTTTTTGGTTGGGGGATAGAGGGAGGAGGGACATTAACAAGATGTCATTGTTCCTATAAGTGGATTTGTAAATATAAATTTGTATTTGGGATAATTTTTTACACTCATTTGGAGACGATGAAACTTTTTATTTGTTGGTTTCATTGTTTACAGAAAGTTGTGAACCATAAAATTAGCAAAATTAGCAAGTTTTATTTGAAAAATTCTTTGAAACTCTTTTAGTAATCATGGTAATGCATCTAATAATTCATAGGTAAGAGAGGAATTGATATATAAAAGCCACACATGCAGGTGAAAAATGGTCAAGTGCTTTTATTGTCGTTCTTCATCTTCAAATCACAGTAGACATTCAATATACAGAAAAATACACTCTTCACTGCAAATTTTGGCAGCTTGTAGCAGTTCAGAATGTCTTAAAATAAGAAGAAAAAAAAAACATCTTTTGAATTACGGATGAGATCAGAAGTTCAATGTAGGATAAAAAACTTAATTCACATAGTTTTTTCACTGACCCCCTCCCCCCCACCCCCCCTCTTAACTTAATTTGGAAAAAATTAATTGACCAATATGGGCATATGCTTTGAGAGGATACTATTTGTATCATGGATATTGTTTTTCCTCAGCAATGTAAGTTTGTTCTGTATATTGACTTGGACATCACTTGAATCCATATTTTTCAATCCGAAAATCGATGTCGGATAACAAAACTTGCAGCGATTTTTACCCCCCACCCCCGAACTATTTGAATTCAGTTTTTTATCCTACATTGAACTTGATCTCTTCCCTTATGGTAATGTATTTTTATTTTTTCTACTTTTTATTTCCACTCGTAGTTAAATAAGGAAACATTTGGTTCTTTCTTTTATTAATTCTTTTCATAAAAGTTATAAGCTCATGGTTTTTCTTCATTCATTTGGAGGCAGATTGCATAACATTTGTAAATTTAGGTTAAATATTGATTTTGGATCAAAAATATGTAACTTGGGTCCACATTTGTCACACGTTTTTATATCCATAAGACTGGATGAATATAAATTATCATAAAATTACAATTAGGTATTTATATTCTTGCATAACATAAATCTAGTATTAGAGAAAATTATAACATTGTTGTGTGAAAATTTTACGAACTGTCGAGTTACGTCAGTGGTCTGGTTGAGATAAAGAAATTTGAATGAAATTTTCTTTAGAGAAGTAAATTTGAATGAAATTTTATTCGTACTTTGGTATCGAGTAGTCTGTTATGAGATTAGAGGGCTTCTGATTAATTTATACCCAGAATGCTTAGGTGCATATTTCGTTAGATACGATGTTTTAGCCGACAAGGGGGTTGGCCAGTGTCAATGAATACTTTGCAATTTACATTACAAATATTAGGCCACATACGTGTTTGATGAATTAATAGGTAAATTTCTACTTGGTTAGATTTATTGTGTTTTTTTTTTAAATCAAATTTTTTTATTGTTACATCACAAATTAACAATAAAGTTTTACATAATTTGGAAATCTCATACTAAATTTTGTCATTGGGAAAATGCATGAAAATTGTGTCTCTTGAATAATATTTCAAAATACATCATCTATATATGTTGAATCCAAATTTCATATTTTACAAAAATTTAGGGGGCCTCGGTGGCTGAGTGGTCTAGGTAGTTCGCCATGACTACTAATGATCACTAGCCTGTCAACTTTGAGGTTGTGAGTTCGAATCTCACCTGTGGGGGGGTGTGTTCGACTCCGATCTAACTTGACAAGGATTTCCAGTTTTCTTACCGAAGGTCATGGTTCTCTCCGGGTACTCCGGCTTTCTCCCCCAATAAAAACTGGCCGCCACGAAATAGCCAAATGTGCTGAAAACGGCATAAAACCCAAACTAAACAAACTAAACAAACAAAAATTTAAACATTATGGGGACATAAAAAATGGTTGACTTTTATCCTGCAATATGATGTATCATACATATGATCCTGTATAATTAATATTGTTCAGTATACAGGAATGTACAGGAGTTAAGGTCATCTCCTTAATATCCTTATACTCTTTTGGTAAAGTCTGCATATTTATTTTGACTTTCTAAAGAAACACAATTAAGACCTTTTTATCTATTGAAAAGTGATGAACCATTTAATAAAAGGCTGTGGTTATCACTAGGTGTTTAAACGGTCATTTTGTGCATGAAATGATGCGAAGGTTTAGTGGTTTCATGAGGGAATCTCTCACAATGCATTGTGGTTGGGGTGGTTTAAACTTATAACCCTCCTTAAATGATTTATGGAGTTTAAAGTTTTGAGGTACAAAATTGATACAGAATGATTTGCAGTCTTTTGTTCAAGTTCGTTTCATATAGTAGAATCATATTGGTCATTTCAATATTGGAAAAAGAATCATTTTTATTCAACTCTCCAAAGAATTCATTCTGGACACTCTCGATCTTTTTGTGTATTGTTATTGTCTTGGTAGGCACATTTCATACTTCTGACAAAGTTTATATTTCAGTAAGTTTATAAGCATAACTTTTTAAAATTGTTAAAGAGAGGAAAAAATACAGATATTGATTGTAATAATAAGTCATAATTTTAATTTTTTTAAAACTAGAATATTATTCAATTTACCAGTATTTAAGTATAGAGCCAGTAATAAATTGAAATAAATAAAAATTGAAAAATATGCATTCTTGATATACATAAAATTTGTGAGCTGTAACCATGGTGATTTTTAGTTTCACTCTAAACAAAGAGAAACAAATTTTGTCAAGTATTTGAACTCTTGACCAAATCTAAAATGTAACACAAATGGACTGAAGGCATTTGTACATAATTTGGCGCCAAAAAATCTCGTGTCGATTATAACAGAAATGAATCCCTTTAGAAATTTATATTTGTCTTGCTATTAAATATTATTTGCTAACACACTCAAATATTAAAGTATTGGGTCTTACACTTGGTGGTTTTAAATGGACCCACTCAGATGTATTGTTAAAGGGGAGGTTTGTTTTACACTGAGATGAGTAGTAATCTTGTGCTGTTTCTCAAGTAGAGAGGAGAATGATGCTTAGATTTTATATGGGTGCAAAAAATTTTTCAGCTGACCATAGTTGATAGGCTTTGTTGTGATACAGACCTTTCAATGGCTTGTCACATTTTGTCTCTCGGTGTATTAATACACAAATTTAGAGATTTGTAGGCATTTGCATAAAGCACACAAATTCCCATAAATGTTGACATTACAAAGCAACATTCTGACGTTAGTTTTAAAAAGTAAATGTTCATAATTCAGTCGGAGTATAGCAATGTCAGTAAACGCCAGGTGGAGCTGTTTTGGGGGAAGTTATTTGAAAACTGGATTCCACTTCTTTACAACCTTTTTCAGCCTATTTTGGGACCAGTATAGTGTAAACAAACTCTGGTTTCCGCCCAGTGGCACCCCTAGTGTTTACTGACATACCTACGGAGTACTGGATCTTGAGATTAAGATGACTTGATGTTCAACTTTCAATACATGTATGTGGCTTTTTGTAGTATGTTCATTTACTGAAATTAAGCAAAAACATATTACCTACAGAATATGACGTATGCTTTGTGTGTACATTAGCTTAAAAATGTTTGTTTTTTCTAAATTAAACAAATTTATGTTCAGTTGGAACATTTTACAGTTCTGCTTTTTCTCCTGTCTTTGCACAGGGGAAATAACTCACAATTACAAGTATACAGATTTTAAGCTTGAAAATTATCCTCATAATTTAAACTCTCATAAGCAATGGGAAACATTAGATAGCTATCCACCTCTACTAAGTTAACCATGGGAGATAATTGTAAACAGATTATTGTATTATCTCCTCCTGTTATCTTGTTGAAGGCAGATAACTAAGTGTCTAATGTGTGTTTATTAGAATTGCAGTAGGGTGTTAAACATTTATGAGATTTTTCAGTTTACATATTGACTGAAAATATTTCTTATAGTCTAAGAACTTTTCCCACGGTTTTGTCACTTTGATATTCTTTTGCCGATATCTAATTCTGTTTCATTACTTTTCAATATTTTAATGCAGGTGATACTTAAAAGACCAATCTCAACATTTGTAGGGACTGTATAGAAGTCTAAGGCTAACTTTTTTAACATAATTTTTGTAATAAATTCATATAAAAATCATTTGAAAAGTTATAAATTGCATCATTAATATTCAAATTTATGGTAATTGATGAAATGTGTATTCATGTTATGTAATAAAAATTATTGTTTATTTATTTATATGATATATATTTTCATTTTAATTAGGTTTGACATATGAGTACACCAAGAAAAGTTATTGTTGAACCCTGTAACCTACATGTTGAACAATGAAGAATTTTGGATTCTTCCCATGTATAAATCATAGTTTTTAACCTCCATTTTCCCATGAAAAAGAAATCATTTCTGAAACCTATATGTTTATTGGGGATTTTAACATGATTGTAAAATCGTTTTAGAAAACTTATACTTGTGGAAGTATTCCAGAACTGGAATGAAATTGATAAAACTATTATCAAAAGGCCAAAACTTTTAAAGATGTATGGCCCTGTTCTTAGATGTTATTGCCCACACTTTTCTAGTCATTTTGGAATTTGGATCTGGGGAGTTTTCCATTATCCGGTACGTACCGACTTTCATTAATTCTTCTGGTTCGACCGGTACTTCATTTTTAACGAACCACTGTGGTACGGGCCAATAATGGAACACAAATCTTTGATTCAATTGGAACGTACTGCATAATGGAAAGTACCCCTGGTTTTAAAAAATACTGAATTTTTTAGGCTTTCAGATTTAATATATGGAAAGTTACATTACAATATATGTACATGTATATAAAAGTTTTATTTAGGATGAAATTGAATTTGACACACTTGCTAACCATTAATACAAAGATCTGCATATGTTTTCTTGAAGTTCTGAGTTATGCCCCTTTTTAATAATGAGAAGTGTTCAGAAATGTCTTTTTGGACTCGCATAAAAATAGTGTTTCAAGTTTTGGACTGTGTTTTCCAATGGAAATTATTGGTTTGACTTTGTACAGCAGGCTGGCAGTGAGTCCATTGGCTGGATGGATGGGCGAGTAACTCCAGAGTCTTGAGGAAAACCCTGTTACTGTGACTTTGACAGTTCATTTTCTGTGTATTAATAAATAATAAGGCAGTCACGAAATTTCAAAAACTGGTATTCATCCAATTTAATGAATTCACATTCTTGTTTTCTTTTGTCACAGAATGAGAAGTAAATGAATAATTACACTTTGTTAGCTCAGCAAATCTCAGGTCTTTCATAAACTTCCAACTATCAATTTTCTTGTGAAGTTTAATCCCCTTCTTTGCTTAATAGCTTGGAAATTTTTTATGGCATGTTTTTTTGTACAATTATTGTGCAACATTGCACCTCAATAATAATTTCACCTTGAGAAAATATTATTCAAAATGTTATTATGTCGAAAAAGGAAATTCACTTGATGGATTCTGAAAAGGCGAAGATAATTCAAGTGTTTGATAAGATAATAATATCCGGTCTATGAGACCATTTCCTATCTGACGAAAATGTAAATATAAGCTTTTAATAAATACCATTATTTAGATAACATAATATTTGACATTTAACCGATTACAAACAGTAATCCTAAATACACACGATATTATAATGTAGCAGAGAATTTGATAAATGAGCAAATTTCTCTCTTGTCAGCTTAAAATATAGTTCAATTGGTCATTTGGTTTTCTAATGTTCTGTAATTCATGGCTCCTATTTTGGCCTTTTTCTCACATTCAACAAAGTTTTTTTTTATATAAAAAAAAACTAATATATTATTTTATATTCAAAGTAGCCCATTTTCTTTGTGGAATCAATATACGTTGCACATAAATATTTAGTACTAATTGTTAAAGGAGAAAGTTTATTCATTATATATAACAATTAAACACATGTCACAAGCATAAAGAATTTGAAAAATGTGCGGAAAAAAAGACATTATAGCAACAGCTGTACGAGAAAAATTCTAGGACGCGTAAACTTCTAAATTAAGGAAGTTATTTTAGTGTATAGTAGAATCAGAATCAAAATATTTTATTGGTTTAAAATCCAAACATAAGGATCGTCAAAACTTAACAAACAAGAACATAAAAAAAAAAAAAACATTTGTATGTTTCAGAGTTCAGTGTGGTGTCCATTTCGCTGAATTAGTATGCATTATTGTTTAGGGGCCAGCTGAAGCCCGCATCTGGGTGCGAGATTTTCTCGCTGCATTGAAGATGCATTGGTGGCCTTGGACTGTTTTCTGTTCTTTGGTCGGGTTGTTGTCTCGTTGACACATTCCAGGTTTCCATTCTCTATTCTACATATGAAATAAACATACATGTATTAATATACGAGCAATCAAACTTTGGACCCACGCTTCCATCAAGTTTCAATTGTTTATAATAAAATTCTTTGATACCTATTTAATATAAAGGAGTATCTATTAGACTAAATATGTTCAGTTAGAAACATTTGAAACAATTGATGGGGGATGTGCAACAACAGGGACTCTGGACTCCAGAGTCTGGAGTACATCTTTTAGATTGTTATAGACATTTGATATAGTAAGATGACTTTACAAGTTAGATTAAATTGTATGATGAAATATTTTGGTGAAGGCATGCAGCTTTCATATATTATTACTGAATTTGGTAGTCTGGAAAATGTATGCTATAAAGGGGGCCATATTGAACTTGAATTGGGGGTGCAAGGTTTTTCTCGGTGTTAAAGGTCTCATTGTGACTTCAAGATGAGGGACTGTAATAAAACCAGTTCCTTTGCTTCACTATTTATCACATGAATGTGGGGATTTTGTTTCAAGTTTATCAGGCAGGGACCCTCTTTCATTTTATATGTAAGGTCAGCTTTAAAATATAGTTCTTTTAGATTTTTGTTCAAATATGTTCTGTTGTAAATCATTTATTTGATGATTGCAAATTAATTGGCTTAATGCTTAAAAAATTTCAGTTCAGCTTTTTGCTTTCCATGACTAATTGTTTGGGTAGTGGTCCTTGATTTTTGCCTAGCCCGTGACGTAAGTCTAGGAAGGGAGACATAGAAATGTATTTGATTATGACAGGGGCAACTGTAATAGCATTAAATTTACTCATTCAATATTTTGTAAAAATGCAAGACAGATTTCTGTGCTAACACTTGTTTTTTCTTGCCCCCAGTTAAGTACTTAATTTCTTAAACAGATGGGACAAGGCCTATACTGCTCAATGCACAGTTTGAAATGTACAATTAGACCAAGCTAGAGAATAATAGATTCTAAAAATTTATAAAGAATCAGAACCCCAGATTTAGAGAATTTATTCATAAAATTTACTCAATCTACCCAGATTTTTATTTACCTTTATAGTAAATACTTTTATCAAATCAGAAACCTTGTAATCATACAAATTAAGCCTTCAATAAGTATGCTAATATTTAAATTTGATAAAATCTGTCAGGAAAATTTCATTTCAATTTTCATTTATTGAAAATAGAACGAATTGTTCAGATAAAAGACAAATTGGTACACAGTTTATAAATCTTTGTTAGATAATACCCCTGTCTTCAAAATTGTGAACTTTGCTTAAATCTTCAGGTAAGAAATCTTGCTTGATTGTACAGGTGGAGATCAAAGACCTCAGTCACCTTTGATCTAGTCACAGAGACTGGTACATAAAGACAAGGTGTGAGGGGAGGGGTTGTAGAACGGATAGATTACACCTTGCCACAGACATGCTGAGTCGATTGTATAAAAGTGGTTACATTCTAACAAGTTTCTGTCGTAGACCATGGAGATATTCATTCCCCATGTATGTCATATTTTATGAACCTGTAAGTTGCACAAAGGGTTTTGAAACTTAATAAGTACGTCATGTCTAAGTTGTAAATAGTTTTTGAACAAATTTTTAGTTGCAGACGAGATAAGTGGGTGTCTTTGGGTTTAACAATTTTAACAAGTTTTAAATTTTCTTTTAAGTTGGTTTCATTCCAATGTTGCTATATTTTAAGGGTCAGAAATACTTGAATTGAGAAGTATTTCACAACAATTTATTCAAAACTTTGTAATGTTTTCTATAATTCAGGCTTTGTGTCCACATCATGACAGCTGAAGTAGTCGTCTTGAACAGATTGACGTAGTCCTTCAGTTGGGAATGTCGCCTCTGAAGGCTGAAACGAACATTTAAAAAAAAACAGTGACCAAATGAGTGTGGATCAGACAAATTATTTAACATATATTTAAACATAAATTTTCTCTCTTCTGTTTCACTATTGTCAGCATTATTGATTTCACTACTATCGGCATTGTTGTTTTCACTAGTGTTGGTAATTTCGTTGTAATGACTACTGTATATCTTTCACTAGTGTCATCATTTTTTTCAGTAATTTTGGCTGTATTATGTTCACTAGTGTCATCATTGTTTTCAGAATGTTGGCAGTATTGCTTTCACTAGTGTTATTGTTTTCAATGGTGTTGACAGTATTGCTTTCACTAGTGTCATTGTTTTCAGAAGGGTTGACAGTATTGCTTTCACTAGTGTCATCATTGTTTTCAGTAATGTTGGCAGTATTGGTTTTAGTGCGAACATTATTGTTTTCAGACTTGTTCCACACTTAATGGTCTCAATAAGTAACAGGAATTTATTTTTTCTTGAATTTTTTGTGCTTGTATGTTTCTGTGTGATGTTTATTTATTATGGAGTTTAGGTTTTATTTCAGAAATTTTATGGTTTCCATTGAATTTTGTTTACAGTATTTATTATTTGGGAGAATATCTGAAATGCTGTGTCTAGCCAATTTACTAAGTGTGATGCACAAATCAGAATAAAATCATTCCCTGAGATTGTCATGCAGTTTAGGCATATGCCCCATTTGAAGTTGTACAGAGACCTGTTTTTGTAACATTTATATTATTGACATGAACCTGTATCTCTTTAATTAATTTTAATAATTGCATTTTAAGCAAAAATGTCAGCATGAAGTAACCAAACTTTAGACCACTGAAGTAAATAATAAGTTTGATCACCTAGTGTCATAATCCATCTAATGAGATCTAAATGTTTTAGTGACCTATTAATTTCTTAGGGTAATAATAGTATTATCGACCTATCATCACAATAAATGTAATATCTGCCCTAATATCTACCTTGTAGATGATTTATAGACTAGAGTTGTCATATTTGTATAAATATTTAATAATGATTGTAATCTTGTAAAAATTAATTATAAAAAACTTGTTAAATGTAATTATTAGCATGTCAAGTGATTTAATAAGTATAGCTAGGAGGAATACATTAGCCTTTAGGCTTAGAAGTCAATAAAATTGAATGTCTGGATATGTGTGAATTATATTAATAAATTCAGAGGTTATAACAATGTTTTATTTAATTGAAAAAAAAATACGAGTTTGAGTTCTCCCCAGAGTGGCTACTTGGCCATAAAATTGGTCTATTAGTGATGATTGCCCTTGCAAAAAAGGACCCTATTCATGTCAGATAATTACAAAAAATATACCCTATTGATGACATATAAGAACAAAAAATGCAATAATTTATAATAATTACATATGCAACTTAAAATTGGGAAGAATTTACAGAATATTGAAAATGAAACAATTTTCTTTATCAATTAACTCTGTATTTCCTGAGC
Source organism: Mytilisepta virgata (assembly GCA_028015205.1). Lineage (NCBI taxonomy): Eukaryota > Metazoa > Mollusca > Bivalvia > Mytilida > Mytilidae > Mytilisepta > Mytilisepta virgata. The sequence goes on along the minus strand of CM051508.1, from coordinate 9,738,947 downwards.
TTAAGCTTATGCACCTTAGAAATTTATGACCATGTTCTAGACGGTAAGATGGCAAAAACACCACCCTTTACTGCTGCACTTTCATACTTTCATTTTTATTGGGAGTGATGTATAGCTCCCTTGGGAAGTTCTCTTGCCTTATATTATTTTTTTTCAAAGATGCCAGACACAATGTATAGCCCTGTTCTGTCAAGTCATAAAATTTTTATTACATATAGAAAAGTTGTCAATCTAAATATACACCTCTGTCCAATCTGGTCATAAAATGTTCATTAAAAATGTCGAACAGACTATGACCCTCTGTTTGGTGAGATTGTAAAATTCTTGGTTTATGTTGCCAAATTTGTCAGAAGAATAAATCTGAAAGCTTTAGTGCAAAAATGTCACTTAAATCTTACAGATTTGTTTGTGTTATTGTCAGTTAAAAGGGAACGATTAACTTGTCCTGCTACTGATAAATAATCTATGGGGTGGACATCGGTCAAGGTGGTCAAAATAGCCCTTAGTAAACAACAAGTACACACTGGACATAATGGAGGGTCATTCAGTGTCACTTAATAGATATAAGCCTTTTCTTTGACAATCTGAAACAAATTAGGAAAATTATCATTGTTTACAAAGATATAAGTTTGAAATGGAGTTGGTTACATTAATATTCAATGTAAATAGATTTAAATGATAAAATTGAGGTATTCAGACATTTCCTGTTTGTACCTGTCTCTGTGCTGTTTCAGAATTTTTAACTTGTTACCATGGTTACTGGAAATGGTTTGACTCAACCTGTTGTTGCAGGAAAAGTTGAGGGTATTAAAATGAAATAGTCTTGTTATTTAAATGGAGTCCCAACACTGAACGTTAGTGACAAGCAATTATGGTTAGAAACTTTTGCAATTAAAGATAAATTCGTACAATTAAATGTTACTGCTATGTTGACAAAAAAGACTTTTGAAAACATTTGAATACAACCTCACCCAGTGAACTACAAGGTGGGCTATGAAGCAAGATATTACTAGATCTCAGTCAATGATAAGTTTAATATTATTTTGATTTGACAGCTTAAATAAAAACTTTTGATTGACTATGATTTATCCATTGTTAGATACCTCTTTGTGAAATATTTAATTTCCTGTGGGCATTTTGACACAATTATAATTCAATAAACTGTTGACAAATATTTATAAATTTTGACAATTATTATTTAAATCATTCTCTCAAATGTTTATTCATCTTTAGATGAAGTGAAACCTGTTTTGTTGCCCTAACACGTGGTTGTCATTTTCATGTCATCTATGGTGTACTTGTTAAACTGGTAATTAAATTAAAAAATCAGGGTATATTTTATTGAGGGGAAAATTGGGGAAAAATTCTGTCCAGTATTGTAAAATTTTGTTTTTTTCTTTAAAAAAATATATATATTGAAGAGATCTCTTAAAAAAGTTTTTTTTTATTGTAATATTATGTTCATTTGTGACACTAGTTCTCTTCCACAAGAAGTTGGTCTGCTTAGGTGGTGATCGAAAAAAAAGTCACAAATTTGGTAGGAAAGTCACAGGGAAAAAAGTCACAAAAGGGTAGGAAAAAAAGTCACAGGAAAAAAGTCACAAAAGGGTAGGAAAAAAGTCACAGGAAATAAAGTCACATGTATTTGTTCTTTCATATAATATACTATTTCTCTGTCAAAAATTCATTGCATTGCCGGAAAGGCAAGAACATAAATAAAAATTATATAAATTTTTTACATTTAATAAATATTAAATAATTAAGCACATCACATAAACATAAACATGAACTAAGCAACAATACATATAATAGCACTAAGAAACAGTCAGTATCAATCTTATTAATCTTATCAATCAAATTAACGCTGGCAAGTCAGTCTAATGTTGAAACCACCACCACGTAGGAATTCAGCGATGGTCTTCTGTCCAGACGTAAGGTCAGTGCACAAGTGCTGCAGTTGTTGCTGTAGTTGAATGTGTCTATTCTTGACGCGCTTGATAGGTGGGTTACCAACTGCATCCTGTTGCACCATGACACGGACGGTTGACTCTTCTTTCTGGCACCATTCGATCACTCTCCAGATGGACGGATAAACATAGCCAACTAGGTTGAAGAACTTTTTATTCCACCCCTCACACACGTTGTTGGTCCTGGCATTACCATTTGCTGTCGAGTCGTGGACGTTCCAGATCTCTGGTGGAAACATGGGTGGGTTACGGCGGAATACCAGTCTAGGAACTAGGTTATTGGCTACATTCTGCTGACGTAGTACACCACTGACGTAGGTTGAGTCGAAGTAGTCTAGAAGTTCTGCTGCTTCTGGTGGGTCATCAGGGCACAGGGTACGGAGTAGGTGAACACCGTTGGTCAGGTCTGGAATCGGCAGGCAGGCAAGACCGTCAATCATACCACAAAACAGTCTGAAGTCGTCGTCCTGGTTGTAGAGTGGTACCAAACCAAGGTTCTGTATCTTCCGCCAAGTGGCTTGGGTAAGGTGGTAGAAGCATCCCTTGTGGTTGATGTGTCGACCAAAGACGGCTGAAACGGATCGAAGAACTGCATCTTCAAAGTCAGTGATGATGGTATCGACACTGAGTTGTAGGTTACTGGCATTACAATTGTCAAGGATGGACTGGAAGAGTTCTGCGTAGGTTTCCTGGCGCTTGTTTGGTAAGAAGGCAATTATTCTGCTGTCACGGACATGTCTTTGAATGGTACACGGATGGTGTATAACAGCTTGAATGGGTATGGTGCTACGGAGAAGGTGCCATCCATGTAGAAGGTCTCTGCGTCTGCTAGTCGTTTTAGGCTGCCTGGTGAGTAGCATACCAGGATTCTGTTCTGCGCATCTCTACCATTTTCGTACTGCAGGAATGTGTTGTTGTCTGTGGTACAGGTATACTCTTCTGGCAATTGGACATCTGCTAAAGTTGCTGGTACTGGGGGTGCTGGTCGTTGGTATCTCATGGTTCTCTTGCAGTGCTCTTCTCTTGGTAGTATTGCTTGGACGTCTGCTTCACACTGGGACACCACCTGGGCGAAGATCTGGCTTGGCTTATCTCTGGTGTTGGTGGCTTGCTCTTTCATGGTGTTTCTTGCTTTGGCATATTTGATGTGGGTGTTGTCTGGTGCATGGTTGTGTGGCTGGACTGGAACTGGATTCTTGTTCTGCAGTGATGTGGATAAGGAACCTCTGCAACCGGTACTGGAACGCTTGACACACTTCCACCACTGGCTGGTCTTTCTGGTAGCATGCTTGGTGTACATGAAACCCTGGTAACATATCACTAAACTCCCTTTGTTGCTCGTTATAATCTCCATGTTGACTTTGATGGCAGTGAATATCTGCTCCTATTTATTCCAAAACAGATAGAAACCATACCATTTACTCAAATGGCCACTAATTAATTTTTATGGTTTTCTACACCTTCTAATGACAGATGGCATAAAATGTTAAAAAAACAGATAGTAAGGCTTTTAAAATATCAGAATGTATGTCATTATTAAAATATGTAATGAAACTAACATTTTATATGTATTAATTAATTCTAAAATAAGTAAACAAAACATTTTTAAATAAAATACAAACAAAATAAATTAAAAATTTTACTACGCAAAGTTGTGTAAAAAAATTGTTATTTTTTATCACTATTAACAAAAAATAAATAATTCATTTAAATTCAGTTTATGTATTTAAAAAAAAATAGAAAAAATTATAAAACAAAACCTTAAGTTGCTTATGGTTTGCAATTTTCATATATAATAATATATAGTGTGACTTTTTTTCCTGTGACTTTATTTCCTGTGACTTTTTTTCCTGTGACTTTTTATCCATGACTTTTTTTCCGTGACTTTTTTTCCTGTGACCTTTTTTTCCTACAATCTCTTAGGTCTGTCATGACATAGTTTATTTTATAAAAAGTAAAAATCATGTATCCACTTTAATAAGTTTCTTTATCCTACATTCAAATGCCTTTTAAGTCACCAGATTTTGCATTTAAGGTATTGACCATAATTGACAGTATGATTATTCAAAATGTCCACAAAATTCCATCCAAAGTAATGACAATGACAATGACCTTGGTAATCATCGGCAATCATCAGTAAAAATATATACCTAACTTATTTCAGACCTGATTTTTTCTGCTTCAAAGCAGAATTCTGCTTTAGGATTTTGGAAGTCCAGATTTGTCCATTACGGTTCCTTTTTCATACGTAGTAAAATGGCTGCCGAAATATAATTTCTGCTCTTTTTACTTGGTTGTCAAAATTACGTCTGTTATCTTTAAATAAAATGGATGACGAAGAACATTTCCTATTTAAAAGTATAAAAAATGAAAACTTTAGACTTGAATTTTTGCAGAAAGTTCAAAATACCCATTCAAATATAGAAGATAAGGATGATTTTAATAAATTGGTTTTATGTTTTTCATGTCCGTTAATTATGCAGTATGATGCTCCATTTATTAAAAAGTCTTTGTCAATGAGTTTAGTGGACTCTACTACTGCATGATTAGTACATATGTATATAAAGTCATACTTTTAGTATTTTTTATGATGTTTCTGTGTTCTTATATTGTGAATTTTATGTATGCCATCAACCCCATTGGGGTATAATTGTGCATTTATTCAATAAGTTATCTTTAAAGACACAACTATGGAAACTATGGAAACTTGGAAACGATATATCTTAGCAATTCCAGCTTCAAAATTTTATATTTTCTGACAAAAAGAAATATTTTTTACTGTCATAATGTGTTAATTTCAGATAAATTAAAAAAAAACTGTACTGTTTTTTTAATGGAAAATATAAAATTGTGACAAGACGTTAGGGGTAAACAGTACAACATAGAAATGATTTGAAAAAGATGGCTGTGCTCTACCATGTAGTTGACAGTTAATAAAGAAACTGAAGAAGGCCAGTGCCGAAAAGTCTTAAAGATTGTTATTTTAATACAATAATATTAAAGTATGTTTTATTTTGTAATTTTCAACACAACAGAATATAATTTTCAAAGCAGATGAGTTTTAAAACTCAGTGAAAGGCAAAAAACACGGTATCTGTCTATTTTTGGCCAGCGAGAACACTTATAGTATAACTAATATTGAAATGTGAATACCTAAGAATCTACAACGAGTTACCGAACAACACATTCGGTAGCACACGAGTAAATTATAAGGGTTTTTCGGTCATGAGTTGTAGATCTTTGGTATTCAAATTTCGAGATTAGTTATTCTGTTTATTACATTGAAATATTCCATGTATTCAGAAATTTTAACGATAAAATACAAGGGATTATGTTTTTATATGATTACACGTCGACCATTGTATAGCAACGTCGTTGGCGACCGCTATTGTTACGTCACTTCCTAGAGTGAAATATGACTTTCGATTTCACTGGGAGAATTATCCATTTCGATTTCACTCGGAAATCCTGGTATTTCACCACAATGTAATAATTGATTCATCTTTCTTTCTCTGTCAAAGAAAATGCTTACATGATTAGTATTTATGGAATGCAAACAATGTACTTGGTAAGAAATATATAATAAGGATATAAATCTATTAAAATTTTAAATTTGAACAATTAACATTGTTCCATTTTCTTTTGATGTTGTTTTAAACGTTTAAATTTGCCTTTAATAAGACTTTTTGTTTACATATAGGTGTTTGTATTTTATCACAAAAATCAGCTGAAATTCTTTGCACTTTAAAGATATATAAAAGGGCATTTTAACTGAAAAGCAGATTTGAAGTTCATACTTATCAATAGTCTTTAGTAATATCATGTTTTATATATTATGTAGATAGTGTATATATGGCAGATTTTAGGCACCTTTAGTTATATGTTAGTAGGGATGAAAAGATTTCTTCATGCAGTAATATAAAGTCGTAGATTTGTGAGGTGGGAAATGTTGTTAGATATTGACCGACACGTAGTGGAGGTCAGTGTAGATTAAAGTCAAGACTATCATCGTATTTAATTCAGATTTTTATAACCTGGGAATCTAAAGTTGGTGGTTAAGGAACAATCATTGTTTAATAATTTATTTTATCTTCTTTTTCTTTTTGTGGTTGGGGGTGGGGAGGGGGGGTAGTAGGATGTGGACAAGTAAAAAAAAATTTAAAGAAAAGGACAGGATTGAGTTTCACATCAAATCCAACAATGGTTTATTTTGTTAAAAAAAGTTAGGCAGGCTCATGGATGCTGGGAAAAAATTTTCCATGGCTTCCTATGAATATTACATGGTTGCTTCTGGTGTTCAGTGGATATTTTTTTATCACATTGAGAAGGAAACTGGTCCCTTTTAAAAACAGTTTTTTGATATTACTATGGAATTTTAAACAGTTTACATCAAAAACTGATTTTTCTGTCAGTATAGAATTGAATTAATCAATACCTTTCCTTATATGTCAAAATATGAAGTAAAGTGCCTTTAGACTTAATAAATATTTAATTGTGACCATTCCCACATAAAAATAAATTATCAACAACCTGTTTACACATAATAAAATATAGTTTGTGTTCAAAGTTTGTAACTTGAGAAAGAGTCAAAGAATTTAGTTTTAAAACTGTTTGTGTAATTGATATAGTTCAAAGATTATTGTAAACACCAGTGATATTTTATATGTGACAGAAACTTGATACTGGATTTTAGTTACATGACAAAAACATTGAAGACAGTATGTAACAACTTAATTTTCATAGTTATCTCCCTTGTACTGATATAAAGAAGGGAACTCTTGACAAAAAATTCCTACATATACATTACCGAGATGTGAGCAAAAAAAAATCATTGCTTTAATTGCTGTTCTTCATCTTAAAATCACACTGAGGCTTCAGTATGGAGAAAATCCTGTACCCACTGCAAGTTCGAGACAGACTAGCTGTGGGATAAGGAACACAGCTTAAAAGTCAATTAATTATTCTAATGTAACATTGGATGTCAAGTTTGTTTTCATTGGAGTTGTTGAAAATTTCATGCAATCAATGAATTCTGCAGTTAACGTTTATTATGTTGACTGCATGTGTTAAACATCATTTTCGGGTTTCAAAAAATTCTCTCCTTATTTAAAATTTGCATTTTAATGGAGGTAACACATTATTATGTTTATAAATTTGCCGGAATCAATTTTTCTTTATTTTATTGTTGAGAATGAGAATATCCAGTACTTAAATTCCGTGCCTGATGTGTTGACACATTTTAAAAACTGTGAAACACATATTTCATTTTTTTTTCTCCCCAAATATTTCAGTTTATCTTCAATTAAATCAAAACCTAGATTTCATTCCTATATTTAATCTTAAATACATGTAATTACCCACTAGTAACAAAGAAATGATTTTTCTTATAAATAAAAATGTTAGATTTTAACACCTGTTAATTTCCATATCTGCAAAATTTCATTAAAAAGCTAAGTTGTGAGATTAGGGAAACTTGTATTAAGCCTGAGACATCAAACACAATTTTATTATGTTGTAAAATCACTTCATCTGTGACTTTTAATGCTTGTTACACCTTGTAATAATAGGGCCTAATTAAAACATATTTATGATAGGGATCATGTGCACACATGTACAAATCTACATTGGATATGGGATATCAATATTTACATGCAATATATTTTGGTGGATTTAGTTATGTTTCATATGGAATGAATAATGGATATATATTTGAAAAAGGTAAAAAAAAAATTTTATAGAATTTAACGATTTGTTGAGAGAAAATATGATTTGAAATGAAACTTTAATTTCAGATTTATATATATTTAGGACTAAAGGATGGGAATGCTATATTTGGGGTTAACAACATTTTTTTGTAGCAATTTTGCGGACAAAAAATATATTTGTTGTTTAGAAAAAAATAATTTATAGTTCAACAGAAGAAAATAATAGAAACTGGATTTTGTGAAGTAGAAATGAGTTATTAAATTTGTATTCTTGGAATATGTGATGGAAAAAATGGAATTTTAAAAAGTGGTGTAATTTAATTTATAGTTTTTTTTAAAGAAAAGAAAATGATATATTGACCAAAACATTTAAGTATGCTTGGGGAAATAATATTAATTTAGGCAAAACAAAGTTAATTGCTGGATTGTCAGCCTCAGCTACTGGATTTCTCTTTTGATTTTATATTTTTGTTGTCAAGAATTAAAAAAAAGTCTCCATTTTCTCATCAGAAACTGAAAAAATAATATAAAATCCCCCCCCCCCCCCCCAAAGCTTCCATGTTCAAATCCCATTGCACACAAACACATTTAGGTTGTGGCAGTACAATTTTTTATTTTGTTGAGGTTTTCAACACATTTGGCTATTTCGCGGCAGCCACTTTTTATTGGTGGTGGAAGCCGCAGTACCCAGAGAGAACCACAACCTTCATTAGGAAAATTGGCAATCCTTGTCAATTAAGATCGGAGTCAAACACAACCCATGTTGCAGTACAAAGAACAAATGCTAACAGACAAATGTAATACAGTCAGAGAGCAGTTAAAAAAAGTCAGATAAAAAACTAAAAAATATATTTTATGGCCTTAACCAAACTTGTTAACTTCCTAAATAATTACTTAATAAATACCAATACTGCAGGGTGCCTATTTTCATAAAGACATTTGTCTAACAAAACAGTACCAGATAGATGCTCCAGAATACTGTTTTTGTAAAAAAAAAATTCCGAAAAAACTGCACTATTTACAGGTATTAATAAGGTTCTTCTACACCTTGTTAGTTAAATCCTTTGATGTCTACATTAGCTTCTGGTGCAATCTAATTTGACCTGAAAATTCAATAGCTGTTCTAATTATAAGTGATTATTTCGTATTTAAATTGATTTATGGTGTGTATATAACTGATTGGGATAGGTAATAATAAGTAATGGATTTCAATTAGTACCTGTAATTTCACAAAACAGGTTTTTGCAAAATGTTAGGTGTAAGATATCGACAAATGAATAACGAAGCATTAAAACAGTGGGAAATGTCCACAAATTCGAAGTCCAAGAAAAAGACAAAGTCAGGAAAATGGAACACAACAAACAAATGCCACAAGAATACATGTATATAACTAAAGGAATAAAAAGCGTAAAACAAACCAAACAAAACTAAAACAAGACAGCACAGAAACTAAAGCACTAGCGATGTGAACTCCCATTAAAAAATGGCAGTTACATCAGGGGTGTTTTCCATTATCCGGTTCGAACCTTGAAAATCGGTATGTTACTGGGGCACTGCCAATCATGAGCAAACAGATGAAAAGTACCAGATTTTGGTACCATCCAGCTGAACCTGCATAAAGGAAAGCACAACTGGTGTTCCGTAAGGGTAAGCATGCTCCAGTGTCAAGTCCCGTGGGATGTCAACTCCAGAAGGAAGTGAAGGAGTGTAAGTAATTGATTGATTGAATGTTGATGAATGCTGTGTGAACAATTTAGGGTATCAGGACCAAAAATATAATGCCCGTAAATCATATTTCTTTTTTATCGAAAGACCTCTCTGCAATTTTACGTGAACCCAAAGAAGGTTAATAAAAGTGTTATATGCATGTAGGAATTTTGTGTAAAAATATTTATCCACCATATCTCATACCTATATTTTAGTTTGAATAAAAAGTTTTCTATTTGAAACAGCAGCAATAAGTATTTTTACTTTTATCCAACTCTGTTATATTTTGGGAGTATTGAGATAGAAAGGGATGAAGTGTTAGTTGTCATATCCTTATCATGACTGCTTATCCCTCTCATGCATATCAATTGATAACACTTAATATCACATTACTCTGTTTTATATCAAACTTCCAAGAATATTATATGCTTATAATGTGTTTGTTTACTTCTAGTAAAATCCACTCTGAAGTAGTTTTCAATCTCATTCATAGCCCAAAAGTAGTTTCAGACAAATTGTATGTATCAGGGATCTGGAAATTTCATCAGCCTCTGCCGGACATTTTTTGTTGGATAGAAATAAATTGTCACTCTTTTTATCAATGTCAACACACGACCTTATTTCATACAAATGTTGTTATGCACGATTTATAAATGTTTTGGGTAATACCTTAAATAAATGTCTTGGGTATGTATCAACTCTTTGACATTCTGTGTGGCATTGTTTGTGTATTGATAATTTCTCCGGTCATATCCGGAAAATAGGAGTTCCGGATCCTTGGTATGTATCTAAATGGGTAATACCAAAATATTGAACTGTAATTTTTGCATCGAATCACATTCACCAAATTTTGAAATTCCGCAGCATATTGTAAAAATTTAACAATAACCAATTGTTATGAATTGTTAGTGGGCATGCTTATATGACTTTGGAAAAGAATATTCCTGCTGAGGGTCAGTGGTTTTGTCCGGGTCCTTTGCTTTTCTATGCATAAAGTTGCCACCTTGATAAATTCAGAATATTTCCATATAGCCACAGTTTGTTTTTTTAAGGTTTTTTCAGGACAATTGCACTTTTACAAAAATTATACTTAAAATATAATTTTCTACAAATAGTATGTCTTAAACAAATTTAAAACTTTAATTTCCTAGGTATTTTAAGGTATTAGAGAGAGACCTCACATAAACTGGAGTTAAATACTAACAGAAGGGGTACACCCTGATCAAAGCATATATAGATACAAAGTTATGTAAATTCTTTATATTTTATCTGACACCTTGCTGGGTAAACACTATCATTTTCACATCAAAAAGATTACCTGTTTCTAACGAGATTAAGATAAATTGGGTGACACCTTTTGAAATTTAAGGTAATCGCCAAAAAACCTTGTGGTTTTATGAAATTTAAATCCAGTGTGAAATATATAATTAATATGTCTTTTGTGGTCTTAAAGTACATGAAGAAGACTGATCTATGTTATTTTGAATTGAATCTGTTTCTTTATTTGAAGAGAATGTGTCCTTTGGTTTTCTATCCTGCTGATGTTAGAGTTTTTAAAGTGACTTAAAATATAAAATCCATGTGGGGGTCCTGATACCAATAAGGCAACACAAAGAATGGACTACCCACATTGCAGATTGTCATATAGATCATTAATCCCATTTGTGCTCATTATTCTAAAATCCAGAGAGAAAGACCTCCTTGAGAAGGCTGGGCTCTCACTGAGTCAATACTACTGCTGGTGGGCTCCCAAGTCTCTGAGGGTACTACCAACTCAGTCTGAAATTGATAATTTGTGAAAACTAAGAAGTATCTCCCTCGTGCCTAGCTCTGTCCTTAGGTAGTTTTGGCTGTATCTTTTTGGCCATTTTTGAATTTATCTTTTCAAATGTTTTGGATTATAATAGCAAGCGCACCGAGCGCTATAGGCGCATATGCATTTTCTACTTATGGGTCATTTAGAAAAGTCTTTGTTTAATGGGGGCACCCATATTGTGCTACATACTAAGGCTAGAAAAAATTTCGTTCGCTGGAAACGGATGTAATGGAAATAAGTTGCTTCAAATTATGATTTTAGAGTCAGAATCGTGATACCGGAAATGAGTTTCTGGAAAGGGCTATTGCTGTGCTCGCATCATTGGCCATGCCGACAGCATATTAATTTTGCTTTTCAATAATTTAATTCTTGAGCACAACTGAATAACTGCATAAATCGACCAATAATGTGCATATCTTGTGCATCAGAATTGAAGAATTTATCTTTGATTCTGTATTTTGGATAGAACCCACCTTTAAGACCAATATCCTGCATATTAACTGTAGTCAGTTTTTTTTCAGCTACAAAGAAAAGTTCATAACCTACAGGTAGGTCTCTTTACATTTTTTTTGGTCATTTGTTTTATACATCCTGAAAATTTTGCTGAAATATCAGCATGAAGCTCAGATGACTATTAAATATTTTCTCAGTACATCGTACTAATTTACATTGAACTTGGTTGGTCCAGCTGATATTATAGACTTTATGTCTGTTTAAAGATTTCAACACTTCATTATCATCATCTAATGATTCTAAATTTAATTTGAGTACTATTTAAACTGAGCACTCAATGTAACCATTAAAATAGTAAAACGAAGTATATGAAAAAGCAGCAACCTATGGCCTTGAACTGAGGCCAAGATTTTATTTTGTATTTTGTATATTTTTAAGTTCAGATGTGTATCTTGTGTGTATATTTAACTTCAGAACAACACACTGACATTTGATAGTATCGTAAGAGAACTGGTACATAATGTGATGATACTTATCATGTCACCTATCAAACGCACCCTTATCTGTCGATATACTGGGTGGTCAGCACCAGATACTCTGAACTGAAGTTTTTATTGTATAGATATTGTTATCAACTTTTTTCCGTAGTAGGTATAGAACTAGGCGGAAATTTTGTATAAAAAACCATACTGAATATAGATATTGTGTTATAACTTCCGTTAACAATTGATACAGGGCTGGGTGGAAATGTTTAAGAACCCAGCCAAATCTAGTGATATTGTGTTGCAACTTTAGTCAGTACTAGGTGTAGCTTTAGGTGGAAATATTTAAACACAGTGCTGAACTTGGTGTCCTTTATGTAGATATTGTATTGCAACTTCTGATAACTCTAGATGTAGCACTAGGCGGATGTTTAAGACCTATGCTAACTTTATTTCATGGTATAGATACTTTGTATCAAAGTCTTAATTTTAGCTGTAGCACAGGGTGTAAATGATATTTCAACACACTTGCTAGGGGGGCCTCAGTGGCCAAGTGGTCTAGGTAGTTCGTCATGACTACTAATGATCACTAGCTTGTCAACGCTGAGGTTGTGAGTTCGAATCTCACCTGTGATGGGGTGTGTTCGACTCCGATCTTAATTGACAAGGATTGCCAAATTTCCTACTGAAGGTGGGTGCTTCTCTCCTGGTACTCCGGCTTCCTCCACCAATAAAAACTGGTCGCCGCGAAATAACCAAATGTGCTGAAAACTGCGTAAAACCCCAACTAAACAAACAAATTCTGTTAATTTTAGCTGTAGCACTGGGTGTAAATGATATTTCAAGACACTTGCTAAACCTAGTTTTCTTGCAAAGATACTGTATAGTTTGTTTAGTTGGGGTTTAAGGTATCCGGACCATAATAGATAATAAAAAAAAATTGTATCTCTTTTTGACCCTGAATGGCGAAACCAAACAATTTAAAGCTGGAATTTTGTATATATATTTTTCTCAAGTTGAAACACACTTTGTTGCTTATATATGTTATATGCAGAGGCTGTAAAAATTAGTTAGTTATATTAGAATTTCCGAAGTTTGCCGATAATTACCGAGGTCATTTCAATTGCGTTGCATGGAACATCCGGGAACTTTTAAATAATCACGTGGTCATTTATGGTCCGGATACCTTAATGCCGTTTTCAGCACATTTTGGCCATTTCGCGGCGGCCAGTTTTTATTGGTGGAGGAAGCCGGAGTACCCGGAGAGAACCACCGACCTTCGGTAGGAAAATTGGCAATCCTTGTCAATTAAGATCGTAGTCAAACACACCCTACTACAGGTGAGATTCGAACTCACAACCTCAGCGTTGACAGGCTAGTGATCATTAGTAGTCATGACGAACTACCTAGACCACTCGGCCACCGAGGCCCCTACTGTATAGTAACTTCTATCTTTGCTAAATATAGCACATTATGTAGAAATATTGTTTAAAAATCGTGCTGAGCTTTGTTTAATTGTATGGATTTTTTTTAGCTTCTTTTAAGGTGGTACCTAACACTACAGGGAGATAACTCTGTAAAATCAGCTAAACGTTTTAATAACGTTGTGTTGTTAATGGAATATTAAGCTTTTCAATGATCAATATTAGTGTTTGTCAAACTGCTATACAATCAGTGTAATTTTTCTGATGAATTGGTTGGTTCAAATGTTTTGAAATTTTAAAATTTTTGTCAATGGGTCAAAGTAAATACTTTGTCAAAATTTTATGAAAATTAAACGAGCCAAATTAATTTTAGTGAAAGTGTTGGGTACCACCTTAAGGTAGGGTATACTTAATAGCACTTAATAGTTGAAATGTTGTTAGGAAACATATGGTGCTGACCTTAGAGTTTCTTTGTACAGATAGTTTGTACCAAGTTCTGGTAACGCTAAGTGCGGCACTGCAGATGGAAATGTTTGAAAACACTATCCAAACTTTGTTTTTATAGATATTCTGTATCAACAGTATTGGTTACCCAGATATTGAATAGTCAGTGGAAAATAGGTTTTAAAAAGCAAAACAACCCCCCCCCCCTCCTTCTGTCATCCTGCAGCGGTGGTATATTTAAATGACAGATCTACATCTGTGACTCTTGTATCTTATCAAGCAAACAGGAAAAATTTTGTTTATAATATACAAGCTATTAATGAGCATCTTTTCCTCAGTCACCTTAAAAAAAAAAAAAGAAACATAAAGGCAGGAAAACAAATTCATACCTGGAAATGTTAAAGACACAGGTATTACCTCATAAAATTATATCTATCTCTCACCAAAGGTTTGTGCTCAAAGCCCAAACCGAAAAACTATGATTTCCCCTTTTTTGTTAAGTTCAAATTTTATTGAAATTGTTTGAATGTTTTCCTGATATAGGATTACTTAAAATTTCACTATTAAAAAACGGTGATATTATCAGTGACCGTAATGAGACATAATTATCCACTTTGCCGTTTTTTACGAGTATAAGCCTTGGATACTATATTTAATGAGACGTACCTGCAGGGTGCAGGTTATATTTATTATCAGGTCACCCGAATAATTGACGAGCAAGGTGATATAGAAATTGCCGACATCACGACATCTCCTGGACAAAACGATGAATTCATAAAGTTGTCCAACTGTCAAAATGTTTTGAAAAGACTATTTGGTATCTTTGCCATATCAGCAAAAATGATCAAATTTTTCAATAATCGAAGTGTCAGGTCTTTAAGTATATGACATGCTTGTTGTATTGATGGTAAATTGATCGTCTCTATCTGTCTGGAGAGGAGTGTTGATAAATTAATATTAGATAGCATTAAATTTGTCGATACATGGTTATATGAAGATTTGATATTTGGCCTCTCTCTCGTTCAGCGATTTTATTATCAGTATTAAATTTGGGTCTAAGAATTTTATAAAACTTATGATATACCTTTGATTTGTGGTTTTAAGATCTTATATTAGAGGTTAATATGTTAATTTATCTGTCTTGTCCTTGCTTGGATTCTCTAGTAACATTGTGAGAGAAAATTAGTGGTGAATTACAGAATCATGGTCATTTAGGTAAACTGGTAAATCATTCTCTTTAAAGCTCTAGAAAATTAATATCTGTAAATAAATAATAATAAACAAAACTGAAAAATTAATTTAGGCCAAACCAAATTGATTTTTAGTTCTTTGCCTTTTATATGACAAATATAGGTGCCAGCGAGCAAAATTTTAATTTTGATTTTTTTTCCTGAGGATTTTTTTTGTCATGCGAAGATCATATTTGCGCTACACATTTTTTTAACTAAAATATTGCAAAAAATTGGAAAAATTTTTTACCAAATTTTAGGAGTGGGCAAATACTTTTTATTTTCAATTTCTTGAAAAATGAGGAACTGGGGGCAAATTTACAGCATTTTTGCAAAATGAAGCGAAAAATCGGAGCGGCAAAAATTATTTTGGTGTGGCCTTAAGGTGTGCTGAAAATATTGGCATTTGTGGAAGTATTAATCATATATACAGTAAATTTATAAATTAATGCTGAAAATTTGAAGATAAGCCTGTGACAGGGTAAAGATAAAAAAATTACGCTTTGAATTTCAATTTTTGCCTATAATATTCTTTTGATACATGTACAAGAATCAAATTAATTTATATTCATATAAGTGTCTTTTTTTTAAGGTTCACAATAATAAGAGGATACATTTAAGGATGCTCGCTGGTCATGTTTTGGTCTTTGTGTCAGATTTTCGAAATCCTCGGGTTTTGTCCATTTCTTAAAAATGAAATTTTTTGCCCATGGACCCCCACTTTTTCTTTTATAATTCAATCATATATACCTTAAAATGGTATTTGAGAAAATTTTATGAAATCCTTTTAATTTTTTATACATCTTTGAGAGACTGAAGATGTCAATGCAAAGACAATGAAAAATCCAGAGAAAACCCATTTCCTGCAAATTTTCAAGGCGTTATAGCTCTAAAATGAGCCCATGAACATATATTTTTTTCTTTTTCTCTCAAACTAAAACGCCTATTTCAAATCCTATTTATTTCCTATTAGACCAGTGATCATCCTTAAATGAATATTGAAGTGTTGCATTCACTTTGCAAACAAAGCCATGTCCAAAATAAAACAATTATGACCATCATGCGAAATGGCGTCACTATCAAAAGTGCAATGTCAGAATCAAAGCTATCGCTCGGTGAAGATATAAACAAATATAATTCCTACCCATATTAAAATAAGCATAGATCATGGCAACACTGAATTGTTTCTTAAACTAAATAAGGGAATACTAAAAAAAGTTTTATTCCTAAATTGGAAATTATTATTTCTCTAAATCTGTGAACATTTATATATCTCTTGACCCCCGTTTGATAAATTCTCGTATCACCACACGTTGGTTAAATGCTCGAGAAATGTTTTGCCAAAAAACGTTCGTGGGACCTCTCAGAGTTTTACATTGTCAGTCATTATAGAGAAAAAGATTCTAAAATTCTTTCCTCGGTCAAGACTCGGTTTAAGAATGAAAATTTATAATAATCTCAAGTTGATAAATTTCATAAGCAACTGGTCATCGTTGTAGAATCTATATGTATTCTATCCTTATAGAACTTAAGGATGTATATTTCCATTTCTACTTACCATGACTTACTTATAGAGGTGCGAGTCCACTTGTCAGAAATAAAATTTCATAAAGATTTACTTCAGATAATAATTAAAGACATCCTATATATGAGTATTTATATTTTCAGGACAATTTCCTTATCAAATTTCCTGTTTATATGATTTTTATTTTGATATTTGACAAAATGTTTAGAATTTAGAGATTTTTTTCGCTGTCAACATACGAACAAGAGTAAGTCATTTATGCATTATTGTTTAGGGGATTTTTTTTCATTATTATGCACATATTCAAATTATTACTAAAATTTAACGTGTTGTCATTCTTAACTAAATGTTTATGAGAGTCATTGTCAAAAGCTTGTAAGGTAATTTGTTAATTGAATTGGCAACAAGTCAAACCTTTACCCCAAATTCACAAATCCTGGGGTGCCTTGATTATCTATGCCAATAAATGGTTTTAAGTTTGATCCATTACTGCAGTGCCTAGCTATGCAATTTGATTTGAGCCGGGTAGGCAGTCGGGCATGTGGGCAGGTTTTTGGGTGACTCCAAACATTACCCGGTAATGAATAAAAATCTGTTTCGCTGTCATTTGGAAAGCTTCATGTTTTAATTGTCTGAGCTGATATTTCATATTTCTTCCTATACTGACAATACAATGTACCAATTGATAATGTTAGCTTTATATAATACACAAATTTTTTGTTTAATTTAATGATGTTTCCTTGTAGTGAACGGGAAATGTCATTGTAGAAACACCATTTTTGGGTAATTATTATGTCCTGAGTAAAAATTACGCCGGTTAATTGCTGTTTAATAATATGCATTATATCGTGGAACAAAGCAGTTATTTTTTTACAGCAAACTTACATACAGAATTACAAACTTACATACAGAATTACAGATTATTACTTTTTATAATGTAATGTTAAAGTGGTTAATGCGTGTTTCTCTTTGTCTGATTACAACACGTTTCCTTATTTCTGGGTGTACACAAATAACTTGGTATAAAAAATCAGTTCATACAAGTATTGTTCCTATGAAAGATTATAATAAAAAATGTATTTATTATGGCAAAAAAAAGGAATTATTGACGTAAATTTCTGATTAATTGAGAAATAAATGAGAACACACAATTTATAGATTTAAATGATATAAATAAAATTACATATATCCTAAACCCAAGACCACACATTCAGGTAAATAAGCTTGGTTCCCTTTTAAAACAGGGGACTCTTGAAAATTTATTGTCATAATGTATATTATAAGTGATCATGTTGATGTTGTTTTCATTGTGTTATGTTGAATTGAATTGATAAAAAATCTATTGATTATGGCCAAAAAAGCAATTATTGATATAAATTTCTGATTAATTGATAAATAATAACATGTACTCAACTTTCACAGAAAAGGGCTCGTCTGTTTAGTTTAGTTTGGGTTTTACATCGTTTTCAACACATTTGGCTATTTCGCGGTGGCCAGTTTTTATTGGTGGATGAATAAGGAGTACACAGAGAGTAGCACAGACCTTCGGTAGGAAAACTGGCAATCCTTGTCAATTTATAAATTTAGATTGTAGTCGAACACACCCTACTACAGGTGAGATTCGAACTCACAACCTCAGCGTTGACAGGCTAGTGATCATTAGTAGTCATGAGGAACTACCTACATCACTCGGCCACACTTCAGCACCCCACCCCTCTTACGTCAAATCCTGGATCCGCGGCTAATTATGGTCCAGATACCTTAAATCATCAAACAGCATTCAGAAAAAAAATTATATCATGGTATAGTTCAACTTTGGCATTTTTTAAAACAGTATAAGATGAGATAAGATAATGTTTATTAACCAATTAAGGGCCCTCAATGGGGCAATAAGTAACAGAGTAACAAATAAAAACGTTGAAAGGGAAGAAGTTACTTGATTGACAGAAAATTATAGACAACTGCAGTTACATGACAGAAAACATTCAATATAAAGTATACAAAGATGAATATACTGATAAAATTTTATCAACAAAAATTTTAATAACATTTTTGTACCATGTTGAGGATATAAATAAAAATAGAGAATGGCTATGTCAGCTTTTTTGAAAACCTAGTTGATACATTTTCTGAGTCAGGTTGACCTAGTCGTAATTGAAACCAATTAGAAAAAATATTTGATGTAATAGTTGTCGGCTTTCATGTTTTCAGTTAAGAAATAATTAGTTGTTATGTAATCATACTGTCTTAATTGATTTATAAGAGACAAATTAAGAACCCTGTAAATCAAATTAAGATCAAAAGACTGATGTTAAGATGCATACAAGTGATGCTAATTAATTTAGAGTGGATGGCAAAAATATTACTAATAATTAGAGCACTGATGACATGTATGCAATATGATCTCATCTTGTAAATATAAATAGTTAATAATGATGTTGACATGTAAAGAACAATGAAGGAATTGTCAATGGACAGTCTGAGAAGGGAAATGGAGTTATTTCCCTTTACTTGGAGATTTTTAAAAAAATCTGTTCACAGAAGAAAACATGTCAGTCCAGATATTATGGTCAGGAGTGAGATTTTTCTCAATTAAAGTTGAGATTTTGAAAATTAATGAGAATGTTAAAGAATTTGTGTAATTTTAGTGGTGATTTTTAATTATTTAACAAAAAATTTAAGAGTTTTAGGGACCAAACATGTCAAGTGTTAGAATAGATAGATTCTTAATCAGAATCGGCTGAATAGGATTTCGAAAATGTGAGCTGTACCTAGTCAAGAATATTTTGGGAGAATAAATGAAGTGAAGCATTATACTTCTGTTAGGAGACTAGGCAGATTTTACAGTGACCAGAATTGTATGTTTGTAGTGTACTGTAAATATTACTTAAAAGTTTCAAATTTATTACCTTTTTACCTGCGTCACCAACCAGGTCTAGTAACCGCTCGACTCCGTCCTTCCTTCCGTCACACTTAGGGTAACATGAAACTTGGACTGTATTGAACCAATATTTTTCAAACTTTGAATAGTGTTTATATACATATTGAAGATGTGCCACTTGTATTTTGGACAAATTGACAAATTTTTACTATGAAATTTTGCATGTTGAACTTAGCCATTTTTCAGCAATACATGCTATGAATGGTGCATACTTTGTGTAATCTGAAACTCGGACTGTATTGAATGAATATTTTTCAAACTTTGCATAGTGTTATATACATATTGAAGATGTGCTTCTCCTATTTGGGGAAAATTTGACAAATTTATACTATGAATTTTATGCATGTTGAACTTAGCCTGACAAAAATATGATGGTGACGCAAGTCCAGACATGTAATTGGTCTTGTTTAAACCCAAACATGTATTTTGGTCTGTCTTAGTACAATAAGATACAAAATTAAGTATACTCTGTGATATTTAACAGCCCTTGTCCTCAGTCCTAATGAATGGTTTATAAACAGTTCACATGTTTGTTTGTTGATGGATTTTTATACCCCCTGCAAACATAGTTTTGGAGGGTTATATAGGAATCCCCCAGTCCGTCCGTCCGTCTGTCTGTCCATATGTTTTACAAGCACAACTCCTTCTAAACACTTCAGTGGATTTTGCTGAAACTTTATATGAAGGTTGGGCATCATGAAGCAAGATAATTCTTGTCGGATGTTTGCACAGGGAGATAATCCAACTTAAGGGTTTTACATGTATAAAGCTTGTAAGTACAACTACTAGTATTGCAAGTGGGGGGTATTCTCAAACTTCTAGTTTGTTTAAGTATGAGGTAAAGCTGTCTGTATTCCTGTTAAAATAATGATCCTTAATTACTGGATATTATTGGTAAATTATTTTCTATTTTTAATTTTTTAATTCAAACTGATATGATCAATATCATGAAAAAAATATAATAAATTATAAAAACTGATATTTCTTTATTTGATGTTGTCATGTTAATGACATTCTGTCCTTCAAGTCGTTTGATTTTTTTCACTTTTCTTTCAAAAAAAGTTTTTACAAATGAATGGATAATAATATACAATTACATGTTTATTAAATTTTGTAAAATAACTTTTCAAAATTATGCAGCAGAAAATTCATAAGAAATTTAATCGCTGCCCTTTCTTATCAAAATTATGATCTTTGATCAAAATTGTATTACAGGTGCGTCAATGGACCTTTTAACTAGTTTTCATTCATATGTCATTTTTTACATGTGTAGGCCAAGACTGTATTTTTACTTGTTGTTCATCAGAGTAATTTATAAAACAAGCCATGTAAAACTTCTAAAGTTAGTAGTAAAAACTGAAATTTGAATTTTGAAATAGATTAGAAATGATTTACAAAAATATACAGCAATGTAGAAAATCACATGCTCAAAGAAAGTGAGAATGTTGCCTTTGAAGTAATAAAAAAGCAGGATTGAATATCTCTTGTTATCAAATAATGGTATATTTTGAAAAAAGTTCTCTTGCAAGCCAAAAATAAAAACCCCAAAGTAGCTAAAATTTCCCTTTTTAGCTCACCTGGCCAAAGGCCATGTGAGCTATTGCCATCACTTGGCGTCCGTCGTTGTCGTCGTCGTCCATCGTCGTCGTTGTCGTCCGTCGTCGTTAACAATTTTTCAAAACTCTTCTCCTCTGAAACTACTTGACCAATTGGAACCACACTTGGTATGAATGTTCTTTGGGGTATCCTGCATAGAACTGATGTGGGGATTTTTGATCCGTCGAAAAACATGGCCGCTGTTACTAAAAATAGAACATAGGGGTCAGACAACAGTTTTTCGCAAATATCTCAAAAATCATTAGGTTACGGCAAATTCTGGCAGGATGAAAGTGTTCAGCATGACGAGAGCTACCTGTGTGCTGATTTTTGTGAAAATCTGTCAACTGATGTTAGAGTTATTGCCCTTTTTTGACATTTTTGGCTTTTTTTATGTTATTATTTCAAAAATCTTCTCCTCTGAAACTACTTGACTAATTAGAACCAAACTTGGTATGAATGTTCCCTGGGGTACCCTGCATAGAACTGATGTGGGGATTTTTGATTCGTCAAAAAACATGGCCGCTGTTACTAAAAATAGAACATAGGGGTAAATTGCTGTTTTTTGCTAATAACTCAAAAACCGTTACAGATATCGAATATCTGACATGGGGTAAAATTGATCAGCATGACAAGATCTACCTACCCTGAAGTTTTGAAGGAAATTTCAAAACCCGTTTAGGAGTTATTGCCCTTTTTTCGTCAAATTTTCAAAATTTTAACATTTTTCGTCATTTATCTCCAAAACTATTTGAGGTAGAAGTGAAATGTAAATTTGAAAAATGTTTGCCATGTTGAGATCTACCTACCCTGAAATTTTAAAGGAAATCCCAAAACCCATTTAGGAGTTGTTGCCCTTTTTTTTCAAATTTTCAAAATTTTTTTATCAAAAATCTTCTCCTCTGAAACCGCTAGGCCGATTGGTTTGAAACTTAATAGGAATGGTCTATAACATGTCTTCTACAAACGATCCTCAATTTATTTTGATCTGACATAAAACATGGCGGCTGTCGTAGCTAAAAATAGAATATAGGGGTGCATGTGTTGTTTTTGGCTTATAACTTAAAAACCGTTACAGATATCAAAAATCTGACATGGGGTAAAATTGATCAGCATGACAAGATCTACCTAACCTGAAATTTCGAAGGAAATCCTAAAACCCATTTAGGAGTTATTGCCCTTTTTTCGTCAAATTATCATAATTTAACATTTTTTGTCATTTATCTCCAAAACTATTTGAGATAGAAGTGAAATCTAAATTTGTGAGATGTTTGCCATGTTGAGATCTACATACCCTGAAATTTTGAAGGAAATCCCAAAACCCATTTAGGAGTTATTGCCCTTTTTTCGTCAAATTTTCAAAATTTATCATTTTTCGTCATTTATCTCCAAAACTATTTGAGATAGAAGTGAAATGTAAATTTTAAAAATGTTTGCCATGTTGAAATCTACATACCCTGAAATTTTAAAGGAAATCCCAAAACCCATTTAGGAGTTATTGCCCTTTTTTTGTCAAATTTTCAAAATTTTAACATTTTTGCATTTATCTCCAAAACTATTTGAGATAGAAGTGAAATATTAATTGAAAAATGTTTGCCATGTTGAGATCTGCCTACCCTGAAATTTTGAAGGGAATCCCAAATTCTATTTAGGAGTTATTGGTTTGTGTAATTTGAGGTCGGGTTCTGTTACATTTATTTAAGGTTCACCCTTATTCCTGGTCAATTTTGTCAACTTCCTGCCAGGACTACCACCATCAGGGAACATATTTTAACATTAAACCTTATGAACAATAAATCTTCAACAAATTTTCCCTGAACAATTCAACCAATTGCAACAAACTTGGTCAAATAGTTGATTAATTGTCCAATGAAAACCAGACTCCAGGTGAGCGATACAGGCTCTGGTGAGCCTCTTGTTGGAAAGTTGTGGTGTTGGCAATATTCAGGAATTCATGTGTTATGGCTTTATTTACATTCTGCATTTGTGGAATTATTTTTGTATGACACAAATTTATATTTTCCCTGGCCTGTTAAATATGTCACCAACAGGTAATTTTTCTTGGACTAAGAGATCAGTTTCAATGACAAGACAATTTTTTTTTAAGTGTAAGTAATTAACAAAGACAATTATATGATTTATAGTGATGTATATCTAATAAAATTATGAGTGTATTATTAAGTTGAATGACAGTGAGTGGGAAAGGTCTCAAGGGCCATATAGTATGTGTTTGTATAAATTTGCACCATGCAATCTTTGTGACGAAAAAAAGGCCATGGTCTTCAAAAACAAAGGGAGATAATATTTTTGATTAATATCTTAAAAGGAGTGAGTTATAAATGAAAATTAGCTTGAAATTGGCACATCATATAAATAAAGTTTAAAAAAGACTAAACATCTCTTGTTTAAAGGAACAAACATTTATGAAGGGGCAAGAGTTTTGCCTAAAATTTGTTAAAAAAAAGGGCTAAAAAATTTAGTAAAAAGGAATTGAGGTTTATGTATAACATGGAATCAAACATTATGGACTTAAATAGATTTGGAAAAGAAAATCATACATATGAAAGTACATAGAAAAATATACATGGCTCTTATCTGAATGCTCAAAAAAAATTTCAGGATCTGAAAATGAGTCTTACAATAAATAAAAGATGAAACTTACAATGTGATATTTTTTTTATATCAATTTTTTTCTTCTGCTGATTTGAAGGATGTAAACCAAGCCCATTTTTGCGGAGTTTATGTGATCTCGGCCGTAAAATCCGCTCTCCGATTTCATTACCTTATTACTCCGATCTCAAAAAATTCTGGATTTTTTTCATTCTTGGTTCCATTTTTTGGTAAGTTATTATCCCCTCGCCAGCGAACTTGCGAAGGGATATAGTAATGCTACTGTTAGTCTGTCCTGCTGTCAATAACGTCCTTGTGAATACTCTAGGGATTTTGACCAAACTTGGCACATACATAGTCCTTATGAATATCTAAAAGCCTATTGATTTCAAGGTCAAGGTCACAGTAGAACATGTAAATTCTTTACCCCTTTGTGAATACTCTAGACTCAAGGTCCTTCAAGGAGTTTTGACCAAACTTGGCAAACACTTAGCCCTTATGAATACATAGAACCCTATTGATTTTCAAGGTCATAAGTCAAAGGCCAAGGTCACAGTGGAAATACTTTACATCCTTGTGAACACTCTAGAAGCAACAACCTTCAATGGATTTTGACAAACTTAGTAGATACTTAAATCCAACTACGTACCACTAAGTGCTATCGATTTTCAAGGTTTAAGGTCAATGTCACAGGGTCACAATTGTTCGTAACATCCTTGTGAACACTCTAGAATCAACAGCCTTCAATAGATTTTTTCCTAACTTTATACAAAGTTTAAATTTATTAAGATCTAAAAGCCTAAAGATTTTGATGGGAAATGACAAGAAAATATTTATACATGTACAAATTTCAGGGTCAAGTTTGTTTCACGGCGAGAGGATGCCACGCTTCACGTTGTCTTTGTTATAATTTGATCTGTATCGCCAAGACTTGTAAGCATTTATTCGAATGAAAAGAAACGTCTAAGTGATGCAGAAGCAGCATCCCCAACCCCTGCCTGGGGATTTGCCCCAAACCGCAGCCAAAAATTTTACTCCTAATTTCAACAAGTAGGGTTGGTATCTCTGATTCTTTGAGCCTAGATTTTGTAAAAATTCTACTTTTCCCAACCCCATTTGGTACTATTGGGTACTGGGAAAGCACCTTTTTATTTCATGACAAATATTAAAGTAATTTATATTATTATGCCATGAAATTGAACCAGATATCCTGAATTTTATCATATTTTATTTATTGCATACCGGTAACAAAGACTTCCTCTTTGCAGATTATCATGGAATAAATTTGATATATCCCTATTGCCCACAGGGGTATACATATCAAATACGTAAACAATTAAAGAATTTAAATTTTAAAAGTTTTTTTTTCACAGGTTACGAAAGCAGAGAAAAAATTAAAACAATAATCTATAAACTTTGTTGAAAGCTAAAGTAGGTTAAGAGAGGAAAAAATTCAGCTTTCATTTGGCTTTGACAGCATGCATTTGGCCCTAATCTCTGAACGCATTCCTTAGAGGAATGTTTTCCTCATCAAAATCCCATTATTGTAACACACAGCACTGAACAAGGTTAAACTATATAGTCTGATGTTCCCCCTCCCACAGAGTAACAATCTAATACACATGTACCTATTGATTGGTTCCTGGGTAGGGAGGAAGGGTTAAATTAAGGTTAAATATAGATACTGTGGCTGGCATTTAGCATTTGTAGCTAACATGTATTTACATCAAGTAGGGCAGGGGAGAAGTTATCAACATGTGAACTTTGCTTATTGATTTAAGGGGTTAGCTCAATCGGACTATGAAGCCAAAGGTCCCTGGTTCTTAGTCCCGTTCAGGATGAAAATTTCAGGGATCAAATTTGCGATTCCCTATGGACACCATTTGTGAGGATGCTCATTTTAAGATGGATCTCTGTAATGCCAAATTAGGAATTTTTCCAGCAGACTTTCGCCACACCAAAACAACTTCAGTATGAATTTCACTAAGATAAGATAAAATGCTACTGCAGAGGCCACCCTCACAACTGGCAAGTGGGGATGGATTACTATAAGTTGGTGTAACTTCTATCCAAATCTATTATAAATAATATGTTTAAACTAAGGGGTGACCATTGGAATATTACAGCTTAATCATGGTATTAAACATGTTTAATTTTTTAATCCATTCAGATTATTTGCAGTGTCAGTTTTCTGTATTTTTTTATTTTGGTATTTTTTAATTGTTTCTGTATATTTGGTAACAAACACAGAACTTGATTCCAGTTTTTGATAAATTTTATTCTTTCATCCATGAAATTGTGAAGATTTCAGGGTTTCAGTTAACATCTTTCTTCAAAGAGGAAATATTCAAGGGGGCATTTGGTCATTAATATTATATTTTTGTGGTTTTTATTTATTTAAATTAAATTACGAAAATGTGGGGAAAAATATTCCCAAAGATAAAAGGGAAATAAAGATTTGCAGATAACCCTTTCCAGCCTTTGTTAAGTGTTCTATCAGCACATTAAGGACAGCTCCGTGACTCCCATAATTCAAAATTATAAGTAAAGTAATTAAATTACCTACTAGATGAGCATCCTGCCTGCTTCAAAGGCATATCTGCTAACTCTAATAGACCCTAATAATACATTATGTAACCGTTAAACACATTGCATGCTACTTTTTCAAAGAAAGAAAATTTCATTTAGATTGTCAGGATGACTTGATTGATGAAAATGATATGCAAATAATCTGTTTGGTATCTCATCAAATAGCTCCCTTAGTAGAAAATGTCTTTATTCTTAAAACTATAGTCTGTTTCCTTTGTGGACATGTATGGTTAAACACATTGTATGCTACTTTCAAAGAAAGAAAATTTCTTTATATTGATTGATGAAAATGATATGTAATTAGTCTATTAAGTTTCTCATCAAATAGCTCTCTTAAAAGAAAATGTCTATTCTTAAAACTATAGTCCGTTTCCTTTATTCACATGCAATGTAAAAAAGGTGTTAATTGTGTTAATTTTGAGCATGTATTGGATATAATTCAGTACAACTATGGTGGATGACACCAGGCACATAACAAAAAGCATTTTTATTGCTACTCTTCATCTTAACATCACAGTATAAACTTGTAAATTGTTCAACAGACATGAAAGGTGATATGTGAAGTTTGGATGAAACAATAAACTGAACGCCAAAAAGTTTAAAGTTTCATGTACCCAAATTGTATTGATCTGTATAACACCAAGTAAAAAAAATAAGTGTGGTTCCTGATACATCAAGATAAAGGTAGAAAGGTAGGGATTTTTATTTATTTAATTAAAATTTTTAACATAGAAACTATGATCGAGATATTCTGACTTTAACAGATGTCCAACGTTTCATTAGGGTAGGTAGGGTAACCGGAACCACACATATCTTTTTATTTGACATAAAAATATTGCAAAGAATTTCAACTGAAAATAAAAAATATGTAAACTTTAATATAATACACGTAATATAGCATTGAGAAACATGTAACCATGCACTGCTTTAACTACACCAGTTAAGGGTAGGGAAAAGGAAATGTTTTAGAAAAAGATGAGATAAGGAGAGGTAATTGTGGAAGGAAGCATGAATGAGGAGGAATAATGCAGAGTCTTGGTAGGATAGAATTGAGAACTCAGGAGATCCACTTTTCACCATCTGAACTTCAACAAAATTTTCTGAATACATTTCAGGAGTAGTATTTTGGAATTAATGTTATTTTAATAAGGGATCGGATGTCATGCGCAGGAATCCAGATGTGTGTCATGGCAAGGGGGAGGGGGTGGGAAACTTGCATAGATACTAGTATATTTAGTTTGCTGTCTTCGATACGTTGAAATAAAAAGTGCAGAGTTACAGAAATACATGTATTGCATCATACTTATAGCTTGTTTCTTATTCAAACATGCAATGTGATAAAATGTGCACATGCAGCCATTCACCTACAGAAAACAGCAGATGTGTCTTGGTTTGATTGACTTTTACTATTTCTTACATAACAGAACAATGACACATTATAGTCAGTTTCATGCAAGAAGAATGCATTATTTATATATAATTAATTTTTTTTTCCAATCTCATCCAATGGCATGCTTCATGTTTAATGGTATGCATACTGTTGATTTTTATCAAGGTTTCTCATTTAAGTATTTTGTTTTGTTTTAATCCTAAATGCTGTCACTAAAACTTACATTCCCCTGTTTCATGCACATACATCTCTCTCATGCATAAGAATTCATAATGTAAATTTTCAAATTATTCTGTTTTATTTCAAAATTCCATGAATGTGATTCGGTGTAATATTATTTCCGTTATGTATGTTCAGTTCTAGATAATTATAATTACATGCGACTATTCTGTAGTTGCAAAATTCCCACTGAAATAATTTTAAATCTTTTTCATAGCCAATATTTATTTGAAATCAATTTTGAAATTTGGCTTCCTATTTCGGTGTTTTTGGTTATGAGTACTTCTTGTTTAAAATAAGTTTGGTTTTTGGTCTTCCAAATGTTTCGGTTTTAATGCTGCTGATGAGAGGTGACTCCTTTAAATGCGTCATATACAGCATAGTATAAATTTACTATATCTTATATTAGTATCTATGGATTGTTATTTTGAAACTCCTGGTACGATGCCTCTGCATGGTGGATCCTAGGTCCCCGAGGGTATTCCCCAACCCAGTCATCAGACTTGTCTGACATGATTATTCGTTGATTTGTTACAGAAATTAACAGTATTTAGCAAAATTCAAAAATAATAGAAATACTAAGGGTTCATTCCTTGTATTGGACATGGTAGATCTCCTTAGCTGACATTTGGCTTCCTATTTCGGTATTTTTGGTTATGAGTACTTCTTGTTTGGTTTTTGGTCTTCCAAATGTTTCGGTTTTAATGCTGCTGATGAGAGGTAACTCCTTGAAATGCATCGTATACAGCATAGTATAAATTTACTATATCTAATATAAGAATCTTTGGATTGTTATTTTGCAGCTATAGTTGTGTGTATTTTAATGTGGTAATGCACACTCTTTACATAGATTTACATTCTCTAAATTTTGAAATTACTCAGCATATCGTAAAAATTTAGCCATAACCAATTGTTATGAATTAGAGAGATAACATGACTTATTATAACCTATTGCTCAGAACAATAAGTACATTTTCATGCGAAGAGTTGATCTGAAAATATATATAAACATTTTACAGTAATTGATGCCAGGCCATGTGGGCTTATTCATTCATAAACGAAAGTTGAAATTGGTCTACTCAGATACGAGTTTTCAGAGTCGGATCAGACAGGATTTTGGGTTAGAGGGGACACAACACTAAACAATTTTTTTCTCAACAGTTTTACTTTTTATTTTGTACCCTGTCTGAATTTGTGTTGTAATGGATGGAATTAAGGGGATACAGAACACCTAAGAGTTAACTCTTTAAAAATCAGCTGAATGTTTTAATCACATATAATTAGTAAAGAGAAATGAAGCTTCTAAATGATCAAAATTAGTTTTTGTCAAACTGCTATATATCCAGTGAAATTATTCCTGAAAATTGAGTAGTTCAAATTTCTTGAAATTTTTGTATTTTTGTCAACAGGTCAAAGTAAATATTTCGTCAAAATTTTATGAAAATTAAACAAGCCAAATCTATTTTAGTCAAAATGTTGGGTACTCCCTTAAATGGTGGCATGTAAAAAAAAAATGTAGACATAAATTTTATAGAAGCATTTGCATTATATTCATAAAAAAAAGATTTAGAAAAAGAAACAAAAATTTACATACATTCCAAATAGATCTACACCTCATTAATGATCTTTGTTCTGTGTTACTCAAACATCGTTTCATTATTAACTTTATTAATTTATAGTCAATAAAGCTTTAGTAAGCAATTTACAACTTCTATTGTTAGCAGAATATAACTTATATTCACGGCTCCTTGACAACAAAGTCATTAGCTTAAGTGGAAATTTACTGTTGTGGTTTACATTATAAAAACAGACTATACTTTGTATATTAGCATTTGTAGTTTGAATTCCCTAGCTTTTGGATCAGTCCGAGGCAGTGATGTCACATCTTTTTCAACCAGTGGACATCCTTATAAGTTTAATTTTTAACTTTTGAAATTTCTGAAATGTCCGTATAAGTTTAATTTTTTAACTATTGAAATCTCTGAGACCACTTACGGCAATACTGCCTAGCATACAAAGCATGACGATTATAACGTTATGCTACGGTGACAACCTAAAATAGTTGTTCCTTCAGCGTACTTATAAACGTCATGCTTTGCACACATAGTAAGTCTTGTGTTTAGCCTTTTAACAAATTTTTATGTAGGAAGACTATTTTTGAAGGCTGTTGAAAGGGGTATCATAGAGATCAATGAATGGGATTGACTTGAAATTTGACATGGGAGAAAAATGATTGAAGCAAGGGAAAGAAAGTTGGATAGACTTAACACCAGCTGTCTTCTCTATAAATAGCTTATTGTACAAATGTCTTTCATACCCTGAAAAACAAAATTCCATATTTGGATTAAAGTATATCCCCATTTAACATTTATCACTTGGCTGGCATGACATGAAGTTATGTCCCTTTATTCAAAATTGGTTTTGCTTGATCTTCATACTGTTTTAAGTTTTTCATAGCTGGCATCACATGGAGTTATGTCCCTTTATCCAAAATTGGTTTCCCGTTTTCTTGTTCCTGTATGCTTTAGCCATATTACACGCTTATGACCTCACTGTTCTGAATGAAAACTGATCTTTTCCATCTGTTCTAGCTTCATTTTTTTTTCTTTCACCAAAGTTTTAACTGGACTTGACAAGCAACATTGTAGATGTCTTCTTTAAGTAGCAGGAACTGGTTACCTGTCTAAAGCACCTGTATTGTGTTTCTTTTCTTTGTTTTTTCTCATTCTTGTCTTTCATAAATTTGCCCTTGTAGAACTCTGGATATTTATCATTATTGAATGACCCTAAAAAATCAACCCTTTTTTTTATTCAACGTCCTAAACAACCACCCCCCTTTCCTTTTTGTTTTGTGACAATGTCCTCCAAAGGCTAATATACGACAGTGGTATGTATTTTTTACTTTTCCTAAGTGTGACGTAAGGGAAAACCAGAATAATTAAAAATCCGGTCAAATTTTACATAATAAATTTTTTTTTTAAGAAATCATCAAAAAACTTATTTTGAATTCTTATAATGCCTTTAATACAATACAATACGTGATATGAAAATTTAGGGTTCGAATTTACGACGCCCTATCGACACCATTTGCAAGGATGGTCTCGATAAACAATGCTAGTCTGTTGGATGGGGACGAAAAATTGCTGTCCCGTGTTAAGGGAGAGCAACACCCTTAGCACGATAAAGACTCCTCTGTAGATGTCGAAAAAGAGTAGGCTAAAATGCCGCTACAGGGGCCGGTCTCGCACGTGCTAAGTGGAGAGGGATTAGTATAAGTTGGTATAACTTGTTTCACAATCCACTATAAATAAATAAGTTTAAACAACGAATGATTCATTACATTCTACCACAATGCTATTAAAAATTTCTGGGGAGAACACTGTCTAATAACATTAAGACATCAAGAATTTGCTTGACCTACTTCATATTATGAGAACATTGACTCTTTAATTATATAATACAAGGTTTGTTTTTCTTGTTTGCATGTAATGACAGAAGGAGATTATTATTTCATCAGGTAATACTACAATAAAATTCTGATCATATTCGATTTATTTACTTATGTAGGAATGATTCGATAAAGTATTAAGGCTGCAACAAATCAGTGTTTGTTTCTGCCATCTAGCTTCCTCCTATAATTTGATGTGGGGAAAATAAGTAGTGTAAATTCAGAAATTATTGTGTGCATTTATTATTGCGATTTTGTCGTTTTATACCAAAATGCGATTTTAATTTTTGCGATATTGAAAAAATACGCTTCATTCATATAAACAAATTCCAAAATGCG
The DNA here is from genome assembly GCA_028015205.1 of Mytilisepta virgata. NCBI lineage: Eukaryota > Metazoa > Mollusca > Bivalvia > Mytilida > Mytilidae > Mytilisepta > Mytilisepta virgata. The sequence goes on along the minus strand of CM051508.1, from coordinate 9,707,063 downwards.
AATTTAGATTATTGCGGTTATAACCCTGTCGCATTTATCGCAATAATAAAAACATCGCAATAATTTCGAAATTTACAGTAGGTAGATTTAAATACTGCCTTGTTTCCTTCATTTTTAGTTTACCTTTTGGGCCATGTGAGCAATTGTCATCACTTGGCATCCGTCGTCGTTGTAGTCATAAATTTTCCTCTGAAACCACGGTACTCAGCCAATTGAAACAAAACTTGGCAGAAAAATGGTTTTTAGGTGGTCCTCTTTCAGAATTATATATTGCTACTAGAAAAAAAGTTTGAGGTGGGAAAAATAAGTAGCTAGATACAAGCACTGCCTTGTTTCTTTGATTTTTTGTGGTTTCTTCTGAATTATTTATGTGAATGATTCCATATTAAAAAAAGTGCTTCCTTTAAGAAAAACAATTTCCCTCAAATAAACTTGAAAATAGGTTAGAAGTTGGTTTTCAAAATCCTCCTTTTTTCTAACTCGAAGCCCCACCCTTCTTTTCTCTGTCCCATCCTGTGTTTAAAAGAAGTTAGGACTTTTTAATGTTAAGTCTTTTGTTATAACCTGACTTCTGTGTTTTTTTCTTTGAATTCTTGTTTTAATCTTTCCATTTTGGGCTAAATTTGTGTCAGATGAACTTCAATATTTCTCAAAGAAAAGTAAATAGAGATTTACAATTATATATGAATATGTTTTAATATTATTAATTCTGATATATATTAAATGATACATTCAATATGGCTGTGTGTTTATGCCAATGCATCATTACCAAGCAAAATTCCTACAAAAAATATAACCATCACAAAAGATAATTGATTGTATGCTAACATCTGGTGAAAATTCATTAATGCAGTGTGCCATTATGAAACAGACTATAGGTTACACACTGTCAACCCAGCTTGATTATTACTGATGATGATAAAATGTACATCTTCACAAAAGCTGAGAATTTCTGAAATTGACAGAAAAATTCATCATTTCCTGTCTTACAATGCTGGATTAATGTTTGGGAGGAATTCTGAGTGAAAGAAGAAATAATTGTGTGTCGTCATGGTAAAATGGTGTTGTTTTGACAATTATGAGAAACAATAGTGTGGGAATAAATTTGTACTTGTGAGAGAAAATGGTTTCTGAAATTTATGGAGAGTGCTAAGGTAGGTTGTATTTCTTTTAAATGTTCAAAATTTGTGCAATTTTTTTTTCTAAAAAGTTGTTATTTTCCCCAAAAATTTTCAATTTTGAATTTTAAAATTTTGTAAAATTTGAATTGTCAGGTTTTCAGATATGGAATGTTTGTTTATTTTCTATATTGCAGGAGTATTGTATTTTATTAGACAAACTAGTGTATTTGTAGATTTATTTATTTCTTTTTACTTCTTTTGTTTTTTCTTTGTTTTTTTTCAGTAGATATTTCAAAGAAAATTTGATCAATAAATTTTAAATTTACATTTTTCAAGCCTTTAGTAGAATTAAAGTACTTTGTCCCTTCCCTGTGAGCCAGTACGTATTTGTCATTACGATTTTTCCTTTACAAAGTGATACATAATTCTTGTAAAAATATTTGTGTACTTTTATTTTTTGGTTCACCTAACTCAGCTGTCCAAATAACAGTTCAAACCAATCACTCTTGTTATTTATAATAACATAAAATATTGAAAATCTATAGCATAATTAACCGTTTTCTCTTTCTTTTTCGACGATTCTGAGTTCAGCGTGAATCTTCAAATAGGACGTCCTGGTGCAATAGTAAGAATTACGAATATGCCTGACGACTTTAAAATGCCAGAATGATGGGTATCAATAAATCTATTAATTTCTCACCAAGAGTTGGTCTTATAAAATAAAAGATTCTTTTTGAGAACTTTTTGTTTCGTGGGGCCATGAAGCGTATTAAGATTACACTTGGTAATGATGCCGACTTGTGGCGTTTCCTTTGTGTAAGTTATTTTTGTTTGTAAATATAACTTAATTACGTGGGGATTTCATTTAGTTGAGTATAGAAGTATTGACTTTAAAGGGAAGTATCTGGTTGCCAAGAATTACTATTAAGTTTTAAAAAAGTATTGAGCAGAAGAAGGGATTAGAGATTAAGAAATTGAAGGAAGATTTATTGAAGTGAGTAGCAAGTTTCAAAAATTGAGATTTCAAAAAAAATCATTGAAAAGTAGATTGATAAAAAAATGTTAAAAAGTTTTAAAAAAATGTAGGCAGCAAGTTACAGAAGGGAGTGTTGAGCTTGAAAAAAATTGAAAACAGTTTGAAAAATTCAGTTAAGAATTAGAAAGAAAAGAATTGACAAATTGAATGTTACTATATAGAAAATTATACAAGTAAATTAAATCATATTGGCCTAAATTTTATACTTGACTGATTTTTCAGCTTTTATTTCATATTTTACGGATCATTTGAGTTCGATTACTAGTGCAATCCCTAGCCACAATGTGTTGTTACAGCTTGAATGGTCATTAGTACATTCCAAGACAAAGTCTCCTAAATGTTTAGTGTAATGGAAAATTAAGTCTATGTACTGGTATTATATGGTTCATTTAAAGGTCATAGAGGACCCAGATTCTTAGTGCTTTAAAGTTGTTGAATAGTGCATTGTGTTAAGGTTAAGGTTCCTAAGTATTATGGGGAGTGTGCGGACAACACATTTATTTTATTTTGATTTTTAATGTTTTAAGCTGTAGAAACCAATTTGTAAATTTGCAAGGTAAATCTGGTCCTTTATAATATATGGTATTAGGGCAGAACTATCAGAATTCTGAGAGTAGCTCCTGCTCATTTGCTAGTGTTTCAGTCATGATATTGATACTCAAAGTTTTACTTTTATGAAAATACGAAATATTTTGAAACTAATTAGAAGTATCTCCCTAATGCATAGTTTTGTCATACATACATGCTAACCCTCTGGATTTCTCCTGGAACCTCTGGAAATTTGACCCCATTATCAGGTTACCGGGTGGACTGTAATATTCTCCAGGAATTCTAAATTTATCAGAGATTTCTAACTTTCCCACGGATTTTTTCAGTGCTTATACTTCGTTTAATGGTTTGAAAAAAAATATATATTTGCTCTGATAAAAAGCCGACAATTGGCAATACCTAAACATTTATTCACATTTTTACACTCTGGGAACATCTTCCTAATACCTTAAAATCGTTTGGGGGGGGGGGGGTCTGCCCTGGACCAACACCTTGCTGATTTTATCATGGATTCTAGCAAAAATATGTTAGCAATTATGGTCATACAACAGTTTTTGGTTCTACCATTTTGGCATTGAATCTGCTGTAGAAATGTTTGGTCTGTTATTTAAGATGTCTGAGTTTTTGGCCTTTAACACTACTGAAGTGACTTAGTCGTCGAAATGTGCACATAATGTTCATCAAAATTGATATCAAAGAATAGGTATTATACATTTCTGCGAAGATAAGAAAATACAACCCCATTTTACTGATAGTGATGTTTTCTTGAAATAGTTTCACATAAATGCATTTGTTAACCTTTAGACTTTAATATCGTTTTCTCGTCTACCAGCTGTGTCCTGCCTTTTTGTTTCTGAATAATAGTACTTTGATATGCCATTAACATTATAAAGGTGACTTCCTAATAGAAAAGTTTACATTGGAATAATCAGATTTACAGGTCAATCTCCTGTGTATATACAAACAGTATACATTTGTTTTCCGTGTTTGGTATATATTATACAAGTTTTTATTGACCTAGTAATGTGTACTGGGTTGACACAGCCTTTTTAGGTAATAAAAACTACCAGGACAATATTTAAAGAATAGGGATAAAGTATTTATCTTATTTACATTTAAAACAAAATTTAAAACATACAAACATATTTCAATGAGAAAAGGTGTTTTTTTCCCTAGAAAGGCATTTCATTAGGAAACCCTTAACATTGCTAAAACAAAAAGTAGAAAAAGGTTATGTCCCTTGAAATCTTTCATTATAGACCTCTAGAGACCTTTGTAGCTATGCTTAAAATGTCTGACTGAAGATTCTTTGTCTTTTTGGTCAAGATCTTTTTTTTTTAATATGAACAGAAGTATAAATCCTCTATTTGATATTTACTGTTTTAATTGAAAATTGTAGCCTAATTGTACAAGTGCATGCTATGACTGAGAGTTATGGCCCTTGATTTGCAACTTTGATGATAGCAAGTCCATATTTTAAGTTGTAGGAACATCAATGTACTTGAGGGATATTTGGAATATTTGAACTTATTTTTGAGAATAATTGGTGCAGATTCCTGCCATAACCTTGTTATTTGTAATATTCTAATAGGCTGAACTCGACCTTAGAAATAACCTCTAAATTGGCAGGTGAATTAATTGGCGATTAAAGATAAAGATAGGTTAATTAATTGGTTATGACTACTACAAGTTTCGATAATTACTACATTGTGACCATACTCTTATTGTTTTAGAAAGATCTAAGAAAGAATTTCCCTTGGTATTTATCAAAATAATAAACAAGTGTTTATTTTAATGTGAAAATATTTGTTTGTTTTGACAACAATATTGTGGAGAATAAAAGATTTTGGAATTCAACAAATTAAATAGTTTTAGGAGCCAGTTTTGAAGTTGTAGGCTTTAGTTTCTTAGAATGTTATAGATACATGATACCATTTCAATGTTCTTGAAGAGCCAGATGAATAGATTTTCAGGGAAAAAGTATAAAAGAAAAATATATAATATAAAAGGTCTAGGTATTCTAGAGAGCAAAATTAGTAACCTGATAAGTTATTAGGAAGCAAAAATTATTGATATTGAAAATTACTTCAGCACATTAATAGGATTCAAATTCTTTGATACCAATTTTGATGCACAATATGTGCACATTTAATCAGTCTGATGCACAAGGCTCAAAATGTTAAAACCAAAACAATAATCTAAAATGTTGAAGATCAAATCCAAAAATACCAAAATTACCAGAAGGAATAAAGCCAAAACCATCTAAGGACAGAGCTATGCACAAGGGAGATACTCCTTAGTTTTCACAAATTCTATAATTTTGTAACAGTAGATTTTAAATATCAGTTTCGGGCTAGTATCAGAATACTAGCAACTGAGCTGAAGAAATAAGGAATATGATGGATTAATTCTGGAAACAAGATCTTTACAAATTAATGACAAAAGTTTAGGAACATCACTTCTATTGCTGTTCTTCATCGTAAAGTCACATTTAGACTGGTGCTGTATACGTAACAGGAACTGCTTACCCTTCCAGAGTACATGGGTTCACTCCTGGTTTTTATAGAAGTTCGTGTTGTTCATTGTTTTTTAGTTTTCAGTGTTTATTTGTTGTGCTTGTGGTTGTTCATTTGTCTTCCGAGTTTGTCTGTCCAATGGATTATGTTTTTTTTTATTTGCTCCTTAGGTATATTTGTCCTCTTTAGACTTTCAAAGCAATGAAAAATCTCATTGCATATATAAAAATCTTCCTGAATTACTTCAATTTGTAAATGATTCAATTAACTTTTATGTATCAATGAAGTCCTTGATAAAAATGCATTTTTGACTAAAAATATAATTCATTAAGCCTAATTTGCACACATTATTGCAGGAATCTGCAGATGATTCAGCTGCTGCACAGATAGGTCCTCTCTTGATTCCATTTTATCTTATCCTTCTATCAATTAAACAGAAAATTTGATGAGAATTTGATTAAATTTTGTGTAGGAGGTATCTGATTAAAAGATTAGATCAAGGGAGGTAATCTGATTAAGAACTGTTCTTAAACGCCTATAAAATAACCATGAAAGTCTCAATGCAGAACTGATAGATTTTAAATTGATTTGGGGTGTGTTTGATTCATTTAGCTTTGTCAGATGAAGCAGAAACTTTAAAGAGAATGTTTTAATGTGTGATTAAATGATAAGATATAGAAATTAATAGATCAGAGGTAAAAATCAGGGTGCAACTTGAACAGTGAAGTTGTAAATATAAATATAATGGTTAAGTATTTCTAATTTTAGTGCATGTGTTAAATAGCTTTTTAGCTCACCTGGCCTAAAAGGCCATGTGAGCTTTTGTCATCACTTTGCGTCCGTCGTCGTCGTCGTCGTCGTCGTCGTCGTCGTCGTCGTCGTCCGCGTCCGTGTCTGTTAACTTTTTACATTTTGATCTTCTTCTTTGAAACCACTGAACAGATTTCAACCAAACTTGGCAGAAATGTTAAGCAGGTGGTCCTTTACCAGATTTGTGAAATTGGTGCCGATCGAAAATTCAAAATGGCCGCCAGGGCCAATTATGTGTTCTGATTGGTCCAAATTTCAAAAATCTTCTTGTCAGAAACTACAATGCGGATTGAATTGTTACTTTGCAGAAATGATTGTTAGATAGTCCTGTACTCAACTTGTGAATCGTTTGCCGATCGGAAATTCAAAATGGCCGCCATGATGAAACATAGTTTAACATTGGACCCTATGGGAATTTCACATTTTAATCTTATTCTCTAGAACCACTGAACAGATTTCAACCAAACTTGGCAGAAATGTTAAGCAGATGGTCCTTTACCAGATTTGTGAAATTGGTGCCGATCGAAAATTCAAAATGGCCGCCAGGGCCAATTATGTGTTCTGATTGGTCCACATTTCAAAAATCTTCTTGTCAGAAACTGCAAGGAGGATCGAATTTTTACTTTGCAGAAATGATTGTTAGTAAGTCCTGTACTCAATTTGTGAAATTGGTGCCAATCGGAAATTCAAAATGGACGCCATGATGAAACTTAGTTTAACATTGTACCCCATGGGAATTATACGTTTTCATCTTTTTTTCTGAAACCACTGAACAGATTTCAACAAATCTTGGCAGAAATGTTAAGCAGGTTGTCCTTTACCAGATTTATGAAATTGGTGCCGATCGAAAATTCAACATGGCCGCCAGGGCTAATTTAGTGTTCTGATTGTTCCAAATTTCAAAAATGTTCTTGTCAGAAACACTACAATGTGTATTGAATTGTTACTTTACAGAAAAGGTTTTTAGATAGCCCTGTTTTCAAAGTGAGAATTGTTTTCAATAATTGGAAATTCAAAATGTCCACCATGCAGCTTAGTTTTAAAACATTGAACCATATGCAGACCTGTGAGGTGCATGCATATTTTATTCAGATTTGAGACAAATTCCTGTAATTTTTTTCTTTGATCTTTGCAAATTTTAACCAATTTCACGACGGACAATTTTCGAAACTTGGCAGGTCTGAAAAAAAAAAAAAGTTTACATATTATCCGGCAGTATCCGGAAACGCAACTTAGTTTATTCCGATTTCGATTTGGTGTTTGCATTTTACTGTGCCCCTGAAGGTAAATCATGGTTAGGAAAACGTTTTAAAGGATACCACGTGGTACGAACAGTACGAATGTTTTCAATATTGTTGCCGGAGTTTAGATAATGAGTTATTGTTCATCAGTTTAAAGAACGTTACAATAGGTAACTGAATGATAATTTAGGGCTGTGAAATTAATTTTAATCTATTTATTGACTCACATAGTTTTGACCCACTTCAATCCGGTTCCGCGATCTGGCCCAGATTATGACTCCCACAAATTGATTACTTTCTAATTTTCATGATATTTCGAGTGACCATTCAGTGATATAAAGAACGTTACAATAGGCCCAGTTTGCCAGGTGAGCGATTACAGGCTCTCTAGAGCCTCTGGTTTGAGTGGTCTTAGTGGCAGGTTTCTAAGGAGCACCTTTTGCAATTCCAGACAATCTAAAAATATAATGTCGTGATATGAGTTCAAGGGCAAAAGGTAGCATTCCAACTAGACAACTTAACATAAAAGTGTGTTTCTAGTTCTAAAATTGTTTCATACATAGAGAAACAAATGAAACTTGGACTGTGTGCTGTCCTCAGTGCTTTAGACAATATTAGGAAAAGGAATTTCGTTTGTTCTATAGTTATCGAGGTTTAAAATTTGTAGAGTTGATTAGTTTGATATTTTCGTACATGTACTAGAAATTCGACAGAAAAATGCACTGTGTAAGTTTCGTTTGTACTGAAGATCCTCTTAGCATAACCATTATTATATCTACAGAGAGAGTCTCTGGGGATGGTATACTAAAGTACATCTAGATAACTATAATGACACAGAGAAGATTAACACATTTTATATACTTAGGTCTATCTATCTAGTATAGATTATCTATAAACTAATGTGATTTGCTCAGATTGGAATGTGGATTATAACAGCAGAACGGTGCAAATCTGACTTAATGTTCAGATGTATAAACTAGAAAGTTTTCTGAAAAGAAGGCCAGATAGAGTAAATTTTCAGATTCTTATACCTGGCTGTACAAATCTTTATTTAATGCCTGCCATATTTTCGTTTTATTTTATTTATTGATTGCGTTACAGAAAAATTATAAATTTTGGTTTTTGGAAATACATGTACCAGTATATGATGAATCCAGAATGGTCAGGGATGAAATGTTTTTCAATTAGGTGTGATTTTGAAATTAAAAAAAGAAATTTCAAGACTTTAAGAATTTAGGAGTAAGGTTTCATAATTTTAACAGGATTTTAAGCATTTTCAGGACAAAAAAGTGTAAATGAATTGTGAAATACTTGTACCAAAACATTTTAAAAAAATTTATCTCTGCTGGCCTACTTCAGTTTTAAGGCAATTTTCAAGCAGAAAAAATCTGCTTATAAGTCTTATAATGTTTGACAGGGGGGTGGGGAGCTCCAAACAGCAATGAAGAAAACTCTGGTTTGCCAACAATCTGACAGTTTCTTGTTAAAAAAATATAGATGAGAATCTAAGAATTATTTTTTCTTTGCCTAATGATAAGATTTCTTTACTTTACATATCCTTAGATTAAATTCCAAAGACTGGAGATAAATGATTCTTAATCCAAAAATGTTAGGGTGAGGAAAAAAGCAGATTTTTTGCAGAACCAAAATAAGTATAATATTTGCTATAATAATCTGTAATGATTCTAAATGTTCATATTCATAATCTGTCTGATCCAGAATAGACAAGTTCATTCTAATTTGCTTATATCATTTAGACTATTATAACCCTTGCTCGAGCTGATGATGACTGTACCATCTTCACAATTTTTTCAAAGCAGCATATACTATAAAACCCAAAAGCAGTACTGTTCCCTGTAGATAAAAATTATCTTTTTCTACATCGAAAACTGGTCAAAACAGATATGGTTATACAAGTTAAGGATGTTACCTGTATGGTTATACAAGTTAAGGATGTTACCTGTATGAAGTTTGCACATACACAGAATAATACTTTGTATTTTAGGATCAATGTAGAATGTCTAGAAGGGAAAAGGATTTGAGGCGTGTTACTTTTACAAACTGTGACGGTGAAACTTCGTCATCAAGCGAATCAAGTCTAGAATATGAGGTATTCATGCATGTTTTCATATGCATGAAAAAAAATCGTAATTATGACTTTTTTTCTCCTAACGAGCATTTATTTATCCTTCCTAATAACAGCAATCCTGGTATGAGTTTAAAATCTTGATCGCCTAATAGTTTCAACTTACCATTAATTCTTTGATGACATTTTGTGTCAATTCAATGGATGCTGTGGGCATTGTTTGCATAAATTAGTTCAGGGTGGATTAATAAAATAATAAATATAAAGGCCATCATATAGTACAAATAACTTCAGTTTAATTCTATTAACTATATTTTCGATCAGAATAATCTGATTATTAGTTTGACAGAAGGCAGGCGGGCTGATGGGTGTACGAGTAAAATCAGGTTCGCGGTCACTCAGATTCTATTTTATATATGATTTAAGGAAAAAACTACTTTGCATTAACTTATCAAAAGCAAAAAAGAATTAGTTTAAAACATGAATTAAAAAATACAAAAACTACAAAATAGCAAAAAAAAAAGAGAATAATTTTTTGTGAAAATCTTTGATCTTTTGCCACCTGCTGTGATAGGTATGTATGTAACATTTGTAGAAATAAACTATTTGTAGTATTTTTATCCCATGTGTTACCTACTGGAAGGTTCAACCCAAATATAGATTTTACATTTCAATTTTAAACATGGTTTCCTCTGGACAAAGATGTAAAGTAAGTCAGCTTAGATATATATAAATGTCTTAATACCAGTCAAATGAAAAGTACAATGCCAAGTACATCCCTATAATCTTTAGTTTTCTGTTGTTGTTTATTTGATTTTTTTTTAATTCTCTTTTATATTGGATTTTTTGTGTCTTTTATTGACATTTTTATATTGAAATACAATGACATCAAGAAATTTTTTCAATAGACATATGAATGTAACCACTGAACCATGAAAATTAGGTCACATCCACCTTTCAACAAATATACATTTTTTGAAAGATGGTTGTAAATTTTTATACATCTTTTCCGATTTCGTGAAAAGTTTCATATTGATGCAAATGATGCTATCAGAACTTTATATGAATATATCTTAAATGAATTCTGAACATCTTGAAATATCTTTTAGTTAAGTTTTATGTCAATGTGTATTCTGTTTCTCATATAGAACCTCTGTACTTTAACATGAACGAGGACCAAGGGATGCACAGGTTGATGCATGAGCTAAAAGTCTTTACTATCATAGGCAGGGCGTAAAATGTATTTGAAAGACAAACAAATGTTTTAACAGATAAATTTGTGATATATTTTGATAAATAATACTGTATTCACCTTTTGTCTGCCTGTTGCATGTATAATTGTATAGATTGCATGTTCAAAAGATCTAAGGTGACCTTTGAACCCAACATGCGTAAATCTGGTGTTAACTCTGCTTGTTGATATGCAAGATAGATAGAGGAAGTACATACATTTGACCTTGAAGTTTTCAGTCAAGGTTATTTTCGCAGATAATGTCTTATAAATTGAATTGTTTCCAGTGGTGATAGATAAATTGAAAATAAATGAATTTAAATGAAGGGTTGATACAACAGGGGTCTCACTACTCATTACAATACAGTTATATAGCAATCAAATTGAGAAAAACAGCAAACATGTTATATAGCAGTTTTACAGTAGTTTGTACTATGAAAGAAACATCCATCAGAAAGCTCCAAATAAATTTAGGTTGCCTCTTTCTTTTATTTATTTTATTTTTTTTTCTCTCATAAAATTAGCCATTCTTTGGAGAAGACTCGCAAATTCTGAATTTGATAATGTTACATTGAACAGGTAATTTTGTTGTGGGTTTCTTCTTGTAAAAATAACGTTAGTTTGATAACTAGAAGATCGGGAATTTTTTTTCAGGCCTGAAACCATTATCAAAATTTTGAATTACTCGATGAAGGTTCTATGATACCATATTTTAATACACTAAATGCAACCTTTAACAAATCATTTTTCAGCATGGGTGGATACAGGATTTTAGGTAAGAGGGGCGCACAAGACAAAAGTATTTTTGCCCAATGTAGCAAGGCAGGACATTTTAAGAATTTTTTTACCTGTTTTCAACCTTATGGGATAATAGTGGATTTTTCAAAAACTATTCTGCTTTCCAGAATGAATCTGCACCAGAGGAGTGCTTTTAGGCAGGTAGTGTGGAAAGTCCAAACAAGAATCCAAAATGTTATACAGTATTTGTTGACTGTAATGACAGTTCTTCCAGATTTAAAAAAAAAAACGGGGGGAAAATACTGAACATTCTAACCTACATGTCCAACTTTTTCATTATTTGTACAGAAACACTCATATGACTTTTTGCTGCAAGACATGATCAGCACGATAGCAAAACATTGTCCTTATTTTAACCACTTTTTTCTGAATAGACAGGATACCATGACATATTTCTGTTTCATGTAAAATCTGCCCTATATAGCTAGTTCATAAATCAAAATTTTAATTCAACCGCAAACAGTTAAAAAACCTCAAACAGTTATATCATTTACAAGTTATGTAACATCGCTATAAAGTGCGTGCTCCTCAAATTCCAACTTGTGTACACAAGTATACATCGTAAACAAAGTCTTCTATTGTTCTTTGTCATAGTTTTGGAAGAAAATTACAATGTACGTTGGAGTAGTATGTTAAAAAGCCTTGGAAGATGTTCAAATTATTAAATATGATATGAAATTGACAAAAGGAGCATGGTATGAGATAAGATTGAATATTCAGAGGTCATCTTATAATTCATTGGGTTAGGATTTAAAATACATGAATACATGTGGTGTTGGTGCAAACAGTCAAAAATGATTTACCCGAAACTGGGTTTTCAGTTTTTGAAGGACATATATTTTGAAGTTTGAAAGTTACAAAATTTACAGAGGTTTTGGGAAGTAAATATCTGTATTTGGGAAACATTTTGGATTTATGACAAATATAGTAAATATATGACATAATAAAGTTTTACTTATTGAAGAAAAGTCTTTTTTCTCTTTTTGGTCCGTGATGCTAAAGTGATATTCTTTACCTTGTATCTCTCTTAGCTATTTTGTGAAGATTTCATACAAAGGTCTGCATCAGGCCATCAAAAAGTGAGTCTTTGATTCCCAAGTTTTTATAACAATTGAGGCCTGTAGTTTTTTTTTTTTTATAGTTTTTTTTATTTAGTGTGTAATCTTTTGGAGGTGAAATTAAAATCAGTATGTTACATCCATTACAAAATATGAAATAAAAAATGGGATCGGGATCAGTACTGGAGGAAAGAGAATCTAGTTTGCCTGTGGCGGGGTGTGTTCGACTCCAATCCTAATTGACAAGGATTGCCAATTTTCCTACCGAAGGTCAGTGGTTCTCTCTGGGTACTCCTGCTTCCTCCACCAATAAAAACTGGCCACCATAAAATATCCAAATTTTCTGAAAATGGCATAAAACCCCAAGTAAACAAACAATTGTTGACGATTAAGTTTTCTTTAATACATGGTCCATTATAGACTTATTGCAGTTTGACAAAAAATGGACATATGACCTAACAGAAGTGTTAGAAGATTGACTTATATTAAAAAGGTCTGATCTTGGCTTTTAAATTTGTCGGCAAAGATCAAATAATGTACCATTTCATTAAAGTTCATACAGATTTAGATTTGGTTGTGTTGCCAAATTTTAGATTTAACTGTAATTACTGTTAAATTAGCAGAGTCACGTTGTTGTAAAAAAATTAAAGTGATTTTTCAGTGTGATATTGTTTTTAGACCCGTCTACGTCTGAATTTTATTTTACTGTTTGTATGTGGACATATAAGACTAAATTCTTCATATAGTAGTTGTCAGATTTAGTTGTCATAGGCAGATCTTTTTTAAAGAGGAAATATTATTTTAATTAAATGTTTTGACAGCATTTATAATTATGTATATAATTAACATGAATGGATTTCAAATTCCGTTATATTAACTTAAGTTTTGTCGTATAGTTGAAACGTATTAGCAAACGTGATGTGTATATGGACTAATTTTATATTCACTGACATTTTTTGCTGCAACGAAAAGGTCAGGCATGCTGTTATGATTTGTATGTGGATATTTTAACATCTTTTAATTGTAAGTACTCTTAGAAACATTTTCCTGTCTTATATTTTATATTGTTTTACTTACTAAGTTGAACTTGTGTTCTTTTATTTTTTAAGTGAGCAGTTTGAAATCTTTTCCAATATTAGGAATGTTTATTGAAACAGAAAATAAGTCAGATCTTCAAAACTTAAAAAAGTGCATAATTTGGAAAGTAGACATCTGCTGATAGTTTAAAAGGCTATATGATTTGCATGCCTGAAAGTTTTACGGAATTTGCCGGATATCCGGATTTTGACCATTTTAATGTCTATATATTCCTAAAAAGATATTAAAAAAAATATTGGATTCTTCCCAATTTCCGGATTTTGGCATATTCTGTACTTCCACCAATGGATTAGTAAAAGTGGTTGGGATCAATTTCTAAAGACGTAGATAATTCTTCTCTTTGAAGATTGAAATATATCACCAGTATGAGGATCGAAGCTCATGTTGAACATTCCATTTCATTATCCTTCAAATTGTTTTCTTAAAGGTCCTCAGTTAATGGAGATTTGAAACTATCATAAGTCGTTATCCTGAAAATAAACCATCTTTTCCAGAAATATGGATGCTGTTGTTTAGGAGCTGCTGTGGTCTCAGATACCTAAGATTATCATAAACCAAACTTTGAAATAGTGGCATTGTTCTTATCCCAATCCATTTTCCAACATATGGAGTAAATTGTTTGTAATAAATTTTAGAAAATGTGCAGGCCCCACCTGTGGTACATTAGGAAAAGCATCATGCATAAAGATTTTTAATGAGTCTAATCTTCTATGATATGGTCAGCAAAATGGAAAATAATATGGTCATTCATTATCAGAGCTTGTCTAAAAAATATGCCTCAAGGACAAACTTTCAAATACTTGGGTATCCCATAGTCCCAGTCCTGATATCTAAACCGTATTTTCTAATACGCCCAATGATATGGAATTGTTTATATTGATGACTAACAGCTTATCATAAAAGTTGCTTCTTTATGTCACTTCTGATAATCCAAGGTTATCTAATAGTTATGTAGTGTTACCTCCTGCACTGCAGTCTTATACACCTGCTTTGGCATTCCATGGAGTGAAAAAATTCTCTTAAGGATAATCGCTGATCTAATAGGAAATAAATAGGATTTGAAGTAGGTGTTTTAGTTTGAGAGAACATATGAATAGTAAACAAATAAGCAAAAAAAATAAAGGTTCATGTGCTCATTTTAGAGCTATAAGACCTTGAAAATTTGCAGGAAATGGGTTTTCTCTGGATTTTTCATTGTCTTTGCATTGACAACTTCAGTCTCTCAAAGATGTATGAAAAAATAAAAAGGATTTCATAAAATTTTATCAAATACCATTTTAAGGTATATATGATTGAATTATACAAAGAAAAAGTGGAGGTTCATGGGCAAAAAAAATCATGTTTAAGAAATGGATAAAACCCGAGGATTCCGAAAATCTGACAAAAAGACCAAAACATGACAAGCGAGCATCCTTAAATATAGTTTGAATAATTTACTGTAGCCCCTTACAGTATGACGACATAATATTGTGGCTCCTAATTTTCCTGGTATAAATTGCTTTGCATATGATGGTCCCATGATTTCTTATCCTCAACTTTGTCACATTGCATTGATGACACATTTTTAGCATGAAAATACTTATTATATGATAACATAGTAATCAGATATATCTTGCATTTATCACACTTTATCATTGATCAAATTGAAATTTCTAAAAGATGCCCCTCTCCTTTTGAAAATTATTAAGTGGCCTCTAGGGTTTCCAGTACATATTCATGCATATAAACTTCATCCAAGGGTCTAAAAAGAGTGGTTAATTTGATTATTTCATGACAGGGATACCTGTATTTTCACAGTGTCTTTAATAGACAGAGTTTTGCTATAGAGAGTTGTCCCTATAAAGCAGGTTTATATAAACATAATTAAAATCTAGAATGAATGGGGGGGGTGCTGTGTTTGTGTCTCATTTCTCTTCAAGCTTCAAACTCTTCCTCTTGTATACAAAAGTTTGTAGCAAAATTAAAAATTTACTGATCGAGCAGATATTCCAACATAATCCAATTATTATTTTGGCATTGTTTGGCTAGTGGACAAGTGCCTGGTGTGTGGTCTGATGACTGGACAGACAGGAAGCTCTTAACAGTGATGAAAGCAACTCCAGTTTGCTGTCACATAGACATCTTATTTTTAGCAAAAACAAGGAATATTTTCACTTGATACACATAAATTCTACAGAAAACTATTATTTCGACCCACATTTTCCTGAAATGCCAATATTTATTTTTGACAGATGATTAATAATTTTATCAAATACAGCTTCTGTATATCAGCCCTGATAATGTAAGGTTATCTTATCCAGTAATATAACCTCCTCCATGTAAAGGTGCACCTGCAGGCACATTTACAGGTTGTAAAACAAGTATTAAACAATAAGTTTTTGCAGCCGGCAGTAAATTTTTTCTCTGAAATTATCTCCCTTATTAAAAAAACTGTTGGGATGTCAGTGGCCAAATGTCACTATTTTTCTACATTTGCAATGTAGTCTTTACCGTGCTTTAAGGTGTTGCTCTCCCTTAACACGTGGCAGCCATTTTTTGTCCCCATCTGACAGACTGGCACCCTTTATCAAGGCCATCCTCAAAAATGGTTTATGTGTTACAAATTTTAACACCTGAATGGAAATCAAACTTTGTAGTCTAATGCACTGACCACTAGCATACAGTAAATTTCCCTTACGAATAGGTCGGGTATTCTAAGTACCTCTTGATAATTATCAAACACAAGTATCACAACACTGGGGTGGTGAGTTCCTACAGGTGGTAGTGGGTGTAAAATTTCCTGAGTCATTCTTATACAGGTAGAAAAAAGTATATGCAAATAAAAAGAATAAGAAAGTTGAAACCTGAATTAAATGGTCAGAAAGGACCATTTTTCTTTCATTGTGAAAACTGAGCACTGCTCTTTAATTTTATTCAAAAGAATGTAAGATGACTCTTGTATTTAGGAATCTCTGACAAAAAAACAACATTGGAATTCTCTTTAAACATTGTAAAGTGTCCAACTTCTGACAGAAACTGTTACAAAAAGTGAAACTTATGTCTGATATCTAACTCCGATAGGAGATAAAACATTGTTTTCTATCTCAAACCTGTCAGATTTTTTTCTTGAAGAATTCAGATTTTTTTGCTGTGAGAATCGATGATGTTTCATTTTACTTATAGATTTCTGTCAGATTTTCAATTGTTTATTGTTATTAGTGGGTTATTAAGTAACATTCCAAGGCTAAATAGATGATCAAATTTTAATTGGCCACCATGGTTTGTTTTAGTTAGGCCATCAGAAAATAATTCCTTGATTCTAAAAAGTGTTTACAGAGAGATTTTTATGAAAATAAAATATATTATGTTAAATGACATAAAATCATTGATATTTAATTTGTAGATTTTCAGCCTTACCCACCCTTTAAAAATCATCCATCCCTCCTTATTTTTACATGGTCATCAGAGTTTTTACCAGACTTTTTTAACATAATAAAACCTGGTTATTAGTTTGGCTAGGTACAGAGGACAGCTCCAAACAGCGACGAAAGAAAAATCTGGTTTCCTGTCAAACAGCTTCTTGTTTGTCGTCTGTGTTTCCAGAAATCAGAATGACACTACTTTTTTTTAAACTTCCTGCTGTAAATTGTACAGTTCTCCTCATAATAAGATAAAAAAATAAGACACCCTGGATGGAAATTTAAATTTTTCATTGTCATTAGTTTTGATTGGAGATATGAATGTTCTATAAAAAAAAAAAATTGAGTGATCTCCCTTTGCAAATTTGGTTTTGTTTGAAAGAGTTATGTTCCTTTTTTATCATCCATTGATTTTCAGGTAGAAATGAAAATATAAAAACGTCAAACTGTAATTATTTAACAATTAAACTACATTTTATCTAGATTTCTTTGCAAAGATAAAAACATATGTTTGTACCCTTTAGAAACAAAAAGGATGATACCATTTTATTACCTCCCCTTATCACTGTGATCTGGATCAAACATTGAGAAGACCCAGACAGGTGGATTGTTAAGATCTTAACCCCCTTGAGGGTTTTCATCATGTTTTGTAATTAAATTAATGATGGTTTCATACCCTAGGCAACAAAAAAAAAGTGTTAAAGATTCACAGTTATGGGTCATAAAAATGAACTTTGACATTTCTAGTAATCTTTTTTGCAATTTTTTATGTGCAGGATGTGTTGGAGCGAAAGATCGAAGAACTTAGTCGACATTTGGCAGAGGAGAAGCAAGTATCGAGAAGAGAGAAGTTACATGTTGCCAGGTTACACAGAGAATTGGCACGATACAAGGGAGACAAAGAAGTGAAAGAGGTAAGTAAAGGGAGATAATTTTCCAAAAGGGATAAGATTTTGAGAAAATAATTGATTTTTAATTATACTGGCATGTTTTTAGATCGAAATTGAAAGTTGAATCTGATGAAAAACCCTATACAAGTTAAGTATCAGAGGTTGTTTGGCTAATTCCACTACTTAAGTCTCGGATGGCATCAGCTTCTCATTATTGTTTGTTTAAGCATTTACATAGTTTTTCAATAAGCATTGAAATTTTCACTTGATAAATTTGGGATTTTTGTGAAAAAAGAGGGTTAATATAAAATAAATAATAGAAAAATAATAAAAACTGTTAACGTATTACAAGTATATTCGTAGTAAGAATTTTTGCTCATTTGTTTTTTTTTTTTTTTGTGAATGATTTTGCTGTTTATAATGATTTCTTTCAAGTAAAATTTCTCTGCAGATGTTTTCTATATTTGACCACATGTTAGTAATTGAATCAGAAATACATTTAAAAAAATTGACATAAAAATAACTAAATCGACAAAATTTTTATATGAAAATTTTTATGCTGATCTATAAATATTTGACTTTATTACTAGTTTATGGTGACATTACGGTGTCATATTAAAATAATTGACTCTAAAAATAAACAGGTATTGTTAATATTAACCTCAGAGCAGAATTTATACAATTCTGTAAAATTATTTGAGCATAAAAATCTATTTTCATTAAATTTTGTCTCCAAGTTTATTTCCGTCTTGGCGGGATATCCATAATTCCCATCCAACAGATGGTAGTCTGCTAATAAATTTAGTCTATTATGTTGAATCAGTATCCTCATGTGTGAAATTCTCTTTTTGTAGCTGATTCTTTTTTCTACGGTGCGGAGACGCTGTCATTTTTATGATAAGCTTAATTAAGTCATGCATTAATAACAGGATAAAAATGCGCCAGACTCACATAAGGTGTGAAACTTAATTTTTATAATTTTCACATTAAATTTCCATATTTAAACAAATTTATACAATATTTTCTATTATTCAGAGACATTTATGCAGGATGGACAAATTTTATACAATAGTCCTGGAAATTTCTAAATATTGAAATTACTGAACCAATTCAAAATTTCAATTTTGTGTTAATAATTTCACTATTTGATTTCATTCAAATCAATACTCTGTTAGCGTCTTTGTTAATAGTTGACCTTGTCTTCTGTATTTAACAGTCGTAATTGAAATAGTCCGCCAATAATTGTATAAAGATATAATGGACATTAGGATGAGACATTAATTTTGCCACTTGTCAGTTCTAACGGAATGATAAAGGATGGGTGATCGGTGTCCAACAAGGTGACGGATCACATGTTAATTTGTAATCTGGTGTATTGTGATTTTGTTTTCTTAAAAAGAAATGTTGATTTTGGAATATATTGAAAATATTCGAGCAGAGGTAAGTTACCACTGAAGATGAAAAACACTTCTTTTTGACATGCTCTATTTTGATTTGGATTTATTTCTGAGTATAAAAGGTTGATTTTAATGAAGGATGAGGATTTTTTGACAGAGTGACAAATTATGTTTTCAGCAGTTACTACATGTATTACCTGATGCAGTAAGAATTATTTTTTGTCTGAAAAAAAGTTGATTTATAATTTATTGAAAATATTCAGGCAGAGGTAAGATGTCACTGAAGATGCAAAACACTTTTTTTTTTTTGGCATACTCAATTTGTAATAAATTAAAGGTTGAATTTGAAGTTGTGTGGTGAATATTTGAAGGGTCAGATTACATGTTTAAATTTATACTGTTGTATTTGGAATTTTTTCTTAGTAAGAAAAGTTAATTTTGGAATATATTGAAAATATTTTTTCACTGAATTGACATGCTCTATTATGAATTGGATGTATTCCTCAGGTTTTAGACTGGGGGCTTCGTTGGCCGAGTGGTCTAGGTAGTTCATCATGACTACTAATGATCACCAGCCTGTCAACACTGAGGTTGTGAGTTAGAATCTCACCTGTGGCGGGGTGTGTTTGACTCCGATCTAAATTGACAAGGATTGCCAATTATCCTACCGAAGGTCGTGGTCCTCTCTGGGTACCCCGGCTTCATCCACGAATAAAAACTTGCCGACGCAAAATAGCCAAATGTGCTGAAAACGGCATAAACCCCTAACTAAACAGACAAACAAACAGGTTTGGACTGACACATTACATGTTCATTTGTATTACCTTGGGAATGAGTGGAAATTTTTCCTGAGCAAAAAATTTAGACTTGGAATTCATTGAAAATATACAGGCAGAGAGAAAGTTGTCACTAAGATGAGAAGCATAACTTTATGAAATAGATTTTTTTTCTCAATTTTGAAATGGTAATTGTGAAAAAAAATTGTATTATACTTGGAAGGTTTCCTAACAGAGTTGGTAATGGATTTAGATATTAAGTATATTTGAGGCTTTTTTCAAAAACATCTGTTTAGAATTTGTCTAGGATGAAATTGTAAACTTGACTAATTTCTATGCTTTAAAGCATCAATTAAGAATTTGTTTGGAATAAAAATACAAACTTGACTATGAGTATGCACAGACAGTAAAAAGTGGGATAATAAAACAATATTAAGACGCATATCAATCAGAGCAAGAACAGACTGGTGAACTTTGGATCAACAACACTAGCAAGAAATATTTCAAGACAAAGAGAATTTTAAATTAAGACTTTAATCCATCAAGTGATTTCCTGCCTTATTTGATCATACTCCCCTAAGATTCCATCAGACATGCATTTCTAGAATATGGAGAGAACCAACATGAGAATTAAACCATTAATTCTATAATTGGTCAATGACATGTGTCTTGTCACTTCATGGAATTAACGACAACACAGGGGGATAATTCCTTTGTCTTGGTGAGAAATCTTAATGATGGGGTTGTATTTTGTTTTATATTGAATTTCATGAGGGTACACTTCATTTACATATTATAGATACATTTATGATGCTTTTGTTTTCATTTGGCTTTTTATTTGTTTTGAAAAAGAAATGAAAAATATTTCCGTTTCTTATTTTATATAAAACAAAAATTGCAAGTATAAAGCATTGTTAGGCTGAAAAATGCTACCATTCCAGTTGGTTTGTACTTTAGGATCAAAGGTGATAAAAAATGCTACCATTCCAGTTGGTTTGTACTTTAGGATCAAAGCTCATAAATAATGCTACCATTCCAGTTAGTTTGTACTTTAGGATCAAAGCTAATAAAAAAATGCTACCATTCCAGTTGGTTTGTACTTTTGGATCAAAGCTAATAAAAAAATGCTACCAATTCAGTTGGTTTGTACTTTAGGATCAAAGCTAATAAGAAATGCTACCATTCCAGTTGGTTTGTACTTTAGGATCAAAGCTAATAAAAACTGCTACCATTCCAGTTGGTTTGTACTTTAGGATCAAAGCTAATCAAAAATGCTACCATTCCAGTTGGTTTGTACTTTAGGATAAAAGGTAATGACAAATTTGGGGAAACAAAATTGGGATCAACATACAGGTTTTCTGAAAAGGCAAATGTAAGAATTGCCTCAAGGGTGATCTTCTGAAAGTTCATAAAGATTATTTATGAACCATTAAAAATTTAACACTGATGACAGATATCAGAGTTTTGTAAAATATATAAATTTTGCCTTGTGCGTAGCAATTTATAGAGTATATTTCAAATTTTTGTGAAAGAAGATTGCAATATTTATATAAAAGGTAATAAGAGTAGATTCAAAATTAGGGCAACTTTTGGACTGTAGCTGGTACAAAAAGTGTTAGATATCACATGCTTATATCAGTTAGAGAGAATTTTCTTGTAGTTTATCTGTCCAACACAGTCCCAAGTGCTACCAGTTTCTTTTTTAGGGAGAATTCTAATGAGGTCTTCCTGACCACTTCTTTGTTCCTATTATTCCCAAGAGAATATTCTGACATATTTAATATTAGTTTTTGAAATGTGATTAACCCTTTGGAAATATTAAATGTTCTCTAATATGTTAAATGCAACTGTTATTTTTCTCAGACATGTCATTTTTTCTTCTTTGTTGATTCCTCAGGGGACACTTATAAAACATATTCGTGAATTATTGGAAATTATCGCTACAAATTTAATGATATTGGCATATTGTTTAGTATCTGTAATATATCACCTGTTATTTCACATGATTTTTTATGATTTTGTGATATCAAAAGTGTTTTTTAGCATGAATTTGGTTTTTATTTTTGAAACTATATTTTTAATGTTTTAAATAGAAATTACAAAACTTTTGGGATTATTTGTGCTTTAATAGTAATTCATTTATTTATTTATTTATTTGGGGTTTAACACCATTTTCAGCACATTTGGCCATTTTGCGACGGCCAGTTTAAATAGGTGGAGGGAGCCGATGTACTCGGAGAGAGCCTACAACCTTCGGTAGGATAATGGACAATCCACTCCGCCACAGGTGAGATTCCAATTCACAATCTCAGTGTTGACATGCTAGTGATCATTTGTAGTCATTACAAACTACATCGTACCAAGACCACTCAGCCACCGAGGCACTAATAATTCAGAAAATTTTTCCATGGGATTCAGACAGGGACATAACTAGCCTTCCCATTTAAAAGTGATAGAAAATAGGAAAAACCAACAAGTTTTATAATAAAAGGTAAAAAAATTTAAAATACTAGTTCGTTTGTGCACCTATAGCTAAGGTGAAAATATTTTGTCTCTAATCTTAATGTATTTGGCCATGTTGTCCATTTCCTCAATTTGTGCACCTAGCTCTAGCTCGGCTCAAGGTGAAAATATTTTGTCTCTAATGTTAAATCCTGTATTTTGGCCATTTTGTCCATGTCCTTACTGGTCAGATAGCAATAGATAAATATAAGTAATCATTTGAGCTATCTCTTATCCTGTAGAGATTAATAGGACTTTCTGTCTGGTGTTTAGTATGCAAAGAATGTATGTGCAGTAATCTGAGATACTGGAATGGTCAGTTAATTAGCTGGAAGGATGAGGGGATCCAGGAGGGGGAGGGGTTTTAAATTTGGGGGGGGGGGTCTGTCTGTCTTGTCAGAATGTAAAGAATGTACAATCAATAATTTGAGAATATTTAACAGCTGGACAGATGAGAGGGAAGGAGTTTCTTTGCCAAAAAATGTATATTTAGCAATCTGATGCAGTGAATGGTCAGTTAATTAGCCAGAAATATTGTTACTGGTGCCATACTGCAATTCTTTGGTCTGATAACAGATTTGATTCCTTAATTCCCTAATTTCTTGTTCAGTTACTTGTTTTCTGTAATTGGGATTTTAAAAAAAAGTGACGCTGCAGTATTTTAACTCGGTTGAAAATTTTCTATTGATCATCCTACATAGCAAAAAATCACTGCGGTTTTTAGTAAATGTAAGTGTCATGCTATTAAGCTTTAGTTAAAGACCTTAACTATTAAAAGCATGTTCACTGTGGAAAAAGGAATGTCAGTATATTATTTGTATTGCCACTCCGTTGAACAACCACGACATTTAAGATTTTGTATATACTATGTTTAGATATATTTTAATTTTTGACACCCTGTTTGTACTTACTGACAAAATATTAAAAACTTTACTCCCACACTTTTAAAGACCTTTTTGAATGTTAAGAAGCTAATAGAATATAATAGTAATGTTTTGGGGAAATTAAAAATCATGTTAAATAATTTATTTGCATAATTGATTTTATTTTTACAATTTTTTACCAATGATAGAAAATTTCAGGAAGTAATTTTAGCGATAATTAATAATGACAGTACGTTTAATTAAACAGGACAGGATTTTTTTGCATTGATATCAGAATCGACCATCCAGAACCGATTGTCATTAGAAAGTAAACAACGTTTCGAATATTAACGGACAAAAATTATATTTCCTTTGTGGCTAGAGGCATTATGTGATATACATATTCAATTAAGAATATAGACCCACTGAACGGTTAAATTCAAAATCATTCTCTGTCTTAATTGTAAATCTCGTCCAAAGAGCGATTGCAGTTAAAATAGCGATCCATTAAACTGAATCAGATTTGTTCATATGTTAAAGGAAATTGGTTGCTTTTAAACGTAACAGTATAATTTAATGAAATGAATTGTGCTTTTTTGTATAATTGAGGTGAATTTGAAAGTAACTTTATATGGTCGTATTTTGTTATGGTTTGAAACGAGAGAAAGTGATTAATGACGGAATATAGAGGATGTTCATAAAATGATAATTGTCACATACATGACAGTTTTGAAGAGAAAAGTAGGCTTGTCAAATTAGGTGTGAACGGTGAGGTTCGTGTACTTGGACGTGATATTTGATGACAAGATGTTAGCTTTCTGATTGAGGTGAGATATTAAGCTTGCAGTTATTTTTCGAAATTGTTTGAAAATGATTTAAATCAATGTTTTTTTATATATTCGTTTTTTTTGATTGGACAAACAAAATTTGCTTACCTAAGGTATGAACCAACACCCTAGGGCTGAGGTTTGGTTGGGGTTAAGGTTTATGGTTAGGGCTAGGGTTTGGTTAGGGTTAAGGTTTATGGTTAGGATCTAGGGTTTGGGTAAGCCTAGTCCAAATATCTTTTCTAGCATTATTTTATATTTAAAATGAACATAATCATCTAAGCACTTAATATTCACATATTTCTTGTAATATGAAAAGTGTTTTTAAGTGACCAAGAAAAAAAAAGATTGTGTTATCAACCCTCCTCCTCTCCCTCAACCTCCCTTTCCCCAAAAAAGTCAAAATTTTAATTTTTCACAAGCTTTTGATATCAGGACCTAAAATCATCCCACAGAATATTGGACACTAATGTTATGCTTTATATCTTATGCAGCAAATTGAAAAATCTAGATCAATCTGCCCCATGGCTACTGGAACTATTAGTGGTTTAATGTAGAAGAAAAAGTCTCATTTTAAAGTAACATGCCATGTTTCCATTTACTTATTAAAATTTCATTTTGAGTACAAAAGATACAATGTATATTAAATGGAATAATAATTTATGATATGTTCCTTAAAGCAAAAGTTATTTATATTTTGTTGATCAAGTTGATAAACTAATTTTTTAAAAACTAATTTACATATTTTCAATTTATAATGATGAAGTAGACATGGTGATGCAATTTGATAAATATGTAAAACTGAGGCCAAGGGAAAAAATGTTTGTTGTTTTTATGTTGTAACTCAAAGAATTTGGCTTTTTTACAATTTCACAATTTATCT
Organism: Mytilisepta virgata; assembly: GCA_028015205.1. Taxonomy (NCBI): domain Eukaryota; kingdom Metazoa; phylum Mollusca; class Bivalvia; order Mytilida; family Mytilidae; genus Mytilisepta; species Mytilisepta virgata. The sequence continues at coordinate 9,681,983 of CM051508.1, read as the reverse complement.
AGTCTGAAAAGAGTGCACATCAGATATTTCTAAATGGATTGTCTACTGGAAAAGATCTTGAAGAGTATGACGGGCAGGTGTTGGGTCAGGCAGAATGCTCCAAACAGTGACGAAGGGTTATCTAGTTTTGATTGTATTGATGTTCTTCTCTTGAAATTCACTGTAAGGGCTTCAACAATGAGCCACAAGCAAGCCCAACTCTGCTTCTATCATCAATCTTTCTTCAAATTTGCATGTATTGAGGATGATTTTAATAAAAATTTTAACGAAACCCAGTTTTTGATAGTCTAGATTTATTCACACTGATTTCTTTATTGCACATAGTAAAATGGCTTCCAATCCAGCATTTCCATTGTTTTCCTGGTTGGTTGTTTATTATATGCATTCCAGGTGCTAAGTTGTATTCTGGGTAAAAAATCAAATAAGAGAATTTAACACCATATACACTGTTATTTATTTGTAATCAATTATTCGACACTTGTTTGAAGTAAACAGAATGAAACCTGACACACAAAAAATTACTTTTCAACTCTTTCTAATTATGACCTTGATATTAGTTACTCCCCTTTTTGACAGTCCATTGTCTGTCCTCCTATTGGATTACTCCCACTTTGCAATACTCATTTGTTCAAATTTGTGCTCAATCTCAATAACCCACTGTCTGCACTATAAGCCTTGTTGTCATTATAAATAATCTTGATTGATAGCGAGATTTCATTAATTTTTTATATTTACACATCACAGTAGTGATTGTTTGTTTGGTCAATTCGGTCAGCCATCAAGTTGGACTGTAATTCCAGGATTCAGCTAAGCTTTATCATATTGATCCTTTGATTAAAATAAGGAGAACAGAATTCTATAATTTGTAATATATATCTTAGATGTAAAATTCCAGTGATTGATGAATTTTCATATTTCCTGTTTTTAAAGACAGTTACAGCACTGCTTTTGTGAGTTCAAACTTAACACATCCAAAGGAGTGTTCATCTTTCATCTGAATTGATGGGGATTGCCAATTTTCCTGATAAAGGTCAGTGGTCTTGTCTTGGTACTCTAGATTTAATAAAAACTGACCGCTATAACATAGTCTGTAAAAATTAGAATATTTTGTTCAGTGCCCAGAATTGAGTAGAACAATCAAATACATTTATGATTTACAATGATTAGGCAAAATTTAAACACAGTTTAGATATAGCTTAAAACCCAAACAAACTGACTTGTGTGTTGAGCTTGTTTATTCTTTACACTATAATGACCATGCAAAATTTCATTAGAATCAGACAGTTTTATTACTACGATAAAAAACATGATGTAAGATTACATATAAAAGAAATGGATCCTGAATAAAATATTTAGAGAAATATCACATTGAAACTTTATAAGGAGATTTTTCTTATGGTAGAACAGCAGGATTGCGCCATAAAACTGAAATGAAAAACGAATTACCTCCTTGTAAAATTGTGTCTGATAACAAGAATATGCATTTTGATGGTTATGACTGAGCAGCCTTTAAATACCCTGATCTTTTCAACAAGTGGATTGGAAGTAAAAATTTCCAATATTTAGTATATTTAGGTTTACTTAAATGTCATTGGATTATCCTAGAAAAATTAAAATTATGGGGCAAAGTGCAATTTTGTCAAAATTTCCATCAGTAATACAAAGTAGATCAGATGATGATGATGTTTGTTTTTGATCGATGATTGTGTGATGTTGGTTAAATTCTTTATAAATTGGATTGCTATTTTAGAGGCTAACAATTATATCTGTGTATTATAAGAAAGAAGTATAGAAATATCTGCTATTATAAGACAGATTTGATAGTTTAATATTTGTAATTATGAAATTGATTAAAAACTTTAAAATTCAGCTTTATAGGAAAATGTTTTAAAAACTGTTTGCAAATATTAATGATTATTGAATACGGGAGATACCTGATGAATTGTAAAAAAAATGAAATACGCATTGAAATCAGCTGCATGGTGTTAGATATTTATAATTGGACATGCATTGATGAGCAATTTCAGAATGGAATTATTAAATTTGAGCATCATTTAAAAGGTTTTTTTCGAAGTTAGATTACAACCATTATAAAACTTTACGAATTATTTTTGAAGTGTTTGGGATTTTCAATAATGAAGCTAATAAATAAACCGTAAAATTCAATTTTTTTTTAATTTTTAAAGATCAAAAGGATATCGGATGAGATTTGATGAATCGACAAACATTAATGATGAATTTTAACTGTGTATAATTTGTGTATTGATTTACTTGACAAGAACATGTAAATAAAGATTGACGGAAACCTACATATATTCTAAAAATAGACCATGGACAGGTGGATTTAACCATGCTGAAAAAGGTGTTCTGTAAGGTGAGGAGTGTTGTCATTTTGTAATCTTATTGTTGACGGATTATTACATGTTCGATTCTAATTAATCTTGGACAGATGTTGTAACAAAAGGCGGGTAAGCTAAGAAAAAGGGATAAATCTTTTTTTTTATTCAGTTGGTTGTCTGTTGTTGGTAAATATTTTGAAATACTAAAGATTGAGCAGTTAGCCTTATCATTTGTGTTTTTTTTTTAATGTTTAAGTATTGATATAAAATTGTCATAGGTTTCAAAATATATAAACAAATGTATTGGTGTCAATTTCGAACAAGATAAAATTGGAAGTATGAAACAGGTATGAAAAGAATTTTAAAAAATTTCAGAGGTCATATCATAGACCATAAGTCTTCTATTCTGAAACGACAAAATAATTTCTGTTCAAAATGTTTAACTTCCACTAAACCACATGTTCCCATACAACACAGTTTTAACTTGCCTTAAGATCTTAACATTGAATGTCATAAAATATAGTTTAAATGTTGATATATAAGTATAAAATTATTTATGGTATGCACTTATTTCCTCTTTGATATATGTAGTGGTACTCTAGATAAAAGCTTCTCTTGCAGAAATTTAAACTTTGGGCTACAAATATTGAAATATGTAAATGGTAAGAAAATTATACAAAATGGATGGGTTGAACCTACAGTCGCATGAAATTTTTGTTTTCTCAAAAGTTTTTCTTTAAACTTTTAAATCATTATGATTGTATATACCTGACATTTTCTCTGTAAAATACTCTTCATCCCTTCACATTCTCTCCGTTTCTGTTTCAGATGCTTTGCAAAACCTAAACCCCATGTTACTAAAACAAACAAACAAACACACACACACACACAGAAAAAGCTTATAACGTTTTCTTTCTGATGAGTTTAATAAAACAAATAAAAATTTGCTAGACAAGCATTTACATTTTTCAAATAAAAAATCAATGTTATTGGTAAAATTTAAGAACTTATTCTGAATTATGCAGTATGTTTGTTTGCTTGCCGTTGGCGGTATTGTTTCCTATGTCAGTTTTTCAAGTGAGCACTCAGGCGTAACGATTTAATTCACTTGTCATTGATGTCAACTGTGTCAACACATGCATAACAATTTGATTTTTGTCGCGTGGTAGAACACGCATGCTGGTACTCTTAATGCATTTACACAATACAGACAATAAAAACATTGATTCTGAGTGCAGCTGAAGTGTTTGGCTACAATTTATTTAAGTCCGAATACAATGTCGGATTGATTTTTTCTTTGCAAAAAATGTTAATTTTATGGTTTTAGGATTTATTTTTGTAAAAAGTACACGGTTTTCTATGCATTTTATAACTGTATTCACACAAACATGTTATGTAGGGGGAAAATGGCAATAAACTAAGCATACAATTGTTCGATTATTTATTTTTAAGGTAATCAATAAAGAGATATGCATTTCATACTTTTAAAGATTTATTAATCGGCAATGGGAATTATGATAGGAACTCTTAATTGTGCCTTCAATTTTTTCAAGTGTCAAGTTTTCATTATCCATTTTAGGTCCTTGTTGATTTTAGTGCCAAAATTTGAATTTTGATGATTTTTCTTACCGAAGGTTTTTTGGATTACTGTTATAAGCAATTTTCCAATGGGAAAAATATGGTTATTAATATTAGTTTGGCGATGTACAGCAGACAGACAGACAGGCAGACAAGCAGGCAGTTCGATAGGTAGTTGTCATTTCGTTCATACTTCTATGTTCTCAGTGTTTTCGTGTTTTGTTTTTGTTCATTTATCAGTTCCTAATGGATAAAATCATGTGATTAGTTTGTTCATGTATAGTGGGTAATGGGCGGTTGGTACTTCAGGCGGATCCAAACATTGTTGGTGTTGGAGGAACGTCTGTTTTGCTGTAATTCAGACAGCTACCTGTTACACAATAAATTTGCTTTCAGATTTTGTTTAAAAACTTGACTCATTCTATAAAATTCCATTCTATAATTTTACATTTTGGCAATGAACAGCAGACAGTTGTGCAAGTTGGAGGTTTTGGGTTAAATTAAAGGACAAAATCTGGTTTGCTTTTTTGTTACACAATAAATTTGCTTTCGAATTTTGTTAAAAACTTGACTCATTCTATAAAATTCCATTTAATAATTTTGCAATTGGGCAAGTTTTTGGGCAGGTTGGAGGTTTTGGGTTAAATTGATGGACAAAAATTTGGTTTGCTTCTTGTTACAAAATAAATTTGCTTTCAGATTTTGTTTAAAAACTTGACTCATTCTATAAAATTCCATTCAATAATTTTGTGATCTATATATATAAAAGATGCTGGCACCCTTTCATATACATTCTGTATATTGTAATTGCAGAGCTAATTGATTGATCCACCAAAAAACTATGAAATAAAATAGACAAGTTACATGTGTATTACATAGTGATTACAATTTAAAGGTGTAATAGATTAGAAATAATTTACAGGCAGCAGATGTTTTTGAGAGAGATTTTACGGGAATGTTTACTACAAAAGATTTATACAGGGTCGGCTAAATTTCATTCAGGTATCACTGCTAGTGGGTTTTTCAAAAGGTATTGCCGCACTGATTTTTGACAGGATTTGTCCTAAAACCTTGACCATATTTTTGGGGGCATGGCTTTATCAGTCCATGTTGAATACTACCGATTGCGATGGAATTTTGTGTGGCTTCAGAATTCAAAATCATGGCTTAAACTTGAGTCAGAGTAGAAAATAAAAGTACATTCATTTAAACCTGTCTAAATAGAACCCTGTTTAAACCAGAAACCTGTCTACAGTTAATTTCTGTATCAGAACATACAGTAAAATAACCTCAGTCTAAATTAACAATTAAAACAATCGAGTTAGGTTTTACTGTAAATTGTCAAATTTTTATGATAAACAAAGTAGATTTTATTAAAATAATTATTTTAGAAAACTATTATAATTTTAATATGTATAAAATCTCATTCTTTGGTGTTACACGCTGATTAATGAGGTGTACATGTTAAAATACGAAATTTTACAATGTAAGATTACTTTTATTCCTTGTCAATATTTTATAGAAAACTCTGCAGTTTTTCACATGTCAGATAGAACTATACAACTAAAATTGAATAAACTGTTCATGTTTTATGCATGGTTTACATAATTTTAATTGACTCGATTCCCGGGAGACATTGTTTTTGTGTGGAATGATAGTTTTGCCGATGGATGTTTATTTTATTTTGAAAATATAAATTTCAAAGTAGAAAACGCAAAAAATGGTGATAATTGGTGTCAATCAGGGAATCATTGAATACACAAAGGTTTTAACTTTAATCTATCAATCTTATGCTGAAAACTCATCCCCTACTTGTCCAAAAAAAGTCTATTTTTGTCTTGTTTTACATTTCAATGTTTAAACTTCCCTAAGAAACCTTTGGACTGTATACTATTCAACCCTTAACATCCACACAACTATTTTGAGAGACAATGAGACCTAACTAAATGGACATCTTTGGTAAATTTTGATGACAAAGACCCTCTGAACTGGAATACAAAAAGTACAGAGAGAGTTCATTGCATATACCCACAACTCCCAAACCAAACTTTGGGACCAACATGAACGGAGGTATAGGGTATATCTTATAACAACACCCTCTGAACTGAAATATCAAAAGTACAGAAGAAATCACTGTATAGCCTTTTTACATAGGGCACATTCAAGTATTGTATGATAGTATGTATTGGTACCGAACCATTTTTTAGGTGCAAATTCATTTACACGGCTGTAAAAAAAACTGTTAATGAATTTACCACTTAAATATTGAGTAATTATCAGCTTTTAGGTTCAGGCATATTAACAAGAACAACAGTTAACCACAAAAATCATTATAAACCTCCTCTGAGATGGAATTGCTTGAATATTTTTATTGTTCTCATGATGCTGGTGGTCTTGGAGGCAGAAAAACTAGAGTTTGGTATTTTGTGAAGTTTGCAAGAGACACAGTGCCAAAATTTGTTTTTTTTACTTCGTCATATCTGTACAAATTGAACCTTTACTGCAAGTGTTTTAAAGTACAAAGCAGATTTTGCATTGAGGATTGGATTAATTTTTTTTATTCTGCACTGGAGTGGTACACTGGAGTGGTACACTGTAGTGGTACGAGTTGAACCATTATTACAAGTGCTCCATAGTGAATACATAAAATTGCATCATAAATTTGTTTCATATAAAAGATTTAATATAGTGGTTTATTCCTTGTTAAATGAATAGAATGATCCCAGGGCTTTTCCAAGTTTTTGTCAAAGGGTTACTGCAGCTTCTTCCCTCCTATAAGACTCCTTTGTTTTACAAATGTTTGCCTGAAACTGTAGTGTGTTGGAATTTGTTATAAATAATGTTTGTTGACTGTCATTGACAAAGGATTTAGAACAAGCGAGCCTGCTAAGTGGTTGTATGGAACTTGTCAACATTTTGCTCAAAACATTGATAGTTGTGTGAAACTTGAATTTTCAGTCTGAAATTTTTACCTTTTATAAGAATGTTTTAAAAAATGTTGAGGTATAATACATGGGCACAATAAAATCCACTTATAAGGAATTTCACTTAAAATGTATATAAAGTCAACTCTTGTTATCTCAAACTCACTTGAGTCGAATTTTTTATTTTGACTCCTTTTTAGTCGAATTTTCTTTTATCTCGAACTAAATTTTGAGTCCCAATAATAAAAACTCAGAAAATTCTTTTCTTTATGTCGAATAATATTCATCAAAACATGACCTTGCTGAACAATTAGGAATTTTGATCTATTTTAATCAATTTTTCAAATTTTTTTCGTGGTCTGAAGGACTACGATAAAATGAGAGTCGACTGTATAACGCTAAAAGTCTTCTTCCATACATGTACAGTTTAAATGATAGTTGTAGTCTTTAAGATGAAGAACAGCGATTTACATATTTGAATTTTGTGTCAAGAATTTTTATACCATACACTCTCTGTCCGCAAGAAATAAATTTTACAGCAAGCTGAGGGAATTACATAAACAGTAAACCAAAATTTGTACTTATAGATTTAAACTTCTTAATATCTTCCTTTTTTTCCAAAATTGTTATAAGATATTTAAAAATCTAACTAACATGCTTTGTTTACCAAATTACTGAAGAGTTTTTGGATTGAAAATATTCAACACAGGACAATTTTTCAATATTTTTTTTCTAATTAAGCAGACACCTTGTACTTTCCAGTCCCTAAACAAAACAAGAGCATATAATTGTATTTTATATGCATATAATTAATTTTGATTTGTAGACTTTACATTCATCATTTATTTACAAATATTAGATAATAAGGAGGGTATAAAAATTGGGAAAACATGGTAAAAAATGTCGGACATAAAATGATCCCTGACATGTTTATAGGATATCTTTATGTAATGTTTTGTCATGTTGTCATCACAAAAATATAATAAAATGTCATTGAAATGGAGATTTATAACAAAGATAATCCCTGCCTGGTTATGTACAAGTGGATAAAGGTTTTATAAATATGGTAAAATTGTTTATTTTATAATGATACTTAAAATGCAGAGCACCATTAAATAAGCATTTACGCCAGTTAGATTTTTTATTCTATATTTTTTTTCTTGCCTTTTGTAGTAGACATAATTTTTATAGATTGTAAAAGACATGACATGAATCTGGGCTTAAAGTAAAATCAGACTAGTAGAGTGATTCTCATAACCTTGAAGGTCCCCCCTAAAAAATTTAAGCATTCCCGATCCCCCATAGTTGAAAATCCTGAATTTCAACAAAATAAAATGTTCAATGCAAATATTCTGAATATGAATATATATATATACATCATACTTGCCAACACATAAATAAGAGAAAACGGGCAAGGGATAGGGGACCGCTTAAGGTCCCCAGAGGGTCCAGGGCAAAACCCTTGTAGGGGGCCCATTGGGTCAAAGCCCCCTGGCCGAAAATGAATTTAAGGTATTTGAATGTTATTTGATGGTGCTCATATTTGTTTTGTCCAAAATCTACTGTGAAAACACTCAATTTTCTTCAAATCCTTGATTTAGCAGACATTCATGATGTCGCTGTTGCTGTTTTATCGTCGAAAGGAATTTTGTGCAATGATTGATAGATTGTGAAAGTCTGACCATTATACAATATAAATGATACAAATTCAAATCTGAAATCTTAGTTTTAATTCATTTCAGATGTTGTCAGATAATGGCCGAAATTATACCATCTTCTTTGAAACTGTTTCGTAATAGGTAATGAGAATCAGGACAATCTTATTTTTCAAGTATTATTGTATTGTCATCCCAATAATAACAATTTAAATGTATAAATTATCACTAATGACTTATATTCTTTGATTTTCCTGATCAAAGGCAAAAATCGTCAAACATAGCTAGCAGATAAGGAGAAATTTTGCTAGTTAGTTTATTTTGCCCTATTGTTATGCAATATATTTATATACATTTGACATTTAAATAAATGACCTTTTCCATTTCATTAGGTGTATAAATATTTGGTTAACCTCATGGCTTCTGAAAGTCACATTATATATATATAATAGACATGAATTCCTGTAATTTTGATCCTTTGAATATCCAAGATCTGATAAAAACCTTTTTACTCAGATAATTTTATTTTTGAGGAATTTTGAAAAATTCAGATTTTTAATAAAAGAAATTTTTGATTTAAGGATATGAAAAGCAGTTCAAGGCATACAGATTTTCACAACCATTTGAATTATAATTGGATCTTATCATATTATCTATTCTTTTTCCCAAAAAAGGAGGAAATTTTCTGAAATTTGTGTTAGTTTCAAAGCATACGTGCAGCCATGGTACTAAGTGTTGTAATTCAGTTATATCATATTATCTGCCCTATCCAGAAAGGAAAAAACAAATTTCTGAAAGTTATTTGTTTTAATCATTTTTCTATGTCTTTGAAATACATATTTGGGGAAAATAAAAAATTACTGGCTGGATGAAGTGGAAATTTGTCTTCTCAGCAAAAAATTTAAGTATTGAACTAATTCACCTAAGGACAATTAGTTTAAAATTAATAGATATCTTTTGAAGTTTGTCCCTGTTAAACCACCCATATATGGAATGTCTGTAGTTATGATCATCTTCTGATGTGCAATCAAATAGGTTCTTTGTTCTTTTATATTTAAAATATGTCTGATGGTTTCTGGCTATATCTTTGGAATTCAAATTATTCTTTTATGAATCTGAGTTGTAATAAATTATACTGATGACCTAATTAATGTTTGAAATTTAAAGCCATGATAATTAAATTTTTATTTGTCTATCTAAATTTCAAGTTAAGATATTGATATCCCTCTTTAATTGGATCAGAATTAAAAAACAAAATTATGGAATAATATGTTGTTGGCGTGGCCAATGATGCGAGCACAGCAATTGCCCTTTCCAGAAACTCATTTCCGGTATCACGATTCTGACTCTAAAATTATAATTTGAAGCAAGTTATTTCCCTTACTTTACTTACTTCTGTTTCCAGAGAACTAAACTTTTTCTAGCCTAAGTATGGAGCACCATATGGCTGCCCCCATTAAACAAATGCTTTTCTAAACGACCCATATTTTGAAAATGCATATGCTCCTTTAGCGCGCTCGCTATTAAAATCTTTCATAATTGGATATGTCTTATCTCACACACAGCAGACAAGTATCAAATAAATCGAAAAAAAAAGTTACTTTATGGAATATGAAAATTTTGGAATTGGAAATTATCCTTTCAAACAGGTAGCAGACCAATATTGTCTTTGTTTGATCATCTGAACCTTATGTAATATAAGCCATATTTAATTTGGAATATCATTTTCAATTGACACAAAGAATAAATGCCCGTTAAACACATAGCTAGTTGAGAAGTTATTGATCATAGATATTTTCGATATTTTAATGATGGACCTTTTGTCTCCTTTTAATTAAATTGCATAATCACAAAAAATCACCCTAAAATTACGCTCAATTATGAAAAGTATTCCTATAATTAGTATCGACCATCTATGTTTTATCTTTGATGACAAGCAAAGTGATTCATCATTCAATTATAATTACATGTCTTTTCTACCAATTAATAAAATTTCTATCTTTTCGTATTATTTTGAATAAATTTAATATCTGTTTGACGATTTCTGATGGACTTCATTAATTTTTCATAGAATGATATTTTTTTATTTGAGTTTTCGTAATTATCGATCAACATCAGACAAAGTCAGGTGTGTGACTCACCTGCTGTGCCGCGCAATACTTGTGTAACCATAGTGATAATTATTACCCAAGGTAATATGCATGCATTTTCCGGGTGACAAATATACAAAATGGGTATGTATTATATTTTTGATTTATATATTATTAATTGTTTTAGTCATACCAAATCTTTTTTTTTTGTAAGAACATTTGTATACCCCATTGAATAATTTTTTTTTTAAATAGATTTTCTCGCTGCGTTGAAGACCCATATCGGTAGCCTTGAGCTGTTTTCTGCTCTTTGGTCGGGTTGTTGTTTCTTTGACACATTCCCCGTTTCCATTCTCTATTCTATTTTAAATTTTTTATGGATGTAATATTTGTGAAATAAGAATTCTGAAGAAAATCTTATTCCAACCCATCCCCACTTTCCAAATTAGTACTTCCATGCTTTGAGAAATAAAGTGTAAAAGCCATATTTCTGTTATTAAAACCAGCTGTACCTCATAAAAATTGAAAAATTAACGACTTTATAATTCAATGACAAATTAAATTTACATGTGATTTTGCCTATTAAGCCTTTTGAGAGTCATGCTCTAACTTTCTTTGGATTTATGTGAAATTAATAGGAAATGCATATCAACATGCTTTTTTATTCATGTGGAAAAAATTAAATAAATTTGTAAATATTAATAACATCATATGTAAACTATTAACGAAGATTATTTTGCCTTGCTTCATTAATTCGGACATAAATATTCAATTATAGCCGTAACTCAAAGTGAAATAATATACTAACATAAAAGTATAAAGCAGTAGCTTGCTTATGTTTACTTAAAAACTGATTTATAAAAAAATGGGTGGAGATAAGGTTCCTGGATCAAATAGTAATTTTTGTTACTTGAACAGATAAGCAAGAAATAATTGAGGGTCCAAAAATTAACCATGGTTGCTGCATACGTATAATTGGTCGAATATCAGACTTTCAGAAGAGTTGTATCCCTTTATAATAGGGGTACTACTGGTTTGATTGATATGATGAATCAACGGTAACCAATTTTTAAATAGATTTTCCAACAGAAACAAATTCACTTATTAGTGGCAATGCACAGCAGGCGGTTGAGGAAAGTGGCATTCAGGTGGCTCAAAACTGATGAGGAAAAATTTGTGTGCTTTCACAAAGAACCTCTACTGTCTGGACATCTGAGTTCGTAAAATGGATTTTTCAGCATTTTAAGAATCTAAACCTTAGAATTTTTATACAATCTTTTGTTGGTTAATTAACCTTATTGAGCCGTCCAAGAAAACATCAAGATTGTAAAGTTGTTTGTTTAGATTTCAATCTATATCATACAAACGCTTACTGTATTTAAAATTTCGATTGAAATCAAACGTTTAAAAGATGCGATTTAAAGGCTATTCTATATAAAAACCGTTTCCAGAAAAAAAAACCGAAAAAAATCCAGATTTTTTTTCTTAAATCCGACGTCAAAAAATGTTTCCGATCGCGGCTGAAAATGAGGTCGGTCGGGTAACTGGAAACACATATATTTTATCTTGGCCTTATTGGATTTCTACAGAATGCAGAAGTGAAAATGGCTATATAGTATATTGGCAAACTTATTTAATAAAGAGGTTTTTGATAAGCATGTTAACAAGGGTGGTTTAAATATTCGATTGTTTTCATTCAGATTTTAGTTAGACTTTGTTAAGTACTTACCATCAGTGGGAATTTCATTTTTCCCTCAAGAACATCCCACGTATGTAAATTTCTGTTTTACTTCTGCCATTGATTAAAATCTTTGTTTTAGTAAAAAATAACAAGCCATTTTATAAAAGTAATGAGCCATGGGTGATTTAAGTAGCGTTTTTAGATCCCATCGCATCGAAGTGTAAAGCTGAAATGGAATATTGTCGTTATAACATGATGTTTGCACTGATAAAGTCATTAAATCCTTTTAAAGGTATTCTTGTTAAGTAAAAATGTCTTTTAAAAGTTATGCAGAAGCTGTAACTAGATTTTTATTGTAAAAAGGATACATATCGATTTGCGATTACGATCTTTAAATAAATTCACTGTTTATATACCGCCTAATGAGGCATTGTGTGAATTTGTCAAGTGGAGAGAGTTTTTAGTAAATCTAAGATGCTATCTCTGTATAGCAGTATTGTCTTTCCAGGGAAAATACTAAATCAAAAATCACGATCATTTTCTGTTTGTATAAGCATATTCATATTCAAATTTTGTTTCATTCCTGGATGGATAGATGAAAAATTGCATAGTAGGCAAGATATGGAAAAGAATTTAATGCCATTGAATGTAAATTATTGTTAAAGATTGTTGGACAACTTTTGGATGCTTTTTGTTCATATGTTTGTTCTTTGTTTGATGTTGTGAACAACCTGTAGATGTTTTCTTCTTCATATGTGCTTCTTTGTTTTATGTTTTTTTTGTTCATAGGTTATTCCTTGGTTGATGTTTTGAAAAACCTGGGTTTTTTTTCATTGATTGTTCCTTGTTGATGTTATGAAAAAGCTGTAGATATTTTTTTGTTCATATATTGATGTTCTGCATTGCAGTCAATAAATGGGGAACTATGTTGCTGCTTCAGAACAAACTGTTTATGTGTTTTGTTCATCTTTGATATTCTCTAAATATATGCCTTGAAAACAAAATCTCTTGTCTTTTAATGGAAGGAAGGGTCTCGGTTTCAGAAATTTAAAAAAAATATTTTGACATCTATTAGAAAAATTACACCAAAGACGAAGTTTCAATAAAATACGTCTCCAACATTTATCAATCCTAAACTACTGCTTGTACCGTCTTGAACTTGCAATGAAAAGTTTTAAATTTTGTTTCATGTGGAAATTCTTCTATGACTGTAAGATGAAAAGCAGCAATAAAAATATTGTTCTTTTAATTGAACTTTTGTCACATAGAAATTTTACAAATCTTATATCAAACATTTATCCTTCATATCCTTTCTTTCATATTTTAGTGTGCTCCATCACTTACAGGAGGAATTTATCAGAAACCGAGAAAGTTTCAAATCCATCAATTGATATCAGAATGTGATTTTATTATCATATATCTACTCTTATCAAGGAGGAGATGTATATAAATAATCATTTCCTGATAGAATTAGATTTGTAGGCACCAGAGATCATGGTAATCCTCTCAGGAATTTTGTTTTACATTTTTGTGACTTGTTTGTTTGTTAAAGCTATGCTTCATCAACAGATACAGGATTTGTTTATATTTTATGATAATTTGAAACTGAACCAAGAATTATTATAAAGTACCCCTGAACTTGTTAGATTGTTTTAGGCCAGAATAAAAAGATTCTCGGTTTTCAATTTTTTTCATAAAAAAATGTCTGGCTCAAAAAAATAGGTGGAGGGGGAGGGGGCATAGAGGGGTTTGGCATAAGAACTGACAAAAAGAAGATTTTTGTTTAAGAATTGCAATTAGTGATATTGTTCTGGTGCCATGATTTGTACTTCTCACCTTCATTAAAAGTATCAGCACAAAATCTACTTTGAAACACCCCTCTGCCCAACCCCACCCCCATATTGCTTTGGAAAAAATCTTGACTATCTCATCATGCAAGTCGACCCTACAGCAGTTAATGATAATACCGAATTGAGCTTTGAAATTTTTTTATACATGCATTTCTTTGCAAAAAGGATAAAAAGGTTTTTAAATTAGATTTTTTTATTATAATTTCATTTTAATTTGACAGATTTAATTGACTAGAATGTTAGTATGTTCTGTATATGTTTGTATTTGACAAAGAAATTGTAATTTGTTTCCTCATTAGATTGTGAAAAAGAATAAATTGCATTATCTTCAGACGAATCTTCTTGAAAATAGCTGTAAATGGGGTTTTTTAATAATGTATACAATTAAAAGTATCATTAGGGCCTTTTTAAATAAATGTTCAAATGAGAATTTATTGGAAATAACTTTGGATGAAGTGTTATTTTAAGGTTTTCATTGAAATAGTTTGATTACAAGTATGTTGGAAGCAAAAATATTGTAAGTAGTTCCCAAATTTATATAAACCAAACATTACAAGCAAATTAACAAGTTTTAAAAACAGTTAATCCTTTATCCTTCATTGAAGCGAACCAGTGCTATGTCCAGGAAAATCCCAGCAAGGGAAATAACTTGCTTCAAATTATAATTTTTGAGTCATAAACCTGATTCCGAAAATGAGTTTCTGAAAAGGGCTATATTCTGGTGACCAATTTTAGTTGGTTGTAGGAGCAGGAATATGCAGGACAGACCTTGGACGATCAAAATTGCAATCTTTGTCAATTAATATGAAATCAAACACTCCTTAAAACAAGTTTGATCCAAACTAACAACCTTATGGTTGTAAGGCTGTTAACAGTTACAACAAACTATTTTGACCACTCTGCCACTTAGGCTCCATAAAAACAATTAATATGACCAGTAACAGGACACTTCCTCTTTGTCTTTATACATTATTAAGACATTTTATTGTGTGTCAGATTGTCAGAATACCACTGTGGTTTTTCACCCCTTTTAGTTGGTAAAGTAAATAATTGTGTTTTTGTTGGAAATTTTTTTGTATATTGTACATCAGTAAGATAATTGAGTTTTTTGGTCAGTAATTGGTCAGTTGTTGACAGGTAATTTATCCAGGTGTTGAGATCATACCTTGATTGTTTATATAGGTGTAAAAATAACTCTCCTTCCGGTTAAAACTTTGGTGGTCAACATTTTTTGTATGATTTTGTTTTAAGATATGACCAGAAAAAAGGTAGGAGTGTCAAAATGGCCGAATTTTGACCATTGTGTTTAAATATTTATAAGAATAGTTCGGCTGGTAGTTATTAATGTAGCATTTTTTTGGTTATAAAGACATGTTAGACGACTATTTCTTAGCTTTTTACAAGGTTTTCCCAGTGGAAAAATGAAAAAAAATCTGGTAATTATTTTAGGACGTATGGAGGGCAGGTAATGAAGAAAAATAATGTTTCCTGTGAATGAGACAGATTCTGGTCATCCATCCTTTTCTGTATTAAGAGTTATTATGGCAAATTTCCAAATGTAAAATTTTTGTTAATATATTTTTATTCAATCTTTTAATTGTAAATAATATAATAAGTAATAATAATTTGCAAAATTTGAAGAAAAAAATTCATTTACCCCCAGATTGGTCCCTCAAAAAACTAAAATAAACTGGATTTCTGCCAGTCGAACCACTGTAACAATCTGACATTTCTTCTATGACATTTCTGTAAATACTCCGAGAAGAAACTGGATTACCTATAATATAAATATGAAATGTACATGGATTATGTCTAATCCTATCTTGTTTACATACAAATCCTTCTTATCACAAATAAATAATTATTTTGACTATTATCGCCCTCAGAATCCGTACTATCACCCTGCTAATTGCTAGGTGGTCACTACAACATGGGGGGTTCCTGTCTTATTCAAAATACCATAGATAATACTGGCAGAGAAATGATTTTAGGAATTCCCATATCAGTAGATGTAAAAAATTGATTGAATAAGAGTTAGAATGGATTAATATTGAATTTTAATTTATGAAATATATGTGATTCATGTCTGACAAGCTAGATATTGAGATTGGTTTCGTTAAACAAAATTAAGGTTAGTTAATTTTGGTCATAATGGTAAAAAGGTGCTACTCCATATTATTGTAGGCCAATACTTACTCAAACAAAAATGCAACATTTTATTCAAAAGTTGATGTGTCCCCATATCGGCAGTATTGACAAATCTTGTTCATACTTTTGATTGGGTAGATGTTTTCTGAATTTCATATAGTTATCAAAGAGAGATAACTCTTACAAAATGACATTGACAAAAATTGTATTGATTGAATTTATGGTCAAAGAAAGACAACTCTGACAATTTGAAATTGACGTGAAATAATGGTCATTGACCCACAAATTTTAACATGCATTATTGAATTTCTTTTAATCCTGAAAACATAAGGTGTTAATTATTATATAGTCAGGGTTTTCAGCAGAATAACAAAGATAATTGATAGACTGACAGTTTTGTATTTTTGCTAGGTTTTATTAATGGATTATAATTAATACCCTTACTCTACAAGACAACATGAAACGATTTGGATTTGTCAGTTTCTGTCTGTGGTTAATGTAATACAAACAAATATAATATTTCCTATCTCCTAGCTTTTGTTTTGGTTTAATTTAAGACAGATATATGCTTAGCAATTTCTTTAAGTTTATAGTAAAAATGATAAATTTGATAGCTATAGCTTTTGGTTGCTCATAAGTTGTAAAATTGCTGCAAAGATTCTATTTAGATTCTGATTTCTTGCAGTCAGTATCAAGTATAAAGTTACAAAAACCTAGTATTGTGTTCTGAATAACAAAAAAGTGACTCAGTACTATACTTTTCTCTTTCTTTAACCTATTCCTTTCTAACTAAAAAATAATGAAACATGATCTGGAAATCTTCAAAAACTACTTTCATTTACTTTGTTAGACCACATGATTGGTGCCAATTAAAGAGCAGAAACTGTTAACTCTTTCATAGATATTTGTGTTTTAACTTTGCAGTGTTTTTTTTCCTGGGCATTGTTTTATCTCAATTGCTCATTCAATTTTCTTTTCAAACTTATCACTTTCTCTTTTAGTTAGATTCAGTGGCTACCACCTTTCTGGTCTATGCTTTGGTGATAAATGTAAATATGTGGAAAGGTTTCAACACAGTTATATGATTTCTGCTATAGCACCATCAGTATCTGTTTTTAGATCACCTTGGGAGGTGCTTTACAATGATAAGTGTTAATATGTCAAACAAAAGAAGATTAAGTTAGGAATCATTCACCAAAGCAACTCTTCTTTGACATGATCTTCTCAACTTGTGGGACAACCTGCCATTTTGAAATGATCGAGTGCTTTTTGGATGTGTATAGAGGGTCACCAAAGGGCAAGAATTTGTAAAATTTAAAAGTTAAAAAAATAGAAGGTGATGAATTTAGTTAAATGTAAAATAAAGTTTAAAAAGTTTCTTAAAAAATTGTTTCGGTAAAATATCACGCTGTTGAAAACTGAATATAAATTCTTTCATCTCAAACACAGTAATCTGATAAAGTATGGATTTCTTGTAAGATCTGAGACCATATAAATACTAAAGAGACAGCAATGCAAACATTAAACACTTCATGAAGCATTGGATTTAATACCTTAATGATAAAGTCCTTATATGCAGGGTAATTAGTCATTGAATGTTAAAGAAACAATATCTGTATGAATTGTTAGATACAAATAGCAAAATCATAAGATGTGGAATGCTGGGGTTACTGTACTGGTAATTACAAGGGAGAGGAAATCCATGGTCCACACAATAGTCCCCCAACAATATGAGTTGAACCAATAAAATCATTCAACAGACCAAGACTGTTTGAATGAAACTTTTTCTTCACAGGTGTAGATCCAAGATTTTCATTTGAAAGATTAGGAGGGTTGGGGCTTAATATTTTTTGCACTTTTCAGTATCTTTTTTTAATAAAACCCAAATGTTAAACTTTTGTTTTTGTGGATTTTAAGAAGCATGGCCTGTTTGCTTCCCATTTGAATCTTACCTTGTCATGAAAGACAGGATCAAATTGGCTATCATTCCAACCATTCAAATTGACAATATGCTGACTGAGCAGAAATTGCCATTTATTTCCAATTAATGATTTATCTTAGCATGGTTTGTCAATAAAGAAAATGGTCAAATCTATAAGATTTCCCTCCCGCTGAAATTTGTGTCAATTTGTCATGATCAGTGGTATATCTTAATACCAACAAGTCATGCTTATGTCACATCTACGAGCTTCCTATTATTATACAAACAGTGAGATGATTGACTTTCATTTCTTATTTATTGAACGTGTACATGTATGGACGGTCACTTAGTATCTTTGCAGAAAATTCAATATTAACTAATAATTAATACATTCACTATTAAAAAGGCCAACATAAATAATTTCTGAGATTCTCATAATAAAATGTATAGCATATTCTGCAGACAGTTTTTCCACATTTATTGAAAACTTTAATGGTAAACATTTCTAAAAACTGTAAAAGGCTGTTTTTTGGCCTGTATAATTGAGTGTCTGAAAACAGACCTATCAATTCCTCAGATTAAGGTCTGTTTAGGTGAACTTTAACCTTAGAATATAACTTAAGTCTGATATCTTAAATACTTTTTGGGGATAACCCTTAACTCACCCCCACCCCCTCCCTTATTCTGAAGTGGGTCATACAGCAGATGTAAAACTAGGGTCATTCATTCCTATCATAATGAACATCCTCCTATGTATTTTTGAAAACTAAACGATCTAGGACGACCCAGAACGTGCAATAAAATCACTTCATCTAAGTTGTAATGAATTTTTACAGATCGAGAGAATGTTTTATTCATTTATTGCTTTTGTGTCAAAATATGTAACTGAGTGACAGAATAATAAGTATGGAAGTGAATCAGTAGATGTCAGAACTTGGTTATATAGGTTTATGGAGTGCATGTTTATAGATCTTGTTGGTTTGTACTGTACAAATTTATTTTGATGAAAATTTAAAACGTTTTATTGTAAAAGTACACATGTATTTTAAACAGAATGGTAATTTTTTAATTCAAAACAGTTATAAGTTTAATAAGTTGAATTTGACCATTGTAATTTTTTCATTACACAAAGTAAAATAGGTAATAGTGCAGCTTATCGGCTTCTTCTCCTGGTTGTCAAAATCATTGTTTGTTTAAGACTAGATTTTTTTCCCCGTAAATGTGTAACTTCTTTGGTCTTAAGTAACAAGGATTTTCAGTTTTCCTAACGAAGGTTGGTGGTTCTCTTTGGCTAACTTGCCTAACTAAAATGTTGGCCATGATCTAATTGGGCTGAAAGTGGTGTAAAAGCCCAATAAACCATACCAAATCAGACCATTTAAACATTTTGAATTTGTCAGCATTTTTGTCACTATACAGGCAAGTAAACAGTTTTTGCCTTGTACAATTCTTGCTACCCTACCTTATGTAAGTAAAGAAAAGATATAAAGACACCATAAAATGATCAAATGGTAGAATATATTGGCAAAAGAATATCGAAGCATCATAACAGTGGGCAATTTCCAAAGGATACATATATAACTAAAAGAATAAAAAAATATAATAAACTAAACAAGATGGCACAGAAACTAAAACACTGCAATGTGAACTCTCACTGAAAACCGGGAGTTACATTGGGTACCCCAGTAGAGTAACCATCTCCTGCTCTGTTAATGTCAGAATATAGTGTATACCATTTGATTGTTTTCTGGCATAGCAGATTTGACGACTAGAACTACTCCTTTGCAAGTAGTATATGAAGTAATTTATTTTTTCATTCAAATTTCTTACAAAGTTCAAGTAACTTTTCAACAATTGACTATTCTATTACATGAATAAGAAACTGTTTTATAAATCACTGTTACAGTCACATAAAGTTCAAAGTCAGATTTCTATTGAAAATAATGATGATATATGGTTTTCTATTGAATTGGTAATAACCTCGATATCTTGTGGTCATCTCAGACAAGTTGTGGTCAAGCGGGTCATTTTCATCAGTAATAACGACTTCGGACGATGTCAATCTTGTAAATGGTATAGAATATCTGAGATGAGATATGTCCTATATACCTAATCAATACGTAACGGAACAATTTATCGTTGTTTTTCTGTCTCTACGTCTGTGGCGAAGAATTTTGTCGATAGGTAATAATTCTCCAATCTTTGATTATCACAGAATTATATAAATTTGGTGCTAAAGAGGCTACATTATGTTTGAGTTGTGAAAGGACAAATAAGGAAATGTTTCGATTTTTTAAGGTAAGGTTTATTTAAAATCATTTTAGAACTTTAAAATTTTTCACTTTTGGTATTTGTAGTTAAGTTAAGGTACATACTTTTTGGGTTGGCATTTTGGTTTATTGATTTTATCAAATAGACTGGATGTTCACCATTCTGCTGAGTCAGCAGAATTTTTTTAAGGATTTGTCCTTGTGATAATTTTAGAGCAAATACAAAACCATGAGAATGAAAAAAGACTGATAAATAAAAGGATTCTTTGACATGGGATTTTTTAAAGCAGACAATTTACTGTGTTACCATATTAGGCCAATTGAAGTTAATCGAAAGTTTATCATCCCATCCCACTCTCTATTTTTTTTATATTAATGGAATGTGGCTTTTGGTAATTTCTGGAGTCTGTTACCAATAATATCTGTGATTTGACATGTACAATGATTTTAAATTTTAACGTGAGTAGCCAAATTGACCACAAGTCATCTATGGCAGACAGCAAGAATTTGCAGGCATATTGGCCTTGCCAAACATGAGTTGATGACTGAATTTGATCCATGTAATAAAAAATAAAATCCACACATCCACCCCATATTTTTTTTAAAAGGTGTGGATAATATTGAACTGACTTTATCATTGAATGTGTTTATTTGACCACATTTTCATATTTTTGACAAGTAGGAAGGATTTGATCGTCTTAGAACTTTTTCATCCAAACTTTTCTTTAGTAACTTCATATGTATCTACAGTTGTCTTACAGATACTTGCAATTTCTAATTATTTTGCTCTGTATGCACTTTAGCTGAACAAATGTGACCTAATTATTTTTTTTTCGTCATTAGTTTTAGTTGAATGTTTTTTCTCTGTATGAAAGAGTCCCTTATTTGATTTCCATCGTAAAGCACAACTTACGAGATACTTAATAAAAAATCTATATTGTCATCAAAGTTTTTCTTGTTATGAAGGAAAAAAGTTTCACAACAACGATTTTGATTGAAGTACACTTATTAGTTTCGTTTGCAAATGGAAATTAATTTTCCATACAATAATTCCTATTGAAATTTGTCGTTTGAAAAGATGCGCATATGTTACCTAAGTGTGACATAAAAGAAAGAGAAATCGGTCTTCTGTAAGTACGAAGTGATCATTTGGGATTTCGTTTCCTAATGAACCAATCTCGTTGAATTGATAGTTCAGTTGTGCAATCAAGAAAGTTGACAGGTCGTTGACGAATGCGAAATGTAGCCTTTTTACAATAGATAAAAGAAAGAGTGAAAAACATGTTACCATGCATGAACTGAGTGTATTGTACTATTAACCTGAATAAATGAACGATTTCATTGTATAACCATTATTTGTGGATAAAAAGAAGATTTTACCGAATGTAGCAGATTGCTAGTTGTATTCTTTGTAGAAGGTAGATAATATCAAAATAATAATTTAAACGATTCGACCTAGGGTCAGCAGGAGGTCAGGAATATAAATAGAATTTTCTTTTGTACAATTCAAAAGGAAAAATTAAGCTCCCTCTTAAAATTAAATGTCTTAAAATTAATGTTCCAAGAAGATTTTTATGGGGATGCAAAAAACAAGATTTGGGAAGAGGGGGATTCCAGTTCTCATATTTGGTGAACAAAACTTCAGCAATAAATTTTGAGGAAATACTCTAAGATTGAATATTACTTGGACATTAGTATAATGTGGCGCTGAGTAAAAGAAATGTATGCAAGAGTCTGGGGAAAAAATCCAGTCAAATGAATGCTTTGTAAAAGTTTAAGAATCATCTTCTCTCTCTCTAAACCTACTCACCCTCCACCTCCCCCCACCCACCCCCCCCCCCCCCCCCCATCCCCCCACCTCCATCCTATTTACCCTCCACCACTGTATTCAAAAGACCTATTCCTCAAACAAAAATATTTTTTAGAATGGAATGATAAAACTAACTTCTAGTTTCATAGTTGTATGCCCAGATGAACCAGAAGACCTATTTAACCCACCATATTACTTATACATTATTAAATGCAGCGGGATTATTTTGTTTCTTAATACTATTCTAATCACAATAACGATAAGATACAAATTCTCCGAGAAATCATTTCTTTGAAGTTTGTTTTCTTCAATTATTCTGTTTTCTCCTTTGCCAAAATGTTTTTGTTTGATCCAAATATATTTGTTTCAGACGAAGATTAAAAAAGCGAAAGAATTCTTATATTGTTATAACAATTAATTGTATAAATAGTTTTTGTTTTGATAATACAATTAATGCAAATCGAGGAAGAATTAAATGATTCTCGACAGTTTGTTAAGTTTAATTATGGAAGTTAATAAGTCAGTTATAACGCTTATTATGCATATTTTCAATATTTTGTTTTCGTCTTTCAAATCAATCAAGTTTTATTTGGTTTTAATAATTGTCGTTAAATTTCCGGTTTATTTGGGAAAGTATCAGTTAACATATTAAGTCCAGGGATTAGTCTTGGATGACGGCTCATATGAACGATACCTCTAGTTGTTTGATACGATATCCACTCAGTGTCAATACTATAATATTGACTGGCTTATGTAAAAATGGAAATGTTTCTTTGTGACGATATTACCAAAAATTGCTGTTAATTTTTGATAGAGATATGAATAATATTCTCTTTACCTGCACATGTTGTATAATTTTATGTGGAAGTGCTTTTAAATAATTCAGTTTGAGATTTTATAAATTTTTGCATGGATTACAAAGGTGAGGTTTTTTCACTCTCTGAGGATGGATTTCAATTTGAATGTAGTAAAATCTGATTTGAACTAATTTTAATTAATAAGTGATTCAAAGGTATGTTCATGCTTTACTTAAATATTTGAAAAAAAAGTATTTGGTGAAATATTTATCTGAAAAGGATGTTGAATCTATTTTTAAAAAAGCAGGCCTGATTTTCTTCAGTTTTGAAGCTTATTATAGCTTTTTTATAAACAAAAATATTTTTAGAAGTTACTAAATTTGGTTTTAATCAGCTACTACTAACTTTTTTTTAAATGAATAACACACCCCTTTAAGAAATTTTTAGATTTTTTATGCAGTGACCAAAATCATGCCTGATAAAAAATTAATTAAGGTAGTCATTCATTGTCAATGCTGAAATGAAATCATTGAGTTCCAAAGCATGTACATAATGGGAATCTTATTGTTAGATGCAGTCTGACAGTTTTCTTGCTATTTGAAATCCCATCTAAATATACCCATCTCAGTAAATCATACTCAGATGCAGTCTGACAGTTTTCTTGCTGTTTGAAATCCCGTCTAAATATACCCATCTCAGTTAAACATACTCAGATGCATTCAACCGCATCAGTGGTCTTGTGGTAGCTTGCTTGCCTCAAGTTTTGAAGGTCAAGGGTTTCGATCCCTGGCTGGGTCAAACCAAAGACATTAGAATTGGTATTTGCTGCTTCTCTACCAAGCACATGGCATCTAGAATTAAGAGCAAAGGATTTTGGTTGACTTAGAGTCGGTATAATGTGTGCGGATGGGGTGATATATCTTTCTGCGGACTGATACCTCGTGAGCTAGCATGTTAAAAACCTGTCTTAGCATGTTGGTTTAGTACAAAAAAAGGTTCATATTCATATCATTATCAACATGTTCTTGTCCTGATGTGCTTGAAATAATTGCCACTGGACATTAAACAATAATTCATCCATCATCCGTCTGTTGCATTCGAGTACAATAGTCGTCAGAGCTTTCAAAATATGAAAGTAGGTGCTGCCTCCCTGTTAATTTTATGCAAAACATTTAGACTACTTCATTGGAATCAAATGAGCCCAAACAGCAAATTTTACATGGATGACAAAATGATTGATTTAATTTTGTCAAAGCATGGAGGTTTAAATGTTGGATAACAATGATGGATATTTTGGACCCAGTAAAATCTTAATGGGTTGACCCTGTTAAGTAAAATACTCGGATAAGTCAAACCTATTGAAGATGAAGTTTCAATCATTACCACAAATTGGTGGTATTCAACAAGGAATAAATCTATATCCATTTATCGTGCAAATGTTTATGTTTTAACACTATTATAATTTTGTCGCATTTTATTTTTACAGAAAGACACGTTATTAAAAGATTTGGAGAAAGAAAGAATGCTAAGAGCTGATGCAGAAAAAAGACTTCGTGAATTGACAATAGAAACTGACCAATCACAGTCCAAGCTCCGACAGCTTCAAACAGAATTTCAGAGGTAAGGAATTTTCTTATTATATCCCCTGCAAACGAATTTTATAGGTTTCCATCTGTTTGTCCGTCTGTCCGAAATAACGTTGTCTGCAACTCCTCCTACATTACTTGCATGATTCTCAACATTTCTGGAGAGTTAGATCACTCTAGTCTATGGAGATGTGCATATTGTCAGGAATTTTGTCTGGACAAGAAGTGTAAAAGATACGGCTGTTTGGACTTAAGCATTTTTTAACAAAACTTTGTTCCATGTGTTGTCCACAACTCCTCCTACATTACTTGCATGATTCTCATGAAACTTAATGGAGTGTTAGATCACTATATGGAGATCTGCATATTGTCAGGAATTGCAGTTTGGACAAGAAATGTAAAAGATATGGCTGTTTGGACTTTTTTTGCATTTTTTTTTAAAAACTTGGTACCATGTGTTGTTCCCAACTCCTCCTACATTACTTGCATGATTCTCATGAAAGTAACTGGAGTGTTAGATCACTCTAAAGATGTGCATATTGTCAGGAAGAAATGTTAAAGATATGGCTGTTTGGACTTAGGTATTTTTTAACAAAACTTTGTTCCATGTGTTGTCCGCAACTCCTCTTACATTACTTGCATGATTCTCATGAAACTTTCTGGAGTGTTAGATCACATTATGGAGATGTTGATATTGTCAGAATTTTCTGTTCGGGCAAATACTTTGAAAAATATGATGATTTGAACTTTGTGTAGGCTTCAAAGTGGGGTATTAGTCCCTTTCAGGACAGTTCTAGTTAGAAATTGATACTTTATTTTTTCTGATACAAAAATGATTATCTCCCTTGTTTTGGCTTTTTGGTCATATTTGCATTTTTTTCCACTGTTTTAGGCCTGGAGCACCACTGTCATTGTAAATCTATGAAATGTGCACTCCTTGTGCATCATAATTGATATTAAAGATTTTACTGGTAATGAAGGCTGCCTTATGACATTTAAATGAAGAGCAGCTATCAATAAGCTGATCCTTTTCTTAAACTTTTACAAACAGATTTTTGTCAAGAGTTCATTCGACTTTTCTCCTCTTTGTATCGAACAAATTAATAAAGTTATGGCCAACATTTTTCCTGCAAATAACACTTACCAACTAAAAGCTTTGGTCAAAAACTTATAACAAAATAAATGGAGTAATATTTACTTATTACTTCTAATATAAATAGTAGATATAAATATTTGTATATCAATCACCGAGATTGAAAATTTGGGTAATTTGTTGAAAGTAGAACTGATGGATTGAGATCCTATATATATTGAACATAAAATATATACGCCATTTAAGAATTTGGTTTCCCAGATGGTTTTTATAAATCTCTACAGAATTATGAGAAATTGAGAAATGACCAATCATAAGTGATCAGAACATAATAAATGGGTACAATGTCATTGATTAATGAAGTACAGGCTCCAGTCAGACTGAAACTGATCAGGGGGGATAATCCATGATCAATATTAGGTGTAAAATATAGCGACTTTTAAGAGAAATTTATAACTCGTCTAATTGTTTTGTTGTATTATAAATCTGTCCGCCAACTATTTCCTGTAAATGATGATTTGGCATGTACTTCTAGAAAGATTTATGTTTTTTCTTCCTGATGTGTCTTGATTTACAAGAATTTGAATTTTTTTAGATATTTTTCAGTGATATGAGGTATGACTGACAAATTTAGAAATTTCATACCTGAAAATGGAACCAATAGTTTTCTGGACAAGATCTTTTTGGTTCAGGATTGCACACACCTTATACTCCTAAATATAAGCAGATAATGTTTAATACAACCAGGTTCCCAAGTTTCAAGTTCCATGTTCAAAAAGAATGCTTCATTAAATATTGAAGATGAAAGTGATTTTTTTGCAAATTCACATTAGAACATATGGTTTTTCATCAAGTGAGTTGGCACATTTAAGGATAATCCTGATCTAATAGGAAATAAATAGGATTTGAAATAGGTGTTTTAGTTTGAGAGAACATATGAATAGTAAACAAATAAGCAAGAAAAAAATATAGGTTCATGTGCTCATTTTAGAGCTATAAAGCCTTGAAAATTTGCAGGAAATAGGTTTTCTCTCGATTTTTCATTGTCTTTGCATTGGCAACTTCACTCTCTCAAAAATGTATGACAGGAAAAAAAAGGATTTCATAAAATTTTGTCAAATACCATTTTAAGGTATATATGATTGAATTATAAAAGAAAAAGTGGGGGTTCATGGGCAAAAAAATAATGTTTAAGAAATGGATAAAACCCGAGAATTCCGAAAATCTAACAAAAAGACCAAAACATGACCAGCGAGCATCCTTAAGGATGTAGAACGTTTATTAAGGCCACAGTTGTTAAATGGCATCAATTAAAATTTAAACAACTTAAAACTCAGATTATTTGCACTATGATCATAATTTAAGTAACTAGGAAAAAATGATGAAGACAGACATTATGAAACTGTTTAAAAAAGCAACTATCCCATCTCCATCAACTCTAATGGAAAAGATAATGTAAATTTAGCCAATAAGCAAATATATTTTGGTTTTTCCGTATAATTTGACATTTATCATTTATCTGAGGGACTTATAATTGGTATTTTCCAGAAATATTTTGCTGATCAAACATTGGATACATTTTCTATATCAGAAAAAACGAACTCAAAAATTCAATTTCGTCCAACATATTACCACATTCTTGCAGAACCATTTCCTAGATAGAAACTGCTGATTTTCATTTACTCTTTGATGACTCTATCAAATTGTTCTATGTTACAGGAAGCCCCCCATAGTATAATGTGCCCAACTCATTATAAAACTCATTAATATTGATTAAATGCTTTTAATGTGAACTGTAGTAGATTCATTCTAATTTTGGGAGGTGATCATTAAAGTCAAAAAATTATTTTTTTTTATGGGGAGGATTGTAGAATGTACATGATTACATGCAATCTTATAATTAGCAAGAAGTTTTATGGTTTGACTTTCTTGTGACTGAAAGATATTTCAAAACAGTTTTCAAAAGATGATTAAAAATCAATGTTATCTGGCATTCGTTAGTAATCATGGAAAAATGTAGTGCTAATATTATCATGTACAAATTACTTAGAGATAATAGGAATCTTTTGAGCTAAATGGGCAACAATTGTATTATTATTTTTTTCTTGGTTTTTTAAGTGATTCTACAGTTTCAGATATATTGCCATGTTGGTAAGTTATCTCCATTAACCATATTACCCAAGGGGAGATAATCAAATTACCTCCCTTTAGCTCTAAGGACCACAGAGAGATACTTAACAATTATCTCCCTTAGGTAATTTGTGTAAGGGAAATAACTGAGTAATGTTGCATTGATAAAAATCAGTTTATTGCCTTAGAATCTTAACATGATGAGCTTATTACAAATAAGGCCAAAAAAAAATGTGTGTTTCCGGTTACCCGACCAACCCTATTTTTTGCCACCGATCCTAACATGTTTTACTTACCTTTAGTTTGTGTAACTGCTAACTTCTTTTTGTCAAAAATTGATAAAGGAACTGCTTAAATTGTTGTCAATTAGTTCATTCTCAGTCTGCAATTGGCAGACTTCTGGTAAACTATAAAACCAGATCCAGACCGGAAAAAGGTGATTTATTTTCAGATTTTGAAATATAAAAAAAATAAATGAATAAAAAATATTTTGCCGACCTACCAACCCCATTTTTACCTCACCTGGCCCAAGGTTGAGCTATTGCCATCACTTGGTTGTTGTCGTAAACTTTCCTTTAAAGATCTTCTCCACTTGGCCAATTGGAACAAAGTTTGGCAGCAATGGTCCTTAGGTGGTTCTCTTTCAGAATCATATCTGATGACCTTGCCTGTCATCCAAGATGGCTACAAGACCCGAACATAGGACCCTATGGAAAATTCACTTAAGGATATTCTTGTCTGAAACCACTTGGCCAGATCTGGAACAAAACTTAGCAACAATGGTCCTTGGTTGGTCCTCTTTCAGAATTATATCTGATGATCCCCACCCATCATCCAAGATGGCCGCCAGTGCCGAACATAGTTTAACATAGGACCTTATTGGAAATTTAATTAAAAATCTTCTTGTCTGAAACCTCCATTTGGAAAAAAACTTGACCCTCACCCATCATCCAAGATGGCCACCAGAACAGAAAATAGTTTAACATAGGACCTAATTGGAAAAATCACAGAAAGATCATCCTGTTTGAAACTAGTGAGCCAGATGGAACTTGACAGCAAGGTGAGCAATACAGGCTCATTGGGGCCTCTAGTTTTCTTGTCCTAACAGTTCAAAATATAAGGACACAATTAAATAAAACATCTCAAACATGTAAACATCAATAAAGCTAATAATCAAATCAGTCCCTACTCAGTTCTAATAACTTTTTAATCTAGGACCCCCAAAATTAAAGGCCAAATTATTTACTTGTGATGACGCAGTATCAAAAGTATCATTTTGTTGTTAGATAGATCTTGATATGAGTTATTTTCCACAAATTGGTAAGAAAAAATTATTTCTTAAACCTTCATTGAATTTACTTTCAAATAAAAAATGTTTCTCGTCTTGTAATACATTACAACCAAGACTGAAGAATTTTTTTTACTCTTCAGTAATCAGTCTTGAGGGGCCATTAATTCTCAAAATTCTGAATAAGTACCTTATAAACGTAACACGAATCTTGTCACATGCTAATAAAACATGATATATGTCTTCTGTTGCAGGATGGAACAAGCAGTAGGCCAAATGATGCAGTTTAAATCAAAGATAGACCAGCTTAAACAAGAAAAATCAAGTCTATCTTCGCAATATGAGGTGGGTCCATAGGGTTTATACTACAAGACTTTAATCTCTTATAAAATCTAGGAACCGACATAAAATTTCATGTACAGAAAAATTAAATGAGAAACATTGCAGTTATCTCCCTATTACGAATAAAGGGAAGCAATTTTATCATCGTCCATGGGAAACTTGTTTCTCCTGACTAAACGAGGAAATACATGCATATGAAAACATAAGGATATGGGGTGTGTGACATTGAGATAAAATTCCATCAGAGTGACTAAGAAAAGTGATGGATTACATTTAGGGGTCTGTTGTGTCTTAAATATCCATTTAGGAGATAACTGTATTGTATTTTAATATTTTCCAGCATCAATTGTTGATTTGATGGTTGCAAATTTGAATTCACTGGCAACGCATTTTAGCAGAGCCAGTAAACAGATATTTGCTACCATCAAATAAAAATTGATGTTGGAAAATATTAATATACTATACTGTTATCTCCATTCTAATGCAGGTCTAAGTGTTTTATATAAAAAAGGATTTTTGAAATACGGAAGTGAAGCTTAGCACATGTGGTCATCTCAGAGGGCATCAATTGCAGAATCTTAAACGTCATCCAATGAAAAGAACGTTACATTAGAATTATTATTTTGAATCCTAAAACACTGCTAATAAATCAAAAATAAATGAATTTGTTTCCTGCTTCAGTGAAAATGAAATATTTGATTAAAAATTAAAATGCAAGTTTTACGTGTTTATGCTAAAACACAATTTTCACATTAATATCTGAATTATGATCGGTTACTAATTAACACACAGTGGTTATTGTATTTAATACCCTTTTGCAATAAAGAAGTGGTTTTTATCCCTGTGCTTTCGAAGAAAGTTTTGTGGAAATTGTTATAACCCCAATTTGTCAATCCTTTTCTTGGGTTTAACTAAGATTGTCGTTTCTTTAAAGTGAAATTGTTCATAACATAGGCTATTCAATTCTGAAGTATGAAAGACAGGATTTTTTAATTTTTATTTGGAGGAGTGGATTGGCAGACCCTCTTTCAAGCCCCTCAGTATATATATTTGACTTTAATAACAAATATAGTTTTTAATAAGCCGTTGATTTCATGCTAGTGTGTTATACAAGCCTCATCCATCATAGTTTTTAAGCCCTCTAGATAGAGATGATGTTTTTAGGAAAATTTTGAAATAATGATGGATTGTTATGTCAAAGACAAATTTATATAATTAGTTCTTTGTTTAATTAAGTGATGATTGGTCTGCCTGTGTGTTGTATGTTTTAGAAATAATGTTATTTTCAAAGCTGAAAGATTTAGGCTTCAGATATTAAAATTAATAAAGTTTATTTGTCCAATTCACTAAAAAACTTAATAAAAGACTTTATGTTAAGTTTGTGAGTGAAATTCAGAGTTTGCACATTGATAAACTTTAAAAAACAAAAAAACAAAAAAAAAAAAACATTTATTCACTAAGCTTTCTATTAAACATGCCTGAAAGTTTTCCGGATTTTTGCCGGATTTCCGGATTTTGACCATTTTAGTCTCTATATATTCCTATTAAAAAATATTGGATTCTTCCCAATTTCCAGCTTCTGTACTTTCAACCATGATTAAAATATTCTTAAAGTATAGACTATGCTAAATATTTCATGTAAAATACAGTAAAACCTGCTATAGAGGGCACAGCAAATCACTGTCTATAGAGGGTACTGTGAAAGAAATGTCCCTGTTATGTACAAAGTCTATGTACCACTTCTGTTCTAAAAGGGAAATTTTTTCTTGTCCGTTGGGTGCCCTTTATATACAAGTTTGTAGGCTTGTTTTCTTAATTTTGGTAAATTTGACATTTACATATTCCGTAGAAAAACAATTTTTACCTATGTATTTAGATAGCCAGTACCCTACAGGTTTACTAATTGGCAGGATTTCAGACTGTATTGGCACATACTGGAAAGTTGAAGACTCAAAATGAAATACACAATGTCCATAACATAATTCGTACATGTCATCAGCTACCGGTATACTGATTCTAAAGTTTTATTAATGTATTTTCAGAACAATTTACAGAAATACAATAGTCATATCGGCACTTTGGAAAGAGAAAATATAATGTTACTGAATGATGTCAAGAAGTTTGAACAGCAGGTACAATAAGTCAAAATTAAGCCAGAAAAGTTTTAACAACAATTACAATTAGTCAAAAGTTAGTGTGAAAAGTTTTTGTTTTTGAATATCTGGTATAAAAAGTCATAATTGAGCAAGAACAGTTCTTTTGTTTAATTAGCAGCTACAATTAGTCAAAAGCTCATGTAAAATATGTAAAAATAAAGTGAGAAAAAATCTTCTCTGAAGCAAAATTCTCTCTTCAGCATCAGTGATATTTTGTTTAAGTTTTGAAATCTATCTTTACGAGTTGAAATTTAAAGAAACCTTCAGAAGGCATTGTCTGAAAAAAATTGGGTCAAATGTTAAGTCTCAAATAAGATCAGAGTTGCAGACATCTTTCCACAAACTGAGTTAGAACTCCAAATCGCATCCTTAGGATGTGATAATTAATAGCTTCAAAGTAACTATGTCAAACAAACCAATCACTGAGGCCCATTAAATGGATATGAAACTAAAGAATTGCTTCACATTAAAATTGAATTGTGCTAATATTAGTTGTTAAATAAACAATTCATGAACTTTAAGAATTGTAAAATGAACCATATATAAATGTTTCTTTAATTTAGGTCAAACTTTAAAATTTATTGATAACAATCTCTTTCGTTATTAAAATCCTTAACACTTTTTAAATGTGTATTGGAGTTAATTACCATAACACCTGGCCAATACACAGTTTGGGTATTGTCAACAATGTAATAAGAGAAAATTACCCTATAAGTAACATATGTAAAAGTCTGTCATACCATACTAAATTTATATAATTGTTTGTTAAATATTTTGAAGCTATGTAATTATTTGCATGCAGAAATTTTAGAAGGATAATTTCGTATCTTGATATTAGGAATAAGAGCATTTTAAATATTTTTAAAAGTTGTGGCAAAACATTTATTTTTTTCTTTGGAAGTAAACTCGATGTTATAATAACCAGACAAAAGACAAGGTCAGTTACTTGGTTTCTCTTTGAGAAGAAATGTAAGTTTGTTTCATCATATTTTTTTTTTTTATTTTTTTTTTTTATATCAATTGTAGTAATTTACCCAGACTTTTTACAAATATACAGTAAGAAATTCTTTTCACTGGTCTTCATTGCTGAATATGCAGTATTTTGCTTTTCAAAACAAACAGGAGTTGCTGCCCTTGATGTGCAGCTGGATTTATGCAATTATATTTTTTTACAGATGAGTAACGGAAATGACCAAGAAAGAACAAAATTATTACTAGAAAGACTTAAGGTTTTAGAGGCAGAGAATTCATCGCTGGTACTGGAAAACGAACAACAACGACAACAGTATGAGAAGTGTCTTGATGAAATCGCCAACCAGGTCGTTCAGGCACTTCTTGCTCAAAAGGTTAGATAATTTCCTTCTACAATAATGTTTTTTACAGTCAGGGGAATATTTTGTCAAAATTTTAGGTCTTGGTCTTCCGAAATCGGCTATGTTTTCTGTTGGAATCAGAAGATGTATTGTTGGTTGTTGATTTTTGTTAGAATAGAGAATGGAAAAGGGGAATGTGTCAAAGAGACAACAACCCGACCAAAGAGCAGAAAACAGCCCAAGGCTACCAATGGGTCTTTAACGCAGCAAGAAAATCCTGCACCCGGAGGTGGGCTTAAGCTGGCCTATAAACAATAATGCATACTAGTTCAGCAAAATGGACGCCACACTAAACTCCGAAACATACAAATGAACCAAAATTCTAAGAACAGACAAGACTAACAAAGGCTAGAAGTTCCCGACTTGTAACAGGTGCAAAAATGTGGTGGGGTTAAACATATTTTGTGAGATCTCAACCCTCCCCCTATACCTCTACCTATGTGGAATAAACAAACAGTGATACGCACAGTAAAACTCAATTCAAAGGAAGTCCTAGTCCGAATATTTCCTTAATAGAGAATGATTTAAGGTTATTTTTACAATTTAAAGCTTCTGTATGATCTCAGATTGAGTCTTGGTTTCACTAAGAAAACAGTCTTGCTTGTGCTAAGAAAACAAAAGGAAATTTAATTGCAGCAAATTCCTGCATACCCATAATATTTACTATATAAAAATTCAAAACTTACTTATATATTTGAAAAGAGTGTTCTTGTTTTACAGGCTCTCAGGGAAGAATGTGTAAAATTGCAAACCAGGGTTCAAGATTTAGAACTTCAAAACAAAGAATTAAATTGTATGTTTCAACAGAATGTAAAATATTCATCAGACACATTTCTACAGGTAAGTGTTTTACACTTTTTCTTTGGTACCATTATTTTTTGCTGTTTAATTCCAATTAAAATCATCCTGAAGCTAATTGAATGTAATGCATTATATGATGGTTCTCTGTTTGCTTGGAAGATACTATTGGGAAAGAAATTCCAGCTGAAGAGAAGGGATAGATATCGCCAAAAGAATACAGAAGCAACAAAACGGTGGGAAAAGTCCACAAAATCGAGTTCCAAGAAAAAGACAAAGTCAGGAGAATGGAACACAACTAGAAGAATAAAATCGTTTAATAAACTAAACAAAACTAGAACAAGACAGCACAGAAACTAAAGCACTAGCAAAGTGAACTGCCATTAAAAACCGGGAGTGACATCAGGTGCTCCGGAAGGGTAAGCGTGTCCTGCTCCATTTACGGCACCCGTCACATTGCCATTGTGTAAAAGCCAGTGAGGTGTCAATTCCAGAAGGATGTGAAGTCTAACTGATAATTGAATTTTTGGCCCCAAATCTTAAATGAAAATAACAATAGTTAAAGGATATTAATTGCTGTTTTTCATATTAAGATCACAGTGATGTATTCGACATTGAGACAAATCTTGCACCTCTGTTTAAGTTCATTCGGCATATGTTGATCTGTTTGATTGTTTAGTTGGGGTTTAACGCCGTTTTCAGCACATTTTGGCCATTTCGCGGCGGCCAGTTTTTATTGGTGGAGGAAGCCGGAGAACCCGGAGAGAACCACCAACCTTCGGTAGGAAAATTGACAATCCTTGTCAATTAAGATCGGAGTCGAACACACCCTGCCACATGTGAGATTCGAACTCACAACCCCAGCGTTGACAGGCTAGTGATCAGTAGTAGTCATGACGAACTACCTAGACCACTCTGCCACCGAGGCCCCTATGTTGTTCTGATTTTATTGGCTTTTGTAACAAACTCCGTAAATTTTTTCCAGTCTCTACCACCCAGTCAGACAGTATCAAGCAGCACGTTGTGTGAGAGTACAGGGTATTATAACAGTGTTAGCAGTCTTCCTGTTTCATCAGCTGTTTCTGTAGATACTATGGTATATATTTTGTAAACTTACTGTTAGGGTTGGTAAAGAACAATATACATTGAGTGTGAGGGTATTTGACACTACACTTGTTTTCGAAAGCTTCTTACATTTACCCTGACAATATCTATCTCAGCAATTATACGCTGTGTCACAAAATGCTACCCAATCAGTTATTACACAAAGAGTTCATGTCACATGTATGGAAAGCAGTCGCTGTCACAATAAATTTCTGTTTTCAGTACTTGTCTCTTATGTCACAAACTATTACACACAAATACTCTTTTCACATTCTCTGGAGGGCATTCACTGTCACAATAAATTTCTGTTTTCAGCACTTGTCTCCTATGTCACAAACCGTTAACACAAATACTCTTGTCACATTCTATGGAGGGCATTCACTGTCACAATAAATTTCTGTTTTCAGCACTTGTTTCCTATGTCACAAACCATTACACACAAATACTCTTGTCACATTCTCTGGAGGGCATTCACTGTCACAAAAAAATTCTGTTTTCAGCACTTGTCTCCTATGTCACAAACCATTACACACAAATACTCTTGTCACATTCTATGGAAGGCCTTCACTGTCACAATAAATTTCTTTTTTCAGCACTTGTCTCCTATGTCACAAACTGTAATCCAATCTGCTGTTACACAGAGTATTCTTGTCACAACAACAAGCACAGAATCATTGCACAGTAATGAAGAAGTAGGTAGAAAAAAACTTGGATTATACAAAATTTTAGATGTCAATAATCCTGCAAAAATAGAATTAAACAACCTTCATATTGGTTAGGTGTAGAAAGGTTGAGTTCCATTTTGGAGTTAGGGTGAAATTTTAGGATATTTTTGTGTACAACAAATTTTTTTAATAAAAAAATTGATATTTTAATCCATTTCAAATTTAAGTTGTTAATTATACAAATGGAGGGTTTAATTTTGATTTTTAGAGTTATAACCCATTATAGTGTGAAATCGTTCAAAATTTTTGAAAATTCCAACCTTTGAATGTGATTTGGGATTTAAATCTTGTTTAGATTTTAGTTGTTAGTTTAATTGATGTGTGATAC
This sequence comes from Mytilisepta virgata, assembly GCA_028015205.1. Lineage (NCBI taxonomy): Eukaryota > Metazoa > Mollusca > Bivalvia > Mytilida > Mytilidae > Mytilisepta > Mytilisepta virgata. Next base: position 9,645,997 of record CM051508.1, on the reverse strand, counting down.
ATAAACTAAATGTAAAATTTAAAAAATAATGTAAAAAAAAATTACAATTTATTTCAGATATTTGAAGAGAACAAGGGACAAAATGGTAACCATGGCAACAATTGTAGTTCACCAGATTGTAATGAAAACTGTAATAGTGTTCAGTGCAGAACAAAAATAGAAACAGAATTTCCAGCGACAAACACAAGTCCAAAAATAAAACATGTCAGCATTGTTGAAAGAGCCAACGAAAAAGCAAAACAACGAAGTTCATCCACCTCATCTTTAAATTCTGGCAGTAGAATAAGAACGTTTCGATCTAATTCAACTGGAAAAAGTAGAATTATTCCACCTGGTATGATATCTCAGAGTTCTTCAAATGTTTCATCCAACCAAGTTGAATCAAGAGTTCAAATCAACCAATCAGAATCAAGTATTAAAAAGAGAAGTTTATCTCAGCCAGAACATATTAGTAAAAGCACATCAACAGTGAACCAGTCTAAAACTGTTTCCAAGCCGACAAGGTCGGAATTAAGTAAATCTACAAGTAAAATAAATCCAAAATTACAAAAATCATCGAGTTCTACAAATATTCCAACGAAAAAGACGAGTAAGTCGCAGTCATCTCTACCTCAACCACAAGCCTTACAAAGTCGGCTTCCCCAGAAAAGACAAGAAAATGACTCAGGCAGAGGAAACTCAGGACATTTATCGCATGCTAATTCACGAGTGCCTAAAACTGTTCCAAATTCAAAATCTTTGTCTCAGGGATCATCAGTAACAAAACTCAATCAAACCGGTACTCAAACTGGCAATGACAGTAAACAAAGGGAAGTAACTCCAACAAATCATCAGCCAGCGAGAGTACCATCACTTCCAAATGGCCAGTATTTTTATGATTACAGCGATGAAGACAGTGATATTAATCGACCAATATCGGGTATAAGTAATGGATCAACAGTTTCTATAAATGAACTTTTAGACGATGATGACGATACAGACACTTTGTTAGATGCAGATTTTACAGCAGAAAAATTTGCATTTTTTGAAACGCCACAATTTATGAAAACTGATAAAGAAAAAAAGAAAAAATCTAAAGATAAAAAAGACAAACCTCTGTTTTCTAGCTTACGTGGTAAGCCTGATATTGTCAAAGATACGGAATACAGTCAACAAAAGAATAAGGTTAAAAGTCCTCGTTCACCAAGACGTAGACGCTCTTTACCACATTCACAAAAATCAAACAGACCATCTTCATTAGTGTTGAGTTCTAAGGAAAAATCAGTTTTAAAACAGGGATACAGCTCATCAAGTTTAGACAGTAGTGATAGCGAGGAAAGTTGGGCACCACAGCTTGCTCGACAATATCAATTGAAATTGTATCAGGCTCGGAATAAATCTGGAAGTAGCGAGAGTGGAAGTATGTCTGGTTCCATGTCGTCCGACAAGGTCCAGTTGAAGTCCTCACAAGAGCTTACACCAACTGTTAGTGAAAAATCATTCTTACCTCAGAGCGAGGCTTGTGAAAAAAATAACATTTACAGAGAAGTGATTGTTGTGAAAAATACTGACAATCCAAATGTTACTTCCCAAATTAAGAAGAAAGGAGCACCTCCTCCGATTCCCAAAAAACCTCTTGCAGCAGGTCGTAAATCTCCAGGTATAATTATGGGAGTTCAGTCCCCAGGATTAAGAAGTAAAGTTTTCACTCATGGCCCTGATGCAGCATTATTGAAACCTCATGAGTTTAAAACTGGTATTTTTGAAAATACTGAAACAGCACAATCTATGCATATACAAACAGATTCACCTATCGCACAGACTCACAAATATATGTCCTCAGATTCTAGTTTTGAGAGTGTCAAAAATGAAAAGGTTGAACGATCAGGGAGTAAAGATGATGGATATTCGACCATGTCTAGCGACATTCAACCAGAAATGATGGAAAAATTTAGTGATTCATCATTAAAACGAGATGCAGTCTTTCGCTCTGATTTTCAGTTTAGGAATGATTTAACTGTGATGCATGTTTCCGATTCTAGTCAAAAGTTCATAAATACTGGATCTTCGATGGAAGTGACGTCAGTGCATTCACAGACGACACATACGTCTTCAAAGTACACATCTCCTAGTAGTTATGATAAAAACGTAAATCACGGATCATTAGGGCGAGTTAGAGCAATGAAACATTTGTTTGAAGCAGAAAGTCAGAAACAATGTGAAAGTTCCAAACCATTTCCATTACGTAAATCATTCTCAGTTGATAGCAAGCTTGGAAATAAGGAAAGCAGTTTTCGTCAAAATTTTAACCGCAGATCTCTTGGTGATGATGTAAAACTTGATACTATAGATAGTGATTCACATTCTGAGTCTAGTACTCTTTCTAGCTCAAAAGTAAGTAATATTCAAAATTATGCTCATGAACTTACTCTTAAAAGTGCTTCAGTGGAAAATGAAATCTTAGTAAAATATGTTGTGGAGCAGAATTGTTCTAAAGAACCAGAAAATCAAACGGAAAATGCAAATTTAACAACTGATAATCATTATGTCTCTTCATTGGAACAAGTGACTTTATCTTCTGATCATGTGACTTCATCATCTGTAAGAAGTCATGTGACTCCCGACAGGAATTCAATCTATCACATGTTAAATCATAGTGAGGAAAATTTTCTGTCAGATATTCCCGAAGAAAAAGAAGACTACGGTGAAATGTCCGGAGCATCCAATGAGAAATTATTAGATTTTCCGGTACGACCAAAGATAACCAAAATTCATCATATCTCTCATACACATCTTTTCGAAACCACAACAGTAAAACATTATTGGTCATCAACATTAGGATTGTGTAGATTTTTATCGGAGTCAGATTTAGATAAAATATCAAAAGGCCCAATCGAAGATCTTAAAGACATGCATAAAACTGGAAGACCGATAGAGAGGTCTGTTTCTTTATCAGCTTTGAACAAAAGAACGGAAATTTCGACCAATATGAGATTAGCTCCGACTTTACGAAGAAGTTGTCGTCAGTCGCTAATCAATGAGTTTTCAGTTATGGATCAAGTGCAAGATATATTCAAGAATAATATCCTAAAACAGGTGAGCTATTTTTATTTTCTATAAAAATGATATAATATGTATATCAAACACACAACATACCATCAGATAATATGCAATTACAAATATGCATCTACATTCCATAAATTCAAAAAGTTTTGCATGCATTACCTGGTTAATTATTCTGATCTTTTGTAGGCAGATAATTAATTGGATTTGATATGAAATAAAATGGATATGGGCTAATTGTTAAGGAGACAATATCCTTTCCCCTAAGTGAATTAACTATAAGTAGACATCTAGAGGTCACTACATGACCTTCAATACAATTAGAAATCCCATACCATGTGGTGAGCCAAAAATGGCCCTGACAAAATAACAAAGTGTAGAAATCAGCTGACACAAATAAATTTAATCATCAAATATGGTATGATTTGATAAAGGTATCAGAACCATAAGAGATAATGACGTAATTATATTTCTTTCCGACGAAAAATAAATAACAGAAATTTGAAAACAGGATTTGCATTGATTTATCCTTCTTGTTTCTTGGTTTGTTTTCGGCATCTATGAAAATAAGTTACATATACTCTTTACGGAAGTTTGACAATAACTGCCAAGGTCTTTTGCCATTACTTTTATGGAATATCCAGGGTATTTAGAATGATCACATGATCAGTTTTGGTCGGCAACTCTTAATATACATTTAATAGAATTTGATGAACAAATATAAAAAATGTGAGTTTTAGGTAATTGTTATCCTCATCTTAACATTAGCATTGATTTATAAATATTCAGTATTGTATGGCCTTCAGCAGAGAGCCATAAGTCAACTAAATAAATATATTTGGACAATATTGACACTGAGGATTTGCCTGATCTTTTTTTGAAATGTGTTTTTAACAGAGCTGACTTTTTCATAAAGAAATCAGTTTATGAAGTCAGTGTGACCCACTGTAAATACATTCCATTACAGTCCTGTAGGCTGTACACAACACCAACCAGAAAATTTCGACGAATTTGTGGAACATTTGAAAAATTTATAAGCATTTCATCACAACCCTGTAGGCTATACACCACACCAGAAGGGATATTCAATGGGAATAGAACTTAAGATTTTATCATAGCTTTGTTCATACAGACATTTTATTTTATCATTTTTTTTTTTCAGTTTGCTCGATCAGTTGATAGCGAGTCCGATGATGACTTGGAAAACTACAGTTATGCTCAACTCTTAGCTAAGAAACAAAGACAGAATTCTCAGGAACAATGTTTTGAGGTACGATTTACTATCATAGTTAAATAAATGGAAATACAGTAGAATCTTGGTGGCTCAAACTTGGGTCCATCGAACACCATGGATTTCTCAACCCTTTACGAAAGTCCGGGCATTTTTTCCATTATGTTTATGTAAATTAACTCTTGATTTTTCAAACACCGATTTCTTGAATTCTCAAACTAATTTTCTGGTCTGTACAACAGTTATATAACGTAATTTACTCTCAGTAACTCAAACATAATTTTTAATTGGCGTATGTGACATATAAATGTTAAAAACCAGAGGTCAGATCATTGGTGACAAGAAGGTGATTAATTGTCAATTACAGGTCATTGATAATCCACTTGATGTTTATGGGTGATTTATTCTTAAAATATTATTTCCACATCAAGATTTGATGAGTGCATGTTTTTATAACGATTGGATAGATGAAAATGATGTAAATTAAATTTTAAATTTATTGCTGGTTTGTAACCCAAAAATTAACGGATTTCGATGGCTTGAAATACCGATGCCTCGAACTAATTTTATAGACCCCTTCGAGATGGGGATGTGCATCAGTGAGACAATATCCCTCGAATGGCATCAATTTAAAATGTTATGCACAGTCTAAAAAGACATGTATCTTAACAAGTCCCTTGTGGAAAGTTTATTTGCTATCCAACCATCTTCTCCTCTGAAGTTGCTTGGCCAAATGGAACGAAACTTGACAGCAAACATCTATGGGAGGTTCTTTACAAAATTTCCTCAGTATCTCAAACTCTTTTATCTCAAAACTCCTGATATCTCAAAGTTACGTTTTGGTCCCTCGATTAAATTTTGAACTACATTTCCTCCTGATATCTCAAACTCCTGTTATCTCAAATTATTTTAATGAGAGTCAACTATTGTAATGTTAATTTTTTTTTAATTTTTCAGACAAATTTTAACCATGGAACAAACCAAACAAAAGATGCCCTTAACGATTCTTTCTCTTCATATTACCATGACAACGACCCAACCTTTTCGTCCAATGAAGAGAAAGGAGAGGATAGAGGGAGGCAGTCTAGTCCGATGGTGGAAAAACCGTCAAAATTCCGTAGCGATTATTACAGTTTGTGCATGGTAGGATCTAATCGCAGTTTATTTTCGGGAAGTAATGAAGGAGAATCAGAACAGATTCCTGTTGAGGAATCACATGATGTGAACTGCAAAGAGGATCCTACTAAATGTAGACAATGTATAAAATCCAAAAATACGGAAGAATTTGACGAGATTTCCCGACAATTACAAAGTCTTTCAAAAACTGTTAATGCCTTACAGCAAACTTTGACGAATGTTGACAGCTGTGATTCTGATTTGGAATCAAATGAAGACCATTCACACATGTATGTATCGTCAAATTCAGATTTCCATGGTGACGGCTATCAGTGGATCGAAGATGATGAGTTTTATCTCACACCCTGTGGTGGAGAGCTGATCATGGGTGCATCTCCTTTTTCTGACACGGGAGCATGTGCAGAGTGGATAAACGAATATGCAGACGACACATCCTGCAATGACGAATTTGAGTTTTATGGTAACTTTGCAGGAGAAAGTATCGATGTGCATCATTTCCAGCCTCCAATTAAGGAGGAGGAGGAAGTTCCTCGACCAGAAAATGTGGTTAGAGTTATTTCCCCTCATCATAAATCTCCAGTCAGAAAAGATAAAAGAGAACCTGGATCTGCTGACAGTTACAGCAAACAACTTGCATTGAAAAAATTGAAAGGTGAAGGTCATATCAGACATCATAGTGATGGGCATCTTTACAAACAAAAACTAGATTCTGCATCGCATCCTAAAGGGGGCAGAACTGAAGACAGTAAAATTGCTGATCCACAGGTATGTTTTATTGCCATAAAAAGATATTTTACAAAAAGTGGGGAAATAACTGGAATTTGTAATCAGGCCATGAAATTGACGTTTCAACCCCAAAACTAGTAACATTCACCATCGTATTTAACATGTTTAATGATTTAAATATTTCAGATTGAAGAGTGTGGAAGACATGAAAAATCTCTAAATCAAAAATTCTTAAAAGGGTAATTTTCTGATAATGCTCCTACCCAATTATGCACCGAATATTAAACAAGTAAGTTAAAAAGAGCAGAATTCTTTTGTATCTATACAGCCAGACGGACAATAGATTCTTTGGTATATATCTCTCATACCTATTCCACAAGGGCAATAAATGGCATCACTACATTTCTGAAGGAGCACATATCAGCTCTGTCTAAAAGGGTTTTTGTTTTGGCTTGCATGGAATGTTTAAGCCTTTAATTTTATGTTACCAACCCTTTTCAAAAATTTTATGATGTCAAAATGACAAGTGGTTTTATTTTTCTCAGTGGGAAATTTTTTATAATTAAAATATAGTAAAAAATAAGGTATTTTCAAAATTTTGTAAAAATTTAAATAACATTTGGAACAACAAGAATGAGTTTTTCCCTAGAGTGGGAGACTTAAGAGGCAAAAAGCTTAATAAATAAAAATTACTCATTGATATTTTGATACGTCAAATTCTGTTTTCATAATTGCATTTTGCAATCATAAACTGTCACCGACAAACCCACAACACTTAGTAGAAATAGCTGAAGGCATTATATTATATAATGCTTAACCCTTGGTTAACACTTCTTTGCATCTAATTGTTCTTTTTCACTTCAAGAAATTTACATTGAATTTTAATGAAAAATGCTTATTCAAACAATAGAAAAGTTATGCATGGATAAACTTGTGCATCTGAATCTATAATTATTTACCTGATTTTGTCAGGTGTGCATTAATCATTTCTTTAAAATACAAGTTTTATATAATGGAAATAGTTATAAATTGTTTTTTAATTGAGCTTTTTCATTTTGGATGTTGCAGAATGGGACAAGTACAAAATGGGTAAATTTTTACAGAATTTTATAATTTTCATATAATTATTTAGTTAAATTTTATTTAGTCACATTGTCGAAATATGTTCAAGATTTTTAACTGAAAATTTTCCTCTGTGATATTTTTTTTCATCAAATTTGATATTTATTTCAGGTGAGAGCAGCCATGTTGGATGCTATGGTACATTTAAGTGGAGCTAGCATGGATAGTTTAGATGACAATATTGGAGTTGACCATGTGATGTGTTCTAGACTCATTGGTGGTGGTAAGTAAAACGAGAAGAATTGTTAAATGTCATTTATCTCCCTTTTGTCCAAAGTGCAAAAACAGAAATTATAAAAATCCAGTTATCTTACAAGGGGCATAGAATTGTGATTATCTCCATTAGGTTTTGAAGGCCAAAGGTAGATTATTTTATTATCTTTCTTGGGTAACACGGTTGAGGGAGGTAACTGGCCAAAGTTTCTCATTGATTTAAGTTTTTTAGTAAAATATTTTATTGCTTTTTGCTTTATTGACAATATCAGCAAAGGAATACTGAAAATAGAAAACAGTGGGAAACAGTGGGAAAAGTTATAACCAACTTATACTAATCCCTCTCCAATTGGCAGGTGAGAGCGGCTCCTGTACTGGCATTTTAGCCTACTCTTTTTTGACATCTACGGAGGAGTCTTTAATGTGCTGTGTCTTTAGGTTGCTTTTGTCGTTTTGATTTTTACATATTTGACCTTCAACTACGAGGATAAGACATTACGGTACTTTTTGAAAAATTAATTTATAGTGGATCGAAATGTGTGTAAAAGAATGTTTAATCCGGTAGTCAATTTCACTTTGTAAGTTACAGTATTTTTACCTTTTTTGTACCTCGAACAGTGTATTGTCTAAAAAAAATTATATCTGGGCGTAGTAATTCAAAGCAAATGAACTTGCAAATTTCAAGATCACCAGTGATATAATTGTCAGCAAAAACTATTCATACAAATAAACACACAGCTGTTTAAAATAGAATCATAATTAAATTTCATTTTTATCTTTCAGAAAAAGGGGCTGTGAGGGCAACAGGAACAAGGTCAGCAGTTGATTTATCTCAATTTTTCGTCCGTTATGGAGAACCAGAAAAGGAAGCCGTAGCAGCATTTGACTTCCTTGATGATATTCACACAAACCCTAATCTCCAACAGCAAAATCCTTCAGACAACCAATCAAATGAAACATCTCAAAGTGTTCAACAACAATCAGCCAATCAAGGAGTAGATACCAGAACACATCCAGATTGTAAAAAGGACATCCAGACTCTTTCTCAAAACATTGACAGTAAGGGAGTTTCCCATAACGCTCTCAGTCAGGGACTTTCTCAAAACAGCGACAGTAGGGAAGATTCTCAGAACACTCACATTCAGGGACATTCTCAAAACAATGACACCAAAAGAGTTTCTCAAAACAGTTATGTTAAGGAGAATGCAACAGGAGAAACTAAAACAAAATTAGCAAAGCCAGAGAGGAAATTCTTTAGTTTTTCAAGAAATAAGTCAGCAAAATCTACAGATTCTGTAAAAGAAAAGGAAAGCAAACTTCCAAAGAAGGTTAAAACCAAAGAATTAAAGGAAAAAGACAAAGAGACTCTGAAGGAAAAGTCAAAGATTCCAAAATTCAGGAGTTCAAGCACTGAACAAAAAAATTTAAAGCAATCAAATTCGAAAGAAAATGTATCAAAATCTACAAACACTCGATTAGTAAATTCTAACCCTGGATCTCATGAACATATCACATCTTTGAAAATTAATAATCGAATTGTTGATAAATTATAGTTTTATTTATAGATTCTGTATATAGGGAGAATTTCAAAATTTCCACGTTGATAATTTTTTTCAAATCTAGGGCATGTTTGGAAAAATTTGGAAGAAATATATGAAAGTCAATATTGGTCTTTATTTAAACATTTTGTCATTCTTTGAAATTTCAGGATTTGTATTTTATTGTATGGAAATAAAATACTATCCACACGATTTTAAAATAGGCAAGTAAAAATAGTGCTATTATGCTATTCAGAATAAATTCTTTGTTTTTCAGGCCATACATGAATTTTGTTGAATTTTTATTAATCTGAGCTCAAAATTTGAACCAATACCATGGTAACACTTTATAATGCAACATATATTAATTAATCTTATTGTCTATCAAAAGGCTTGAGAAAAAAATCATTTGTTCTAAAAGCCAATATGTCAACTAGTGCTAAGCTATTTTAAGAATTTAAAATTGAGGATGGGTGTGGAGGAAGGGGGTTGGGGTTTGCAAGGTTTAAATCTGTATGTACATATATGTACATTTTGTTAATAAAGATAGGGGAAAGAGTTATAGAAATTTATTTTCAAGCCAAAAAACAAATGAAACAAAGAATCAATGAAAAAACTTAGAAAAATTTTGTGCCATATGTAAACTATTGCATCTCATGAATATTCATATGTTCAAAACATTTCGTTGTATAGTAAACATAGATTTCTATGCAATAACTGAAGATTGTATACACGTATTAAGCCATTTCATTTTAAATATCCTAACATTTATGAGTGATATTTCTGAAATATAAACTCTTCACTATTGTAATTTGTAAGATACTCTGTTAAATGGTTGCATGGTGCATTTTTGGAAAATTTAATAAGTTAAATAAGCTATGTTGGACTTTTTTTGCTGTTTTCAAGCAAATGCCAGATGGCTATTTAACGAAGAATCTTAGAATTACAACTGATCTTAAGCTTTATGCAATCTTTTTGAGTTAGAAACGTTTGTACCCTACAATCTTCAGTGACCCAGTACTTGTATAAGAAATGACGAGAATTAAGCAGATATATTTAGTAGTACTTATTTATAGTTTGGTCACCAGAGGGCAGTTTCATTTCGACTTTTTGCAACTCAGGAATAGTATTTTGTGCCCTTGTCGACAAAATAATTATTTAATCATTTTTCTTTGACAGAGCCAAATGTGTACTTTGAGAGGAACTGATCATGTTCAAAGATTGAATATTACTTAATAAAACTAAATGAGAAAGGCATTAACACGAGGCTTCAGAATGGTACATTTTTCTACCTAAAAAGTCAAAATAATGCAAATCATTTCAAATTAGTGATAAAAGAAATACAAACTTTGCTAAAATGAATGCTTAAAACTTTTTTTAGTTTATTTACTTAATTGCATTTGTTTATTTAAGCTTGAGTTCATCAGTTGAATATTATTTCTAAAATTATGTAAAATACTGCTTATGCTAGTGTTGATATTTGGGGTGTTCTCAATTTTTGTCAATATTCATGAATTAAAAAAAAATATTTCAGGATATTTTTTCTTTTAGATAAAGGTGAAAGTAGAAAGTAAATCCCTTCTGGAGCCTCTCCTATGTAATAGTTTTCACTATTCATGTACATTGATCATAGTTTGAAAACATACAGCTTTTTTGTATACTCACATTTTTGTATCAGAATTTTTACACCAGTTTTTGATAATATTTTTTATATCTTCACAAGTTTGTTAAGAACTGTTTATTTTCACATCATTTTAGCCTCATTTTGTAGATTTCATTTTAAAAATATATATTTTAATATTAATAAAGTTTTTTTTCAAAATGAAGAATTTTATTACTGTCAGAAATAGAAGAAAGTCTTGTTTTAATTTAATATTTTTTTTAATATTAAATTTCTGGCCATAAGTTAAAGGAGATTATTTGTTCAGACTAAAATCTATGACCATTGTACCCAGTAAATTACTGAAGAAAAAAGAAAATATTTTTTAGAGTTAAAGTTCACATATATTATGTAAATATTTATTATAATTTATTTTTGTTCAGGTAATATGTGAACATTCTAGTAAGGTTTGTAGAGGGGGATCTCTTTTGATATTGCCAAAATAATGGGAAAAAAAAATTATAAGATAGTAATTATAACACTATTTTAAAAGTGAAAAAAATAAAGAAATATTGTTAAACACAGAAAAATAAACAAATCTTGTTGAGAAAACAAGGTATTCTTTGAAAATATGTCTTTGTTCTATACAATGGGAGATAACTCTATTTTTTTTGTTGAGAATCTTTAAATATGATTTGTTGTAAATATTGGTATTAATGAAAATTATTTATGGAGTCTTATTATAATATCACTGTTGAATAAAAAAAAAAGGAAAAAGGGTTTAGATATGTTTTATAAATCAATTATATGGTTGTATTGTGTATACAAATTTACAGTATTGAGTTGTGCTTGAATTAAGTATCAGATTTGCCAAAATTATTATGAAAATTCAGTTTTTCACCCATTTGCAGCAATGATAAGATTATTTCTAAAGGTATTTTGCTAAGTTGGAAGTTAGAAGTAACCTTCAAAGGTTTTATAAACCAATAGTTAAAACATAATCATGTTTGTGATTCAATATAGAGTTACATTAGTGATAAACATGTTCGAACAGAATCATGATTGTGTCAATGCATTATTTATTGGACCTAGTCTTTGTCTCATGTTTGTGTCAAAGAAAACATCATGAAAATAAATTATTTAAAAAACATTGTATATGATTATTTTTGTTATTTTGACTTAGAAATGAAAAAAATATGGGATAATTATAGGATAACTAATTCAAGAATTTGAATATCGCAAAATATTCAACGAGTGACCAAAAAACACCTTAATTCACGAATGCGCACAGCGCATGAGGGAATTATTAGTTTTTTCCGGTCACGAGTTGAATATTTTCCATATTCAAATTCTTGAATTAGTTATACTGTTTATTACATTGATAAAATAGGCAAAAAATGCGTCAAAAGTGTCATATTTTCCATAGATCCTTTCCATAATCTTTCGACGTCACAAACATCATTTGTTAGTAACGCCTGTCACGACGTTAAATAAAAACCGATCTTTCACTGAGTGAAAATATCGAATTCATTTTCACTGGATATTACAAAAAATACCATCATCAATGTAATAATCCTCAGTTATTCAAAACGATGAACATGAACCAACATTAAAATTTAAAGTGGTTGTCCTATAATTTTCAACAAGGATTCGGTGCCCAAACTGTACAGAAAACCATTAATGGCCAAACATGTAACATTGTTTGAAAACACAACTGAAACCTTGCAATCATGCCTAAATGTTTTCTGGGATTTGCTAGATTTCTGAATTTTTTTAATTTTTGTTTCTCTTCCATTCCTATACAAAATAAAATTCTTAAGTTTTCCTGATTTCTGGATTTTGACACACTCTGTACTTTCACCAAATCAGAATATTTGAAATAAAAACTGAATACCAAAATACATAAACAACAAATAAGAAATGTACAATTACTGGCAAACAGATTTGTACATATTATCAGGTTTTCTGCAAACGTATATCATAAAATATCAGGCGCGAGACACAATGTTAAGCTATTTCGGCGAGTGAGCATAGCGAACGAGCTAAAAAGCTTCATATTGTGTCGAGCGGCTTATATTTTACAATATTTGTTTGAAGAAAACTTGATAAATTTATCGTATTGTTAACTAGCAATCTTAATGGAATTTCTTACTTTTCAATGGCCATCTGCCTATAACCGGATGTTTTCCTGATATATTCGGGTCAACGTTGGGTCAAACATTATGACGTCGCTGATATATTCGGGTCAGCTCATATTAGGGTCGGGTCAACTCTTTACGACGTCACAGTGCCGAAATGCGGGAAATTGTGAAATCCTCAGCAGGTCGATATAGGCATGGGGAAATATGATAATGATTAATATCGTCCCTTATGATAGATAGGGTATATAGATAATCCCTGTATTCGTCTGTCAATCAACAAACTTTGGTACCAACGTGAAAATTCTACAAAGGTCTTTTGATAGCAGCATAGTTTTTCCTTTGTCAGATTGGTCAAGAAAATGAAACGAGTGTTACATTTTAGGCAGAGTTAAAAATCATTTACATTTGATAATTGATCTTTTGGTTGCGTCAGCGATATTATGTATATAGTTACATAAGCATTTGTATTTTTCATTTCCATACATAACCTTGTCGTCCACAAAAGTTAAACAAGAACTATATGTGAATGCAGTTGTATATCTCACCCGCCATTTGATTTTTTTTTAGCCTTATCCCCATATAAAAGGTTCACTGATTTTAATTTTTTGGACTCATTCTTCAAACACTATCCTATTATTGAACAGTATCTTATAAGTACAATATAAATACCAAAGTATAAAAATACAGTTAGGGGATCCTAGTAGGAGAGGGAGGGGGGATTACTCAACAATAATGTTGATAGTATGAGTGTGGCACACTTAAGGGTCATATTTTCATGCTTTTGCTGTTTAGAACACAATCATAATATTTGAATAAGTGTAATGATTTACTGATAGCAGACATAGTGTATCTTTATCCTGAAAATAGAGAGGTAATGATAAATTAAACTTTTTTTATTTTTTTTAATAGTAAATCCTCTGAACTTCTTGTTCTATGACTTGTCTTCAATGTTGATTTTGTATACATTTTGGCATTTAGTCTAGGACAAGGTATGTTTTTGTTGAACAAAAGTCAAGTAGTCCCACCCCACCCCAATTCTTACCTGGTTAAGGTATTTTTTGTATTTATAATTGGGGGAGGGGGGGGGTGCAACAAAACACTGAAAATGAGAATGTTGGATAGTTCCGTTAATCCTATTCAGGTTGAGGAGGAGTGGAATTGGATGATCTTTAATACTTTTGTAAGCACTCAAGACGATCAAAGTTTTAAATGTAAACCTTGAATACGCGTTGAAATGTGTTTGCTATCTTCATTCAACTTTCTCTTAGCTTCCTTGGACAGGAGTGCTTCTATATAATTTTTTGCTCACCTGACCCAAATTTGGGTCAGGTGAGCAATTCTCATCACTTGGCGTCCGTCATCCGTTAACTTTTACAAAATTCTTCTCCTCTGAAACTACTAAGCCAAATGGAACCAAACTTGGCCACAAGCATCATTAGGATATCTGGTTTAAAAATATGTCCGATGACCTGCCAACCAACATGACCGACATGGCTAAAAATAGAATATACGGGTAAACTGCAGTGTTTGTCTTGTATTTCAAAACCTAAAGCATTTAGAGCAAATCTGACATCGGGTAAAAATGTTCATCAGGTCAAAATCTACCTGCCATGAAATTTTCAGACGAATCGGTCAACCCTTTGTTGGGTTATTGCTGCTGAATTGTTACTTTTAAGGAACAATTGCAGTTTAAAGTTATTATCTTATATTATTATAGATAAAGACAAATTGTAGACAGCAAAAACGTTCAACAAAGTAAGATCTACAAATAAGTCAACATGACTAAAATCATTGATTGACTCCTTATAGGAGTTTTTGCCCTTTAAAGATAGCGTCCAACATAAATTTCCTTTAAAGATCTCCTCTGAAACCACTGGGCCAACTGGGACCAAATTTTGGTGGAATGGTCTTTGGGTGACCCCCTTCCAAAATTATGTCCGGCATCCCCGACTTCCAACCGACATGGCTGCTGTTACTAAAAATAGAAAAAGGGGGGGGTGAATTTAAAAATCTACTATGAAACTACAAGGCCAATTGGAACCAAACTTGGCAGTGATGGTCCTTAGGAGGTTCTCTTTCAGAATAATGTTCGATGACCTGGAGTGTTAACCAAGATGGCCGTCACAACCGAACTTAGTTTAACATAGGGCCATATGGGAAAATTCATTGAAAAATCTTGTCTGAAACCACTTGACCAATTGGAACCATACTTGGCAACAATGGTCCTTAGAAGGCCCTCTTTCAGATGTTTGTCCGATTTCGTGGACTGTGAACCAAGATGGCCGCCACAGCCGAACTTAGTTTAACATAGGGCCCTATAGTAAATTCACACGTGTGAAACTACTGAGCCAATTGGAACTAAATTGGCAGCATTGGTCCTTAGATAGTCCTCTTTCAGAATTGTGTCCAATCACCCGGATTGTCAACCATGATTGCCGCCACAGCCGAATTAAGTTTAATATAGGACCCTATTGGAAATTCATTTAAAAATTAAAATTTAGCCAGTTTAACAAGACTTGGCGCTAATGGTTCTTAGATGCTTAGATGGTTCTCTTTTAAAAATGTGTCTATTTACCTGTACTGTCAACCAAGATGGCTGCCACAGCCGAACTTAGTTTAACATAGAACCCTATATAAAAACCAGCCAAATTGACCGCAACACTTTAATTTTTAGTCCTGCTCAAGGTGAAAAGTTAAATCCAGGTGAGCGATATAGGCTCTTGGGAGCCTCTAGTTTTTAATGTAGTCAGTGGTACCGAAAAATAGCATGAAATATTTCGGTCCTAGTCTGAAATTGACACTTCAAATTTTAATTTTGTGAAAACTAAGGAATATCTCCCTAGTGAAATTTTGGACCAAGTGAGCTATTGCCAACATTTGGCATTCGTCGTCGTTAATTTGACTTCCCGGCTCTAAATAAAGATTATTATTATCCCGGTCCGTCGTCGTAAACTTACCTTCAAAGATCTATGAAACCACTGGGCCAATTAAAACAAAAGTTGGCAGCAATGGTCCTTCGGTGATCCTCTTTCAACATTATATTCGATGACCACATTCAAGATTAGTTATACTATAATTATTGTTTGATAAATTATGAATAGATTTAATTTAATATAATCATAAGACAATTAGATAAATTTTTCACGGGCATTGGCGAGCAAAATACTTGATTTTTAGGGTTAGGTTGCTAAGCAACCAAAACCCTTATGCCGTCGGTCATTTGGTTAGACAATGAAGGAAACTTTGGAAATCTGGTGTTTTGTGGAAAAAGTTGGACCAGAAGTTTTCGAAACTATGTTTTTATGAGTAAATATGCAAGCTTATCTAGGATTGAAGCTTAAGCAAGGCTGGTTAAGCAGCTTTTTATCTCGATTTTGAGATGACACATGCGCAAAGCAACCTCCATATTTTTCGAATTACGACTATGTTTATATTGGAATATCATATAAGAAAATAAACATTCCGCGGTAAAATAGTCCTAATATTTGTTGTTCCTGGTGCAGTTGTTTTTTAATAGAAATGTAACTGAAACACACCGAGAAGTGTAATTGTCCAGTTATTTAATAAAAGATGTGTGTTTTATTGACGATTTCCTTTTTGTTTTGAAAGCCGTGTAAAGTATTCGCACCTTTTAAAGTGTACAATGCTATCGGCGTAAGGATTTTGCACGGATATTTTGGGAAGGATTACAATCAGGTTTATTTTCAAAAGATTTCAAAGGTAAGTTCCATTTTTGTTGTGAACGTGATTGTTAACTTATACAGAACATATTTTGCACATTATTTGCTTATTCTTCTTGTAATTCTGGTGGTATTTTGTGTATTTGATTAACCTTTTGACCTGATCATCGTGACTTCATTTTGTCAAACCTGTTGGTCAGTGATAGAATTGCATACAGGTTATTTGAAATTCCGACAACTTGCACATTAAGATTGAAAAACACTGTGTTTATCATTAATTTAGAAAACTGTATTATCGAAGGTATAATGGGTTTATTTTAATTGAAAGCTTGAATGTTTACCTGCACATGCGCAATGTAGTGTAAATAGAAATGACCCCCTTCTACAATTGTCCAAACTTTGTCTTTTTATATAACCTTAATAACTTGAAGACCTTTGATTTCTGTTTATTTTAATTCATCAAATCATTATTATGCGTTTGACTTTTTAAAAAAATTCAATTTAGAGTGATAATTCAAGAAACGTTAGCCGACTCGTGCTTTCTTTGATTGATTAGTGCATATTTATGTACAGACATGGCTTTCGAGACGTTTCGGCCATAAACCAGTTCGTCCATATACCGTTTCGTCCATAGACCGATTCGGCCATAGTCGTTTCGGCCATACTTTTTATAATGAAATATATACTTAATAGCATCGTTGTTTCTTACGAGAGGTATTCTTGGTAGGGAAGAAAAAAGTTTTGAAACACTCACAATCATTGTTTTCAACTTTATTTATTCTCTTTATATATTTATATCATCAGGTTGATAACAAGCAAATACATAATTAACAACAATTTAAAAAAAAGCGCTATAACAGGTGAGTTGCACTATAATTATATATATAAGATATGTTCACTAAGCATCTGAATCGGAACCACTGTCATCGGAGTCTGGTAGGTCTTCTTGGTTTGGTACTGCTGGCGAGTAAGGTTACCCACAGCACGCAGGAAGTCTGATGTTCTGATGGACTTGCTGTCATACTGCCCCCACAGGGACTCCAGGCGACCTTGCATCTTCTTGTAAGTATCACGCTGGTATCTTGTCAGTTGCTGTTACCCGACCAGTCTGTAGGTGATGTTGACAGTCTTGGCTTCCTTCTGGAATGCAGGCACTATTCTGTAGAATTGGAGTTGGGTGCGGGCTGCTTTACCATTAAAACGTCTGTGCCAGCCTACAAAAGTAATAATTGAATTAATACAACATACTTCACAGGAAATATGATTTGTTCAACCTTCAAAATTATTATACAGTGATTGTAATTTAACCCAGCGGTATAATATAATAGATTTAATTTACATTATTGGAAGTGTTCTGAAAAAAATATTTATTTTATTAATAATGTGCACTTTTTTAATTCTTCTTTTCTAATTTTCTAAAATGTGAACTTTAACATTGAAACTATTAAGTGAATGAATCAATAAATAAAAGCGTTATGTTTTGATAATTAATTATAGGCAATGAAGCCATTAAGAAAGATCAATCAAGTGACTGAGATAATACGCTACTGCCACACGTTGTTGATTACTGACAATACCTGTAAACTGTAGCGTACACAAAGCAAAATTTCTATAGTCAAACAATATCAATCATAAAAAAAAATATGCAATATACCTCATCTTGAACTTCTGCAAAGAATCAATTTATACTCAAGAGCCGATGCTGCCAACGGAAACAAGACTCGCACTCAAGAGCATGCTGGCGTGGACGAACTGGCTTGCTACAAGATACACATCAATCTAATTAAAAACCCGATCTCTCATCGCTCCCGTTTTCTGATATGTCGCGTGGGAGATCTAACGAAATCCGCTTTGAGGTCACATGTGAGTGAACTGGAACGTATGAATTTATAATGACATGCAAATGAGTTGACTTCCTATCAGTAAGCCAATCAAAAAAGTTTATGAATTCTGGGGACTGACGATTTCTTCGTAATCAACTTACAAGATCGCGTAAGCCGCAATTTCATTGGTAGAACAGGACACACCTACGAGGTCACTCACATGTGACCTCAAAGCGGGTTTCGTTAGATCTCCCACGCGACATATCAGAAAACGGGAGCGATGAGAGATCGGTTTTTAATTAGATTGGATACACATGGAAACGGCAATGTGGAAAGTTTTTTTTTTATGAATACAATTCACATTTTCAAATCCTTTATATAAAGCATGTCGGCAAATATAAAAAGTTTTCTCATGGTCTCATTGTTGTTTTAAAATTTTCTCCATAACAAGAAAAGTTTAATTGCATCATCTTGTGGTAAGCTTGGGTCAAGCTTGGATAAAAATAACCCATATGCAGCCATTTCGTGTGCTTAACAATCACAAAATGCAGGATATAGTCAGATCAAAGAATAAATAATTGATAATTATCATGAAGTAATGAACATAATTACATTTTATTTGTCTTGCAATTAATTACGATTGATCTACAATAGCTGGTTTATATTGATCATTAATCATCTAGTAAATAAATAATATTCTGAAATTTCATGATTAATTTCCAAATATTTATTATATATATAAAATAAAACTTAAATTTTGAGCTTAGAACTTGTTAAATATTTGTTAGATTCCGTATAAATATTCCATGGCCGAATCGACTTTAATTCTATGGCCGAACTGGTAGTATGGCCGAAACGACTTGTTTCCACAGACATGCGCAGTAAAGTTGAGTAGTAGAACCTTCAGCTCAGATACACTGTGTTGCGAAAATATACGTTTTAAAAAATCACTGTATATTTTGAAACCAAAGCAATACATATGCTGTCAATTTAAAAAAAAATCAGTCACCTACCCACAGGAACATTATTATATAATAGACACTTTTTCCGCAGAGCTCGTTAACTTTCATAATTGATATATTTCCTTGTAAATAATACTGTTAATAAAAAGAATTCAATACCAAAACCTATTTTGCAATACATTGTACAAACAAAAAGCATTGAAATAATCATCAGCAATGTTTGTACAAATAAAAGTCAAATGCTAGCAACCTAACCCTACCAGTGCTATGCACTTTGATTTATTCTCAGTCCAGTACCACAAAAAAGACAACAAAACAGCAAAATATAGAAAAACAACACAAAACAAAACAGATCAAAATAACGGTATCTGTAGCAGTAGTTATCGTTTGATTCCCGCGATATTAGTGAATTGATTTTCTTTCACTTAAGTGTATATTTAGATACTTTTTTTTAAATCGACCCAATATGAATATTTTGGCACTTTCCCATGTGATTGACACTTATCTATTTATACTGTCACATTAAAATGGCTTATTCTCCAGGGAATGTGTTTTTGAGTGAGTTTTCAAGACTTTTAACTAAATTATCTCAGAATCTGAGCGATGGAGAGACCGCAAATATAAAACTTGCCCTTGCAGCAAACCAGTATGTGAAGGGGCGAAAGCTTGAAGAGTTGATTCATGCTGCGGATGTACTACTGTTGCTTTTTAAAAGACAGTACATATCTGAAACTAATACTGGACCACTGATCGAAATACTGGACGCCATCGGTCGGTCAGATTTAAAGAATCACGTTGAAAGATACGCGGAAACCATGGCAACAGGAAAAATGACCGACAGTATGGTGTCATTGTCACAGTCAACCGTGAGTTCTGTATACACAGTAGATGGGGTTAAGAGTAATGAAAGTGATATGTCTATTGAGTTCCCGGATGAAGCCGACAACTCTGTTAGACGCCATTTGAGCGACGACGAAAAAATGCAACAATGTATGCCATGTTTTTTCTTCAAATAGAAAGTTCAGAAGTGATGTGATTTTTGTGCCTATCTGACGATTTTTTAATATAAGAACTGCAGGTTTTTAAATCGAAAGCTGTATTCGTTGGAAATTCTGACATTTAACTGGATATGTGAAAACGAAAGTGAGGTTACACAATCGTAAGAGGATTATAAAGAGACACCGCAGTAATATTTATATTTCTAATGATACATTTTCATTTTTCCCAATGCAGATGCAAAATATCTCTATTAAAAGAATTCTGTATTTAAGTTATTTTTATGTTTTTCTTTTTCTCTGAATTTTTCCTCAAAGACTAGTAATATCATTGTTATGTGTAAGGGAGCAACCATTTGATTTTTATGGGGGGGGGGGGGGGGGCTAGGATCAAATTTGAAATAAAAAGGCAGGACCATGATTTTTGTAAAATTAAAAGACAGGTTCACTTGAGTTGTTAAAAAATGCGTGACCTGTGTTAATCAGGAAATTTTTTGAATGAAAATAAAAATTCAGGCCCCCGACCCCCGCAATAGCGGCCGAAAAAAAAATCCAGGACCAAAAATAGGCAGGATTAATCATTACCCCCCCCCCCCCCCCACACCACCCCCCAAAAAAACAAACAAACAAATGGTTGCTCCCTGATGTGTATGCCTTTGCTGCCATGATAAGGCCGGTTGAATGAGAACATAATTATGCACGTTCACTATATTTGTTTCAAGGTCCGACTAAAAGTAACTTTAGACAAAATGGCCGTGTTGGAGGTTGGATTGTGGTTTCTGTCTAATAAAATGTCTTAAACCAGATGCGTAGAGTTGGGTTAAATTAGTGAGAAACTATCAGCGCGTGGAACTTAATTTAAACTCCATTAATCATCCCCAGTTTCAGAGAAATGCACAAATGCAGCAAATGGGGGGTAAGAAACTGGGACATATGTATTCACATGTGGTGTGTGTGAGAGCGATAATAAACTACATGTATAGGCACCTGAACAGGTAAATTAAATTGCGAAAAAAGAGGCGGGACAGTATACCTGGTTTTTCCACATATGTAATGGAATTTTATGCAGAATCTGAAAAATTAAGCCTCAGTTGGATTGAAACGCTGCATCTGATGTCTCTATGAAACCCATAGAAAGACTCGTAACCATAACTTTTTTAATCTTAAATACTTGTACCTACTTTTAACCGTAAATGATTGTATGCAATGCATTTTTCGTGAAACATTGAAACTACTATTGCCATCACTGTGTTCGTCATCTTATAAACTTACTTTTTAGCTCACCTGGCCAAAGGCCATGTGAGCTTTTGCCATCACTTGGCGTCCGTCGTCCGTCGTCCGTCGTCCGTCGTCCGTCCGTCGTCCGTCGTCCGTCGTCCGTCGTCCGTCCGTCGTCCGTCGTCCGTCCGTCGTCCGTCGTCCGTCCGTCGTCCGTAAACTTTCACATATTGATCATCTCCTCTAAAACCAATGGAGCAAATTTAACCAAAATTTACAGGAATGATGTATGGAAGGTCCTTTACTAAGATTGCCGAAATTTTTCCGATCCGCCAAAAAAAATGGCTGCCAGAGCAGGACATAGTTTAACATTGGACCCTATGGGAAAACAGGTTATAGTTTATCTCTCTGAAACTACTTGAGCAAATTTAACCAAACTTTACAGGAATGATGTATGGAAAGTCCTTTACTAAGATTGCCGAAATTTTTCCGATACGCCAAAAAACATGGCTGCCAGAGCAGGGCATAGCTTAACATTGGACCCTATGGGAAAACATGTTAAAGTTCATCTCCTTTGAAACTGCTTGAGCAAATTTAACCAAACTTTACAGGAATGATGTATGGAAGGTCCTTTACTAAGATTGCCAAAATTTTTTTCGATCCGCCGTAAAACATGGCTACCAGCGCAGGTCATAGTTTAACATTGGACCCTATGGGAAAACATGTTAAAGTTCATCTCCTCTGAAACTACTTGAGCAAATTTAACCAAACTTTACAGGAATGATGTATGGAAGGTCTTATATTGAGATTGCTGAAATTTTTTTCGATCCGCAGTAAAACATTTCTGCCAGCGCAGGACATAGTTTAACATTGGACCCTATGGGAAAACATGTTAAAGTTCATCTCCTCTGAAACTACTTGAGCATATTTAACCAAACTGTTCTGGAATCATGTATGGAAGGTCCTTTAGAGGGATTGCTCATTTCGTTCGAATGCTACAAACATCATGGCTGACAGCAGGAACATAGTTTAACATACATGCCTATGGAAAAAAACATATTTTGATCATCTCCTCTAAAACTATAATAGCAAATTGAATAAAACTGAACTGGAATGATGTATGGAAGGTCCTTTACGAAGTTGGCTCATTATGTTCAAATCTGAGAAAAACATGGCCGCCAGAGGGGAAATACTTTTAACTTTGGACCCTATGAGAAAAATATATTTTGATCATCTGCTCTGAAACTTTTGAAGCAAATTCAACCAAAGAATTAATGGAAGTTTGTAGAAGCATTTTGTCAGGTGAGCGATACAGGCTCAGCTCACTGAGCCTCTAGTTAAGATATTCTACTCTGAAACTACAGAGCCAATTGGGACCATACATTGCTGGAATGGTCCTTGGGTGGCCCTGTATAAACTGACATGGCTCCTATTACTAAAAATAGAAAAAGGGTGGACTTTAAAAATCTTCTGTGAAACTACATTTCCATATGGAACTAAACTTCACAGCAATGGTCCTTAGGTTTTCCTCTTTCAGAATTGTGTCCGATGACCTGGAATGTCAACCAAGATGCCCAGCACAGCAGGTTAATATAGGATCTTATGAGAAACTTCATTTAAAAGTCTTGTCTGAAACCACATGGCCAATTGGAACCAGACTTGGCAGCAATGGTCTTCTTTCAAAATTGTGTCCGATGACCCACTAGAAGTGAAATAAATTCTGGGAAAATGGCCCTACTTCTTTGCTGTGCTGACTGTATGAAAATTTCGAATATTTATACATGGTAAGTAGGACTCAATACTAAATTGCCACTGTAACATGAAAAAAATCAAATGTTTAACGTTTCGTTTGTAATTTTGAGTTAGCGTGTCAAGTAATTTGATATACATATATTGTAGGTAATGGTACATTTAAAGGTAGGTCGATAATTGGGTATGCTTTTCAAAAAGTTGATTAAATTTCAATAATTCAGTTTCTTACAGTATGTTTAAATTGAATCTTCTTAAATAAACGTATCATTACATGCAAAGTTTTAAGAAATACTACTCGGTCTTTATAATATACGTTTTTAAAAGTGTTCATACAAAATTTTAAAAGTTAAAGAAAGCTTTTGAAAAAAAAATATGAATGCATTGTGTAAGTAAAGGTGGGTCTCGAGATATCGCTGTAGTATATTTAATGTCGGAGACGTTGTAACAATTAGATTCAATCAATGCTGACATGTAAACAGGAAAATGGGCTTGAAAAGGTATGTATTCTTTTATATTTTGATCAGAAAAAATATGGTATGCAAAAGTGAAACGAAATATTTTTGAAAAACAATTTGAAAGTTCGCTATGTGAACCACATTAATGGCCTTTAGTGGTGAACTACAAGACAACATATAAAAATAACATCACATATATCGACTGGTGAATCGTAAATCGACGAAATGTGCGTGTCTTGCGCTTCAACCACCGACTCGATGATACCTCTGGTGGACTCCAAGTCCCCGAGGGTATCCCCCAGCTCATGCAGTTGCTAGTATTTTGATACTAGCCCGAAATTGATACTTCAAATTTCCTGTTACAAAATTGTTAAATTTGATTAAACTGAGGAGTAGCTCTGTCTTTAGATGGTTTTGGCTTTACCCCTTTTTGGTCATTTTGGCATTTTTGACTATGCTCTTCAACTTTTTTGGATTTTTGTTTTGGTTTTTCAACATTTTAGGCCTCGAGCACAACTGATGAGTCGTAAATCGACGAAATGTGCACGTCTTGTGCATCAAAATTGGTATCAAAGAATTGTATATTAACGCGAGTGATCTGTTTTCTGGTCTACAAAATGGAATTTTATAATAAAGATATTAAATTTAAAATAATGTGGATATACATGTCATTCAGTTTCGTTTTATGCCACGTCATTCAGTTTCGTTTTATGCCACGTCATTCAGTTTCGTTTTATGCCAAGCATATAACACGTTAAAGAATATTATGGCTAACAATAGTAAAATTTAACTTTTATACGACTTATTTGTTTGGTTTTCCAATTATTTTATTTTGTTGTTTTGTTTCATTCTTACATTATAAGTGTCTGATGTACGGGTGCAATAACACATTTTTATTTTGTTTCAATTACATTGGGCATATGTATTATATTTTATTCAAAGTGTACATAATTTTAGTGTAGAAAATTCCGGGGGGGGGGGGGGGGGGGTGGGGGGGAGTACTCCATCTGTACATAGGCTCGTCTCAGGGAAAAATTTTTAACCCGAAAAATAGTTGTTTAAATAAGTGACCCCAAAACAATATCTAGAAAAAAATTACCCCCAAAAATGTATCTTTGTTAATGAAATTTTGAATAAAAGAAATTTATACTGACGCCAATTTATAAATTTATAACATAAAATATATTGTAATAATTCTTCCTAAAATTTTTGCACCCCCAAAAAAATCACATAGTTTCCCCTACAGTAGTATAGAAATATTTACCCCCCCCCCCCCCCAACCAAAAAAAATACTTTGAAATTCTCAGCATCCAAAAGATAGCAAAATTAAGAAATTGTGTGTATTAGTAAATTTTCAGAGTACCCCCCCCCCCCTTCCGGGAGAAAATTGTTAAGTTTTTAACATATTGTCAAAAATCTCACTTGGGGAGATTTTAACATAAATTTTCAGTACTGAAACTCGGGTAGTCAGCTGTATTCGTCCAGGCGACTTCATGTGAGAACTTATTTAGGGAAATATACCTATTTATTTTATCTATTTAACGTCAAAGTTTAACCTTACATATAAGAATGATAAATTAGATATTTATTTAACTTGTTTTTTAACTCTTTGTTAAAAGGTATTACATTGTACCTATACAAGACTATAATTGTTCCCAAAAATTTGTTAAAAGAAATATTTGAATGAAATAAATAGACGTCCCAATAAGCTATAAAATATATATGTAGTTATTTCATTTTGTTAAAATTAAATGAGACACTAACTGGATACATGTGTTAAAAAATGTGGTTTAAAAGGTATGTATTTTGATTTTTTTTATCTTCAAAACCCATGAAAACAGGAATATACACTAATGCTAATGAGTTATTATGCCACAAAAAAGTATTTCTGGTACTTGATATCTATAGTAATTGTTCATTAATACCACGGAGACGATACACTGCTGGTTGACTTTTAGTCCCGAATACTTGATTTCATACATATAGGAATTGTTCATTAATACCACGGAGACGATACACTGCTGGTTGACTTTTAGTCCCGGATACTTGATTTCATATATATATATATATATAGGAATTGTTCATTAATACCACGGAGACGATACACTGCTGGTTGACTTTTAGTCCCGGATACCTGATTTCATATATATAGGAATTGTTCGTTAATACCACGGAGACTATACACTGCTGGTTGACTTTTAGTCCCAGATACATGATATCATATCACCCCCTCAGTATCCGTTGGTTAGGCTATGACATGAAATTTTCAGTTATCAAATTTTAAATTCTGTTGAATACAACTCCCAAAGGCAAAGTTGACCTTACTTGAATTTTGGCTTAACACTTTAGGCCAATTGTTCTATTACTCAAATTTATTTGGTGTTTATTTTTGGCTGTTCAAAGTTTTGGTCAAGAGCTCACCTCCTGGAATTTTCATTGTATTCAAGGACTTTGCCATTTCGTTAATTTTTCCATTAGCACACAAGTAATCTGTATCTACTGCAAAACCACAGGCACTTGTTTCTATCAATGGCAGTCGAGTACTGTAAATTCGGAAATTATTGTGATGTTTTTATCATTGAGAAAAATGCGACAAGGTTGTAATCGCAATAATTCAAACTCGCATTTTGTAATTTTTTATATGAATGAAGCGGGATTTTTCTCAATATCGCAAAATTAAAATCGCATTTTGTATAAAATGACAAAATCGCAATAATAAATGCACGCAATAATTTCTGAATTTACAGTATAACATATACGCAATACGTTATACTCGACTCCCATTTATAAAAATCAGTGCCTGCATGTGTGCAACCACAAGTAACTCTATTTTTAAGTTATACATTGTACTTGTTTTGAAGATTTAGATTAAATACCTACACTTCTGCTTGAAAATTTCTTATAGTTCCATTCTTATCACTCTGTCAAATCCTTGGATTTCGAATTTTCGGACTTTTTCCACTGTTTTGTCGCTATTGTATTCTTTTGCTGATGTTTATACGAATATAATACTGTAAATTCGGACATTTTCGCGTGCACTTATTGCGATTCCTCTACACCAAGCAAAATTGCGAGGTTTAATTATTGCGATCGCTGCCCGCGTGAAAAATAAAAAGTTTTATTATTGCGATCGGGGTAAAAATTGAAGATTGAAGTTTTATTTATGAAATCGTTTTAATTAATGGTTTTAAAAATATTAGAATTCAAAATGTCATTTATATATAATAGCTGTCCAAACAATAAATATACAACTAAGTATCTACCAATTAACCTGTGTCCGGATGTCGGCAATCAATGACCAGAAACTTATCTGTGTAAATTTAAACAAAAGGTGATATATCTAGAATAGATCGGACATGAAAATATGCATTAAAAATGCGAGTTTCTAATATTGCGAACCCAAACCGATCGAAATTTTCGCAATAATAAAAACATCGCAATAATTTTCCATATTTACAGTATACCGTCGATCCTATGTTTCAACGGATTTCAACGGAATAATACACAAAAAATAGCTAAAAAAGGCACAATAAAAGCACAGACCTACCAGAAAAAGTCAATTGATTTATCATCAAATATAGCAATATAAATGTATTGCCGAAGAAATATCAAGTCGATGAAGTGTCTGAACATTTTGTTATTACCTTACACTCCTGTTGTGAATACCAAATTTCATAAAAGAAGAAGAGAAGAGGCAGGAAATTTTTATTATCAAATCCTTTTATAACAAGATCGGCTGCTGGTACTTCGATACTAGTGTGAAATAATACTTTAAACTTGCTGTTAAAGATATTAAATTTTATGAAAACAAAGGATATTTCCTCTCATGCATAGCTCTGTAATTAGACTGCTTGGCTTCACCCTAGTGGTAGTTTTTTTTTTTTTTTTAAAGAATCCGCTTTTCAACGTTTTGGATTATTTTGGGGATTTTCAAAATTTTCGACCTCGTTCTTTATCGACAAAATATGCATATGGAAATTATCACAGAATATTTATGATAATGGTTTTCTACATGTTTTGGAAATGTTAATAAAAAACAAGCACATCATTAAAACAACTGAAATTGTTCCGGATTCCGTGATGTTTATGATTTTCTCACAACGCAAAGCACAATCAGGGAAAGAAAAACGTTTTTGCTAACAATAGTAAAGTTACTGGGTATTTATTACCTATAAGAGGGAAAAAAATCAATGTTTACTGTTACAACTGAGCAAATGACGCCGAGTGAGCGAGTTGATCTCTCTGATGTGTGTGTGTGCGTAGCCGTAGGTATTATTTCGCGTCATTATACTTTTAAATACTGTGATTCTTTGGTACCTTCAATACTCATTGCTTGATTGATTTCGAAAATGTTACATTATAAAACAACTGGATTATAATCTGGCTTCTTTTCTTTTTCTTCGAGTATTCTTTAAAAAATTAGGCGCCATCAAAATTGATATTATTTCATTTTTTTCAATAAATTCCAATTTTGATGCACAATATGTGCACATTTCGTCGAGTTACAACTCACCAGTTGTGCTCAAGGCCTAAAATGTTGAAAAGCCAAAACCACCCAAGGACAGAGCTTTGCGCGCGGGAGATACTCCTAGGCTTTGGCAAATTTTAAGAATCAATTTCGAGCTAATCTGGAAATACTAGCAACTAAGCGGATGATACCAACGGCACTTGGAGTCCACCAGCAGAGGTATCGACTCGGTGGTATTAATAAATTCTTTGATGGTCCGAGACCACAATTATTTCATAGTGCATTTTCGTATTAAAATAAAATTGAATTAAAAAAAATCGCACAGTCTGCACAGTTTTGAAAATCTTTCTCGTGTGGAAAGTATACTTACTTCCTGTCATAATGTCAAAATAAAAAAAAAATTCATCAGTGCTAACTCAAAATATTGGCAAAAATATCTCCTTGGGTAGCAGAATTCTTGAAGACAGCAGACGACACACTAAATATTTACCCTTTTCCATCTGACCAAATCACCACTTTTACTTGTGACAGCTCATTCAAACTTTTTAAAACATCAACTTTGAACATTCTACTATAAATTTAGAACAAAAACCATTTAACATTGCTTTAATAAGGGGTAGAAAATAAAAATGGAAGAAATACAGTCAATTTATATAAGGGATTATATTTGTGGTCTTGGGCCTGATACCAATTTTGATGCACAAGATGTGCACATTAGCTTATTCGTTGTGTTGGGGTTTTGTGTTGGTAATATAAGGCATAAATATTACATAATATCAACTCAAAAACCAAAAAACCAAAAAAGTAAAGTATTAGAATTTGAACTTTAATTGTGAAGAAAGGGGGATAACTCAAATGGATTCTATGCATTCGCGTGTGTAGATATTTGGAATTTTAAAACATGAAGCCAAATTTATTCATACAGTGCATCAAATTTATTTTGGTATTTTGTGATACGTTTTACTATAACACACGACTGACCCTCTTCATCTCAATGTAAACGGGATCAAAATGTTTTGGAATAACATGAACTCCGAGTTATCAGGGAAAACTATGAGAACGTGTAAAAGAAACATGGAGTGTAGTCTTATTAACGCGCACTACATATCCACCGTTTTTACATGGAGAACAAACTGGGACTATTATACTAACTAATATTATCGTATTTCCCTATGGCTATATCGACCTGCTGAGGCCTTCAGAATTTCCCGTATTTCGGCACTGTGACGTCGTAAAGAGTTGACCCGACCCTAATATGAGCTGACCCGAATATATCAGCGACGTCATAATGTTTGACCCAACGTTGACCCGAATATATCAGGAAAACATCCGGTTATAGGCGGGTGGTTATTGAAAAGTAAGAAATTCCATTAAGATTGCTAGTTAACAATACGATAAATTTATCATCAAGTTTTCTTCAAACAAATATTGTAAAATATAAGCCGCTCGACACAATATGAAGCTTTTTGCCTCGTTCGCTACGCTTACTCGCCGAAAAAGCTTCACATTGTGTCTGGCTTCTGATATTTTACGATATACGTTTGCAGAAAACCTGATAATATGTACGTATAATAGCCCCGGGAACAAATGACCAAAAACGTGAAATAAAATATAACAGCATAGTACAATACAACAACAGGGTTATGGGGTAAATGTCCATGAGACCAAAACCCAATATAAGGTGCTGCAAAAAAATCATAAACAGAGGGCACAATTCAGCCTTCGACAACAAGTAGACCTCGTACTAAATGGTAAGCTCTTATTGTCCCCCGCCTCCTCCCCACAAGAAGAAAAATATACAACAGGTTTATACGAAACCACCAAATAGCAGTTGAAGATATATAGAAGCTAATACAGGTGAAAATGTACTCGAGGGTAAGATTTCAAATGTTTTCTAAAAAGGCTAATAGAAACAATAAAAATCTCACCAGAGGCTAGGGTTCTAGGATTTCTCGATACATAAATAATACAGCTACTAAAGGAATAAAAAATAAATAAATAACAAACGAACAAACAATCATAAATAAAGAAATAAATAAAAATAAATAAAAAATAAATGAAAAAAAAAATGAATACATGAATCAAATAAATGACACCAAAAATAAATAAAATTAATTAATGAATTTAATTAATGAAATGAATACATAAATGAAATTAAAATGAAATAGATGTCATAAATAATTAAATAAAGACATCAAGTTCAGCGAAAAGGTAAGCATGCCCTGCTAAAATCATGGGGATGGATTAGTGTTTTTTATCACTGCACTTGCGAAGAAAGTTCGGAGATATAGCGGTTGTCTCCGTCCGTCCGTCTGTCCTCTCTTCGACACTTTCTTGTGATATCAACTCCTCCTTCACTTTTGGGGTTTAGGAATTTGAATTCTATATGGAATGGTTGCATACCACTGTAGATTCATACACTTTATGCACATGTTCAATAAGGTTTTAGAATTTTGATTTTATAAAATTGGAGCCCACAGGGGTCGAAATTTGAAATTTTCAACGTAAGCTTGTGAACTTAACTTCTCTTTCATTTTGCAATTTATTCATTTTGCTTATATATAGTATTGTCCTACACTATATTTCCACAATAAGGATTTAGAATATCGTTTTTTAAACCAGGGGCTCACTCAGGTCAAATTTCAAAAATTGTCAGTTTAAGCTTGTGAACTGAGGTTTTTTCATTTTTCATTTAGGTTTATTGATTTAATTTCTTTATAGAATGACTGCATACTATTTTTGGATGGGAATAACCATAGGTAAGGGGCTCAACTACTTACAGGGGGTGCGGGGATCACTGTCGATTCCGACAGTACGGATTTCTAGTTTTCTTTACCGTCTTTATACAAAAACATATTGTGACTAGTCTGTTATAATAAATTTTTCCCATGATAGTTCTTGAGGACGTACAAGTCGTGATTTTTTCGGAGATTTTTTTCAACTTTTTGTAAACATTTTTAAAAAGCTTTACTTAAAATAAACATAAAATACAATACTACAATATGTAACTTAAGATCAAACGAATTGTATAAAACATTTAAATAAAATAAAATATTCGTTCTTCGATATACATAGGTATATATACCTATTATGATAATAAACAAAAGTATTTCATACCATGACACATTTTCCTTTGTTTCGAGTTAAATCTGAAAAAGAATAGAACGAAGATTTGAACAAATTAACTAGTACACGGTTTCAACATTTATTGGAAATGAGTCTTGATTTTACCGCGAAAGGATTATAAATCTGTTAAATAAGGATGCCGTATGCAACATTGTAAGTATGAATTTATAAATCTCTGTACTACTCCGGCACAGAAAGGGGTGAATATCTCAATTTTCCGAGAATATTTTTTAGGGACTAAAATGGATGATTTTGCATTTTCGACCCTGAGCACAACGGATGAGGGGTAATCCCACACAATTCGACGAAAAGTGCATTTTTTTTGCATATACATATATATGTACATTAAAATTGGTATCAGAAAATATTCAATTTAGATTTTGACATTTTTTTCTTCAGGAATATAGATTGAACATCAAACCCAACCCAAATATGTTTTGCGGGTATCCAAATTTTAATGGAACAGTAGTTTTTTAATGAGAAACCAGAGTGAGTTATCTTTTCCTAACCAATGTAGGTAAGGGAGATAATAAATTTGTCTCCCTTCTAGCCTCAGGACAAAAGGAAGAGAATTTAATTATCTCCCTTACCTACATTGGTTAGGAAAAGATAACTCACTCTGGTTCCTCATTGAACTAACCCGCTTTAATTTTTATGACACTTTCTATTATTTTATTCTTTAAAATTAATTTTTTTTGCAATGTGTATAGAATGGTAGCAAGGCCCGGACTATCTGACCACCTTAACAACCAAACTATATTTGTTATTTTATTTATTTAGAAATTAATTTTTGGCAATATGTATAGAATGGTAGCAAGGCTCGGACTATCTGACCACCTTAACAACCAAACTATATTTGTTATTTTATTTATTTAGAAATTAAGTTTTGGCAATGCGCGTCGGATGTGGAGCACGGGCTAGATTTTTTCGGGGACTATTTGACGAATTACAACCGTACGATCTTTCTGGTTCGTTGGTAACGGAATGGACATTTCTGTATCAAATGAGCCCATTACTGTTTGTTCAGCATTCGATATGGACGTCCATATTTTATTTTACAAGCTATTAAAAATTAACTCTTTTGATGCTTTTTTTTCAGTTTGGATGAGACTCTTGAAGTATTTGGTGCCAGTTATCAGAAGAGAGTAGTTTACGATGATAACTTGATAGATCGGTTAAATCATTATTACACCAACATGATGCTGTTCATTTTTGTTGTCGTCATAGGAACACCGGAACTAGTTGGTGAATACATTGAATGTTGGTGTCCGAAACATTTCGAAGTGGACGAATTCGAAGATGGCCGAGACCAAGATGTCCGAGTGGATTATGTGAACTATCTCTGTTGGATTTCTAATACTTATTATATACCGATGTCTAAACCGATTCCGCCAAGTTATGAAATCCGGGAAAGTCATAACATTTACTACTACCAATGGACGCCTTTGATATTTTTAGTAATGGCAGCACTTTTTAAGATACCACGTGCAATATGGAAATATCTTTCGAACAGAAGTGGTGTCGGGTTAAAGAGGTTTATGACAATTGCCAAAGACACCCATAACAACGAAATGGTTTTTAATTTAAGAAGAACCCATCAAGTCAATCTACATAATGCTGGCGCCCCAACAATGGAACAAACCGAGTTCTTCCCACCAGAAACAGATATTGAGGACGAACGTCAGAAAACGCTTTCGAGTCTTGCAAAATATATAGACTTGTGGTGCACTGACCCACCGTTAGATGGCACAGGACTATTTTGTTCAACAAGAAAACGAGTTCAAACGCTTTTTGACTTTGGTTGTGGTAGACACCATGGAAACTTTCTTATAACGTTATTAATATTTGTCAGATTCCTGTACTTAGTTAATGTAGTAGGACAGCTCTGGCTTTTGAATGAATTTTTGACAGACGATTTTCATGCTTACGGGTACCAGGTGATAACTGATTTTTTGGCGGGAAAAGACTGGTCACTGAATTACGCGAGATTTCCGCGAGTAACCTTATGCGACTTCGACATCCGTCAGATGTCCAATGTTCAACGGTATACGGTGCAGTGCGTATTGCCTTTAAATCTTTACAATGAGAAAATCTTCATTGTTCTCTGGTTTTGGTTGACCTTTATGGCGGTAGTGACCTTATTGAACTTCTTGTTTACAATTGTAATGGTCTTTACAAAATCAAGGGAAAACTTTATAAAAAAGTACTTGAAAATCAACAATATATATAGGGATGACAATGAGAAACTTTATAAACCAACAAGAGAATTTATTTATTCTCATCTTAAGTTTGATGGAATATTCGTTTTGCAAGTATTGTCCAATAATGTAGGGAGTGCAATTACCACAGATGTCGTTCGACATTTATGGAAAGAATTTTACAAAGGATACCAGGAAAGGAGAGCCGGAAGTGAAACAAGCTCTCACGGTTCAACAATCTCGTTACATAGCAACAGTACGTACAAATCAGGTCCTCATAACTCTTGTCTCAAACAAAGAAATACTGGTATGGTTAATTATTCATTACCAACGTTCGTGTCGAATCCTCAAAATGGCGATTGTGCACAATGGCAAA
This sequence comes from Mytilisepta virgata, assembly GCA_028015205.1. Classification (NCBI taxonomy): domain Eukaryota; kingdom Metazoa; phylum Mollusca; class Bivalvia; order Mytilida; family Mytilidae; genus Mytilisepta; species Mytilisepta virgata. The sequence goes on along the minus strand of CM051508.1, from coordinate 9,612,194 downwards.
CAAATGGATTTCGGAACTCGTTTGTTTCATTTGGAAATCACGGACCTGTAGTTTCTACTGAGAAAAAACAAATGAAGCCGGATGAGACTTCAGTATAGCTGTTAGGCCATGTGTTATAATTTGTTGTGCTTAATAAAAATGCGCTTTCGTAAGAGACATTAATAAAGATGACTGTTTCTATTTGACATACAGTAATTTCTAATACTAGTATATCATTATATTTTAAACTTGTTCAGCTGATATTTCCAACCATCTTCCCCAGAAAGCAGCTTATTACTTCACAAAATATGGATCAGACATTGATTTAATTAACACGACTTTTTATATTTTATGGCAACATAAAATTTCATTTCGAAACAAAACAAAACCACTAATCTTCTTTTTATAACTGCACGAAATGTAATAAATTCAGGTGTCACATTCATCAAATTCTAAAAATGGGAAAAATCTTCGGAAATTCAAAATTTATATGACCGGCCGTCGGAAAATATCAGAATCTGAAATTAATTTCGGATATAACCGGCTGTTAATTATATCGCAAAACACTGAATATACAGTATACATATTTAATAGAAATTTTTCAACAAAGCAAGTCATAGTCAGTGAGATTTTACCTCTTTCTGTGGCATGGACACCTCACCGGTTATAACCAAATGTATTATACCGGATACCTTCCGTTAATAGAGTTGGACATGCTTACCCTTCCGGAGCAAATACCGTCACGAGATTTGTTTTGACAGTTCCTTAGTTCTTATGTCTTATCCCGATTCTTTTTTTATTTGTTTTAAAGTATTTCTGTTTTATTTATTTATTTATTTATTTATTTATTTATTTATTTATTTGTTTGTTTGTTTGTTTGTTTGATTGTTTATTAACACGTTTGGCCGTTTATATAAATATATGACGTGATTTATTCTATTTTTCTAAAACAAATAATTCATTTAATGAATTTTATTTTTTGGATGAAAAAGTTGTTAACTAGTTGCTATTCTGGACTAATTTATAAAAAATAGTACACTTTCTAGCGTAAGTTAATTAAGAAAATTAACCTTCTTGATTCTAGTCAATGTTAAAATATTTTGCTACAGACGCACATTCAAAGGTTCACCGGGAAAATATAAACCTTAAAAAGGTCTAAACAAGTACTATCTTTAAAAAAAGATAGGCAACGTAATATCCCTGACTGTATTTATTTCTTCATTCTTATCATATAATAATGAGGTCGTCCATTCTTAGTTGAAATCGCATTTTGCAGCACATGCATGTATATATATATCATACAACGCGGAATTTTTATGCATAAAATTTTAAAAACAATATTTCAGCAATAAAACTCCCACCACCAGTATTCGCCGACGGGTGTGTATACGATGGACGACGACATTGAAGATGTCATAAACGTATGAACCAATAATTGAAATCTGTTAGGGCAAAACAAAGAAAACCTTGCTACTACTGGTCTTTGATATATCGGATCATAAAACTCAGTTTATGTCAAATTTACGAAACCATGACGGTAATTATGAATAAATCGTTAAGATTTGTTCTTCATTGCAACACAAAAAATCTCTGTTACTAATTATTTATAGTCTCATCATTACATAATTTTCAAAAACTAGTAACGACTATTGATATTGTATTCTTCATGCATTCAACCAGCAACGTTTGCGTTAATAGATTTTATATTCTCGTGTTCTGAAATTTCATAAACCGTAGCTTAATTCCAATTTCAAGTATAAACTAAATATTCTGATTCTAGGAAACAACAAACTTGTTGGTTATACCGGAAGAACATTTTGATATATATCGCATTTAAACAATTTTTTTCTTCTACAACTTTCAATAACAAAACTATAGGCTGTTGAAACCATTTCAATATAAGAACTTATGATTGAATTATAAAATAAAAATTCATGTTTAAGAAATGGATAAAACCCGAGGATTCCGAAAATCTGACAAAAAGACCAAAACATGACCAGCGAGCATCTTTAAAAAAAATAAAAAAATACTTACAAGACGAGTAATATATATATGCCCACTTTGTGCGTAGCTAAAACCAGCTTGTGTTTAACATGCAGATCTTACAAGTCTGCATCCGCACGACAATCCCTACATATTTAATATAATTTTATTATAATGTCTACATATAGACGATTTGTTTGACAGGTTATAACCTAAACAAATAGGTCGAACTGCACTTCTTGAGAAAAAAAAATCCTGATATCTTTTCGCACCATTTTGACTTTTCTTTTGCACCACAACTGTACAAAGACACAAACAGTGAAATTGGTAAATGGTTAAAAAAAAACGTTTCGGCCTTCACTTTCTTGATTCTTGTGACGCCGAGGACAGCTTTGTAGAAGACGTAATGTCCGATTGTCCAGACAATGACAACAGTAGAAAATTTGTTGACAATTATGTAACAGCAGAGTCAAAGTTTCCGCCTACAATGATGGCTGGAATTCCATCACATGCAGCAGAACCGCACCAATAACGAACACTTCAACGGACAGTTTGTTTACCTCCCATCCGACTATTTTCATGTTTGTAGATGTGCTCAAAAAGATTCAGGCCACCACTTTTATCAAAATTAGAAGTCGGCTAACAGTGTTCCAGTCAGAAGAACAGAGAAGGACAAACTTATCCTGAGATAAATTTTATATTACATATTGGGATAACTTTGGCTAACGGAAGGTTTTTATCAATCAAATGCACAAAAGAAATGTTAAAGATAGTGCGCAAATACAAACAAAAAAGTGCGGAAAATGTGGGGAAAACATATGACAAAGTGCGCAAATGTAAAACGCCGAACAATTATCGGCAAACGAATCAAAGACAGCAAGGAAAGATCCTAGAGACCCAAAGTTTACATAATCCTAGAACTTACAACAATTTCAATTCGACATTGTTCAATGCGAGAGCCTGACCAACTTTCAGAAACATTCGTAGAATCAAGACTGGTTCCACGATATCCTAGAAAAAAGATACTGACGACCGGAAATCAGATCGTGCTTACGACTAGTAGAAGTGGTACGAATGTTTGTGAAAAGGGACCCTGGTCGGTCTACCCGATATCACTCGAGGTTTTTCATTAACGTTCACATTTTCTTTATTCGTTTTGTTTTATCTTTGTTTGTTACCCTGGTTACTACTCTCAAGAATTCGCCTTGTCTTTGAATATAATTTTACGGACTTTCCTCGCTCATTGCTTATGTATCCTTTTCCCGAAATTTCCCAAACAGGTATCGACCATAAAATCACTTCAATCATTTTAATGGTAGGAAGTATCTTTTCATGCAGATATGGTTTGTTTGATTTATTTATTGATGTTTTTATTCCACTTTCAGCGCCGTTGGATATATCGTAGCGGTCAGTTTTTATTAATGCAGAAAACCGGAAAGAATCACCAACCTCCGGACGGAAAACATCCTCCCAAGTCAGGGTTTTGTATCCACGTTCGTTCCTACAAACCCCTGACATCACACATTCATATTTTGCCGGTCGGAAGTGAACGATTTTCATTGGTTCTTCTCAAGGTCACAAGAGAATCCATTTGCGTCGTAGATAGAATTTTCTATGTCACACACTAGGCGGCGATATGTTCGACCCGCAAAATATGAATGTGTGATGTCAGGGGTTCGTAGGAAAGAACGTAGATATAAAGCCCTGACTTGGGAGGATGGCCGAAAAATTGCTGCAACCCCAATCTCCACGATTTGGATTCAAACTTACGAACTCGGTGTTGACAGAGTAGTACTAGTTAGACGAAAGCAACAACCCGCGGCCATATGCATATCCAATTTAAATTCAATTATTTTAGTTGTTTTCAGCTTGTTTCTGAATCCTATTTTGTTATGCTCAGTCTGTATTGTACATATGTATGAATATTTATTTGAATAAATATGTTTAAACTAATTATTTTAGTTTACATGCACAATGTTTTTAGCTTACGCTGGCATTTTAATGTTGTTTCTATTTTCCAAATTCGTCAATTAATTCAGAAACATCAGTTTTGAAATTGGTTATGTTTCATGATATTATTTTCGCGGAATATTTATGAAATTCAGATAAATAATCTAAATGCATTATAATTTTTGATTTTGCCATATTTAACCCTGTATAGACAGTTAATAACGCATTTGACATGTTTTGTGTTACCGTAGATTGATTTAATTACAAAGTATAGATAAAGATCTAATTAAATATGAAAATACAAAAGATGGCTTCTTTAAAAAGATAATATCTGATATACAAAGTCTATTTTTGACATTTAATTCAAATTCTTTTGTAAGTTAAAAAATTAAAAGGAGGCATACATAGGGATAAAAACACCGTGAATCTTTTTTAATATTCCTTAATGAAAACAGAATAGATAGTAAAGCCAGGATGTTTTTTTGTAATCATGCCTATCTTGTTTCTTTCCCTGACAATACTGTTTGATCCAATTTGATTCGTTTCATTTCTTGGATAATTTTCACTATTTTCAAATGTATGAAGTTCAGGATTAAAATGGTTCTCTGCACAATCCATTTAGTTTAAATCGTTTTATTCACTTAAGAAAAAAGGATGCACAAACATCGAGGAAAAATATCATTAAAAAATAATAATTTCATATTATTAAAATATGTGTCCTCTCTCTCAAGCTTGGCTTTCGAATCAACTATTAAAAGTTTAACTTGTAAATATCTAATGTCTGATTTTTTTTTTCTCACTAAACAATCTATAATTTCAAACTTCGGAATTTTAGGTTAAAATCGGTTTAGCCCTCCAAACTCTGTTAAAACGAAGGTTCATTTTGGCAAAAAAATAAGACCTATGCATGACTTCGATTTGAAGCAAATTGTCCAGAAATTTAAATCATTATTCTTTCGTTTAATGTACTCTGCACTGCACTGCACTGCAGCGTATTCCATCTTCGTTGTAATAAAACAACAGTATAAAGGAATTCTTAATGCATCTTTCAATAAAAAATGTAGAACACGCTTCGTTTAAGTGCTTTGCAAGAAAAAAGATTAGCTTTGCATGTTTCATACAATTCTGAGGTGAGCATTGCCAAGAAAATGTTGGTATTTATGTTTACACGTGGTGAAGGTGTTTAACATCAGGTAAGAATAAGGTCAAAAGGTCGTTGGTCGAAGCATTCTTTGAGGCACAGCAAGGGAAACAGTTAAAACTAAAAATAAAAAGAGAGACGGAAAGAAATCACTTTGTTAAGCTTCTTTTCCATTTCAATCGTTCGCTTTTAATGGCATGTCAAATACTTACAATGATACATTTATTGCCAAATCTTTTTTTTTCTCAATCCAACTAATTACAATTATCTTAGTTCCCCTACATGGTGCCCCTATCTTATCTGATATCAAACTCTGAAACAGGACAAATGATCCGTGACAAATATCATACTAATTGTGAGACCAGTAATTAAAAATCCACTCAGACATTTTTACTGTTGACTTAAGAACTTAAGACTTATTGTAATATTTTCATAAAGTATTGATATTTTGTGGAAAAGGAATGTAGAACTAATAATGCCGTACGCCACATTGTAAGTAAAAAATTTTCTTATCTATCGAAGTAGCCATTTTTTAGTGATTTGGCAATCATTGATGTTAGTTTTATTTAAAGATGTTTTGTGTTTTTCTTGTGATGATTTGATAAAAGTATTAACCTTAACGATTGAGTATTGCCACCTGTATCGGTTTCAGAGACTAATGGATTTTGTACTACTGGTATTCTGGTTAGGCCCGTTTGGTTCTATTTCTTTATTTGTCTGTTGATTTTGTTTTTGGTTTTCCGAAGTTTTTGTCTTGACGAATGCGCCATGTAGGCAACAAATTCAATCGGAGGACACTTGGATATTTGATGATACTCGGAAGTTTACGGTTTTCTTCCACAAAATTATGGAAGCTTCTGATGGGCAAACTAAAATGGCATGTTCAAGTTAAAAGTAAACAAGATTATTCTTGCTTAGATTTAATGCACGACCTAGGAGTCTGTAAGATCACACCAAATTGATTTTTAGTTCTTTGAATTTTTATGGCAAAAATAGGTGGGAGCGAGCGAAAATTTAAATCTATTTTTTTTTCTTGGGGACTGCTTTTTTTCAGGCGAAGATTAAGTTGCGGCACAATTTTTTTTAACTAAAATATTGCAAAAATGGGGAAACCAATCTCTATTGTTTTACCAAATTTTAGGAGCGGGCGAAAACTTTTTATATTTAATTTCTTCAAAGATGAAGAATTTGGGGCGATTTTTAAGTATTTTGTGCGAAACGGCAAAATAATTTTTTTTCCTTAAAATTTACAATGTCCGAAAATCTGAGAGGCGATCCAAAGAACTAAAAATAAATCAATTTGGTGTGGACTAAAGAGAAAAAATATACCTAAAGAGCCATCCAAAAAACCGCATAGACAGACAAAACCCGGGAAGACAAATGAACACCCATGAGCACAACAAATTAACACTGAAAACTAAAAAGAAATGAACAACACGAACTCCTATAAAAACTAGGAGTGAACTCAGGTGCTCCGGAAGTGTAAGCAGTTACTGCTCCATATATGGCACTCGTCGTGAAGTTCGACAAATTCAATCCAGCGGTAGTCGCAAATCGGTGGGGGTACATGAAATGTTACGACAGTGGGAACAGGTCCAACATCATCTTGTATATTGGAACACTGTAACGGTCAATCAATTCGTGATGACGACCGTGAAATTTCATAAGTGATGACATCAACTTATTCCTGATAAAACGCTGGTCAAGAAGCTTTTGTGACAATAGTAATCCTCTTTGTGGAAAGTCATGGTAATTCACGTATGCCCTTGAATATCGGATAAGCTGAGAATGCAGGCGATTCTGGTATATCGGTACTCAAGAAGGGAAAGTTAACAATAAAAACAGTAGAAATACAAAAACGAAAGGAAGAAAATAAAACACCAAAATACTCTAACATTAAAACAAAAAATTTAACAAAAAATAAAGAAACAAAATAAAAGAAACCAATTTAACTAAATAAAGAAAATTAAAAAAGCAAAACAATGAAATTGAAAAAACTAAAATGATAAAAAAAAAAACATTTTGTTGCATTTTGAACGTTTTAATTTTTCCGTCTCGGTCCTCACATATTGTCTCCAAGCATGCACATGCTTGGGCTACCAAACGATCGTCTGCTAGAAGACAGAATGTAAAGTTTCCCCGATTGTACCCAGAGAAGAATGGCATGGATTGATTTTCTGGCCCAACAATTGTCTGTGTAAATAAGTTTATTTGTTAAACAACTTATTCAGGTCATATGTCAATATTTAATTTTCGTCTTTAAAAAATGAACGAACTTGGCTTTCGAGTCATATATTGTCATATAGGCTGTGGTTATATTCTATTATGAAACTTTAAAAAGGGTTATTTAAGGCGAAGTAGAAATTTAAAGAAAAACAAAAATACTAGCAGACGACTTATTTGTTTATTGAAATATACGAGGTATGAATTTTTGCTCTCCTAAAATCGTCACAATATGCCGAATTTTGCTTGACGAAAAAAAAAACAAATCAAGGTTACAAAAAAGATTAAAAAACTCTTGGTACTCCCCCCTGGTGTAAACTTGAAAAAAAACTAGAAAAGAAGTATGCCCTCGCTCGCACTTGATAATTATGGATAAAGTTGTTTTGTTAGGAGTGATTTTTATACGACCGCAAAATTTTTGGCGTCGTCGTCGTCGTCCGAAGACATTTGGTTTTCGCACTATAACTTTAGTATAAGTTAATAGAAATCTATGAAATTTAAACACAAGGTTTATGACCACAAAAGGAAGGTTGGGATTGCTTTTGGGAGTTTTGGTCCCAACAGTTTCAGGAATTAGGGGCTAAAAAAGGGCCCAAATAAGCATTTTTCTTGGTTTTCGCACAATAACTGTAGTATAAGTAAATAGAAATCTATGAAATTTTAACACAAGGTTTATGACCACAAAAGGAAGGTTGGGATTGTTTTTGGGAGTTTTGGTCCCAACAGTTTGGGAATTAGGGGCTAAAAAAGGGCCCAAATAAGCATTTTTCTTGGTTTTTGCACAATAACTTTAGTATAAGTAAATAGAAATCTATGAAATTTAAACACAAGGTTTATGACCACAAATGGAAGGTTGGGATTGATTTTTGGAGTTTTGGTCCCAACAGTTTAGGAATTAGGGGCCAAAAGGGTCCAAAATTAAATTTTGTTTGATTTCATCGAAAATTGAACTATTGGGGTTCTTTGATATGCCGAATCTAACCGTGCATTTAGATTCTTAATTTTTGGTCCCGTTTTCAAATTGGTCTACATTAAGGTCCAAAGGGTCCAAAATTAAACTTAGTTTGATTTTAACAAAAATTGAATTCTTGGGGTTCTTTGATATGCTGAATCTAAACATGTACTTAGTTTTTTTATTATGGGCCCAGTTTTCAAGTTGGTCCAAATCGGGGTCCAAAATTAAAGCTAAAAAGGGGGTAAATTATTTTTTATTGGGGGGGGGGGGGCAATTCTCCACAGTATATTGTATTTCACAAGAAGCAAAAAATTGAATATAAATTCAAATCATATGACCAATTCTAAGTTCTTTATTTCAGTTATTCTGTGTCAGAAACCTATTATGTGTCAAATATTTGAAGAAATTTTCAATTGCACAGTATTGCGCAATAGCAAGAAATTGATATGTGTGCCCTGTTATCAAAACTTTATTATTAACAAATTCCATTGGAAATTTGCCAATAACTCTAATGAACTTCATTGTAAATTTGCCAATATAAAATGTGAAGCTTTTTTGTTTATCTTATCTAAACTGCTTTTAAATTATGTATATTTAAAATTTGCCATCCATGACTATGATGTCATTTTCTATTTTAATATGTTATGGTGTATTTAAATGGGCTGTTATGGTTGCAAAGTATAAAGAAATGGGGGGGGGGGGGGGGTTGAAAACAAAATTTAGGGGGGGGGGGGTAAATGAGAAATTGGGGAGGGGGTAATTTTTTTCTCATTTCATATTTCATAAATTAAAAAGAAAATTTCAAATTTTTTTTAGCAAAAAAGGGGGGTTACAATAAATTTTATTGTTTTTTGGTTTTTTTGGGGAGGGGGGGGTCAATGTGCAACTTCATAGTGTATTGCACAAAAGCTAAATAAAGGGGTAAATTATTATTTTTTTTTTTTGGGGGGGGGGCAATTCTCCACAGCATATTGTATTGCACAAGAAGCAAAAAATTGAATATAAATTCAAATCATATGACCAATTCTAAGTTCTTTGATTTCAGTTATTCTGTGTCAGAAACCTGTTATGTGTCAAATATTTGAAGAAATTTTCAATTGCACAGTATTGCGCAATAGCAAGAAATCTTCAATTGCACAGTATTGCGCAATAGCAAGAAATTGATATGTGTGCCCAATTTTAAATTTTAAATTGGTTATTTCTGATTTATATATAAAAACAAATAATACTGATATGGTTTGAATAGGTAAATTAAAAATTTTTAAGTTCTTAGACAACATTCATTCTGTGTCAGAAACCTATGCTGTGTCAAATATTTATTCACAATCCAAATTCAGTATTGTATCAAGCTTGAATGTTGTGTTCATAATTGCCCCAACTATTCAGGGTTCGACATCTGAGGTCGTATCTAGCTGCGCCCAGCGGAGCATTTTATTTTAAAATGAAATGTGTCTGTAAGACACAAATGATGCCCCCGCCTGAACATAAGAAATTATAAACAATGCAGCTAGTACGAAAAAAAAAGACTAACTGTCCAACTTCCTGTCATTTTGAGAATATTTGAAAAAAAATCAAACTCCTGTGGACATGCACACCTCCATTATGTATATGAAAATCCTACAAAAAATTAAAGCTGTAGCTCCAAAACTGCAGGAGGAGATAGCCGGACAAACCATGTTCCCATGCATTCTGCAGCTGGTACGAAAAAAAACCACCTGTCATTTTGAGAATATTTGAAGAAAAATCAAAAATCCTGTGGACATGCACACCTCAGTTATGTGTATAAACATCCTACAAAATATCAAAGCTGTAGATCAAAAACTGTAGGAGGACTTACCAGGACAAACCATGTTGCCATTATGCAGCTAGTACGAAAAAAATGACTAAGTCCAACTATCTGTCATTTTGAGAATATTTGAAAAAAATCAAAATCCTGTGGACATGCACACCTCCATTATGTATATGAACATCCTACAAAACATTAAAGCTGTAGCTCCAAAACTGTAGGAGGAGATAGCCGGACAAACCATGTATCTATATCCGGACGGACTAACGGACGGAGGGTAAATTAATATGCCCCACGACTGTCCGTCGCGGGGGCATAAAAAAATTAGCATTGTACTGTCGTAAATCATCAAAGATTCCTTGCGTACGGTCTGTACATTTCTTATTTAAATAAGGTAATTACAAATATGCCAATGAATTCGATTTTAAATTCATTGTAGATTGTCTAGTATCTTGGTAAATTGAATTCCACCCAAAATAAATTTCCAAAATGTCACAGAAATGAAAAAAATCTGTGTTATTACGCATTCGTTTATTTTATTTTTTTTTTAGTCAGGCTAAAGCATATAGTTGTTCCGCCCATGTCTGGACACAACCAAGTATCTTTTATCCGGCTTTATCAGTTATTTTTTTAAGGTCTATATATCTTATCGTAAAAGACCAACGTGATTTCAAAGAACATTTCGAGAATGTCTATACAGTCAAACCTGCTTTAAAGAGCACCTCTGTGTAACAAATCATTGTCTACAAATGTTATGTGAACATGCCCCTATCATAAACAACACTTGTAAAATTAACATCTGTTTTTTTTTTACCACATTGGTGTCCCTTATACACAGGTTTGACTATATAAGTCCTTATCGATTTTACCTTTAAAGATCGATAAAATAGTTCATGTGATCTAATCGATAAACCTCACGATCGATAAAAAAATTATATATTACCTTATCGAATATATCCCCTTATTATATTAACAGGAAAGGTCGCCACATATTTATTTAGTTTCCATTTTATATTTTTTTCCAAATGTATTTTCAATTATTTAATAGCGTTCTCACATTTTTTTTTTTGGTTCTTTCATTTGCGGTTGTTTTTACATTTGAATCTGCAGCATTTTGTGTTTCCATATTTTCGCACTTCAGACTAATTGTTGAAATGTGCACATACAGTGTATCAAATTTAACCGGTATCCGAGAATACGATATAATTTTAAAACTGCGAGCGAATGGGAATCGTCGGATGACTCGGTCGCTAGTATTTCGGTATTCAATCGCGAAATTGATACCCAAAAGTTTACTGCTATAAACTTAAAAATTTTTGGGAAACCTTATGGATCTCCCTGGTGCATAAATATCTCTGACCTTCTCCCAGATCCATATCTCTGCCCTTCTCCCTGTGCATATCTCTGCCCTTCTTCCTGATGCATATCTCTACCCTTCTCCCTGATGCATATCTCTGCCCTTCTCCCTGATGCATATCTCTGCCCTTCTCCCTGATGCATATCTCTGCCCCTTCCCCTGATGCATATCTCTGCACTTCTCCCTGATGCATATCTCTACCTTTAGATGTTAATTTATTCCAACGCCTACCCCGAACGGTCATTTTTCACTGCAATCTTCTCTTACAATGGTTCTGCTATTGTTTTATTCCACCCATTCAGGCCAGTGAACATCTGATGATACATAAATCGTTGAAATGTGCACACATTTCAGCAAAATTTGTATCCGAGAATATTATATATTTTTACAGGTTAAGTGACCGTCACTTTGTGCCTGTTGATCAAATCGATACATATATGTATCTACTTTATCTTTGGATAAGTAAAAAAAAACAAATATTAAAGGTGGTGGCCTTCCAATATAAGGACAAATAAGGATTCCAAGTTAGGTAACAAGAAACACATACATATGATATTCCGTCAAAATTAACAATGAGGCAAGAAAGGGTAAGTAATTTCAGATCGGACGATCTAAGTTGTATGCCGAACACCAGTATCACCATTACGTCTATATTTGTATGGGGAAAGAAATTTCATAATCGGTGACACATTTCGGCGAAAAAAAAATCATTCGTTAGGATTATCAATTTCGTAAAGGTTTGCAGTGCCTATTACAGCTCCTTGTGGTGTTAAGTGTCTACGTCGCTAAAACTATCTATAAAACAACATCATTGGTCAGTGCAGCGCTTTACCAACAAAGCTAAAGGAGTACTCATTGGGGTAGCTATTGGAGGGTGGTGGCCCTTTCAATTCTAAACCTTCAATTTAATAAGTAAGAAGCCTGTTAGTTACAAATGCATTTTAATTTTAATTATATTTTAGATGTTTTTTGAGCTCAGTGGAGTCAAATTGTTGAAGATAGAAATGAAACTGTCTCTCTTGAGATTTTCCAGTTATTTTAGTAGAGCACAGTATATACCCATGAGAATTTCAATGCCGAAAAATTGACTTACGTTTATAATTATCCATTTAATAAGATGTTTTCAATAAAAACGTAAATAATGTTCGGATAGCTCTGAAATAGTCATTAAATTTTGCTGTCTAGAGAAAAAACTTTCTCAAGTTTTGGTATGTACTTTTATATTTTACTATGTATTACGTAGTAAAGCCGTTTAAATTTTTTTATGGTACTTACAATAACTTTAAAAGGCGTGAGAATGTGTATTTACTTTTAAATCACTATATGACATGCCTGGGTAGATTTTTTATGTAATACACAAAGCTATATACACAAAATATTGTTTACGACAATTGCCGATGATTATCGAGTATGGTATCGTCAAGTGCATATCAACACCTAGATATTACGAGAATACATAATGCGATCAATAATATTCGGATAATTGATTAAAAACAATGGTTTTAGTGAAAATGTAAGTATATCACCTTACATATCTACCTTGTTTTTGATTAAGTCGCGTGGACATGATCGTCTGCGAAGTTTTAACTTGTAGCAGACGTGTTCTATTTTTGGTTAAGCGTTTAAAACTTGATTTATAATACATCTCGGTGCGATGCCTCCTGAGTAATTTCCAAAGAAAATATTTTTTGAAGATCGACTGCTTGAGTGCCAAGTTTGAAATGATGTACCATAAATTCTTCGAGTTCTGCTTAACTTCAAGTGCGAAACAATTCTTGACTAATTAAATCAGCATGATAATAAAAAGGTGCTTAAAAGAATTGGTTACTGACCAAGTCTTTGTGAGGGTCTCAAAGGGGATCCTATAAAATATATCTTCATATTGGGGGAACCATCAAAATGTATTTATATATATAGATTATAATATGGCATTTTTCATATCACACCTATTATCAGCCCGAGAGCCGCCAGGCTCGAGGGGTGATTTTGACCATGGGCTGATAATGGGTATGATATGAATAATGACATGTTATGATATTTTTATCGTATTCTTCAACATTGGTGTTTTACAGGTCTCCATGAACATTCTTATCTCAATGATTTCAGTTTAATTGCCGTATTATCGAATATCCTCAAGGCGCTGCAAATCGTCAATGACCCTCATCCATTTAGTCAAAATGTTTTGCCACTTAATGTTTTTCTGTTTGTATTAACATTTTTGAGCGAATTAATATAATCCACAGTTTTGGTCCCGCTATCGTCTGCCGTGTTTCTATGTGCTAGTAAGTTTAGAATCGATTACGGAAACGACTGATTGATAACGCGATTACGGATTAGGGGTGTGATATAAACCGGAAGCAGTTGATATAAGCCGGAAACAGTTGAAAACAAAGTCATATCAGCCCGCTAAGCAAATTCTTATAAGATTTTGTACAATTTCCAATTTTATCATATGGTAAAATTTAACCTTTATTTTCTATAACTATATGATAAATAATCACATCCGGCTGGAGCTTTCCAGAATTTGACACCCTGGCGGAGTTTCTTCAAATTTCCGGGATCTCGGAATTTCCCAGGAAACGGTTTTTTGTGCATATTTTTCCCAAAGGGTCGAAAGAAAAATTATATGAAAAAAACCCCGATAAGATAAGATTTTATTGTCCAATCAAGGGTCCCAGCAAGGGGCAGAATCATAACAGTGATTCATATAACAAAACATATATACTATAAATATAAATTCGAAAAACAGTTATACAAACAAACAATTTACAGAAGTTAGATTGGTACATAAGTACTAACATATCTATGTCTCTGACAAATATAATATAATATCCAAACTGCTTTGATCCCAGACCTCTCGCATAATTTTCTGAAAAATACTTCTTAATATATACTGTGACGTATGTATCAAGGTCGGCTAAAGAAGAGTGTATTGAGGTAAACCGTGGTGTAAAAAGGCTTCTTGGTAAGAATACAACACTTGTGATACCAATACATCCATGTGAACGTGCCTGAATTTGGTATGCGTTATAAACCTGTTTCGTTCGGGTTCAGGAAAAATCTTTGAAAGATATACCCCTCCATGTATGCTTTGTACCAAGTTTCTTATCATTTTGCTCGTCAGCTAAAAACGCGAGTGTGTTACTCGCCTGATTTTTCCTATCTTTTTTAAGAGTTAAACTCGGGTAACTTAACTTAACAAATGAAAAGTATGGAGACATTTCGAACATGAAAAGAATAGAGACATTTCGAACGTGAAAATATTTATAAGCACGAATATATTCAATAAAGCATACGTTCTTTTAATTAATTAAAAAATAAAAGATTTTAAGCAGTAATTAGCTTCATTTATTGGAGCTAAAAAATGAAGCTTATGTCAAATTTCACAAGATCAAAGTACTTTGTTGAAACATAAAGTCGATATTATTAAATTAACAGTTTATAAATAAATTAAAAATATATATATATAAAATCCTTTATAGAATTTTATTTCTTGATGGAATAAGTTTTAACAGTGCGGAAAGCAGCACAAGGTGTGGTCAAGAGATGAATTGTTGAAACACTACTTCCTGAGATATTCTATGATACCAGTTCACTGCACAAGATGTGCACATTTTTGACACATTAGTTATGCGTGTGACTTAAAATTTGAAAGACGAAACAATAATAGCCAAAGTTATCTATAGACAGAACTAAAATTGCTATACAAAGCTATTTATAGACAGAACTACAATTGCTATACAAAGCTATCTATAGACAAAACTACAATTGCTATACAAAGCTATCTATAGACAGAACTACAATTGCTATACAAAGCTATTTATAGACAGAACTACAATTGCTATACAAAGCTATCTATAGACAGAACTACAATTGCTATACAAATCTATTTATAGACAGAACTACAATTGCTATACAAAGCTATCTATAGACAGAACTACAATTGCTATACAAATCTATTTATAGACAGAACTACAATTGCTATACAAAGCTATTTATAGACAGAACTACAATTGCTATACAAAGCTATTTATAGACAGAACTACAATTGCTATACAAAGCTATCTATAGACAGAACTACAATTGCTATACAAAGCTATTTATAGACAGAACTACAATTGCTATACAAAGCTATCTATAGACAGAACTACAATTGCTATACAAATCTATTTATAGACAGAACTACAATTGCTATACAAAGCTATTTATAGACAGAACTACAATTGCTATACAAAATGCATGAGCCTTTTGATTGGTAAGGTGAGTTGTTTGATTTCCAAAACGAGCTGATTTAATATATTTTTAGCTCACCTGGCCAAAGGCTATGTGAACTTTTGTCATCACTTGGCGTCCATCGCCCGTTATCTTTTCACATTTTAATCTTCTCCTCTGAAACCACTGGGTCAAATAAAATTAAATTTGGCAGGAAGCATCTATGTAAAGTTTACTCATTTTGTCCCGATCGGACAACAAACATGGCCACCATGGGCAATTGTTGATTTTGACTTTGAGTTTTCAAAAATCTTCTCCTCTGAAACTGCTACGCCAAATGGAACAAAACTTGACACGGAGCATATATGGGAGGCCCTTTATAAAATTTCCTTATTTCGTCCCCGATTGGACTACAAATATGGACGCCATGGGCAGTTCATTTTTTGATTGGCTGATATAAAACAAAATAAGTTGCTTGGCCAAATGAAATGAAAATTGACAGGAAACATCTATGGGAGGTTCTTTACAAATTTTCCTCATTTCGTCCCGATCGGGGAACAAACATGGCCGTCATGGGCAATTCTTGTTTGCCATTGGTTGATTTAAAAAAAAAAATCTGGAACTACTTGGCCAAAAGTGTCAGCCAAACTTGACAGGAAGCATCCATGGAAAGTCTTTTATGAAATTATTTTTTTTTCATCCTAATTGGACGACAAGCATGACTGCCATGGGCAATTCTTGTTTCCGATAGGCTGATATAAAGAAATCTTGTTATCTGAAACCGCTTGGCTAAATGAAACGATACTTGACAAGAAGCATCTGCGGGAGGCTTTTTACTAAGTTTTCTCATTTTGTCCAGATCACGCGACAATCATGGTCACCATGGGCAATTCGTGTTTCTGTCATGCAGGTGAGCGATACAGACTCAGCCCTCTGAGCCTCTAGTTTTGTATTATATTTCCATGGTTACGGGTCGTTGTGTAAAAGATATATGTAGAAAAGGCACGTGACATCTACATCAACGCATTTATAGCGAGCGCTATAGGAGCATATGCATTTTCCACATATATGTCACGTAGAAAAGTCTTTGTTTAAATGGGGGCAGCCATATTGTGCTACATACTAACGCTAGAAAAAGTTTCGTTCGCCGGAAACGGAAGTAAAGGGAATATAAACTTGCTTCAAATTAAATTATAATTTTAGAGTCAGAATCGTGATACCGAAAAGGACTGTTGCTGTGCTCGCATCATTGGCCATGCCAACAGCATATTAACCCTCCCTAAAATACACAGAAAGCTTTCAGACAGATTTAGGAATCTCCGAAATATTGGTCCTGGGTTTAAAAAAAAATAATTTGATTGACACAGGTCCTGTGTTTTTTTATTTTTTTCACACCAATACTTTTAAGTTCATCCACCCCCCCCCCCCTTCCCAGCCTAAATCAAACTGTTGCTCTCTGACCCTAGAAATACGCGGTATGACTGGTTGAAAGACATAGGGTACATGTAACACCCTGAAAGACGCTGATTTTTAAACTATTTCTGTTTTTATTACAGACTAGACAAGATCCTTGGTCCTATTGGTGTACACGAGGGGATCAGGACTGTATATGATGATAATTTCTTAGACCGATTAAGCCATTATTACACCGCAATAGGACTATTTTTCGGTGTTATCGTAGTAGGGACAGTGGAAATCGTCGGAAATCCGATCGAATGCTGGTGTCCTCATGAACTAACGGAAGTGGAAGTCAAATATGTGAACTTTGTATGTTGGATACAAAATACTTATTATATACCACCGTTTAAACCAATACCATACGAATATGAATTTCGATATGGTAACACAATATTTTATTACCAGTGGGTACCAGTTGTCCTGCTGTTCATGGCTCTTCTGTGTAAGCTTCCAAGAATGTTATGGAAATATATGTCGAACAGATGTGGCGTTGGTATTAAAAAAATGGTTGATATTGCCAAATCTACTCAGCTGGCCACAAAGGAGGAAAGAGAGCAAAAACTCAAATTTGTTGCCCAATACATTGACGAATGGTGTTATAAAATAAGACCGTATCGGTCGGGAATATTTGCTCCCATGCGAGAAAGAGTGGCTGGAATGTGTGATATAGGGTTTGGACGCCATCATGGAAATTATTTAGTAAGTAACAGAATCCTCGTTAGATTTTTGTATTTTGCAAATGCTTTCGGCCAACTCTTCTTTCTTAATGAATTTTTACAAAATGATATCTACGTTTACGGATATGACGTAATTAACAAGTTCTTGGCGGGAGAAGACTGGTCGATGAATCACCCAAGATTTCCTCGAGTCACACTTTGTGACTTTGACCTTCGCCAGTTGTCCAACATTCAACGATACACAATGCAGTGTGTACTTCCGGTGAATTTGTACAACGAAAAACTGTTCATTGGTCTGTGGTTTTGGTTGACCCTTTTAGCTGTCATGAGCCTTTTAAACTTGCTCTACACAATGACAGTCGCTCTTATGTCTAATTCGAGAAGAAATTTTATCAAAAAATATTTGAGACTCAATAAGCTTTACGAAAAAGGGGAAAAAGACAGACTAACACGAAAGCTGACACGAAGGTTCATAGAAGCTCATTTAAGACACGATGGTATATTTCTTTTGCAACTAATGTCAAATAACGTTGGAAGCGCCATTATGGAGGAAATAATAAGAACACTCTGGGAGCTTCATCGGAATAGAGAGTTTCAAATCGATAACAGGACCGATACAAAACCAGCGGATAAAAATTCACATGTGTCTTTCCGAAGCAGTAACGGTGCAATTTCACCAGAATTGAAGAAAATGCTGGTAAATGAAAGTTTCGTCTAACGTACTTATTTTGCTATATGTTTGCGTTTTGTAACCTCTGTCTTCTAAGATTTTAGAAAATCTTGTGCTATCCAGATTTCCGGCCCACCCTCATAAAACATTTGATACAATTGTACATAGTGCATGATTGGGTTTAGACCGTAAAACGGACATAGTCGTATAATTATCATTACCGTTCGTCGTCATCGATGGTGTCATATTCTGTATTATAATCGTCACCGTAATCATTGATAAACAAACTTTCTGTCGTTTTCTTTGTCCGGGATGTGATCACTTTATGTACAACTTACTGCTTTATATCGATTTGCTGCCATCATTATTTTATATATATATATATATTGCTATGAATCCAGTCACAAACTGATTTCTGGGTTTATAAGAATTTTTGTAGTTTAATTTAAAAATAATGGGGTTATCAAATCACTGTCACTGTTGAAAAGTAGTTTGGTATAATACCAAAATATACAAACAGTATACAGGGGGGTGGGATAGGATGAAATTGTTACTGGATTTTTTTCGGCCGCTTTCTCGGCCTGTATTTTTATTTTCATTTAAACAATCAAGGGTCAGATTTTTAAAATTCTTTGGCGGACTTAAGTACGTAAAAAAATTGTTAATATACAAAAATTTGAATTCTTCACATTTTTTAGCCTAGCTTATTCTTTATGTTGGAGATGGTATTTTATTCGCCAATTCATAAATTTGAATTTTCACATTTTTAGCCTGGCTTTTTCTTAAAATCAGACAATTTCTCCCTGAATTTGTTATCAAGTGTGTATTTATTTACTATAAATTATGTATTTTGTCAAACATGCATTTAAATGTCCAGCATTTGGGAATTCATATAAATTAACACTATATATATGTATAATTAATTATAAACTTACATTCGTAGAAAACTTTACCATTCTAAAGTCCAGCCAAAAATGTTAATGGCATTTAATTTTATGGCCAGTGATGGATTTTTATTTTCTTACTTGCCGCATTTATTTTTAATTTTTAAAAATGTTTATAAATACTTTATATATTATGTATATTTTTCAGTTTTTAAAAAATATTCATAAGTTATGTGTTGTGTATATATTATGTTCTTTATATATTAAATTATTGGTTTGTTTAAATATGCAAGTTTTAATTGAACTGATTGGTGTAGAAATCTAGCTTTCAGTGTAATTGATTATATCGTGTCGAAAATGTTTTATTTTGTTGTTATGGAAACCGAACCACTATTCTGACTCTCTCTTATGTTTATGTTTATTTTGTGGTCTTGTATTTTATTTTTTGTCCGAGGTTCTCATCCTCCAAAGTCAGGGTTTTGTATCCACGTTCGTTCCTACAAACCCCTGACATCACACATTCATATTTTACGGGTCGGAAGTGAACGATTTTCATTGGTTACTTTTCAAGGTCAAAAGAGAATCCAATTGCGTCGTAGGTAGAATTTTCTAGGTCACACACCAGGTGGCGATATGTTCGACCCGCAAAATGGGTAGAAAAACGGCCATAAATCCAGAAAGGAGTTGAGCACACCATCCACATGATAATTAGTATAGAAATATTTAGACCACTCGTCAACTTAGTTGTATGCAATATGTTTGGAGATTTAATTTGTCTTAAAATGTAAGCTCTGTCAATTTACATGTATTCCTGACTTGCGGTTGACTATCCCGCCAAAAGTTGTCGTTCTTTACAGGAGGTGTCTCACTAGGAACATGTCGATTTATCTTTCAATCCGAATGATAAAACAGAAAACCCCCGAAAGGTGAATGGAATTTCTCATTATATAGGATGTGCTGTCAATTTTATGTAGTTGGGATACAAATGAACATTTTCAATGTCTTACCAGTGAAAAAAGCAGGTAATATTGCTTGAAGAGAATTCGGTCTTTCGTTCGAACTTCTCAATCTTTTTTATTCAATTCTGGCGAAATACCACGAGTGACCTCGAAATCACACCTGCTGTGAGGAATGATAACTCTGTCAGAAAATGATAAAATACGTATGCATCCCGGGAATAGAATGTATATTCTTATGTTCCATTTGTTTTGGGCCATGGTTGTTTTTTTTTGTTTTTGTTTTTGTTTTTTGTTCTTTGCAATGATACATTATAATTTGTCCTACTCTTGAACTTCTCGCATTTTGATTGACAGTTGGTGTGGATTCCAGTATGTTTCATACATTTTAAATATTTGGATCGAAAACAGTGTTCCTCATAGGGGCGACTATAATAATTATTTCTTAAATTGGGTAAAGTTTGACAGTATGGTAATCATGTAACGAATATATCACCCACAGATAAGGAATATCAAGTGAAAAGTGATAGGTTTTAGAATAATAAAGTGCGAAAACATAAATAGAACAAGCTGTCATAATTGTCAGAAAATTTGCTCTGACAGGGGAATGTTGCTCCTAAGTTGGAGTTTGTTTGTTTTTTTAGTTGGGGATTTACGCCGTTTTCAGCACATTTGGCTATTTCGCGGGGCCAGTTTTTATTGGTGGAGGAAGTCGGATTACCCGGAGAGAACCAGCGACCTTCGGTAGGAAAATTGCCAATCCTTGTAAATTAAGATCAGAGTCGAACACACCCCGCCAAAGGTGAGATTCGAACTCGCAACTTGTGATCATAAGTAGTCATGACGAACTACCTAGACCACTCGGTCACCGAGACCCACCTAAGTTGGAGTCGTCCTTATTAAAGTTTTATGGACGTTATCATGACTTGGTTGACATGTATGAAAAACCGTTTCCCAAATGAAAATGGACCTGTTTCATTGACGTTGTCCCTTCCTCTTATCGTATTTCCCCATGGCTATATCGACCTGCTGAGGCCTTCAGAATTTCCCGTATTTCGGCACTGTGACGTCGTAAAGAGTTGACCCGACCCTAATATGAGGTGACCCGAATATATCAGCGACGTCATAATGTTTGACCCGACGTTGACCCGAATATATCAGGAAAACATCCGGTTATAGGCAGATGGCCACTGAAAAGTAAGAAATTCCATTAAGATTGCTAGTTAACAATACGATAAATTTATCATCAAGTTTTCTTCAAACAAATATTGTAAAATATCAGCCGCTCGACACAATATGAAGCTTTTTAGCTCGTTCGCTGCGCTCACTCGCCGAAAAAGCTTCACATTGTGTCTCGCGGCTGATATTTTACGATATACGTTTGCAGAAAACCTGATAATATGTACTTATCGTATTTCCCCATGCCTATATCGACCTGCTGAGGCCTTCACAATTTCCCGTATTTCGGCACTGTGACGTCGTAAAGAGTTGACCCGACCCTAATATGAGCTGACCCGAATATATCAGCGACGTCATAATGTTTGACCCAACGTTGACCCGAATATATCAGGAAAACATCCGGTTATAGGCAGATGGCCACTGAAAAGTAAGAAATTCCATTAAGATTGCTCGTTAACAATACGATAAATTTATCATCAAGTTTTTTTCAAACAAATATTGTAAAATATAAGCCGCTCGACACAATATGAAGCTTTTTGGCTAGTCGCTACCCTCACTCGCCGAAAAAGCTTCACATTGTGTCTCGCGGCTGATATTTTACGATATACGTTTGCAGAAAACCTGATAATATGTACATACCGGATTTGACATGCAAGGGCAGCATGGCGGGTGTCCTGCAGGAAGCAGAGACTGCTTACTCTTCCGGAGCACCTGAGTTTACCCCCTGTTTTTTGGTGGGGTCCATGTTGTTCATGTTTTTAGTTTTTAATTGTAGTGTATGTATTGTTTTGGACTTGTCTTCGTTGTTCTCCGGAGTTTGTCAGTTGTTTCGATTGCCCCCTCCTTCGAGTATTCCTTTGGTATTTCTTGACCTTACATATCGTCCCTAACAAAATTTTTGGGATATTGTTCTGAGCAGATAAGGGTGCACACAAGTTTTTTTAGTTTTCATATGACGTCATGAATTGATGGTCTATGTTCAGTTACATGGTAGCTGGCCAGTTTGTTGTAACATATACCCCTATCAAACCATATATCAAATAAAAGTTTTTTTTCAAGCTTTTCCACTATTCGGTATTTAATTGTACTTAATCTGCAACACGAAGAAATATTGGCTAATTTTACACAAATCTTGTGATAATATGTGCATAATTTAGAGGTGTTTTGTAACATGCACGTGAAAGGGTATAGGAATCTGTTTTGAAAATGCATAGTTTCAGGGTACATTCGCCAGCTTCCAAAGTTGCTATATTACCCGACACAAAAAAGTTGGATTTTCCCTCTGCTAGCAGTAGAATAACATTTCATGTGCCTCCTCCGATTTGTGACTTCCATCGGATTGACTTTGTTGAACTTCACGACGGGTGCCGTATACGAAGCTGGAACTGCATACCCTTCCGGAGCACCTGGGTTAACTCTTGGTTTTTATAGGAATTCTTGTTGAGCATTGGTTTTTTAAGTTTTCCGTGTTTATTTGTTGTGCTTGTGGTTGTTCATTTGTCTTCCCGGGTTTGTCTGTCCAATGGATTATGTTTTTTTAATTTGTTCCTTAGGTATATTTGTCCTTTTTACCATTTACTTGTTTGTGCATTTTACACCATTTTCGGGAAAACTGTCGAGTCGTTCTAGGGGATTTTCCCCAAAGTTATAAATAATGAGGAGGGAATTCTCTGTTGTTATAAGCATAACATTCTTAGTTTTGATTACTTTTGTGTTTTATTATCTTAAAAAAAACCTGATCTTTAGTTTAGTTGTATTTAAAGACCACAAATGAGAAAAGTAAAACATTTAAGGATGATCGCTGGTCTAATAGGAAATAAATAGGATTTGAAATAGGTGTTTTAGTTTGAGAGAACATATGAATAGTAAACAAATAAGCAAGAAAAAAATATAGGTTCATATGCTTATTTTAGAGCTATAAGGCCTTGAAAATTTGCAGGAAATGGGTTTTCTCTGGATTTTTCATTGTCTTTGCATTTACAACTTCAGTCTCTCAAAAATGTATGAAAAAATAAAAAGGATTTCATAAAATTTTGTCAAATACCATTTTAAGGTATATATGATTGAATTATAAAAGAAAAAGTGGGGGTTCATAGGCAAAAAATTTCATGTTTAAGAAATGGATAAAAGCCGAGGATTCCGAAAATCTGACAAAAAGACCAAAACATGACCAGCGAGCATCCTTAAGAGAACATTAACTGATTAGATGGGATACAACTCTATAAACACGACAATGGGTACAGGTCCAACATCATCTTAGATATTGGAACACGGTAACGGTCAATCAATTCATAATGACGACTGTAAAATTTCATAAGTGATGACATCAACTTATCCCTGATAAAACCCAGGTTTAGAAGCTTTTGTGACAGCAGTAATCCTCTTTGTCGAAGTCGGGGTAACTGGCGCGTGCCCTTGAAAATCGGATAAGCTGAGAAACGTAGACGCCATATGCAGGCGATGCTGGTATATTGCTACTCAAGAAGGGAAAGTTAACAATAGGAAAGTTGAAGTCATCACGTTTGTCATAATTTTTGTCTTCAAATGTCCCTCATTGTAAATTTCAAGAAACAAATTCAAATATTAAGCGGAATTTGGTTTATCTGTAGTATCCTTAATTTCAAACTCACTGGGGTAGATGAGATCTAGAAAGTCTTGGAATTTGTCGTTTTTTAAGGACAACACGTCATCTATATAACGAGAAGTGAAATTAAAGGAAATGGTCAAAATAATGCTTAGTATCATCATATAGAACTCGAATATGATTCGCAATCTTAGGCATTACTTAATTCTCAAGACATCTTTATGACAACTTTTCATTTTAATAAATGTCTTTATTTAAACATACTTACAACTCATAAAAACAAACATACAATAAGAAACACAATATTTTAAGTCAATCATTTCTTCTGTACGTCATGCCAAACTAATTGGTGAGTAAACATCGATCATGTATAGTCTCAATGTAGGATTTCATACAAACTGATCGTGCTAGCTGAATTTGTACACACAAGCAAAAGTTTCCTGTGTTTGTTAAAATATACCGCAGTTGGCGAATTTAATCCATCTGACTGTCGTAAGAGCACCTGCCTGTGTTGACCATCGGGGGATATGCACAGTAATGTGTTTGAAATAAACCCAGTGACAAACACATGACCTTCACCATCGACGCTAAGGGCTTGTGGGAAATTCAACTCATCGTGATTGAACTTGTATACTTGTTCATGATCAAACGTTGTGCAGTGTACCGTATGCGTCGTGTAATGGGTATAAAATAGTTTTTCCGCATCTCCGGTCATGAATGTTTCCCTGGTTACCTCAACCGGAAGTGTTTTTATCTTGTGACCTTTTAAGTCTAGTACTTGGATTCCTTCACCGGCAACCGACACAGAAATATTGCCATCAGTGAAAACTATTCCAGAACACTGGCCTGAAATCTTAAATTTATTCACAGCAACCTTTTTCGTGACATCCATCACTTCAACTGAGTTGCTGTCTGGCAAGGAAACTGCAACTTGGTTTTTCCCAATTTCAGTTATGTCCCATGGTGAACAAGAAAGCGGCATATCATGGTGATAATTTCCAGATTCGGAATACAGAAGTAAACGATTGTTATACTTGTCAGCCAATACAATTCTCCCATCTTCAAGAATAATACCACTGTTTATGTAGAGCCCATTTTCACCCTTTTTGACTTGTATCTTTTTCTTCAACTTCAGCTGAACAGGTTTAAATATCCACGGAACATCGACGTGTGGTTGTTTAGCATTTCCCATCAACAAAGATAAATGGGATGGAGATTCAGTTATGTGAATATTTCCAAAGCTTGGGAGCACCATTGGTATATTGGTCAAAGGTTCGTCAAATTTTACAGACATCTCATACTTATAAAGACGCTCGTGGAGGGTTTCTAGGAAGGTCTCCTGTTCTTGGCTCATGGCTTGAATTTCGCATGTGGCAAGGAAAAGTTGAATATTATTTTTCTTCCCCTTTACTTCCTCGAAATCTGATCTGATTCCCTCTACTTTAGCCTGCTTTTGTCTTATTGCCTCCGCTTGTTGGGTCACATTATCTGCGCACTTTTTGTATTTGGACGCCAAGTCTTGACGAAGCTTATTTTCAATTTTGTCAAGATATGCGTTTAGTACTTTTCTTTTCTCGGATATTGATTTCTCCATTGCCTCCCTTTGGTCCTCTAAATCCGTCAAGACCTTTTCTCTGTTTCGTAAAAAGTTATCTACATTGACGGTTAATGTGTCAAGCCTCTCTTCCAAACCCGTCATAGCAACTTTTGGCTGAAATCCTTTCAAGGCATCATCGAAGTCAACTACACCTGTGCAGTTCCCGTGAAAGACCGTGACACAAATAATGCAACAAGGTTGGTCATGTGAAAGACAATAAGCGTCGTATTTCTTGTTATGTGTGATACAGCGCATGGGCACTTTGAACGGATGGGACTCCATTAATTCATATTCTTGAAGAGTGCATAGGTGGTGCCCTCTTGTAGCCTTTGATGACTGATGATGTCGCTGGCATTCCTTGCACAACATTTCCTCACAGTTTGAACACCAGAATTCCGCATCTTTTAAAGCATTATGATAACAGCAAGGTTCACACAATTTTGAACTTGAAGACATCTTTAGATCTGAAAAATATTGAAATAACTTTTAAACTTGTATTTTTATTACAATTTTAAATTTGAATTCAAAGACGGAGATACCATTTTTTTGCACATACGTGTCGTAAAATAGAGATACAGTGTAGATGTCGTAAAAAAATTGTACCGCAGAGCGGATTTGCAACTTTCGTTGTGCGCATATAGTGATAGTAAGCGCTTCAGTAAGCTTATGTATAGAAATAAATTTCAAATTCAAATTACTTAATTGTCCTTAAACATAGTTTGTGACAACAAAAAAAAAACAGATTAACAAATACACAATATTGAAAATTATCAACACCAAGAACAAGCAAAAAGTGACTAGTTTCAAAGACTGCTTTAAAAAGGAACCGGTGTTTTTTACTTGCTGGGAGGACGCTGGGTTCAAAATAAAGACAAGCTTTTCTTCATCGGTTAAATTTGTGAAATTTGAATCTTCGGCAGAAAAATTTCGAAAACTTATTTGTCGTAACGCTTCATTTAATTTACAATTATATAAAACTACCTAGAAGCCTCTAAGACTATAAACCAGATAGAACATGTACTGATAAGAAAACAAACGAGAAAACAATTACTTCATATGAGAGGAGATGATCAATACCTCCTTTAATCAAATATCAAGCTTACGCCAGCAATTGAGATGTACAAAAAGATTTGATCTGAAGAGATTGAGATGACAATGGTGATACCGTATATTGACAAAGGAATATCGAAGTGACAAAACATTGGGAAAAGTCCGTAAATTCAAAAATCCAAATGCAAGCCATACTCATGAGAATGGAACATAACAAATAAATGCCACAAGGATATATGTATAAATAAAAAAAACGTTAATGAACTAAACAGAATTTGAACAACACAGAAACTAAAGCGCTAGCCATGTAAACTCCCACTAAAAAACCGGCAGTGAATCAGGAAGGGTTAAGATCATATAAAAAATAATATATAAATAAACAATTTTTTCTCTCTCAATTTTTGGATAAAAATTCTTTGATAAAAATTACAGTTATATCAATAATAATAAATTTATTTGAAATGCAAATTTATACTCCGAATGGGTTGACAGCATTATTTAAACATTAAAATAACCTAATTAAAAATTAGACCGGAAATAAATCAAATAATGTTGAAACAAATCCAGATTCCACTTTCCTCAGTACTATGGACTTTTTATAAATGCATAATATTGTTAGAAGATAAAATGAGTTTTAGATTTTCAAAAGGTGAATAATTATTTATACTTGGTTGTATGTCATTGATGTTATTGAAGCAATCCTGTCTTAACATGTCATATTTTGGACAATTGAAGAAGAAATCTATTTCATCCTCTATCTCATTTAAATTACATTTTTGACATATTTTGTATTCTCTTTTGATGTTTTTATACCGTCCTCTTTCAATTTGTAAAAAGTGGTCACTAACTCTCATTTTTATAAGTTTTTTTCTATTTTCAAAGTTTGTTTGAATTAAAAAAAAATCAGTTTGATATTGAGTTTTTATTTTACTGTATAAGTATATTTTCAACATCATGAATATACTAAACGTACAATATATTATTAACTAGTTGTCTAAAATATGTTATAAATTGGCTATGCAATACTAAATGTCAAGAACTAATAATAAACAAAAAACTGGACCAATACGGATCGCCGAAGCCAAATGCAGCTGTCCGAGGCCCAATGCGACTGTCCTTGGACATAATACAGGACCAATATGAAAAAGCCCATTCAATAACCCTATAATATTTGGTAGGGGAGCATTGGTTTTCTTTTGGCTTTTTTGTTGTCGGGGAGCGATGTTTTATATTTTTGTTATATGGAAAAATTCCCGCCAAACATAAACACACGATCCCCTAATACCAAATGATAAATCATAGCAGTTCCCTGAAATGGAGATAGACAGAGAAAAAAATCCAAAACCATTTTTTTGTCAATTTGTGATCCTAATAGAAAAATATAGACAAATATCCCAGATATTAAGGATGCAAATCAGACATTAGCGTAATTATGATCTATTCAAGATCAAAATAATCAATTAATTTGTAACATAAATGAAATATGCAATAATGTTCTATTGATTTTGACTTGTTTTAAATGTATAAGCTAATTCTGAAGTATATATATATATATACAGTTGTGTCTATTTTGAATTATTTCAACAAACAGGGGAACCAAGGAGGGTTTTTTTTTGCATAACTGATAAATTTATATTTCAAGGATACATGTATAATTAAAAGAATGGGAAAAAATAAGGACCAGCAGAGGGATTCATAATTTGGTGACCAAAGTAATACTATACAGACAGTTTAAACTAAAGGGGAACAAACTCACAAACACCCCCCCCCCCCCCCAAATCAAGATCCCGCCATTGCCTACGTTTACTTATTTATTATGGTGATGCACCGTCTTTTTTTTTTAAATACTGAATGCAAGTCGATAAATTTGTACCTTTCAAGGTTGCAACAATAATATTGTAAATTTTACTACATGATAAATTATTTAAACAAGAAAACATTTTTTCCTACCTGTATCAACGTGTTATACCCAAATGCGTCGAAATATGTTTATTTATGGTAGGATTTCCTTTACATCGACCGATATGATTTAAGGGCAAGGTCAATAGTTAAATTTAAAAGAGCAGTTTTAATTCAATTGAGATAAATGTATATAGGTGTTTATTTATAAGGCAAAAAAAAACAAAACATAAAGACCGTATTCGATTCAGAATATATGTTGATTTTATGTTGAGGGGAGGCGGTAGGTAAGAAAGTAATCTTGGATCCTAGAGATAATTTTTTTCTTGACATCTGATAGACTGTTCGTTTTCTTTTTTTTTTTGTCTGACAAGCAATCATGCTGGACCTTTCCCGGGTTAATTCGAAGCATTTTCACCGTTTTTAGTTTCCTTTCCAGACCAAATCTTGGAGCCTGTTTTTTTTCTGATTCCGTCCTTGCGCTCACAACCACTGCCCCCCCCCCCCTTTTTCAATGAATATTTTTTTTCTATTTGTACAGCTGCCCGGATGGAAATTGTGAATACTGGAGCGATAATTACATATTTTGTAGAGTTGATTCAAGTTGCAAAATGACAAAAAGTAAAAAAAGCCAAAATTACAAAAAGCCAAAAAGCCAAAATTACAGAAAGACAACAATGCCAAAATTAGGAAGCAACCATATGATTTTTATGGGTGGGGGCCTAGAATCAAATGTTTAATCCTACCTAGTTTTTTCGTCTAAATTTTGGTCCTGGATTTTATTACAACTTCGAATTCCAAAATTACAAACAAAAAAAAAAAACAAAAAAAAAAAAAAAAACAAACAAAAAAAAACAAACAAAAAAACAAAAACTAAAAATCATAATTTAATAAAAGACAGAATCATGTATTAACAAATTCTCTGACTTGGAGTCTTTGAAACTCAATTTTTGTAGCAACTTTAATTTCAGCTGCGGCAAAGAAACATAAAGTACATTTAGTGACCCAATCGAAAAAAATTTCCTAGAAAAAGTTCCGAATGGGGTTAGCAGAAGACTTGTGTTCAGTAATTTGTCCTCCGTTCCAATAATACTTTATTTTTTTCTACTTTTGATAGATTTAACTTTTTTTCTGTTCTAACATTTTCTTTATTGCGGATTTAATATCCATAAGTAAAGTCGAGAAATACCAAAGGGATTTTCGTCGGAGGGGAAAAACAAAACAACTGACAAACTACGGTGAATAACGAAGACAAGACCAAAACACTACAATTGAAAACTGATATATTTGAACAACATGGACCCCACCAAAAAACCGGGAGTAGACTCATACAGGGGCTTAACGCACATCTGATAATAGAATGAATTCTGAGTCGTTCAATGCAGAGCGTGTCCCTTTATAAAACACTAGAATTTATTTCCCTCCCAAAAATCCAGTATAAGATAAGCCAATCCTATTTAATATAAATTCTTTATTGGGACTTTGTAATATACAAGTAAAACAATCTTTCTATACTCTCTGATTAACTGTTTACAGACAAAAACGATAAAATGTGAAGCTAATGAGAAAGTGATCAATGAAAACAGTAATAATCTATGGAAAGTGCTAACACCTTATTAGTGGCGAGAGATCATGTGTTGTGTTTTGTTGCTAATGTGAAATGGTCTACAGATTTACTGATCTTTGCAGAAAATCGGATTGTTTCCAAATTTTCAAATCTGGCGCATAAAAACTAGAATGAATGTTTTGCTATACCTCTTGGTGGATATCTTGATTCAATTTAATTTCTGGGTTATGATGTTTATAATTTAAATCTATTTTTTGAAAGTTCTTATCACATTTCTTCTTTGTAGATGCACATTTGATTTTTTAAAGTTGGAGACAAGGAAGGCATTTGATTAAGTGAAAGGATCCAAAGTCGGTGAAAAAGGGCGGACTCAAATATGTGGCGTGTTGAATATAACAATGCATGACCTTTAAAAACAGGGAAATTTAGATTTTATGTATTTTAAGACCTAAATAACATTTTCTTCTTTTTTTCTTTCAATCTAATTAAAAACCGATCTCTCATCTCTCCCGTTTTCTGATATGTCGCGTGGGAGATCTAACGAAATCCGCTTTGAGGTCACATGTGAGTGAACTGGAACTTATGAATTTATAATGACATGCAAATGAGTTGACTTCCTATCAGTAAGCCAATCAAAAAAGTTTATGAATTCTGGGGACTGACGATTTCTTCGTAATCAACTTACAAGATCACGTAAGCCGCAATTTCATTGGTCGAACAGGACACACCTACGAGGTCACTCACATGTGACCTCAAAGCGGGTTTCGTTAGATCTCCCACGCGACATATCAGAAAACGGGAGCGATGAGAGATCGGTTTTTAATTAGATTGTTTTTCTTTTTATCGTATTTTCTTTGCATTGTTTATCGCTCTTGTATATATGTGAAGGAGAGGTTACAATGTAAAGTCAAGAAATACCAAAGGGATATTCAGGCGAAAGTGGGAAAGGGGGTCGAAAACAACTGACAAACTCCGGAGAACAACGAAGACAAGACCAAAACAATACAAACACTCAATTAAAAACTAAAAACATATGAACCACATGGACCCCCCAAAAAAACCGGGGGATAGACTCAGGTGCTCAGGAAGAGTAAGCAGTCCCTGCTTCTTGCAAGGACACCCACGTACCATGCTGCCCATGTCAAATCCGGTATGAGGAAGGCACACCATCAATGAAACAGGTCCATTTTCATTTGGGAATTGGTTTTTCATACCTGTCAACCAAATCATGATGAAGTCCATAAAACTCTAATAAGGATTACTGCAGCTTAAATATATGTTAGCTAATAAAGCATTGAGTGCTTTTTCTCATTAAGACTACACAGGAATCTTAAATACCAAATCTTAAATAGGGAATAAGACATCCATTGAGAATATACATTATCATTGTATAGGAACGTAATATTCTCTGTAGAAAGTAACCAAACATAAGCGTGCAATATTAAAAAAAATATTTGGAGGTCACATGTCATAAATGGCTCTTTCTCATTGGATTAAAAATACAACTGTATAATAATCGACGATATTGCACGGAGAGCAATATTGCATTGTAAGGAAGATGTCTTTTATAGTTTTTCGGGTTATTTCCGGGATCTGTGTGATGTTGCCATACAATAAAAGGGTTATTGCACGAAATTGGGAAATATTGTCTCTCGTAGTATATTACATCGCACTCCCAAGCTCGTGCAATATTACATTCTACTCGGGACAATATTTCCCAGTATTCGTGCAATAACCCTATATTATTTTATAATAAAATTCTTTGATACCAATTTTGATGCAGAAAATATGCACATTTCGTCGATTTACGACTCATCAGTTGTGCTCAAGGTCTAAAATGTTGAAAATCAAAACAACAATCCAAAACGTTGCAGAGCAAATGCAAAAATGGCAAAAGTGGTAAAGCCATAACCATCTAAGGACATAGCTATGCACGAAGGAGATACTCCTTACATTTCACAAATTTTAGAATTTTTTAACAGTAAATTTTAAGTATCAATTTCGGGCTAGTATCAAAATACTAGCAACTGAGCTGGGGATACCCTCGGGGACTTGGAGTCCATCAGCAGCGTGAAATAAAAATAAAATAGACAATGAAATGAAATAAATATATAAATGATAAAAAATGGCAAAAAATATAATAATGATAATAATAAAATAAATAAATAAAAAATAAATAAATAAAAAAATAAATAAATGATAATAGAAAAATAATACATGATTAATTCAATCAACCGTAATGATTTTCCTGGAAAATTAAGAAACAGTAACAGTTATAATTTTCTTACATAACATAAGACTTTATATACAAAAAGGTATCGAACATTTTTGTACCTAATTTTTCAATACTACACTGACGAGTAAAAAAAAAACAAACCTCCTTGCAGAAATCAAAAATCCCCAGAGAGTTCCAACTACCACTCTGAATTAAACATAAGATTTGTCTGGAGTGAAACCAATCCTATCTTTATATCGTGGATCAATATTATATACCTGTTGTAGCCATTTAAAGCCGAACCAAACATGTCAGATCTGATAAATTTCTTTTCCCGTCACTCAATCATAATATCCAATAACTGAGTATCTTTTTCCGTCAGTAAAACATCATTGGAAAGATCCGAATGAAAATAAGCAGTACTTTTATGTCAACTGTGGGATTCAGTTGACGTATTGTACTTTGGTCGACGTCAGATGTGTTTTTTCCGAATGGTTGGGGCGGAGTATGAGCGTGGCTGTGGGGTTACTTGACTATAATATTGGTATATATTGCACGTGGTGCACACTAAATAGCGGGTTATTTGAAAGTGTGCACCCTGTGCATTGGGGTTATTTCGAATAGACTGAAAACAAAATTACAGTCAATCCTTATAATTTAATTCAAAATGTTGTTTTGATGTCTAAAACGTTGGGATTCCTTTCATGGTGTCATCGTAGAAAAGAAAATTTAGTCTATGATATGTAAGACGAAAATTTGTTTGACCAAGCAAATGACGCGTTACATCCAATATTAAATTATTGTCACATAAATTAGTAAGTAAGCAAGTAAGTAATTTCTTGATTATCTACGAAAGCTTATTTGGGTCAAAATTTATGGTGAAGAAAATAAAATTATAACGTGGCCCGGCACTATAACTTTTTACCAAAATATGCTGTCGTAGATATCACGGTATTTCACCACTTCAAATTTAAGATGAATAAGAATATATATTCTCCAATCAAGGGTCCCCGCTAGGGACAAAATATTACAATGATTTAACAGTATGAACATACAATAGATTGATCATAAACATTTAGCATATATATAGCACTATATACAAAGCAATTACAAATCAGTAGATTTTGTAGTAAGATAACTAGATACAACAAGAGCTTTATCAGACCGCTTGGATTTAAAAAAATATTTTTCTCATATATTCAATATAAATATAGAAATGCGCTATGGAGTCACGTTTCCCCCCAAAAGAGTAAATAATTTGAAAGATCAATAAACAGTCCACCTCGCAGGTATAAACGGGTGCATATAATTGTAGAACTGTGTTTGTTCAGATTTAACATTTTGTGCTGAATCGGGCATGCACATTTCAGCATGATTTTGAATAAGCACGAATTTACAACAAGAGTGGACACACTACATTTCTCGCCTGCGTATGCACATGCACACAGAATAATGAGTATCTGATACCCGACATTGCAAGTCAATGCGTTAAAAGAAATAGTATGGTCAGGTGATAATTTGTCTGAATAAATCTCATGCATGTCATTCAAGCCTAAAACTGTGTCCAAGGCGAAGTGACAGGTCTCAGACCGGTATGTACCCACCAAGCACTATCTATAAACCAAATATTGTTGGTCTGTGTATTGCAGTTGCTGAGAAATGGATATTATCCCAAAACGTGAAACAAGTTAGTCAAGGATGAAATAGAGGTCAAAGGTAAGGTGTTAGATGTTAAATTGGTATATACTAAGAACTTCAATCATCCAAATACTGTGGGTCTAGTTACAAATGTAGTACAGTTGCTGAGAAATAGACTAAATCCTGAAAATGTATATTAAGTCACTCAAACATGAAATTCTGGTCAAGTTCAGCTGACAGGAGTTAACCGACATGTACCCACTAAGAACTATTTATTGACCAAATATGATAGATCTTGGTATTAAAGTTGCTGAGAAATGGACCTAATCTCGAAAATGTGACAAAGTCACTCAAGCATGAAATTGAGGTCAAAGTCAAGAGACAGGTGACAGACTTGCAAGAACCCACTAAGAACTATCTATAGACCACACATGGTAGGTCTATGTATTACAGTTGCTATAAAATGGACTTAATCAAAAACTTGGACGAAAGTCACTCAAGCAGCATGAAATTGAGGTCAAGGTCCAAAGACAAGTGTCAGACTGGCATGTACCAACCAAGAACTATCAATAGACCAAACACGGTGAGTCTACGTATTACAGTTGCTGAAAAATGGGCTTAATCAAAAACTTGGAGTGAAAAAACCATGAAATTGAGGTCAAGGTCCAGAGACAATTGTCAGACTCGCATGTAACCACCAAGAACTATCAATAGACTAAATACATTGGGTCTAGGTATTACAGTTTTTGAGAAATGGACTTAATCACAAAAATGTGACGCAGGTCACTCAAGCATGAAATTGAGGTCAAGGTCAAAAGGCAGGTGTCAGACTGACATGTACCCACCAAGAACTATCTATTGACCAATTATAATCTAGGTACTCTAGTTGTATGTATTATATGTGCAAAGTTATTAAAGTTTTAAAAAAGTTTACGCCGTCGCCGCCGGAAAGTAATACCTTGATCTCGCCTTGCAGGAGAGACAAAAATCTGTTATCTGGGTATACATGATAATATCATCATGCAGTTTCACATTGATTTATGCATATAATTGTAGACCTAGTAGGGATGCCCCGAACTATCATTTTCTGCTGATTAGGGCATGCACATTTCTACATGATTTTGAATAAGCACGAATATAAAAAAAAAATCTGTTATTTGGGCATAAAACACAGTATATGTTACACTAACTGTGCATATAATTGCCGGGATAACTGCAGACCTAAAATTACCTCGATTTACCATTTTTTGCTGATTCAGGCGTGTATGGTACTTCATAAATTCGAATAAGCACAAATATACAGAAATATGTTCATCTGGGCATAGAGCATTTAGCAGAATATTGCATAAGTGTGCATAGTACATTTGTCGTACTTTTCATTAAAATTTTATTATAGATAGTCAAGTATATGCTTTTATCATATATTTGGTAACTAAATACAGGAGTTTTGAATATACGATAAAGCCCATGATGCTGGTCCGTATCTGACGTCTATGACGTCATACCCTTTATCGCATAGCTTTTTTCGATTTATTTTGCAATTTAATTTTTTTTTTTTTTTTTGTATTTTTTTTTTTTTTTTTTTGGTATTTTTTTTTTTTTTTTTGCAGCCGGGGGGGGGGGGGACTTCATGGCCAAAGCAAATGGACGATACATTTGTAAGTCACCCAGATGTATGGGTCACCGAGGGTCAATGCTACAGGACTATATATTCATAGATCTTCACTTAAAAAAATGGACATAAAGTAGTTGTGATAAATAGGTACACTTGGGATAGTCCTCCTAATGATATATTCACAACGAAATTCATTATATCAAGTCATCCAAATCCAGAGATCAAGGGGAGGTTCTAAAGCACACTTAATATCCCAAGTGAACAAGCTCACTCAACATACTGAAGAAAGTGAATAATATATATATAATTCAGCTTGAATAGACCTATAGTATATACTGTAAAGAGACAAGCCATCTGATACCTCTCTATAATTCAATGTAAACATGGTACTCCAGAACAAGCCGAGTTGTAACTTACTAGGTACAAATTTTGAGAGGGTCACACAGAGTATATAAGACCTCAGTATTTTCAGCACAGTTCTTGTATATGATGAGTACCATTTTATCAAAGTTAGTTATCATACCGTTACACTTGAATAGAAATTGAATTTCATCCTCAACTTCATTTTTGGAGCACCGAGTACATACTCTATCATGTCGGGAAGGGGGGGGGTTTCTATAGCCAGTTTATGTGCTGATGCAAATATAAGTAAAATCGTGATCTGACAAAGGCCTAAATTTTTAATGCATACATAGATATATCGTATCATCGTAATTACAGCCGTAAATTATTCGGTTATCCTGTAATTCTATGAAAAATGCAGTACACTATTTTAAAATTGGCTGTTTTACATATCTAATTGAATATAAGCCTTTGAATAATTCATCGAGTTAAGTATATACATCTATCCTGAAGTTTATCGAGTGGCATACTGTATTAAGTTCCAAACACGAACAAGTGATTGATAACTGTACCCAGTGCCTCGGTGTTGTAAATTGATTTTTACCAATATGAAACAATAATGACAATTTTTAGTAAACTGTTTTGCGTGTATTGACAATGAAACAAAGTTTAGGGTATCGGTTTTTAAAATGTCAATAAAAGATACAGCTCGCAGAGTAAATGGTATTTGATCTCGGGACTCACAAAAAAAAAAAAAAAACAAACGAAATCGTGCCTGAAGGTAAGCATTTCCTAATACGATGGTCATACTTGCAGAAATTCTAATTAGATTGTGCTCGACACCTGGTTAATTCCTAATTGGTTAGAAAACTCGCAGGATCAAGAAATGCTGTCGTATATTCATGTGTACTTTAGATATAGTTTCAGTTTCCGCTATATGGATGATGTTTTTGCGACTTAATAATCCTTACTTTAAGGATTGCCTACATCTCGTCTATCCCAGTGAATTTGAAATTAAAGAGACCACAGACACACATAATGTTGTCTCATATCTAGATTTGTACTTGTACATAAATGATAATGGACGATTGAAATCAAAACTTGATGATTTTAATTTTCCGATTGTGAAATTCCCCTTTTTTAGCAGTACATGGTGTACATTTCACAGTTGATTCGTTTCTGCGCCGCGAATGTAAATTATACGGCGCAGAGCGAGATTGCTGTCACACTAAACTTTTAAGACAGGGTTATGTCTCTGTTGATTTCATTACTCCAAAAGTTTTATGGTCGTCATTACGAATTGATTGACCGATACGAAGTTCTATCTCGCGAATGAGACTAGATATCTTCAGTAAGATTTGACGTTTTCTGGAAATTTTAGCAGTAACCAACCAATTTTACGACTTTTCTATCCAAAATTGAAAATGAGTAATTATCCTTCTGAGCAGTATTTAGCGTCATACTAGACAAGCTTCTAGCTGCTGATTATTCCAAAGGCCATATGAGTGTCCTGTCGCCAGATACAATTAATAAACGACTCCCCTTACGGACCATTCCATCAAAGTCTGGTCTCCATTTGCCTACCTTTCAGATATTTTGAATTCAGATCTTTCTATTTCAGGAACACATACCACATGACAGACCTCCTGTACTCAACTTTGAAATGGGGCCACGCAGGAACCATTTCGCGGGTGTTTGGCAGAGAAAATGTTTGTATATTTTTTTCATTTTTTGTTAATGGTGGCTTTTTCGGTGGAAGGTCTGGTAAACAATTGATAAAGAGTACTTAAGGACTATTATACCGATTTGGTCTCAATTGATTTTTTTCTATTGTTGGTTGTAGGTCTGCCAAAGTTTTATCCCAAATGTCCCGGTGATT
This sequence comes from Mytilisepta virgata, assembly GCA_028015205.1. Lineage (NCBI taxonomy): Eukaryota > Metazoa > Mollusca > Bivalvia > Mytilida > Mytilidae > Mytilisepta > Mytilisepta virgata. Next base: position 9,574,398 of record CM051508.1, on the reverse strand, counting down.
TCAGAGGCGAAGACTATTTACGCGAATTGACGCATTAACTTATATGGGCTTTGTAAACAGATTTGTTTGATATTAATGCCCCCTGTATTAATAATCTGCAATAAATGAGGTACTTTTTCATCCCAAATACTTACAATTCATCTTGGTCTCCTTCAGTTAGAATAAAAGTCATCGGTCGTCAATAGTAACGTCGTTGCTAAAGCGACGCAACAATAAAACGGGAGATAATATCATTGCAGGCACAAAACTTGAAAAAAAAAATTTTAATTGAAAACTTTCGTTGTAGATTTTAATACGGGTATTCTTAAAAAAATCATAAAATTGATTTAAAGACTGGCGTACATCTTTTCAATTGTATCGCGTTATAACTTTCAGAGTTAAAGATGTGACAACTATGTCATTTAATATAATGTGTGCTTTTAGGGAGCAATCATTTGATTTTTGAGGGATCGGTGAAAGGAAGTGTTCCTGTAATATTTTGCACGGAATTCACAAATCTAATTGCATTTTAGAGCAAATTAAGAAAAAATACTATTTAAATGTAGATTATGTTGCCAGTATTGCATCATTCCTGCACTTTTTCACCACATTTTTTCAGGTGTCTTTCTTTAATGAAGCCTGTATTTGTTTTCAATTTGTTTCCTTCCTTCATCCCTCCCTCTAAACAAGACCAAACTCGGGTCTGGACCTGCGTCTCATCATGCAATTCATTGATCCGCAAACATGATATTGCTGCGCGACAGTTCCAAATATTGCCGTCACGCTGCATCTCAACTACAATATTGTAATATTTTGCATTGATCCACGTGGTTACCATGTGCCGTTTTGACATCGGGCACTTGTTCATTGATTTTTACTTAACGCTGGGACATGACAGCATATGTAAACGTTTTCAGTTATTTACCTGTGCCCTCACGATCATTTGTGTTGAGATTTTTCAGTGTTTAGTCATTTGTATGTATGGATAAGTGAGAAAGTTTACCTCTTGTCGTGTGTGTAACAACTTTCATTTTCATGTTGTACGATTTCCGGTAGAAAGCATGCGCAAGAATTGTATGCAAATTTGTTTGTGGAATGTGACCTGACGTGACCTTGTTTGTAAATTTTGTCGGAAAGCGAGTATGAATACGATCTGAGTGAATTTGAGCATTACGATTAATTTATGAATTAAAGTACAAATGATATTTATTGTCTAATTGCAATGTATTTTATGAACATTTTAGTGTTCCGTAAACATCTTGTTTACGCTGTATAGTATTTTTATGTGCTTGTCGGGGATTATTTTTCGGTCCTTTTCGGATGCTGAACCGATATCCCCGACGGTTGCTATGAACGCACGCTCGTTGCCCCGACTGTTCTAGGGGATATATAAAGGATTTTTCCGACAGATTGAGGTCTTCTTCTTCTTCCACGTCTTCTGGCTCATTATCAGTCGAGTAGCTTCAGCTTATTCAGTTTCTTACACATTTTGGTTAGTAATCATGTTTTTCGCGAATTTCCGAATATTTTCCAAAGACCTTTCCTTACTTTTGGTATTTCTTATTCAAGTTTAATGTTCTCTTAAACTTGTATAAAAAATTAACAGACTATTTAGATTTTTCCTGACTTTGAATCATTCTAGTGATGTTTAAAACTAAGTCAGAATTAAACTTTGAGTCAAACTGTATTTTCCCATTGATCTGAATTGCAAGTAGCACAAAATTTCTACTTGATCAGATTCGTTTTAACCCTATCAGTTATTTCATTTTGTAGAAATAAAGTATTTGCCATTTTCCCATGCCCCTTTTTCATGTAAGGGTTAGGAATCATTTCATGGTTAAGATTTGGACATAGGAATCCTGATTCATTGCGTTTTCCTATAAATCAGAGAAACTCACAGTTTGCTAGGAATCCTGCAATATAACATTGTCTGATATCATGTTATGCAGAGCAATAATTTCATATTTCTAAACTTTCAAGTATAGGGATAAGTTAAGGGTTATAGGATTTTCATATAAGTAAAGGATAGTTAAAAGTAGGAGTAAAAGTTATTTTAACTTCTGTGCACTCCAGAAGTTCATTTGTATTATTGAACAATTAACAGTTCAAAATAAGGGATATTATATGCTGTAGTATATAAGTTTACCATAGTAAAACTGGTTGAACACTGAGGCTTATTTTCATATATTGTCAATAGAATAACAAAGTAATTGTTATAAAATTTATTGTTATGAGTAATGCATTGTTAATTGAATCAGAATAATAGAATATCTGCTCAATACAGTCTTCTTTCTTCAACATAATTATCTCCCATATATCAGCAGCAAAGGCCCACATCTACAGTTCCCTGGCTATCTCGTGAGACATTAGACCCTCTTGCTGTCCAACAAGAGACTAATTGATTGCCAGATAGTCCCTGTTCTCTTCAGATAGTCTGTCGGTATCAGTCTTAAGTTAGAGATCTCCCTCTGGAGTGTCGTTGGTCGTGCTTGTACCATATTCTTGGAGAGTCACCTCCTCCACAGTTGGTATCACTTCCGTCGAACGCATAACAGAGTGTGTGTTTAATATTTCCACAGACTAAATTGAGAGAACAGGTCCTTTTCATAAGTTTATTCTTTTCAACTGAGATTGTAATATTGAAATTTGTTGGATTATTCCCCATGTCCCATGTCCCTTTATACATATCAATGTAAATGTTCAGAGACAAAATACACATAAAAACATAAATAACCTTGTTCTCAAAAACATTCAAGATTAGTTGTCTAATCTTGCATTCATTCACTGTGAATTAGTGTCATAGTAGTGCTGGTAACCTGAAAATAACAATCTATTGTCACAGCAGTATTTTGGGGAAAAACGAGTGGACCCCTCCCTTGACCGCTACAATATATATAAAATCATTCCGTTTTGTAGAAGCCAAGAAATCTTTCACGAAAATTTTTCTAGTGTTTTGAGTATTGTATTGTTGAATTTTAAACTATCGGCTGCACAACAGATCCAAAAATAGCTTACCCGCTACAACTCAACATTAACAAGCTGCAGACAAAATATAAAATCATTCCCCTTTGTAGAAGCTAAGAAAATTTTTTTTTATTGTTTTGAGTATTGTTGAAATTTTAACTGTCGGCAAACAGGAAGTGGCTGCACTACAGATCCAAAAATGGCCTAAACCTACAACTCAACATTTATGAAGCTGCAGACAAAATATAAAATCATTCCCTTCTGTATAAGCCAAGAAAAATTTCACGAACATTTTTCTAGAGTTTTGAGTATTGTTGAAATTTTTAACTATCGACAAACAGGATGTGGCTGCACGACGGATCGAAAAATTGCTTACACGCTACAACTTAATCTGTTAATGAAGCTGCAGACAAAATGTAAAATAATTCCCTTTTGTAGAAGCAAAAAAAAAAAAAAAAAACTTTGACGCAGGTTTCCTACCCAAGGTCTTTCGGACAGACAGACGGACGGACGAAGTCAAGCGGTTACTAGACCTGATTTCGCCGTTGGCGACAAGGTAAAAATTGAATGCTTGTTCCTTTTTTATCATAGCTGTTAGAAAGCGCTGGACTGGGTTGAACCAAGAACTTTAATAGCGATATATAGAATAAGATTTATAAATCATTTTGTATGGAAAAGTTGTTCATGTTTCAAGTATTCTTTAATCAGCATCTATCCGGATATGACAAATAGACTAGGTGATAGCTTAACAGCTAGAATACTGAACACATAATTTATCTTAAAATACAGATTCCCGGCCTTTCTTTATACAAAGAAAAAAGCTCAATTTCATATGTATTACTTCAAACTTTTGTTCGAATTTTCTACCTTCGTCTAATACTTATCAAAATGTAAATATTTCAATTTGATTAAAATTCACTGTACTTTTGTTTGGTTTGTGTCATGAACTATATTGACAGTTTGCATGACAAATAAAAAGTCGAATTACTATTAAATATTATTAGTATCGAATACTGATACTGGCAACTGGCGAAATCTTTGCCAGTAGTGGCAATAAACATTTTGCAATACAAAATATTAACAAATAACTACTTATAACTCAAGTTCATTGATGAATATGAAGGCATCATGGCTCTAGAAAATTAACGTTAACCATTTAAAACAAGCCTATATCGTAGAAATAGAGTACTGCCACCTTATATTGCCCTTAAACTAAGTATTTTAATATTACATGAGAAAAGAGAGAACTGGTGCTTGTGTGCATGTGTATCCAGCACATTTGCACCACTTCGCTCAGTTTATTCTAGACCCAGGCTTAACCTTTAATAAGCCACACTGAAGTATCAAATATTTCCGGAAAAACTTAACCTCAAAATTGTGAAGCCTCTTGAAATGACGGCAGACGGTGTTTTTTCCCGGGTTACAGTCTCTATGATACGATTGCTTTATACTCGGGATACCAGATCAATTGTTTAGAATAGACTTATCTGCCCAGTGGTGCACCTAGCGTTAAGTACATATGCGTGAAGACGCACTATTGTGGCAAACACACTTAAATTAAAGATGTTGATGACATCTTCTCTTCGTTACAATACAATGAAAAAAGGATGTCGTTTAAAACATTTCTCCCGGTTACATTAAAACATTGCATGTAGCCGTCATAAATTAGATCCCAATCAGAACCCATAAATTACAAGTTATTGGTGAATGGGAAAGTATAGTCTAAATTAACATCCGTGTTTCCTTTAAATTTTGTGTTAGGTGTACTGTTAATATTGAGTCACCGGGAAATTTTTTGAGATTTTTTTTCGATTCAAATTCCAATACAAGGAATGAGAAAATAAACCGGAAATTCCTTCATTATCGTTTGGGCCTACCCTTCTTAACGCCTTTCAAGCCATCAAAGTTCGCTTAACTAATATCCGAGACATGTTCGTTGGAAAATCTGCGTGTCCAACAAATCATCTTTAAAGTGCGAAAGCCAATATATACAATTATGAAGCAAGCTAATTAGCAACCAATAATCATCAAAACAGTTCTATAAGAAATATCACATGTCCCTCGTATCGCATGTAACCATTGGTAACGCGCATCAACCTGTTTTCCAAATATGACCTCAGATATGAGGTTTATATTCAATAGAACCTGTACCGCTCACTGGTATCTATAATTGTATGGTCCATAAAAACCAGCAAAAAACTATAAAAAAAGGATTAATATGCATACCATAAATCATCACCAAGAATTATTTAAAAAAAATATTTACGATTTTATTTATTGGTTTTCCCAAAAATATTTTCAGGGATTGATTTATTTTCATACCAATTGGAAATAACCTACTGCAAAGATAATCATAAATTGGTTTAGTTGTCTAATTGAAAGAGGACAATCTTAAGATAATAGGTGCCAAGTTCAGTTCTGATTAGCCAAATTGAGTTAGAGAAGTCTAATTAATATTCCCTATTTTAAACTAAGTTTGGCTGTGGAAACGCATCTTGGATTTCAAGTCGGCCCCAAAGTAACAACAATTGTTAAGAACCTTTATAGAAACATATTTGTAAAGTTTGCATTCAATTGGATATATTGTTCTTGAGAAGTTTTTACAACTTCAGTCAATCAGAAATTAGAATAGGCTCTGGTGGCCATACAACTTTATCAATCGGCTTGTAACAATCCTTACAAGGAACATATCTGCCAAGTTTGGTTAAATTCTGTTCAGTGGTTCTCAAGAAGATCAAAATGTGAAAAGTTAATGGACGGATGACAGACACCAAGTGCTGGCAATAGGTCACATTGGCCTTTGGCAGGTGAGCTATAATGGTTGGGCATAAAATAACTCACTAGTGCTGCAATTTCTTGCCCCCCTACTTTTACAAAGTGGTTGCTCCCTTACCACAAAAATAAATGGATCCACAATAAAAGTACAATTTATTTTACTATAGTTGAATGCCTTTGTATCAATATGTATGGAAGCAAAGTTTTTTATTTTAATTTTAAAACATCAACACTTTATATGTAAACATTAATATAAAAAAAACATCACACATTCATACATGTACCATTGGTACTGAAATTTTCTTAAACACATTGAAGCATTGCTTCCAGTAAGCAAAATGTGAATTTTCCTTCAAAATTTTTTAAATTGACTGTTGACAATGTAGTGCATTGTTGGAAACCCACAGCTGGTCACACTTACGTTGTATGATGGGTTTCTGATGATGACGTGGTGATGATGACTACATATAAAATAACACCTAACTAAATTTTTTTCCTGATTTCCTATTTTTGGTTATACATTTTTAAACTAGAGGCTCCTATATAAAGGCACCTATATCACTCAACTGGAAATCATTTGCAGACTTTGTGACTACATTGTATGTCCATCTTGTCTTGCAGTCTGGAACATAGCTGTCAAGTTCCAATTGACTCACTACTTTCAGGCAAGAACATTTTTAGGGGAATATTTTCCACTTGGTCCTATGTTAAACTATGTTCAGCTCTGGTGGCCATCTTGGATGATGGGCGGGGTCATGAGATATGTTTCTGAAAGAAGACAGTCTAAGAACCATTGCTGCCAGGTTTGGTTCAAACAAATTTTCTTAGTGATTCAAGACAAGAATATCTCTCGAATTTCCCATTGGATCCTATATTAAACTTAGTTTTACTATGGTGGTCATTTTGGATGGCAGTAATCACCTTGTGAAAATGATAGACAAGAAGAAGATTACTGCAGTTACTATTACCCGATTTTACAATATTTGCAATGACATATTCGCCTCGGAGCAAGGTAAGCATTGACATTTTGGTAATTTATGAGGTTTTCCATATTTTGTCTCATAATTATATATTGCCCATCGAACGATTCCTACGTGGGCGCCCGAAACAAATCTTCCAGAATGAGCTACAAGTTCAATAAACATTCAAAAGAAACCAATCTTTTCCAATCGACTTCGATTGGACATGTTCGTTTCACAGTCGGTTTTTCAAGCGAGGATTGATTTTATTCTTTAAATTTGAATATCCTACGCTCAAAAAGTTCATTTAGCATTTAATTTTGCCTTGTTTCTTGGGGAATGCAATATTATTTTCCAAAAAATGGTACATATATCATTTGGTATGCATTTATCATTGTTTGACTTGTAAATGAATTGCAAGTAATTGACTATTTGAGATTTTCTGGAAAATAATATGCATGATTGGTCACCGCCTAAGGACCATTGCTGCCAAGTTTGGTTCCTATTGGCTCAGAGGTTTCACACAAGTAGATCTTTACGGGAATATTCCCATGGGGTCCTATGTTGAATAAATTCGCCCGTGGCAACCATCCGGTCATTGAATACAGTTCAGAAAGAGAACTGTCTATAGAGCATTGCTGGAAAGTTTGGTTCCAACTGGCTTAATAGTTCCAGATAAGAAGTATAATTCCCATACGGTCCTATGTTAAACTAAGTTCGCCAGATGGTGATCCGTATCATCGGATACAATGCTGGTAAAGAACCATTTCTGCCAAATTGGGTTCCAATTAGCTTACTGGTTTAGACAAGAAAATTTTTAAGTGAAATTCCCCATAGGGTCCTATGTTAAACTATGTTTGCCTCTGATAACCATCTTGGATGGTGGGCAAGGTCATCTGATAAACTTCTGATGGAGGACAACCTAAGGACCATTGCTGCCAAGAAAATCTAAGAGTTAATTTCCCAAAGTGTCCTATGCTAAACTATGTTCGGCTCTGATGCCCATCTTGGTTGGTAGACGGGGTCAAGAAGATCTTTAAAGGAAACTTTATGATGGACAAATGACGGACGCCAAGTGATGGCAATGAATCACCTATTTGGGCCGAGTGAGCTAAAATCCAGACTTGACTGGCAAATACGACCATTTTGCCTTTCATTGCATACACACAGCAGGAGAGGTGTGGCAGAGTAAATTTAAGATGCATTATTGATTTCAGTGATTAGGTGTTTTGTGTAATTAAATTATTTGCAACCCAATGTAAATTTGCTAAAAAAAAAATCACTGAAAATATTTAGGATCATTTAACAAAACACATTTGATTCAAATTGAAATGTGGACATGTAGATGAAATTTAATAAAATCCTGTGCTCCTGGTAATATGGATAGATCCTTATTTCAGTGCATAACCTAAACATTTTTTTTTAACAAGCATTTTTATAGTCAGAAAGAGCCCTAAATACAGCCAAAAAATAATGTATATATATTGACCCTACTTTTTAGTAGTATGTAACAGTAACACAGGTTTTTTTCAAATTTTGGCCTTATGATAAAAGAATTCATCCTACATAATTTTCTCAGCATATTGTCCTCCTTCATTTAAAAACAAAGTTGATTTTCCCAGTCAAGAAAAAAAAACAGAAATGCTGTATCCGAAACCATATTGCTATGTATAATAAAAGAACCATAAACACGGAATTCCGATTTAAAACGGGGAAAAATCACGTCTGTTGGAAGTTCTGTGTAGTTAACTTTGTGCTTCTGATGTGGCGTCACTATCTGGGTTAACATAAAATGTCCACTTTCTCTTGATATCGTTTCTTTGAAAGTCTAACTTATCAATGACCCAACTGTAAAATGAAACAAATATATATTATTTCATATGAACAATTAAAATTTTTTATTTACAATTTTCGTAAAAACAGAACAAAAGGTTCATGGCTATACTATAAAAATTGCCAAAAAAAAATTATATTATCTACAAGTTGTTTAAAAACAATTTCAGAAAATTCAATACCCATTAATGTCAAAGAAAATAAAAAGGAGGAGATCCTTAAATAAAAAAAGAGGCTCACCAGAGCCTGTATCGCTCACCTGGAGTCTGGTTTTCATTGGACAATTAATCAACTATTTGACCAAGTTTGTTGCAATTGGTTCAATTGTTCAGGGAAAATTTGTTGAAGATTTATTTTTCATAAGGTTTAATGTTAAAATATGTTCCCTGATGGTGGTAGTCCTGGCAGGAAGTTGATAAAATTGACCAGGAATAAGGGTGAACCTTAAATAAATGTAACAGAACCCGACCTCAAATTACACAAACCAATAACTCCTAAATAGAATTTGGGATTCCCTTCAAAATTTCAGGGTATGTAGATCTCAACATGGCAAACATATTCAATTTACACTTCACTTCTATCTCAAATACTTTTGGAGATAAATGCAAAAATGTTAAAATTTTGAAAATTTGACAAAAAAAGGGCAATAACTCCTAAATGGGTTTTGGGATTTCCTTTAAAATTTCAGGGTATGTAGATCTCAACATGACAAACATTTTTCAAATTTAAATATCACTTCTATCTCAAATAGTCTTGGGGATAAATGACGAAAAATGTTAAATTTTCAAAATTTGACGAAAAAAGGGCAATAACTCCTAAATGGGTTTTAGCATTTCTTTTGAAATTTCAGGTTAGGTAGATCTTGTCATGCTGATCAATTTTACCCCATGTCAGATTTTTGATATCTGTAACGGTTTTTAAGTTATAAGCCAAAAACAACACATGCACCCCTATATTCTATTTTTAGCTACGACAGCCATGTTTTATGTCAGATCAAAATAAATTGAGGAACCTTCGTAGAGGACATGTCATAGATCATTCCTATTAAGTTTCAAACCAATCGGCCCAGCAGTTTCAGAGGAGAAGATTTTTTAATGAAAAAATTTTAAAAATTTGACAAAAAAAGGGCAACAACTCCTAAATGGGTTTTGGGATTTCCTTTAAAATTTCAGGGTAGGTGGATCTCAACATGGCAAACATTTTTCAAATTTACATTTCACTTCTATCTCAAATAGTTTTAGAGATAAATGACAAAAAATGTTAAAATTTTGAAAATTTGACGAAAAAAGGGCAATAACTCCTAAATGGGTTTTGGAATTTCCTTCAAAATTTCAGGGTAGGTAGATCTTGTCATGCTGATCAATTTTACCCATGTCAGATTTTCGATATCTGTAACGGTTTTTGAGTTATTAGCAAAAAACAGCAATTTACGCCTATGATCTATTTTTAGCAACAGTAGCCATGTTTTTCATCGGATCAATATAAAATGAGGACCGTTTGTGGAGGACATGTCATATATCATTCCTATGAAGCCTCCATCCAATTTGCCCAGCCGTTTCAGAGGAGAAGATTTTTGAAAATCAGCCAATCAGAAACAAGAATTGCCTTTGGTGGCCATGTTTCTTGACCAATCAGAACTAAATGAGGAAACTTTGTTGAGGACCTTCCATACACCACTCATGCAAAGTTTGGTTGGAATTGGCCGAATGGTTTCTGAGGAGAAGATGTTTGAATGAAAAGTTTACGACGGATGGACGGACGGACGACGGACGAAAAGTGATGGCAAAAGCTCACATGGCCTTTTAGTTTCTGTAAATTATAATTGTGAGAGAGGTGAAATAAGTGTTTGGAATTGGCTGAAAAACAATAATCGGGAACCCTAACCGATTCAATTATCGATTATGATCGAAATTGTAAGATGCAACTAAAGTTATTACCAGATTGATATAAATTCATGTTTTAATTGTCTCTTTGACCAGAATCTGTATTGTATAAGTAGGCACTATGTCAATACATTGGATGAAATAATGTGCTTTTATTTTTAAGCCTATTCTGGACATGATTTGACTCTAAAAACTGAATACTAAAATTTCTGCATTATGTTTAAAAAGTCTGTTGTGACTGATTATTGATTATGAAAAAAATAATCGATTATGGCCAGAAAAAAAATGATTGATCTATTTTCGACTATAATTGATAATCGGAACATCTCTAGGTGAAATACCATGATTTCAATCTACTATGATGAATAAACATTTTCTTGCTGTGACGTCAACATTTTTGGACACTGACATTTCTTATTGGCTAATGGTGCAGTGCAAGATCTAACACAACACAGTCATCTCTAGTTGGTCAACTTCACTGGAAACAGCTTTTTATAGAAGAATAATTATACCTTAAAACCTTAAGAACTGCGATATTTATGTCACACTTACTCATCAGGAATAGATTTTTTACTACACTGTGTGTACAATATTCCCTTGCCCTTTGGTCCAGACACTGGTATGGATAGCTAAAAATAAATAAAATATTCAACTTCTTTCTGCTTAGGCTAAAATAATAAAAAAATGTGTTTCTGGTTCACTTCTCTAACTAGGGTTGGCTGGTACTAGGTGTTGTACTTACTTTGCAAAATGATTGTCTTGGCTATGACATTTTGCATTTTTCAAACAAAAAGATCGGGGATTTCCTCATGGGCAATATTTTCGAACTTTTGGAAAGAAAACCTTTGTTAAAAAAGTAAGAAATCAATGAATTGTAGACAGAAAACCAAAAATCTGATAAATCTTAGCACTGGAACAGGCTATAATAAAGGATTAAAAAGGCACAGTTAATGTTTTTATCGATCTGTTACAAACAGTATTAATATTTTCGGGAAAAAGAATGGAACTTGTTGTTTTAGCCACAAATTTAAATATATTATAGTATTACCATGTACTTAGAGTAGATAAAAGAGGTGCTTATTTCTGTCAATATGGAGGTGTGTCACTTATATATATAGCAAAGCCCCATATGAAAGAATCTTCCAAATGATATGGTCATCCACAAGACCACTGATTAAAGGCAGCTCAAAATGGGAAATCAACAATCTGCCATGACCAATGAGGAACCAGAGTAAGTTATCTTTTCCTAACCAATGTAGGTAAGGGAGATAATTATATTCTCTCCCTTTTGTCCTGAGGCTAAAAGGGAGATAAATTTATTATCCCCCTTACCTACGTTGGTTAGGAAAATATAACTCACTCTGGTTTCTCATTATCCTACCAAATATGAAGGCTACGCATTGTTCCAGCTAGGATTTAAGGGCAGAGGGGCATACATTAAGGAAAAGGGGCACATAAAGATACACAATCTTTATTTAATGTGTTTCCAGATCTAAAAAGGGCTAACAATATCAAGTCAAATTTTAAGAAATACCAATTATGCCCTTTTAAGAGTTTTGCTAGTTTCTCTGCATTCTTTAATTCAATTTCTGCTCTGAACAAATTTTTGCCAATATTAGTTTGGAACAGATTTTCAACCATATATGTATGTGGGTGTATTTAAATGGGGTAATAAACAAACATCAAATGGGAACACTATTTCATTGAATCACATTTCCCAAATTTTGAAATTACTCCAAATATTGTAAACATTTTTTTTATAATAACCAATTATTATGAAGTGTGTGTGCCATAGCCAAATATGAAAAAAAAAGAAATTATCATTTGTTTCTAAAACTAAACATAATACTTTAATATGAGACTGCATAATATTTGAGGGTCCACTTAGGATGAAAATTAACAGGTCAATTTTAATTGACCTTATAGATGTATATCAAGCTATATCTATATCTTGCATTTTATCTGTTTTAGAACTACAGTAAATGTTTGTTTAGTTGGGGTTTTACACCATTTTCAGCAGATTTGGCTATAATGTGGTGGCCAGTTTTTATTGGTGGAGGAAGCCAGAGTACCCGGAGAGAACCATGACCTTCAGAAGGAAAATTGGCAATCCTTGTCAATTAAGATCAGAGTCAAACTCACCCTGCCACAGGTGAGATTCGAACTACAACCTCAGTGTAGACAGGCTAGTGATCATTAGTAGCCATGACAAACTACCTAGACCACCTGGCCACCAAGGCCCCGTTATACAACAGATTGTAGTTTTATCAATTATAAATGAATGTCATAAAACAGACTGACATAAAAATACACAATCTTTATTTACTTTTGTAATTAACTGCCTCCATGGTATCGTGCTTGCCTCGATTGCAGAAGGTCGTGGGTTCGATCCCCTAATGGGTCAAACCAAAGACATTTAAATTGGTATTTGCTGATTCTCCGCCAAGCACGTGGCATCTAGGAGAAAGAGCAAATGACTGGTCGGCTCGGAGTTAGTATACTGGTAATGTATACAATTGAGGTGATATGTCTTTCTGCGGACTGTTACCTCATGAGCTAGCAAATAGAAAATCTGACTCAGCGTGTTGGTCTAGTACAAGGCAGGGATCATATTCATATCATATCAACATGTTATTGTTCTTATATGCACTTAATGGTTGCCACTGGACGTTAAACAATAATTCATCCATCCATCATCCTTTTGTAGTTACCTCCCTTAGATACTTACAGAAACATTTAAGTTGTCTACCATTGTGTATCGATCGGCCATATTTACGGTATTTGCCGTTATAGGCTCTCCGAGGATATCAATAGCTGCAGGATATCCTTTCAACAATTCTACTGACCTCTTGAAATGATCTGTTTCAACTAGTTTACCTTGAATGTAAAAAACAGAAATTAAAATGATAATTTTATTTATTTAGAGAAAAGAACTGCTTTCAAATGTCCATAAAGTAGGTGTATTAGAATATAATTGTATAATAAAAATCACATAATAATAATTCATGTGATTTCTGTTTCTACTGGAGTAACATTTACAAAAAATATCTATTTTTAAGTACAATTGAGAAATTTTTTGTATACATCTTTCATGTCAAAATGCATCAAGAATTGTATAGCATAGCACAGAAACCTGTGGAAAGGATTTAGTGTGTTCCATCCCCGGCTTTTTCCTTTGCCCCCACCCCCCCTCTTTTCTCTGCAACACCCCTTTATTGTCAAATTTTTAAAAAAAAATCATATTATGAAAAAAATAAATGAAATATGGCAATATTATAACAAAAATCTGAAGTGTACAATTTTCGTCGACTAACACAGTATAAGAGAGAAGCTTTGCAACTCGATGTTTCCCATATCGCACAACGCCCTCTGGAATCCCATCCTAAATTACATTCGGAACATATCATTCTTTCAACTTCTGTCCCAGCTAATGGAGTGCGACTGATTAAGCTGAAAACAAATATAAAATAACAGATCGAGTTGAGTGAACATGGATCCACTTTACCCTTACAGCTCCACAACCCCCCCCCCCCCCCGTTTTTTTTCTGTGATATCTAAGACATAGACTAGTCGCAGGCATCCGTGTCGATTTTTTGCAGAAAAAAAAGACAATGAAGATAGGGGGTGTTGCAGAGAAAATGGGGGAGCCAGAGAAAATAAGGCGTGCATTCTAAATCGATTCCCCAGCCCCAGGCGCCTGTGATACTTGAAAATACCTTTAATTTTATATGCTAAGTGAACCCTCCATACTGCATAAGAAACTACTCCATATATGCCGATTCTAAATAAAAAATTAATTCGTGGCATCTCGTATACAAATTGAAGGTCTCATGTCAAAGGTATTATTATGGGAGGGGGAGAGAAATGAGTAGTAATCGTGAGATTTGGAACGGATACAAACTTAATTCAAACTTACAGCAATATCGATAAATTCAAGGATGTTTCGGGCAATGGACATTCCGCCAATGATATTTTCAAGCAACTTCATTTTAATTCCTATCGTATGTATAATCTGTAATTTTACTAGATTTTAATCTTTCCACAAAAAGTTAAAAAGAAATGTTAAGACCAAATTGATTTTCAGTTCTTCGGATTTTTGGATGGCAAAAATAGGTGCCAGCGAACGAAATTTTAATTTCAATTTTTTTTCTTGAGGTCTAGTTTTTTCGGGCGAAGATCAAATACGTGCGCTACACATTTTTTAACTAAAATATTGCAAAAATAGGAAAAAATCCCAATTTTTACTAAATTTAGGAGGGGGCAAACAATTTTTATTTTAATTTCTTGAAAAATGACGAATTTGGGTCGAATTTTCAACATTTTTGCAAAATGAGGCGACAAAAAATAAATTTCTTAAAATATACAGAGTCCAAAACATACCTGTCCAAAAATCTAAGTATGTTGCGAAACAGCTCATGCACAATAGATAACAAGAAAAATAAATGGAAACGGTGAGCTGTCAAAAGGGGCGTAAAACGACTAAAATGTATGAAATATACAAGTCGCAGGGGCGTTTCCAGGATATTTGAAAGGGGGCGTATAATAAAACTTTGGCCAAGCGTAGCGAGGCGAAAAATTTTTTGGACCTTTTTTTTGCTAAAAAACATAAAATAATTGTGAAATGCACAGATGTAACGGTTCCTGACTTGGAGTGTGTATATTTTAGAGTATGTGTTTAATTAATGAATATGATAAATTGCCATATTCAATACAATATAAGCAGATTACGATAGTTTTTTTTTTTTTGAAAAAGGGGGGGGGGGGGCGTACGCTCATTACGCCCTCGCCCGGACCCACCCGTGAGTCGAACAAAACCAAATATAAAATCGTAAAAAACAACAACAAACTAAAAAGTTAAAAATACCCAACGTTTCGATCAATATGGTCTTGATCACGAGCATGTAAAAAATAAAAATAAAAAGGTGTTGCCTCTTTGAAACCCAGAGCGAGACAAAAATCGGAGCATCGAAATCCAAAGAACTTGAGATCAATTTGGTGTGGCCTTAGTATGTTTTCTTAATAAATATTTTTAATCCAATTTTAAAAATATTCAAAATTCATGAAATTAGAAAATTAGATGCATATATATTAGCAAGGATTTAAATAATAGATAGAAATCTTTAATTGATATTAGACAATTAACCTCTCTAAAATTGTCTTTACAGCTGGTTTTGTAATTTTTAAAAGTAGATGATCCGGAGGACATCATCTTTTATCCAATGTTTTGAAAATTTTCCGCTTCCCTTTCAATATTTTAAACATTACCCATTTTTCTTGTGCTATTTTTGTCTTTTATATACACGTGCTCAGTAACGTTAGCCGAAAAGTCACAGTTCCAAATGTCATAGGTAAAAAAAAATATAATTTACTTATCAGTTACTTTCAACTTAGTATATAGCCTAGGCATCTCACC
Organism: Mytilisepta virgata; assembly: GCA_028015205.1. NCBI lineage: Eukaryota > Metazoa > Mollusca > Bivalvia > Mytilida > Mytilidae > Mytilisepta > Mytilisepta virgata. The sequence continues at coordinate 9,558,592 of CM051508.1, read as the reverse complement.
TAAATAGGTCTTTATTTTCTTTATAAAGAACTATCTCGACGAATAAATTATAAAATCCTTGTTTGTTTGTGATAAAAAAAGCTTGAGCTAGAATAATAACTAACGTTTTATAACACTATTATTACGAAGTTTTAATCCCACTTTAATTCGATTGAAATTTGAGTTGTTAAGGATGTCAAGGGTCGGCGTTTTTTAAGATACTAAAAAAAAAAAAAAAAAAAAAAAAAGAAAGAAAAATAGTCAATTACGTTAGAGGTGGACCATCCTAGCTCCCAGGTCAGGGTTTTGTATCCACGTTCGTTCCTACAAACCATTGACAACATTCATTCATATTCTTCAATTACGACCACTTTTCTAGCCGATATCAATAAATCAACATTTTATTTCCAATCAAGGGGCTCTAAAAGTGCAACAAGCCATAAAGGATACAACATACAAGACAAAAGGGATAGAAATACCATTCATCGATAGAGTTGTGACACAAATATTTTTCAAAATAAATATAATATTGATATGATGGTAGGGCATATTATCATGCAAAAACCTGGCAAAAGAATATAGAATTTATTGATCCTCACAGTTTAGAATCGAAATTTGTTTTGATATTAACATAAGTGGCTAATTAGCCATCATTAAATAATTTACTTGTCTTTACCAGAGACATATAAAACAACATTCTATATGTCTCTGTCTTTACCCAATCTGTCATATACTTTTCAGAAAGACTTTTTCTTAGCAAAAACCAAATTTGTTCTTACATTGAGTTAAAACATTGCATTCTAATCCTAAAATTTTAAAGATAATCTTAATACAATGTAATAGTTGATCATGAGCACCAAGGTTTTCTATTCAAATCAACATAAATATGCATCTTTCAATAAAGGAAATTCTGTTGCCAAATTTTCTTATCTGTAACACTATTTAAACACTGATTTAATTATATCATAATGAAGTGGATGTCTACCTAGTTCAGAAAGATATGTATAGCGTTTTTTTCAAAGGCGGGGGATTGGGGGTCTAGATCATGATTTGCTTATCGCACCAACCGGGGATCGAACTCGGAACCTTTCGTACATCGCTCTACGAGAACTCTTTAGCTCAGTTGGTAAATGTAACAGTTATACACCAGGATTTGTCTGCCAATATTACATATTGCAACAACCGCGGGGTTCGAACCCGGAGCCTTTGGTTCAGTAGCTTCAACTGACCTAATGGAGTGCTGCACTGGCACGGCTAATAGAGGGTAGTTATAAATCTGTTACATATCTGTTACATAGTTCTATAACTTCAATCGTACATAAAGCAAGAACTAACTAATTGACCTTTCGTGATTGACACGGATATTTACTTCAACATTTCTTTGTATAGAACAAACTAAATATGTATTTGGTTACTGAGATCAGACGGACAGAAAGTCTGTGAATAGATAGACAGAACCAGCTCTTGGACATAACTTGACATCAACTTGTTCTTGTTGTATGAGAACAGACAGACTGGAATACTGACTTGCACAGCTATTAACCCCGACTTTTTCCCCCATGAAATCAGGATCAAGTTGTTAACCCACCTTTTCAGTTTATATTTTGGCTTATTTGCGTATACATGAAGAATTATAAATTCACAAAATACTTTTTCTTTTGATTTAGTGTATCTCAACAAAAGGTGCAGTTATCCACCTCAACGTGAAGACAGATGGACCCACATGACTGACACAGGCATTCACATCAAACAGACAAAAACAAACTGGTGCAGTTATCCACATCAACGTGAACCGACAGATAGAACAAACTGACTGACACAAGGATTTACACCAGACACATAAAACAGACTGGTGCATTCAGTTATCCACCTCAAAGTGAACAGACAGATAGAACCAACAGATTGACACAGGTGTTCACACAAGACAGACAAAACAAAATGGTGCAGTTATCCACATCAACGTGAACCGACAGATAGAACAAACTGACTGACACAAGGATTCACACCAGACACATAAAACAAACTGGTGCATTCAGTTATCCACCTCAAAGTGAGCTCACAGATAAAACCAACACATTGACACAGGTGTTCACACCAGACAGACAAAACAAAATGGTGCAGTTATCCACCTCAAAGTGAACAGACAGATAGAACCAACAGATTGACACAGGTGTTCACACAAGACAGACAAAACAAAATGGTGCAGTTATCCACATCAACGTGAACAGACAGATAGAACCAACAGATTTACACAAAAATTCATACAAGACAATCAAAACAAAATGTTTTCTTTCTGTTCACAGTTATCCAACTCAAAGTGAACAGACAGATAGAACTAAAAAATTTACACAGGTATTCTTACCAAACAGACAAAACAAAATGGTGCTGTTGTCCACATCAACGTGAACATACAGAAAGAACTAATGTCATTTTTAACTATATTTCCTGATGCAAAAATCTGAATGTGAACATGGGGGGGGGGGGGGGTTGTGGTGATCAAAAACATACAACTTTAATATGGGACATGTGTAGAATTGAAAGGTGTCAGGGACTAGCACCCCCCCCCCCCCCCACAAAAAAAATTCCTATGTTTCTGCTTATCAAGCTGACCATATTTTCTTGCCTAAAGGGATGGGGTAAATTAATTCAATATCATGTATGCTGTCAATTTTAATTTTATCTGCAGAATAGGAACACATTCATACTTATTGTAGGACATGTGTAGAAATGAAAGGTGTCAGGGACTAGCCCCCCCTCCCTTCCCCTAAAAAAAATCCTATGTTCACTTTTAGCACACCAAGCTGACTATCTTTTTTCTGCCTAATGGGATATGGTGAATTAATTCTTGAAACGTAATATCAAAATATATGAACAAAAGTTAGAATATAATTTTTATTAAAAAACACAAAATGCAAATTTTTTTGGAACTGCTAAATTTAGAATCTCCCCTATAGGAATAAAAAATTCTATATAAAAAAACTTGACCATGTGACATTTCATAGAATGTTAGCAGCAACAGAAGTATTTTTTTCTTTGGGTTATGATCCTTGCTTTCCCTTTAAGCATTAGTGTAAAAAAATTAAATCAAGTAAGAATAAATAACTAATAAGAATATGTAAGGTCATTTTATGAGTGATACTTTTCTATATCAATAAATGTAAAAAAACATGATCCAGTCATCACAATCTTTCTTTCAAATCACAGGCACACTACCAACTACAATGTTATGTCAGACATGTAACATGTGTATTAGGACTTTTAATGTCAAAATTCTTATGTTCAAAAAACCTCAGTGTCTTTATATACTTCACTGATATCAATGAAGTAGAACTCATTTACTACATAACTATGGATTCCCTCCATCAAACTTTATTTTGTGCGATTTCAATTTTTAATCTCTGTTCTTCTAATTGTTTTTGTTGCTTCTCTTCTTCAATTCGCTTAGCTATTCTTCTTTTCATTTTAAGTCTTTCTTTTCTTTGACCCACTACATACTGTTGGACCAGTAGAAAACCACCTGTCCCAGCTATTATGAGAACTGACCTGTGAAGAAAAACCATGTAAGTCACTTTACACTGTTTTACCTAGTATTGTTTAAAAAAAAACATTTTTGATATGATATTCAAATTTGATTATCAGATAAAAGTACACATATATTTATCAAAAAATATTTTTTTTTGTAACTCTCCTGAAATACAGAATTAATGATTAATCAACCCAGGGATCATATAATACAATCATATACAGTTCCCGATCAACCCTTGAAAATGTATATTCACCTCGCCTAAAGGCTTGGTGGATATTCTTTTCTTGGGTTGATAAATCCTGATAGGGACCTATTACAAAATCAGTAATTGTATAATATTGATTACTCTGCTCAGTAATGGACATTAAACCACAGGCACTTGTTTCTATGCAATTGGCATCCCCACTCCTTATACCACCATGGGTATAAAGAATGGGGATGCCAATTGTAGCAATGTCAGTAAACACTAGGGGCACCACTGGGCGGAAACCACACTTTGTTTACGGTATACTGGTCCCAAAATAGGCTGGAAAAGGTTGTGAAGAAGTGGAATCCAGTTTTCAAATAACTTCCCCCAAAACAGCCCTACATTGTACCTGGCGTTTACTAACACTGCTTCTACTTCTACTTCTACTTCTACTTCTACTTCTACCAGTTTGCGGCCACCATCAATATATTGATTATTTTGCCACTTTTGGATGCGCATGCCAAATTAAAATGAAGATATGTACATTTACTGATTTTGTGGGGGTTGTGCTTTACATTTATATTTACAGTGCGAATTAAAAACATCCTGTGGTGGTTCAAATCATGTCCTGGAGGTGAACCTTGAAGGTTTCAAGGCTACCGGCGGTGACACAGTTATCTGGTAGGACATTCCATTCCTTGATCGTTCTAGGAAAAAAAGATTCTTTCCGTAGCTCTGTTCGACAAGATGGTATTTGGTACGATTTAGAGTTGCTGTTTCTAGATTGTTTATTGGTTGGAATTAATCGATCCTCTGTGTTAACTAGTACCAGTCCATTAGCCAGTTTGTACATCATAGTTAATCTTGCTATTTTTCTACGGTCTTCTAATGTTTTCCACTTTAGGTCTTCTAGTATTGCATTTACAGATGATGTGTTGTGATGTCGGTTTGTTACATATCTTGCCGCTCTTCTCTGGACCATTTCAAGTCTGTGTTTATTGTTTTGTTGGTAAGGGTCCCATACTGAACTGGCATACTCTATGGTGGGTCTTACGAGAGATTTGTATGCAGTTTCTTTGATCTTTATGTTGTTGATGTTTAAATTTCGTTTCAAGAACCCTATGGTTTTGTTGGCCTTGTTGCAGATATTCCTAATGTGTTCATTCCATTTAAGGTCGTCACTGATAGTACACCCTAGATATTTGGCAGATTTAACAGCTTCAAGTGTGTGTCCATGCAGGTGGTATTCTCGTACTATTGGTTTTCTTTTCCGAGTTATCGTGAGCACATTACACTTGTCAGGGTGGAAGGCCATTTTCCATTTTCTTTCCCATTCTGCTAGTTTGTTCAGGTCCTCTTGTAGATGGTTTGCATCTGCATCTGAAGTAATCGTTAGATAGACAATAGTGTCATCGGCAAAGAGTCTTACTCTTGAACGGATTCCTTCTGGCATGTCATTTATGTAGAAGAGGAATAAACTTGGTCCGAGTACGGATCCTTGTGGAACTCCCGAGTCGACATTTACGGAGTCCGATTTCTCCCCTTCTACCACCACCACTTGTTTCCTGTCTGCTAGGAAATTTTGAATCCATCTATTGGTTTTACCCCTTATGCCATAGTGGTCGAGTTTGTGAATTAATAGGCTGTGGCTCACTTTGTCAAATGCCTTTGAAAAATCCATTATCAGACAGTCTATTTGTTTTCCGGTGTCAAGGTGTTTGGTGATGTCGTCAATGAACTCTAGTAGTTGTGTTTCACAGGATAATTTTCTTCTGAATCCATGTTGCAAGGGATACATAATGTTATTAGTATCAGCATGCTTCATGATGTGGCTTGTCACTAGGTGTTCCATGATCTTGCAACATATGCATGTTAGTGAGACTGGACGATAATTTATTGCGTCAAATCTTTTTCCTTTCTTAAATATTGGACTTACATTTGCATCTTTCCATATATCCGGTAATTCGCCAGTGTCATAGGACTTAGTGAAGATGATCTGAAGGATGGGTGCTATTTCAGTTGAGAGTTCTTTTAGTACTTTAGATGTTATGCCATCCGGACCAGCTGCTTTATGTGGATTTAGATTTGAAAGCAGTTTTTCTATTCCATTCACAGTGATGTTCAAGTCTGGTATTGAAGGATATATTGTTTCGGTCATCTTACATCTCTGCTGAAAATCTGTCTGTGTAAATTCGGATTTCTCTGAGAATGCTGATTTGAATTGGTTGTTTAAGATGTTAGCTTTTTCCACGGGGTCTGGGTGTAGTAGCCCTCCATTTTGTAGTGGTGGTATTTCGTTTCCGTCAGATCTTTTATGTTTTATGAATGTCCAGAATCTCTTCATACAGTTTGGTTGTTTGTCATTAGGATCTGGTGTTATGATATCCTCTATGTATTTCCAGTATGCATGTCTAATTTCCCTCTGTGCTAGCCTTTTTAGTTCCTTATATTTCTTTCTATGATTTGAATCCCCTGATTTCTTTTGTTTTTTGTAAAGTCTGTCCCTTTTTCGAATTAGCCGTTTTATATCCCTTGTAATCCATGGGTTTCCATCTTTTGTTTTAGCCATTTTTTGTGGGATGTTTTTGTCTATACTGTCATCCAATTCCTTCTTGAAGTAGTCCCATAGTTCTTGAGTGCTATTTCCATTATGATACATCTTTTCTACCTCATCTTTTACTGCTTTCATCCTGTCCTTGATATTTTCCCATTTTGCCTTTTTATAGAGTGGTATCTTCCTTGGTTTTTGGGTGCGCTTTGTTGGTATGGTGTTAAGTTCTGCAAAGACAACGTCATGATCAGATATTCCTGGTAGTGTCTCTATTCTGATAAAACAATTTGGATAGTTTGTTATTATGAGGTCTAATGTATTCGATTCTCTGGTTGGCTCTTCTACCATTTGTACTAATCCATGGTCGTCTAGGATATCGGTAAATTTGTGATGTAAATTAGCATATTGTGTATTTGTTTTTAGCGATTTTGCTACCAATTGCATAGAAACAAGTGCCTGTGCATTAAACCCATTATAATTTGTTTAGTAAATTTGATTTGATTCGTATCACATTCTACTAAATATGCTATAACTGACCATGACATGAATATTTTATTCATTGGTGTTAGTTTGAAGTTTGGAGGTATAAAGTTAAACTTCATTTCGTAACAAAATAGTAGTCCTCAATGTTGTTAATTATCTTTCAAATCATGAAGGAAAAAACAGAAAGAGGATCTAGAATCGAAATTAATTACTTTGTCACTTTTGCGTTTGAAAATATGGGTGTTAGTAAAGGGAAATATTCTAAGCATCGTGTTGACCTTGATTTTTTAGCTGTCAAAATTTAGCACGTGGTGAAATGGACGATCAAAACATTGAGCATGAGGCGGAATTTCAATTAAACGAAGACGACATCGTAGAAGTTTATGAATTGAATGAGGACGGAAATGGTAATTTACAAATGCAAAACAATATCTTGGCTGCTGGATAATGTAGCATCTTTATGACATTAATATCTTTATTTAATAAATTAGCTAATCCATAAATTGTCAGAGTGAGAACATCCTTTTGAGTATAGTCTTTCAACTAGCTATCCATGGTAAACTGCTACCCCTCAAATGAGTCACAGCTTCCCGTACTACTGTGGCTGTGTATGGAAACTAGATATTTCTTAACAGATATTCTGTCCTCTAAAAAGATGCATAGAAAGAATTTTTATTTCTCTTAATTGTGTTTCATTTTGGCTTCTTCTTTGTTATATTGTGTGAACTTTTTAATTTGTCTCTTTTACGTAAAGATAACAGTTTTTCATTACTGTTTGATTTTGAAATTCAAGGGGCCAAATCATTCCATGTCGTTTGACACAATTTGCCCTTTTCAGCTCTGAAACTGTTAAAAATTTACGATCATAATTCATTTAATTGCTCCTTATCCTAAAAAAACATGCCCCTCTGCCCTTCATATCTAGAACACTATATATTACAGATGAAACTTGTCAATGATAAACAAATGCATGTATCATTTAATGAAGATCTGATTTCATTGGATTTAAAAAGTTACAGAACTGAATACATGATCTTTGATGAACTTTTAATCTCATATTTGTACAGAAAACAGAGATGAGGCAAAATCTTCCAGAGAGTATCTTATAGATCAACTCACAGTTCAGTTTATTATTGATCTGGTTCACTTATTTTAATAAAATAGCCACAGTGACAGTTATCTCCCCTGGATAACTTAGTGAAGAGAGAGACATTATAGCTGACCAATGTTTCTCATTAATTTTGACATCATTTTCCAGGACTTGCAGAAAATATTGATGATATAGATATTAATAGTACAGAAGATGACGAGGAAGGCGGAGCTGAAGGATTGATTGATAGTTCATCATGTGTTTTTAAGAAGCATACTGGTATTTTGTTAAACTTTTATATTGTACTAATTTGAAATTAATAAACATATGATTTTATAAAACAATGCAGGGTATAATCTATAGCTAGACTTTAGCTTTTGGGAGAAGTCTCTTCTGATGCGCATAATCAACTGACCAAGGATATGGTCAATTTGTGTATGTTAATTCTCTACAGTAGTCATTATCTCAGATTTTATTGTTTGATTTTAAAGTTTACAACTTGTGCAAACAGATGAATTAGAGTTGTTAACCTTTGTCCTAATTTCTTGAAAACTTTTGTGCTCTGAAAGAAACTAAACTGGTGAATTAAGGACATTTAAAAAATATTTTGGCGACTGGCGACTTAATTCCCCAATTTGTTGTCTAGATTAGTCCCTCCAATGCATGTACATATTGGAGTCAAGACTTTTGGATACTCATAAGTCGTAAAAATTCAAAATGTTTTAAATGTGCATGTTTTTACTTGAAAAATCAAAGTCAGGGTTTGGATTTAAAGGGGGAAATTTGATTGCCCATTAAACCTGTTTAACACCACCACTGTTATGTTTCAGTACCGAGTAAGACTATCCTCACTGTTGTTGTTTCAATGTTTATGTTTTGTGCTCTTTTATATTTTTGTCTGAAGCCTCAAAATTGGATGAAGTTACTTGATTGGTATGTCCCAGTTAATGAGGAACCAGAGTGAGTTATCTTTTCCTAACCAATTCCCTTTTGTCCTGAGGCTAAAAGGGAGACACATTTATTATCTCCCTTACCTACATTGGTTAGGAAAATATAACTCACTCTGGTTTCTCATTGGATAAATAAACATGATTATGTTATTATAATTAATGTATTTGATACATCAATATTTCATCTGTATCTTTAATGTTCTTCACCAGTTGTCTCCCATTTCATCTGTATCTTTAATGTTCTTCACCAGTTATCTCCCATACCGATGAGGCATGATGGAGAAATTCAAAATTGTAATATTAATTCTAATAGAATTAATTTTAAGTGGTGCAAATAATTTTACTATGGTGACTGCTTACATTCATTAAATACATGTTAAAAATGAACATGTTGAATTTGTCAAGAAATTGTGATGCTGGAAAAAATTAAGTTTGTTTTCAAATCACTTAATATGCTTGCCTATTAATACATGGTCCCTTTATGGTTAAATTAAAAAAAAAATTGAATATTTTTCAGATGCTGTATTTACTGTCGATATTGACTACAAGACCAGTAACCTTGTTGTTACTGGTGGTCAAGATGATAAAGCATATGTTTGGTCAGCCAGTACAGGAGAACAGATCTTGGAATGTGATGGTAGGTAACCAATGAAGAAAAAGACAGGGAACCAGACTTTTCTTGCAAATAGTTCTGGTATTATTGTTTCTTGACAAAGTAACAGCTCTTTACTCAATTTGGATGCTATTTTGAACAGAAACCTTTCTTATCGGGCTAATAAAAATACTACTGACCTGTTACTTTGGCATAGACACAAACACATCAATATTAGGGGACACAAGTTTTACTTGTACTTTTGGGGCCTCGGTGGCCGAGTGGTCTAGGTAGTTCGTCATGACTACTAAAGATCACTAGCCTATCAACGCTGAGGTTGTGAGTTTGAATCTCAACGGTGGCGGTGTGTGTTCGACTCCAACCTTAATTGACAAGGATTGCCAGTTTTCATACCGAAGGTCGGTGATTTTCTTCGGCTTCCTTCACCAATAAAAACTGGCTGCCACGAAATAGCCAAATGTGCTGAAAACGGCATAAAACCCCATTTAAACAAACAAACAAACTTGTACTTTCATAATTTATGTCTAAAGTTAGTAAACAAGAACCTGTGAATTTAGAATATGTGATATACTAGATTATTGTAAATCTGTAACAACTGATAAAACACAGAGGAAATTTACTACTAATGAATAAATAAGGTTATTAAAGATAGTCCTCTACTTCAGGTAAATTCAAGTTAACCCTAATTTGCAGTGCCTATCCTTTAGTAGTTTTTTGTCATTTTTGAATCACCCCAGTGAAAAAGAGATCCTTAAAATAGCCTATATTTTTTTTTTCAAAATCAAATAAAATGCTTAGCTAAGAGTCTATTTTTTGTGTTACCTGAAAAATTGGATTTTTTAAACTTGGCCAAATGATTTTATGTGTACAATTTTAATGATATTAATGGGTAATAGATCATTGAGACAACATCAAATCAGTTTTTTAATACACATGTTTTTACTGATAAAAGACTTTGAGATTAAATAACAATACAAAAAATTAACCCCTCCCTGAAAAAAAAGTGAGAAAGGCAGATAGTTTGTTTTATCTTAATAATTACAGGTTTTAAAGATTCAGTAACTTGTGTTGGATTCAGTCCAGATGGCAGCATGGTTGCAACGGCAGATCTAAGTGGCATCATCAAAGTCTGGAACACAACATCAAAGATGGAAATCTGGTCATTTGAATGCTCCGACACAGAGGTTTGTCTTAGCCAAAGTTAACTACATTGAAATTGGTCTTCTAAAATCTGAACTAAAATCCTTTCGGACTGGAGTTTTAATTTGATACAGACAGATTTTTGGTTTGCGCATATTAATTTTATTAAGTGCCTATCCTATACTGTAGATTCATTATTTTTCATGGTGGAGTGAAAATTTGGAGGATGCTGAATTTTACGTTCTTTGTACTTTCCTTGTAATAGTGCAATGCGAAGTGCAATTCTTTGAATAATTAAATCAACTTGTTTCTAATACTATGAATTTGCAGAGAAAATGCTTCTGAATTGGCACAGATACTGAAGAGTTGTGGGGTAAAGTCATAAAGTATTACTTTAAAGCTGTATTCGTTACAGTGAAAAAATATGTATATTAACTGCAAATATATTGTCTTCTTGATACAAAAGCAAAATGGAAAAAATTTAATCAACACATGCCAGTTTGGTAAAAATGCTGCAGGAATGTCTTGTAGAGATCAATTTTAACTTTGCACATTAGCAAATCAGAATGGATGGCATTAAAAAATATATTTATTTATTGAATATTTTAGTGGTTGCAGTGGCATCCTGTTGCTAATGTGTTGTTGTTAGGGACATCAGATGGAGATGTTTGGATGTGGAAGATACCAGGAGGTGACTGTAAAACATTTCAAGGACCAGGATGTGCTGCAAATTCTGGAAGAGTATTTCCTGATGGTTAGTACATGAGAGCAGTAATTAAATATGTTTTTAATTTTGTAAATGCAATGTACAAAAAGATAAATGCTTAAATTGTATGTCCTTCATCTTTTTTTTTCCCAACCAACAAAAGTCGGGAGACATCTAGATTTTCGGTCTGTTCATTTGTCTGTCCAACATCAGGTTAAGCTTTGCATTTAAGCTTTTTTAGCTCACCTGGCAAAGCCATGTGAGCTATTGCTATCCCTTTGTGTCCGTCATCTGTCCCGTCCGTCTGTCGTCGTTAACATTTAAGATTTTGATCATCTCCTCTGAAACATGGCTGCCATGGGCAATTCTTTTTTCTGATTGGCTGAAATTTTAAAAATCATCTCCTCTGAAACTACAAGTGCAAATGATTTGTAAGTTGATACAAATGATAAAACTTTGCCATTGGCAATTTTTGTTTCCAAATTGAACAAATCCCAATAAGATTTATCATTTCATCTTCAAAGGGCAAATTAGCCAGGCTAGTCTTTAAATGAGATTTTTTGGGCTATTTGTAAACCAGGTGAGCGATACAGGCTCCTAGGAGCCTCTGGTTTCTATGAAGATGGGGTCACTTCTTCATGAAACTTGGTACACTTTTACATCAGGATATGAACTTTCTAAAATTTATGCCATATTAAGGTTTTGACTTTAAATTTCACGGTTCATGGGAAATGAGATTATGAATCATCAGGTTTAAGTTTGTGTTGAAGCTTTGTGAAGAAGGGGTCACATCATCATGAAACTAGGTACACATGTAAGTCATGATATGAAATTTCTAAAATCTTTGCCTTTTTGTTCTTTTGACCAAGGTTTCACAGTTCATTAAACATAGGAAATGTAATGCAGCTGACTCAGGTTTAGGTTTGCATTAAAGCTTATTTTCTGTTATTCAGTTAAATGACTATTAAATTTTCGGTCAGTTATTTTGAAGGCAGGACATAAGTGTATCTTCATGACACATGTTCATGTTTATGATTTTTTTCTTATATAAATGATCATAAATCCACCCATTCATGGTATGGATCGTATCTTTGACCTTCTTATTCTTTTTTTATCATATAATTTTAAGAGTAATCTCCTATAAAATTTGGTATCCACATACACATAGATGTAAGAACGAAATTCTTGAATTTTGCAATTTTTTTGCCAGACCAATAATATTTAAACTGATAGGAAATTATCTCATAGGCATTCATATAATACATGTACAATTTTTTTTTGGTGATGTTTGTAATAGTTTATTGCATAAAAAAAGATTTTAAGAAGTAAGTAAAGTCAAGAAATACCAAAGGGACATTCGAAGGAGAGAAAAATCGTAACAACTGACAAACTCCAGAGAACAACGAAGACAAGACCAAAACAATACATGCACTACAATTAAAAACTAAAAACATATGAACAACATGGACCCCACCAAAAAACCGGGGGTAGACTAAGGTGCTCTGGAAGAGTAAGCAGTCTCTGCTTCCTGCAGGACACCCGCCATGCTGTTCATGTCAAATCTGATATGAGGAAGGGATAATATCAATGGAACAGGTCCATTTTCATTTGGGAAACGGTTTTTACATACCTGTCAACCAAGTCATGATGACCCCCATAAAACTTTAATAAGGATGACTTCAGCTTAGGAGCAACGTACCCCTGTCTGAGCAACTTTTCTGTCAGAAGCCAAATAGAAAAATAGACAAATATTTAAACAGTGTTGTGGTATAGACATAAAAATGGATATCAGGTAAGGTCAATAATGACATGCCAATCAATCAACAGACAGAACCCAGGACAAAAAATTACATAAAAGAGCACAAACATAGACACAACAGAGATTGTTTGTTTGTTTGTTTAGTTGGGGTTTTACGCCGTTTTCAGCACATTTGGCTATTTCGCGGCGGCCAGTTTTTATTGGTGGAGGAAGTCATGACGAACTACCTAGACCACTCGGCCACCGAGGCCCCGACACAACAGAGAGTCAGCATAGTGTCTCCCATATACATTCTAAAATGGGAGAAAACTCTTTATACAATAACTTTATGGAAAGATAGAATAACTTTATATTATTATATTCCAGGAAAAAGAATCTGTGTTGGTTATGATAATGGTTTAGTAAAAATATGGGATTTGAAAGATGCTAACACTATACACAGTTTTAATCCAGGTATAATATATATGCTTTAAATAATATGTGTTAATATGGTATATATTTAATTGGGTGAATGGACTAGCAAAAGCTTCACTTTTTAGATTTTCATACATACATGTACATGAACATTCTGACCATATGTTAAGATATCTATATCATTTTTCTATGGCAAGCCATTTTACTTTTTATTCTAACTTCAAGATATCTCATATAATATATAAGATATCTTATATAATCTAGTTTTTATAAGATATCTTATATACTTTATAAGAAATCTTTTAAAGAAAATTATATGAGATATCTTATAAAGTTTATTAGATATCTTGAAGTTAGAATAAATTAGTAAAAGAGCTTGTCATATTTTTCACCTATAAAATATAGACTTTTGCTGTATTGTTTTTGTCAAATTATCAGTTTTATGTGGACATTATAACATACATCTATGTAATAATGTCCATTAACAGAATTAAATAATTTTATTCCACTACATAAATTTAAATCTTGTATTGAGATCATTTGATTGATCTAGAACAGCCCACGTGACATGTAAAAATCATCCTGTCAACCTCTCAGGAACATCATGTCACCATCTCAATTTTTTTAACACTAATGTTACAAATCAACAGCCGAAGTAAAAGACAATGTTAAACATTTTCATGTGTTATACATGTTATTTCATTATTGTTTATTTTTCATAAAATTTGTTCTTGTTGAAATATAAATTTTTTCCTTTCAGAAACTACACTAGGGATAGTGTAATAAATCATTAATTTCCCTTGCAAATGGGAAGATTTTGTTCACCCTCAAAAAGCCATATTTACCTGACTTTACCCTATGGGAAATGCATACAAATGACTTCTTTTAGAGAACCACTGAATGGAATGAAACCAAACATGGCATGAATGTTCCTTATGAGATGCTGACCAAGTGTTGTTACTTTGTAGCCGATCCATCATCCAAGATGGGCGCCAGAGGGGGACTTAGTTTAACATAGGACCCTACGGGAAATGCATACAAATGACTTCTTTTAGAGAACCGTTGAATGGAATGAAACCAAACATGGCATGAATGTTCCTTATGAGGTGCTGACCAAGTGTTGTTACTTTGTAGCCGATCCATAATCCAAGATGGCCGCCAGCGGGGGACTTAGTTTAACATAGAACCCTATGGGAAATGCATACAAATGACTTCTTTTAGTGACCCACTTAATGGAATGAAACCAAACATGGCATGAATATTCCTTATGAGGTGCTGACCAAGTGTTTTGTATTTTGTAGCTGATCCATCATCCAAGATGTTTAGAAGTCTATCAGAAAATTGTAAAAAAAATTCTGAATGGTCACAACTTGACCACATATTCAAAAATAATAATGATAAGATGTCTTCAGTAGCTATTGTAAGACTACACTATGATGACCTGTTTTTAATTTTAAATACTGTGTCAAATTAAACCAATCTTGGTCTCAATCATTATATAATTTTACATAATTTCCAAAATCACATTAGATACAGGTGAGCGACACAGGCTCTTGAGAGCCTCTAGTTATATCCTACAAATTAAATAGTGCTTTGACCTATTTGGCTAGTAAATTTTCAGTAATAAAAAGCCTTGGCTAGTGAGTTTGTCCAGAAAATTTCAACACATGCTGTATTTTCTTATTGATTTGTATATGGCTTCCGACAGTTTTGAACCGCCTTGGTAGGTCACACGTTCAATCCCCTTCTGGGTCTAACCAAAGAAATTACAATTGGTATTTGCTGCTTCTCCGCCAAGCACATGGCATCTATGAGTAAGAGCAAAGATCAACTGATCAGATCGGAGTCCGTATAATTTGTCCGAGTGGGGTGATATGTCTTCCTGCGGACAGGTACCTTGTGAGCTAGCACATTAAAAATCCGGCTCAGCGTGTCGGTCTAGTACAAAGCAAGGATCATATTCACTCTCATATCAACATGTTCTCGTCCTGATATGCACCTGGCTGCCACTGGACGTTAAACTACAAATCATCCATCCATCATCCACCAGTTTTGTGTAGTATAACAGAATGTACTTTTAAAAACATAATCTCAAATTTTTTATACTTACAAGGCAAATTCACATTAATCGATTGATTATCATCCATCCCTTTTGAGCAGGTGGAATCATTTTATTCTTTATTTTTTATTTTTTTATGATTTGTAATCCCCAAGATTCTTGATGTTGTATTGTGGTTTATTTGGCCGCTCACAAAATCAGTGTATATTTCAAATATTGTTTTATATCATAAACCATCCATTGCTCTCACTTTGGCCAAAAACAAATACGATACCAAAGACTTTATTTTTCGTGGACCAGAAATGTTCGTCATGAAAAAATCATATATTTTGCCAGAAATCTTCAAGGGTGCAGGTGAGGACGGTACAATAGTGAGCAAATTTCATATTCAGATTTACATATTTTTAGATCGGGAGGGTCACAAGTCTTCGGTGGTATCAATAGATTGTCACCATGACAACTCGACAGTAATAACTGGATCAACAGATGTCACTAGCAAACTATATAACACCAATTCAGGAAAGGTATGAACAATATTGCAGACATTTGCAAATACTGATTTGTCTTTTCACTGACTTTCTGTTGTTTAGAACTTATTACCCAATAATGCCAGAATAAAAAAAAAAACATGTTTGTTTCCATTTTCATCAGAATAAAGATAAGGATATATAGACAGGGAAAAACATTTTATTTTGATTACCTGACAGTGGGGACACTGCAGGGCTGATGACAAGCCATGATTTTCATCTTGGTCACTGAAATGCTTATCATATTGTATTAAATATGTTAATATCAAGTGCTTGGATGATTGCATGCAGTCTGTTGATAAAATTGTACCAGAAAAGATGAGAAATTATGAAATGAATTTTTTTGTTCTTTTTTTTGTTGTTAGTAAAATGTATCAAGGGACAGCTGAGAATTATTTTCATTTGTTCAACCAGAAACACAAAATATTTTATGTTAGGGCTAACTCAAACTATTTTATTGGTTCGAGATGCTTTAGTGGCACAGCAATCTAGGTTGTTGATTATTACAAAAGATTTCCAGCATGTTAATATTGAGGTTAACATTGTGTTTGTTTAGTTTGGGTTTTATGCTGTTTTCAGTACATTTGGCTATCTCACAACGGTCAGTTTTTATTGGTGGAGGAAGCCAGAGAACCACGACCTTCTGTAGGAAAATTGGCAATAATTGTCAATTAAGTTCGGAGTCGAAAACACCCTGCCACAGGTGATATTTGAACTCACAACCTCAGTGTTGACAGGCTAGTTATCATTAGTAGTCATTACAAACTACCTAGACCACTTGGCCACTGAGGCCCCTGGTTAACATTGTGAATTAAAATCCAACTCTTGGCTTGGTGTGGTTGATTCTGATCTTTTAAAATTTATAGGAATTGTCAATTTTCCTGAAGTCCTTTGCTTTCAGCCTTCTTTTCCATTAAGCTTGCAGCCACAGTATAGCCAATTATGCTGAAAATGGTTAAAAACTCTAATAAAAAGTCAGCTGTAATTGAATTTATCAGTTTACCGCAGATCACTACAAATACTTGTTGAAACATTTTATTCCTTAATTTTTATTACTATATTGGTGTAGTAGTGTCAGTTTATTAATTCATCATTCTTTCTTTCAGATTTTAGGAACACTAGATTGTTCATCTAAAGAAACAGATGAAGAAAATTCTGTAGAAACATGTGGATTTTCTAAAGTGTAAGTTGTTCGTAGGCCAAATAAAAAAAAATTGTTTTGGTTGATCTACTAATCTGTCACTTTTGAACAAACATTGTTTACAGTTTCTTTGTCAATATTTTTGATAGCGAGTGCAGCGAGCGCTTTTGGGAGCATATGGGTCATTTGGAAAAGTCTTTGTTTAATGGGGGCAGCCATTATGCAACACGAAGTGAATTTATTTGTTAAAGCTTATATGGCCATATTGTGCTACATACTAAGGCTAGAAAAAGTTTCGTTCGCTGGAAACGGAAGTTAGTAAAGTAAGTGAAATAACTTGGTTCAAATTCTAATATTAGACTCAGAATCGTGATACGAGAAATGAGTTTCTGGAAAGGGCTATTGCTGTGCTCGCATCATTGGCCACACCAACAGCATATTATTTCTGTGTAAAAAGTACTGAATGACTTCATAGGCAAAAATTCTTCAGTGTATATAGCACTACTTTATGCAAAAAAACTGTTTTCCGGAAACAGATGAATAAAATTATGAAAACTATTAGTAACTTTTTTCATGGACAGGTGGGATTTAAATGCATTTAATCAGCCTCTTGTATGTTTAATATATTTTATCCTGCAATCAAGCCATTTCTGGTATAATAACAGGTAGAATAAAATTGAGTTGTATTAGGTCAATAACTTAATAAAGTCTTCTGTTACTTGTTTACATGAAGAGCTGGAGTAGCGTAGTAATATGCCAGATTACGTCATGGCCTTTCCAGTGTTTTCACGGCAGCTGGATTTCGACTTCAAATGTAATTTTAAGACATTTTATGTATCTAAAGGGACAATTTTATGATTGCAGGTTAAAGACAATACAAAGATGTTGTCGGAAAATATAAAATATATTTGGGTTTGCTGCGTAACAAGGGAAAAAGGCTTGCCTTTTCTCATGTTTCTAAAGCTTGCTCAAATAAATTTTATATTTTCCGACGATGACTCTGTATTGTATATTTAATTTATGTATGACTGATTATGGTTTTTTCTTCCAGTCAGAATTATGCTGCTACTGGTACCCTGCTTGGAACATTGTGTATTTGGGATGTACCTACACAAACACCAAGAAACATTTGTCCACATCAGGTTAGTGTTTGAAGGCCAAACATCCCATTTGATTGAATACTGCAATAAATTGATAGCATCTAATTATATAAGATATGTCACATGGCTTTCAGTGAGAAAGAGGTGTTAAAAAATTCAACAAAAATCACAGATTTCCAAAAACAGAACATTTATATTGTCATGACAAGGATTGCATTTTCTCTCCAAATACTGTGGCTTCCTCAAATAATAAGAACTTGCCTCAGCTGACAGTGGTGTAAAACCAGATAAATCTAACCTTTGTACAAAAGATTGATTGATTGTTGTTTGTTTAAGGATGATCGCTGGTCTAATAGGAAATTAATAGGATTTGAAATAGGTGTTTTAGTTTCAGAGAACATATGAATAGTAAACAAATAAGCAACAAAAAAATACAGGTTCATGTGCTCATTTTAGAGCTATAAGGCCTTGAAAATTTGCAGGAAATGGGTTTTCTCTGGATTTTTCATTGTCTTTGCATTGACAACTTCAGTCTCTCAAAATGTATGAAAAAATAAAAAGAATTTCAAAAAATTTTGTCAAATACCATTTTAAGGTATATATGATTGAATTATAAAAGAAAAAGTGGGGGTTCATGGGCAAAATATTTCATGTTTAAGAAATGGATAAAACCCGAGGATTCCGAAAATCTGACAAAAGTCCAAAATATGACCAGCGAGCATCCTTAACATTTTGTTGCAAATACTTCCTGCATCTTCAGGATGAGAACCAGTACAACAATTTATCAAACACAATTTACAAGTAAGGTTGAGACAGGACACAAAGGGGAACTGACTTTGAACTGTTACTGGAAAAGGGTGGATGGTTGGGTAGCCATCTTTTTTGAAAACTACAGATTGGTCTCTAGCATGCAGGGAGTGTGGCATTCTCAAAACATGTTACCCACTATCGTCCGTGGTCAGGTTTTCCATATTATGACTTGATAACCCCCATATGAGAGGGTCTCCCCTATCAAAGTTTCCGAATTACATAGAGTTCAAAGTTGGCTTTATATGATCGATGTCTGTTTGTCATCCTGGCATCAACATATTAAATGATATCTTTTTAACCATAAATCTGTGAGAGGCATTCTCTTGATTGTAGGGTCACTAGGTAAAAGTTCAAGGTCAAAATTTTTGTGTAATTGAAAATCTTTTTCAACACTGGTATTTGTTTATAGGCAGGTATTGTAAAATTGAAATGGGATGATATTTCACCACTGGTATACACAGCTTGTTTGGACGGAATTATAAGATTGTGGGATGCTAGAAATGGACAATGTGTTACACAGTGGACAGGGCACCAGGATTCTATATTGGACTTTGATATTTCTAGGTAGGTACAACAATACTTGCTGACCACAAGATGGTAAGACCAAACCTTACTGATGAGTATTATTGTTGAGATGTTTTATTACCCAGACTACCCCATCTCTTAAACTGTTTTTGTATGTGTAGATGGTTTAAGATTCATTGCTGCAAAAGGGTACTACCAGTTACAAACCATGTTATACACCATAAAATGTTGTTCAGTGACAATCAGCCGATCAAATAACCTCTGATATCACAATCCTTATACATTTGTAATTTGAATGTTACTTGTTTCATAAAATTTAATTGGTAATGTCATTACAACCAAAAAGTTTATACTTGTGTAAACTCCGTTTATACTTTGTTTAATCTCCATTTATGAATATTACAGGTCTGAATTTCCTTAAAAGGAGAAATACTTCTTGTAGTTCAGACAAAATTTTAAACATGGACATTACTTTTAATACAGTTCATTGGAATAACTTGGACTTTATTTAGTTTCTATACGTGTTTAAAGATGGGACGTATTATGGTATACCTTTGTCCGTCCATCATCCACACTTCGGACAATAACTCAAAAACTATTTCACCAAATTTCCTGAAACTTTGGTGAATTGTTTATATCTATTAAGGCAAGTTCACTTTCGATTTTTATAAATTTCCGGTTTTAGGTTTCTGAGTTTGGGGACTTTATTCATTAAAAAGGTTGGATTTTCCAGTTTTCGGACAATAACTTAAAAACACTTTTAGCAATTTTCATGAAACTTTGGTGACTTGTTTATATCTATTGAAGCAAGCTCTCTTTTTTTAAATTTTTTTTTTATAAATTTCCAAAATGATATTTTGGAGTTATGGAACTTTATTTGTTGAAAAATCATGGAAAACTCAATTTTATACACTTCGGATGGTTATGGAATTTTATTTGTTCAAATTTCGGAGTTATAGAACTTTGTTCATTGAAAAAGGGGGAATTTTTCACATGTCACTCTGTTTCTTAAGAACGCATTGTCCGATTTACTTCACACTTTACACCAGTTGTTTGTTGTGATAGTCTAAAGGTCTTTATATTTTCTTATGAAATTTTGATTTTGATTAATTGGTGAAATTTAATTTGTTTGACGACGGGCGTATCATGTGCTCATGGTGCAGCTGTTTATTGAGTTGGTCAGCCAAGTTTATATGTTAATAAACTCCTTCTGAATAACTAGATCCTTTCTGCCATACTGTATTTACATGTACAGTTAAACTCGAAGGGACCAAGAAAAACAGTCGAGCCATCACAGTTCCGACATTTCCTGAAATTTGTACATGTATCTGTACCGGAAGTGCAGTATTTACAATCATTTAATTTAATGACCTTTGAAAATGTGTGTCGTACATACATTTTGCACTTTGTATGTACCTATGAATGTTAACTTTTGATGTTAATAAACATTATTTTTATTGACTTTTCTTTGATTTGATGACTAAATTAATTTGACCTGTGTATGTGAGGTGTGTTGAATATCAATTTTAGGTAACGACAACAGACGACCACTGAAAACATTGCACGGTAGCGTCTGTTATAATCATAAACTGATCGAAAATGAATCAGAAGGTCTTCTATAGCAAAGGATGATTTTTCATTATTATTTTACAGCTTTTGTATTTTTACAAGTTTTACTTGTCCGAGTTTTTTATCCCAAGCCAATTGTGATAACTGTTCATTTAATTTATTCTCTGATGTTCCGAAGTATGAATTTTAAACATGTTGTTTATACAACTGAGATTCCTCAAAGATCCAATTAAAGCTAATCATCGATTTACACTAATTATGACAATAACCGATTATCTATTTATTGGCCAAATTCAGTTTTCACACCTGTGCTCCGAATCATACATACGCTTGGGTAATCAATGAACTATTTGACAGGTTCGTGATTCATTTTTACAGGTAAGTTCCCGTCTCGCGTTGTAATTTTAACAGTTTTATTATTGTAGGGACCAAAATATTAGTTTGAGAGTTCGATTGAACGAACTTCGAGAAACCCTGGTTTTATTTACATAGATAATGAAAAATGATGGGACTTTGATACGAGTTTGACCCAACCGCTGTATTTGAGTGATCCGAGTTCGAGCCAACGAAGTTTGACTCTATGTGCTTGTTATTTTGCAGGGATGGAAACACCTTGGTGTCTGTTTCCGAGGACAAGACTGCTAGAGTTTTCACATTACAAGCACCAGACAGATAGCATGTTATATTTTGATGAAGACAATAAAAGTGTTGAAATTGTTGACAAATGTTTTAATCAGAGAGTTTAATAGCTTATACATAAATAAGCATTGTACAGGATATGTACTGTTTATGGAATCAGAAATTCTGTATTTAGCAGTATATTACTTTTTGCAATCCAGTTTTGTCTATTACTCTTTATTATAGATAGTAATTTGGTTCCAGTAAAGCATTTCTGCTTTCCATCCACAAGGTGAAATTTCTACTACCGTATTTGGTTGTAGAAAATACGCAGTCATAGTTTACAAGCACTCCTCCTTTAGCTCTTAAATTTAGAGGAAAAAATTAGTTCTACGCTCGAACATTTTGTCAACAAAGTCCAAGTTGTGGTCATCATGAGTTTTTCATCATTTTCAGAACTGAAACATCTTTTCCATCTCGTCGAGTCTTTCAGTTTGTTTTATAAATTTATTTATACAATTATAATTAAAGAATTCAGAACGACCGGTTTCTTTGTGCGATAATTTTAAATGAAAGAATATCTAAACTGGTGTTGTCAAATGAAATTCATAAGTTACAACGTTAATTTTATTTTATTACTGAATTTATAAATGTCGATTACGCAACGTCTCTGCCTTGATCTGATACCGGAATAGTTGTGAATAAAAACAAAATATGACACCAGGAACTTCTTACAACGATACAAACAAAAATGGCGGTAGAAAAAGAACGGAACTTGAATACCATTTCATTGTCTAAACGCTCTTTTCAGGAGTTATTAGAGGTAGAAATTTTTATCAGTTGTTGGTTTCAATCTTTTTTTATCAAAAATGGGTATATAATGTCCACAATGGCAGTGATCGATCCTATTTAAGAGGTTCCCTTGAACTGAACAGGTCTCATGGGCCTGTAGTACTATATAATAAGCACTCCTTTCTCAGCTTCATTTCTAGAGGTAAAAAAGTGTGTATAATGTATGACTGAATACAGTATTCATTTCTATGCGACAGCAGATATTTGTGGTTGTATTATGGTATGGGCCTGTCATCGTCGGCGGCATCCATGGACAGTTAGGTGTCCGCTCATTACTTATTGTTCTGTTGAACGTATATTTATATTTTACCACAATGGCTCCCATATGAAATACAGGTTGGGATTGACTTTTGGAAATCTGGCCTCTCCAGTTTCTTCTGGGGGGTCATTAAGGGTTTATTGATAATTTTGGTGTAACTTTTTGAATTTTTATCCGATTTTTGGTTTATAATGTTTCTTAATAACTAGAGGCTCTTAAGAGCCTGTATCGCTCACCTGGATTTAACTTTTCACCTTGAGCAGACCTAAAAATTTAAAAATTTAAGTGTTGCAGTCAATTTGGCTTGTTTTTCTATGAGATTCTATGTTAAACTATTTTCAGCTGTGGCAGTCACCTTGGTTTAGTCCAGGTTAACAGATACATTTCTAAAAGAGAACCATCTAAGGACCATTTCTACAAAGTCTTGTTCCAACTGGCTAAGCGGTTTCAGACAAGAAGATTTTTAAATGAATTTTCCTATAGGGTCCAATATTTAACTAAGTTGGGTGTGGCAGCCATCTTGGTTGACAATCCGGGTGATCAGACACATTTCTGAAAGAGGACCTCTTAAAGACCAATGCTGCCAAGTCTGGCTCCAATATGTCAAGTGGTTTCAGACAAGAGGATTTTTCAATGAATTTTCCCATAGGGCCCTATGTTAAACTAAGTTCGGGTGTGGCGGCCATCTTGGTTGACAGACCGCGTCATCGGACACATCTCTGTAAGAGGACCATCTAAGGAGCATTGCTGCCAAGTCTGGTTCCAATTGGTCAAGTGGTTTAAGACAAGAAGATTTTTCAATGAATTTTCCCATAGGGCCCTATGTTAAACTAAGTTCGGGTGTGGCGGCCATCTTGGTTGACAGTGTGGGTCATCGCACAAAATTCTGAAAGCGGACCATCTAAGGACCCATTGCTACCAAGTCTAATTCTAATTGACTTAGTGGTTTCGATGAGAAGATTTAAGTGCATTTCCCATAGGGTCCTTTGTTAAACTAAGTTCTGCTGTGGCGGCCATCTTGATTCACAGTCCACAAAATCAGACACATTTCTGAAAAAGGACCTCCTAAGGACCAATGCCGCCAAGTCCTGCTCCAATATGTCAAGTGGTTTCAGATAAGAAGATTATTCAATGAATTTTCCTATAGAGACCTATGTTAAACTAAGTTCGGCTGTGGCGGCCGTCTTGTTTGACAGTCCGGGTCATCGGACACACCTCTGTAAGAGGACCATCTAAGTAGCATTGCTGCCAAGTCTGGTTCCAATTGGTCAAGTGGTTTAAGGCAAGAAGATTTTTCAATGAATTTTCCGATAGGGCCCTATGTTAAACTAAGTTCGGCTGTGGCGGCCATCTTGGTTAACAGTCCAGGTCATTCGACATATTTCTGAAAGAGAACCTCCTAAGACCTATTACTGCCAACTTTGGTTCCAACTGGACTTGTAGTTTCATATAAGAAGATTTTTGAAAGTCACCCCCCTTTTTTTATATTTTTAGTAACAGCAGCCATCTCGGTTGGAAGTCGGTGATGCCAGACATAATTTTGGAAGGGGGCCACCCAAGGACCATTCCACCAAAGTTTGGTCTCAATTGGCCCAGTGGTTTGAGAGGAAAAGATCTTTAAAGGAAAGTTTACGCTGGATGCCGTCTTTAAAGGGCAAAAACTCCTATAAGGGGTCAATCAATGATTTCGGTCATGTTGACTTATTTGTAGATCTTACTTTGTTCAACATTTTTTGCTGTTTACAATTTGTCTTTATCTATAATAATTTTCAAGATAATAACCTAAAACTGCAAAATTTCCTTAAAATTAACAATTCAGGGGCAATAACCCAACAAAGGGTTGACCGATTCGTATGAAAATTTCATGACAGGTAGATCTTGACCTGATGAACATTTTACCCCAGTCAGTTTTGCTCTAATTGCTTTAGTTTTTGAGATATAAGACAAAAACTGCAGTTTACCCCTATGTTCTATTTTTAGCCATGTCGGCCATGTTGGTTGGCAGGCGGGGTCATCGGACACATTTTTTAAACTAGATACCCTAATGATGCTTGTGGCCAAGTTTGGTTCAATTTGGCCCAGTAGTTTCAGAGGAGAAGATTTTTGTAAAAGTTAACAGACGACGACGACGGACGCCAAGTGATGAGAAAAGCTCACTTGACCCTTCGGGTCAGGTGAGCTAAAAATGGAGAAAACTCTGTATTATCCGTTTTTCACTATTTCTTTCTGTTTTAGAGATGTAAGGGGCTGAAAAAGGGACGCTTTACTTTTCGAAACTTGTTTATTTCTTATCCGATTTTGTTGATTTATTTTTAAATGGTTCGTCATAAGAAATACAATAAAAGTTATAAGGCATTTTTGTGTTAATTTTGGGGCCTAAAAAGCAATAGGCCTTGATATGTAAATTTTTTGTATTTTTCATCCAATTTTAACGGAGATTTTTCTTTTAATTCACCTTGATGAGTGCTTTCATTAGTACCAGGTATGTCAATAATTTTTTTCTATCTCTTAATGTTTCTGAGATACAAGGGGTCAAAATTAGCAATACTGGGGGAAACATAAAACTTTTATTTATCATCTGATTTCTTTTAATTCATCTTGATGATTACTTTCAGTAGTATGTCAACAGATTTTTACTTTCTTTTACAGTTCTCGAGATAAAGGGGGTTAAAGGTACCAAAAAACATGCTGCGGTTGTATCGGGCTGCACATAGCGAAGCCCTTTATTTTTTTAGCTAGTAATATTGAGAACTGCTAATGAGACATAAATTGTATCGGCATATACAGTACTGTGTAACGGGACTTCCCTTGTATATGATAGAAGTTATAGAACCGTAACAGGTTTATAACCATCATCCATTAGCTCAGTTGGTAGAACGATGGAATACTAAACCAAAGGTTCTGGGTACGATCCCCGGTTGGTGCAGTAGTTAATTTTGGGAGACAAATCATGCTCTACTGTTACATTGGCACCCAACTAAAGAACCCATGATTGTCAGAAAGGACTAGTTCGGTTTAGGTTGGTATATGATCATCATAGGACGGCGACTCTTGATGTGGGGAAGTTTAATGGGACTTCCCTAGACTTCCTACGATAGAAGTTATAGAATTGTAACAGGTTTATAATCACCCTAAATTAGCACATAGTGGTGGACTACCAAACAAAGGACCAGGTTCAATCCCTGATTGGTGCAATAGGTAATTTTGGGAGACATATTGTGCTTTTATAACCACCCTAAATTAGCACATAGTGATGGACTACCAAACCAAAGGACCATGTTCAATCTCTGATTGGTGCAATAGGTAATTTTGGGAGACATATTGTGCTCTACTTTTACAATAGAATTGAAATTAACAAATATTTTTTTAATTGAGTTGTCTGAAACATGTAGGTGTAAAGTTCTATATAAGCCATACAACACTACGAAGCAGAACAACAGGAAATTTTAGAAGTTGTAAAAATTTAGTACGATTATTTGCTTTTTTTTCACAAAAGTTACCTCTGTGGTCACTTTTGGAGACAAAATTGGAGAAGGGAAGGACATGAATCATATTTTATACTTATTTCTATAACATGTCTGCTGGAACATGAAAAAAGAATAAAACACTAAAGGGAGATAAAAATCCGTTTTTATTTACAAATCCAACAAAATGGAGTTATATGAGTGGAAAAAAATTGTACAAGTTTTGTATATTAAGCTTGGATGATGTCATATACATAACAACCTTACACACATTTAAACAACCAGACATAATAGAAAAAAATCACTTATTTGAAGAGACAAAATTGTGTTTAGATAACATAAGCTGTATAACCTTTCAAAATTAAAAGATAGTTTTACCAGGACCAGAAAAAAAATAATTCAAAGATTCTCATGGAGATTTAAAAAAAAAAGAGACAAAATAGTGGGTTATTTTCCTTAGCCAAGTTACACTGAGGAGAATTATCTCCCCTGGCTTACTTAAATTGAGAGATAACAGACTTTTTCATTGAGGCAACTGATTTTTGTAGCTATTTCTCTAGTGAAAAGAAAGCTTAATATTTTGTCCTCCAAACAAAACAAAAAAGAGTCAAGAACATTTTGGTGGCCATGAAAATCTATGAGTTAGTTTCAACTGGCATAACGTGCTCAGAAAAATAAACTATACATACTAAAATAATATATACCCGGTAGTAAAATTTCAATCCCTCTGACATCTAATGGACTGACAAAAAAAAATCTTAATTATATATGGCTGTTTGAAAAATCAAGGTTCTAAAGAACACATACTTCTACAGAGGGACTTTAAAATAACATTGGTCTAAGATACTGATGATGTAGAAGGCATTAAATTTTTCAGTTATTACTTTTGGAAAAGATTTCAAAACTGATTTCGTTAACTACCATTAATGATGCCATTTAAATTACTGCTGCATCTTTTTTATATATATAAAAAACCCCAAAAGACATTAATTTCCTGTGAAAAGGCTTGACCTTTCCTTAAAATCATGCTATCAGCCCTTTATTATCTTGTTATCAACAAAATATAAATTAAATCTTTAAATTCAAAAACCAAAAATCTTCAAATTGTGATAGAACAACACTAACAATTCAATCATGCCCATTCAAAATTTAAAGTTTTGCTTGATCATTCTTTGTACACTTTAAGTACTTTAATTTCAAGAGCACTTTAATTATAATTATTGTGCCATGCCATACATCACATTTATCAACCCTTTCTTCATAAAAATGACATTTAATGAAAGACCAACAATACAATTTAAACATGGTATTTCAATACCAATATTTTTTTCAATTATTCTTACCAGAAAGTATTATTACTATGTGCATTTTAAACTTTTGAAAAACACAAAAAATAACCAGCAAAATCTGAGCTAAATAAAAAAAAAACCCCAAAATAAATGACTGACACTAACTGCTGGACAACATCCATCACCAGCCGCCAGTCTGCTGTAAATAATCATAAAATATAACTGGATTTCATCTGTTGGAAAATATGGTAAAAAAAAATTAAAATTTCATGGTGCAATAAAACAATATGTCAGATTTCGTCAGAAACATGCAATATCAAAATCCTGAACTTGAAAAAATGCATTTTTCCTTATTTTACAACAACTGTCGAATTACTTCCCTTTACTGGCAGTGCACAAGAATCAATTATAATAAATTTCCAAAAAGGGTCAAGTTGCTAATTTTTTTGTCCTAATGCATTTTTACTCGTTTAATAAAAATATGAAAATAGTACGTATTAAACATTTGGCCTTCATACTTTTTATTCCTGACCTTTCACGGCAAAAAATTTAGTCCTTCATAATTGCAGCTAAAAAACGTACCTAACCAAATATCAGTTCAAACTCACAACCTAAGTAGCTGATAGACCAACTACAAACTATTAATATAAACCACTGAGCCAACTCTACATATCATCAGAAAATATGTTGCAATATTGAATGAGATATGAAGAAATTTGATTTGAAGTCAAAACATTGCACACAAATAACACATGAATGGATACATAGTCAGATCTTAAACAACCTTGAATTAATAAATAAAAAAACCATCCAATTCACAACTTAGTGATGAGATTCATAGAAACATTTTACAACCGATAGTTTATTGCATTTTTTTCGGCCACTTTCAACCCCATTTTGCAACATCTTGGTGACCAGTTTTTATTGGCAGAGGAGGTTGGAATATCTGGAGTGAACCAGAAACCTTTTGTGGGAAAACTGATAGTCATTGTCAATAAGGCCAAAGTGAAACACCAACAAAGTTGATGAATTGAATTTTCAGTTTTTATTTTTTAACAGTAGATTTTATTTTATATTTAATGGAATTTTTAATGTTTAATTTGGTTCTTTTCTTCTTTTTTTGTCAAAGTAGCAGAAATGGCAAATTTTTCTTTAAAACATATCTGACTGTTTTTCCATTTTAAAGTATAAAATATTCACATTTTATTATTGCAAAAAAAAAGAATAGGGGGTACTGATTTTTTTCTGAATGATAAAAAAAAAGCATTTTAAGTGCCATTCAAATAAAATCAAGTGAAATTACTTCATTCAAAAATAACTCTCAAATATCAAGGCTGTAAACATCAACATACATTTTTGTAGGAAAAAGTACTTCTTTTAGATGACATGGTATTGAGCTAAGTGAAAAAAAAAATTGAACAAATTCTAATATTAACTTGCATGCAATCAATCACATTAAATAAATACAGCTGTTGGCCAGCCACAGCAAAACAATACAACTTAATGGTTCGAAATTATGATCTTTATATAGTAGGTTATCTCCCCTTAAAAGAAACAGACTGCAAATATTCCACGTAATATTGTCCAGTTCGGACTTTTATGAGAAATTATGCAGCCTGATTTTATCCCTAAATTGCCCCTAAAAAAAAACCAAATAGTCCCCCCCCCCCCCCAATTGATGAAAATTACTTTAACAGTAGGCTGTTGTATCTAACAACACAAATAAACATATTAATCAATCTTAAATCACTAGACACTTCATATAAGGAATGCCAAGAAATAACAAGACAAATCTAACTTAATTTGTAGATTTCCATTCCTGCATGCCACTAAACAATTTTCTTTACCAAATTTTTTCACTTTCGTATTTATAAACTTAATGGTATAATTTCTCTTTATTTCAGCAAATCTGATTTGTTTCTGATGTGAAGATAAAGTCTCCTCACAGCACCACATCTTCCCTAGCCAAGGGTTATGATTCGCTTCTAGGAGAGAAGTGAGCACCACACCTTCCCTAGCCAAGGGTTTTGATTCGCTTCTAGGAGAGAAGTGAATTGCAACTCTCAGCTAGTGAGAATGACAGCCCCTTTTTCATGGGTGAAAGTAAAGGGGGTGCAAAAATCCAGAAATATCGTAGAATTCAATATTTTGTATAGGAAATCTGGCGAATTACAGAAAACTTTTAAGCATGAATTTTTTTAGACAGGGATGATGAAAATCTACACATTAAGTTGAACTAGAATTAGACCACCACTAATTTTTGAATTTGCAAGGAATAAATTAACAGAAACTACAAAGAAAAACAAAAAAATTAACAGGAAAAAAAATAACAAAATAAAAATAACTGATATCAAAATCTACATTAATATATATAATATATAGATACAGTCAATATATATATATATAGTCATTGCACACAACCTACTATCAAAACAAAGAGGGTTAATAGTCTATTGCACACAACCTACTATCAAAACAGAGAGGGTTAATAGTCTATTGCACAGATTTAATATAAAGTAGCAAAAAATATCAATATAAAATTGGCTGTAATTAAACAACTTCAGGATGCTCATCCAACTTTGTATATAACTGATGACAGAAAAATTCCTTTGTCATTTTTTACAGTGTTTGAACTACTTCTAAAAATAAAAGTGAACATTTTTTGCTGTAACAAAACAAACTTCAACAATAATTTGACAGAGTTACAGCAAACTAGAATTACATTCATTAATGTTTGCTCTCTACCTCTTCCCCCCCCCCCCCCCCATACAGCCAAAATATCCAGATCTTTTCTGTTGGAAACTCTGGTTAGAATATGAAAACAATAAAGCGTGCATGGTGGCCATTCGAAAATTGAAGACAAAAGATGAAAATCTATGAGTTAATTTTATCTAACCTACATATTAGTTGGATTTATTATTTACGAGCTCTGTGTCAAGGTTTTAATTAAAAAACAATGCTTTTTGTTTTAAATTTCAAGTACACGTAATATGGTAAGTATTATTGTCGTTAAAAATCACCATTACGATAGACGCTACATTACATTATTCCAAAATTCACAACTTTGGGTCCATTGATCACAAAAATTCAAGATCAAAGGGATAAAAGCTTAGTTTTGAAATTAATTTCCTAAATCATGAATTCATTTTAAACTTTTTTACCAATAGATCTGAAACGAGTATGTTGGAAATAAGATACTTTCAAAATTCTTTCATTTCCAAATGTATTTTTACTGGCCTAGGCTTCAGTTGCAAGCCTGTTGTAGAATTCAAATACTTTCAATCCTCTGTATAAAAAACACCCATGGGACTATGAGCAGGTGCCCTTTATAGAAAGGTTAAAGGTGATGACAAACTTTTTCGCAGTGATTTTAAGTAATTTTTTGACTGGATTTTCAGTAGCCGTCAAACTCCACTATTTCTTGGAAAGATCATGTGAGCAGTTTGTATGAATGGGCTTCTTGTATATATGCTTTGGATTCCAATTATTGTCAATATCTTTAACATTTTTCACTATTTCTTCATATTGAGCACAGTTTTTATATAATTGTAGGAAAAAAACATGAGCATTTATTCAATATCTGGGCCATTCTATGTCAATAAAATCTGTCCATGATAAAATTCTCAAACTACAGTCTACAAATATATTTAAATATCAGAACTATCATAAGAACGACAGAATCACCTATTACGTCAAAATAAAATATACCTTTAAATCTTGTACGGATTTCTTATAACAAGTTTGTAAAAGGAAATTTGATTGGCCAATTTCCAATAACCATTTATTACCTCCCCTGACTTCTAAGCTATGAGGTTTCATTCTAATAAAATTTGCACATACACTATATATCCTTATACAATAAGACAGAGCATTATTATAAATCAGGGCATTTCATTTTAAAACAGATGAATATAAGTGATATTGAGCTACCCTTATTTAAAATTCTTGTTAACAGAAGCAGGACACCAAGTTAAAAATGCCCTTCTTTTATCCTATGGGGTAAAACAAATCAACTCATTTTATCCCTTGGAAACATGGCTGAGGTCAGATAAATATCTATTCATTGTAAATTTGTGATCTATTGCTTTCACAAATTTTCTCCTTTTTTGGACCAATCTAAATATCACATTCTTTCTGAAAT
This sequence comes from Mytilisepta virgata, assembly GCA_028015205.1. Lineage (NCBI taxonomy): Eukaryota > Metazoa > Mollusca > Bivalvia > Mytilida > Mytilidae > Mytilisepta > Mytilisepta virgata. The sequence continues at coordinate 9,526,840 of CM051508.1, read as the reverse complement.
AGTAAAATGAGAACTTTCTTGTTTCAAATTCAAACAATCATACAATTCTCATTCACACCAAATCAATTAGAGCACAAAACTTTCCCTTCATGTATGTGTGTAAATATTAATTATTAGATAAAAGGTGAAAAAGTTCAAAATTATAATCACATGACATATTTTAAGGGGAAATAACTCCCAGTCACAATAAACATTGATATCTGCTACATCTTGATTGGTTAAAACTGGAAATGTTGCGACTTATGCAACTGGATAAAATGCAAACTCCACACAGGGATTAACATTTGGTAAACCTCATTTATAATCACTGCCACCAACACTTTGGGTTACTTCAGTTTTGTAGTTTGACTGCTTAAAAGAATTAGCGGGAGATATAAATCTGAATGACATTTCGAGCGTTTATGACTTCAAATATTCATTCATAACATCCGCCATTTGGCAACGCTCATGGTACAACCTGAGATTGAATTTTTTTTTTGTTTCAATCATATTAATACCATTAAAGAGAATATATTAAAATTATCTACTTTGATAATGATACACATTCTTTTGAAAACAGACTTCTGAAAATTTAAAATTGTTAATTTTTTTGGAAGAATCTTGATGTAACTCTCCACAGTGGAAGAGGGCTGGTGCCAGTGAGGAAATGCAGCGTAGGTTTACCAGAGCAGAAGTGAACTGCTGTGCAGAACTTGGATAAAAATGATGTTTCAAAACTGTAACAACTGGTATATGCAGTAACAAACATGTTGATTGGTTTGGTCTGAAACACAAGTCTATGTTGATTGGTTAACCTGGATCCATAACATTTTAATATCTATGCTGATTGGATAAATTCAAAAAAAAAAAAAAAAAATTGAAACTGACAAATTGATTGGTTAAATATCTATACTGGCTTGTTTAATAGGTTTAAATTTAGAGTTCCTTGAAGGAGAGCCATAACGAGGGTCTATAGAATCATCACTATAAATCCTATCTTCATGTTTTCTGTCCATATAGTCCTGATCTCTGTTTCTCCTATCATAATCCCGAGATTTATTATAATCCCGCTCACTGGACCTAAGATCACGATCGTGCATTTTATCATAAGTTCGTTTAACAAAAGTCGATTCATGTTCATGCAAGTGTCTATCACGACCATCGTGTCCACGCTCCGGTGAAACTGAATGACGGTGATGATGTGATCCATGCTGTGAGGCGGGCATTGTATTATGTCGGTTCAATGAAGCCGGTGAATGGGATCCATGTCCATGATGACGAGGAGTGTGATGAGGCATTAAGTCTGGAGGGTTTGCAGCACGGTAATAAGCTTCTAAAAATTCAGCTAAATGTTCACATGCATCTTCTAACTGGTTTTCATCGAGTATAACATCAAACATATCCTGTAAATAAATATAACAGTAATGTGATACATGGGGTATGCAAAACAGCTATATCTGAAAATGAAAAAAAGAGGGGCCTTGGTGGCCGAGTGGTCTAGGTAGTTGGTCATGACTACTAATGATCACTAGCCTGTCAACACTGGGGTTGTGAGTTCGAATCTCACCTGTGGCGAGGTGTGTTCCACTCTGATCTAAATTAACAAGGATTCTCTCCGGGTACTCTGGCTTCCTCCACCAATAAAAACTGGCCGCGGCAAAATGGCCAAATGTGCTGAAAACGGTGTAAAACCCCAACTAAACAAACAAACAAACAATGAAAAAAGATGTAAAGCCTATTTTTGAAAAACCCCTCAATTTTCTAATCTTTATATTTGCATTCATGTGTGCTTAATACATTCGTTAGTTTCCAAGGTGACTCATCAAATGGTGATCTTATAGTCCTGAACAGCTTGATATTTCCAAAACAAGTATGATTACACATCTGGACCTGCATCACCGTCACACTTATGTTTGCCAGGGCATTGTACATCAAATCTCAGAAAGGAACAAAAATTGACTTACCCATCATTAATAATGTTCAGCATCATCTTTAGTTGTAGGCAACATAGTTAAAAATACACAAAGTACCGTTCACATCATATTTTGATGACAGGCAATAAATTCATAGTAAAAATTTGTCAACTTTGCCCCCAAATAGGAGGTGCACATCTTTAATATGTATATAAACACTATGCAAAGTTTAAAAAATATTGGTTCAATGCAGTCACAGTTACAGATTACACAAAGTATGCACCGTTGATAGCATGTATTGCTGAAAAATGGCTAAGTTCAACATGCAAAAAATTCATAGTAAAAATTTGTCAAATTTGTCCAAAATAGGAGGTGCACATCTTCAATATTTAAATAAACATTATGCAGAGTTTTAAAAATATTGGTTAAATACAGTCCGAGTTGCAGAGTACACAAATTATGTATTCCTAAGCGTGACGGATGGCGTCAAGCAGCTACTAGACCTGCGGCTGACAAACTCTAACCATGTAATGCAGAGGAGAGATTAGCAACTGAGGAAGGTCTTGTACTGTTTAACTTAACTTGATGAACAACAATAAAAACACTGTTGACTACTGTAAATTCTGAAATTATTGCCGTTTTTTTATCATTGCGAAAAATGCCACAGGGTTTCAATCGCAATAATTTACTCACATTTACTCACATTTTGGAATTTTTTATATGAATGAAGCTGAATTTTTCTCAATATCGCAAAAATTAAACCTGCGTTTTGGTCTAAAATGACAAAATCGCAATAATAAATGCACGCAATAATCTCTGAATTTACAGTATTTATTTTTTGTATTATATTCCAGTCACAGTCCAGACTACAAAATATACGTTTTACTTTATGCAGGGCGTACTTACTGGACTACATTGATTTAACTTATCAGCTGCAACCACTTGTACATTCATGTTACGACTCTGGGATTTCCCCCGAGATTTGATTAATCGCTGTAATACCTGTAAAAATTAAATTTAAATATTATTATACCTCAGATGAATTACTGTACGTAAAACTATATCTCATTGGCTATTGCGATCATGTGATCAACATGAATAAATCTCTGTGAATATGATATTTCTGATGTAAATATATCTTCATATTTCCCCCACTACAATGCAATAAATGTATATTATTACACATCATATCACTTGTCCAGAAATTTTCTGGCACACCTTCAAAGCATCAAGGCATTACTTCCTCTTAAAAACAAACTGAAATTTGAAAACTGGCTATTCAAGCAAAATAACTATTCTGTCTATAAAATAACAGGTTCATTATAGACACAAGTGTACTAATAAAGCTAGTTCGATAGTTTTATTACTGTCTGATGGTCATTACATAAATGTCCCTTTTTGTTCCTCTTTCTGCTGGACATTTTCCCAAAACTAGACCTGTCCGGCAAATATGACCAACTTTAAAAGCTCTTGTTTGTTGATATGTTGCAGTTCTTTATTCCTTGTTACCAGACATAATTTTCAATATACAGTCAAACCTGTTTTAACTTTCAAGGTTCGAACAAAGATATAGTAGCTGCATATGACAGGTGACTATTTAATCAAGATTCAATAAGAGACCAAATCCTGATTTTCGTTTTCATTCTTGAACAGTCCAAAATATTATCATTACAAAAAACAAACAAATGGACACTACATGCCCCGCCAATGATGTAAGTATTTAGTAAATAGAATTACAGTTGTATATTCTTGACTTTGAAGTCCCTAACGATAGGGTAGATGAAATATTATCTCAGTACTTCATGAAAAACTATCTTCAACCTGAACCTGGATTCTAATATTGAAATTCCATAAAGAAATTCAAAGTCGATGACCAATGACCCCAAGGTCACAGCATCCGTTTCTCATCAAAATGCTGCTGTTCATATCACAAACTTTAAACCTGAACCTTAACCTCGTTTGGACATACAGATGGATAGACAGACGGAGAGACCAAAGAACTATATGCCCGGCCTGCATTACAGGCAGGGCATAAAAACATGGCATTTCCATTGAAGTGAAAAGATTTTTTTCTACATTCAATTTTTTATGAAGGAAACAGTTGATAATCTGAGATGAACACTAGCACTGATAAAAGATTACTTGTGTTTTTTTTTAAAAAAGTCTAGTAAATAAAATGGCCTCTAAATGCAGGCAAATGTTCAACATAGGATAAAATTTGTGTGGCCACTGAACAGTTAAAAATGTGGACGCTTATTCGAGTTTAATTAACACATAAACTCTCTTGTGGGTATTCAACAAGACCACTTATTTGAGTTGACTGTACGGAACAGCTGTATGGTAGAATACTATACCTTTGGTGAAGCTATTTTTACATAAACTATAATAGGAGCTAATGAAGTCTTTGCTAGTTGAGATGGGTGGTTTATTGTGTCACAGTCTAAAGCTACTAATTGTAATGTACGACATAATCCAAAAATTCTCTCTATTTCTTCCTGCACCTCACCTGAAATATAAAGAATTTAATATTATATGAAAACAAGAAGCTGTTTAAGTGACAGCAAACTAGATTTCCTTCACCACTTTTTGAGTTCATCCACAGACCAGCCTGGTTGCCTGCCTGCATATCCACAGTTCAAGCTGGGCACCTGCTTGCCCATCTGCTGTACATAAACAAACAAATAAAACAACATTTTTTGTTGGGCTGGAAAATCTATTTCACCCTTTTGCCAACGAGTCCCAGTTTACCAGGATTCTCAATTTCACTAGTGGACAACAAATCAAATTTGCCATGATTCTCAATTCCAGTAGTGGACAACAAGTCCAGGTTTGCCAGGATTCTCAGTTCCATTTGTGAACGAGACCAGGTTTACCCACTTGCAGACAATGAGTCCAGGTTTACCATAATTGTCACACCTCTATTTCCAACTCTAGAAGCAAAAGTCAAGAGTTATCTTTCTTACATTTAAACAAAATGAAGGCAAAACAATGTTAAAAAAAACGGAGCAACCTAATTTTGGTGGGAGGCTTTGTTACTCCCCGAGATGCACCCTCACACCAAGCAATATGATTGTAGGTCACTTTGTATGTTAAAACTGATTTTTGACATAAAATGCCAATCAACCATGTAATATGGGTCATGTGACCTTCATTTTATGTCACATGGTCAGTCTCTTCAACGTGCACCTGCACACAAAAATATATGACCCTATGTCAACTAGTAACTGAGAACTGGCTGGTGACGTTGAGGCGAACTAAAAGCCGAATGTAAAAGACCAAAATTTAATGGTTTTACAGAATTGTAAAGTTAAGAAAATGATTTTTAGAAAATATTGTCACAGTTGAATGCTGGGGAAGTATTATCTGTGAATTAAAAATGCTGAATTTTTCAAAATTGATTGGAATCAACATTGATGATCGAACCTTTATTTCCTAAAGGGATACATTTACATAATATAAATGCAACACAATTGAAAGTTATAAAATAGAAAATCAGTCCATAATTATACCACTGCTAAAGTCTTTATTTATTAAGCGTTGTAACACCCAACAGGAAGGTTTAAGAAGTTAAAAGTAAATAACTACATTTTGATCTTGAACTTTATTCAAAACATCTTCTATTTCAGGATCAGAACTGTGACGTTTGTTGCTAAGTAATGTAGTTGTGAGGATAAGTTGTTTTGATCTTATATCCCTTAGCATTGTCAGATTTGCATCGGATGACGGAGGTTGTGCCTCCAAAATATAATGCAATTCTTAATGTTTTAATGCGTTTATCTTCTTCATGAAGAAAACTATTGTTTGAAAACTGCTAAATACAATATTTTGCAAATATAAATTCCTAACAACATCAATTCAATAAAATAATCTTTCAAGCTTTTCCATAAAACAAAAGTCTATTTAATAATAAGCCCATGTTTCAATATTTCATCTTTAAATAAAATGCTCCGCTGGGTGCAGCTTGATACGACCGCAGAGGTCGAACCCTGAACAGTTGGGGCAAGTATGGACACAACATTCAAGCTTGATACAGCACTGAATTTGGTTGATTGATTGATTGTTGCTTAACGTCCAGTGGCAAATATTTCATGCATCTTCATGACGAGAACCAGTTCAATTTATCAAACAATTCAATTAGGGGTGGGATGGGACACAAAGGGGAACCAATTTTGACTGCCACTGTAAAAGGAGGATGGTTGGGTAGGGTCGGATAATTTAGCCTCCTGTAGCGGCCATCAGCCTACTCTTTTTCGAAAACTACAGAAGGGGTCTTTAGCGTGCAGGGAGTGTGGCATTCTCCAAACACGTTACCCACTATGGTCCGCGGTCAGGCTTTCCGTATTATGACCTGACAACCCCCCCAACGAGACTGAATTTGGATTGTGAATAAATATTTGACACAGCATAGGTTTCTGACACAGAATTAATGTGGTCTAAGAACTTAAAATTTTTTAATTTACCTATTCAAACAATATCAGTATTATTTGTTTTTATATATAAATCAGAAATAACCAATTTAAAATTTAAAATTGGGCACACATATCAATTTCTTGCTATTGCGCAATACTGTGCAATTGAAGATTTCTTGCTATTGTGCAATACTGTGCAATTGAAAATTCCCCCCCCCCCCCCCCCCCCAAAAAAAATAAATAATTTACCCCTTTTTTAGCTTTTGTGCAATACACTATGAAGTTGCACATTGACCCCCCCCTCCCAAAAAAAAAAACCAAAAAACAATAAAATTTATTGTAACCCCCCTTTTTTTGCTAAAAGAAATTTGAAATTTCCTTTTTAATTTATGAAATATGAAATGAGAAAAAAATTAAATGTGTTTGGATTACCTCCCTTAGCCCACCAAGATAATATCATACATTTCTATTTACTTATACTAAAGTTATTGTGCAAAAACCAAGAAAAATGCTTATTTGGGCCCTTTTTTAGCCCCTAATTCCTAAACTGTTGGGATCAAAACTCCAAAAAATGGTCATAAACCTTGTGTTAAAATTTCATAGATTTCTATTTACTTATACTAGAGTTATTGTGCGAAAACCAAGAAAAATGCTTATTGGGCCCTTTTTTGGCCCCTAATTCTTAAACTGTTGGGACCAAAACTCCCAAAATCAATCCCAACCTTCCTTTTGTGGTCATAAACCTTGTGTTTAAATTTCATAGATTTCTATTAACTTATACTAAAGTTATAGTGCGAAAACCAAATGTCTACAGACTCCGACGGACGACGACGACGACGACGCCAACGTCATACCAATATACGACCGCAAAAATTTTGCGGTCGTATAAAAATTACAACATATCATGTCCACTTTATGATAATACGTACCAACATTGCCCTTGATACCAGTTCCTAGTACCCGGGGTGGTTTATTGATTATTGATTTTCTAGCTAAGGAAATATCTACAGATACTCTTGTTATAATTATTCTGAAATTGAATAAAAAATATATTAAATTAACATATTTATGAAATAAAAATAATCCTGGGTACTGTATTTCTTCTAACTGAAGCCTCCTCCTAATCCTGGGTACCGTATTTCTTCTAACTGAAGCCTCCTTCTAATTAAAGTCCCATACATAAATTCTAAACCTAAATACCTTTTGATTTCTAATTAAAGCCCATGGAAAAAATTAATCCATCCCTTTAGGAAAATTTGACAAAAATCAATAATGTCCATATTTTGATATTACCCCATATTTTTAACAAATTTAAGAATCTATAGTTAGGTCAGGAAAAAAATTTATGAATTATTTTCTCTAGTTAAAGCCACTGTATGGAAAGTGTATAAGCTCCTGGGGCATTTGTTAAAAGAAATATGGTAAACATAATTTTCAATAATATGGTTAGTTAAAAAAATTCTGCAGTACTGAAAACGAATTGTAAGAATTTACTATTTTTAACTTGCATACTGATTCCACTTAGGGACAAGATCAAAAGTTCAATGTAGGATAAAAAACTTAATTCACATAGTTTTTTTACTGACCCCCCCCCCCCCCCCCCCATCCTCTTAACTTAATTTGGGAAAAATTGATTGACCAATATGGGCATATACTTTGAGAGTATACTTTTTGTATCATGGGTCCTGTTTTTCCTCGACAATGTATGTTTGTTCTGTATATTGACTTGCACATCACTTGAATCCGTATTTTTCAATCCGAAAATCGATGTCGGATAACAAAACTTGCAGCGATTTTGACCCCCCCCCCACCCCCAAACTATTTGAATTAAGTTTTTTATCCTACATTGAACTTTTGATCTCGTCCCTTAAAAGACCTGTATTGGCACTTGCTGTTTGTTATTGTTATTTCACAATGCTGTACAACATAATGCCTTCGATGTTAAATATTTCACAGATGAGTACCACATAGCTGTTTAAGATTAAAAGTAGATTAAAAGTGTGTTACTGGTGAGTCCAAATATTTTCAGCGATGTCAACTCACGTAGAATTTCAAGAAATGTATTTCTCATCCATATTTTTTGGCGCCATATGTCAATTTCTTCATTCTGATCTTTAACACATTAGCATGTTTTTCCTTGGCAAGTAACCATTTAAATTTTTTTTTTATAACAACTTACTTTCCCTCAAACCGATGCTTGAGAAAATCAAACAAAGCTTTCTGCATCATATCTGTCACTTCATATCCCTTTAATGAAGGCCCTACTAGTACTATAGGTCGCATAGAAGGCACTACTTCATAGGGTGGAACACTATCAGACTGAAATATAAGATGTAAATTGCAAACATGTTACTACTACATTTCGATGTAAATTCTCAGATTACTACACAACAATGCACTACTTCATATTGTGGAACTATCAGACTGAAATAAAAGTTGTAAATTGTCACATCTACACAACAATGCACTACTTCATATGGTGGAACTATCAGACTGAAATAAAAGATGTAAATTGTCACATTACTACATGGTACTATTTCATTTAGATGTAAATTCTCAAATTAATACACAAAAAAGCACTATTTCATATTGTGGAACTATCAGACTGAAATAATACTACACAAAAATGCCCTATTTGCCAACATGTACAATAAATTGTCCAAATTTTATAAGACGAAAATTTTCCAAGCATTATTTTATTCAAAAATTGGCATCAACTTTTGCTTTGAGAATAGAACTGAACAAAATGACATGAGGAAGCTTTTATATGTGATCCTGGTATTTTGGACTCTTTTAAAGTGTATGGGTCAACAAAGTTGTGACAGAACAAAGATCTCTCTATGATGGAGTTGTCATTTCATATGGCTTAATACTTTCGTAAAAGAGTTCAATTGCCCAAAATACTTCTTAACAAAACACAACAAAGACCTACTTCATACAGTGCAACACTATTAGATTGAAGATGTGGTAAAGTGTCCATTTAATTCATTAAGCAGCTTAAATTTTTGTATAATATTCTGATGATGAGGTCAAACATTTTACAGGAAACAATTTGATTAAGATGTGATTTATGCAAATTTATCAAACTGGACCATATCAGTGTGAGATAGTTGCTATACTCAACAGGTGCCTTCTCACAACTCTCTTACTTTCTTAAAGCAGCTTTGCTTTATTTCTAAAATTTCTAAAAGAATGTCTAGTTTTACACTAAGCAATCATTATGAAGTATTAATTTTCAATTGATAAGAGTTGAAAAAGTTTTCAAGCTATGAATTTAAAAATCTACAAATCAATGAACTGTCTTCATACAACAGTAAATGTATACATGTATCTCAGCAGAGAATTCATTTCACCTTTTTGAAAAACGGTTTCTTCTTTTCTTTGCCACTAGGCATGACGGTACTTGGCGGTTTTGTTGGGTTCCCAACACTACCATCATCATCAGGGTTACTCTGTTCTCCATTTTCATCCATTCCAATCACACCTAGATCTGGTGTGGGTGGAGTGGATCCTCTGGAATTTGAAGGATTAGTGCCCCCTCCTATATTTGATGAAGAGGAATTCTTACTGAAAATAAAATTATAGAAATCTTTAAAATACTGATAATTTCACATATTATATCAATACAATTTGTTGTAGAAGAGGGTAGAGATGTTCTGATTATCGATTATAATTGAAAATCAATTGACTATATTTTTCTGGCCATAATCGATAATCAGTCACAACAGACTTTTTCAACAAAATGCAGAAATTTTGGTATTTGGTTCAGTTATTAGGAGGTTATTAGAGAGTTAAATCATGTCCAGAATAGGCTTAAAAATAAAAGCACATTATTTCATCCAAGGTACTGACATAGTGCCTACTTATACAGTACAGATTCTGGTCAAAGAGACGATTAAAACATGTCTTTATACAATCTGGCAAAAACTTAAGTTGCATCTTACAATTCCGATTATAATTGATATTAAATCGAATAGGTTAGGCTTCCTGATTATTTCAATTAATCGATTATTGTTTTTCATCCGATTCCCAACACTAGTAGAGGGTGTATTATTTGTAGAGTTCTGCTGATCCTACAACAAAAAGATGGTCAGAAGACTCCAAGACACGCTTTTTAGAGCTACTGAGTGTCCCAATTTCTTAATAAACCGATATTTTGATAAATAAACAGTGGTTTTGCTATAATGCATGGTGAATGTACAGGAGATGCCAATATATTGAAATCAGTTACAAATGGGTAAAAATTTAATACTTTTTATAGGACTATATCATGATAAAAATTGTCAAAATTAGGAAATCTGGCTGATTCCGGAATACTTTTTTTCAGGCATGTATAATTTTACTTATTCCAAGCAAGGATCAGACTTATCCAGACAGTCAACATGGCTTAAACTTTTGAAACAAAACTAGAGGACATTTGTAGGTGGTGACATCAATATTTTCTGGAAAAATCAATGTATTGTACATAGAAAACAGAAAATCTTCTCTTGTTACACGTTGGGGGCATTTTAGCATTCTAAGGTATATAACAGAAATATTTAGGATTTTCTGGAAAAACGAATTTATGGTTTATGATAGTTGTCAAAATATGGTATTAGAACGAAACCAACTATTTGAAGTAAGAACTTAGAAATTGAATTAGCTTGAAAAGGTGTCTAAAAATATAATATTGAATAAATAATTACGCTGTATAGAGTTTTCCACCACGTCCACTGGTACCAGACTGTTGTTGCACTTTCATGTTTTCTAATTTGGCAGGGCTTGGTATAAATCCAACATCACAGCCTTCTTTTACAAGACGCCCTATCCACCATTCATTATTAAATTTCTGGAGGAAAAGAAAATCAGTAAAATGTTCAGAATTTTTTTTAATATAATTATCATCCTGTAATATACTGCTACTAAGAAAGCTGAATATCTGCTGTGTTTCTATTTAACAAATAGTTTATGACAATGAGGGTCATATGGCAGTATATGGACTGGTTGGTCGCCTGACAAAAATTATACGGCCCGAAGCGAACTGAGGTCCATATAATTTTTGGAGGGCGACCAACCGGTCCATATACTGACATTTGACCCGAAGTGTAATGAACTAATTGTTATATTATACTTTTCTAGGATTTAATCGAATTTAATCGATTTTGCCAAAACGAGGTGGCCCATATAATGTACAGCCGGTCCATATAGCATTATATGGACCGGCTTAGATAACATAGATAAATAGAGTAGTAAAAATGTAAAATTTAATATTGGTCAATACTATTACAGCTTAAAAGTTAATACATGTACATCAATAAACTCAATTATATGTATCTGATATTACAAATATCAATGCAATCTGCTGACAAAAAAGTAACTATTATTTACTTTCTCAGTTCTCATAATAAACAGCTCAGTATGCACTAATATTTCTTGGTATAATTTCTGTATTTTCCCTTCAAAATTTTGGATGGTTGATTAATTAATATCAAATTCCTTTGCCTGCCTAGTAGCATTCTTATTTAAAACTACAAATGAAAATGACAAACTCACTTTAAAGATGGATTTTGCAAGCGTATATTTCAATCAGATTGTGGACTATACTTCTTGCATGCTTAGAAATCATGACTGATAAATTCTGGTCACAGGCTACTAGAAATTCAAGTGTTTTAAAAAAGCATGTTTCTTGAAAAAAAAAGTGTGTAAAGACAAAATTCCTGAGAAAAGATACCAAATTCTTGTTTTCAAGGTATTTCAAGGACCTTTTGCAGAATTTAGGTACAAAAATGTACTTTCAAGGCCTTGATTTTCCCACTTCCATTTTCAAGTTCTTTCAAGGATTCCAAGGACCCATAAGAACACTGTTTGGAGTTGATCGACCCCCAACAAACTAATAATTTTTGCTGATGGAAAATCCTGTTAACAAGACCCTTAACTAAATTAAAAGAAGGTCATTCTTTTGCAGTTTGTGTTTTGGGTATATGGGCAAAAAATTCTAATTTCCTTATCTGAATATGAAGTAATTGGTGACAAAAAGTAAGCTTATAACCTGTCGTAATATGTGGTTAAATGACCCAATATAGGTCATATTTCTTCATTAACTATAAAACATTACATTTTTCTATAAATAACTGCATATTCAATATTTCCTGGAATCTTATGTAATTTTTCTCAATTCCTCCAGATCTATATTTCTCTTGTGGGCTATCAAACCCATGTAATGTATGCATAAATTGCTTAATAACACCCAAAATTTCTTAGTATACATATAAAAATAGAAATCTGTATACATTTCTGAAAACCATCAATTTATATAATTCCCAAATCAATGATCTGACATTTGCCAATATCTCTTGTTGCAAAATGTAACTTTCTGATATTATCCATATATGTATATATACTGGTTTATCAATTATCCACATACTTAAATGCTTTCTATTAACTGATTAATCAATCACTGACATACCATATTTCTGGGAATAAAATATCAATGTTAAATTCTAATGAAGTGTTGTTACGTTGAATTTCATCGGATGACGTCGAAAGATCCAAGGCATCAATTGATTACAATTGATGCCCTCAGAGACAATGGCACGTGCAAAGCGTCACTTCCAGATTTTAAAAAATCTTTATTTTACTTAAATTTTTTACACTGACATTAGAATGCAGATAACAGTATTGTATATTAATAATTTCTGGCATCAATTTTGATTTGATGGTTGCAAATTCCGTTTACTGGCTTCGCTAAAGAGTCACCAGTAAACCCAATTCCACAATTGATGCCGGCAATATTAAAATACAATACAGTTATCTCCTAATTCTACAACTTATGTCTACATAGAAACTGTCATTTGGTTTATTTCCCTGAAAAATGACTTGATATAAACCAATATTTCTTGGTGAAAAACATTATCCTCACACACCTGGCCTCCTCTCAATATCTTATTTCTAGAGACATATACATGCATTTAACTAGAAACTATCAATTTTTTTAACTCCTTAAAAAATAACCATATATGAATTAATATTTCTTTGTGTAGTCCTCCTCACCTTCCCCATTTTCCTTTCTAAAAAAATATTTACATAAAGACTTTGTACCAGTATAATTCTTGCATCAATTATTGCCAAAGATTTATAGATTTCCTTCAGACCTATATTTTCCGAGGACCGTCAACCTATCCAATTCCCCGATCAATGACCTACTAATACACAGACTTCTATTGATTCACAATTGTATCAAATTTACACAGCAGAGATGCTAAAGAATATTGATTTAAAACATGGTTCAACAGTATACAGGGGTTGTATAGTAAGTGTACACTGGGGTTGTATAGTAAGCCTACACAGGGGTTGTATAGTAAGCCTATACAAGGGTTGTATAGTAAGCCTACACAAGGGTGTATAGTAAGCCTGTACAAGGTTGTATAGTAAGCCTACACAAGGGTTGTATTGTAAGCATAGACAGGGGTTGTATAGTTAGTGTACACAAGGGTAATATAGTAAGCCTAAACAAGGGTTTTATAGTAAGCGTACACACGACTCAAACATCACCAAGCATCTATAGCAATGTTCTTTTAAAACATTGAAATTTTCCATTTAAATCTGCCTCCCTATTCCCCCTCCCTAATAAAACAATCCTCCATAATAATCTTTTGAAACAGATACAAATATGCATGACCTACATTCTTTATTGGTTTGTGTCAAGTTATTAATTTTTTTACTCATGAATACATACTATGACCTAATATTTTGATATTCATGAGTGTGGTACCCAATTCCACTAACATTCATACAACTAACATCAAGACTGGTTTTAAGACAGAACTAGAATACTGCCAATGTCAGAAAGGGCCCCGCCTGCTGGTGTGATTGAACTCATGGGAATCAAAAACGCTTCAAAATCTATATATTCCCCAAACAGTGTTTTCCGATTTTCCTAAAAATCAAAAGGGGCCTTCTTCTAATCATGTACAACACTGTGTATAAAATTTATGAAAATCTGTAAAGGCAATCTGAAGTTATCATACGACATAAGGTTAATTCTCAAAATATGCATTTTGTCATATCAAAACTAAGTTTTTCCCAAAAATTGTTGTCCGATTTTCCTCAAAAACGAAAGAGACCTTCCTTTGGTCAAGTCCAATATTCATTATAATATTGTATATAAAAATCATAAAAATCCGCGAAGGCAATCTTAAGTTATCATACAACAAAGGAAATGGTGACAGACAGACAGACGGACAAGACTGATTACTATAGGGTGGCCACCATGTCCCATGGCGGGACCCTAACAATGAAAACCGATGGCTAGAAATCAGATCACACATATAACTAATTGTAGTGATTCATATACTTGTGGATTAAGACCGTGGATCTGAAATGACTTAAAGTACAGCTAGAATTCTAAAAGTATAATTGCTCCTGCAAACTTTCACCTACATACAAAGTACAGGAACTGTGCTAGGTCATAGACATGTAATTAGGTTTAATACTACAACATATTGATTAAAACACATTGCAATATTTTACATAGACCTAAGTAACCGATCACAGGTGGCTAGGAAATCCTGGTCTAAGTAGGAAACAATTAAAGGATATGTGAATAATGTGATTAGGTTTTGAACTCATTTCTTCATAGATGTCCTTTCTGAACTCATAAGCAACAAAATAGAGGTCACATGACCTTTCTTCATCATTTTAACTTGTTGGGTAATCATTTCTGTTAATTTTTTAATGATTGAATAAACCTTTCTGATTCCAATTATAATACTGATAGTATTTGTGCTGGTGTAAATTTAGTATTTTCATAATCTAATATGCTGTTGGCGTGGCCAATGATGCGAGCACAGCAATAGTTCTTTCCAGAAACTTCCGGTATCATGATTCTCACTCTAAAAATTATAATTTGAAGCAATTGATTTCCCTTATTTACTTACTTCGGTTTGTGGGAAACAAACTTTTTCTAGCCTTAGTATGTAGTACAATATGGCCATATTTGCTTTAACAAATAAATTCACTTCAGATTGCATAATGGCTGCCTCCATTAAACAAACACTTTTATAATTGACCTATATGCTCCCACTAATGCTCGTTGTGCTCGATATTATTTAGAACAGTTACAAAAGAAAACTTGGTATAATTTAGAAACAAATCTTTTATTAAATAAACTCATGCCCCGCCAATGATGTAAGTATTTATTTGGTAAATAGAATTACACCAGTATATTGTTGACTTTGAAATCTCTAACGATAGGGTAGATGAAATACTATCTCTCAGTACTTCATGAAAAACCACCTTCAACCTGAACCTTAACATGGATTCTAATATAGAAATACCATTGAAAAATTCAAAGTCGATGACCCATGACCTCAAGGTCACAACATCTGTTTCTCATAAAAATGCTGCTGTTCATATCACAAGTTATCCATGTACAAAGTTTCATGATAATACCATAACTCCTTCATGAAAAACTACTTAAACGTGAACCTTAATTTGGATTCTAATATAGAAATTCCATTGAGAAATTCAAAGTCAAAGACCCATGACCACAAGGTCACAGCATCCGTTTCTCATCAAAATGCTGCTGTTCATATCACAAGCTATCCATGTACAAAGTTTCATGATGTTACCATAACTCCTTCAAGCAAACTACCTTAAACCTGAACCTTAACCTGGATTCTAATATTTGAATTCCATAATGAAATTTAAAGTCGATGACCCATGACCTCAAGGTCACAGCATCCGTTTCAGATCAAATTGCTGCTGTTCATATCACAAGCTATCCATGTACAAAGTTTCAGGATGATAACTCCTCCATGAAAACCTACTTGATCAAGATTTTCTACCAATTTTTTTTAATAGGTCAAAATAAATTTGTGCAAGTAAGAGGTATATATTTTTCACTTAGTTTATTGTACTATATATTTCAGTTCAATGTGAAGAATCATTCAAATAAAAACAATAGTTAAGTTCAGTAAAATCTTGTATCTTTTACATGTAAGAGATTATAGTACAATCTTAGTATACCTCTTTATATGCGAGAAATCTTTCACACTAGTACCATCTTGCTTCTTGTATGTAAGAAATCTTTCACACAAGAACCATCTTGCTCTTGTATGTAAGAAATCTTTCACAATTTTCCAATCTTACCTGTGAAAGATCACAGGTTCGATCCCCAGCCGGGTCAAACCAAAGACATTACAATTGGTATTTGCTGCTTCTCGGCCAAGCATGTGGCATATAGGAGTAAGAGAAAAGATCTACTGGTCGACTCGGAATCAGTATAATGTGTCTGAGTGTGGTGATATGTCTTCCTGCCATTAGTTACCTTGTGAGCTAGCACATTAAAAATCCGGCTCAGCGTGTCGGTCTAGTACAAAGCAGGGATCTTATTCATTATCATATCAACATGTTCTCGTCCTGATATGCACCTGGCTGCCACTGGACGTTAAACAACAATTCATCCATCCATCATCCAATCTTACCTCTTGATTTTAACAAACTTTATATCTTTATATACCATATTTTCCTGCCTATATGTTCAGACCTTTTTACTTTAAAATGCCCATTTTAACATTATAAGTCTATGGAGAAAGTATCAATTAGACCTATAGTCCACATAGACTTATAGTCCATAAAATACAGTTTATAGTCTTTCACCCCATTACAGTCTTACTCACTTTGCATTTAACGAATCTTTCACACTAGAACAATCTTACCTCTTGTATGTAAGAAGTATTTCACACCAGTACAATCTTACCCTCTGTAAGAGAGAAAGCTTTCAGTACAATCTTACCTCTTTTATATGTAAGAAATCTTTCACACCGAACGAGACATGGTTGCCATGAACAGGAGTATCTGTATCCCCTGCTCCATCATATGCAACATTAGTACGAACAGCAAAAGCTACAGGTTTTGTCTGAAATAAAAGAAAAGAAATGACCCAAAACATACTTAACCTTCCAAAGCTGTTAGTTAGTTAACAAAACTTCTGCATGCGTCTTCCATGGAAACATCTGTTTCTGTTAAAAAAATCACCCATAAATTTCTACTGGGCATAAAAAGAGCACCTTTTTAAAAAATTTAAGCAGAAATTGATAAACATGAAAATGTTAGAATATGGTTGAGCATTTGTAAGACAAAATCCCATTAGACTGAACATGGTAATACAGTCAAACCTGCTTTTAACGGCCACAATTGGGACAAAAGTAAAGTGGCCGCATAAGACAGGTGACCGTTTAATCGAGTTTTACACTGAGCGGCAATTCCGTATTTTGCTTTCCGGTCCGGAACGATCAAGATATTATCGTTGTCTAACATACAAATATGGCGGTTCGACTGAGATGAAACGATGTTTTTTTCCACAATCGAACGTAAATGAACGATGAGATTGATAATTTGAATGATAATTAAGCTATGCCATTAATTAAAGATGATTTGAAAGTCAATTAATGATGATTTTAACATTTATAGAAAGGTAAATGACCGCTTAATTTAGGTAAATTTCAAGCTTGGTAACCATTTGTTGTGACCGCTGGCCGCGTAAGACAGGTGACCGCTTATTCGAGTTAAATTAACACGTAAAACTATTTGGGCGGACTCCAGGACGACCGCTGAAGGCAGGTGGCTGCTTAATTGAGGTGACCGTTAGGGCAGGTTTGACTGTACATTAGTTATGGGTTGTCATGTGGTGAATTTACTTTGGAATTATTACTATTAGGATATAAAAGCTTCCTAAGTGAATACAATACAGTAGCAGGGGAGGGAATGAAGTTGCCGAGAATTGCACAGTTTGACATCATAAAATTTCGTAAAAGCCCTTAGAACATCATAAAATTTTAAGTTTAAAGTTACAAAAGCATCATCAATATTCTTTATTTGGCCAAAATTTGTACAATTTTCTAATTTATTGATCTTTGTTACCAATTATTTATTCGAGTACAATGTCTATATATATTGGAATATTTTTCAATAGACCTGATGTTATTAAAAAGTTAGGTATTTTTTGTGAAATTCCTGAAATATGAAAAAGTGGTTTTGGCTTAAAAATACCAAAATCAGTGTAAAATATTTTAAAAACTAAGTCATGAAGATGAAGTTTTCTTTGATTGTTTAGAAAGAACGCACAAAAATTGACCTTATGTTAAAATTCACCAAAATATCAGTGGAGCAATTCCCTTAAATAAGAAAAATAAATTTCTGAAAAAAACAAACAAGAATATGCAATCTAGTTTAGATTTGTACATTTAAGGAATGTCTCCAACTTTTAAACGATATAACCTGGTTTGGGTCCGTTTATACATAATAAACAGCGAAGCGGTTTATGAATGCCATATACTGACCAAAACCATGTTATTAAAGTATAGCCTGTTCAAAAATTGGAAACATTCCTTATAATTTAATTTCCAAACAGAAGTACAATGATTCCTCAATTCAAGCATCAATAATGAGATGGGACTATTTGAATTTACAAGTGGCAGATTAATCCGTTGGTGACGTCACAAGACCAAACCAGGGTATACATACTAATCAATGTTACTCTATGCTGTTCAGCCAATTAAAATGCAGTATTCAAATCAAAGTAAATTATATAAGAGAGGATGAGAGTAAGCAATACAAAATGTTTGATGCATGCACCTGTTAGATTTACACAGAATTCTTTATGTGCCCTCCAATAGGAAATATGAGAGAAAGAAAAAATAAATAAGAATAGTAGACAGAGTACAAGTTATACTGATAACTAAAGGTAAAAAATAACTTACCCTTGCTTTTTCTAGTTGATCTGATGCCTGTCTTTCTGTTTCCCTCCTTAAGGCCTTCTCCTCGTCATCCAGTGAAAAAACTGATTGTTGACTATTAGTTGAATCAGCAGAACCCTGCAAAAATGGACAAAATTTAGATATTTTACCAATAAGAACTTTCTATTGAAAGCAATCTAGATTTTCATCACTGTATGGAGCTGCCAGCCCGACGGGCAGATTTCCTCTCCTATATCCCAAAACTAATAACCAGATGCAGTCAAATCTCGATTTCTCGAATCCGAATGGCTCTAATACCACCAATTTCTTGAACCACTTTCTGATTCCCATAAGTGAATATTCTATTTTATTTACCAGCAATCACTTGAACAACATAAATTTTTTGAACTAATTTGGACGCTCCCTTCGAGTTTGAGCTACCGAGGTTCTACTGTATTTTCTGTGAGAAAATCCAGTAAAATAGTGTTATTTCAGTAGAAATCTTAAAAATATCAAAGATACCACATTTGTTTCTGTACAACAATATTTCACTAGTCTGAAAAGGACACATGGAATAATAAAACATTTTTGTAGTCCAAACTGCATGTTAAAACTGTGAATTCTTATATCAATTTTCATATTTTTAGGAAATGTATATTTTTTTTCCATTCGCCATATGTTATTAATTTTACTAAAAGATAATTTCCATCACTAAAAATTCATTATGATGATATAAACAGATACATGTATTCAAATTTTATGACATGAAAGGCTGTCAGCAGAATCAGACAGTCTCGTTCCCTGGCTGAATTGTACTTACCAAAGAAATAGATGATGAACTATCTAAAAGATTGTACTGGTCCTGTGAATTCAACTTGACTGCCACCATATTATAAAGTACATTCAAACAGGCCACAGTATTACCGGTAGATGTGATTCAGATACTCATAATGTGTAGAAAATTAAATGTTTCAAATTTTCATTCTCTTTTTTTTTTTGTTAAAAAGAAGATTTATGCTAAGTCAAATAAATCTATTTAACAGAACAACTCTTGATCAAGAAAGCTTATAGAATCTTAGTCCAATACTAGAAAGCTGTTTATCTATTCAAAGCTTCCGGTTTCCAATAAATGAAAATGAGTCACTGTTAGACACATGTATTAAAATTTAATAAACGCAACAGAGATACACATCCACCGGTCAATAATTAAGAAAATTTCTAAAACATTTCCTTTCTCAGAAATTTCCTTAAAATGTCCATTTTACAATCCAAAGTATACCAAGGAAATCAGCGTTTTGTCCAAATTATTGGAATAAAACAAGCATGTCTAAGAGTGTTCCAAACAACAGGAATTCCAACAGATTAACACTGGATCAATCAATGTTTCATCTGATTTTCATGCAGAAGCATTGATTAAATAGAGATATATGATTCAGCATTGTCACAACTCAATCATACAAACATATTCCCAATCAGATATGTCATTTTCTCTGTATTGTCCCTTCTAATTAAGTAAAACTCTCAAGAGACTTGGATTGCAAGCATTCATTTCTCCTATCAACAAATTATGAGCGATACTGGCCATAAGGGGAGATAACTGGTAGATCAATCAAAAATATTTCATAATTACACATTGACACTTCGGTTACACACCCACCACGGACATATTTTTATTTTCATGTAGAAAAATCCAATTTCCACCTAATTTAGATCCCACTCAAAATGTACGTAATGGAATATATTTTATCAGAAGATAATGTCAGGCATATACTGGTAGTCAGGGAAATTCTGGACCACATAATATTAATTATTTAAGATTTTAACCTTCTAAAACAATCATCCTTTAAAAAAATTCATAATTTCTAATACTATTAAAGGAATATGCAACAGTGTGGTCAATTTTTTTGGTTCAGAAAGTTTTCCATGGATCGATACAACAGTTGCATAATAAAATATACAATTTCATACAATTTTATCTGTAAAATTAACAAATTTCTGAACAGTAAATTAATTGTTTTGTTTTTTTTGGCATGTATTCATCTTCATATGCACTGATGAAGCAAATTCAAAAACTTATTTAAATTCCCGTTAAATGTTCATTAAAGAAAACATCTTGTATATACATGTACATGTACAACATGCAAACTAATATTCTATTACTTAATTAGCAGTGCAATAGAATAAAATTCCACAGATACGAGCAGAAAAAGATGCAATGCTTTGAAAAATAATAATTGCCCAGGACACTTGATTATACCAAGCTGTACAACATCTGCCATTATATTTTTAATGTAAATACTGTGTCTGCTAAATATTTAAATTTTTAGCAGTTTCCAGGTTCATATAGAAAATGTTATCCCTGTGGGTATTTTAACACCAAGCAACGAGCAGGTTGACAAGACAAAGCTAACAGTAAACCAGTAATCTGCACCAGACCTGTGACATAGAAAATAGGTCATATCTGCATTGGGTGACACGATCAGATGGTAAAACAGACACCTTGACGGCAGTAGCAGAAAATCAATACCTCCACAATGATACTACAGGAGATCGCAAAAATCAATTGACAATCAATGACATATGCACTAAATAATGCAATACAGAAAAGATTTATTAATGGAAAGCGATTGAAAATATGGATTATGGTGTTTTAAATTTTCAAATGACTGGACATTCTGTGGTTAATGACAATAGAGTTCTTTTAACCTTTTTTTCAATACTGGAAATAACACAGTTTCAGAAAACAAAGTTCTGATAAATAATGAATCCATCTTGTGCAATATTCAAGGAATTGTGGAAATATAATATCAATTACAACCCTAAAATTGATTTCTAATAAAAAAAATTATGAAAGTACAAATACATTGTCTGTATGCTCGACTGTCTATCTGTTACATTTCATCCTTCATTTTAACGTGCATTATTAACTAAGGTGTTCAAATACAGTAAAAACTGTCCAGTTGATACAAAACCGGAACTGGTCATTAATACAGGTCTAATACAGGATTTTCTGTATTAGACCTGTATTAATGACCAGTTCTGGTTTTTCTGTATAAAACCTGTATTAATGACCCGTTTCAGACACATGGGATTGTATTAAATAGACAATTTATAATGTATTTTAAGTCATTGGTTAATAAAAGTACTGTAATTTTAAGTCTTTAGTTTATAAAGGTGTCATAAAATGGGTATTTTTATATAAAGCCTGTATTATGTCCTCGTACAGTTGTATTGGGTCTTGATCAGCTTTATGTTTGCCTCGGGCCTATACAGTTGAACTCGACCCAATACGACTGACTCAGACATAATACAGGCTTTATATGAAAATACCCATATAAAAACATTATACAGAAGTATTTTTGCATACAGTATATATATGTATAATTACCCTACATCTGAAGATGTGCAGTAAGGTTTTAGAACTGCGTTAAATATAGTTTCAAAAAAGGGATTTAAAAGACTAAAGGAGTTTCATTTCCAGGAATTTCCTTGAAAATTCTTGTAAATTTTGACTTTCTAACAGACTTTTTTTCAGTAAGAAGCGAGGCATTATGGTTTCAGAAATTTGTCTTTGGTCCATAGATCTAAACAAGTGGTCCAATTGTGTGAAACTCTAATTTCTGGCATCTCCAAGGAACACCTGCTACAATTTTGCATTCAACTTTAGTTATCAAATGGTTACATAAAGTAAGTAGATGTGCCATAAGATTTTCAAATTTTGACTTTT
This sequence comes from Mytilisepta virgata, assembly GCA_028015205.1. Lineage (NCBI taxonomy): Eukaryota > Metazoa > Mollusca > Bivalvia > Mytilida > Mytilidae > Mytilisepta > Mytilisepta virgata. Next base: position 9,504,096 of record CM051508.1, on the reverse strand, counting down.
ATTCCATAGTAAAAACAGGGGTCTGAATCTTATTTTTGACAAGTCCCTTGAACTATAATTCTGGAATTTCTTATAATCTATTTAAGATTCAATAGGAAAGTGCAGGTATACATGTAGCTGTCATCTTTGAAAGCAGTTTCTGGTTATTTACAAGTTTTGACATCTATCGAACATCAAAAAGAGCAGTGGTACTGGTAGCTCATAGGGGTGTAAAAATTCACCAATGCGTCGATTGTACAAAAATGTATTGATTGTGCACTCAAACGATAAGCATACTGTATCTTCACTTCAGAATCACAACACATTTCCGGATTTGATGCAGTTTTGTTTAAATTTTAGAATCCCCAGACTCGATTCCAGTGGGAAAAATTGAAGATTCATTGTCATTCTTCTCAGGTATCAGTTTGTCATGTGTTATGAATTCCAACATGGCAATGGAGAAAGATAAAATTCTTTCATTTTATTTAGAAAGCTTTAATTGTAGCTTTTAAGAGTACAATTTCTGTGTTGTAAAATGTTTGTTTATTTGCCAATTTCGGAGTAAATTTCGAGTGACAAAGTAAATAACCAATGTACTGTTATCCATTCGTATCGCAAGTAAATATCACAATTTTTCTCATGATACATGTACTCAGAAAGTAACAGTTTGCAGGAACCACGTTATCTCACCGATACTCAATATTTTGACTCCAAGCCAAACAGTCTTTGGTTTTATTCCTAAATGCTCTGGGCTTACAGCAGAAGCAGCAAATACCAAGCTGGGGATTGAGCAAGTGACCTCCCGCTCTGGAGACTAGCACACTACCACAAGACCACTAAGGCAGTTTTATTGGTACATCTGACATGACCCAAAAAGCAATTAAAAATTATACAGAATTCTTCCCCTCTCTTATGTCCAATATCAAAATCTGAGTGAGACTAAAGATTTTACTAAATTTTAGTGTTCTATATTCTGTGACCTCAGTTGGCAAATTGCCTTAAGTTATTTGTTACAACTACTGATGAACACTGCCTGTGAATCAGTAACCCACTAAATCCAGTTAGTGATTTGATTCTGTTGTCAGTTTCCTTTCAAAAGTTGTAGGTTCTATGATAGTACTCCAGCTTCCACCCCTAATTTTAACTGGCTGCTAAATTCATGTAAACTAAAAGTAGTATAAAATCCATGTTAGCCCCAGACCTGGCATTTAACTTTGACACACTCCTTATGAAAGTTATCAAAATATATTATGTGCTCAAAACTTTTTTTCGTGTTCTAGATCTTTCAGGCGAGTTCAGATAGTTAATTATTTCTATACCAACATAAAACTACTAGAACTGTCCTAAAAGGGACTAATACCACCCACAGCAAAATGTCTGCCATAAAGATTCATCAGAATCCTGTAAGTTATTTAGGAGTTGTGGACAACGTCAGTTTGAATCAACAACAACATTTGCTTAAGTTCAAATCATCATATTTTTCAAAGTACTCGCCCAAACAGAAAATCATAATAATATGCGCATCGAAACAGCCATATCTTTAACATTTCTTCCTGACAATATGCACATCTACAGCGTGATCTATCACTCCAGAACTTTCATGAGAATCCTGCAAGAAATGTAGAAGGAGTTGCGGACAACGTTATTTGTGACATACGGACAAAAACCTATATACCTCCCCCCCCCCAAACTTGCAGGGTGTATAATTACTCAAAACCAGAGGCTCCCAGGAGCCTGTATCGCTCACCTGAACACCTGAGTTAATCTTTGGTTGGCAGACAATCTTATTAGACATAATTCTATAAAAGGACATTAACCTAAAGACAATTGCTGTCCAATTTGGCTTAAATTTTCCAACTATTTCCAGACAAAAAGATCTTTTACTGATTTTCCCATAGGGTTTTATGTAAACTACAGTGTATGTTCGGCTATGGCACCAATCTTGAATGGAATAAGTTTTGAAGGGCACCATTCAAGGGCCATTCCATCAAAGTTTAGTTCCAATTGCCCAGGTGGTTTCAGATGAGATCCTATAAAGATTTTCAAGAAGATCTTTGGCGGATTTTCCCATAGAGTCCTATGTTAAACTATGTTCGGCTATGGTGGCCATCTTGGATCGTGGATTGGGTCATCGGACATATTACATCATTATGCTTAATTTTCAAGTTTACAGTTTCTCTCTATCTTTTGTATTTTTTAAGAAAAAAACAAAATTCACGAAAAAACGGATGAAAATCGTCGTTTAAGTTACAGGAATTGAAAGACAATATCGCTCATGCTACATTGTTTGTAGATCTATCATGCTTAGCAATTTTATAGTTTACAGTTTCTCTCTATCTGTTAAAGTTTTCAAAAAAAACAAAAACAAAATTCACAAAAATACACTAAATATTGTCATTTAAGGGCAATAACTCCTACAGGATAGATTTATGATATCGGTCATGTTACATCATCTTATCATGCTTGACAATTTCATAGTTTACAGTTTCTCTCTATATATTATAATTTTTAAGAAAAAAGCAAAATTCACCAAAAATGGATTGAAATCGTCATTTAAGGGCTATAACAGATATAGGACGGCAACTGACAATTTCGGACCAAATGAATGAAAGTTAAAACTTTGCATTCTGATCATTTTTAGGTAACGGTTTTTTGTTTTTGTGATAGATCATGATATTTAAGCAAAAAACATGCTCATACCACTATGTTCTATTTTCTCTCTTCCTGTCATAAACTTAACAAATTTCATGATGTGATCTGTTATGTATCACATGTTAAATTTATATACTAGTTGTTAACCTCCGCTACAGTAAGAGACTGTTAGAAAAACCTTACCACAAGGGAGTCATTATCGCTGAATCCAGACACTGTTTTGCGAATTCTTCCCATATCAAGGAGGAGTTCATTCTGTGTGGCATTCCACTTCATTGATTTTATTCCACATATTAATCCATTAAATATTCTTTCTATAACTTTCTACCATTTATCAATTCCCTTCTTGTCCAAATTTCTATTCTTTGTCCGTGAAATTTTTGTCACAAACTTTAACTTGTCCAAAATTATATGAAAAGCACCTAGATAAACTGTGTTCACATAGTTTATGTTCTAAATGAAGTTGTGTTTATACATCCTCTACATTCAATATCGCCACGTTATCAGTCAATAGAAACAAATTGTGAATTTTTCCCAAAATTTTAACATGCGACCTGTATGCACTAAGTCCGTTAAAATTAACTAAATATTTCAGGTTTCATATTCCTGTTTCAATTTTTTTACATTAAAATTCCTAAAAATACTGTATTTGAAGGTTTTCAACTGGTACTTGTCCAAATGAAGGAAACCAGTCCAATGACTTCGACCAAAGCAATAAATTCTCATTTATTTTTCATTAGTATGTTTGGAATTGTATGCATTACATAATAGTTCCCCGTTAAGAAACTTTCTGATATAATTCCCAATATGATTAGAATAATTTGTTTTTGTTTACGACAATATTACTGTCCTAACAAACACAAATAAGAATTTATGACACTACTTGAGCAGAAATGTATACAACACATTAAGACAATAGACAATTCTGATCAGTGTCCTCCAAAGCTAGCCTCACTTCCTTCGCAACATTTCAATAAAAATTCAATACAAAATGTCTGCAAAATATTCTACAGAAAATCAAAATGTCCTCCAAATCATCGTTAATTTCTGACATTGACGATATTTACGTTAAGACAATGATAATTATTCATTCAGTCTATTCCCATAATGAAGTCAGCTGGAACACAAAGGGAGATAATCACCTTGGAAAAAAATCAATAACCAGTAATATTGTTAGTAGGACTGAATTAACAATATGAAAGAACGCAATTATACAACTATGAATATTATTAATTTATTAACTGTAAAACATCAATATTTTGTGGATCAAAGGAAAACTACTAATTTTCCAATAGTTTAGGTTTTAAACAACTACAGATCAAGCTAAATCTCATCTCAATCTGACTAAATTGTTTACTTTTATATCTTTCTCATGTAATATGAAATTTAAAAAAAAAAAAATCTTGATTTTTACAAGATAGGCTAAGAAAATTTTTAATTTTTAAATTTAATAAAAGATCTTATCATTTAAATGAAAATCTATGAATTATTTTACATGTGTAGTTGATAATTTTTTAAATACTTTAGAATCTAAATTGAATAAGAAGTCCCGAGGATATTTTTTTAAATAATCAACGAAAATGATTTCTTTAAGCAATTGTTATTCTGAAGAAATAAAACTCAAAAACTTAATTTCTTATGCACACCTTTGGAATTTTTTTTTATCCACTGCCATAGTGATCACAAATATGAAAAACCAAACTGTCATCAAACATTTCAACTGTCATTAGTAACAAAAATTATTTATTCCCATGTTAAATTTTCTTTCAAATGAAATGTGTATTTAATCCAATCTTGCAAAAATTTAACACCATTATATACTGAAGTGGTCTTTTCCCAAAAAAAGCCAACATACATACCATTTTTGCTTAACATCCAGTGGCAAATATTTCATGCTTTACCAGGATGAGAATCAGATCAACAATTTATCAAAAACAATTGAAATAGGGGTGGGACCAGACACAAAGGGTAACCAATTTTGACTGTCACTGTAAGAGGGTAGATATTTAGGTAGGGTTGGATAATTTAGCCATTAGCCTACTCTTTTTTCGAAAACTACAGCATGCAAGGACCATTGCATTCTCCAAACATGGTACCCACTACAAGGTCCGCAGTCAGCCTTTATGGATCATATTTTTTCTAATAAATGCCCCTGGATGCTTAGACAATTTCCAGAAAGGGTGTGTTAATTAGATAAACAAATTTCAAACTTATTTAGCTGACCTGTGGTCTTACAGAAGTTTCTTAAAAATATTGTATGTTTCATAAAGTTAAAAAATTGTTTTTTTTAACCAAAACATATATAACTTTTTTACTTAAAAAACATCTATTGTAGCCCCTTCCATTTCAGTCCCCCCTAAAAACCTATTTATCATAATTAGCATTATTCAGTTATGAGAACTCATTTTTTAAATCAATAATTTCCCCCAAATGAGGCCTCCTCAACAGCACCCAGTGCCAGCATATAATTTCTCTTGATGAAAATTGCATGTAGGTCACATATGAGAAACAGATGTTAATGAATTAATAATTCATACAATTATATTGTCTACTGAGGTTCATTAAGGATGAATGAAGATTTTCTACTCAAGGTACATTTAGGGTTCCTGAAGCATATTTTCCCCTGTGCCCCATTTCCTGAAATTTACAACTGTACATACCCACTGACCACAGAAAAGAAAATGATCTTCTGAGATCAAAATTCCCTGCAATTACTAAGGTTGATATTAGCTATTTAAATACAAAATCAACTGATCCATAGAAAAAATTTTTATGTCCTGATTATCATTAAATTGTATTTAACACCATTAAATCCTCATGAAACAGATAAAATAAACATCCTAAATGCATCAAAATTATATTTTTACTCTTTAACAAATACCTGGTAACTGATAGTGCAGAAAAAGTTTCTACTACAGAAGTGATACTAAAAGATGTTTTTATAATGGTCCCCCCATATCATGTTGAAGGGAAGTGCCGCTCACCGGGAGGGGACAAAGATATATTCCTTTATATTACTAAAGCCATTGTTAGAAAAACTGACAAAGTTATAAACCCCCTCCCCATTCAGAGTATCATTTAATTTCTCAATGGCATTTAAAAGCTGGGATTGTGACAAAACTTGTTGTTTATTTGGATATGGGGTAATATAGTCAAACTAAATTTTTCACCTCGATGTCGCAGGTAGGTTATCAAACACTTTCCATGATGCACCCTCTGGTGTTAGAGGGTGCTGGTCAACAATATAACCAGGTATCATTTAATTTCTTCTTGTTATTTAAAGGTTCTGAGCTGGACACGACTTGACAGACAGAGTGTTGCTAAATACCCATCAGGACGATTATATTGGGGTATAATAATGTAACCTAAAGATCTAAATGAGACAATAAACATCTGCAAACCAAAAACTGTGAACTACATATCCTCTGTACTAAACCATGAAACTGGGGATTAACACCACTGATGCACATCTATACGAGAAATAATTGATTAAAACTGCAGGTAATGTTGATATTACTTCTGATTCACATTTAAGCACCTTGAAGATTAAATTTTTAACCCAATATTCCAGTATCATGTAACTGTAATCACTGAACCATGGAATTTGGGTCACAGACTTTGACATAATGTAGAATCTTTCCATTTACATAGCAGGATACCAAAACCTTATGTAAACATCAAAACTAATTTGTCTATTATATACATGTATGCCAATAGCTTACAAAATTTATTAGTGTAAGGTCAGTTGTAACCTGTAACAGCAGATTATCCATTACTATCAGTTAATGTCAACCGACTATCAATTATAATAGGTTGTATATATTTTTTATCTAACTTTCAAAGAGACACATCATGGCTCACTGTGTAGAGCATACAAATAAAAAATAAGGCTTAGATAAACACAAAATACTAGTACCATATGTATGTCAGTAAATCATTTACTGTGTACATGGGTGAAAGTACAGAACTGCCAAAACCCAGAAATTGGAAAGAATTCAAATATTTCTAAAATATTTTTTGGTAGAAATATATAGACTAAAATTTTCAAAATCCAAAAATCCAGCAAATTCCGGAAAACTTTAAGACGTGTGTATTTTCAGGAATATCCCCATTTCTTTAAAATGAAAGTATAAAATATAACTATACATTTTGAGAGGTTCTCAACTTAAACAACCCAAATCTTTATTTCCAAGTTAAATATATACTTATGTTACAAATGTGGTGTTTTTTTCTGTTTTCTCATAGGTAAGTTTGGTCACATGATTACCAGGATATTTCATGTATAGACCTATTGTAAAGGCATATTAAATCCGTAAAGGAATATTGACTCGATATTACTAAAATAAGATCAAGATTCGTTAAATTTCTCAATATTGTCAAAATGTTAATTTTTAAACAAATTTCTTTGATTAAACCTGTTTTACTTTATATTTCATTGTCTACCTGTTTTATGGAAGATTGAGAATTATCAAAAAGCACATTTTACATATTTTGGTTTTGAGTGCTGAGGAAGGTTTCTTGATTGAAAACAGACAATGCATATGTAATATAACAATTAAGGCTTTAAATTTGGTAAATAAATTTAACATGGACCTCATCATGCTCATTTAAAGTCCACAATTGATGAGTATGTTTCATTTTCCAAATCTTTCAAAATTATTACAAATTTGTTACATTTTTTTCATGAAATTTCTGGTGTACACATACAAAAAGACAAAATTTGTCTCCAGCATACAGATGCTCCTTGCTGTAATTATCTATATATACATGTTGAGGTAGTGAAAAATCAAATCAGAAGTACTCTGCATAATTTTTCAGTCATTAGAATAGAAGTTTACTCAAAGTGGCATTCATTTCCATCCTAAACAAGAGCCTAGAGGCTCAAGAGAATTGAGCCTGTATAGCTCACCTGACAGTCCAACAATCAATCCATTTTATTTCAAGTGAAAATTGTAATGGAACTTCCATATATGTTTCATACCAAGTATCAGTTAATTTTGCTAGTACATGTATATGGTTTCAGAGGAGATTTTTGAAATTTTGACCAATCAAAAATAAGAATTCATCATAGCTGCCGTATTAGCTGTCTGACCGGGACAAAATATGCAAACTTTATAAAGGTCCTTCTACAGATGCTTCATATCAAGTTACAGCTCATTTGGCTTTGCGGTTTCAGGAATTTTTTTGTTGAAATTTTGACCAATCAGAAATAAGAATTCATCATGGCGGCCATATAAGTTCTTTGACCGGAACAAAATATACAAAATGTATAAAGGTCCTTCCATGGATGCTTCATACCAAGTTTAAGCTCATTTGGCTTAGGGGTTTCACAGGAGAAGATTTTAAAAATTTATCCAATGAGAAATAAGAATTCATCATGGCAACCATATTAGTTGTCCGACCAGAACAAAATTATATGCAAACTTTATAAAGGTCCTTCCATAGATGCTTCATACCAAGTTACAGTTCAGTTGGCTTTGCGGTTTCAGAGGAGAGGATTTTTGAAATTTGATCAATCAGAAATAATTCATCATGGCGGCCATACTAGTTTTCAGACTGGAACGAAATATGCAAATTTTATAAAGGTCCTTCCATAGATGCTTCACACCAAATTTCGGTTCATTTTGCCTAGGGGTTTCAGAGGAGAAGATCAAAATGTAAAAGTTCACAGACGGACAGACCGACGACTGATGATGACAAAAAAGCTCACATGGCCCTTTCAAATACTTGGAAATACTGCAATTTACCAAGTTATAAAGTGGCATAACTCTAGAACAGTAAATGACTCACTGCCCACATTCAAACTCTGTCTGTTGTGGTTCTGAGCATTGTGTATGAGTTTCATAAAATTTTGATCACGCAAACTTAAGTTAAAGTGAGTAAATGAAAAAATTTGCAATTTTCCAAGTTATAAAGGGGCATCTAGAATGGTAAATGACTCACTGCCCAAATTCGAACTCTGTCTGCCTGTTGTGCTTCTTAGCATTGTGTATGGGTTTCATAAAATTTGGATGACACAAACTTAAGTTCAGAGTGCCGAAACCAAAATTGAAGGACATTCAAGGGTAACATGTAATGCCCCCCTTCACCTAGCAGCGGGGGTATAAACCAGAGGCTCCTTGGAGCATGAACCCCTTACCTAGATTTTAGGTGACCACAACTGACAAAGCACTTCTAGATAAGATCTGTAATGAATTGTTCTACAGTGTCCAGCTCTTCTAGAAAAGATATGTAAAGAATTCTTAAATGTCCAATGTTAAAAATGTTAAACAAAGTCCAGCTGTGGCAGCTAGCTTGGATTCCAATCCGCACGAAAACATAACTTTTGTAGCAGACATTTATTCAAGGATCTTCCAATATTATTGGCTTAGTATTTTCTGACAAGAAGACCTTTGTACAAATTTCCCCATAGGGTCCAATGTATAATTAATCCTGCTGTGGCAACCATCTTGAATATCAGATCAGCATAAAAATAACATAACTATTGTAGAGGTTCATCCAATGCTTGTTCATTCATAAAAACATTTCAATTGGCTTGGTAGTTTCTGACAAGAAGACTTTTATACAAATTTTCCCAATGTTAAACTTAGTCCGACTGTGGTGGCCATCTTGAATTTTCTGATCGGCACAAAAAACATAAATTTTGTAGAGGTTTATCCAAGGATCATTAAAGCAACAAATCAATTCAATTGGCTCAGTAGTTTCTGACAAGAAGAGCTTTGAAGATAAGTCCAATCAGAATGAATTATCTGCCCCTGGGTAGCCATGTTGAATATCCAATTGGCACAAAAACATAACTTTTGTACAGAACCATCCAATTAACATTCCTGCCAAATTTGGTTAAATTTGGATGCAAAGTGATGGCAAAAGCTCACATGGCCTTTTAGGCCAGGTGTGCTAAAAATTCACAAAAGATTCCATTTATTTTTAGCTATCGTGATTTATAAAAGCATTGTTGTGTCAAATGGAAGAATATCTACCTAAACATGCCAATAAAGTACAAACTTAGCATACCTGTTTTTCTAAAACATTTGAGGATCCTCTCTTCTTAGGAAAGGATTTGTCTGAGGCCATTACAGGTGATACATCTGTAAAGAAAATATTAAGAATCTAAATTTCAAGCAGGTTAATATGAAAATTTATCAAAATAACTTTTATCAAACTAGAAATGCAAGTCAGATATCTCCCTTCCATTACGTAAAGAAAGTATTTATTTATTTAGGTGTGAGTTTACCCCGTTTTAAGCACATTTGGCTATTTTGCGGCGGCCAGTTTTTTTTGGTGGAGTTCTTCAGTAGGAAAATTGGCAATCCTTGTCAATTAAGATTGGAGTCGAACACAACACATAAGAATACCAATAGCTTACAGATGCCATGGATATATGGATATATAATTTTCTTGGCTTAACATTTTTAATAACCACCAAACTTAACGGTTTATGAAATCAACCTATTACCCTTACACACACAAAACATACTTATGTAATGATAACACCCTCCATTATGTATAGTGTTCATGTATTAGATTAAATAAGCTCCAAGTTACGTCAAACATACTTATAACTACTCATAGAATACCAAAAGTCTTCAAAAAGCTGCTGAACAACACATGTTGTCATTAATGCCCACATTACACAAACAAATTTTTCAATTTGTAAAGTCAGTATGCTTCTGCAAATCAATGTTTGTATAAAAAGGAATCATATTTGTCTTAAAATGCCATTCTGGTCTTGTTTGTTCTTAAATTTCTAGATTTTCTGTATCAAATAATTCAAACAAAATCTATGTATATGACTTTACAGTACTAGTCTATTAATACAGGGCAAAACTAGTTATGATCACTTTGGCACAAGTTCATTGTACTTTATTTCTGTACAGAAATGAACTGGTATTCACTAGTTTTTATTGACTTCAAGGCCATATATTTTGTTTTGGTCTTGTTATCTTGATTTTATTAGAAAATTCCAAAAGGGAAAATCAAGACAAGCAAAATGAAACATGACAGGATGGATGGATGGATGAATTATTGTTTAACGTCCAGTGGCAACCAGGTGCATATCAGGACGAGAACATGTTGATATGATAATGAATATGATCTCTGCTTTGTACTAGACCGACCCGCTAATTCAGATTTTTAATGTGCTAGCTCACGAGGTAACTGTCCGCAGAAAAACATATCACCTCACTCGGACTCATTTTACCGACCACCGAGGCAGTTTGAAACATGACAGGATGAAACTTTTGTTTACTGGTGATATACAGTCAAACCTGCTATAAATATAGCAAATCACTGTCTATAAAGGACACTGAAAAAATGTCCCCATCATATACAAAGCTTATAAAATCAACCTCTGTATAAAAGGTACCTGCTCATATAAAAGGGCACTTTTTTGTGTCCCTTGGGTGCCTGTGGTACACAGGTTTGACTGTACACATAATTATTTATAGTAACACTAGTAATGCTAGCTTCAATTCCTCGAATTTATCTTAATTGTAATGAAAGGCATTTCTACAAAGGTGTCTAACATCAGGCCTAAATTTAAATATTGTTTGTTTGCCCTTTCCTTAACCAACCTAAGAAAATTGGAATGATTCAGACCATTTTATAGCTGATTACATTCAGAGAATTTTTTTTATTCAATCTGCTTTTTGGAACCTCTGACTGTATCGTGTATGCTCTACATTGTGTATAATGACTTCGACTTTCAAATTCAGTCTTCTATGCATTTGGCCAACATTGATACCAAACATGCTCAAATTTGAGACATATATCAAGACACGTGCAGGGTGTCAGCAAATTTGAGACGGATCAAGACACGTGCAGGGTGTCAGCAAATTTGAGACGGATCAAGACATGTGCAGGCTGTCAGCAAATTTGAGACAGATCAAGACACGTGCAGGGTGTCAGTGGTGACAAAATCATGAACATTCAGTGGCTTTTATTTTACACCCCTAAATAGCAATGATTTTTCATACCCCTTCCTGGCTATGCTTGTTGATAAATAATGCAAAGTGTCTGAGTTGGAGGGTTTAGGGTATGCTTAAATATATGTTGGATTATGTTTTACATGGGTGAAAGTACAGAAGGTGTCAAAAACCGGAAATTGGGAAGAATCCATATTATATAAAGGCTAAAATGGTCAAAATCTGGAAATCAGGCAAATGCCGGATGGTTTTATTGCAAACAACTTTAGCTCTGGTGGTCCATAGTCTACTTTTTTCACAACACCTGTCTTTAATAGCTTTGCCGGTACTAGTATCAGAAATAAAAATCAATAAAAAATGTTAAGTGTACATGTATGTTAGTTTGCCTGACAAACTTATGTCATGTCAAATTTCAAATTTCTTCAATATTGGTAAACACACCCTGCATACAGTTCTTTGAACCGCAGATATATCTGACTCCATGGTAAGAAATATCCATTTTATTCATTACAAACTGATATGAAATCCATGGATACATAATTGATCCGCACATTTCATATCACGTTCTAATGGTAAACATGGATATTTCTGACCACGGAGCCAGAATTACCCGCGGTTTGCATAACTGTATGCAGGTTGTGGTAAATGTATTGTTTAGTTTGTTTAGTTGGGGTTTTACGCCGTTTTCAGCACATTTGGGTATTTCGCGGCGGCCAGTTTTTATTGGTGGAGGAAGAAGGAGTACCCGGAGAGAACCACCGACCTTCGGTAGGAAAATTGGTAATCCTTGTCAATTAAGATTTGAGTCGAACACACCCCGCCACGGGTGAGATTCGAACTCACAGTGGTAAATCTATAATGTATCCAATGAATGACATTTTTGAATTTTTTATATTTCAGGGAAAGCAAAGTACTTTTAGTATGAATCAAACACAAAAAGGCTGCCGGGGCCTCGGTGGCCGAGTGGTCTAGGTAGTTCGTCATAACTACTAATGATCACTAGCCTGTCGACACTGGGGTTGTGAGTTCGAATCTCACTTGTGGCGGGGTGTGTTCAACTCCGATCTTAATTGACAAGGATTGCCAATTTTCCTACCGAAGGTAGGTGGTTCTCTCTGGGTACTCCGGCTTGCTCCACCAATAAAAACTGCCGCCGCGAAATGGCCAAATGTGCAGAAAACGGCATTAAACCTTAACTAAACAAACAAACAAAAGGCTGCCATAAGATCAAGAATTGTCACACTGGTATTCTTAGACAAATAAGATAAATCTACCTACCCAGTGTCAAAAATCTGAGTCGGGAGAGGGCAAACAAACAATATTTTAAGTTAGGTCTCAGTAAACACCTGCTTCAATCCTTCAAAATTATGTAAGCAATTCTAAACTGGTAAACACTAGTACGATCACATGAAATTATGGAAGATTGTGGAAAAGTTCTACAGCTGGTGTCTTACACCATAAACACTATCTTTATTCAAATGATATTATGGAAGACTGCTGAAAACAGTTCTAAACCAAGTGTCTTACAATATTCTTGGTATAATGAAGATTGTAGAAAACATTTCTACATGGGTGACCTTAATCGACATAATTTTACTATTTTCTTACTATCCGGTAAACCAATCTTTCACAAATTTTTGTAACAAAATCCATAAATTTTTACAAAATTTCCTCTTAAAAGTTTTTCACAAACTTTATTACTAAACCAACAGGCCTAAATCAACAAAATTTTACAAACTTTCATACTTACCAAAATATTTTCACAAACTTCCTGACCTTAAATCACGATAATTTAACAATTTTTCTTACTTAACAAAGAGTTTTTACAAACCATCTTATCAAAATAACAAATTTTCACAAACTTTTTTACAAAAAAAAAAATTCTCACAAACTTCCTTACCCAAATCAACAGTCATGAATACTAAATTTTTACATCCACATTCATCAGTTTTTTAACCATCCCAAAAATTCCTGCGGCTGTGGAATTTGATTCATACACTCATTCATAAATTACACTCAGAAGTTCTCAAGGTTTTTATAAGGAATATAAATCCAAAGAAACGCTGTAAAAATGTTATCCAACGGTTAGTAAAAGTACTTATGCCAAATGGATAGGGAATACACACTCACACAAAAATTACCACTGATAATATGTAGAATACATAATAAGGGATTTACTAATGAACTGCAGTGTGTGCTGTTTAGTTGAAAAACAAATGTACTCCCAGGGGGTCAATAAGGGGAAATTTTTACTTTAAAAAATCATATTTAATATGGCACTTTGAATGATGCAAAAATTAAAATTATCAAAAGGAAAAACAATTTCCTATTTTTCAGAACAACTACAATTTTGACCCAACAGATAGGGATTTTTTTTTAAATGAGACTACTAAATATGGGCTAGTGGTTATATGTACAATGTAGTTGAACCATTTTTCTCATTTTAACTTTTAACTATAGCAGCCTGGGCCCAGTTGTTCAAATGTTAACTACAACCAATTTTCAGTTTCAAATTTCGGTTCTTTGATTATGCCTAAGGACTGAATTTTTTTCTGATGGGTTAATCCTACAACTTTGTGTGTCTATTCAAAATTCTGTACAGAAATATAACTTAACAATCAGTATAATGGAACGTGAAAAAGGTGATTAATTTTTGAACAACTGGGCCCTGATTAATTTTTTACTCCTGAAGTACCAGATACAACCTTCTAAATTTTCTAATATAACAATCACTGCCAGACAGGTTCTGAGGTGCATATTGTTAGAAACCAATTTTTGAATTTTCTACTTTGACCATTGGCTGTCAGATCAGTTTAGTGTAAGAGACTGCCCAACACAATTTTACAATTTTATAAAAACGTATTTACCAATGTCCGCAGATTGGTTTTCAAGGCTCAAGGCTTGAGATAAAACTGTGGTGTCCAGGTTTGCAGCCAGACAGTTTTTAAAAGGTACCACTTACAGACCATTCAATGTGTTAAATTATTATTTTTAATAATTAAATAAAAGATAAAAATAAAAAAAAACATATCTAAATACATTTTTCTACCCCTACTAAGGCCTAAAAAAAATATAGTTGTGTTTAGGGTAACCCGACCCTACCTAATTTTTAGTGCCTACCCTAAATTTTTTGTAACCTTTCTTCAACAAGCACTGTTAAAGTCAAGGTGACTCCAATATACAACCTAGCTAAAAAAATAAATGTAAAAAAAAAAATTTCCCTACCTACCCTACCTAACTTTTTTCAGTGTGTTACCCTAAACACATGTATTTTTTTATTCGGCCTAACACCCCCCCCCCCCCCCCCCCCCCCCTCCCCCCACACCTTTCCCCATTTGCACTATACATTATGTAATTTATCATAAATACGTTGTACTTACAGATATATGACTGAAGTCAAAATTAAATATGCTAATTATGAACTATATATACTTTTTGTATATTATCCAGTTTATATGACTTCCATGTTTAGATGCAAGTTTTCTTTTCTTTTTTGTGTGTGTATTTTATGAACCTGACAGCTGTTTCAGAAATTTGATCATCATACAGTTTTTGTTTTGACTCAACAGTTTAATACATACCACTTCAATTATCAGTAATGAAAAAAATAATGATCAACAATATGACTTTTTTTTAGATCGATCTATTCTTAATATTATATCATTTAGTCAATTTCTCCCTCATATGAACTTTTTCTAGGAACAATGTATCATTTAGTTTGTTTGTCTAGAAGCATGGGAGACTGGTGGTAATGAATTATGAAAGATGGGGATAAAAAAATTATATAGTATTATAAGGAATTTAAAATTTCAAGCATGGGGAGAACGTATAAACCCTTAAGAGAAAACACTGCTCATCTATAACTTTTTCTCAGGAAATGTATGATGCAGTTTCTGGATTAAGTCTTAGGTATTGCTTCTTTCTTATGCAATCTGGGACCAAGTGACACTATTTCATAAATAAGATTTCCTACTCCTCAAAATTTGGCTAGTTCCGTAGAGGTGGGATTAGTTTAGACTTTGAAAAAATAGCCGACCCGACCGCCCAAGATGGCCTTAATTTACAGTGGACGGGTAAAAAATTAAAGTTCCCTGCCCGCTGGTCGGGCGGACGTGATCGGTTGTTTTGGAGGTCCCAAATTATCAGTCCTGTGGTCTGATAGTCTTCCAAATCCCACTTAATTAGCCCAAGACATTTCAGTACTCAGAATTTAGTAGCCTGATAGGTCAAAGTACTAACCAAGAACTTACAGGGTTTGAGGAATGGGTATATATATGCAATTAATCAATCTAGTGTTTTCCCTATTGCTGGGATTATTATTAGCTGTCTAAAAATATCTCTGTTTTTGCGAATTTTTCAAAATATTTACAAATCATGCATTTGAATCTAAGGAATATACAGTCCTGCATTTTTTTTTTCACACAATGACCCTCCCAAAAAACTCTCAAGCCTTGATTTTTTTTTCATAAATGGCCTGATCCCCTCCTTCCAAATTAGTGTTGCTCTCTTACATATAATATTGACAACTTACAATTACAAATTTTATCTTTCATCACAGAGGATCATTTCCCAACAATATTATTTTCCAACACATGTGGACAGTAAGTATTCAAAACAACATTTAAAAAAATTTTAATTCAATATTTCAATAAAAACATCTATTGAAAACCTGTCTTTCTTGTTTATCCTGTAAAGCATGAATCTCTAATTTAGTGAAGCAGAAAAATATTCTATGAAACACTTTGTGCCCATATATTTATTTCGTGTGACATGAATGAAGATTCAAATAATGGATAAATGTATTTGGGGCAAACTATGTATCCTATCTGACTGTCTGTCACCATAATTGGTCAGAATTGATATGGTGGGTAAAATAAAATATAAAATCCATACATGCACAATAAAAAAGTTCATTCAAAAGTACAATTCTTGAATTAGTGTTCTTCATCTAAAAGTCACAGTGAGGAATGAATTAACTGTAATCATTGCTGTTGTTTGACATTGATAAGACTGATTGATTTATTGTGGTTTCAGACTAATTTCAGCACATTTGGCTATACATTGTAGTGTGGCAGTCAATTTTTATTGGTGGAGTAAAATTTTAAACTTATCTATTAATACTGGATTGGGTACAAGTTATACCAACTTATGCTAATCCCTCTCACCACTTGGCAGGTGCGATAGTGGCCCCTGTAGTAGCAATTTAGCCTACTCTTTTTAGACATCTAAATGGGAGTCCTTAAAATGCTAAAGATGTTTTTTTCGTTAAAATGGGACAACCACTTTTTGTCCCCATTTGACAGACTAGGGTCTTTTACCGAGACCATCCTCACAACTGATGTTGATAGGGTGTCTTAAATTTGATCCCTGAAATTTTCGTCCCGAATGGGAATCAAACCAGGGACCTTGAAGTAGCCCAGACAACTACTGGCAATCCTTGTCAGACTTCGATTAGAAACAATCAACAAGTTTCAAAGCAGTGTTCTCCCTAGAGAGATTATGAATGGGAGTTTTCACATGCATCAATTTTAGGTCCCATGTTGTAAATTTAAAAATTTCAAATAAAAATATATGATTTTTTTTCATCGCCATCCTTCAAATTTCATGACAAGCATCCTCTCAGTCATTCCCTATCTGCTTCAAATAATTTATAGGTCAAAAACTGCAAAGTGTCTGCCAGTGTTTTTGTCATAGTACTAACTAATTGTTTAACACACAATTATGTTTTTGTATTTCTAGAATCATCACATGCTTGTAATTAGTCAAGAGCTTTTATAACCTTGATGTTACTGTATCACATGTGCATGTAATTAGTCAAGAGCTTGTATAACCTTGATGTTACTGTATCACATGTGCATTTAATTAGCCTTGTATAAATAATTAAATAAGACAAGATACATTTTTGTCAATAATAGGTTTTCAAAAAATGTATAAGATGCAAAGAATATGGATATTTTCCAATAAAAAAATTAGGCTTCCCAAACAAAACAATTTTATTACATTGAGTGTAGTGAAATTCCAGGATTTCTGAGTGAAATAAAATCTGATAATTCACCCAGTGAAATTGAATGTCATATTTCACTCTAGGAAGTGACGTAACAATTGCCGTCGGTAACGACGTCGCTATACAATAGTCGACGCGTAGTAATATAAAAATCATAATCCCTTGTATTTTCTCGTTACATCTTCTGAATACATGAAATATTTCAATGTAATAAACAGAATAACTAATCTTGAAATTAGAATACCAAAGATCTACAACTCGTGACTGAAAAACACTAATAATTCACTCATGCGCTATGCACACTCATGAATTGATGTGTTGTTTGGTAACTCATTGTAGATTTTTAGGTATTCACATTTCAAGATTGGTTATATAATTATTCTTAAGGTCATATCTTCATCTTTCAAATTTTTGGAGTTTATCTAAGGCCAATCAATGCAAGTTACATTTAATTGATATATTATCATCCACCCTTTCTAAAACGTTTGGCAGTGGAATGATTTTATTAATTAGTTTCTATTTTTCCAAGATTTGCAAGCCCCACATGCAACAGGATTTTTGCTGTTGGCAAGTCCAGGATTGGTTGAATATGCCACTCACAAAGTCAATATATAAGCCAAATACAATGTTTTATTTTTGTATCATAAAATTTCATGTATCACTGTTAGAAAACAACAGGTTATAATATATATAGTTTCATGTATTTTTCATTTTACAGGAAATGGAGTCCATGAAATAATCTTATATTTTACCGGTAACGAAAACAAATTCTGAAAATGCTTTCCTGAAAGATAAAAAAAAAAGCTGAGGAGGTGGATTTTTGAGGGGTGGGCAGGGATGATAATCTCCAGTGTATCAATTAAATTGAACTGCCCTACATGTAAATAAAAATGTTCTATATATTTTCAATTTTTTATGTTTAAAAAATTCAGATATAAAATCATAATACAAGTCTATCAGCATCACTATAAATTTAAGACAAAAATAATACTGAGCCCCATATGGTCTGAAGACTGTTCGCAAATATAGAGACGATTATCTAAGTGTTGTTTCCAGGTGAGAAAAATATATAAAGAATAGCAAATAATACTAGAATTTATTGAAATTCAATGTCAAGTCATTTATAACATCAAATACTGAAACAAAATAACAATGCTTCGTAATTGATATTTGGTCTTTTAATAGAAAAGAAACATCAAGGGGCCTGTTACAATACTGAAGTCAATCCTAAATAAAACGTCAAGGGGCATGTTAAAACACTGAAAACAATCCAAGTCTACTATCATCAAGGGTTTCACTGAATTATTTCCATCCTGTGTCTATGGCGACTAATTTGTGTTTTGTAATATTCATTACACAGTTAATTCATTATGAATGTGACAAAGAATCTAATCAAATTACATATGTATATTATATCACTTATAAATTACGTACATTTAATAGGCAGATGAATGTATTAAGGATGTTCACTGGTCATGTTTTGAATTTTTGTCAGATGTTCAGAATCATCTGGTTTTATCCATTTGAATGCCATAAATTATTTTTCCCACTAACACCCATTTTTCTTTTCATAAATCTTTTGCATGCAGAATAATAAGCCATTTGTAAAAATCATATAAAATCCTTGTTATTATTTAATGGTTTTTGAGAAATAAAACATGTCAATGATAAAATCAAGAGAGCATATTTTGCCCCGCCAAATTTTCAATGGCTTATATCTCGAAAACAAGCACACAGATCTACAATTTACTTTCTCTCTTTTAGTTCCTTTATTAATCCAATATCAATATTTACCAGTGTTATGAAAAGCTTGTTATTTTTAAACTGAGCAGTGAACATCCTTAACATATTGTATAGTACTAATAGTACTTATTAGAATAAACAAAAATTTATGTTTCATGGTGTTCTCATACACAACCAATTATTTTCAAAGTTGCTTTTTTTTCTGCCGAAGGTCAGTGGTTCTCTCTGGGTACTCCGGCTTCCTCCATCAAAAACTGGCCGCCGCGAAAATAGCGAAATGTGCTGAAAACGACATTAAACCCCAACTAAACAATCAAAGTTAATTTAAAATTTATGGTAAAAAAAAATTTTTCCTTGAAATTTTATGAAATTATTTTAGTTTAAAGTTTCATCAGATTCCATTCAATAGTTTAGGAGGAGTTGCGGATGGCATACTGGAACCCCCTATCACAATGAATGGCAAAGTCCATGTGTTGGTATGGGAAACCCCAAATGTTGGTCAGATCAAAATCTAAAATAGGAGGTGCACTACAGATCCATATAATAAAGATCCTCTGAAAGTTTCATCAAATTCCATACAGTGGTTTAGGAGGAGTTGCGGATGGCATCATGGTACCCCCTATTACATTGAAAGTCAAAGTCCATGTTTTTCTATGGGAAACCCCAAAAATTGGTCCGATCAAAGTCTAAAATAGGAGGTGCACAATGCCATCATGAAATGAAGATTCTCTGAAAGTTTCATCAAATTCCATTCAATAGTTTAGGAGGAGTTGCGGATACAAAGGTCGGACAAACAGACACAACGAATACTATATACCCCGCTTTTATCAAAAGCGGGGGTATAAAAATGACTGTAAGCATTAGCTGTTCACATGTACACATGCAATTGTGTCACGTATGAGAATCACATTTACTTCAAAGATACCTGAATAAAGCTTGTGGGTTGAAATTTTATGGACATGCTCACTGCGCCAGGGCTTTCAGTACTGAAAATTTCCTAGCTCGATAGGTCAAAGTCCTAGCCAAGAATTTGTAAGGTACCAATTTACCAGCTTGGGTATAAGCAATTGTATTAGTCACCCTTAAGTAAATCTATTTGATTCAATTGTGAAAATTTAGTGGCTTTAACTATCATGAAATATGATAGCACGCCGATAAAAAAGGTAGTGTTCCGGACATCGGGCTAGTGTTATTTTCAATCCCTGAAGCTACGTGCACAAATGATTATCATGTATAAGTGATTTTGTAGAATTGCTTTAGGGGCCTCGGTGGCCGAGTGGTCTAGGTAGTTCGTCATGGCTACTAATGATCACTAGCCTGTCAACGCTGGGGTTGTGAGTTCGAATCTCACCTGTGGCGGGGTGTGTTCGACTCCGATCTTAATTGACAAGGATTGCCAATTTTCCTACCGAAGGTCGGTGGTTCTCTCCGGGTACTCCGGCTTCCTCCACCAATAAAAACTGGCAGCCCCGAAATGGCCAAATGTGCTGAAAATGGCGTAAAACCTCAAATAAATAAATAAATAAATAAGAATTGCTTTATCTCAATAAATGATTGGCTAATGTTTTAAGATCAATTTTTTGGTACAAATTTATTTATCTATATGTTCTGAAATGTAATTCAGACAAGATAAAAAACTTTTTTTCAAATATCTTATGATTTTTTCATATATTTTGTGCAGCACTTGTAATTCATGTGTAGCATGCACAACTGGTAAGTGGTTGTTTGGTACCAGTTATCTACATGTATGACTGTTCCCATTCCTTCCTGTGCCCAAGTGTCAAAAATCCACTTCATATTCAAATTTTAAAGACTGGCAATACAGAAGAACATGTACATTCAATTTAAATTTCGAATTTTAATTTTAATTACTGGTTTTGAAAAAAGAATTTTATTCATAAACTTCTGTACAAAGAAAATACAAGAGGCTGTCGAATGACAGCAAACCGGATTTTCCTGCATGGAAATGATGTTTGCAAATCTGGATTCCCAAACAGGATGAAATAAAGAAATATAAATGAATTTTTGTAGGGTTCAGAAATGGAAAGGCAAAAATCAATCTTGACCTCCTATTTATAGTAAGTGACAAATATTGGAATTTTTGAGAGTATATAAGTACACACACGGTGAAAGTGAAAATCGTCAATATCGGAACGGTGAAAGTGGAAATCGTCAATATCGAACTTGACCTCCATTTTGTCATCAGTAACGACATATTAAAATTTGAAAAGCTTTGGTTGAACAGTTCATAAGTTATCACACGGACACCACTGGAAAAGCCATTTTTCAATCTTTCAAGAACCATAACTCCTGAATGGTGAAAGTGAAAATCGTCAATATCGAACTTGACCTCCATTTTGTCATCAGTAACAACATATTAAAATTTGAAAAGCTTTGGTTGAACAGTTCATAAGTTATCACACGGACACCACTGGGAAAGCCATTTTTCAATCTTTCAAGAACCATAACTCCTGAACGGTGAAAGTGAAAATCGTCAATATCGAACTTGACCTCCATTTTGTCATCAGTAACAACATATTAAAATTTGAAAAGCTTTGGTTGAACAGTTCATAAGTTATCACACGGACACCACTGGGAAAGCCATTTTTCAATCTTTCAAGAACCATAACTCCTGAACGGTGAAAGTGAAAATCGTCAATATCGAACTTGACCTCCATTTTGTCATCAGTAACAACATATTAAAATTTGAAAAGCTTTGGTTGAATAGTTCATAAGTTATCACACGGACACCACTGGGAAAGCCATTTTTCAATCTTTCAAGAACCATAACTCTTGAATGGTGAAAGTGAAAATCATCAATATCGAACTTGACCTCCATTTTGTCATCAGTAACAACATATTAAAATTTGAAAAGCTTTGGTTGAACAGTTCATAAGTTATCACACGGACACCACTGGGAAAGCCATTTTTCAATCTTTCAAGAACCATAACTCCTGAACGGTGAAAGTGAAAATCGTCAATATCGAACTTGACCTCCATTTTGTCATCAGTAACAACATATTAAAATTTGAAAAGCTTTGGTTGAACAGTTCATAAGTTATCACACGGACACCACTGGAAAAGCCATTTTTCAATCTTTCAAGAACCATAACTCTTGAACGGTGAAAGTGAAAATCGTCAATATCGAACTTGACCTCCATTTTGTCATCAGTAACAACATATTAAAATTTGAAAAGCTTTGGTTGAACAGTTCATAAGTTATTGCACGGACACTGTTTGGCAGCCGCCCGTCCGCCCGTCCGCCCGCCCGCCGTACATCACCAATTTAATAACCGATATTTTCCTATGAAAATCCGGTTAAAAACAAGATGTTGAATGCAATGTAATGCTAAGGATAACCCCACTTGTCAAAGTCCCCTCAAACAGGAAGTTGGGGTCTGGGAGCAAATAGGAGACAACATACAACTCACCATGACAATGGAATTTCATAGGGCCAGTTGAACATAAAGACTACTGGCCCCATTGTCCAGTACATTTGACTATATTTTCACTTAGATAGGTATTATTAGGGCAAATTTTAATTGAGAAGGGCCAGTAATTTTACGCTCTTACTGGCTCTATTGGCCATACTTATAAATTTTGTTAAGTTGACCTCTGATGTGTAACATTTTATTTTTACAAAGTCAAAGTCCCATCAAACAGGAAGTTGGAGTCAGACAGAACTGAAAATACGAGACAAAGTACAACTCACCATGTTAAAGCTACATACCAATTAAGAAATCATTCTGCGCGGGAGAAGCTGAGAAAAATGCGACAAAAAATATTTGTGGACATACAAACGAACGGACAATGTGAATGCAGTATAGCCCCCATTAATGCGTGGGGGTATAATGGGGGTACTATAAGGCAAACGTTCTTTTGAGAGAAAGGAAATTTTAGGTAGGATTATTAATTTAAACATACATGTATTTTGGTTTCAACATTTGCCCAGTAATACTGCAAAATCTTTATAACTTGACATGTGAGTATTTTGTCATTACCTCTATATATTGTACATTTAAACTAAAATTCAGTGATTTTGTGGTTGCTTCTATCACATGGAATTCTCAATCGTTTTTGGATAAGTGGGTTTGAATTTTATTCAATATTTTGTATTAATGTATAACATTGCTCCCAAGTTCAGCTCCCTTTTCAGAGTTATCAGACACAATTCTATAAAAATAAAAATTTTTTCTTAATTTTATTTTCCTATTCTTTTTATTGTTTAAAATTATCTATTAGTATTTCTGAATTTTTGTTTGTTTGTTTGTTTAATTGGGGTTTTACGCCATTTTCAGGAGATTTTGCTATTTCAAGGCAGCCAGTTTTTATTGGTGGAGGAAGCCAGAGCACCCGGAGAAAACCACCGACCTTCAGTAGGAAAATTGGCAATCCTTGTCAATTAAGATTGGATTCGAACACACCCCGCCACCAGTGAGATTCGAACTCACAACCTCAGTGTTGACAGGCTAGTGATCTTTAGTAGTCATGACGAACTACCTAGACCACTCAGCCACCGGGCCCCTCTGAATTTTAGAATAAGTTTATACACAAAATGCTTAGGTGGTTTATGAAACATATTTTTGATCACCAAGTATCACACCTTCAGCATTTCCAGAAGAAAATAATTCTGACTATGTACAAATATAACCATCTAATGCTCCATTAAAATAATACCCATTTATATGTCATTTCATATTATCTGGCTTCAAATAGTCGTCTATCACACGACATTTTCCGTGCAGGAATATCAACAAGAGGTTTTGCTCAAGTCAAAGTTGCCGGTGGTTGGCCAGTATAATCTGGTGAATCATTGGCCTCATCCCTGACTTTTCATTCTTTTCAACTTTTTGCATCTGATTACCGGTAGTAATACTGACAGTATCATCGCTAGTATTAATATTATTTTGATCATTCAGAACACCGCCATTTATATCCACTGGCTTCATCAGTTCTTACTAAAAAGTTTCTCTTTTTTGCTACAATAAAGACTGCTATGGAGCAATTCAAACATATATGACTTCACAAAAATACTATTTTGACTTACTGATTATAAGTACCACAAACTTCCTTATAAGGAAGAGCCAAATTCTCAATAAAGTTACACATATTACATACACTGCAGATAATGATCACAACTGGGAATTTTTCAGTCAAACTGGGGAAAAAAACTGCTATTTTTTCATTAGGAATGGTACCATTTACTTATATCAATGGAAGAAAAATCCATGCTGGTGCTTTTTTTAACATCTAAACCACTCTTAAACTGTTGCTATAGGCAGAGGGCTACATCTTATTAGGTATATCAGTTGATAGTTAATAAAAAATTCCTCCAAAAACTGGCATTCTGAATTTCAAATACCAGGAGATAATTTTTGGCCCAAAACTTATATATTCCTGTCAAATACACCTCTATTAACTGACCGAATTCTCTTGAGTAGCGTATTTCAAAGAAAGCCTCACTGTTGTGTACAGTAGAAACTCTGTTTAAAAAAAGATTTTAACTTTCCTTTCTACCAAAAAACATCGACAAAGCTAAAAGAATGATATTTAGTAAGATTAAAGAAAAAAAATGTAATTGTAGCAAATATATAATTTCATGTCTTTCGATATTTCAATTTATTTACTTCCAGTCGGATTTCAGTACAGTCGGGAACCTCTCAATATATATTTGTTGGCTTTCCTTGCAAAACTAACAGGATTTTAAATTTGAGATTTAGTCTATAAACAATCCAAGTTTTTATCATCAATCTCGTTAAAACTCTTTTCATAATTGGAAAATCAAGGGCAATTACAATACACTTACACGACCGGCTTAAAAAAAATTTGGTACAAAACCAGAAAACGTAATTTCCGGAGTTAAATCCATAATCTGTATTTTGAATCTACAATCTGGTACAATTACGGAAATTCTGTAATAGTAAACACCTCTGTACAATCACATGAAACTCGCACGAGAAAAACACAGATCTAATATATACTTACAAAAACATTCGAGCTGGAGAAAACCTGAACACTTATTTTTTGG
This sequence comes from Mytilisepta virgata, assembly GCA_028015205.1. Classification (NCBI taxonomy): domain Eukaryota; kingdom Metazoa; phylum Mollusca; class Bivalvia; order Mytilida; family Mytilidae; genus Mytilisepta; species Mytilisepta virgata. The sequence continues at coordinate 9,478,766 of CM051508.1, read as the reverse complement.
TCTCGCATTTCTATTCAACTTAATATATACCTACCTGTAGTGTTGGTAAGGCCCTAAAAAATGATACATGTGTTTCCGATAACGTGCTGAAAAAATTAGGGTAGGTAGGTATGCAATATTTTATTTTACAAACAGTTTTTAGCTGGTTACTACTAGGGAAACAGTCTGACTTTAACAGTGCTTGTTCAAAAATGGCATAAAAAGTGTTAGGGTAGACACTACAAATTAGCGTAAGTAGGGTTGGCGGAAACATGTGTATTTTTGTTGTTGACCTAATTGGCCAAAAAACAATAATCGATTGAAATAATCGGGAAGCCTAACTGATCCGATTGTCGATTATAATCGGAATTGAAAAAATGCAACTAAATGCATTGCCAGATTGATATAAAATAATGTTTTAATTGTCTTTGACCAGAATCTGTACTGTATAAGTAGGCACTATGTAAATACCTTGGATGAAGTGCTTTTATTTCTAAGTCTTTTCTGAACATGATTTGACTCTCTCATAACTTCCTAATAACTCAACCAAATACCAAAATTCCTGCATTTTGTTTAAAAAGTCTGTTGTGACCGATTATCGATTATGAAAATAATAATCGATAATGGCCAGAAGAAAAAATAACCAATCGATTATAATCGATAATCGGAACATCCCTACCTACCTGCATTCTAAATTTATTTCCATTTGATTTCTTCTGTGTCTTCTTTAACTGAAAAATTAAACAAACATCTATAACACATGTACATGTATATATTTATTTACTGGTCTTCCAAGATTAATGCATACCATATGTTAATTAACTCTGGGAAAAAAAAGGTAGGTATAAGTGCAATTATTACCCACCTTTCTAGAAAATAAGGGGCAGACGGGAGGATTTTTTAAAATTTTTACATGGAACAAATTGTCATCAACTCATGTTTGGCAAGGCCAAGTACTCTGTAAATTCTCACTGTCTGAAGGTCCAAGGCAGGGGATATGTGGTCAATTTGGCCATTCATAACGTCATTGTATAATTGAAATAAAAGACTTCTGAAGAAACAGACTTGGGCAGGTTCATTTTTTCGAGGGGCTGGCAGGTATGATAGTCAATCAATTAACTTTAATTGGCCTAAGTGTTTGTACCAAGTCCTGACTTACAGTTACACAATGTAATTTATCTTTGTATTTTGACCCATTTTTGTGTTTAATGTTTCGATAAAGGTGTATTGTTGTTCTTTAGTTGGTGATAATTTTGTACACTATTCAATCTGTTAGACGTTAAATGATTCATGTTTATGTGCAGTAAAGAAGTCTGCTCAAACTACGGTGTTAGACTTTTCTCGGAGTTGAGGGTCTGACAGTGACTTTCAGATGAAGAACAGAAAAAACTAAGTCTTTTTCCTTTGTTTGAACTTGTCAGAAGCATGTGTCAATTTTGTCAAGAATTGGTTCGATCATAACTGAACAGGTTCGGAATCGTTTGCTGCCATGTTTTTTTAGCACCGCAACTTCCTATAGATACCAGTTCAATTAAAATTGATGGCAGAATGGCCATTTCGCTTTTCCGCAGGTGCAAGGCCAGGGAAACGCCCGCATGTTCCTAATATAAACGTCCCTAATAACGAATATGGCCTATTCATGTTTTGTTGTTAAAAGTTTTGCAAATTGTAGGACCAACTAATTTTTTGTGGGACCAGCAGAACTTTGCATTTGGTCAGTCCTATGTCTGACAGAATATTTATGGTATTCATGAACTCTGACATAATCATGATCTATCCACAAACCCTGTAGGTTGGGGAAGGGTAGCTTCATGCAGATCATAGCCTATTACATTCGTAATTTGATTTTTAATCTCATTTCTATTTACAGTTTTAAAAAATAAAAAAATGTTCAATTAATTGTTTCATACAAACAAAAATATACATATGACATGCATGAGGAATTTTATATTAGCTGAATAAACCCACACCACCTCTTTTCATTCAACGAAAAACATCACTACACAGTACCATGCCACTATCCATTTTTCTCGGGAGAACACTTATCGACATATCCAAAATTCTCTCTTTGACTTTTGGACCCAAACATAATTAATTCCTTTGTGGCCTTCTTTTAGCAAAAGGGACAAAATACTTTAGGCAGTGTTTTGACCCTTTGATAAATTGCCTGAAGGAGAATAGCCAATCATACCTTCTAACAGAAAATTACAACCACACTACAATGGCCCATTGGCATTGAAAACTTGCCGATCCAAATCCTTGTTTGAATGTTTATTAGTGTTTTGGTTTGGTTGAAGGAGCCAAGCCTGACTGTGAGTGTGATAAACTATATTAATGGGTCTAAGGGCTTAAGCTCAATTACTAAGTAATATTACCAGTGGCTTTCGAATTTATACCATAAATTTGTTAGTTTATTTGATATATTCGGGTAACAAACAAATATCAAAAAGATGGAAAATGATTCAATTTTCATGAACAAATTGTAGTTTACCTGTTTTCAGTATAGCATTGTCAACAAACGCGAAAATCAAAACAGGAGAGGCAGATATTTTCTCATCATTTGAGCCTTTTTCTGTCTAATAATTGGTTTTACTGGTTCTAACGACAAAATAATATAAATTGCCTTTGGCCATGTTGTTTTGCTTTGTTATTTCATTGTTTCAAAGAAACATCTATGTAGCTTTTGTCATTCAATTCGAATAGTTTCGACTTTTATTTTCTAATGTGTACTTTTGCGATGAATGAAGCAGGGTCTGTGTTTGGTGCATCGTGTGGAATTTTAAAAAATCGATTCCGACAAAATTATTTCGAAATATACATACATGTATTTTTAATATTTTATGAATTTATTAAAATAAACATACAAATTATAGATATATTTAATAATGTGGCAATAAATTGTCTCTGATTTTGAAATCAAAAATATTCTTCAGATAAAAATCTGTTTTTAACTATAAATATACCTCTTTGTTCTCTCAACTGCATAAGTTATCGTGACGACATAAACTGAAATGTAAAGGACAATCCCATTAGTCAGATAATGACATTGCCTTATATTGACGAATCAGAGTGTTGGTTTCAATTTAAAGCTTCAGATGCTGAAGATTGAATGATATTACGAATTTTACTGATGAGACGAACAATTCCGATTTGCGTCTAAGATTTTTTTCGACTGTCTTATCAGCTTATCGATATTATTACTAATTAAAAACGTTTTTTTTCTAAAATCTTTAAACATTTAAACGGCATTAAAATTTGAATTGAAATATCTATAATGCATTTGGTTAATTTTTAACTGGAGAATAAATAATAATAATAATAATAATAATAATCATTTATTTCAGACATAAATAGTCCATAGTTATATACAAATATAATGAAAATTTTAAATATACACGATGAAAAATGAAGAATTAAAATACCAATAAATATAATTAGAAATTCAAATTTAGTAAGATGAAAAAAAATGATAAAAAAAATTAACCCTGTTTTACTATGATTACTCTCAGATCATTACCTTATTAAACAACTAGTCAGCATATAGATTTTTATGCAGTACTATATTTTGCATATATTTTAAAAAATGAAAAAGGCAGAATATAATATCATATAATCCATGTTACTTCTCAGTGAGGCAAAAACATTAATTTAGAAAAAAAATCTGGATATCAAAAGCGGCAGTCTTTGACTGAATTCCAAAACACGTTTTTTGTTTCTTTTGGCCTTTTCTATCCTTAAATTCACATTCATACTGCCGTTATTTCTTTGTGGGTGGTGGTGGGGACAAAGATTTTCAGTCTGACATATTTAATTCTGCAAAAGTTATCTTATATTTTTCCTGAAATAATTGATTCAAAACTTGTCCAGCGTTTCTGTCTTTTCTTTCTTTCTTTATATACTGTTTGACTACCATATGTTTGTATTTAAATTATGTAATTAACCAAAAATATTATATGCAATGACTAATTTATCATCTTTATCAGCTTTATCGGGCAATCTCTCAATTTTACAAGAAATTACCCATTTCTTGAAAGAGAATTAAATATCGCGATTAATAACCAATTAATTATCTCGTAAACTACTATTCCACATTCTGTAGGTATTCACAGTTAAAACTTACGGTCTGACAATCCCGATTACGACAGTTTATTTTTTAGAATTTAATTTTAATTTCCTTACATAACTCACTGGTTTACACTTCACGCAACTGACCATTCAGATTCCAGTAGTCATGGTGAGGATAAAGAAAATACTAATCTGTAAGCTTATTTACATGTCAATGGCCTTCAGTAATATATTAATGAGAATTACAAATTGAAAAACCACGTTGTGACCTTCTACAGCAGTTTTTCCAAGGTGAGTCTTATAATTTATTGTTATATAGTTTTTTAAAGCAAAAATATAAAACGGCAAACAATCGATTAAATTAATAATTAAAATAATTTTAGACAGAAATGACCGGTAGAAATGATTATTTTAAATTAAAAATCTAAAATGTTACGAAACAGCTTGTATAATAAATCAATTATATATATATATATAAATAAGTAAAAAAATCGTTTCAGTGATGAAATTGTTATCATCTCTTTTTTGTGCTCGTGATCAAGGGTAGAGGTAAGCCGAAACGTTCAGCATTTTATCTTTATGTGTATATTGATCTTTTTAAAATTTGAAAAACCATCGATATTTCTACTAGAAGATGGAAAAAGTATATTCGATGTTGCACCTCTCTAACCTGAAATCCTGTATCTGCCCCTGTTTAATCGTGTATTCCAAAGAGGAGGAATGTGCTTATTTTAAAATGGTTATATCCTGGCCATTTTGACCAATAATAATACATGTTCATTTATTGTTTCCAATTATACAAGTTAGGCCAGATGAAATATTGTGCGGTTTCGGTTACCGTAACTACCTTTAAGATTTTTTTTTTACATTTTACTATAAACACTGTTAAAGTCAGAATGTCTCCCATATTAGACTAAATGTAAAAACTGCAGTAAAAAAGAAAAAATCTTTACATAACTACCCTATATTTTTCTTATCTTGATTTGCCTAGAATCACACTTGTGTTTTTTACTGGGCTTATGTTGGGTAACATCCCACTTGGTCTACTCCCAACTAGTCTACTCTCATTTGGTCAATTCCAATATGGTTTATTCCCATTACGTCTACTGTGGAATATGAAAAAAATCCCATTTAGTCTACTTGTTTAAATTTAGTGTGTTTACTAGGGAACAAGAGGCAATTCCCATTTTGTCTACTCAATTAAAATAAGAGTGTGTTTACTAGGGAACCAAAGGCATTCCCATTTCGTCTACTTGTTTAAATTTAGTATGTTTACTAGGGAATATGCATCTTATTCCCTAGTAAACACACTAAATTAAATCACTGGTTCCCTAGTATCCTGGTAACCTGCATAATCTTGAAAGTGGGACAGGTCATGAAAGGAGAGAACTTAAATACGCATACCCAGCCTATATCATCATAAGAATTTTAATTAACCCCTGTTTTATTAATTTGAACAGTTTGAAATTTTTAAAATTACATATGAAAAATGTTTATTGAATCTTAAAAACGTACTTTGATTTTTTAACAGTTTAAAAAAAAAATTAAAATTACATATTAAGAGTAAATAAATTCCCTCGAGTATCCCTGCTAGTTTATATATTGTTTAAGATCTTATATATATTAATCTTTTGGGGGTAAACATACGGAAGCTCATTTTGTTAGTTTGTTATACATGTAGTTCCGGTTTGTACAAATATAAGGGACGAGATCAAAAGTTCAATGTCGGATAAAAAACTTAATTCAAATAGTTTGGGGGTGGGGGTAAAAATCACTGCAAGTTTAGTTATCCGACATCGATTTTTGAATATGCCCGTATTGGTCAATCAATTTTTCCCAAATTAAGTTAAGAGGGGGGTGGGGGGGTCAGTGAAAAAAACTATGTGAATTAAGTTTTTTATCCGACATTGAACTTTTGATCTCGTCCCTAAGAAGGATTAGCTGTTATCATACATAACTACCATTGATTATGAACCGGACCTATTTATAAACTTAGGCAACTGGGGCCCGTTCACAATTATTCTTATAACTACGATTAGTTATATTTCGGTCTTTCAGTGTCTCAATTTTTTTTTCTGTTGAGGCCACACCAAATTGATTTTTGGTTTCTCGGATTCCTTGGACTTTGTAAATTTTGAGAAAAAACTGTTTTGCCTCTGTATTTAAAGAAATGCCGATTATTCGCCCCAAATTCCTCATTTTTCAAGAAATTAAAAATAAAAAGTGTTCGCCCGCTCATAAAATTTGGTAAAAAATTATGATTTCTTCAATGTTTTGCAATATTTTAGTTAAAAAAATTTGTGCCGCACGTAAATTTGGTCTTCGCCTGAAAAAATGTAGTCCTCAAGAAAAAAAAATCAAAATTTCGCTCCAACGCACCTATTTATATAAATATCATTATACGAATGTTTGTTAAACGGGGACCTTTATTAAGACACAGACTATCAAATATCTAATGAGACTATTTAGTCACACTAGCAACCCATTATTAGATGATGCATTTTCATTATCCAAAAATCTTCATACAGCCGGAACATATTCATGGTTTTCATATGTAAATGATATTTGCTTATCAAATGATATTGATTTCAATCAATTAGAAAAACTAAATTATCTAAAAGATAATAAAACTTTAAATAATATAAAACAAAAATTAAAAAATAAATATGAAAACACTTTCTTTCATAAATTGAAATCATCTACTGAAAACAATAAAATCTTTCTATACAGTAAAATTAAAACTAAATATGAAATTGAAGACTTCTTCATAAAAACTAATTTTGAAAATAGAAAAAATGTATGCAAAATGCGCATAAGTGATCATTTTTAGAACTAGAAAGAGGCAGATTCAAAAATATAAAAAGAGAAAACAGAATCTGCCCAAATTGTCATTTAAATATATTAGAAGTGAAGCTCACTTCTTCTATAAATGTCCAAAATATACTTCCATTAGAGAAGAATTTGAAAAACAAAATGTAAACATTTTTAAAATAGAAAATAATGAAAATGAATTTGAAAATCTTGCTACAATATTGTCTCAATCGGTTCACTTGCAATATGTTGCTCCATTTATTAAAAAGTCACTTATACTGAGAAAAGTGGAAAAATAATTGCATGGTTCACCACAGACAATATATTGTCTTATTCATTTATTTATAAATTTTCAAACAATAATTTTTTTCACGGAGAAGATAAACGCATTAAAACACAAAACACAAGTTTTGATTTTATTTCTCTTGGCATTGTCGGACTCGCATACGATGAAGGAGGTTGTGCATCAGAAATAATATAATGCAATTCTTTGTGTTTTAATGTATCTAATTTTACGTATACACCTAGCTATACATGTACAAGGTTCAAATAATACAGAACAAACAAAGGCACAAAACAATATAAATATCAAAATTAATATGCGTTATAAATGTACAATAGATCCATTTTTCTTGTAGAAATGTAACATTTGTTCTAGATCAGGTATTAATAGTCTAAAGGAGAAAAATTAGCTGATTAAGAATGATTCGTATTCATTATTTTTATAAAGCTGAATGCTACATTTTTGGTACATGTGAGTTGTCTCCCATTTACAGAGTTATCTGCTCTTTGGAAAAGTTATCTTCCATAGACATCAACGGACAAATTGTCATTTTTCTGAAAATAATTTTTCTTCTTAACAATGTCCTCACCACATGTAAATGATTTCATACCAGATATATTTCTCACCTTCTGCCAGGAAAGATAACTCATGCACATGGGAGACAACTACAACATCCGCAAATAGGGAATAGCTTATCTCTGGACCGAATGTTGTAGCACAGTAGTTGCAATAGTTGTTTTTATGTTTTTTTTTTTTCATTTTTCCAAAAAAATAATAAAAAGTAAACAATAGAGAGTCTCATTTTGAGTATATATTATTTATTTTCAGTTAACCAGGCACCAACGTCACAATCAACTGAACATCATCATAGTTACCCCTTGGAAACTTAATACATAGGTAAATCGTACTGTAGAGCCGAGGCAGTTCAGTAAAATGTTTGGAGAGGACGAATTTAAAAATACTGGAAAACATCACTTTGATCATATTTTTAAATGGATCAAGATCAAACATAACTCTTCGTTGATCCCACTATATGCTTGCATGGCCATGGGAACAGCAATGATGCTTGCATACACATCCCGATGCCTTTGGATCAATCCTGACGTCGGATATACCACCGGTAAAAACAGCACAACGATGTCAAATGAAAGATGGCCTATTTGGAAGAAAGCCGAAGTATATTCGCACGTTGACTTTAAAAAAGAAAGATTTCCTAAAGAAAGACCAGATTATTGATGCTGAGGCTACGTTAGTATTGTGAAATATTTAAACATTTTGTCAGAGGGAAGCATTCAGCTGCATTGTAGATTAAGATATTCATTTGTCTGAAAAATCTGTTTGTGCAATATCGGAATTTTAAAAAAAATGTGTATATTGTTTTTTTATTAGCTTATAGATCAGTGTTGCATATTGTAGATTTTTTTTAAATTAAAATATTGAAAATAATTTTATTTGTGAAACCATAAGCAGACTTTATTTTGAACAAATTTTAGGGAGCAACCATTTGATTTTTAGGGGGGGGGGGCATGGAAGGAATTTGAAAAAAAGGCAGGATGCAAAATTTGGTGAAAAAAAAAGGCAGAATGAAAAGTGTAGTGGGGAAAAAAAGGCAGGACAACATCAGGTATTAAAAAAAGGGCAGTCTCGAAATTTTGCTGAAAAAAGGCAGGACTTAAGATTATTTCCATGCCCCCCCCCCATAAAATCAAATGGTTGCTCCCTTACCACGCAATATGACCTTCAATATCTACTGAAATATATGTATAGTTTCGTGTATTCCGATATTCATCTGGCGTTAAACAGACTTAATTCGTTAGAATTAATAAAATTGTGTACGATGCGAAATAACTCGTAGGATAATATACAAATGTATATTCCTTGTATTATTTTTTAGAATTGGTTATTGCCGTGAGACGTCATGGCGCACTCCATATATAAAACTTGCAAGAACATAACCTTCTACATCCGACTAATGCTTCCTAAGATTGGTAGGCTCGAAGATTCATTCTTTCAGCTTAATTGGTTTCAGTTAACTGCGAGCACCAACATGGTTATTAGTTGTTTTGTTTCTATGTTTTGTGCCACCGTGGGAGTTGGAAGCATATTTCGGATCGAATTTAATACATGTAGTGTGTTTTGATATTTCAAGTTGTAGTTTTCCTTGACCATATTAAAAAAAGGGGGGGGGGGCTCCACGTAACTGGTTTAACCCCGCCGCATATTATGCGCATGTCCCAAGTGAGGAAAGTATGGTCATGAATGTCTTTGTCTCGGTTAAAATTTTAGTTTATTTATTGACATTCTGGTGTGAGATTGTACAGGGATGGACATAATTACTCATGAATTACTCTAGGACTATTCAGGGCTTGCGGCTTGGTGTGGTTTTCCAGTTGTGATCTCTGGATGTTTGTTTCGTTGTATACTTTTTGTGCTTTATTTGTAACTTCGATCCATGTCCGTTTTTCCTCAAATTGTGTAATTCACTGAAATATATCTTTTTGACAAGGAAAAATTAACATAGACGACACTAAATTCGTCATCTATACCACGAAGTTGCATAATTTCTTAGTATAAGATAAGAGGACCTTGATTAAAACTTTGAATATTTTAAAGAAAAAAATGATAGTCAACTTTATATACATGATATATCTGTCCCCTCCTGAAAAAGGTCCAAATAATCCATTATGAGTGCTATTCTACAAGTACTACTAGAAGAAATATTTCATACCATTTTGTATTGCAATATTTCTACTGGTTGAAAAATTGTTGCATATGCGACTTCCTCTTTTCGGAAACTTGTTTTTGTTACAGCGCATTGTACCGTTGTTTTTTTTTTTATTTAAAAATTCATTGTATCGTTCCCAAACATTTCGGGAATTTATTTATTGATATTAAGTAAGCACTTCTAACAGCTGCATGCCTAAGGTCAGAATAAACCCCCACCAAAACAAAAAAAACAAATTAAAACTGAAACCACGATGAACACACAGGCTAGTCCTACAAATTTAGTTTCCTGTGTTATAAATTTTATTCAGAGCTTGGTAAGTTTTGTTGTTCACAGGACTTTAATGCACTGGTTTTAAAGGGGGTGGCAGATTATAGAATAACTGCATGCATATGTAAGGAGAATGTCAAATTCGTCACATGTTAAACACCCCACAAGGCCACACCAAATTGATTTTTAGTTCTTTGGATTTTGCCGCTCCGATTGTCGGACTTTTTTTAATTTGAAGGGGAAAAAATAAAATTTTGCAGCTTCAGTTTGCAGAAATGCTGAAAATTCGCCCAAAATTCCTCATTTTTCGACAAATAAAAAATTTAAAATGTTCGCTCGCTTCTAAAATTTGGTAAAAAATAGGGATTTTTTTCTCCATTTTTTGCAATATTTTAGTTAAAAATATTGTGCCACACGTAATTTAACCTTCGCCATAAAAAAGCTAGTCCTCAAGAAAAAAAAATTAAATTAAAATCTCGCTCGCTCGCACCTATTTTAATCATAAATATCCAAAGAACTAAAAATCAATTTTGTGTGGACTATGAAAATATAATATAGAATTGACTCATTGACGGTACAGAAAAATCTATTATCAGGAACTTGTAGTGGGTTTAGATATCATTCTCCGTGTTGAAGGTCTCACGGTCATCATCAGATGAAGAACAATAAAAGTGCTTAACATCTCCTTTAACATTTGTCAGCTATGTCGTATGAATTTTCGGTCAAGATGTCACAATATCTTTTCTTTTAACATGTAATCTCCTGACTTTCCCAACGGAAATTTGTGTCCTTCACTATAATTGTTAAGTTGAACTAAGCCACAGCCTTAAATCTTACTATACCTGAAATATCTGTCACTTCAAACTTGCAGGTTTGGTTATTTCAGGGTTATAAAATTAAATGAACCATTGGATTACATATTTGTTAATATCTGCTTTGTAACATTATTTTCAACACCGACATGCTAGTTCAATCTCAATTTTTTGGTTGGGCCCATGGTGCTCATCAGTTTTTCAGTTTTTTTGTGTTTTGTTTATTTGTTTGCATCCTTCTTCATCTCGATCGGTTTTTTGTTTCTCTATTTATGATTGTTGTCTTACACATCAAATCATCATGCCTATAGTACAATTTATTGAAACTGAGAAAACAGGTACAATTCTCATCAAGATTTTCACAGCACAAAATATTTCAATACTTCAAACTTGAGTATTATACAGAATTTGCTATCATTACTAGAGGCTCCCAGGAGCCTGTATCACTCAAATGGAATTAGTTTTCCATTCAAAAATCATAAAAGGAAATGAAACAATAACAAGCATTCGGAGAGTATTGCTGAGCAATACAATGCCCTCTACCGGCTTGAGCTGTGAGAAAACACATCAAATGCTCATTAGTGTGAATCGAACGCAGACGTACGGACAGAGTGATTCCTAAAAATCCTAAAACTATGTTTGCAAGGAGTACACAATAATAAGCCGATCAGCCCGAAACTCGACCTGTAGCTCATCATCATAAGCCTACATACTAAAAATAAGATCAATTGGTAAAATGTTTTGAAAAAAGTATGGAAAACTAATATTTTGACAATTATTTATATCTCCAAGGGCAACAACTCTCACAATAATTATCCGATCAGCTTGAAAGTGAAACCAGATCTATATCTCATCATTATAAGCGCACATACCAAAAATACGGTCATTTGGTAAAAGTGTTTGCAACACAATTGTAGGGTCCTGAAGCGAATTATATCTGGTCGCTATGGATTATTTCAATGACCTTGATCCTTCAGCCTCCATATTGAATTGTAAAGCTATATTATAGGGTCCTGAATCTAAATGGTTGCTAGGAACTCTTTCATCAGTTGCTATGGACCTTTTCAATGATCCTCCATTTTGTACAGCTACCATTTAATTTATTTCAAGTTATGCTCTAAATATCTGTGACAATATGTCATACCATTTTATTTTTACTGATAATTACTGTTTACATGTAAATAATCTTTCAATGGCAAAAACTTCTGTAAGGGGTCAATTTACGATGTTGGTCATGTTGACTTATTTGTAGATTTTACTTTCCTAAACAGTTTTGCTGTTTACAGTTGCCTTTATAATAATATTCAAGTTAATAACCTAAAATTGCAAAATGTCCTTAAAATTAACAATTCAGGGTCAATAACCCGAAAATGGGTCGACCTATTCGTCTGAAAATTTCATGATATGTAGATGTTGTCCCCATAAACATTTTTCCTTCTGTAAGTTTTGCTCTAACTGATTTAGTTTTTGAGATATAAGCCAAAAAGTGCAGTTTACCCCTATGTTCTATTTTCAGCCAAGTTTCTCGACGGACAAGAAAATAAAACAAACTTTATACTAGATACCTTAAGGATCTTTCAACCTGTTTGGCTGAAATTAATCTTGTAGTTTCAGAAGATTTTTGAAAATTTAAAAAGATGAAAATGTGAAAAATTGTCTTTAAAGGACAAAAACTCATATAAGGGGTCAATTAACGATTTTTGCAATATTGACGTATTTGTATATCTTACTTTGTTGAACATTTTTGCAGTTTACAGTTTGTCTTTATCTAAAATAATATTCAAGATAATAACCTAAAACTGCAAAATTTCCATAAAATTAACAATTCAGGGGCAATAACCAAACAAAGGGTTGACCGATTCGTCTGAAGATTTCATGGAAGGTAGATCTTGACCTAATGAACATTTTTACCACATGTCATTTGTGGTAGCCATGATTCTCAACGGTCAAGAAAATAAAACATGAAGCTCATACTAGATACCCTAAGGATCATTCCACTTAAATTTGGCTGAAAATGGTTCAGTAGTTTCTTCAGACGACAACAAAAGGGATATCACAAACACACGTACTATAATTGCGTCCTTTTAGGACAGGTGAGCTAAAAGGTCCGGAAAACTATTTTTTGGCAATACTTAAGGGCTTTAACTCTGACAATAATTATCACTTCAGCCTGAAACTCAAACTTGATCTGTAACTCATTATTATATGCTCACATATCGAAATTAAGATCAGTTGGGTCAGCGTTTTCTGAAAAAATAATCCAGAAAGCTGTAGTGTGACTGACGAACAGAGTGCAAACCTATAGCCCCCTTCGGTGTTAAACTTCAAGTTTATGGAAGACAACACATGCTAGCTCACATTTCCCCCCATAGGGTCATATGTTAAACTAAGTTCGGCTGTGGCAGCCCTCATGGTTAGCAGTCCAAGTCATCCATCATAATTCTGAAATAGGACCACCTAGCCATATAGTTTCATAAAATTAATTTTTAAAATTCAGACCCCCCTTCCCTATAGTGACAGCAGTCGTGTCAGTTGGAAGTTGGGGATGCCAGATACAATTTTGGCCACCCTAGGACCATTCCACCAAAGTTTTATCCCAATTTGCATAGTGCTTTTAAAAGAGAAGATTTTTAAAGGATAGTTTACATGGTTGCCAAGTGTTGCCAATAGCTCACATGGTCCAGGTGAGCAAAAAGTTCATTTTTCTATTTGTAGGGATCAGAACCAACAACAAACTAGAAATACTGTGAGCAAAGCTCACTACTTGATACCCCCGCCTTACATAAGATACACGAAAGGAAATGTCAATATTTTGGATAGGAAAACTCCAACAGCATTAAGATGAGTTTCATCAAATTCCATTCAGTGGTTTAGGCGAAGTTGCGGATGGCATACTGGAACCGGCTATCACAATGAACAGCAAAGTCCATGTGTTGGTATGGGAAACCCCAAATGCTGGTCAGATCAAAATCTAAAATAGGAGGTGCACTACAGCATCATGTAATAAAGATCCTCTGAAAGTTTCATCAAATTCCATTCAGTAGTTTAGGAGGAGTTGCGGATGGCATCATGGTACCCCTATCACAATGAAATGTCATAGTCCATGTTTTGGTATGGGTAACCCCAAATATTCATCAGATCAAAATCTAAAATAGGAGGTGCACTATGGCATCATGTAATAAAGATCCCCTGAAAGTTTCATCAAATTCAATACAGTGGTTTAGGAGGAATTGCGGATGGCATCATGGTACCCCCTATCATATTGAAAGTCAAAGTCTGTTTTTCTATGGGAAACCCCAAAAAATGGTCCGATCAAATTCTAAAATAGGAGGTGCACAATGCAATCATGGGATGAAGATTCTCTGAAAGTTTCATCAAATTCCATTCAGTAGTTTAGGAGGAGTTGCGGATACAAAGGTCGGACGAACGGACGGACACAACAAATAATATAGCGGGGGTATAATTCTTCATTTTTTGTACTGCCTGCTTGGTACCAAAAGTTTGAAAAATTTGTTAATTTCATTTCTTTTTGTTTTGCCTTCCATACTTGTGGTACCATGCTTGCCTCGTGTGTGAAAGGTCATGTGTTCGACCTCCTGATCGGTCAAACCAAAGATATTAAAATTGGCATATGTTGCTTCTCCGCCAAGCACGCGGCATTTAGGAGTAAGAGCAAAGACTGGTCGGCTCGGAGTCAGTATAATGTGTCCCAGTGGGTGATTTGTCTTCCTGCGAACAGTTACCTCATGAGCTAGCAAATTAAAAGTCCGGCTTAACCTGTCGGTCTAGTACAAAGTATGAATCATATTCATATCATATTAACATGTTCTTGTCCTGATATGCACCTAATGATTGCCATTGGACGTTAAACAATAATTCATCCATCCAACCTTTCCATACTAAATTTAACTAGAACTGTCCTCAAAGGGACCAATACCACCCCGCAGCAACATGTCTGTTTTGAAGCTTACACAAAGTTCAAACCATGATATTTTTCAAAGTACTCGCCAAAACATAAAATCCTGACAATATGCACATCTCCATAATCTGATCTGACACATCATAAATTTTCATGAGAATCATGCAAGTAATGTAGGAGGGGTTGCGGACAACACATAGAACAAGTTTTGTTAAAAAATGCCAAAGTCCAAACAGCCATATCTTTAACATTTCTTGTCCAAACAAAAATCCCTGACAATATGCATATCTTAATAGAGTGATCTGACACTCCAAAAAGTTTCATGATAATCCTACAAGAAATGTAGGAGGCATTGCAGACGTTATTTTGGACAGATGGACAGACTGAAACACCTATATACTGCCCCAAACTTCGTTTGTGGGGGGCATAATAATGCAAGGAAAGAAATATAAATCCCATATATAATAGGTACAGGTTAATAAAATTTATTCTTATAAAGTCTATACATAAATGATCACCATACATAAAAATTTATTTTAATTAAAACAAAAATCTATAAAATAAGATCACAGCAAATTAAGTCTTTGTCACTGACAAAGATGCATCTTTTAAAAGAATTTTTAGAAAATGTACAGTAGAACCCCGTTGAGTTGAAGTCAAAGGTACCCGATAAAACTGTTCTATTAAACTGAGGTTAACGCTGCTCGTAGATAAAAAATTCCAAATTCAACCAAGAACGTGAGACAACCCTAAAAATCAAGTGCTTTGACTTATCAATATTTAAAAGAGTTTGAAAACATGGTCAGACTGTACATTGAATTGGTAAAAAAAACCTTTTTAGGTATATTTTTATGAGATTCTTGATGCATGCAAAAACATGTATTATATAACAAGTTTCGGAAAAATCAAAAATTATTTCTTCTTCACAAATCATATTTAAACATCTATGCATTTAATCTGAGTACAAGAATATAACATCTCATACAAAACAGTATCCTCGGAAGTCAGGACTCAGGGTTTTGTATCCATATTCGTTCCTACAAACCCCTGACATCACACATTATTATTTTGCGTGTCGAACATATTTCGCCTGGTGTGAGATCTACAAATTTCTATCCTACGATGCAAATACCTTCTCGTTTGACCTAGAAAAGCAACCAATGAAAATTGTTCACTTCTGTCCCATAAAACATGAATGTGTGATGTCAGGGGTATATACAAACGAACGTGGATACAAAACCCGGACTTGGGAGGATGACAAAACAGGTGACTGAAAGTGGAGAAAAATCACAACAGACTGACCTTACAAGGTAACTAAAATAACTAAAAAGCCTTAACATATAAAATTAACAAAATTTACACTATAACTGATAACTGAATTTACATGTTATATCAAAAAGACCTAAACTACTTATATTCATGAAAACTATCAAAACTGAACTGTAAAACATGCATATTGCTTTGAAGTCTGCACCAAAACATTTCTAGACTAGACCTTTGTGCTTGTGAAGGAACAACAGAGCCGTAAGACATGAACAGCCGTAAGATATTAACACTGCTTTGAAGTCGGCACAAAAACATTTCTAGACTAGACCTTTGCACTGGTGAAGGAAAAACAGGTAGACCAAACAGAAAGTCAGGTAACTAAATTACCGGTAATGCTCATTGGACAATTTTTTTTTACTAGACCGAGGTGTAATTTACATTAGCCCAAGGCAAATTTTACTTGAATTGGGTTTAAGGTCAGTAGCTTAAGTCATAAACTCTGCCTCATATGTAAATGACAAATCAATATAAAAAATGTACATACATGTTGTTTAGAGTTGACGTGTCCACTGCAAATTGCAGCCAATGGGAAGACAAGTTACAGGGAAATGTTTTATAAATCATCATTTTAAGCTAATTCACCGAGGGTAAGTGAACCAACGTAATTCACCTAGGGTAAGTGAACCAACGCAGGTTAAGGTGGGTATATTCTCCTGAAATGGATACTTTGGTGTGCAGGTTTTTTAATAGGAAACAGTTAATATTTTTCTAATACTGTAAAGTCAGAAATTATTGCGTGCATGTTTTATTGCGATTTTGTCATTTCAGACCAAAATGCGATTTTAATTTTTGCGATATTGAGAAAAATCACGCTTCATTCATATAAAAAAAAATCCAAAATGCGAATTTAAATTATTGCGATTACAACTCCATCGCATTTATCGCAATAATAAAAACATCGCAATAAATTCCAATTTTACAGTATTTGATAAAACCACCTAGACTGTACGCTACGTAAACCTACAGTCTCTTAAGGTGTTGTTAAATATTAAAAACTTTTTATGTCTATTTAAAATAATTTCTTTTTAGAAAACATCAATACATTAACGTCATTCCATACAGAATTTTTTTTAACAAAATACAATAAACTACATATAATAATTTTAGAGATAGTGACAAAAAGCTAGTAGCTGTTGAATGAGACACAAACAGATATATATTCTGCATAAAAATCAAATATACATGTACTTCATGATCACTTTAAAGCATCACATCTTTTCAACATAAAAACTTAAACCATATCACAATTATCTAACTATAAAGTAAAAATATATGTCAACAATCTATATCACAGCAATTTATACAAATTTACTAATATACAGGGTTCTCAAAATATTTGTCAAAATCTCACCATCTATCATACATTGTATTTCATTAATCACATTGTTCTCCAAAGGCTTATACAGTATGATACCATAACTTCTTACCACTTTTGACATTAGGCCAAAATGAATAATATGTGTGTTTCCATTTTCTGACTGACCCTGGACATTTTATTGACCAAAAAAAAAAAAAAAAAAAAAGCCACCAAAATCGAAATTCCCATAATTTTTGTCTTTTCCACATATAATCTTTGAAGTCCACAGTTTCTATGTAGAAGCAATAAGCGCTCAAGTGAATAAAAGAAAATGGTTTATTGCCAGCCATGCAGCATTAAAATGTTTCAAGAGAAAAAACTGTTTTGCCTACCAACCTACCTGCCCTATTTTTTAATTTTGCTGAAATAGGCAACAATCTCATTATTTTTTTGGACAACGAAAGAAAAATTTTGACATCACTATTAAATAAGTAATTGTTCTTCAAGCTGAACCTTGAGGTCAAGTGGAGATGACCTCCTAACTGCAATTTTTTTCTGAGTATGCGCTCTGTGAATGAGAAAAATCAAAATACTTTACACACAAACATGAAATTTGAAATATTAAGAATAATTATAATACAAAGTTCCATCTTCGGATCGACAATTTGAAACACATGTAACAAGAATTTTGTGACATTGAGAATTGATTTTACCTTTGAGAACCCTGAATATCCTATTCAAATCCATGCACTACTCATGCTTTAGCACCTTATAAAAAATTGTATACCAGTACACAATAGTATCAGTATATATATATATATATATATATACACACACACACACACACACACACACACACACACACACATATATATATATATATATATATATACACATACATATATACACACCAATCCTGACCTTAAAATATACAACAATGAAGTCTCCATAAATTTCTATCCAAAAATGGTCTTTTAGGGTATCCAGACCATAAAACATTTTGTAGATCATGACCACAAATCATATTTCCTTACAAGGCCAAATTTTTTTTTGTCTGTTTACGGATCCCAGACCGACCCCAAGCCATTTTATTTTCTGTCGTAAAGTGAAAAATGACTTAAACTTGTGTCAAAAGCAAAGTTAGAGTTGCCAGAAAATTTAATCAATTGCATGATACACCCCAATGTTCACAATCGCGAATATGACAGCCAAGGAAACTCGCGACTCGTGTGATAAAATGAAAACCAAAAACCAAAGGAAAATAATCCAATCATAAAAAATATGGGTAAACTCAGCCCATGGACAGGTGGAACCACGCCAAGACGGACCGCACCACTCGAAATCACGTCGCAAAAAAATAAAATGGATGATGTAACCTTAAACAGACATTTTTTTTTGGCCTAACAAAAAACGTTTTTTGAGCCAAAAATTTATAAAAGGAACTTTCTCAAGTTGAAACACACTTCGTTGTTTGTATGTATGCGGCGTCTATGAAAATGACTTTTCTGAAGCCTGCCGATAAATACTGAGGTCATTGCCAATATATGAACATCCAGGACATTTAGAAGAATCATGTGGTCATTTATGGTCCGAATAGATTTGGTCAGATCAAAATAAAGCAATTCCTAGAAGTTAAAATATTAAATTTAAAAAAAAAATCAATATCATTAACAATCTATCTCATTAACAGCAACAATGAAAAAACAAATCATAAAGATGACCCATATTAAAAAGCAGAATTCAACGAGTTCTGCGGCTGAAAATCAAATTTTATAAGTCCCAATAACTACGCTACTACAAAAATTATAAAGAACTCAAAATAAAGTTTTAGGTACTCTCATGTTCTTTATAGAAGCCAAAGTGACTTCTGTCAAACATTTACAAAAATATTCTAAATTAGATGTACTGTGAGCAAAGCTCACAAAGGATACCACCCGCTTTGCCTTGCCCAGGGTAAAGTTTCATAAGATATTTGCATCAATTATTCTCCCTTGTGTGATATCGGAAAGCAAAGATTTTTCTTCATGCACATCTTTGGATGATGTACTTCCTTTCTGTAAAGTTTCGTTAAAATCCATTGAGCAGTCTAGGAGGAGTTGCGCTTACAAGATATATGGACAGACGGACAGACAGACGGGCGGACAAGGTGATTCCTATATACCCCCCCAAACTTTGTTTGCGGGGGGGTATAAATATGTTTGTACATCAGTGTTAGTGTATCATTTACAAACATTGAATAGTGATCCCTACATATTTCTTTTTACTACTAAATAACACAAAACTACCATTACAAATCTATACCAAATAACACATAAATGATATCAAATGTACAACCAAATGTATCATTTGATCAAAACTTGACTGATACATTCATGACAGTGGTATATCCCATGATGCATCATTGTCATTCAACGGTACCTTGTTAAATTCAATTCCCAAAGCAAAACAACAACCATTTAAGAATTGTTCTGAGATATACTCAGTTTGATTGTCATATTAGAACATCATCGAGTACAATGTATTGAAAAAGGGAAAAATAGACATTTTGTTCAAAATCCAAAATAAAGAGTAAAAAAATTTGGTTTTATTATCAACTATGTTGATTTATTTCAATTAAATTTATCAGACTGAATCAATAAACAGAAGTAAAACATAAAAACAGAAATCCATCTACTGTGACCTGTCTGTAAACCTAAGTTCACGGAATGGATTTTTCAAAATTTGAATACCTTAGTCCGTGTGTTTGTCTATTAATCACTTGGCTTATAGGTGAAATGAGCCAAGTTGGAACTAAAACAATTGAACTTACCTGATTTTGATCAATGAAGCCTTTAAGAGAAACAAAAATAGTTTTGCCTATGGAATTTTCAATGTAAAAGGGAGATAACTCTTCCTATGAGATTTTATTAAATTATGTACTCCATCACTCTGATGTCGCATACAGTGCATAAAAATTTATAAAATAATGATTTTACAAATTTTAAGATAGATCTGAGTTGGTGAATTCAAGCCTTTAGTTTTTTTTACTTTTCAAATTCATTAATTTTTCTTTTGGAAATAATTTTTGAGATGTTAAAAACATAATCTTTATAAACAACTTTAAATTTTGTATTACAGAATGCTAATTAACAAAAAAAAATTGTCTTATAATTCTAAAATTTAGACTTTTAAAATTTGAAAGATACATTCCAAGAACTGAGGACAACAGACAAGTTTGTGTTTCAATTAAAATAATGGTTGGATGTACAGTGTATATATACCTTTGTACTGTTGCATTGTAGCCAGTGATTTACTGTAGTATCCGAGTGAAAGAAAATCTGGTAAATCACATGTGAAAACAGCTGTTCTTTCCCTCTAGGAAATGATACAATTGCCACGGAGAGATATCAAAAGACGTAGTCAGTTTTATTTCTGCTAAAATGCTAGATTCTTTACAATGTAATAAAAAGTATAACTAATCGCCGAATTGACATACCAGAAATAAACAATTTGTGACCAAACTACAGTTGCAAATAACTTGATTTACTGCATAGTTAACTCACACATTATTTTTTCTGGTACTTGAATTTAGCGATTAGTTATACAATAAGTATTATTGAATATCACCAAACACTTTAAGTGTTTCAAAACATGTATTGGCCCTATGAAAATTACTTTCCAAAAGTGTATTGCACAAAGTTTTTATATATATACATAATTACATTTTGAACTGTCAACTAATTTTTTGAATGCTGTCATTGTTAAGTATATTCACATTTTTGGTAAACAAAAGATTACAGTTTGAAACAGCCAGAACTTCATAGCTCAAAGGACTTTTTCCGTTTCCATGGCGACTTCTTTGGGGTTCTTGGCCTTTTCTTGTATTCAGGTGAGCCACTTTCAGATTCTTTCTTCTCATTCGGTGACGTGACTAACAAATTAGCGAGCCAGTTGCTCTCTTCCATTGTCAGAACTTGGAATCTTGTATGCAATATCAATGCTGCTTGAATCGACAAAACTCTTTCATGATTTTTCACTCCATCGAACTGGTCCCAGTAAACACTGTGTTCCCAGATATGCTTTATAAAACAAACTCTGCTTTTGTACAGTTTTCCTGTAAACAAGACACCAAATCATCATGGATTATTACAAAATATTTGGCTTAAAACTGAGTCACAGTACCCAGAGAGAACTAGCACCCTATAGTTGGAAAAATTATATCTAAAATAGAGGGACAGCTTACATTGCTGTTATTGCATATTAGATTTACATGTATATATTGACGAAAAAAAAAACAGCAACATTGCCAGCTAAAAATCAATCTTGTTTAAATTGGATTAAATTAGTGCAGGATGTTTGTTTGTTTGTTTAGTTGGGGTTTAACGCCATTTTCAGCACATTTGGCTATCTCGCGGCGGCCAGTTTTTTTGGTGGAGGAAGCCGGAGTACCCGGAGAGAACCACCGACCTTCGGTAGGAAAATTGGCAATCCTTGTCAATTAAGATCGGAGTCGAACACACCCCGCCACAGGTGAGATTCGAACCCACAACCCCAGCGTTGACAGACTAGTGATCATTAGTAGTCATGACGAACTACCTAGACCACTCGGCCACCGAGGCCCCAGTGCAGGATGTAAATATTCTTGAAGGATTATCATCAGTAGACAGTAAGAAGTTATTGTTTCAACCGGTAAGTGTTATTTTATAACATTTTAAAACACTTTTCCTGACCTGTGCCCCAATTCATTAGAAAGAAGTTAGAAAGTTCCTTCCGCTTCACTATACAGTCGAGGGGCCCAAGACAGGGTCCTGTCCTGAAGCACCTGTGCTTCTTTGTTGCATCATACATGTACGTGGCTTCTTTTTGCTTTTTTTCTGTTTCAACATCAAAGGAAGTGAATGCGGGTAGATTAAAACCAGCGGCCATTTCCTCGTCGCCACTGTAATGATTAGTGAGGCTATGGTGTGTTCAACAAGGGTGTTTGTTCATTTTATAAAGTATATGTCTTTGTTTATAAAGACGCAAACCATGCTCTTTTTCCGATTCTTTAATCAAGGGAGATAGCCAACAACACTGTACAAAGTAATACATGGATCACAATAACGGACATAAATTCTGGATTGATAAAGTTAGGACATTACAGTGTTGTACAGGAACTACACCAGTTAAAGCAAATGCAGAATGGTGGGAAAAGTTAACTCCTTGAAATGTGTCGTATACATCACAGTATAAATTTACCATATCTAATATTAGTATCTTTGGATTGTTATTTTGAAACTCCTGGGATGATGCCTCTGCTAGTGGACCCTAGGTCCCCGAGGGTATTCGCCAACCCAGTCGTCAGACTTGTCTGACATGGTATTCATTGATTTGTTACAGAAATTATCAGTATTTAGCAAAATTCAAAAATAATAGAAATACTAAGGGTTCATTCCTTGTATTGCACATGGTAGATCTCCTTAGCTGAAATTTGGCTTCCTATTTCGGTATTTTTAGTTGAGTACTTCTTGTTTAATATAAGTTTGGTTTTTGGTCTTCCAAATGTTTCGGTTTTAATGCTGCTGATGAGAGGTAACTCCTTGAAATGCGTCGTATACAGCACAGTATAAATTTACCATATCTAATATTAGTATCTTTGGATTGTTATTTTAATATTATACAGTTATCTAAGAGTATTGAGAGATACAGCCATTTTATTTGCCCCAAACACTATTTTACCGACGAGGAGCAGAGGGAAATAGTCACTGTGTCGAGGGGACAAATAAAATGGCTATATCCCGAAATGAATGTTAAGTAACTGGTTTATTATATTGAAACAATTTACCGGTCAAAAGTTTCCAGTACTTATCACAGGTCACTATTTACCAGTGATTAGTTTTGGAAACTAATCACCGGGAAAAAATTGTAAAATCCATGTCTTGATTTTTGTCGAGCCTGCGACTTTAGTCGCAGAAAGCTCGACATAGGGATAGTGATCCGGCGGCGGCGGCGTTAACTCACTTCTTAAAAGCTTTATATTTTAGAAGGTGGAAGACCTGGATGCTTTATACTTTGTATATAGATGCCTTATGTTACGAAGTTTCCGTCTGTCATATGTACATTGTCCTTGACCTCATTTCCATGGTTCAGTGACTACTTGAAAAAAAAAATTAAGATTTTTTGTAATGTTAATTTCTCTCTTATTATGAGTAATAGGATAACTATATTTGGTATGTGCGTACCTTACAAGGTCCTCATCCCCGTCAGACAGTTTTCGATTGACCTCGACCCAATTTCAAGGATCAGTGAACAAGGTTAAGTTTTGGTGGTCAAGTCCATATCTCGGATAGTATAAGCAATAGGTCTAGTATATTTGGTGTATGGAAGGATTGTAAGGTGTACATGTCCAACTGGCAGGTGTCATCTAACCTTGACCTCATTTTCATGGTTCAGTGGTTATAGTTAAGTTTTTGTGTTTTGGCCTGTTTTTCGAATACTGTATGCAATAGGTCTACTATATTTGGTGTATGGAAGGATTGTAAGGTGTACATGTCCAATTGGCAGGTGTCATCTAACCTTGACCTCATTTTCATGGTTCAGTGGTTATAGTTAAATTTTTGTGTTTTGGCCTGTTTTTCGAATACTGTATGCACTAGGTCTACTATAATTGGTGTATGGAAGGATTGTAAGGTGTACATGTTTACTGGCAGGTGTCATCTAACCTTGACCTCATTTTCATGGTTCAGTGGTTATAGTTAAGTTTTTGTGTTTTGGCCTGTTTTTCGAATGCTGTATTCACTAGGTCTACTATATTTGGTGTATGGAAGGATTGTAAGGTGTACATGTCCACTGGCAGGTGTCATCTAACCTTGACCTCATTTTCATGGTTCAGTGGTTATAGTTAAGTTTTTGTTTTGGCCTGTTTTTCGAATGCTGTATGCACTAGGTCTACTATATTTGGTGTATGGAAGGATTGTAAGGTGTACATGTCCAGCTGGCAGGTGTCATCTAACCTTGACCTCATTTTCATGGTTCAGTGGTTATAGTTAAGTTTTTGTGTTTTGACCTGTTTTTCGAATACTGTATGCAATAGGTCTACTATATTTGGTGTATGGAAGGACTGTAAGGTGTACATGTCCAACTGGCAGGTGTCATCTGACCTTGACCTCATTTTCATGGTTCAGTGGTTATAGTTAAGTTTTTGTGTTTTGGCATGTTTTTCGAATACTGTATGCAATATGTCTGATAGCATTTATGTAGTGTTTCACTGTTTACATTTGAGTTACCCTTCTTTGTACAGTTTTAGAGCTAATGCATTTATTGCCGTTCCCATCCCTTTCCCTAATATAGCTCTATAATTTAGCCAAAAGCGAACACGCTCGTTTTTTAGTAAAAAAAATCCAAAACAAAATCAGAAAATAGAAGTCCCCCACAGAGTAAGTTTATTTCCCTGCCTGATTAGATATTATTATGTATCTAGAAGTATGCAAAAATAGTGCGAGGTATAGATTTTTGTGTTTTAAACCCGCAAATAAGGGTTATATTATTTTGTTCTTGGGCACTGAATTTCTGACTTGGTTTAGGCATCAGACACTTTTTAAACCTACATATAAACTATTTTCATATATAAACATATAAACACCTTCATAGACATAGATTTTTAAGTGTATGCATTTATTTTATTACACACAAAGAAGTAAAATTGTGATGTCTTGATTCTGTGTCAGTTATACACCATATCCTTTCTTACATGTAATGATGGGCAAACTTACACACCAGGAATTATTAGTTAGGTACATTTACACATTAGGAATGCTACATCAGTTTGTAGTCATGTTTTTAGGCATGCATTTATAAGCATGTAATATATTCATAGGCACAGGTTTCATAGGACACTTTTCAAGTGTTAAGGATTCAGATGTGTGAGCTTTTGACTTATTGATTGATTTCATATACTGTTAGTGCATGTGTACTTACCTGATACTTACCTATTTTGTGTATTTTTGTTTATTGTTATTAGACATATTGTAATAGAAACATTTTATTAATTTCAGCTTTCTACCTTCCCCTGGGAAGTGTGTAATGTCATGATCAAAAATAAAGAACATATACTGAACTTTAGGCTTATCTAATTAGGACCCTAGAACACTACAGTAGAAAGTCTACGAAATGGACAAACAGGAAGAACCAGACGAACCGTTGGTATCTGGAAAAATAAGGAAATATACTGCAAAGGCTAAGAACATTTTTGAAGAAATAGTCTCAAGATATTATAAAGTACTCTCAGAGATCAGAAATAGTGTTATAGAAGAAAGTTTGAATTACTTGGAGCAATATTCTGAAAATGCAACAGTTTTGAAAGAAGTGAGACAAGTCTTGTTAGAAGGGTTAGAGAAATACCATCAACACTCAAAGGAATTCAGAGAATATTTATTAACACAAAAAACCACAGACAGTATCAATGAACTTTATGCATTTAAAGTGATATATGAGGCTACAGAAAATAAAGTTAAATTCGGATTAAGATTTATTGACGACAGGACAGCGGAATTAACCCAACTGACTCAGTACAGCCTCACTAGAAAAGCAAGTCAGTCAAGTCACATTAGTCATCAAAGTAAACCAAGTCACATAAGTCATGCAAGTTGTCATAGTGAGTCAAGTCATGTTAGTCAGACAAGTCATCAAAGTAAACCAAGTCACGTTAGTCATGCAGGTCATCATATTGAGTCAAGCCGTGTTAGTCACACCAAGCATCTAAGTAAATCAAGTCCTGCCAAACAGTCTAGTCACCACAGTCATGCAAGTGAGTCAAGTCACCAAAGTAGACCTAGTCAGTCTAGTCACCACAGTCATGCAAGTGCGTCAAGTCACCAGAGCAAATCTAGTCAGTCAAGTCACCTAAGTCACTCTACTAAGGCAAGCCGAAGATCAGAAAAATCTAGTAAGGACATTTATATAGATAAAAAGTCGAAGGCAGAAACTGCCAAGGCCAGACTTAAAATAATTGAAGAAGAAGAAACACTAAAAAGGAAGCAAAACAAATTGGAATTAGAAGTGCAGAAGATGAGGTCGGATTTGGAATCTAATTTAACAATTTTAAAGCACAAACGAGAGGTGGCCGAGGCAGAAGCAGAGTTAAGTGTTGTTAAAGAAGTACTAGAAGATAAGTGTGACAGTATGAGCAATAAAAGCTGGAAATTACCGGACAATAAGGTATGCACTTCTGATATTGTACAATCTTATGTTAAGAGTCAGAGACCTGAAGTTCATGTTCCAGTAGAGGAAATAAAATTGAACCCTTATGTGCCAGAATTTGTGCCCTCAACAGCACCAGAAAAGAAAATCAAAACATTTCAACCGCAACAGACTATGCTTATGTCAGAAACTCCAGACAGTAGGTTAGACCCTGGAAAAGCAGATAAAAATCAAATACCACCACCGGTAATAACTGACTTCACAAAATACATTATGAAAAAAGACATTATGTTGTCAAGAATGTCACAGTTTGATGACAAGCCAGAAAAGTACTGTAGTTGGAAGAGCAGTTTCAAAAACATTATGAAAGAACTTGACGCAACAAGCTCTGAAGAATTAGATCTGTTGAACAGATGGTTAGGCCCACAATCAAAGAAACAGGCATCCAGTTTAAGAGTTGCAAATGCTCATGATGAAGCCCAAGGCTTGGAGAAGATATGGGAGAGGCTGGATGAGAGGTATGGAGCGCCAGAAAGTGTTGCCGCCTCACTCAAAGAACGTTTGGACAGATTTCCTAAAATTAAAAACAATGAATATGATAAATTGTACGAACTTGCAGATCTTTTGTCAGAAATTGATTCAGTGAAACAGAATGAGAAATATAAACTAGTTTTGGCATACTTTGATGCTTCGTATGGAGTGAATGAAATTGTAGTAAAACTGCCATATTTCATGCAAACTAGATGGATTGATCACGCCAGCAAGTACAAAATCAACAATTCAGTGATGTATCCTCCATTTAAAAAATTTGCTGAATTTATTCACACTTTAGCAGTAAGAATGAATGACCCAAGTTTTAAGTTTCAACAGACTGAATCTGGTGTTAATCGAAAAGATCCTGAAAAGCAGAAGTTCTACAACAAAAATTCAACAACTAGGAATGTGTTAAATAAACAAGTATTAAGCACAAATAAGACTAGAATAGACAATCAGAACTCCAATGACATTAAGTGTCCAGTACACGAAGGAAAACATAGCTTAGTAGAATGTCGATTATTTCCTACAAAGCCCCTTACAGAAAAAAGGGAGATAATAAAGAAACATGGTATTTGCTTCAAATGTTTAAAAGGGAAGCATCTAGCTAAAGACTGTTCAGTAAAGGTAAAGTGTGAAAAATGTGGAAACTCAACACACTGCACAGCGTTTCACATTGAACGCCAGGAACCATTGTTAGATTATGGCGGGGAACGAAAGAAGACAGACAAGGACATCCCCAGAGTAGGATCATTATGTACAGAAATTTGTGGTGACACAAATCAGCTCAATGGAAAGTCATGCGCAAAAACATTACTGATAAATGTATACCCAAAGGGGAAACCAGAACAACGCGTTAAAACATATGCCATAATTGATGACCAAAGTAACAGGTCCTTAGCCAGCTCTGAATTTTTTGATACTTTCAGTGAACACTATGATACTATACACTATACCTTGGCATCATGTTCGGGAAAATCCATACAGTCTGGGCGTTGTGCCACAGGATTCATACTGGAATCAGTTGATAGAAATACTCAACTTGAGTGCACTGCACTAATAGAGTGCAATGAGATTCCAAATTCCAAACAAGAAATAGCTACACCTGCTGTAGCCAGACAATATAGTCATCTAGAGTCAGTAGCAGAATTTATCCCCGAATTAGACCATGACGCCAACGTTTCATTACTTATAGGAAGGGACATGATAAATTGTCATCACATTTTGGACCAGAGGATTGGTAAAGATCATGAACCATATGCCCAGCGCCTACGGTTAGGATGGACTATCATTGGAGAAGCATGCCTTGGTCTGGTGCATACGTCCGATGTCATAACCGTCAACAAAACATCTGTTTTACAGAATAAGGAATTAACCCTGAAACCTTGTGAATATAACTTTAAGGTCAAGGATACAAAACTAGAACAAAAAACCTTTTATAGTGATATATTTGAACAGACAATAGAAGACAATGAAGTTGGATTATCCCGTGAGGATAAGGAGTTTATAACCATCATGGAAAATGGAGTAAGGAAGGAATCAAATGGTAACTTAAGTGCACCTTTGCCTTTTCGCAAAAATGGTCCGACACTCAGTAATAACTACGAACAAGCACGAAAAAGAGCAGAAAACTTAGGAAAGAGTCTAAGAAGAGACCCGGGAAAGTTAGATTTTCTTCAGTTCATGGAAAAGATACTTAAGAACAACCATGCAGAATTGGCCCCCCCTATCAAGGATGGGGAAGAAGTTTGGTATTTACCAATTTTTGGAGTCTATCATGCTAAGAAACAGTCGAAAATACGAGTAGTATTTGATTCATCAGCCAAGCATCATGGGATATGTCTAAATGATGTACTGCTTAAAGGACCGGACTTGACAAACAATCTTGTTAGTGTACTATCAAAGTTCAGAGTAGGTCAGTTTGCAGCTATTGCTGATGTTGAACAAATGTTTTTTAACTTTGAAGTTCAAGAGAATCACAGAAACTTTCTCAGATTTATTTGGTTTAAGGACAATGACATTAAAATGCCACTTGTCGAATATAGAATGCGAGTCCATGTGTTCGGAAATTCTCCGTCTCCATCAGTTGCAAATTATTGTTTACGAAAGGCAGTTTGTAATCATGAAGAAGAAGAACCGTGTGACGACGTATGTAAATATGTGAAAGAACACTTCTATGTTGATGATGGACTGCTCTCTAGCGACAGCGAAAAAGACATTGCTAGTCTCATTAAAAGAACACAGGATAGACTGATGACAGGAGGTAATATTCGATTGCACAAAATATTATCGAATAGTAACAAAGTTCTGTCTAGTTTCCCACAAAGTGACTTAGCACAGGATATTACAGAAATAGACTTTGATTCTGACTCATCTTGTTTACAGCGTAGTTTAGGCCTAAGCTGGGATGTCATTCGAGACATATTCACGTACCAGCTGTCATCAGATGAGAAACCTTACACAAAAAGAGGAGTACTATCAGTCATAAACGGAATTTTTGACCCTATAGGTTTTGTAGCCCCAGTAATCCTAGGAGGGAGACTGATTATGAGAAAAGCTGTGCAGAACACAAGTGTAGAATGGGATGATCCATTACCCGAATATTTGATGAATGATTGGCAGGTCTGGAAGCAATCATTAAAGGACTTAGAGACGTTAGAAATACCAAGATCTTTCACTGAAACATCTTTAGGCGACTGTTCAAAATGTGAACTCCATATCTTTTCAGATGCATCCAAAGATGCTATAGCATCAGTAGCTTATATTCGCTCATTCGATGAAAATGGACATTCTCAGTTAGGATTTGTATTAGGAAAATCCAAATTAGCACCTAGCCATGGTCACACCATACCCAGACTGGAGTTGTGTGCAGCCGTTCTCACAACAGAACTTGCTACTTTCATACAGAAGACTCTCAAGATACCCTCATCTGCCACATACTTTTATACAGACAGTCAAGTGGTCCTAGGTTATCTATATAATGAGACTAGGCGATTTTACGTGTATGTCAGCAATCGAGTTGACCGAATTCTGAAGGTTTCAACAAAATTGCAATGGAACTATGTGCCAACACACTGCAATCCAGCAGATCATGGTACGAGGCCACTGGAAGTCAACAGTCTGAGACAATCGGAATGGTTAAAAGGTCCAATCACCTTTTTGGAGTCCCAGAATTTATCAGATAGAACAATGTTTGAAGTTGTAGAACCAGAAGTCGACAAAGAAGTTCGACCATTAGTGGAGGTAAAAAAGACATCAGTTATGTCATCTGGTCTGGACGTAAGATTATTTGAACAATTTTCAACATGGAAAAGTCTTGTCAGATGTATCGCATTTCTAAAACGAAAGGCTTCAATTTGGCACAAAGATGAAACCGATGAAAAGAACAGTAAGTCTAGCGTAACCTTTATGAAGCAGTCTGAGAAGTTGATCATAAAGGAAGTGCAACAAGATACATACTTTAGTGAGATTGACTGCTTGAAGCATAGGAAACCATTACAAAAGAACAGTAGTTTAATCGCTCTTTCACCAGTATTAGACTCAGACGGATTACTAAGAGTAGGAGGAAGGCTTATAAACTCAGACATAGAAAGTTGTGAAAAAATGCCTATCATCATACCAGGTAAAAGCTACATTGCTACATTGATAGTCAAGCACTGTCACAATGCTGTTCAGCACATGGGAAGACATTTCACTGAGGGAGCGATTCGTTCAAGAGGAATCTGGTTGACTGGAGGTAAACGGCTCATTAATTCCATACTTCGCAACTGTATTAAATGTCGTAAATTGCGAGGAAGTGCAGAACAACAGAAAATGGCTGATCTTCCCTCTGACCGTCTCACGCCAAGTCCCCCATTTACCTATGTGGGTGTGGACACCTTTGGGCCTTGGTCCATTATAACCAGACGTACACGTGGAGGTTCAGCAAATGCCAAACGGTGGGCGATTATGTTTTCTTGTCTAGTAACTCGAGCAATACACATTGAAGTGGTTGAGGAGATGTCTTCATCTTCCTTTATCAATGCGTTGCGCAGATTTACAGCTCTACGAGGACCAGTCAAGGAATTCAGATCAGATCAAGGTACAAATTTCATTGGAGCTATAAATGAACTAAACATAACAAGTTTCAACGTTGAAGATCAACCAATTAAAGGCTATCTCCAGAACAATGGAACTTTAACCAACCACACGCCTCCAATATGAGTGGTGCATGGAAGCGTATGATAGGACTAGCTAGAAAAATCTTGAATTCAATGTTGTGCGATATCAAAGGGAAACAACTTACACATGAAATTCTATGCACTTTAATGGCAGAAGTATGTTGTATTGTGAATAACAGACCAATTACTATAGTATCTAGTGATCCAGAGTCACCTCATGTGTTATCGCCAAATGTTCTTCTTACTCACAAAACAGACAATGATGCAGAATATATTCCAGATTTATCACTTAAAGACACTTATAAAGCTCAGTGGAAACAAGTCCTAGGAGGGAGACTGATTATGAGAAAAGCTGTGCAGAACACAAGTGTAGAATGGGATGATCCATTACCCGAAGTATTGGCCAATCAGTTTTGGAAAAGGTGGAAATCAGAATATTTACACAACCTTCAACTCAGGAAAAAGTGGGAAGTTGAAAGCCGCAATCTATGTAAAGATGATATTGTGCTCATGATTGATGACAGTCTGCCTAGGAATCAGTGGTTAACAGGAACTATAGTCGAAGTTTATCCGAGTTCAGATGGTTTGGTTCGTAAAGCATTAGTGCGTGTAATCAAGAACGGTGAACCAGTAACTTACATTCGTCCGATTTCCAAACTTGTGTACTTATTCTCTGATGAGAATCAGTTTGTGAATGAATGAACCATTATAAGGGTGTTTGAAACAATTTATCAGACAATTGTAGAAATTCTGGCTTGAATTTATTTGTTTCATTTTAAATGTAGTGATTTTGTTATGTCAAAATCAGGCGGGGAATGTAGTGTTTCACTGTTTACATTTGAGTTACCCTTCTTTGTACAGTTTTAGAGCTAATGCATTTATTGCCGTTCCCATCCCTTTCCCTAATATAGCTCTATAATTTAGCCAAAAGCGAACACGCTCGTTTTTTAGTAAAAAAAATCCAAAACAAAATCAGAAAATAGAAGTCCCCCACAGAGTAAATTTATTTCCCTGCCTGATTAGATATTATTATGTATCTAGAAGTATGCAAAAATAGTGCGAGGTATAGATTTTTGTGTTTTAAACCCGCAAATAAGGGTTATATTATTTTGTTCTTGGGCACTGAATTTCTGACTTGGTTTAGGCATCAGACACTTTTTAAACCTACATATAAACTATTTTCATATATAAACATATAAACACCTTCATAGACATAGATTTTTAAGTGTATGCATTTATTTTATTACACACAAAGAAGTAAAATTGTGATGTCTTGATTCTGTGTCAGTTATACACCATATCCTTTCTTACATGTAATGATGGGCAAACTTACACACCAGGAATTATTAGTTAGGTACATTTACACATTAGGAATGCTACATCAGTTTGTAGTCATGTTTTTAGGCATGCATTTATAAGCATGTAATATATTCATAGGCACAGGTTTCATAGGACACTTTTCAAGTGTTAAGGATTCAGATGTGTGAGCTTTTGACTTATTGATTGATTTCATATACTGTTAGTGCATGTGTACTTACCTGATACTTACCTATTTTGTGTATTTTTGTTTATTGTTATTAGACATATTGTAATAGAAACATTTTATTAATTTCAGCTTTCTACCTTCCCCTGGGAAGTGTGTAATGTCATGATCAAAAATAAAGAACATATACTGAACTTTAGGCTTATCTAATTAGGACCCTAGAACACTACAATTTACTTTCTTTAGAAATACACGACAGGCGAGACATTTTTGTGTGTCCACTCTTGTTATATATAAAAAACATACTTAGGTATAATAATCTAAATTATTTCATCAAAGTGTTGTTTAAATTTGCCAAGAAAGATGTGTAAAGATGGGGTCGAAGCATTTTTTCAGAAAGGCCATTATACAGACAGTCGATTCGGTAACCAGACAAATCAGCCCAGGACCACTTGGAGCGTATCATCGGACAACTTGGACTGTGAAGTAACAGCATTGATAATGACGACCTTAATACTTTTAATTGAACCACCAACTTTGATCGAGAGTTCTAGAATGTTTCATACTTTGGGCGGGTTATATGACAACTCATAGTAACACATAAGCCAACTTTTCTTGGATGATTGTAAACACACCATGTTCAAATGATTATTCATACATTTATTTACAACTTCAATGAGTTTTTACAAGTTTTAGTGCCGTGTAATCTTGTAATATGACAAATAAAGTCAATCCGAGTACGGGACAAGTTGTCTGATCATAAGATGATTGAAGTACGGGATGAGTTGACCGATGACACGGTCGGTCCGAGTGGTCCAGAGCCAAGTTGTCCCTGTGCCAATATGTTCTCTATTCGTTAATTCATACTAAACTTTCTTGGATACAATTTGGAACAAATTTTGGTAATGAACAAAATAAATTATGAATATTTCTAAATAATCATTTAAAAAGTACCAAAATGACAGGCGTGCAGAATAAGGGCACACCACTGTACTAGTATATCAGAAACAAGTTGTTATATACATTTGTATACAGCTGATCATAACAATAATTTTAATTGAAAAAATCAAACATTTCCCTTTCAGTCACACCCGTGATTGTTAAAAGTACAACTAAACTGCAGTTATCTGGTTACACAATTGTCTATTTAATTATCTCGTTCAAGTTTTCCCTGCCATATATGCAGACTATTGTACAATACATAATTTTACCAGTCAGTTTAACGAAAAAGGGGGAGGGGGCAAGTTGAACATAGAGCCTCTATATAGGTAAAAACTAAGAACTTAAACTATATCAAATGTGTGTTTGCAACATGATTTTATTAAGACTTACCGCAAACGGTACAATTAACACCACCCTCATAATTTTCATTCTTCTTGAGAATGTCGAGGACCCCTCGAATGTCAAGATGCCTTTCAGTTGGGCCGTTCGAGTCAAAATGACGACCAGACTCGTGTCGTATTCTTCTTGGACGTACATCACATACGCTTCTGCTCAATTCTAATGAAATCATGTCTATCCAACACAATTTAACAATGTTTTGGGCTTGGGATGTGTATTTCCC
Organism: Mytilisepta virgata; assembly: GCA_028015205.1. NCBI lineage: Eukaryota > Metazoa > Mollusca > Bivalvia > Mytilida > Mytilidae > Mytilisepta > Mytilisepta virgata. The sequence goes on along the minus strand of CM051508.1, from coordinate 9,444,382 downwards.
GCAAAATTGATAACCTCGTGGTCAGACTTATCATAACAATGTCACGTGATCGCATTACCCAATGCAATATCCCGGACACGCCTTCCTTGCGAAGATTAATTTGTCACATGACAGCAAACGCGGGAAAAACTCCCGCAAAAGTTTAAAATACACAGGCAGGAAGGATAGGAGCATATAATATGAAAATATGGCTTTATTGTCTTATAATAAAATTGTTTTTATCTGTCTATGAATTTTGTATGGGTTTTTTTTGGAATAGTGCACAATAACAGGCTAAAATAACTCATTTTCAAAGAAGAATAATAATGTTCTGATATATGAATAATTTAAGAATAAATAAAGTAATAAAACTTGAATTTCTCACCTAAAAAATTACTGTCGTAATATTTCTCAGAATAATCACCGCATTGTTAAAAGTATGTCTTAAAAAAAATGGAGACAAATTTTAATTTAATTATAGCAGAGACATGTTTTATATGTATGGGGCGTAAAGCGTAAATGAAATCAGACCAGAAGTTCAATCAAACTACATTTATTGAACACAAGTAATTTAAGACCAGCTATTTACACTATTTACCCGGATAATGGCAGAATCAGGCCGTGTACGGAGTATCCTGGCAAAGGAAAAATTTGTCGTGATATACAGATAAAATGTATCCCTTTTTTTAGGAATTGGACATAACAACTTCGGGTATACTTCATGTATTTAGAAATATAAATCTGAATTTAATCAATCATGGGCCCTTAAGGGTTTAAAATTTAATTGTTTAATTTTTTATTGTCATTGCTGTCATGTTAATGTAATGTATTTCACCAGATCATTATTATACATACAGTTACACAGATTGATAATTTCATTTTTTACATACTGCAAAATAAACATTAGATCCAGGATTTGAAGTTGGAATGGCGGGGGGGGGGGGGAGGGGGGAGGGCGCTGAAATGTTGTAATGATTGATATAGCGCCGCCGAAAGGGGAGATGCAAAACCTGCTGTGGACGAATTTTATGCTAAAAATTCATATGAATTGTCAGAAACGTGGGTTTTTTTCAGGGGGCGAGCGTCGGGTGCACACTCGTCTTAATCCGCGCATGTCTGATTCATATTAAATCAAGATTTGGTTCCAATTACTTAGTGGTCCCGACAATCGATTTCCCAAATTGAGTTTATTATATGCTAATTTTGGTAGCTGGGCAGGATCATGGGATATACTTTGGAAAGAGGATAACATACTTTAAGGATCACTGCTTGAATTAAATCTGGTTTCATTAATTTGGCTCAGTGGTTTTAAACAAGAATCTCTATTGGGTCTTTCGTTAAACTGAGGCAACCATCTTAGATTGTGGAAATATTGAAAAAGGACCACTGATGTAAAATTGGTTGAAATTAACATGTACCTCATTCGTTCCAAAGAACAAGATTTTTTAACTTGAGAGGTTTAGTATGGCAGAGTGCACGAAAGTAGAGTAGTTGCGTTGCTCAGTTGCTGGCATTTCTATATTAGCCCAAAATTGATACTTTAAATTTATGGTTAAAATGTTTAATAATGTAAAAACTAAGATATTTCTCCATCAGAAATTCATTTAGCACAGTCGAAGAAGTTAAATAACGTTACGCCTGATTGGTCAAAGTGTACAAAATGTATGACAAAAGAATTCTGATTGGACGTAACAACAACGGGAGATCGATGCACGTGCAACGATCTTCCATATTGTGCACAGCTCTGTCCTTAGGTCGTTCTGGCTTTTTCCTTTTCTGTCATTTTAATATTTTTTTAATTTGTTCTTTAACGTTTTGGATTATTGTTTTGGTTTTAAACATTTTAGGCCTTGAGTACAACTGCATGACCAGTCGTAAATCGACGAAAATTGGCATATCAATGAATTTAAAAGTAATAATAGAAGTAAGATACACTTACATAGAATTAATGGACATAACAATTTGAACACCATATTGAGAAGTCCTCAAAAATTCAAAATATTAAGTATATGATCATTGTATTAAAACATTATTCAGACGTGAAAAAGATTTAGAATCGTCGTGCGTTTCTCGAAAATCAGGGCGATGTAAAAAAAATACCAACTTCAATGTGAATTTCGCATATTATAGTAATAGTACTTTCGGGAATTTTTGATGATCAACACTGAAGGGGATATAGAATATGATTGGAAAAGCCCTCAGAACCAAGATATTATTTGCAATCTATTTTCGGCCGAGACCTTAGCCCCTGGCCACGACAGAATTAAGTTCTCTCCGCCTGTTGTATTCCAGTCTCCCCTATCAAAATGCATATTGAAATCTCTGCATTTGGTGGATTATGAAATTTTGCACATAGACTGCATAAATCCATTCGTGGTATGTAACATGGTATATAACAAAAATATATGTTATGTCAGATATGACATTAAGAAAAATTAAAGCTAGTATAAACTATGACAAATACTCCATAACAAACAAGAGACTTTTTATAACGATGATATTAATACAGCGATCATACATTATATAATTATACAACTTTGTGGTTATAAGTTTGTTTTGGTTGGCGTGGTATATTTCATCGGTAAGTCATTTAAAATATTACAAATGGTACAATTAGTTAAAAATTTTCTTTCATATTCTCAAAAGCAAAATCTTCAATGCCGAAAAGTGATACTACATAAAACTATAGGCTCACAGGAGCCTGTATCATTTGCAGACTTAAAGCAGAATAAATTGTTTGACTATGTCCATGTTGGTTGCTTGGGTTCTAATTGGCTCGCTAATTTTGCCGAATTAGGTTCCAAATTTCTCACTAGTTTTGAACAGACGAGGATTTTTTAGGTGAATATTCCCATAGGATCCTATGTTAAACTTTGTTAGGCTTTGTTGGGAAAGATCAAATATCTTTCTGAAAGAGGACCCCTTTGCGCCGGGAGAACTTAAGATAAACCATTTAAAATAAGAGATAAGCAATTTTTACCGCATTTTGCTTCTTGAAAATCACAGTAAGGCCTTCGCTGGTACTCCAGAAAGTAATAATATTCAGGTAGGACGAAAATCGACGATATTCAGATTTGCAAAATATTTTGCATACATTTAATAAAACAGAGTTATTTGCTTATATATTTGTTATTACACAGTGTCCAGATTAATTTATGTGTATTATATCTTAATTCTATGTATATAAATTTTGCATGGTGCTAGAATGTTTGAAACCGCACATAAATATAGAAATTCTATATATTTATCTTTTGTATTTCTTCAATCAATTTGATTTAAAATTCTATAAATAAAAGTCATTTACTGTAGATTTCATGTAAAAACAGCCGATGTGAAAATGAATTATCCCACTTGAAATTGTCATTTCAAGTCTCAAAAATGTATCCATAACATTTCTGTCTTACTGATACTAAATAAATATACTGACACCAGCTTAGTTTTTGCTTTGAAACCAATTAACTATATGCCCTAGCTGTGTATAAATACACCGAAAAGCTACACATTACAGCATGACGTGGTAACGACGTTACACTTATTTTGGCTTTTTGACGCTTATTTTCACTCTACATATAGCAATCAACCAAATATACTCAAGAAACGAATCTGCTGTCAGTAAAAAGAAATTTTCAACAGCAATAACATATCACTTAAAAAAAAGATCAAGGGATAAAATTTTGAGAAATCATATAGTTCTAAAGTCAAAAGATTTGACTTTTGAGCGATATCGATATCATCCTCCCCAAGTCAGGGTACGTTCCTACAAACCCCTGGCATCATACATTCGTATGTTACGGATCAGAAGTGAACGATTGTCATTGGTTACTATTCTAGGTCAAAAGAGAACCCGTTTGCGTCGTAGGTAGAATGTTCTAGGTCACACACCAGGCAGGGATATGTTCGACCCGTAAAATATGAATGTGTGATGTCAGTGGTTTGTAGGAACGAACGTGGATACAAAACCCTGACTTGGGAGGATGTATCGATATTAACTACTTTTCTGGAATTTTTAAAGAAATATAAGTTTTATACGCAGGTGCAGTTCAGCATGCTCTAGTTGCATGCAACATTTTATAAAAATCTAATATATACCTGAATTAAGTGCCCTCTGATTTTAAATGCAAGGTAACAATTATTGCAGATTTCTTTTAAAGATAAGAAATTTTATTTTCCAAATTTAGCCCCCAAGGGGATATTTACATTGAACAATAACGATTTTTTGCCCCGATACATTTCGTTTTATAACAAACACAATTTTTTTCACATAACAAATAAATGTATTAACACATGACATGCTAGTTTGCATTACTGTACGTACCGTACATACAACATCATTTTTCAGATTTAACCACGACAAATTCAGTCATGTTCCTAGGACATACACTGTTGAATTTATTAGGTCTGTCATCAATTATTGATGTGTTCAAGGATAAGTTACCACCAGGACCAGAAGATCCGCCTGGAATTTTTGATAAACCATTCAAAGATTATTATGATTATATTGTTGGTATGTTCAATTAAAATTTAAGATTATGGAGTATTCTAATATGACAAGCTTCAAACGCTTTCAGTGTATATATCCTTGATAACATATGGATATTTAAATTCTATATAACGTCACAAACGTCGGACGACTTGTTTGTCAACGTCACAGTAAAGTTTCCCACAAGATTAGATAACGACATCATAGTATCACTCGCGTTTTGTAATGGCTTCTTCGTGTCTATATACATATTTTGAGGCGTTTCAAAATATCGTAGAAACTGTCCTATTAGAATAGAAAAATTCACGGTGGCTTGAAAATGTCACGAAATATTTGGCGTAGGACACCCGTGGTAAAATCAGGATATTTTCAAGCCACCGTGAATTGTATGTATTTCTCAAATCTTCATTGTGACTGTATCCCGAACGCTTGAACACGGGACGGGATAACAACTATGATATACATTGTATCAATATTATATACGCCTGCTTACCTCTCTCACGCATAATAGTAGATTCTCATTATTCTGTTTTATTTCAAAACTCCAAGAATGTGATTCGATGTAATGCTAATTCCCTTAGTGTGATTGTTTAAGGATGTTCGCTGCTCACTTTCAAAATAACAAGCTTTTCATAACACTGGTAAATATTGATAGTGGACTTATACAGGAACTGAAAGAGCGAAATAAATTATAGGTCCGTGTGCTTGTTTTCGAGATATACACCATTGGAAATTTGGCGGGAAAAATATGCTCTTTTGATTTTACATAGCTTTATAATTGACAAGTTTTATTTCTCAAAAACCATTAAACAATGATTTTATAAGATTTTTACAAATGGCTTATTGTTTTGCATGCAAAAGATTTATGAAAAGAAAAATGGGTGTTAGCAGGGAGAATAATTTATGGCATTCAAATGGATAAAACCAGATGATTCTGAACATCTGACAAAAATTCAAAAACATAACCAGCGAACATCCTTAATTCTAGTTAATTACATACGAATCCGCTCTGAACTAATTTTCTGCTGATTGTTCAAATATGCAAAGGGTTTGGATCTACCAGAACTAGTTTAACCTCACCCCATGTATTAGGACTGACACGTATCATCTATATTTGGATGCTTTATATAGGCTTCTGACAGAAAAGTTGCTCAGACAGGGGTATGTTGCTCCTAAGTTGGAGTCATCCTTAAAGTTTTATGGACGTCATCAAGACTAGGTTAACAGGTATAAAAAAACCGTTTCCCAAATGAAAATGGACCTGTTCCATTAATGCTGTCCCTTCCTCATAACCGATTTGACATGGGCAGCATGGAAGCAGAGACTGCTTACTCTTCCGGAGCACCTGAGTCTACCCCCGGTTTTTTGGTTGGGTCTATGTTGTTCATATGTTTTTAGTTTTTAATTGTAGTGCATGTATTGTTTTGGTCTTGTCTTCGTTGTTCTCCAGAGTTTGTCAGTTGTTTTGATTTTCCCCTCCTTCGATACCCCTTTGGTATTTCTTGACTTTACTTAGTTTCTCAACATTATATAAAATGATTGGGTGTAATGTATGTTTCCAATGATTTATACACTTGGTTATTTTGTCGGGGCTATTTAGGTGTGGGATTTCCCACTCATTGAAAATATTGCGCTGACAATTTGTCTATTTTGGGTCTGTTAAATTTGAATATAGACTGTCGTCCTCATGACATATTACTCCATATCCTTTGTTTCTGATATTCACGCAGCCCATCGTAATATTATGGTTATTCAGACATTTTTACCCCCGGACTCAACGAATCGACGGGGATAATGCTTTACTGTTCGTAGTATGTCCGCACGTACGTAAATGCCCAGGATAATATCACGCAATCTAATTAAAAACCGATCTCTCATCGCTCCCGTTTTCTGATATGTCGCGTGGGAGATCTAACGAAACCCGCTTTGAGGTCACATGTGAGTGACCTCGTAGGTGTGTCCTGTTCGACCAATGAAATTGCGGCTTACGCGATCTTGTAAGTTGATTACGAAGAAATCGTCAGTCCCCAGAATTCATAAACTTTTTTGGTTGGCTTACTGATAGGAAGTCAACTCATTTGCATGTCATTATAAATTCATAAGTTCCAGTTCACTCACATGTGACCTCAAAGCGGATTTCGTTAGATCTCCCACGCGACATATCAGAAAACGGGAGCGATGAGAGATCGGTTTTTAATTAGATTGAATATCACGGACCGCGAATCACAGAATCTTGGAACTTGGCACAATGTTAACACTATCATGACTATGTATGTAGATTGTGCGTCGGAATTTAGATATATAAGCCCCCCCTTACAGAATTAGGGACGAAAATAAATTCAGTAATATCCAGTAAATCAGTGAAATCCTCTAAACTACTAGGGATAGAAAGCGGAAACTTGAATAACAGCTCGCAAAGGGGTCACAAAAAGGGAAATAAATCAATTGTTCTCGATCTCTTCTTACAATTTTGAGATAGGATAAAAATCAATTGGTGTAATACTATAAATGTTGCCTGGGCAATAAGTTTTGGAATTCGAATATTTACCCTGAGGACAGAAATACGGATGAAAATGCTCTTCGGGTTATCCAGTAACAAGTGAAATCTTCTAAACTACTAGAGATAGAAAGTTGAAACGTGAATCACAGCTCGCATATTTCATGCCAACTTGACCAGTGGAATAGGAATTTCCATGTAACCTTTGGGCATATTCCTTATGTGGTCCAACTGTGCTCTCATTCCAGTTTCATTATTTGAGATTGGATCATGGGAACTGGTTTAATATGATTACCACTATAATACCTGTCTGTGCCAACTATTTCAAACTTTTGATATTTGCACGGTGGAGTGGGGAAATACAGTGTAGTTCCCGTTTTTCTCTGATATTTTATTCTGTACATTTTCATGCACAAGACGTACAAACTTTGTTGTTTTGTTGATATGTTGAATATCAGAACAATTATGAAACAATTCAAAAATAATATTTGTTTAATTGGTCGTTCTAACATTGCTAACGATACTATATTTGCTGAATAATTTAAAGATTTTTTTAGGTGTATTTATTGGAGTGCATTGTCTCTAAAACTCTGTTTCATTCTTATTTTCCAACGGAAAAAAATCCGGTTATTCGTTTAACCTTGTACGACAGGCGTGTCCAAACAGTAACTGATGAGAATCCGGTTTCTGTTACCTAGTCAACCTCTTGTTAATGTTTTAGTTGGTTCTGGTTCTGCCGGTAGTATTGTAGCCACTCGTCTATCTGAAGATCCGGTATCTGTTTTACTTCTGGAAGCCGGTGGATCGGACCTTGATACAGAATTTGCCATGATCCCAGGAGCTATGGATAGGCTGAAACGGAGCTACCAAGACTGGGCATATAAGTCTGTTCCACAGAAAACTTCAAGTTTTGCTGTAAAAGATCAGGTGAAGCTTGGTAAAATAGATGTTTCTCAAGCTATTATGGTTCAAAGCCATAAAAACATTCATAAATTAAATTAAATTGTTTCCCTAAGGTATTTAAAGTTAAGTTTCATAACAAACAAAAACTGCAACATCGTCTTGACAAATATTCACAAGTAGCAACCATTAAAAAAGACCAATATTCCAATTGGAGATATGTTTTCACCTAATTCAGTTTATGCGAGAACAACTATTTAGACGATCACACAAAAGATGATAGAAACAAATAGTTATTATAGTTATAAAAGCTATTTTGAAAAAAAATATTAATGTGTAAACTCGGGCGATTCACTCACAAACTAAATAAAGTCCGAAGGACTTTATGCAAAGTTCTGAGTGATAAGCCCGAGTTTACACATTGATAAATTCCGTAAAAATAACCTTAATTACTTATAATTCCAAAGTAATGCATAAATATGATGTTTTCCATTTGAAATTAATATATTTACTCATGCACTATATTGCATGCGTACGTATTCATACCCACGACGTCAAGAGAGGAATTTATCAAGTTATAAACTTTTTACCGGAAGTTGCTGTTAGCCAATGAAATTACTGCATTTGATGTTTTGAAAACAACATTGGAATTATTATAGTTTAAACCTTACGGATAATACCTGCTGGTCCTCGAATTAAATAACTTAACTGGCAACCTTGATCTTGCTTTATGGTGTGAGGTTTTGGCTCATTGTGGAAGACCTCATAGTGAAATAAAATAGAATGTAAAAGAAAATCTCATTAGTCAGATAAAATAGTATTGCCATATGGTAATTAATCAGAGTCTTGATTGCAATACAAAGCCCCTGATGCTGAAGATCGATAAATATTACGAATTTATTGATGACACGAACGATTCCAATTTTTTGTTGTTTGCTTTTTGCATGGGTTAAACCCACACCCATCTTGTACTTTACTATTATTTAGTTATAATTTTGACCTATAATTAGGCCCTGAAAGGCACATTTGTTGAATTAAAATAGTTTTGATATGGAATGCTTAAGAAAAAGTCATGGGCAGTCAAGGAATGTAAAAAAATGCAGGTTCCCTATAAAAAAGATGTTGGGGATTGCCTAGAATCAAATAACAGTCAGAACGGGGGAAAATCCCCTAGCAGTCGCGCACAATAAATTAAGTCCCATGATCTTGTGAAAAAAATCCAGGGTCTGAAATAACTTTGCGTTTCTTATTGAGGGCATATTTTTTGTATTGTAGATAGTTTACCTACCTGGAGGAAAAATGCTAGGAGGCTCCAGCAGCATAAATTCAATGGGATTTGTAAGAGGTAGTCGCCATGATTATGACGAATGGGAGGAAGAGGGCTGTACTGGTTGGAGTTGTAATAAAATTCTACGATATTTCAAAAAGCTGGAGAATATCGAAATACCTCACCTTCGAAATTCAGGTAGTATCTTTTTGTATGTATACATATAGATATTTAGCAAAAACACTGTGAAACGCACTCAAACATTTAATTTGGAATATTTCATAGTAAATGTTTTACAAATTTGTAAAATTAGAAAAATAATTAAAAAAAAAGAAAATAAGGAAATAGAAGAATAGATAAAAATAAAATTACCAAAATTTCAACACCGATTTTTTTCGGCCCAAAACATTTTCGTGGATCTAATGATTAGTTTTGCGATGTACGGCGGGCAAGCGGCTCCAAACAATGCTAAAGAAAATTCGTTTTGCTGTTACAGTACAGCTTCTAGTGTATAATCATTCACCCACGTAAAACAGACACATCCTTTGTTTTTAGTATATCGTGGAACTGATGGACCGATAACTGTAACAAGAGGAACAACAACTCCACTTGGATATTTCCATCAACAGGCAGCACATGAGCTTAGATATAAAACAGTTGATTGCAATGGATATGACCAAACAGGTACATCAAAGGAGACAAATAGACAATAGCGGGGCATTGGCTTGACATGAAACTGATATACGGATGAGGCTTAGAATCGGGTAAAAAGGCTAGGGTATTCGTATATCAAATTTCATATCAATTCATTGCACGTTTATTGTCTTTATACTGCAATCTTTGGTGACAATAGTGGACATTACCACCAAATTCAAAACTACCTGTATTTAAAATATACTGTCAACGCATTTTGACTGCTCAAATAGAACGATTGCAGTATAAAATTAATTTTTGTATCAGCAAACATCTTTAACCCTGTCACGTTTGATTTCTTCTGTGTTTGGCTCTGTATCATTCTTTTTGTTTGTTAACCTTGATTCTGTTTTTTTTTTAAATAAACGATGTCATAAACAAAACATTATATGTTCATTCGATAAATATCCGCTTTATAAGATACTTTATATAACTCGTATTTGTTCATTTAAAATATGGGTTTCCCTACTTCCGAGATGATTAATTGATTGGTTTGTTTAAATGATTATTAGTTAACCTTAAATTGAAAATTACATGCATATGAGGCCGAGACCATAATGAAGTGATATGAATAAGAACCATGTGTAGATCGACATAATGAGCTGGATATTTTAAGTCCTAGCTTATAAGGTAACAGTCCGCAATTGTACGGACACACTATTCGGACTCTGAACCGACCATTGTTACCTTTAACTCCTGGTGCTGTGCAATCTAGTTTCAGTCTTGGAGTTTAGTGTGACGTCCATTTTACTAGTATACATTATTGTTTAGAGGCTGAAGCTCGACTCCGGGTGCGGGATTTTCTCGCTGCGTTGAAGACCCATTGGTAGCCCTGAGCTGTTTTCTGCTCTTTGGTCGGGTTGTTGTCTCTTTAACACATTCCCCGTTTCCATAATTCTCTATTCTATTTCGCTTGAAACAACTGGTATCGGGTACTAGACCACCGACTCGGTTCTGAGATGAAAACTCGGAACTAATTATGTGATAGTAATCCTTTCATTAGTGTCACAGCAATTTTAGGCCATATATCAGCAGATATTAGTCAATAAAGTTTTATTGACGTGAGTCTGAAACTGAAAACAAACGTAACCTACAAAATGTGTTCAATGACAACTAATTTTAAATCATAAATATCAATTATTTAAAACAAATCAGTTTCATATATATTCAACATAAATTATTCACCTGACAAAAATATTCTAAAAACACACGGAACATTTAATATCTAACAAAACCTTACACAAATAAATTTATTTCAAACCATTCACAATACGTACCGCGTATGTATAACTATTTACCTGAAAACAAATGTGTTGGAATAGTTAAGATAAAAAAAACTCTATGGTGTCCAGGCCCAGAATGAGATAGGAAATGTTGAGATTAAAAAGGAAAATTTTCCCCGCTAAAATGTGCTCAAAGACAACATGCAAGTGAATACGTGCGTCATAGTTCTGCTTGATTACTTGTCAATGTCCAGTTATATAAGTAATATGAATACGTATGAACTATGAAAACGTGGATGAATCGAATGAAAGACTGAATGCATCAACGAAAACATCAATAAATTAACCGGCGACATTATGAATAAAATAAATATCTTACCCAGAATTGTTGGTCCTTGATAACGAACAATCACCAAACCGACAACTTTGTGTTGGTGTTAAAAAAAAAGTTTAAAATATAATTTAGGATTTTGCGTTCATCAAGCAAACATAAAGGACGGTTTGAGATGCAGCACCGCCTCTTGTTACTTGAGACCAGCATTAAACAGAACAAATTTACAAGTCAGCATCAACAGTCATGTATCTAGAGTAAGCATATTTAATATATAAGGCCATGCCATTGTTGCAGTGCTTAGATGAATCTAGACGTTTTATTACTGATTTGAAAATAAAAAATCGTCTTGGTCTTCGACAACTAGTGTTCACAATAATTTTAAGTCAATAATTTTATAACCGTTAATTCTCAATAAAACGTTTTCATATAATGATTTTCATTTTCATAAAAAAAGCATGGTCATGTGACCCGACTCGAGCCGAAACCATGTAGTTTGTTTAAAAACTTACTTATAAAAGTGTCCTTTCAACAATCAAATTAAAAGGAATAGTGATTGATTTCTAACGTCAGCTCTAAGCAAATCACCACAGCGCATGCTCAAACAGTTAAAGTCAAACACATAAACACATACATAGTGACTTTTTTAACTAGACTTTGAAATATGGAGATATAATTTAATTTGATTTGAATACTGCATTTTGATTGGCTGAACAGCATAGAGCAACATTGGTAATACTGTATAACCTGGTTTTGTCTTAACTAACGGATTAATCCGCCACTTGTAAATTTAAATAAGCTCATGTCATTATTGATGCTTCGTGTTTTATAATGCATAAACTGACCCAAACCAGGTTAAATCGTATAGCCTGTTCAAAAATTGGAAACATTCCTAAAATAAATTAAGGATTTTGACCTTGGGGTGTGAAACTATTGACTTTTTTCTGCATTCTCCTCAATTATAATGCTTGCACTATGTGTAAATTTCTTCGAAGATTTTAGTTAATAATACATATACGTATGGTGTTGAAGTAATAAAGAACGGAATCAAATCCACAATTTTGGCGGGAAAAGAAGTGATACTATCAGCAGGCACAATAGGATCTTCACAGATATTACTGCTGTCTGGTATTGGACCATCTAAACATCTTAATGATATGAAGGTAAGGATTAAACTTTTGGGTCTCTTCCGCAGAAAAATATTATAGACTTTAGAGTTCCACTCCACTCCATACACACCATATAGGTGTAGAAATCAGGTGCATTTTTCTACTAAGGGAGCAAACATTGATTTAGGTAGGAATAAGGATGACTTGGACGTTATCCTGCACAAAAAAAATATCTGCATAAAATTTATTTATCACCAATTTTATAGCATGAATCTCTCATGCCCACCCTTTTCCCCGCAACAATCCAATGTTTGTTCCCTAAAGGAGAAATTCTATTTTAAATCCGGTGACCAGGCACTCCATTTCGATTGCTCCAATAAAATTACAATATTATACCCATTCATAATTTAAAGGTGAAAACGATACATAGGGAATTTGTATAGTTTCCTTAGTCTTGTGCCTCAAGATGTATAATTAATTCTACCACGAAGCTGTTGAAGGATTTTAAGATCCAGATCTTCCACTCGCTATTAATGTCTCCCGTATTGACACGATTTTGAAGACGTGTGTTACCATTTTCTTCTGCAGTTCAGTTAAAAGTAAGGTTTCATTTCAATTAAAATGGTAAATATTCCATTTAGGTGAGTTTTGAATTTATTTCGAACCATGCTCCGTTGAGTTTTGGCTTTGGTAGGCTGGTCCCCGCCGTAATATTCAGTATAAGCTATGTCATACATCAGATGTGGGACGGGAACCACGCTTTGGCATTAGTAAGTTGGTCCTCGCCGTAATATTCAGTATGAGCTGCGTCATACATCAGATGTGGGACGGGAACCAGGCTTTGGCATTAGTAGGTTGGTCCTCGCCGTAATATTCAGTATGAGCTGCGTCATACATCAGATGTGGGACGGGAACCAGGCTTTGGCATTAGTAGGTTGGTCCTCGCCGTAATATTCAGTAAGAGCTGCGTCATACATCAGATGTGGGACGGGAACCAGGCTTTGGCATTAGTAGGTTGGTCCTCGCCGTAATATTCAGTATGAGCTGCGTCATACATCAGATGTGGGACGGGAACCAGGCTTTGGCATTAGTAGGTTGGTCCTCGCCGTAATATTCAGTATGAGCTGCGTCATACATCAGATGTGGGACGGGAACCAGGCTTTGGCATTAGTAGGTTGGTCCTCGCCGTAATATTCAGTAAGAGCTGCGTCATACATCAGATGTGGGACGGGAACCAGGCTTTGGCATTAGTAGGTTGGTCCTCGCCGTAATATTCAGTATGAGCTGCGTCATACATCAGATGTGGGACGGGAACCAGGCTTTGGCATTAGTAGGTTGGTCCTCGCCGTAATATTCAGTAAGAGCTGCGTCATACATCAGATGTGGGACGGGAACAACGCTTTGGCATTAGTAGGTTGGTCCTCGTCGTAATATTCAGTATGAGCTGCGTCATACATCAGATGTGGGACGGGAACCAGGCTATGGCTTTAGAAACATTCGTAAGACCACGATCGTGACTGGTTCCGAGACAAACACACTGACGACCGAAAACCATATCACAATTGCGCTAATAATAGTTGTACGAGGATTCATGAAACATTATTTAGGATTTTTTTTTGTCACCAGCCAGCTTTTTATAGTTTGATTCGGAATACTGTCTTACGCGCAAAGATTTGACATTAATGTTTGTATTGTCGTTTTAGATATCTGTCGTAGCAGATTTACCTGTAGGACGAGGTCTCCAAGATCATGATTTCGTTGTCCTTGCCTACACAACAAATGTTACCTTGAATGTAAATTCAAGAAAAATGGACTCACCAGAGACGATCATGGACTACGTATTAAATCGAAGAGGTAGGTGGTCATGAAACCTGAGGACAGTACAGAAACTTTTCTGATATTTGAGTATTTTCGTTTGATGACCAATAAAGAATTGCTAAACTGTCTGCAGATTAAAAGCTTCGGATCAATTATATAACTGTTACTTTATCTTATCTTTTTATAGTGTGATCAATTTATACCAATTTATACAAGGCTAATCACCCTCCCCTTGGGTTTGATAGCGGCCCTCGAAGCGGATTTTAGGCTTCTTTCTTACGACACTAACATATAAGTCTTTTATCTGCTAAGTGATAAACTCTCCTTTAACACGGAACAGTCGTTTTTGTCTATATTCGATGGGCTGCTATCGACATCGTTTATTAAGACCATTATCGTATACGATATGTAAGAAAACTTTGGTGTTTTTCAGGTATTTATGCCCGCACAATGTTAGATGGATACATTTTTGACCGCCTTGATTCTCAATCCACAAAGAAATACCCGGATATACAATTAGGTTTCGGTGCTGGTTCATACGAAAAAGGAGCAGTGCTTGGATATTTAGATATGAAACAAGTGGTAATCTCATTTAGAAATTGTGGGTCGCGGAGGCCCAGCGGTCTACGTAGTATAATCACTAACCTCTTAACTTTGAGACTGTGAGTTCGAATCCAGCTCAACTTCGATCTTACTTGACAAGGAAAGTCACTTTTTAAGCAATGCGGCTGTGGCTCTCTCCAGGTTCCCCGGCTATCTGCATAAATAAAAAATGGGCACCACGATATACCCAAAAACTGGCATACACCACAATAAACCAAAACCATTTAGACATTTCACACATATATAAGTTGTGAATATTCAATGTTCATAATTTCACTCTATTTTAAAACAAAAAATCATCGAAAACTATAAACATTAAGTAATAAAAATATTCAGTGTTAAAAAATCGCTGAAAACTAATAAACATTCAATAATAAAAATCACCGGAAACTCTAAACATTCAGTGATAACAATCACCAAAACACATTCAATAATAAAAATCAGCGGAAAGTCTAAACATTCAGTAATAAAAATCACCAAAACAGATTCAATAATAAAAATCGTCGAGAAATTATAAATATCAACGAAAACTAATACTCGTTTAGTGACAAAAATCGCCGAAAAAAAAAACATTCAGAGATATAAATCACCGAAAATTAATAATCGTTCAATGATAAAAATAAAAAAAACATCCTATGGCGAAAATTGCCGAAAACCAATAAAATTTAATGATAAAACCACCCAAACTTAAAACATTCACTCATAAAAATCACCGAAAAACGAATAAACATAAGTTGATAAAAACAGTTATAAAATTACCGAAAATAAACATTCAGTGATAAAAATCACCGAAAACCAATAAATATCAAATTATTAAAATGATCAAAAACTGATAAAAATTCAGTGATAAAAATTGAAAAAAACTAATGAACATTCAGTAATAAAAATCACCGAAAACTTTTAACTATTCAGAGAGAAAAATTGCCGAAAACAAACATACAGTGATGAAAATCACCGAAATCTGATAAACATTCAATAATAAAAATCACAGAAAACTTAAGCATTTAGATTGCCGAAATCCAATAAAAATTTATTGATAAAACCACCCAAAATTAAAATATTAAAAAATCACCGAAAAACGAATAAAGATGAGATGATAAAAAATTTAATGATAAAACCACCCAAAATTAAAACATTCAATCATAAAAATCACCGAAAAACGAATAAACATAAGATGATAAAAACAGTTATAAAAATTACCAAAAATAATCATCTAGTGAGAAAAATCGCCCGAAAACTAATAAACTTTCAGTGTTAAAAATAAATAAATAAAATAAATTAAATTTCAGTTATCAAAATTTCCGAAAGCAAATAAAAATTCAATGCTTTAAAACACCGAAAATTAATAAACATTCAGTGAAAAAAAAAATCGCCGAAAAAATATAAATTTAGTTACAAAAATTGCATTCAGTGATAAAAATCACCGAAAACTATAAACATTAAGTAATAAAAATTGCCAAAACAGCCCAGTAAACATTCGCCGAAAACTAATTAAAATTCACTGACAAAATCTCCAAAATCTAATAATAAAATATGTCACAAAATACCTCAATAAATTCGATGCACTGCATGGCCATTTCGTTAACTGACATTTAATGATAAAAATGACTAAAAACTTAAAAACATTCATTGATCAAATTTTAAAGATTCAACAAATTATGTCTCATCAACAATGCTTAAGGTCCAATAATGTGGCAAGCACAAATTATATTTTTTTAATTGTCTGCTCTTCAACATTTTTGGTTATTGTTTCAGCCTTTAACATTTTAGACTGTGAGTGAAAATGATAAGTCGTACATCTTTTGCATCCATATTGGTATCATAAAATATCAATATCATTTTTTTTTTATCAATTTTTATATTACAGAATATTTATATTATTTTTTTCATCAAATTTTATATTACTGAACATTGATATCATTTCTAATAAAATTTTATATTACAGAATATTTATATCATTTTTTTTTATCAATGTTTATATTACTGAATACTCATATCATTTTTCATCAATGTTTATATAACAGCATATTTACATCATTCAACTTAAGTGGTTCCAGAAACGATCAGTGTGTTATAGGCCTGTAAAACACTATTGATTTTAATCTGCGACCAATAATATTTTTAATGCCAATTCTATACAACAAAACATTTTTGTAGTGAGATACAATCTTCACAGTTAATCATTTTTCTATGGCAAGCCGTTCTCGTCAAAACTATGTTTAAATTAACCCTTTTTTCGAAAAAATTACACACTGAGATTTAAAAACCTAAAATAACACACTGAGAAATCGAAATTACACACTGAGATTAAAAAAAATGAAAAACACACATTGAGAAATTAAAATTACACACTGAGATTTTAAAAAGACACATTGAGATGAAATAAATTGGAAAACACACACTGAGACACATTGAGATGAAATAAAGACACATTGAGATGAAATAAATTGGAAAACACACAATGAGAATTGTTAATTACACACTGAGATTTCAAAAATACACATTGAGATTAATATGCAAATTACTAATGAATATTCATGAGATGAATAATTCAACAGATTAATATCTTGGTCTCTAGAACTCTTGTCATTATAATGAAATGCGGTTTCTTCAACCAACATTCATAATAAATTTCAAGACTTAACATCGTTTTTTGATAACTCATATTCATAAGTTTGTTGTCTATATAAATCAGATTAATATTATTGCTAACGGCGTATCGGGATTGTTTGCTTAAAACATAGGTCCTTTTTCAAAAGTCTTTCAACTGTTATCCTGATTTCGCAGGGTAATCTTTTATATATTTGTTACGTTTATATGCTATAATAGACACTTGGGTAAAAATGTCATTGCATTGTTTGTCTTTTTGTAGATTGTTCCAATGTTTTCTTATAATTTTATTAAAGTTTTTCACCATTTGGTTTATATCAGAGACATATAATACATGCCGTCTCTGGTTATATTTTGTAAAGAGAGAAAGTGGGTATTTTTCTTGTTCT
Source organism: Mytilisepta virgata (assembly GCA_028015205.1). NCBI lineage: Eukaryota > Metazoa > Mollusca > Bivalvia > Mytilida > Mytilidae > Mytilisepta > Mytilisepta virgata. The sequence continues at coordinate 9,426,483 of CM051508.1, read as the reverse complement.
ATTGGTCTTTTACCTTGTATTTCTAATGTATTTTATAAAACATTTGGCGTCAGAGTGAAGGACTAACGAGTTCTGTCCCCTAGTTGTTTTAAGCTTGTAATAGATTAAGATTACGTATGCTAATTAGATATGTGCGCATAAAAAATGCGCACAAATCTCGGTGTGTAATTTTAAATTCTCAGTGTGTAATTTCAAATTCTCAGTGTGTGTTTTTCAGTTTATTTCATCTCAGTGTGTCTTTTTGAAATCTCAGTGTGTAATTTTCAATTCTCAGTGTGTGTTTTTCATTTTTCGTAATCTCAATCCCTTTTTTTTGAAATCTCAGTGTGTAATTTCTTATTCTCAGTGTGTATTTTTAGGTTTTTTAATCTCAGTGTGTTTTTTTTTAAATTCTCAGTGTGTAAAATTTTCGAAAAATGTTTTAAACATAGTTTTGACGAGAACGGCTTGCCATATTTTTCTTTAAAAAAAAGCACTGATATAAGATAGCTTATTTTAATCTAGGTAATTGACGAACATCTGAAGAGAGTAACATCGTCGGGTTTTAGTATTGCACCCTTTGTACTTCATCCTCACAGCAGAGGTTACATCGAACTTAGGACCAGAAATCCAATGGACCCACCTACTATCAATCCGAAATATCTTTCAGATCCACGAGACACGGAATTTTTGATAAAGGGTATTGGTTTTAGTAAAATAAAAAATATACCATCTCATTTTCATGCATTAGGAGATTTCTACGAATAATCATATCCTGAGATAAACATATCGACCGAGGACAACATCCGAGGTCGATACGCTTCTCTGGATCGATATAACTTAAATCGACTTTCAACAAAGGCTACATTTGTTATTGTCTTTATTAGCACCTTTAACTATTTTTAGGAACAATGTAATAAGCCCAGTCAATCCGCAAAATGTCCAGTAAATCCGCAAAAAGACAGGGGATCATGTGATGCAATTCTAACGATTCAAATTAGTAGAAAGTACTCAATTATTAATATTATATCTTATTTGACAGAACAATTACTTTGAGTATCGTAGAAATACGCTGTCTTAAACAGTTTAAAACCGACAAAGAACATTTATTTATCATTTTTCATAATTTAAGGTTATTCCAGAGATCAAAATTCTAAATGAAAATAAAATCGGCTATAACTTAAAAAGAAGTTTGTAGAGTTTGAGTTAATGAAGATTGAGTTCCTGAAATATAAATCGACTATTAATATTACTATAGCGATGTAATATAAATCGATTAATCGATTTTGTTATTTTTTACCTTTTGGTCGTTCTGAAAATTAAATCTATACTGCAAAGTTTTTTGTATCATTACAGTAATTCGCTGGTTACAGAAATTAGAAAAAACAAAGGCTTGGCGAAGCATTGACGCCAAACTTATACGCTATGACGTCATTGGTCATTGTGCAGATATCATATACAACACCGACGATTACTGGAGATGCATCGTTCGGAACTTTGTAACATCCGGACTTCATCTGACAAGTACTTGCAGGATGGGTTCAGTTGGAGATCCAACAGCTGTAGTGGATCCGTCACTAAGGTAACAGGACTCACTGCAGTAAATTAGGATTTTTTTAAATGAATTTATTTGTGGAACTATTGTGAAACTATCGCCCTTTTTATGGAGGATGAGGGTTGGTATCAATGCGACACCATCCACATAGCAATACTTCGATTATTTTATCTTGTTTTCGTCTGAAACCCAAAACCACAAGTAAGCTTTTTAATAGCTCCAGATAATTCTGGTTTAAATAATCGAACAATACTATTGCAATCTATAGAGGTCATCGTATAGACTTCAACAATGAACAGAAACCGACACTACAAAAGTTAAATATCCCCCGAAAACTTAAAAAAAAACTTTAAATTTAAACAATATAATCACAAAAATTACAAACAAACACGAATAATGTCAAATTATTCGTGACACAAAAATAATTCCTAAGCATACTTAAAATAATTCTCCAAAAGTGCAATTGTGTCAACACGTTTTGTCTTCAGATCTTGAAATAAACAAATCATTGAAAAAAGAAGAAAGGTAAAAGTTTCGGGTTCGATAGGTAATTTTGGGTGACACTCTAAAATCATAATTATTTTTAGGGTAATAGGTATAAGGAACCTTAGAGTTGTGGATGCCTCTGTCATGAGGAATGTACCTTCTGGAAACACTAACGCTCCAACAATGATGATTGCTGAAAAGGCAGCAGATATGATCAAACAAAGTCGGAAAACGGGATATTCCAGCTTCCTTAATCTTAACACATAAAATAAATGAAATACACCTAGAAATAGAATAGAGAATAAAAACAGGGAATGTGTCAAAGAGACAACAACCCGACCAAAGAGCAGAAAACAGTTCAACGCTACCAATAGGTCTCCAATAGAATAGAGAATGGAAACGGGGGAATGTGTCAAAGAAACAAGAACCAGACCAAAAAGCAGAAAATAGCTCAAGGCTACCAATGGGTCTCCAATAGAATAGAGAATGGAAACGGGGAATGTGTCAAAGAGACAACAACTCGACCAAAGAGCGACCAAATAGCTCAAGGCTACCAATGGGTCTTCAACGCAGCGAGAAAATCCCGCATTATCTGCCCCCTAAACAATAATGCATACTAGTTCAGCAAAATGGATGGCACACTAAACTCCGAAACATAAAAATGGACCAAAATTAAAAAAATACACACAACAAAGGCTAGAGGTTCCTGACTTGGGACAGGCGTACAAAGAATTTTACAACAATCGTTTTAAGAAGTAAACGGGATGCAAAGTAATTTAAATAATTGGACACGTTTAATTAAGCTTCCTTATTTTTAATAAATAGTAAATGAAATAATAAGAATCATGGTTCCACAGACTTAATTGTAAGCCACCACTGTAATTGATTGAAATTTCAAGTTGATAATTTTGAAATTCTATTAAAAATAGAAAACTGAACTGTCTGAATCGACAGTGATCCCCACATCCCCTGAAAGTAGTTCGGCCAATTACAATGTACCTGTAATAAAAACCGTATTCCCATCCAAAAATAGTATGAAATCATTCGATAAGAAATTACATCAATAAACCTAATGAAGAATGAAAAAACCAGTTCACAAGCTTAAACTTACAATCTTGAAATTTGACCGGAGTATGCTCCTAGTTTAAAAATCGATATTCTAAATCCTTATTGTGCAAGTGTAGGACAACACTATATATAAGCAAAATGGAAGAGAAGTTCAGGTCACAAGCTTAAATTAACAATTTCAAATTTCGACCCATGTGTGCCCCAATGTTAGAAAAAATAAAAATTCTAAAACCTTATTGCACATATACTGTATAGAAATAAAATGCATAAATTAAAAGAACGACAAGTTTACGTCACAAGTTTAACTTGATAGTTTTTCAAAATTCGATCCCTGTGGGCCCCAGTTTAAGAAAAAGCAAAAATTTTTAACCTTATTGCGCATCTCCATATGGTGTTTGAAAATACTGTATTGAAATAAAATGCATAAATTGAAAAATGAAAGAGGAGTTTAGGTCAAAAGCTTAAATTGGCATTTTTTTTGAAATTCGACCACAGTGCGCCCCGAATTTAGAAAATCAAAATTCTAAAACCTTTTGCCCATCTGTATATGGTGCATGACAATACTGTATAGAGATAAAATGCATAAATTAAAAAAAATGAAAGACGAGTTTAGGTCACAAGCCATCTTCCCAAGTCAGGGTTTTGTATCCACTTTCGTTCCTACAAACCCTTGACATCACTGTGACATTCATATTTTGCGGGTCGAACATATCGCCGCCTGGTGTGTGACCTAGAAAATTCTACCTACCACTCAAATGGATTCTCTTCTGACCTAGAAAAGTAACCAATGAAAATCGTTCACTTCCGACCCGTAAAATATGAATGTGTGATGTCAGGGGTTTGTAGGAACGAACGTGGGTACAAAACCCTGACTTGGGAGGATGGTCACAAGTTTTAATTTAAAATTTTCGGAGTTCGACCCCTGTGGGACCCTTGTTTAGAAAATCAAAATTCTAAAACCTTATTGGCCATCTACAGGTAGTATGCATTCTATATATAGATATTAAATTCCTTAACCCAAAAGTGAAGGGGGAGTTAGTTGATGTCACAAGAAAGTGTGACAGATGGATGGAGACAATCGCTATATCCCCGAAGTTTCTTCGAAAGTGCGGGGATAATAAGAGTTACATCTCCCGCAGGAAAATTTGACTAAATTGTTGACGCCGTTTGCTAACAGTGCTTTGTGATTTATTTTTTGGCTTTCCAAACCTTTAGTAACGAGCGTAACTGTTGAAGGTATAATCATGAAATGCGCAATGAACGCACGAACGTTGGTATCTGGGTTTATTTCATTTTAGTATTCAATGTGAGGAAAAACAGACATTGAGTAAAACTACAAAGAAAGCACAAAATCACATATTTATTACTAAACCAACATCCCGAGATTACAACATGGTCTCCAATGGATGGAAAACCACATTTGAATGCCCTCGGAGTAGTTCATGAGTAGCTATGTCCAGGAGTACGATATCCTCGGTGGCCGAGTGGTCCAGGTAGTTTGTCATGACTACTAATGATCACTAGCCTGTCAACACTGAGGTTGTGAGTTCGAATCTCACCTGTGGCGGGGTGTGTTCGACTCAGATCTAAATTGACAAGGATTGCCAATTTTCCTACCGAATGTCGATGGTTCTCTCCGGGTACTCCTGCTTCCTTCACCAATAGAAACTGGCCGCCGAGAAAAAGCCAAATGTGCTGAAAACGGCGTAAAATCCGAACTAAACTAAACAAACAATATCATGTCAGAATTTCACGAAATAAAGTAAAAAGGTAGCCAAGACAGACATTCATTAAAGAGTGTTCTGAAATCAAATCATTGATCTATTGTTATTGCATAACTTTTTGCATTATTTTTTAATGTGCTTTGTCCAATTTCGAGTTATTGTTTCGATTTATTTTGATATGACAAGTGCTTTTTGCATAGCCGATATGAAAAATGAGCCCTCGGTCCTATATGGGGGTCTCGGGATGATACCAGGGCCTATATGGAAAATGCCATGATTTGCGGTGCTATCTTGTCCTGATTCTGTTTGATTTGTTATGTGTTTTTTTTTAATCTTAATGGTTACATCTCTGTTTTATTTGTTTGTTGTGTTACATTCTCACAAGTCTGTCTTTGGATTCCAGTCTTACGAACTTCTCCCTTCAGTTTTCTATTGCCGATATTTATACGTTCATGATCCATGCCATTATTGAAGTAGAATTGTAGAGATTCCATTAATACCACACGTAGTAAATTCAGATTCAGAATACGCTCCTAGTAACAATTCTACTAACCAATTTTAGTTAAAACAAGATTTTTACCCTGCTATCTTTGTTTACCTTCCATCCAATTTTATCATATCTGGCTATCCTGGTTGGCAATCAAACTGTATTGAATTTTGTAGGGTGATTTGTGCACCATAATTTCAGGATAGAGGGGGGATTTGGGTACCCATTAAACCGCCTTATCCTCAAGACTGCTACATGCAAGTGTCAAATGAGTTTTATGTCATTGTTGACCTTTCATGTTGTCTTCCCTACCATATGTCATACATCACTGACCCTATCACTACAGTGACATGAAATACATGTATCGGCAAAAGAATACCAATAAAAATAGTGTGAAGAGCAAAATACAAAGACAAGGTGAATTCGAGGGAACGGTAACACTGCAAACAAATATAAAAAAAAATATACTAGCAACCAAAAGAATAAAACAAAACATATCAAACTAAACACAATAAGTTGGATGAATGAATTGTTGTTTAACGCCCTGTGACAATTTTACTATAATATGCATATCAGGAAGAGAACATGTCGATCAATGTGATATGAATATCAATCCTACTTTGTACTAGACCGACACGCTGAGCCGGATTTTTAACGTGCTAGCTCACGAGGAATTAGTCCACAGGAAGACATATCACCTCACCCGGACAAATTATACTGACTCCGAGGCGACCAGTCTTTTGCTCTTACTCGTAGATGCGACGTGCTTGACGGAGAAGCAGCAAATACCAATTTTAATGTCTTTGGTTTGACTCGGCCGAGGATCGAACCCAAGACCTTCCGAGCTCTAGGCTAGCACGCTACCACGAGATCACCGAGGCTGTTAACAAGATTAAAACAATTTTGACAAGGACTTGGGAGTTTGTGTGACAGTACATTCGCTCCGCTGAGAAGGAGGTATTTGTATTATACATGTACCACAGTAACGAAACAACTGTGGAATTAATAAACGTTGGTGTGTTACTGCTAAGAACCAGAAAATAAAATCCTCACGTTCGATGACTTTCTCAACAGACAGAAATTTCTAATTTCTTTCAAATAAACTTCTAAGACAGTACTATTTATATCATCCCTCCAAAATTTTAACGGTCGTCATCACTAATTAATTTGCCGATATTTAGTTTCTATCTTTAAGCAATTATACCCAGGAAGATGAATTCCAATTATAAGTTATATAATAGTGGACCGTATCACCAAGACTGTGACTTCAAAATTATATTAAGCAACAATTTCACGAATTTTAACATTTTTTTGAGCAAGCAGATATAAAGATAAAGCGTGTTAAATCTAAATATCAGAATTAATCTGATGAATTAAAAAAATTTACATTTGTATAAGTGTAGTATGTAAGTAAGAGTCGAGCAAAAGCATTGTAGATTAGCATATTTTGCATTAACGGTTATTTAAAAAAAAAAAATACGTGATTGTTCAGACCAATGAAATGATTTCAATAAAAGGAGTACTTATCAACGAATAGTATTAACAATACATGTATTCAGAAAACGAAATGTCAGAAGGAGAGAGCAACAATAGGTATACGGAATTCAAGCTTACCCAACATTATTGACAAGAGGTTTGTGTAGGAGATTGTACCATAACCCGAAACCACACAGAACAGAGTATCGTGAATCAATGAACTTTCGTAGCCATCACATGAACATCTAAATCGTTGAGGTAGATGTTCCACACGAAGAACACTAAATACCAAAAAGATATTTTATTTATATGATAATGTATTATATAGGTATGCATTTCAAATGACAGAAAGGTGGATTTGGTGCAGAGTGTCCTATACGTTTCATTTGTAACTCAAACTGTTTGTAGTTAAGAACTTCTAAAAAGAAAATGATGCCATTTGACTAGTTTAAGACTGACAATTATTTAGAATTCACACATTCAAAAAGGGCAGCAGACAGTAGCTTTTTTCCATGCTGGATTGCCTTGCACAGTAAAGTTATAGCTGCTACGGTCGGTAGTTGCCAGTTTTCTTGAAAACGTTACTTTACTTTTTTCATATATAATTTATAAAACATTATGTTTAGGCCTAAATCAAAGCTAAGGTTTGTTTGCTGTAGCCCGCTCGCCCCTACAAAATCAGCCTGGCCCAAAATTGTTATTGTCCTCGATAGTGACAATTTAAAAAAAATTCGCGTATTGTTAGTTACCATAACGCTTTACGTTTGATATCAATACTATTGAAGGGGCCTCGGTGGCCGAGTGGTCTAGGTAGTTCGTCATGACTACTAATGGTCACTAGCCTGTCAACATTGAGGTTGTGAGTTCGAAACTCACCTGTGGCGGGGTATGTTCGACTCAGATCTAAATTGACAAGGATTGCCAATTTTCCTACCGAAGGTCGGTAGTTCTCTCCGGGTACTCTGGCTTCCTCCACCAATAAAACCTGGTCGCCGCGAAATAGCCAAATGTGCTGAAAACGGTGTAAAACCCCAACTACACAAACCAAATACTATTGAATGGACCATATTTCAAAGATGCTTAAAAACGAGATGCCGAGACTATCTCGGTCTATTTAAATAATTCACAAAACTGCTTTACAGTCGGTCGTGTACGTAGATACGATTAAATCAATTTTACGGACATTTAAAGTCATTAGATTCTCTGTTACATGACTTAAAGACAGTATAAGTTGGGAGAAGAAACAAAAGTTGCGAGAAATCTGAAAAAAATGCCTTCAAGCTTAACATGCTCAATGTGCTGACGGAAAAAGAATGAGACAAGGTTCTTTCTGGATAAGGAGAACCTTGGTACCCTCCCCCCTTTGTTTCTGTATTATTGTAATTAAAATAGTTTTCATCTCCTATGATAAATACATTTGTGTATATCTATATAAAAATTTGCATTTCTGGCTATCCTCAGCTAAATTAAACAATTAGAGTATAAGGGACTTTCTTAAAAAAAAAACCATGACCTAAGTCACAATACGGATAGTGAATATTGAGCGGAAAGCAACACATGCATCTACATATGATTTCAGTACTAATTTTATTCTGTTTGATATTAATGGAATTTCTAAACTGCATCAAAACTGGCTGGTATCAAATAATTTTATTTTTACCATGCACTGAGTCGATTCCGCAGCTGGTGGACTCCAAGTCCCCGACGGTATCCCCAACTCAGTTGTTAAAATGTCGATACTAGCCCGAAATTGATACTTAAAATTTACTTTACAAAATTATGAAATTTGTGAAAACTAAGGAGTATCCCCCTCGTGCATAGCTCTGTCCTATGATGGTTTCGGCTTTACCCCCTTTGGTTATTTTGGCATTTTTAAATTTGGATTGTTTTTTGGCGTTTTAACATTTTAGGCCTTGAGCACAACTGACCAGTCGTAGATCGACAAAATATGCCCATTTTGTGCATCAAAATTGGTATCAGAGATTTTTTTAGATGTATTTAATATGCGCATATGATAAAATCAGCTATCGTTAAAGCAAAATACATAACGGAAAGTCGAAACCATATCTCAAAATTTGGTGAAGCATATTTAAGAAATATAGTGAAATAGTCATGCAATGATAATTAGCCAATGATTTGATTTCAGAATACCGCTTAAATATATAAAAAGCAATACCTAAATAGTTGATGGAATAAACCCAGATGCCAAAGTTCGTGCGTTCGATTAACATTCATTAATTAGGCTCGTTACCAGAACCGTGGATTGTTGTTTATTTTGGGTTTACGCCGTTTTCAGCACATTTGGATATTTTGCAGCGGCCAGTTTTTATTGGTGAAGGAAGCCGGAGTACCCGGATAGAACCACCGACATTCGGTAGAAAAACTGGCAATCCTTGTCAATTAAAATCGGAGTCGAACACACCCCGCCACAGCTGAGATTCGAACTCACAACCTCAGTGTTGACAGGCTAGTGATCATTAGTAGTATTGACGAACTACCTAGACAACTCGGCCACCAAGGCCTCTCAGAAATTTGGAAAGTCAAAATTAAATTATTTACAGCTAAAGTTCGGTCACAAGTTGTTTATTTCTGGTATTTCAATCCAGTGATTAGTTATAAGTTTTATTACATTGTACAGAATCTAGCATTTCAGCAGAAATAAATTGAGATAAAACGGACTATGTCTTTTGATATCTCTCCGCAGCAATTGTGACGTCACTTCCTGAAATACCTTTTGTTCTTTTCGCATGTGATTTAACAGATTTTCTTTCACTCGGATACTACAGTAAATCACCGGTTACAATGTAATAACAACTATTTACACCAGGCCGTGTCCTGGCAGACGAAATATTTTTCATGATAGACAGATATCTGTTTCGAGCCAGTAGAAAAATTCTTCATGTTTTCTTTTCCAGAGAAAGCCTTTTTGCTATCTGATTCTTTGACCATGCATGCATCTTAGTCCAATAACATAGGACCTGAGGGGCGATATTTGTCTTTTCATATTTGTTTTCTGATATTTTATTTTTACTTATTTTGCTTTTTATTATTTTTCATTTTCTATTTTCTGTTTTTACTATCAATGTGCCGGGAAAAAAAAATAAAAAATGAAAATATCTGCATGAAAACGTTAAAAATTGAAAAGAATGCACCTTAATTTTTGGAACGGTATATTCTCCCACTTTCCAATTTTTTAACCCCCATTACTAAATCTTTTATGCTCTTTTTCCGACATTTTACCTCCTTTTAATTTGCCGTTAATTACCAAAAGCTTGTCAACTTTTTGTTATTAACTGGTTGTTTTTTTTCAGGTGGATGGATTACTATGATTATCAAATTTCGTACTTTTAGATTTATATAGAACGGTGTGTTTCAAACTAGTCCATATGGCCGATGGCCTCGGGCAATATTGCTGTGAAGTGGTCCATAAAACATGATATTACACTCAGTAAAGTGCCATAATTGTATAAAATTTCCGTAGTAATTTTGTGGATCATTTTCCATTTTGATTTCTTTGAGTGATTCAGAAGGAAAGAAAAGAAACGAAGGGTATAAAATTTCAAAAGAATTTTATTGGGCTAAAAATTATCGGGTATTTTATTGGATTGTTAAGTATTCTAGGGTTGAATTTTATGGAAGCATTTTAATATTTGTGTTAATAATATCTTGATTTTCACCAAGACACCCGTGCTCTAGATGAATCTAATTAACACCAGAAAAATATGAGATGTTTTTTGGCTGTGAAAATTTTCTGAAATATTTTTGGGAGGTTAACCTTTTCCCAGGTATTTTAGTTTTAGTTTCTTATTTTGGAATCTTTTAATTATGGTGTCTGAAAAAGTGTTAATTTTATCTTTTTAATGACTTTTTTCAATGACTAACCACTAACTAGAGATAGGATACCCCCCCTCCCATTTCCCCCTGTTTTAACCAACAGTATATTAACACAGTTACTATCGATCACTATACTCATGATTCGAATGTACAGGTATAATATCGGAAAAATGAATTTTCAGAAAACGAATTTCCGCCTGAGTGATTACACGTCAAGTCTTGGTGAAATCATTTTGAAACACAGATCAGTATCAACAATTGTAAAAAAGGCATTATGGGAGTCGCATCATCAAAAGGTTTGAAACTTCATCTATTATATTATATAAATTCTAATTTTCTATTTCAGAGATAACTATCATTTACTCCAAAAAGAAGTACATGCGTACCTGTGTATGTCTCAATTTAGCTTCTATTAATGCATGAACACACTATATAATCGTTGAAAAGTCTTTATTGGGATATATTTTTCAATAAATATTTTTAATAACATAGAATTTAAAGAAAATAAAATATTTTTGAAAACCGAAAGTAAACTAAATTTAAATTCAAATTCAAATTCTTTATTGATTTAAAATCCAACAAAGGATTGTGATCAGCAAAAAAAAAACAAGACAGAATACACAAATGATAAAATATATCAGTATACATTACAAATTAAATCAAAATCAAAATTACAGTAAATGTTACATCACGGTTGAGGACTTAACTTTATTTAACAAGTTAACACTAATTAAAATAAAGAATAGAGAGAAGGATCTAATTTGGTGTACTGGTACAAATCAACGAGCAAAGTATAAATATCATTTTACCTTATATATTCGTGTCAATCGTCAAAAGTATAAATTTTCTGGAAAAGGATCTATAAATACCACTGGTTGGTTTTTCAGAAATCATGTTTTCTTGCGTGTCTAAATCTAGTATCACACGTTATTAAATGTCCGATATAAAGTGACACCATTTTTTCCAACAGCATTTGTTTTGCAAATCTGGGCGCATATTATTATTTTATTTATCAGATTTTCACCCTGCATTTGTCTTGAACACTGACTTAGATAATTGCGCGCAGAATTGCCCATTAAATTTCTCGAATCGCCATCAGAACATAAACATTTTGGTGAATAGTGGTTTCCTAACGCATTTTTAGCGTGGTGCTCCATAATGCCTTCTTCCCTGGGCACCATGCTGACCTCTGGATACTTTTTTGAATGTGCTCTAACAAATGCTTTATATGCCCTATAAAATTTTCTTAAATCAAACCCTTTCTGAGAACTCATTTCTTTGAAATTAAGGTATATCTGCATTTTGACAGTACACATGTATTTAATTGTCACAGTTAAGGATTAAATATGTTAATTAATTGATTACAGTGTGTACATAACTGATAATTATATAAAATGTTTTATCTATTAAGAAATAAAGGTAATAACCAAATCACCGAACTCCAAGGCAGACTTTACTTCAGGTTAGTCCCCCAAGAAGAAAGATTTGCGCAATAAACTGCACCCACTTGGAAAAATTACCATGCCTAACCAATTTCTTGAGAAAATACTACTAACAATATCTCTGTTCATCCATATTATATACACGAATCTAAGGAAACAACCACCGTTGATTTCTGAGGGAAGGGGGATGGTGTGAGAAACTCTTCATGAATCCCTCTTGCAATTTTCTATCGCCGCGAAAGCGTGCACTAAATACAACTAGAGGCTCAGTGGGCTGGGCCTGTATCGCTCACCTGACAAAATGCTTCTACAAACTTCCATTAATTCCTTGGTTGAATTTGCTTCAAAAGTTTCAGAGCAGATGATCAAAATATATATATTTTTCTCATAGGGTCCAAAGTTAAAAGTATTTCCCATCTGGCGGCCATGTTTTTCTCAGATTTGAACATAATGAGCCAACTTTGTAAAGGACCTTCCATACATCATTCCAGTACAGTTTTATTCATTTTGCTATTATAGTTTTAGAGGAGATGATCAAAATATGTTTTTTTCCATAGGCATGTATGATAAACTATGTTCCTGCTGTCAGCCATGATGTTTGTTGCATTCGAACGAAATGAGCAATCCCTCTAAAGGACCTTCCATACATCATTCCAGAACAGTTTGGTTAAATTTGCTCAAGTAGTTTCAGAGGAGATGAACTTTAACATGTTTTCCCATAGGGTCCAATGTTAAACTATGTCCTACGCTGGCAGAAATGTTTTACGGCGGATCGAAAAAATTTCAACAATCTCAGTATAGGACCTTCCATACATTATTCCTGTAAAGTTTGGTTAAATTTGCTCAAGTAGTTTCAGAGGAGATGAACTTTAACATGTTTTCACATAGGGTCCAAAGTTAAATTATGTCCTGCGCTGGTAGCCATGTTTTGAGGCGGATCGGAAAAATTTTAGCAATCTTAGTAAAGGATCTTCCATACATCATTCCTGTAAAGTTTGGTTAAATTTGCTCAAGTAGTTTCATAGGAGATGAACTTTAACATGTTTTCCCATAGGGTCCAATGTTAAACCATGTCCTGCTCTGGCAGCCATGTTTTTTGGCGGATCGGAAAAATTTCGGCAACCTTAGTAAAGGACCTTCCATACATTATTCCTGTAAAGTTTGGTTAAATTTGCTCAAGTAGTTTCAGAAAAAATGAACTTTAACATGTTTTCCCGTTTTTCCATAGGATCCAATGTTAAACTATGTCCTGCACTGGCAGCCACGTTTTTTGGCGGATCGGAAAAATTTCGGCAATCTTAGTAAAGGACCTTTCATACCTCATTCCTGTAAAGTTTGGTTAAATTTGCTCAAGTAGTTTCAGAAGAGATGAACTTTAACATGTTTTCCCATAGGGTCCAATGTTAAACTATGTCCTGCTCTGGCCGCCATGTTTTTTGGCGGATCGGAAAAATTTCGGCAAACTTAGTAAAGGACCTTCCATACATCATTCCTGTAAAGTTTGGTTAAATTTGCTGAAGTAGTTTCAGAGGAGATGAACTTTAACATGTTTTCCCATCGGGTCCAATGTTAAACTATGTCCTGCTCTGGCAGCCATGTTTTTTGGCGGATCGGAAAAATTTCGGCAATCTTAGTAAAGGACCTTCCATACATCATTCCTGTAAAGTTTGGTTAAATTTGCTCCATTGGTTTTAGAGGAAATGATCAATATGAGAAAGTTTACGGACGACGGACGGACGACGGACGACAGACGACGGACGACAGACGACGGACGCCAAGTGATGGCAAAAGCTCACATGGCCTTTGGCCAGGTGAGCTAAAAATGCAGAGGGAAAGTATTCATGGTGACTTGCGAACAATGGAGTGAATTAATAAATAGTTTGCATTATTTTTCTAACATATTTTTTCAGGTCTGGACGAAAAAGAATATGAAGAATTGTTTGACCACAAAGGAAAAGGGAAACAACTTGATTTTCAAATTTCTCCAGGAGATTTAATGGTTATTTTGAGCAATAGGTAAGTAATCCAACTAGAATTGTTGACTAAAACAAGTACAAAATTCTACACAAATATTCAGTAAAAGGCACAGTGATGCGTTAGATGTGGACATTTTGTAAATTCATATATTGTAACGTGCGAAGGGGTAGCGTGGACTGGTTGGTTCTGCACGTCACACAGTGGAAATGTATCTGTGGGAACGTATTGGAGTTAATTCTCCAAATTCGGTCTTGTACTATGATTCAGAATACCCGTGCGCCTTAAAATACACACACTTCTGTCCCTCTTGCACCTAAGCGATCCAAGAATTACAGCAGGGCTATCTCCGAACGTCAAGACGCACAGCCTAATGATTAATAGATATAGTAGTGCCCTGTACACTTCTTAACCAGTGCGCTCCTTGTCGGTTGACCTATGCGCTTATTACCAGGTCTCTTACAACACTTCTCCAATGCGCATTAACCTGTGCACTGCACTTGTGATACTGAAGTCTCTGCACCAAGTCAATAACACCTTTCCTCCCGATTGTCTCGGCACTACAGATAAGAAACTAAGTACGGCGGTTTATATACACCTGTTTGGACTATCCCATATCATAGTTAGACAAGCACACTCTACGACAAATAAAATATCACTGAGACGTTTATTGTAATTACAGGGGTGCGAACACCAGTAAAGCTTTTCAGTGACGGCTAGGTAAATCTGTGATTGGAATTAGGCTATAAATCCGGAAATCGTATCCGTCTCTGATTTCGTATTACTAACGCTAAATATAACTCAAAAGTGAAAGTAGAATATGTAACGATATATGAACGAACGGGACAAGGTATTAAAAAACTATATTGAGCTAAAGATGCATTCTGAAGGCACTTAGTATTGAAATGATCTGTTCTATGTTCTTCCTGGGGTGAATTTCATTACAATACCCACGCCTCCAAGAAATGCGTCCCCGCGTTTACCCGTATAGTTAAGCACATCGATACCTGTGGAAGTATTTCATTCCCAAACTCTATCTGGAGTATTGCCTCTTGACACGTCCAATATAACAGCCCGGCTGTATGGAACTTTTGTTCTTTAAGCGACCTAAACCCTATGTTGCTCGATCAGCAACCAACTTGCACTACCCGTAGACTAATTTATACCAGTGTTAAGATTTCCGATCCTATACACCCAAAACCGTGCAGGTAAGTAATTCCAATTCCAGTTCTTAACTTCATCCATAGAACAAGTTACCATTCCTTCAAATACAACTCTATGAATCTACTACTACTACGCAAGGAATTCGGATACGAGTCCTACATAATCTTGCGCATCTGGAACATAATCAGCTCAATTTCCTGTTTATATACTAGCAATAACTATGGACAAGGTTAGAGTCAGGGTAACTGTAAACAGACTTTAAGTATTGAATTTCGACCAACAAATCATACCAAATGTTTTTTAATTTTGACTAACACTGGAAAAATATAATGCCTAAAAACCGGTTATTACCAGGTCTCTTACAACACTTCTCCAATGCGCATTAACCTGTGCACTGCACTTGTGATACTGAAGTCCTTGCACCAAGTCAATAACACCTTTCCTCCCGATTGTCTCGGCACTACAGAAGGGACAAGCCGCGCAATTGTTTTCCTGTTACAGAAGTCGTGAAATAATAGGCTGCCATTAAGTCTGTACGTTTCGTTGAGACATGGGAGATGGCTCAAAACGAGCGCCATACACTGGTACATATCAAGTTAAATTTTTGGGGTATGAAGTCAGTCTACCTTTTCCGTAATTTGAGAAATCACGAGCCATGGTAAAAAAGTCTCCTTCCGCAAAGTAAAATGTACCTCTTTCATGCTCTCCATGTAGAATAAAAATTTTCTTGGTTTTATTTATTTAATCCTTTCAATATTTCTATGTCAAATGCCTCAGGTAAATAGAATTTTAAAACAATACTAGTTATTCAGTTATCATGGTTCGTTTTGTTACAGTAGATCCATATATCATGGTGCAATTATAATTTTTTTTATGGACTTCTTTCGTATCCCTCAGGTCAAAGTTCATTGCAGGTCTTGAGCCATATTGAAATATGACATATAACTTTTCTCTACATTATGGTATTTGGAAGCTTTTTCTGAACATAACTGTGCAATATTTTTCAGATCTGAAAGAAAATAAGAAAGATTCAGCATAAATTTGGGCATAAAGCAAACATGTTTATTTCATGAATAAAAACAAAAAATCAGTGAAAAAACCAAGATTCATTACTGATATATTTAGAGCCTCAGTTTACTCTTTACAACTCACTAATGCCTTCTAAAATTATCATTAATATTTATATTTTAAAAAAAATCTTATAACAGACAAATAAAGGTGACCTTTTAAATTTTTTTAGGCTGAAATATTGCAAATTTTGAAAATTATTATCCGTCATTTTAAAAGTTTCAGCTTGAAATTTTCACATGCTCACAAAAAAGTTTAATATTTTTTAACTAATAGCTAGATTTTGTAAAGACGAATCTAAAATGGGGTCAACTGTCAAAATCTGCCCAGTATTAACAATTTTACAGCTATTTAAGCAGTTTCCATGTCTGAGAAATGTAAACATCTTGAAGGCGAACAAGTTATGACGTTATATGAATTATGATGTCATGACTCTATGACGTCACCAAGTATTGTAAAACACAATTAGTCCTATCCTTAAAATTTCAACGATAAATGATTAAAGAAAAAAATATTAATCTACAAGTAGTAACCAAGGATTTGCATTGAGGAAAAAATGCATAGCAACCAAGGAGAATGAATTTTTTTCCATTACACAATCACATGTGCACTTTTAAATAATTCATCAGTATGTGTATAAGTGTATAAGCTTATAAATTTACAGGAACAATAGGACAGTCCATTTTGCTGCCTGATATTAAAAGTTTAAAAACCATATAAATTCAGTAATACATGTACAAATGTACATGCAAGTTACATGCTGTCATAATGAGTTACTCCCCTTTACAATTGACAAACTGCAAATTCTAAATCACAAGAATTTATTCAACCTGTTATTGGTAAATGTTGGTTTAAAAAATCTTGTTCAAAGGGATTTGTGGATGATATAGGTCTCTTTGCATCTATTTCCATTAAATACATTCATCTAATGTTACAATTATTTAGCTGTGGTTTTCAATGCAACCACCTGTTCATGTTTACAATTGTCCGACCTTGTTACAAGACATGTATGTAGTCTCGCCAAAATTGATACATTTAAATAAAAAGCATGTGTTTCCTGCTTGTAGTGAGAATTTTTCTTCATACAATAACTGACCTGTAATATATAATTAATAGCAACGCAAAATCACTGTCTATTTATTCACACAAACACATGTGTTTCAATGTTTACATCATACATATTACAACTTCCGGTTTGTAAAAAAAGGGGGGGGGTGGGTTTCTAGAATTTTAAGGAATAACAATTTTTTTAAAGATTTTAGTAAAAAGAACAATAATTTTTTGCATTTTACTTTATCATATATGTAAAAATTATTGCGCAAGATTTACATTACATATGGATTGTTCAAATTTAGAAAACCCCATTTTCACCTCTTTTGCATTCATCTTTAAAGCATTACATTAAAGTTTTGGACCGTATGCAAATATTTTATACTTTTTGTGTTAAATACATACTTAAGGAATTATACTAACCCTAGTTTCTCTATCAGTTGTTTACAGGATGGATCGGCATCACAAAATATTCCTTTACACACGTTTGAAATCATGACGTCAAATTGGGACAAGCCGCGCAATTGTTTTCCTGTTACAGAAGTCATGAAATAATAGGCTGCCATTAAGTCTGTACGTTTCGTTGAAACATGGGAGATGGCTCAAAACGAGCGCCACACACTGGCACATATCAAGTTAAATTTTCGGGGTATGAAGTCAGTCTACTTTTTCCGTAATTTGAGAAATCACGAGCCATGGTAAAAAAGTCTCCTTCCGCAAAGTACAATGTACCTCTTTCATGCTCTCCATGTAGAATAAAAACTTTCTTGGTTTTATTTATTTAATCCTTTCAATATTTCTATGTCAAATGCCTCAGGTAAATAGAATTTTAAAACAATACTAGTTATTCAGTTATCATGGTTCGTTTTGTTACAGTAGGTCCATATATTCATGGTGCAATTATAATTTTTTTTATGGACTTCTTTTGTATCCCTCAAGTCAAAGTTCATTGCAGGTCTTGAGCCAGATAAGAAACTAAGAACGGCGGTTTATATACACCTGTTTGGACTATCCCATATCATAGTTAGACAAGCACACTCTACGACAAATAAAATATCACTGAGACGTTTATTGTAATTACAGGGGTGCGAACACCAGTAAAGCTTTTCAGTGACGGCTTGGTAAATCTGTGATTGGAATTAGGCTATAAATCCGGAAATCGTATCCGTCTCTGATTTCGTATTACTAACGCTAAATATAACACAAAAGTGAAAGTAGAATATGTAACGATATATGAACGAACGGGACAAGGTATTAACAAACTATATTGAGCTAAAGATGTATTCTGAAGGCACTTAGTATTAAAATGATCTGTTCTATGTTCTTCCTGGGATGAATTTCATTACATTACCCACGCCTCCAAGAAATACGTCCCCGCGTTTACCCGTACAGTTAAGCACATCGATACCTGTGGAAGTATTTCATTCCCAAACTCTATCTGGAGTATTGCCTCTTGACACGTCCAATATAACAGCCCGGCTGTATGGCACTTTTGTTCTTTAAGCGACCTAAACCCTATGTTGCTCGATCAGCAACCAACTTGGACTACCCGTAGACTAATTTATACCAGTGTTAAGATTTCCGATCCTATACACCCAAAACCGTGCAGGTAAGTAATTCCAATTCCAGTTCTTAACTCCATGCATAGAACAAGTTACCATTCCTTCAAATACAACTCTATGAATCTACTACTACTACTACGTAAGGAATTCGGATACGAGTCCTACATAATCTTGCGCATCTGGAACATAATCAGCTCAATTTCCTGTTTATATACTAGCAATAACTATGGACAAGGTTAGAGTCAGGGTAACTGTAAACAGACTTTAAGTATTGAATTTCGACCAACAAATCATACCAAATGTTTTTAAATTTTGACTAACACTGGAAAAATATAATGCCTAAAAACCGGTTATAAAAGAATTTTGCCACTGCAGCGGCCCCAAAGAGCATACTCGTTTTCGAAATCTGCTAGAGGGGTCTTTAACGTGCCCAGGATGTGACATTTCCTAAACACGAGACCTCGGATTTAAGGTCCCCATCCGACGGACACATAAAATAATACAAGAACTACATTGTATAACATATTTACAAGTACTTTATATATTTATATATCCCTATTATCTTACAAAATACCGAAAACAGCCTGGCGGCTTTCGATTTCTTCGAAACGGACGATTATTGTCAATCGCTTCGTCTGTAACATTTTCTCCGGACTTAGCATTTCCATCGAAAATGTCCGATTTCTGTTCAAAATTTACGACTTCGGTAATATTCTCTTTGATGGTTTCAGTAGGTTCCGCGGTTACTTGTTCCCCAGGGAGATTTTGAGACCTACACCTCATACGGTCTACATGAATAACTTGCTGACTCGAATTTCGCCTGCAGTCTAAGGAATATGTCCAGTCTGAGTGTTTTTTAGGACGGTGAAGTGTCCTCTCCAATACTTCACAAACTTCGGCGACTGGCCAGACTTCCTAGTAGGGAAGTACACTAATACTCTATCTCCCTTTTCAAACTTTTCCCATTTAGACTTTTGATCATGAAACTTTTTCTGTCTCAAAATCTCACCTTCTGCGTGTCTTCTCACTAACCTATGTGCTTCTTCCATCATGTCCTGAAGCTCCATTGCCCATCTGTTCCTTGGAACTACTTTTTCTCCGAAGGGCAATTCGTAAACAATATCTAAGGGAGTGCAGACTTCCCTTTCAAGCATTAGCCGATTAGGAAAACATCCAATAGTCTCGTGCTCCGAGGAGCGGTATACCATCATCACGAATGACAGCATACTATCCCAGTAGGAATGGTGTTCGTCTACATAGGCCGATAACATTGCCTCGAGGGTTTGATTGAACCGCGCTACCTTACCATCCGACTGAGGGTGGTATGGGGTTGTTCTGGTTTTTCTGATTTGGAGAATGCTACACATTCCTGCGAATAGCTCACTCTCGAATTGTGCGCCTTGGTCCGAATGGATGACTGTCGGGACGTCAAAACGCGTTACAACTTCCGTGACAATTATCTCTGCTATATTAGACGCTTCCATGTTCTGCATCGAGAAGCTCTCTGTCCATTTAGTATAGTAAGCACTTACTACTAATATATATTTGTTTCCTCGCTCTGTTACTGGCAAGCCCCCCCCCCCTAAAATATTCACTGCTATGCGCTTCATAGAATATCATGACTCCTGTATTTTCATTGGAGCTCTTTTATGTGGTCTCGGGCCCTTGCGCTTTGCACATGACTCGCATCCATTTATATATTTTTTGATGTCTCTCCTCATCCCTGGCCAATAATAGTTGTCGTTTAACCGCCCCGTGGTTCTTCGTATACCTAGGTGTCCTGCAGTTTTTCTGCCATGACCTTCCCTGAGTATCCTCCTCATCTCAGCCATTGGTATTACTGTACGGATCCTATTATCAGTGATCTTGACAATGATATCATTTTTTAAGCGTAAGTCATTCCATTGACTCCATAGCGTTTTCACTGTTAAACCATTTTTTCCTATTTTCGTGAAAGGTGGCTTTTCTCCTCGTTCTAACCATCCTCTAACAACTTGAAGGTCCTCGTCTGATTTCTGTATTTCTGATAAACGTATAGAGTCTTTGCAAGCTTCATTTTCGACTTGTTTCGCAGAAACTGCTTGAACAATAGCTTTTTCCCAATTGCTCTCTGCTTATGGCATCGGCGTTTCGATGTTGAGTTCCAGGCCGGTGTTGTATTGTCATTCCATAGCTACTGATTACCTCCAACCACCTCGCCAATTGGCCTTCGGGATTCTTGAAGTTCGTTATCCATTGGAGGGAACTGTGATCCGTCCTTATTATGAAAGGCCTACCGTACAAAAAGTGACGAAAATGTTTAATGTTTAATGAAATGGACAACGGCCGACAACTCCTTCCGTGTCACGCAATATTTCCTCTCCGCTTTAGATAAAGTGCGACTTCCATAAGCTATAACCTTCTCCTGCTGAGCTATCCGCTGAGATAAAACATCTCCAATTAAACAGTTACTTGCGTCCGTGTCGAGAATAAATTCTTTGCTAAAATCGGGATGACTAAGTATTGGTGTTTAAGCTTGTTGAATGATTCTTGACATTCTTGTGTCCACAGAAATTCTCTTTGTTTCTCTGTCATCGTATGCAAACATGTTGCAGTTGAGGAAAAGTTTTGGATGTATCCCCGGTAATAACTGCACAAGCCTAGGAGTGATCTTAGTTCACTCTCATTCCTCGGAACCGGCCAATTACATATACTTTCCACCTTCTCTGGGTCTGTTGCTACGCCCTCTTCAGAGACAACATGTCCTAAACAAGTGACGGATTTTGCAAATAAATTGCATTTCCTCGGTTTCAGCTTGAGACCAGCGCACTGGAGACGATCAAACACACGGTTAAGATTCTTAAGCATTTCATCAAATGTCTTAGCAACAACAATGATGTCATCTAGATATATCAAGCATATATCCCACTGCATTCCCGATAGCACTTTTTCCATTAATCTTTAGAACGTCGCCGGGGCATCAGCTAGACCAAAGGGCTAAACTAAACTGGAATAATTCACGTCTTGTTGCAAAACTGTTTTCAGTCTGTCCAATGGATCCACCTCAACTTGCCAATACCCTGATGAAAGATCTAAAGTCGAAAACCACTTGTTTCCGGATAGCTGCTCCAATGAATCGTCGATCCTTGGCAAAGGATATGCATCGTTTACAGTTAATTCATTTAAACGGCGATAGTCGACGCAGAATCTTGTTGAACCATAATTTTTCTTGACGAGTACAATGCCTGATGACCATGGTCCATCAGCAGGTTCTATCACACGGTGCTCTAACATATCGTCTATATGTTTATCAATTTCATCTCTCATTGCACTGGCGATCTTCGTGAAGCTTGTTTGACTGGTTTGTTGTACCCGGTATTAATGGTATGTTAACAACGTCTGTTCTCCCAAGATCTCCATCTGCAGCTGCAAAAATAGTTTGATACTCGCCAATGCATTCCTTTACTGTTTTGCGTTGGGGTTCGTCAAGGTGAACACTCGAACGATCTACTAATGATTGTAACTCTTTGTTTTCATTTGCGCTGCTGTTTCTATCTTGATGTGTTTCATCTAGGATACAGGCAACCATGCTTAGTTCCCCAACCTCTATTCCAGGATGTATAACTTGAATTGTATCCGTAACGTTCAAAAGTCTAATCGGAACCTTCTCTGCATTCTTCACTAATGTTCTGGCCAATAGCGCAGAGTCTTTACTTAAAAACTTTTCACAGGGTTCAATCAAGCCCCATTCCTCCTTAACATCGACCAATCCAGTTACCTTTCCGTTAGTAACTGTTTCTGCTCCCGGCTGCAAACTCACATTCTGTTACACGGTAGCTACCTAACTCTCCATGATATTCCAGAAAAATGTCTGATCATTAAACCTCAATTCATCGTTTTTCATGTCTCTTTGGCAACAGTTTGTCTTGAAAAAGTCGATCCCGATAATGCCACTGACTCATATCCGCAACCACTGCCTCCATTATAAAATTTGAAGATCCCAATATTACTTCGAAAATTCCCCTACCCTTAGTTTTAAGTCCGGTGCCGTTAACAGAGGCGACTTCTTGGTGGAGTGTTTTTAGCGGAGGTCTGGTATTTCGTGAAATTGCATAGAATATATTTTTCGAAAATTAGGCTAAGGGTCGCCCCTGTGTCTACCAAAAATTTGGCCTTTGCACCATTAATCTTTACGTCGGTATACACTCCGGACTCTGTAGTCGATGTGTTTATACCTAAGTATGCATTGTCCCTATCTCTTCTCCGTCTCCCGCTTCTCTTGAAATTAAGTGGATTGGCAGACGGCCTCTTCGCAGGCCCATTTTCATCTTTACGTCTTTTACATTATCCGGCGAAGTGTCCGACCTTGCCACAATTGAAATATGCTTTCTTCCTTCTTGCTTCTTCATATCTCTCAGATGCTGGCTCTCTGGCTTTCTTGATCAAGCTTCTTATAGACTGCCCTAACTCTGGTAAAGTTTCATGAGGTCGTTGTCGTCTTTCCTTCAGCCGTACTCTGTACAAATCTGTTTGGTTTGTGGGTGCAAATCTCTCTTCCAGTGCAACGATCAAACCTTCATATCTACCTTTCTCGTGGTCTGGGAGGTCGCCAAGGACACCCTGTGCTTGTCCCCTTAAAGCTGCTGCTAAATGAAGTCCTTTCTCAGTTTCATCCCAACCATTAATTTTCGCGCATGGCGCAAAATGGGATTGTGCTCTTTTCAGCTTTCTGATTGTTCTTCAGATATCGCGTATTGGAACCAACATTTGTCAGTCATATCCCTTCTACAAGCCTAGATGTCTGCTTTCTTGGTATTGTCGGCGTACTTAAGCTTACAAATTCTTTTGGCCTTGTACCTGCATCTTTCGGTGTAGAGCTCTTAAAATCACATTAATCGTGGAATCGGACTGTTTGCTGTGAAATTATGATGCGATTGGTCCTCGACCGACTTGTAATTATTCCTGAATCACTCAGATTTTGCCTTGATGGTATTTTTGGCGATTTTTCCCTCTCTAAAAATCTAGACCGCTCCCCTAACTGCTTCTCTATCATACTGATCTGTAATTCTAAATCCTTTACGTTTTCCATTTTTAACTCTTAAAAATTCCGACCGAATCCCGCCGCTGCCACCAAAATCATGTAACCTGCGAAGGGGTAACTTGAACTGGTTGGTCCTACACGTCACACAGTGGAAATGTATCTGTGGGAACGTATTGGAGTTAATTCTCCAAATTCGGTCTTGTACTAGGATTCAGAATATCCGTGCGCCTTAAAATACACACTGTTGTCCCTCTTGCGCCTAAGCGATCCAAGAGTTACATCAGGGCTATCTCCGAACGTCAAGACGCACAGTCTAATGTTTAATAGATATAGCAGTGCCCTGTACACTTCTTAATTAGTGCGCTCCTTGTCGGTTGACCAATGCACTTACCAGGTCTGTTACAACCCTTCTCCAATGCGCATTAACCTGTGCACTGCAGTTATGGTACTGAAGTCTCTGCACCAAGTCAATATCACCTTTCCACCCGATTGCCTCGGCACTACAGATGAGAAACTTGTGCCTATCAGTATACTCCTGCTACGTAGCCTGTGCACCTTACAACCTCGGCACAATCCGGTGCGACACGTTGTCTCCCGTGAACCAAATCCAATGCTACCAGTGCACATCTCCTATATAAACCTTGGCACTAACCACTATTCTTAACGCTTTATTGTTCTCACCTTGGACTTCTAATCTTCTTGATTGGAGAGGTACTTATTGATAGACAATGATGGACAGTACAACTGTCCCCAAAAACACTAATAACGGCGGTTAATATATACACCTTTTTGGACTATCCCATTTCATAGATGGAAAAGTCCACTCTATGACAAATAAAATATCACTGAGACGTTTATTGTAATTATAGGGGTGCTAACACCAGTAAAGCTTTTCAGTGCCGGCTAGGTAAATCTGTGATTGGAATTAGGCTATAAATCCGGCAATCGTATCCGTCTCTGATTGCGTATTACTAACGCTCAATATAACTCAAAAGTGAAAGTAGAATAGTAAGAATATATGAACGAACGGGACAAGGTATTAATATGCTTTATTGAGCTACAGATGTATTCTAAAGGCACTTAGTATTAAAATGGTCTGTTCTATGTTCTTCCTGGGATGAATTTCATTACAATATCACCAGTGCTGTTCAATATCAAAATACAGTGGAAATCCAAATCAGTTGTCAAAACGATTAAAAAACTTAATTGTACGAATCTCCCCCCCCCCCCCCCGCTTTAAAAAAAAAGAAGTACAGAGGGATCTCGAGAGAGTACAAAGTTAGTTTCAAAAGTGTTGTCATTACATATGTAACGCGTTTAATAGAATTTTGTAATGGAACTGTCATTTAAAACCTCTTTACAACTCTTGAAGATATTTATAAGTTATTTAAAAAAATGCCATACTTTTCTTCCGCGCTAGCCGAAATAAATTGAATAATAAAAATACTTCAAACGAAATAAAGATAATCTGTATTTTAGGGTTAATGAATTTGGCGTTATTAAAAGTGGAGATTCCGGTAAAAAAGGAGCCAGTAAAAGGTGAGATTTCAAGTCATTTTTATTGTAAATATATTTATAATATACTCAGTACTTAATAAAGGACAATTACATATACGATACTGAAAGAACATTGTCAGCTGTACTTTCTACCGTGATGCTATCGATATCATCTACCCTTTATCATACCCCTTAAAGAGATATAGGTCGCGTGATTCTTCACCATTGTTAAAATATATGATACGGTATATGATAAAGCGTATAAAACATGCCAAAATCCTTATCACGTCAGTGTCGTATCACCCCTCGGGCCAGACGCCCTCGTGCTGATATTGAAATTTTGGGGTGAAACGACACGTGATACGAATTTTGCCATGTATTATTCTCTCTCTCTATATATGTACTAATCATACGTACATATTTATGTGAAAAATTAGTGTCAATTAAACAATATTGTATAGGGTTGGACATAACAAAAAGTAGGGACCATCCTGTCATGGTTCTCATTATGGAACAACAGTCCTCACTACAAGACTGACACTTAATGTCATAAAAAAATTCAAGAATACAACAGTAACCCAATTCGTAAAACATACACACCTACACACATACACACCCACCTTAAAAATCATTATCATATTAACTAAAATGTTAACATATTACTGTAAAATCAAATTAAAATTATATTGAATCATTTGCATATGATATTTCCTAAATTGTTCAAAGTTCTTAAGTCATGTAGAATTACATATCTTATAAACTTAATTGTGACTTATTTGCTTACAAAATTAACTGCATGTATTGTCTTGTCCATTTTAAGCAAAAAGACATCGGTCGAAAATTTTGAAAAGGACTGGAATATTCCGAGAGAGTTGCTTCATATAGGAGAAAAAATCGGATCAGGAAACTTTGGAAATGTATATAAAGGTATTTTGATTTTCCCATGAAAATGCTTTTCATTTCAAATTACTCAAATACTTTAAATACTTTCTTCTGTGAAAATGCTTGGACCATACACTACAAAAAATGCATGAAAACATAATATTTTATATTAAAAAGTAAGTGACGTTGTCATGATATCCCCGAACCCCCGGAATAGTTAAGGTATTTATCAAAAGTCAAACGTATAAAAGCTTATTGCCCATCTTCTATAGCATTCAAACGGTTGAAACACTCAATGATCAAGTTACTGATGTTTAAAACCAGGTTATTCATTTCAGTGTCAAAGTATTTGTATTTAAAACTAGGTTATTTGTATCTAATATTTCATTATTTACGTTCAATATAAAGTTATTTGTATTCAATCACTGAAATTTTAAAAAGTTTTTTTTGCAATCTTAAAATCAAAATTTTAGAATTCGACCGCTGTGGGTCTAATTTTTGAAAATAAAAATTCTAAAACGTTATTGCGCAATTACATACAGTGTATACTGCCACTGTAAAGTCTGAATTGCTTTAAATGTAGATGAATCATCTTTTCTGTGTATTATTGCCTCAAGTTATACTATATTTGGTTATATTTTTTGGTATTTCCTCTATCTTCAAGGCAAATTAAAGAATACAGTAGTTGCAATAAAAGAAGCACAGGCAGAAAAGTGTTCATTTGAAGAGTTTCTGAAAGAAGCGGAAATTATGAAGGAATGCAGACATGAAAATTTGGTTGAACTGCTTGCGATATGTTTTGACGGTAACAACCTCTACATAATAACAGAATTCATGTCCAAGGGTTCATTATTAGATTATTTACGAGGCCTCCAGGGACAAAGATTACAGCTCAAGGACCTTATGTATATTGCTCGACAGGTTATTATCTGCATTATTAATATGAATTATAATAATAGATTCTATTACTTAACCTATTGCACATTTGAAGTACTTAATATTCAACTTAAAGGTAAATGTTCAGTGATACATGTACCGTGTTTGATGCACTGAGTAAGGCCTAAAATAAAATATTGTGTTTACTGTTTCCAGACCTTCATGTTCCTCCGGCTGAGACTGAAACATTGTGTGGATGAAAATAATTCTATTTCGAATTTATTGTCTTTCCAGTTTTAATGTGCAATGTATGCTTTACATGAAAAAAGCTGGAAAAAAATCCTTTTAGGAAATTATCCTATTAATGCTTTTCCATATGCATGGCTTTAAGTGACAAGGATTGCCAATTTTTCTGCCGTAGTTCGTTCGGTGGTTTTCTGGCGGCAATAAAAACTGGTCACAAGCAGCCAGTTTTGCTGAAAGTGGCGTAAAACATCATTAAACCAAACCAAACAATATGCATGGTCGACAATATTCCGTCATCTAAATCATACATAAATATAGAGTATTTGTCTATTGTCGCAAAATATACATTTTGTTTGTACGATCGAGCCTTAGAAACAGGTACCTTTTGAAAACTGGGAGTTACATGCACTGCTTTAATAGGGAAACTTAACATCAGAAAATGTAAATAAAATGGCGATAAATGGTACATGACCAGAATAAATGTGAGGTTTAACGAGCTTTTCTCGCATGTTTCGCGGCTAGTATATTAAATTATTAGTATATACAGTTGTCTTTTATTTACCTGCGTTGAAATGATGATGAAGAAAATTTCAGATATATCAGATATCAGGAGTTTTATAGGAACATAATATTTCGAGATATCAGAGATTTGGGATATAAGAATAAAATGTATACAAAACAAATCAGATATTTAATTTCTTGCGGACATTGTACATTTCTTTATTGACCTTAATCTGTATGATTTTGACTCAAAGAGAGCAAGGGAACCTAAGCAGAAAAACAGCCACAATATGAATTATATCGATATAGGCGTGCTAGCCTAAATAACTTCAAATTATACACTTCTGTTTTGGTTTTCAACCTTTTAGGCCTCGAGCAAAACTGGTGAATTTATTTTTAACCTCTGAGTCGATACTGATGCTGGTGAACTCCAAATCCCCGAGGGTATCTCCAGATCAGTTGCTAGCATTTCGATACTAGCCGGAAATATATACTTTAAATTAACTGTAAAAAAATGTTTTAAAAATGTAAAATTTGCAAAAACTAAGGACTGTTTGCCTCGTGCATAGCTCTGTCCTTCGATGATTTTGGCTTTATTGCTTCTGGTCATTTTGGTATGTTGGTATTTGCTGTTCAAACTTTTGGGATATTATTTTGGTTTTCAACATTTTAGGTTTTGAGCACAACTGATGAGTTGTAAAGTTAAAAAGTGTAATGTTTTCTTAAATTCTTATCAGGTTGCAAACGGAATGTCATTTTTGGAGAGTAAAAGAATAATACACCGAGATTTGGCTGCAAGAAATGTCCTGATTGGAGACGATAACATAGCAAAGGTTGCAGATTTTGGACTTGCAAGACTGATAGAAGGAGACAGTAAAATGTATGAAGTAAGCAAAGGTAAAATAATTTGTCTAAAGTATCAAGTAAAATGCAATATCAGAAGGTTGGAAAATAATATATCCAAAGATTATTGATTCATTATTTATTTATTTCGTATTAAGGTGGTACCCAACACTTTCACTAAAATTAATTTGGCTCGTTTAATTTTCATAAAATTTTGACAAAGTATTTACCTTGACCCATTGACAAAAATTTTTAAAATTTCAAAACATTTGAACCAACCAATTCATCAGAAAAATTACACTGATTGTATAGCAGTTTGACAAACACTAATATTGATCATTGAGAAGCTTAATATTCCATTAACAACACAACGTTATTAAAACGTTTAGCTGATTTTACAGAGTTATCTCCCTGTAGTGTTAGGTACCACCTTAAGTGAAGAGTCGTAAATCGAAATCTTGTACTTCAAAAATTTGCACGAGGTATTTGATAGAATACAGTGGCGTAGCTTCCACTGAGACCGTGACGCAGGTGCCTCACCTACAAATCGTTGAAAATGTAAAAGTTATCTAAATTAAACTTAAAAAAAGTAAATTTTAACCAATGCAAGTTTAGAAAGAATTTATATTTATATTTTATCGTTTGCACTAGACCAAAGCCAAACCGAGTCAAAACTTCTCCCTAATTGTTTAAGATATAGAATTCACTTTCATGGAAATTGCTCAATGCTTCTCCATATGACGACATGGATATCGATATAATATTTATATCTTATTTGGACACAATGGCCAAATGTACAGAAATCTTTATCTGTTACGTTTATTTCTCTGTTTATGGTATGTGGTTCAACTATAATGTGTCCACGATCGAAATAAAATAAAATCAACTATATCCAAACTATGTCTTCCGATTTATACCCATCCCAGGATTATGTTATATAATCTCGCTTCAAAATCATAAAACCGTTACAACACATTGAAATTTTAAAGGTGGACTTATTTTGTCTGTTAAAATTTAAATGATTAAGAAGTCCTTTGGGAAGGCGAAGGAAATATTTACCCCGCCTCTTTAGATGGAGGCAAGCTACGCCAATGGAATATGTAATTCTACCTCTACGATCAAAATTATATACTAGTATATACCCTAATTATTTAAGAAATTGCCGAACAATATTAATACTTATATATTTACTTCAGCTGTACCGTTGCCATGGAAATGGACTGCTCCAGAGGGATTCAATGATCTGTTTTCCTCAAAATCTGACGTGTGGTCATTTGGTGTTCTTTTGATTGAAATAATTACGAAGGGTGAAGAGCCATTTCCAGGTATGGTATAAAGTACTTCTTTCTGACTTAAAGTAAGGTGATTTTAAATTTCTGTCGCAATTTGATTTGTTTACAATACTACCTTACAAACAATTATGGTATTTGTAAGAATGAGTTTTCAATATTTATTTTTCGTCAAAGTCTGCTGGTCCCTGTTTCACAAACATTTTCGAAGACATTGAAGTCCGAAAATCAGACCACACTTACGACTAACAGTAGTCGTACGAAATTTTGTGAAACTAGACATTGGTCGACGTAATTAAAAAGGCGGAAATATTGTATACAAATGAAACGAATGTTGCAGACCTATAATAAAACCTTAAAAATGATATAAAATGGCAAATATACTGTGTATAAATTAAAAGAATGTTCTTTAATAAAATCCAATAATAAGAACATTTTACAGGTATATAATTACATTACTTGGTTGTTTCATTAAAATCCGTAAGTTTTATTGGAAGACGCTTTTCACATGGTTCTAAAAAGGGATGTTTTATAACACAATAAAAGTCAAAATCTTGTTCAGAACGTGCTTCCATGACAATGACAAGGCAGCGGAATAATATTTCGAGACAATAAGGAGAATATTTTAAAACTGCAGTTAACTTTTGAACTTTTAAAATGCTTCCGCGCTTCATAAAAAAATGTGCTTCGGTTAAGGCTTTTACACCCCAATAAAACTTCAAAAATGAAGCATTAATATTAATGAAACGGTATCCCCATTGCATATTATTAAATGATTAAAGAAATTTAGTGCTCAAATCAACAGCCAAAAGTGTAAGACAATTTAATACTCGTGTTAAATAAACAATTTGCCTGATTTTTAACAGGAGTTAGTGACAAGCAGCAAATCATTGAGGGATATCGGCAACCACAGCCATGCGACTGTCCCGATGATTTATACAATATCATACTATCCTGCTGGGAAAAAGCTCCCAGGGACAGACCTACATTTGTTAAACTTTGTAAGGAGTTAAGAAAGCTGGAGTAAACGAATACAAACAGATTTTGCCAACAAAGCGAATTGTGATTTTTTACTTTTATGCTAACATGCAGTCTATGGCACATTTAGAATTTTTTGAATAATCTGTTTCAGAGGAAACTCTAACGACAAGGCGAATTTTTGAGAACAGTAACATAGTAACACCACAAACAAATGCTACAATAGATAGAACAATAGAATTGTAAAAAAAACATAACATACAAAACAGATCGAAGTAAAACAAGTCTGCACAAAAACTAAAGCATACTAACAACGTAACTTCAAGTGATTCCGAAGGGCAAGTATGTCCTGCTCTGTTACTAACAACGTGACTTCAAGTGATTCCGAAGGGCAAGTATGTCCTGCTCTGTTATTGACACCCATCATATTACAAGTGTCGGGTAACATCCTATAAAGTCAATTCCATTAATACCTGAAAATCAAACTGAACTATTTTGGGATATAGAAACTGGCCAATCAAGTTGTGATGATGACCATTAGATTTTTGGAGTTTTGATA
Organism: Mytilisepta virgata; assembly: GCA_028015205.1. Taxonomy (NCBI): domain Eukaryota; kingdom Metazoa; phylum Mollusca; class Bivalvia; order Mytilida; family Mytilidae; genus Mytilisepta; species Mytilisepta virgata. The sequence continues at coordinate 9,394,923 of CM051508.1, read as the reverse complement.
TAAACAAAGAGTGCACATAATGCTGTGTTAGAAGTTTATGGGACAATGAGAAAGTCATCGAATGTGTTTATTTCACTTTCAAGTTGTGAATCTAACCCTTCTTAAGAGTAAAATACCAATGTATCCAGTTTACGGTTTTGATTCGTTACTCTGTCGTGCATGCAAAATACTGATGACCTTCTCAGTGGAGAAAAATACCCGGAAAAGGGGTTGGGGGAGGGGGGGGGGCTGGTGGTTACTCACGACATTATTGATAATACGAGTGTGCCACAGTTAAGGGTCCCTTTTTTCTTGTTCCATGTCATGATCAGGCTCATGGTTTAGACCCAAGTTACGAACAGGCCGACCGATTGTAATCTAGTATCAAATAATGTGTCATGAACAGGATTACTTTATCGTTGTCATTGGATCGTCGTCAACACCCGGCGTTAAGAGTTGTTGGAATAACCTTGTGCATTGTTGTTATGATATTTTCCATACTCTCTCCTATGTTCCCAAAGCATATTTTCCTATCAGTCTTGTAGACGCATATCATGAAAGGATAACATTTTAGGTCATAGTTTCAGTACTGTAATCTGCACACATATACAAGTTATATAACCAATTCCCCCCCCCCCCCCCTTCCGGCAATAGTAATGTCACACATACTACCAAGACCTTGTCACAATAGTTAGAATTATGTTTAGTGTTTTCTGTATATTTTTAGTCTTATGGTTACATATTTGTAGCATTTGTTTGCCATGTTAGTGTTCTCGCGAATCCGTCATGTCTTTTGATTCTTCTTTTCGCCAGCCAAGGGAAACCCTTGGCTAGCGAAGATGTTGATTATTCTCTCCACGAAAGGTAATTTTTTGCTGATATTTAATATAAGGACAATTATATCACTGTAGTGGTAGGTTCAGTGATGTATGACATTGTGTTGAAGGAAAATATTGTTCATAATTAAGTCCCCAAAACAAAGTTATAAATTAAAATTATTTTTTTTGCTCCGTTTCTTTTCCTTTCTTCTCTTGAGCGATAACCTTGTCCGAAGCGGATCTCAAAACCGCTCAAGCGAACTTAATGGAACTTGGTACAAAATCGGTGGCCCTGCCTAGTTGTGCATAAAGGTTTCTGAATTTTCAAAATAGACTTAAGCAAGGCATTTGATACCGTTAATCACAATGTATTACTCTATAAGATAAAATCATATGGAATTTGAGAAAATTCTCTTCTGTTGTTTAAATCATACCTTTGAACAATGTGTTGTTTGGAATGCATTATGTCAAAGCCTAGAAATATCACTATTGGTGTTCCTCAAGGGTCCATACTGACCTGCTGCTTTTTATTTTGTATTTAAATGACTACAAAATTGTTTAACACATTCGCATGCTACAATTTATGCAGATGACACTTCACAAGATGTTTTAGATATATCAATTGATAATATCGAATATAAATTGAGAGAAGATCTTGTTTACTCAATGCAATGGACGACGAGAAATAAGTTTATAATGAATTTAAAAAAAAAAGTGCATGTTGATTGGGACAAAACAAAGGTTGGCGAAATGTAGAAAGATGTGCATTGAAATAAATAATGTTGATGAAACTGTTGAGGTAGCAAAATAGTAGTAAATATTGTTCATTGTCTTGGTCATGCCATATTGATGTTTTAACCAAAAATATATCAAAGAAATTAGGCGTTTTACGAAGGCTGAGAAGTTTTATGTCTAGTTTTGCTTTACTAAAAGTTTACAACTCTCTAATTTTCCCAAACTTCAATTATTGCTGTAATATTAGGTCAGGTGCAAAGAATGCGGCAAATATGATAAGATTTTTAAACTTCAGAAAGGGCAGCACGTATAATTTTAAATGAAACAAACGTTATGACACCATCTACTGTACTTTTTAATAAACTTAAAATGGATACCAATGCCAGATTATTTTGTATATAGAAAATAAATTATATATTTTAAATCACTCAATCAATTAGTTCTACAATATCTGAATATTTTTAAATATGTTCATCAGGTTAACACCCAGATTCACAAGACAGAGTAGGCAAAATTTACTTTATGTACCAAGATTTAAAACAGAGTATTCTAAGCGTTCTTTTATAATATCTGGAAGTTACTTGTGGAATAGTTTGAGTGAAACTTAAAAGAATATACATCCACAGACTCCTTCAAAATGTTGTATTTGCAACAGTACTATGGTTAGATTCTGTATACATAGTTATCTATAATGATATTGGTATTCTTATTATCTTTATATTTCAACTTGTAGCCTAATATAATTAACTTGCTTACATGTCACTTTTATATAATTTATGCTTTAATTATGTACATAATATAGGACCATATTGTGAACTAGATTGTAACTAAATATGTCATCCTGTTTAAATAAAGGATATAACTGGAGTATTATGTTATTATTATTACCTTCGGACAAAAACGGACAAAAACAACATGAGCACAAAAAACAATCTTTGAATCAACAGATATTCAGGAAGGTTTGACTTTCATACAGATAGTTAGCAGTCGTTGGGATAAAGCAGTTTAATGTTTATCTAATCCTCTCTCTTACTATCCTGAACTTCTAGACAGTATGATTACCAAAATGGTTACTGCTAGCTAGAGATAATTGGTTGGAAGGTATACCGTAGATATCAGGGTAAAAATCTCCTCCTTTTAACTAAAACTGTGTGAGTCTTCCAAGGAAGACATGTGTCGCCTGCGTACAGGAAAAGCTACATTTAAACCAATCACCCATAAAACTTAGTATAAAAAAATCACTGAAAGTGAAGATGTATGTGTAGCAGGAGATGAGAAGGTACAACAAGGATATCACTATATATGTAACACCCTGTTTTTGTATACTTAAGGTAGGAAAATGAAATATATTTGCAGATCTTTGCATTAAGGGTAATGCACAGAGACAGTTTCATCAAATTGCTTTGAGCGGTTTAGGAGTAGTTGAGGATGGAAGATTTCATCCCCCCTTTTTTTAAAAACGTCAACTTTTACAAAAGATATTAAAATTTTCTAAAAATGAAATATATATGCACACCTTTGCATTAAGGTTAATGCACAGAGAAAATTTCATCAGATTGCTTTGAGCGGTTATGGAGTAGTTGAGGATAGAAGTTTTGACCCCCAGTTTTTAAAAAAAATGTCAATTTTTAATGTCAATTTTTACAAAGAAAATTTAAAACGTTCTAAAGATAAAATATATATGCACACCGTTGCATTAAGGTTAATGCACAGAGAAAGTTTCATCAAATTCCTTTGAGCGGTTTACGAGAAGAGGATAGGAGAAAAGTGTGACGACGCAAGACGACACAAGACGCAAGACGACAGATAGGGATCCCTATGTGTCGACCATGCGTTCCGCAGGCGACACAACTTAGGTTAGGCAAATATTCACTAGTAAGATATTCTGACTCTGAATTTATCTAATGGAATTAAACTTTGATAATGGATTAATGGCTTATTAACATATAAATATCGAGAAAAAATACCGAGGCGAAAGTCATAAGACCGAAATCGGAAGCCAGACTCGTGAGAATGTAACAAAACAAACAAATACAAAAACTCCAAGAAAATACGGAAGTGATATCAGGTGCCTCGGTAGGGTAAGCACGTCCTGCTCCGTGAACTGCACTCGAAACTATTTAAGAAAAATTTAGATGTAGTTAAAGTGCGCATATGTTCAAATCTGAATCGTTAAAACAAAATATATATACGGAAAGTCGAAACCAAACATTTGCGAAAAATGATTTGATTTAGGAATACTGCTTTAATATATAGAAAGCAATAATTGAACATTGAACAGTTGATGAAATAAAATAAGATACGAAACTTCGTGCGTTCAATGCACATTTCTTGTTTAACAGTAAAATAAAACATGCCATAGCATTGTTTTGCAAACGGGCCTTAACAAGTTAGTCAAAATCCATGTAGGGTAAAATTTTCCCGCAGGAATTGAAATAGTAGTAGAATTTCAAATTTCTACTGAAAATTTAAATCAATTAGAATTGTTAAGACTGCGGAACCATGATTCTTAAGAGGCAGAGTGTAATTTAACATAACAATGTTATTAAATATTTATTAAATGTTAAATTGATTTTTGTAAAGTTCGCATTCTTATGCGTTAAGATTAAGGAAGCTGGAATGTCGCGTTTTTCGACTTTCTTTGATCATATCTGCTGCCTTTTCAGCAATCATCATTGTTGGAGCGTTAGTGTTACCAGAAGGTACATTCCTCATGACAGAGGCATCCACAACTCTAAGGTTCTTGATACCAATTACCCTAAAAATAATTAGAATTGCAATTGCGAGCAATAGCAGATGTCGCCCCTCAAAATGGCCGGCAAACGTCTCCAGCCGATCGCGATTTTTTTTTCATCAGTTTGTTCTTCTAATTGTACTTTACAAACCTACGAAGTTTAATGAAATTCTATCATACAGTTTTTGAGATATAAACGTTTTAAATTTTCGGAGGGTACCGATCTTTGAATGGCAGCCATCTTGAAAATAGCGGCCATTTCGAAAAAAAAAGGTATTGATTGCACACCTTCACATAGTGATCTTACTTTCTGCCAAGTTTCATTCAATTCTATCCAGGCATCTCCGAGAACTAAGCCGGACATAAATCATTGGAAGAAAGAAAGAAAGAATATAATAAAGAAACGGAAGAATAACAATATGTCGCGGACTTTCGTCTGGGCGACATAATTATGATTTTAGAGCAGGACTTCTAATTCCTCCTAAAATTACCTATCGAACCAAGAACATTTGGTTCAGTAGTACAACGCTCTACATGGAGAGTGGTTTTAAACCTGTAACGGCTCTATCATACACGAAGAAAGCCTTTATCTTTATCTTTTTATTTTTTACATTTCTTTTTTTTTTCGATCCTTTATCAAGATTTGACAAAAAAGTTGCCACAACTGAACTTTTGGTCACCCTTTTTTTTAGTATGCGTACGAATTAATAACTCTACCATAGTCGTGTTTATTTGTAAATTTTTGTAATTATATTGTTTTAACTTTTTAAACAGAATTTTGGGAGCAATTTAAGGTAACAGGTAAGTAATTACCCATTTAAGTACTTGTCACCTTAAGAAATTTTGTGGTTTTAGTTCCTGTTCATTTTTGAAGATAACTTCTATAAACTGCAATTTTTGATAAACTTTTTGGATTTTTTACACCAGAATTTACTGAGGATATTAAAAGAACTATCTTGTGTGTGTGTGTGGGGGGGGGGGGGGGGGGGGGGGGCTCCTACTTAAATACGCCTGCATGACGAAATAAAGGAAGTATTGGCGCGTGGATGTTGTCTCATCGATAACACACGTATATTCACAAAAAAACGTTTCAGAACTGCATGAGTGATGTGAATCACGTTACCTTAGTGATGGATCCACTACAGCTGTTGGGTCTCCAACTGGACCCATCCTACAAGTACTCGTCAGATGAGTTCCGGATGTTACAAAGTTCCGAACGATGCATCTCCAGTAATCGTCAGTGTTGTATATGATATCTGCACAATGACCAATGACGTCATAGCGTATGGGTCTGGCGTCAATGCTTCGCCAAGCCTTTGTTTTTTCCAATTTCTGTAACCAGCGAATCACTGTAATTATAAAAATAAATATTAAGTTTGATACACATTCCGCCGATTACAACTCGATCACCATTTGTGCTCAAGGTCAAAAACGCTGAACAAACCGTTAGACAGCATATTCAAGGGCCAAAAAGATCATGAGTATAAGATCATTAGAGAATATATTAATTTATTTAAATTAAATTACAGACGATTAATATTTCAGACACTCATCCCAAATAATTCAAACAACACATTCCGTTTCAAGTTCAAGTACGGATTTTTTTTTTTATAATTTAGCATTTTGATGTGCACATTTCATCGATGTACGACTTATTAGTTGTGTGCTCAAGGGCTAAAATGTTGAAAACTAAATCCAAAAGGTTGAAGAGCAAATTCAAAAATACCAAAATGACCAAAAGGGATAAAGCCAAAACCATCTAAGGACAAAGCTATGCACCAGGGAGATACTCCTTAGTTTTCACAAATTTTACAATTTTATAACAAAATACATGTGTATATGTTTTTGTCTGTCCAATTAAAGGATGGTTCAGCGAGCGAACTTCTACTAGACTCAAATTCGATGTTTTGGCATAAATATAGTCATGTTCGCAGTCTTATAATTTGTCCTTTAACTACATCTACAGAGAATTTTTATTGCCATATTTTTGTGTGAAAGAAATTTTTAGTTGATAAATTTCGAAATTCTGTTAGAACTAGAGTTTTTAACTCCATTAGGTAAAGTTAACCTTACCTGGATTTATGCTAAACTGTTTAGGTAAGTTTTGGTTGTATTGCTCACAATGTTTTGGTGTTACTTTTTTGCTATCCAAACAAAAGGGTAAATAACAAAATCGATTAATCGTTTTTATTATATCACTGCAGTAGATTTATATTATATCACTGCAGTAGATTTATATTATATTACTATAGTCGATTTATATTTCAGCGTACCTGATGAAGGTTAAAGGATGCTCGTTGGTCATGTTTTGGTCTTTTTGTCAGATTTTCAGAATCCTCGGATTTTATCCATTTCTTAAACATTAATTTTTTGGCCCATGAACCCCCACTTTTTCTTTTATAACTCAATCATATATACCTTAAAATGGTATTTGACAAAATGTTATGAAATCCTTTTTATTTTTTCAGACATTTTTGAAAGACTGAAGTTACCATTGCAAAGACAATGAAAAATCCAGAGAAACCCTATTTCCTGCAAATTTTCAAGGTTTTATAGCTCTAAAATGAGCACATGAACCTATATTTTTTTCTTGCTTATTTGTTTACTATTCATATGTTCTCTCAAACTAAAACACCTATTTCAAATCCTATTTATTTCCTATTAGACCAGCGATCATCCTTAAAGGAATACCGGACTTCATTTTTCAAAAGATACTTATTTGGATAACGTCTTAATGTATGCAAATGAGATGCTGGTGGTATGTTTTTGAATTTTACTAAAACCAATACCCTTTATGAAAAATTCCGTGTCTCTTGGATCTGAAAGATACTTCGGATTGATTTTAGGTGCGTCCCTTGGATTTCTGGTCCCAAGCTTGATGTAACCTCTGCTGTGAGGGTGAAGCATAATGGGCACCATACTAAAACCTGAAGATGTTACTCTCTTTAGATGTTCGTCAATTACCTAGATGAATTAAATTCAAATAAGTTATCTTAATTTTATTTCCGTGCCTTCTTTTAAAAAAAAGAGATTAACTATGATGACTAAATTTTTAATAGAAAGTTTTCTTGTTGTATTGAAATTGGCATTAAGAATATTATTATGCACAGGTTAAAATGAATACATGTATATAAGAGTGTTTTACATTGTTTGACAGGACTATGACACGCTGACCTTTTTCTGGAATCAGTTACTGTGAATGATATAAATATTCTGTAATATACAAATTGATTAAAAAAATGAAAAAAAAAGAGAAAAAATATGATATAATCCAATATGGATGCACAAGATATGGATATTTCGTCGATCTCCATTTATCAGTTCTGCTGAAATCTGAAATGTTGAAAACTGAAACAATAACCAAAAATGTCAAACAACAGACAATTCAACAAAATAATATTTGTAGCTTGACACATTCTTGGACCTTAAGGTGGTACCCAACACTACAGGGAGATAACTCTTAAAAATCACCAGAGCGTTTTAATCAAATTTAATAAGTAAAGAGAAATTAAGCTTCTCTATGATCAAAATTGATGTTTGCCAAACTGCTATATATTCAATGAAATTATTCCCGCGAAGTGTGAAATTCTATTTACTAAAAAAAATCAACATTTATGTCAACACGTCAAAGTAAATATTTCCTAAAAGTGTTATAAAATTAAACGAGCCAAATTTATTTTAGTCAAGGTGTTGGGTACCACCTTAAGCATTGTTGTTGAGACATAATTTATTGAAATGTACACTTAAATATTTCATCGTTGAATGGTTATTTGTTTTCGGTGAATGTTTATAAGTTTTAGATGATTTTGTTGCTTTAAAATTGAACGAAATTATAAAAATCGAATATTTGCAAGTTTTGTGTGTCAATTTCTACATGATTGATTGTTTTGGGTTTTCCGCAACTTTCAGCGCATTTACCTACATAAGCCATATTTTGTCGGTGGTGGAAGGCGGAGAACCAAGAGAGAACCACCGACCTGCGGCACAAAAACGGCATAAAAATCCTTGACATTGTTAATTAAGATGGAAGTCAAACACACTTCTCCATGAGCTGAATTCGCAGTCACGATCTCAGTATTGACACGTGATCATGATTAGTTATACGAAAAAAATAAACAGCTTAGTCCTAATAACATTACCGCTTGTTTCAAATCTAAATATCCATTAAGCACTGTTCCTCTTTCGTATGAACCAGCACCAAAACTTAATTGTATATCCGGGTATTTCTTTGTGGATTGGGAATCAAGGCGGTCAAAAATGTATCCGTCTAACATCGAGCGAGTATAAAGATCTGAAAAAAAACCCAAAGTTTTCTTATATGTCGTATACGATAATCTAAGACCATGGGAAACTAAAAATGTAAAAAAGGATCATCTCCAGTTCTATACATGTATTATTGAAAACAACTTCTTTCGTCCTTTCATTAGTCCGTTCACGAGAGTCTAGTATTTTTTTTTCTGCTAAAGTCAGTTCCGGTAGCATTTACTATAACCAAAGTGTACAAATTGTTGTTGACCATGAATTCACAGACCGTCTTGAAATTTCTCTTTTGGAGTTCTAAGTAAACCATATTGTATTTGGCGCTGAAGCACGCGGCATGTTAGTCTGTGATAATATTTCATGAATCCAATTTGTGACGCATTGTCGACACCATATCTGAGGATGGTCTTTATAAGCAATAGTTGTTCGACAAGGGAAGAAAATCGGCTGTCCCCTGTTAAAGGAGAATATACCTCTTAGAAATTTAAAGACTCTTGGGTAACTCTCACACCCAACAAGGGGAGGCGGATTAGTCTAGTATAAATTGGTATAACTTGATTCCACTCAGATAAGTTACAGGAAAGATAATGTGACTCTTTATAATTGTTTAGATAATGTTAATCTGTGGATAGTTTGTCAATTCTATATTCGAGCATCGAACGAAAACACTTAAATTTCAGAATATTTTCTACATTGTCCTCAGGTTTCGTGACCACCTACCTCTTCGATTTAATACGAATTCCATGATCGTATCTGGAGAGTCCATTTTTCTTGTATTTACATTCAAGGTAACATTTGTTGTGTAGGTAAAGATAAGAAAAATATGGTCTTGGAGACCTCGCCCTACAGGTAAATCTGCTACGAAAGGTATCTAAAACAACAATACATACATTAATGTCAATCTGTCCCGCGTAAGGCACTTTATTCCGAATCAAACCATACATAGCTAACTGGTGACAAAAAAAAATCCTTGGTATTAGCTGTTTCATAAATTCTCGTACGAATACGATTCGTCGTAACTGTGATACGGTTTTCGGTCATCAGCGTTTTTGTTCTGGAACCAGTCTCGATCATTGTCGTACGAATGTTTCCTAAGTCAAAAAAAAAAAAAAACCAACCCACAACAAATACAAAAAAACGAAGCAGTGTCAGGAATGAAACCACAAAGAACCTAAAGAAGATAACCATAATTATGGGAATGAAGTCGGTTAAATTGAAATGAAACCTTACTAATAACAAACCTGCAAAAACAAGAGCAAAACAAATAAAAAAAAAATGAAAATGGCAAGGCATGAGTTCAAAATCGTGTCAGTAACGGACACATACAGGTGATCTGACACTTTAAATCCAGCTTCCTGTAAGCAGTAGTTATACACCTTAAGACACCACAGTATACAATTTTCCTAATTTTCGTTTTCAACTTTAGATAATGTATGGGTATTGTAAATTTATTGGAGCAACCGAAATGGGGTGCATGGATAGAAGATTTTAAATAGAATTCATTCTTTAGGGAACAAACATTGGATTGTTATGGGGAAAAGGATGGAAATGAGAGGTTTAACAAAAAAATTCAGGCTATACATTTTTTTATGCTGTCTCGTGTATGCATAGTACTTTTTTGTGCAAAATACATGTAAAGTCCCATTCATCTTACCGAAAATCAAATGTCTGGCCTTCTATTAGAAAACAAGCACCGATTTCTAAACTATGATGTATATGAAGTGGGGCGGAACTCTCAAATCTTTGATACTCTTCTGAAGAACATACACATGAGTTAAATCATTACCTTCATATTATTAAGATGTTTAGATGGCCCAATACCAGATACTAATAATATCTGTGGAGATCCTATTGTGCCTGCTGATAGTATCACCTCTTTTCCCGCCAAAATTGTGGATTTGATTCCGTTCTTTACTACTTCAACACCATACGTATATTTATTATTAACTAAAACCTTCAAAGAGGATGATGTATAAATACTACAAGCATTTTCATTGAAAAATATCAAAAAAAAAAGAACAGAAAAAGCAAAAAATGTCAATAGTTCCAAGTTCTAAAGTCAAAATCTTGGATCTCCATCTCGTAATTTCTCAGATTGATTCAAAAAGTCATAGGATGTATGCGTTTAAGGTGGTACCTAACACTACAGGGAGATAACTCTGTAAAATCAGCTAAACGTTTTAATAACGTTGTGTTGTTAAGGGAATATTAAGCTTTTCAATGATCAATATTAGTGTTTGTCAAACTGCTATACAATCAGTGTAATTTTTCTGATGAATTGGTTAGTTCAAATGTTTTGAAATTTTAAAATTTTTGTCAATGGGTCAAAGTAAATATTTTGTCAAAATTTTATGAAAATTAAACGAGCCAAATTAATTTTAGTAAAAGTGTTGGGTACCACCTTAAGTTATCATTTCTGTTTAACTGTTTGGGCTTGCACTGTGATGATTTACTTCGTGCTGATGTTAATTTCGTCTTCATTATTTGGCCAAATAATATATATATATATATATATATATGCGGTCGCGGTTACCCTACCTACCCTAATGTTTGGCACCAACCTTAAATATTTTTTTAAAATTTTTCAGTAAGTACTATTCTAGGAAAGAATTTCTCTTTCCTAGACGTACCGCAAAAACATTTGTAAAATTTAAAAACACCTACATATCTATCCAATTACACTTTATTGTAATATTTATTAAAATACTTTCATAAGATCATTATATTGTTGTTTATTGTATTGACTTTCAAAATGTTACCCCTTAAGCTCACAATGAGTCATAAATCGATACCGTGTGCAGCAAAATTGTCATCATAGAATATTAATTATTGCAATTTTACTGAAAATTACTCTGGTCAATGCCGAGGTCAAAGACGATTTTTATTGCCAAATCAGTATTAAAACATCTGATTTTTCTAACTGTCCATCATCTTAGCACTGCAGCATTAACCATGGTAACTTTGTCTTAAACATTAAATGTACTTACTTTAGTGACATAACTGTTGATGCTGACTTGTAAATTTGTTCTGTTTAATACTGGTCTCAAGTAACAAGAGGCGGTGCTACACCTCAAACCCTTCTTTATGTTTGCTTGTTGGACGCAAAATCCTTAATAATATAATCATAAACATCATTCCAATCTCATATACAAAGTAATTTAAGGCATTTTACGCATCTAAAGGGCCAATTTTTTGTTGGCAGGATAAAATCTCGGAAATGTTGCATTTTTCTCATGTTTCTAAAGCTCGCCCAAATGAATTTTATATTTTCCAACAATGAGCATATATGGTATATTGCTAACTCTTTAGTATTTTTCCTGTTGAATAAAAAAAAAAAAATGTAAAGATATGGGCGACAGTAAATTTTACAACACGCCCTAGAATGGAAAACGGAAAAAAATCAATTACATCAATTGAGGCGCTTAATGCCTCGAAAAACAAAAAGTGTCAAAAACTGCAAATTCAAACAAATGCAGTATTCTTTACCAAATATAAAGATAACAGACAAGATATAGCCTTTGAAAAAAATACATCCTCCCAAGTCAGGGTTTTGTATCCACGTTAGTTCCTAAAAACCCCTGACATCACACATTCATATTTTGCGGGTCGGAAGTGAACGATTTCCATTTATTCTTCTCAAGGTCAAAAAGAATCCATTTGCGTCGTAGGAAATTTTCTAGGTCACACACCAGGCGGCGATGTTCGACTCGCAAAATATGAATGTGTAATGTCAGGGGTTTGTAGGAACGACCCTGACTTGGGAGGATGAAAAAATATTGACTACTTAGTTATAACGGACAAATATATATAAAAGGCGATCGGGTTAAACATTTTCATTCATACAAAAAATTCCATTTGCTAGCAATGTCAGTAAACACTAGGGGCGCCACTGGGCGGAAACCACAGTTTGTTTACAGTATACTGGTGCCAAAATAGGTTTGAAAAGGTTGTAAAGAAGCGGAATCCAGTTTTCAAATAACTTCCCAAAAAACAGCTCCACCTGGCGTTTACTGACATTGCTACATTTGCTTTTAGTTATATACCTATTTGATCATATCCATTACAATCAACGGTTTTATATCCAAGCTCGTGTGCTGCCTGTTGATGGAAACATTCAAGTGGGGTTGTTGTTCCTCTTGTTACAGTTATCGGTCCGTCAGTTCCATGATACACTAGGAATAAAGGATGTGTCAGTTTTATGTTGCTATACAAAAAGCTGTCTGTTTAACGAATTTTCTTTATAAATGTTTGGGCCCTCTTGCCCGCCGTACATCGCCGAACTAATCATTATTTTTTAAACATCCACAAAAATCTTTTGGAACGAAAAAATTACAGTTATGAAATTTGAGTAATCCTATATTTATTTATTCATTCCTTTCTTCTATTTTTTTATTTTTCTTTTTTTCAAAATTGTAAATCATTTACTAGGAAATATCCAATATCATGAGATCAATTTCCTTTCCCATTGGTTTATAAGAGACCAAATTAAATATGTCATAGCGTTTTGCAGTGTTTGCTGCATATCTACATGTATACATAGGAAAAAGATACAACCTGAATTTCGAAGGTGAGGTATTTCTATATTCTCCAGCTTTTTGAAATACCGTAGAATTTTATTATAACTCCAACCAGTACAGCCCTCTGTCTCCCACTCGTCATAATCATGGCGACTACCTCTTACAAATCCCATTGCATTTATGCTACTGGAACCTCCTAGCATTTTCCCTCTAGATACGTAAACCCTCTACAATAATAAGTATGTTAAAACATAACGGAGTAACTAATTGATTTTACACGATTTTTTCACAGAATCCACGAGCCTTGATGTTCAAACACGCCTAATGACGAAGAAAAACATTCTACTATGATCATTTAATTCCAGTCAAACATAATCTTTTCCATAAGGGAACTCCATTTTTTATTCAATTCCTAGGCTCCTGGTTGTTCCTTAAGTAATCTAAATGAAAGCAATTCAATTCTAATTCAGTAAATGTAGATTTCATAGAAAGTTAAATTACATAACAGTAAGGTGCAATATGGGTGTAGGTTTAATGTACACGAGAAACTAACCCAAAAGCAAACAAACAAAATATTGGAATTGTTCGTCTCATCAATAAAATTCGTAATATCAATCGACCTTCAATATCTGGGGCTCTGTATTGTAATCATGATTCTCATTTGTCACTATACATTGCAATGCCATTTAATTTGACTAATGAGATTCTATTTAACATTCCACATTATACTGAATTCAGTAAACAAATTTCTCCAGTTGGAATATTGGTCTATTTTTAATATCTATAATGCGTGTGAATAGTTGTCAAAAGGATGGTCCACTTTTGTTTGTTATAAGACTTAATTTTAATACTTTGGGAAAACAATTTAATGGTTACAACATGTGAATGTTTGTTACGGTTTTGACCAATAAAATCTTGAGAAACATCTATTTTACCAAGCATGCATTACCTCATCTTTTACAGCAAAACTTGAAGTTTTCTGTGGAACAGACTTAAATGCCCAGTCTTGGTAGCTCCGTCTCAGCCTTCCCCTAGCTCCTGGGATCACTGCAAATTCTGTTTCAAGGTCAGATCCTCCGGCTTCCAGAAGTAAAACAGATACCGGGTCTTCAGATAGACGGGTGGCTACAATACTACCGGCAGAACCAGAACCAACTGAAACATTAACAGGAGGCTGTCAGGAATTCGGATTCTCCTTCATCACTGTTTGGAGCCGCACACCGTATATCCCAAAACGAATAACCAGATTTGTTCAATTGGATATTGAAAAATGAAGCTGAGTTTTAGAGTCGCTGCACTACGACGAAAACTCAAGGAAAAATATATTTAAAAGTAAATATGATGTTGTTTTTTTTAAAGTTTGATAGTATCAATGTGAATATCAGACTCAGTCTGCTTTTCAACATTTTGTGTAATTGTTTCGGTTTTCAAAATCGATCTTGTGCAAAACTGATTATTCGTAAATCGACTAATTATGTATATCATGTACATAAAAAATGATAGAAAATTCTTCTGATTATCATCTAATAAACATAATGCTACCAATTTTGATGCATATTTTATGAAGTCTCTCAATCACTGCTCACAATAAGAATAAGATAAAAGTAGGCCTCTTGGGGCCGCTGCAGAGGCAAAATTACTTCTTACCGGATTTTGGTGAATTCTCTTTTTCCACTGGCAGTCAAAATTTCTAAGTGGAAAGGGATTAATATAAGCTTATAGCTTGTTTCCCAATCCACTATAAATAAATATGTTTAAACTAATCACTGCTCAAGTCCAAACAATCTGTGGTGTATTGGGTTAGTGCATCCAACAATGAAAAAAGGGTCGCTGGTTCGATGAAATTTCAAATACATACAATTATGGTTGAAAATCTGTCCCGAACAAATATTGTCAATGAAACAGATTGAAAATCAGATCAAGGCGAGTTTTGCAGCTATATGCGTATTTCATTTTATTTCATTTTATTTTTTGCAGACAAAACCCATTAGGGTTATACAATACAAAATACATATACATGTATCAGTAAATGCTCATTAACAGTACATAGAAAGTTAGGTATATTCAAAACAGCTATGAGTCTCCTTTCCTCAGCTCTAATGACTGGTTAATAAAAGAAACTACTGTTTTAATATCTTCAGATGTTAATGGGTTTAATATTATTATTAGTTTGTCTCTGAAGCTAAGGTGCTTAAAATTTGTATATGTTTCTTCGAAATATTTCAAAAATGGTCTACGTTTTTGCAAATTTAGTTTACAATTGAAAAAGAAATGAAATTCATCATCCAAATTATTGCAGTCTTTATATTTTCTTTGTTCTCTTGGTATTTTTTTGTATCTACCAGTTTCTATAAGCAAATCATTGTCACTAACTCTACATTTTGTTAATATTTTTCTTGTCTTTTTATTAGTATGAGACAAATAATATTCTTGTGAATTGTCTTTAACTGTTAGAACTAAAATTAAACAAATATACTATGACAATAACATTACAATGAATCATATTTCTGGAGTTTTAGAATAAAACAGAATAATGAAAATATTTAAGGATGATCGCTGGTCTAATAGGAAATGAATAGGATTTAAATAGGTGTTTTAGTTTGAGAGAACATATGAATAGTAAACAAATAAGCAAGAAAAAAATATAGGTTCATGTGCTCATTTTAGAGCTATTAAGCCTTGAAAATTTGTAGGAAATGGGTTTTCTTTGGATTTTTCATGGTCTTTGCATTGGCAACTTCAGTCTCTCAAAAATGTATGAAAAAATGAAAAGGATTTCATAAAATTTTGTCAAATACCATTTTAAGGTATATATGATTGAATTATAAAATAAAAAGTAGGGGTTCATTGGCAAAAATTTAATGTTTAAGAAATGGATAAAACCCGAGGATTCCGAAAATCTGACAAAAAGACCAAAACATGATCAGCGAACATCCTTAACAGTATCTATTGCCATGCATGAGAAAGATAACGTGTATAACATTGATTGTCATAGTAATTTTGTCTTCCCGTGTTCAAGAGTTTTGGGATACAGTCTCAGTGAAGATTTATTAATAAGTTCTTATACACGAGTTCAAAGTGAAGATTTTCCAGTTCTTCACCTTTGAAGACTAGTACATATTTCTTCGGTAAATAATAGATTTTTAGGTTTCCTGTAGGTAAATTCATTGAACACAGTCGACTAAGTTAAAGAACATTACGCCTGATTGGTCAAATGGTATGACAAAATAATTCTGATTGGACGTCACAACAATTTTCAACGATCTTCAATGGGTCATCTCCCACTGAAATCAGCCATTTACGGAAGAATACCATACCCTTATACAATGTATTTAAAATTAACATACCAACAATATAATCATAATATTTCTTAAACGGTTTATCAAAAATTCCAGGCGGATCCTGTGGTCCCGTTGGTAACTTATCTTTGAACACATCAATAAATGATGACAGGCCTAAAACATTCAACAATGTGTGTCCTAGGAACATGGCTGAATTTGTCGTTGTTAAATCTGGAAAATGATGGTGTTTGTATGGTTAAAGTGATGCAAATTTCGATGAATGACTTTTATATAAGGTAAGAGGTATATAATTGAGGTATATTATGGCAAGCCGTTTTACTATTTATTCTAACTTCAAGATATCTCATATAATATATAAGATACCTAATATAATATATAAGATATCTTATAAAGTATATAAGATATATCATAAAGTATATAAGATATCTTATAAAGTTTTTAAGATATCTTATAAACTTTATAAGAAATCTCATATATTTTATAAGATATCTCATGTAATTTATAAGATATCTCATATAATTTAGCAGATATCTTATAAAGAAAATTGTATGAGATATCTTATAAATCATATGCGATATCTTATAAAGTTTATTAGATATCTTGAAGTTAAAATAAATAGTAAAACGGCTTGCCATAATATATATCTTTTTTTAAAAATTTTGCATGCAACTAGAGCATGCTGATTTACATCTGAATATAAAACGAGTGCCACTTTGATACTTCTCGAAATTAGTTAATCAATTTAAGATTTGGCAAAAAGATGTGTAATTATATAAACTGCACGTCAATATCACTCTGAAAGTAAAATTTAATTTCAGACTTTATAGATTATGATTGCTAAAATTCTTTTCCATAGATTTTTTAAAAAACCATTGATACATGTTTTATCTTTTCCCTGATATAAATTTTATTACGTACCAGATTCATTTTTGATTACTATATTTTGTTTGAAAAAAAAAACGCCAAAATAAGCTTAACGTCTTTATAACGTCTCGCTGTAAAATGTACATTTTCAGTGTTTTAAAAGAATTTTAAATCAAATATTAAAAAATATAAAAGATAAATATGCATAATATTCGATATTTAGATGCAGTTTTGATTTATTCTATAGCCTCATGCAAAATTTCGTAAAAATCCGTAATAATCCAGATTTAGGTACCTCCTTCTTCACATTTGGACGTCAAAAACCTTAACGCCAGGAATTACATATATAGATCTTGACACTATTGTTTCTTACAGGGAGTCACTTATATTGTGTCATAGATTTTTAAAATTACATATAATGGTTTGGTTAAATAAAAGATTATATTATAGATGTTAAGAACTGAAGAAGAGACATTCAGAACCCTGTCTGGCTTTCCTCTGTACCAGCGAAGGCCTTACAGTGATTTTTAAGACGCAAAAAGCATGGCTTACCTCCTTTGTTTTTTTTTGTTAGATCCAGTAATAAATGGATTTAACAATTCTTTTTAATTTATATCACACATCACCTTTTCACCGTTAAATATTTTGCTTTTAGGTATGAATGAATTTTATGACTAATCGTACCATATATGATATTTAAATGACTTACCGATGAAAAATATATACCACGCCAAAACAAAGTTATAACCACAAAGTTGTATAAGATTATAATTTATCATCGTTGCATTAATTACATCACTATAAAGTGCTGTTGTTTGATGTGAATTTTGTGTCCTAGTTTATACGAACCATAATTTTTCTTTATGTCATATCAGATAGTTCTACATGTATTTTGTGTTTGCTACATACCATATGTTACATACGACAATTATTCTCACAAAAATCCACTCCACTCTAGGTGCCACCATTCATTTCCATTCAAGCAAGGTATGGAATAATTTCCGTATGCATTTTGATAGGATGAAATTGGATTACACTAGACAGAGAGGGCTTTCGGTCGTAGTCTGGGGGTCGTTTAAGGAAGGGCGTCCAGCAGGCTTAATCGCCGGCCGAAAATAGATTTCAGGAATAATATCGGATCATATTTTGGATCGTGGTACTAGTTTCTCTTTAATGTTGATCATCAAAAAGTCTAGAAAGCACTATTATTCTGTCTACCTTAAATCTAGTCATTTATGCGCTTTAACTAATGCAAAATTAATATTGAAGTTGGTATTTCATACACTTTTTGTACATGACCAGGAAGAGAAGTTCTTATATGTTTCTACCTGATTTGCGATGATCTTAATATTTTCTACGTCTGAATGATTTTTATATATCCGCTTTGTAAAGCAGAGGTATATAGTGATGGGGATTCCTTCCGTTCGTCTCTCCGTCCGGTAACAATGTTCACTTTTGTATCCGCAACGCCTCCTAAACCACTTATTATAATTTAATGAAACTTTATCAGATTCTTTATCATATAATTCCATTGCGCACCTCCTTTTTGTATTTGGTAAAATAATTTTTTGGGATTTCTCTTCTCAAAACATGGGGTTTGCCATTGCCTTATATGCGGGTTATGGGGGTACCTATTTTGTATCCGCAACTCCACTTAAACCGGATATTAGAATTTAATGAAACAGCACCAGATTCTTTATCACATGCCATTGTGCACCTCCTATTTTTTTGTGACCAAAATCATCAAAATCATTTTTGAAAACTTTATACTTTTGGAAAGAGGGGGTATCTATTTTGTAACCGCAACTCCCACTTATCATAATTCAATGAAACTTTCTAAGATTCTTTACCATATAATGCCATTGTTCACCTCCAATTTTGTTTATTGGTCAAAATCATTTTCGGGGTTTCTTTTTCTAAGACAAGGACTCACCAAAACATAGATCTCTTCCGTCTGACAGGCTACCTATTTTGTATCCACAACTCCTCCTAAACCACTTACCATATATTTAATGAAACTTTTTTTAACCATACAATGCCATTGTGCACCTCCTATATTATTTGTGGCCAAAATCATCAAAATCATTTTGGGGAACTGTTTTTCTTTTGGATTTTATCATAATTAAATGAAACTTTCTCAGATTCCTAACCATATAATGTCATTGTGCACCTCCTATTTTGTTTATTGGTCAAAATCATTTTTTGGGGTTTCTTTTTCTAAAACAGGGACTTACTAAAACATGTATTTCTTCCATTGCAAGCGGCTGGGGTATCACAGTACCTCTAGTTTTATACTATGGTCATATACTCGATATTTTTTATTCTGTGTGAATAGCCGGCTGAATTTGCCGGTTTCCGGCTTCAATCTAGGATCCACTCTAGAAATCATGATACGCAAGGCTTCAAATCTCTTTTCTGTTATATGTGTCATGACGAATTCTGAGTCTGAAGCCCGTGGTTGTCAATATATTTATTACCACTCATTAGAAATGTGTGATGTAAATTTCGATTCACCAAACACATCTTTCAACTAATCAGAAACACTAGTTATTTTTCTCAATTAATAAGTTACCCAAGGGAGATAATTTTGATTGTCTCAAGAAGGTATAATTATCTCCCCTGGATAGCTTGGTAAAGGGAGATAACTGATTAATACAGATACAAATATAAACCTTGATAACTTTAAAATATGTGTCAGTAAAATGTCAATTTGAAGGACTTCTCATTATAACGTCTTTAATGTCCATTTATATCCAAACGTAAGGAAATTCAAAAAATGCCAAATGATCAAAAAGAAAAAAGAAAAAAGCCAAAACCATCTAATATCAGAACTATGCATTAATGAGATACTCCTTATTTTTGACAAAATTTAACATTTTTTGTATCAATTTTGAATAGTAGCAACTGAACAAGGCAATGCCACTACTTACCAGACGTGCACCCACAGTGCAAGGCAATTTAGCTAATATTAACCCTGTATCAAAGATACAAAATATTCATCCGAAATCACAAACTATATGAAAATGGATTTTTTGGATAATATGAATAAAAATTAAACCTACATAGGGTCCCATGTAATTGTTTTTGGAACGAATGAGGTTATTTAAAACGACGTTACATCAGTAGTTCTTTTTTCAAAATATACTCTCTCAAAAAAGAAACGCAACATCAGATTATCTTTTTGAAATATTATTTTTCCGGACAAATAACCAATAAATATCAAAATATATGTACACATGATCATAATTACACCTTCATAAAAAGTTTCCAGGTACAATCATTTAAATTCATCCACCCGTAAACGACTTTGGTCGCAATCTGGGACACCCTACGATTTACGCATTGCCAAAAACTGGGTCGACTTTCACGTGCAAATCATGGGTTATTTTTTAGCTCAGTCAGTCGGTATAAAAACCCGGTATTTCTTTTCATGAATGCATTCGTAAAATAAAATTCTGATGAGGTGACGCTATGCCAAGGTTAGACGCTGCTACCCGGAATATCGCTATCGGACGACTAGAGGCCGGAGAATCACAGAATGCTGTTGCTGTAACGTACAATGTTCATCGTAGCACAATTTCACGCCTTTGGGGACGCTACCTGCAGCTTGGTACTACGACAGATCGGCCACGTTCAGGGCGCCCGCGTGTTACAACCAGGGCGCAAGATCGGTACATCAGACTTTTCCATCTGCGGAATAGGACTATTGCTGCAACAGAAACAGCTGTAAACGTCCCTGGGTTGCGCTGTATATCAGCACAGACAGTACGCAATCGGTTACGTTCTCATGGATTGAGGGCAAGAAGACCTTACTTTGGAGCAACACTGAGACGCCAACACCGCCGAGCGAGGGTTAGATGGTGTACTACAGTTCGTGCATGGAATTTACAGAACTGGAGAAGAGTATGGTTCAGCGATGAGTCACGTTTTCAACTGGAAAAGCGAGATGGTCGCATACGTGTGTATAGGCGCCGAAACGAACGTTTTGCGCAAAACTGTGTTGTGGAGAGAGACAATTTTGGCGGAGGCAGTGTTATGATGTGGGCCGCTATTTCTTATGCCAGAAACACACAGCTGATACATATCCAAGGCAATCTGAACGCTGTTAGGTATAGAGACGAAATTTTACGACCTCATTTATTGCCCGTAATTGACATTCGGAGAGAAATTTTTCAGCACGACAATGCCCGACCACATACAGCACGTGTAACAGTAGACTTTTTAGAACAACAGAATGTCAATGTGATCCGTTGGCCGTCACGATCACCCGATCTTAATCCAATTGAACATTTGTGGGATGAAGTGGATCGGCGCGTGCGCCAACGACAACCACCACCGCAAAATCTGCAACAATTACAGCAGGCACTTCAGTTTGAGTGGCAAAGGATACCGCGTGTTCGAACTCAGCGTTTAATTCAATCTATGCCAAGAAGAGTCGGGGCTGTGTTACAAGCAAATGGTGGACATACCAGATATTGACAATTTATGAGTGATTTATTGACAATATGTGACAAACTGTGATATTCCAAGGTAAAAGAACTCATGAACAAGAAGTGTGCCAATTTTTGCATTCCTGTGTAAATTATTTATATCATAAATTATGAAAATAATTTATGAAGTAAATTTCCTATTTTCTGTATGTTGCGTTTCTTTTTTGAGAGAGTATAGTAATCGATTACTTTCCTCAATCTAAGATGACTGCCAAAGTTTAACATAAGACCCAATAGAAAATTCGCTTTAAGATTCTTATCAAATGGAAAAAGATTTAAGCAGTGATCTTTAAAGTTTGTCATCCTCTTTTCAAAGTATATCTTGAGTTTTCATATATATGTATTCTAAATGATACTGCTCCTTTAACGACACCCGTCATAATGTAATATCATGGAAGATTTATTGACCTTACACTGCAACAACAAGCACACTATTTGTATTTAGTCAGTGTAAAGATTTCTTAACCCCAAATTAAAATAAAGTTTCGATACTGGCCCGAAATAAATACTTTACTGTTACAAAAATGTAAAATTTGCAAAAACTAAGGAGTAGTGCATAGCTTTGTCCTATGTTGGTTTTGTCATAACTCATTTTGGTCATTTTGGCATTATAAAATAACAATCCAAAGATACTTATATTAGATATAGTAAATTTATACTATGCTGTATACGACGCATTTCAAGGAGTTACCTCTCATCAGCAGCATTAAAACCGAAACATTTGGAAGACCAAAAACCAAACTTATATTAAACAAGAAGTACTCAACCAAAAATTTGCTCTTCAGCTTTTTGGATTGTTGTTTTGGTTTTTCACGTTTTAGGTGCTGAGTACAACAGATGAGTCTTAAATCGACGAAATGTGCACATCTTGTGCATAAAAATTTGCTTCAAAGAATTTATATTAACCCTATCCTAAATTAACCCTAACTCATCACTACAATAATCTAGCCCTAATCTTAACATTTTTTCATAATTCATTGATATTTTGTAACATGAAATAAATCCTCATCAAAACAAATGACATTTTCGTTTCCGGAATCTTGACCCTAACCCAAACCCTTACTTTAAGCTAATACTTACCCTAATCATTACCTTACTTTGACCCAAACCTCACTTCAACCCTAACTCCAACTAAGCCATTACCCCAACCTAAAAGTAATCTAACCCTGAACCTAATCTAATGCTAATCTAACCCTTACTTCATCCTACGGATAACATATAACCATAACACTTTACCCTAACCAAACACTGACTTTATATCCCTAACCCAACCCTGACTTCACCTTAAGGATGCTCGCTGGTCATGTTTTGGTCTTTCTGTCAGATTTTCGGAATCCTCGGGTTTTATCCATTTCTTAAACATGAAATGTTTTGCCCATGAACCCCCACTATTTCTTTTATAATTCAATCATATATACCGTAAAATTGTAATTGA
Source organism: Mytilisepta virgata (assembly GCA_028015205.1). Taxonomy (NCBI): domain Eukaryota; kingdom Metazoa; phylum Mollusca; class Bivalvia; order Mytilida; family Mytilidae; genus Mytilisepta; species Mytilisepta virgata. The sequence goes on along the minus strand of CM051508.1, from coordinate 9,371,789 downwards.
CAAAATCTTATGAAATCCTTTTTATTTTTTCATACATTTTTGAGAGACTAAAGTTGCCAATGCAAAGACAAGGAAAAATCCAGAGAAAACCCATTTCCTGCAAATTTTCAAGGCCTTGTAGCTCTAAAATGAACACATGAACCTATATTTTTTTCTTGCTTATTTGTTTACTATTCATATGTTCTCTCAAACTAAAACACCTATTTCAAATCTATTTATTTCCTATTAGACCATCGATCATCCTTAAAAGAATAACGCTTTTCATAGTCACACATTAGATTTTATCAATACGAATCTTTGTCAGTAATATTCTGCGGAATTCAAGAAGCATTCGTTCGACTTTGTTTGATCGTGTCTGCTGCCTTTTCAGCAATCATCATTGTTGGAGCATTAGTGTTTCCAGACGGTACATTCCTCATGACAGAAGCATCCACAACTCGTAATTTCTTGATACCAATTACCCTAAAAGATATTAACGTAAGATGAAGGGTAACAAAATCAATATGATAGTAATTTCGTGTACAATGTAAGTAAAATTTTGTAAAATAGAACGCTTATTTGAACAGAACTTAGGGACGAGATCAAAAGTTCAATGTAGGATAAAAAACAAAATTCAAATAGTTTGGGGGTGGGGGTAAAAACTGTTTTTATTATCCGACATCGATTTTTGGATTGAAAAATACGGATTCAAGTTCGGCCCTAACATATGTTTGGACTTTTAAGCAAATAAAAGCCATCATACATACATTGTTGAGGAAAAACAGGACCCATGATACAAAAAAAAAATACTCTCAAAGCACATGCTCATATTGGTCAATCAATTTTTTCCAAATTAAGTTAAGAGGGGGGTGGGGGTCAGTGAAAAAACTGTGAATTAAGTTCTTTATCCTACATTGAACTTTTGATCTCGTCCCTTAGAAACGGGTAGAAATGCATTGTGACCGTACAATTTTCACCCGTTTCTAGACAACTACAAATAAACTGTTATATAATTATATGATAAAGGTAAGTAGAGTTAAATAAGACGTTACGATACGTGAAACAAATTCAATTTTATTTCTTATATACTGTTCGTGAGAACTACTGGACATTTTATCCCTCATATAAGCCTTGTTTATGTGCTTATATTCTGCATAAAAATTGGTATCAAATAATTTTATATCTACCCAATGACCAATGACATTCAAGCGTTTTAGTTTGGACCTGGTAGGGTATCGACCTCAATAATACGCTCTCGGTCGATATCACTCTACCACGTCCATTTATAAAGTACTCGCCTCGCTTAAAGCCCATCATTGATAAATATTTGTCTTTTGCTTTAGATGTACCTGTCTATATTTATCAGAACAAGATTACTGACTTGTCTAAGTTACCTTAGTGATGGGTCCACCACAGCTGTAGGATCATCCATTGCACCCATTCTGCACGTACTCGTCAGATGAGTTCCAGATGTGACAAAGTTTCGAAAGATACATTTCCAGTAATCGTCAGTGTTATATTTGATATCTGAACAATGGCCAATGGCATCAAAGCGCATCAGTTTAGCGTCAATGCTTTGCCATGACTTTGTTTTCTCAAATTTCTGTAACCAGCGAATTACTAAAAAAAATACCACCAAGAAGGTATACAATGTATTGTTTCATTACAGTTGACTTGAATGTCATTCATTCAAACACCATATTTATCTCAAAAGTATGCAGAAGTAAAGTCAAGAAATACCAAAGGGCTATTCGAAAGGGGGAAATCGAAACAACTCCGGAGAACAACGAAGACAAGACCAAAAAAATACATGAAATACAATAAAAAACTAAAATTATATGAACGACATGGACCCCACCAAAAAACCGGGGGTAGACTCAGGTGCTTCGGAAGAGTAAGCAGTCTGCTTCCTGTAGGACACCCGCCATGCTGCCCATGTCAAATCCGGTATGAGGAAGGGTTAACATCAATGGAACAGGTCACATTTTCATTTTGGAAACGGTTTTTTCATACCTGTCAACCATAAGTATTTTGAAGCAAACCTTCCTTGAGTACTTAAGGTATCCGGACCATAAATGACCACGTGATTATTCAAAAGTTACCGGATGTTCCATACAACGCAATTGAAATGACCTCGGTAATTATCGGCAAACTTCGGAAATGCCAATATAACTAACTTATTTTTACAGACTCTGCATATAAGCAACAAAGCGTGTTTCAACTTGAGAAAAAAAATATATATATAATTCCAGCTTTAAATTGTTTGGTTCAGCCATTCACGGTCAAAAGAGACACAATTTTCGATCATGATCTATTATGGTCCGGATACCTTAAGTAGTTTTTTCAGGGGTAAAATTGCACTCAAAGCTAGGTGATATATACAACAAGTAGTTTATTCATCTAGCGCTTAAGGTTTTATTGCCTCACATTTCTAAAGAGATTTCTATTGCCATATTTTCTAAAGATGCTAACCTTACTGGCAACTGTTTCGCAAGCATTCGTACAATTACGAGTAGAATAAAAAAATATTGCAGACCGGAAATCAGATCACACTTTCGACCAATCATAGTCGTACAGATGTTTGCGAATCTGTGGACTGAAAGTAACCAATCGGCAATCCTCGGCAGATTCGCTACCATTAGTATAATCTGTCGAGGAGTGCCGAATATGAAAGTAACGATATATGAAAACAAGAATTTTTTTTTGTTGAAAATTTGCTAAAATTAATGAAAAAAGAACAGCAAACAATACCCTTTAGGTAAAATTCGGTGTCTCGTGCGTCTGAGAGATACTTCGGGTTAATATTTGGAGGGTCCATTGGATTGCTGGTCCTAAGTTCGATGTAACCTTTGCTGTATGGGTGAAGCATAACGGCTATTATGATAAAACCGGACGATGTTACTCTCTTCAAATGTTCGTCAATTATCTAATGGAATGAAATTGAAAAGAGTAATTAATAATGTTTTTTATGCATAATTACGAAATATGCATTTCTTGTGCATCACTAATAGTATCACAAATTATATATACAAGTCAACAAAAGAAACGATACAGGGCAATGCATTTTTCATATATTCATAATTTCAAATACCTGTATTGAGCGAAACAATAGACCCACACGTCTGATTTTCATAGTAGAATGTTTTCTCATCAAAAGAACGGATTTTGTGCAAAAGGTTTGAAATAAATCATCCCAATTTTTGATATTTCAAAAATCACATTTTTCAACCCAAAATTAAAAATTCAGTATTTTTACCCCGTTATGTGAATCATAATGTCTGTGCGACAAAAGATTTGAGTTTTTTCAACTGATTTCAGCCACTGGATTTTCATTTTATAACATGTGTGTCGATTTTCCGCAAATTTAATTTAACCATCGTTTGAAAATTTCTATTTTCCACCATTTCAAGTTTTATCCAAAATTTCAAAATGAGACGCATTAGATCAAGAAATGAAGTAGTGAACCTTTGTTGCCCTCATACTTAAGTTTTTTTTAAGGAATTTCCAATATATACACAAAGAAAAAAGTTAAGCACCCCCTAATATATTGAAACTTTAAAAGTTACAGCCAGTTTGAATTTGATTATTTAAATCGATTATAGCTAGGATAATATCCATTTAAAAAGATGTGCTCAAACAAGTGTGATCAGCATTTGTTATATGGACTAGTCATGCTCGTCAACCATGCCTCTAAGGCTTTTCACAAAATCCAGTTTGCCCGCGCTTCGAATTTGGGTATTTAAATCCGGTGTTTTTTTTAAAATTTATTCATTCCAAGTTATCATGGTACGAAGACGAATATCGGAAGCACAAAGATGGCAAATAATCGGCATGCACACAACGGGGATGTCCTTTAAAGCTATTGGGAGTCAGATGGGCTACCACTATACAGTGATCAGCCGATTAGTTAGAAAACACACACTAACAGCCGATGTGAAAGACCGTCAAAGATCTGGTAGACCACGGGTTACATCTGACCGGGAAAATATGGCATTGCAGCGTTTGGTTAGACGGATGCCATTCGCAACCAGTCCCGTACTTAAACAACACTGGTTGCCATCAGACGGTTATCAGCACGAACAGTCAGAAACCGTCTGAAATCAGCGGGGTTGAGGTCAAGAAGGGTCATCAAGCGGCCACTATTGGTTGACCGACATCGACGAGCACGTTTGACATGGTGTTTGGCACGACGCGGTTGGAACAAAAGGAATTGGCGCAAGATTCATTGGTCAGACGAGAGCCGGTTTCTGCTTCATGTCACCAATGGCCGGACGAGGGTCTGGAGAGCAAAAAATACAGCTTCTACCTCAAGGAACAACCAGCCAACTGTCCCGTACGGTGGAGGCTCAGTAATGGTTTGGGGGTGTATCTCCCATGACTGCAAGCTGGATTTAGTCACCATAAGAGGCAACCTTAATGGCGACCAGTACATCAGAGACGTCTTGCAACCAGTTGTTGTCTCTCATTTAGACAACCACCCACTCGCCACAAGGCCTTTATTTATGGATGACAACGCCAGGCCTCACCGTTCAAGAGCAGTAACTGCTTAAATCCAAAGGGAAGCGGTTGCACAGATTCCTTAGCCAGCCATGAGCCCGGATTTGAATCCGATAGAGCATATTTGGGATTTGTTAGGCCGTCGTGTACAGGCACGAGAACCTCCAGTGCAGAACATTCGTCAGTTGGAAGCAACATTGCATCAGGAATGGCAACAACTTACACAACAGGACATCAGACATCTAACTGGAGGGATGAGGCCAAGGGTTGACGCTGTCGTATCATTTGTCATATCAAAAATCTATAGGGGTGCTTAACTTTTTTCCTTTTGTGTATTTGGTTCCGAACTCGTGTATCGTTACTTTTGTTGACTAATATATGATTACCACGAGTAGATACCTCCGCTGGTGGTCTTAAAGTCACAGAGGATATTATAATAAAACCGAACGATGTCGCTACTAGTATTGAAAACTAGCGTGAATAATACTGTTTTAAGAATGTTACCTGTACAAGGAACTGTCCTAAGATGTCTTGGGGATTTTCCTTTTTGTCATTTTGGAATTTGAATCTCCTTTTCAGCGTTTTGGATAATTATTTTGGATTTCATTATTTTCGGCTTCAGCACAACTAATGGTACATTGAAACTATCAAGTGAGTTACGGAATTTTCTACCCGAGCTAGTTAAATATTTTACTATCAACAAACGAGCTTTAGCGAGCGTTTTAAAATCTGAAATTTAACTATCGAGGGCAGAAAAATTCTATAACTCACGTGTAAATTTAAGGAGAATCTGTTTTTCCTATAATTTTCGACAAAAACCTTAAGAAAGTGCCGTTTATTCGCAATTTGTTTACATGAACGTCATTTCGGAACTTCTCTAGATTATCGTTCCGATAAAAGTAAAATCCGTGAATATCGGTGGGGAAATTGCCCGACACCTTTTCATCCCCGTGGGACTTATAATAATTTTAACCACTGGGCTGAGAAGTATGGAAATATAGATTCTCCTTCAGGTACGAGTGAGTTACGGAATTTCTCCCCCCGAGATAGTTAAATTTTCGATTTTTAACAGGCGAGCCTTTAGCGAGCGTGTTAAAATCTAACATTTAACTATTGAGGGTGGATAAATTCCATAACTCACGAGTAAATTGAAGGAGAATCTGTTTCTCTTATGATTTTCGGCAAAAACCTCAAGAAAATGTCGTTGCTATGTAGTTTGTTTATATAGACGTCATTTCGGGACTTCACTAGTTTATCGTTCCAATAACTGTAGAAAAAAGGGCGGTAATTCCCACGTAGAAATTTAATCACCGAGAAGTGGTTAAAGATATTATGTATTTTTATCCCACCGATTAAACACGTTAAGAATAGGAGAAAGTCGTTTTACTATTTATTCTAACTTCAAGAAATCTCATATAATATATAAGATATCTTATATAATCTAGTTTTTATAAGATATGTTATAAACTCTATAAGATATCTAAATACTAAGTGTTCATTCCTTGTATTGCACATGGTAGATCTCCTTAGCTGAAATTAGGCTTCCTATTTCGGTATTTTTCGTTATGAGTACTTCTTGTTTAAAATAAGTTTGGTTTTTGGTATTCCAAATGTTTCGGTTTTAATGCTGCTGATGAGAGGTAACTCCTTGAAATGCGTCGTATACAGCATAGTATACATTTACTATATCTAATATTAGTATCTTTGGATTGTTATTTTGTAAAGTTTATAAGATATCTTATAACGTATATCAGATATCTTACAAAGAAAATTATATGAGATATCTTATAATTTATATAAGATATCTCATATACTTTATAAGATATCTCATATAATTTATAAGATATCTTATATATTATATGAGATATCTTGAAGTTAGAATAAATAGTAAAACGGCTTGCCAAAGCTTTATATATTTTTTTATATACTTTATAAGATATCTTATATACTTTATAAGATATCTAATAAACTTTAGAAGCCGTTTTTGCCAAAGCCGTTTTACTATTTATTCTAACTTCAAGATATCTAATAAACTTTATAATGAGATATCTCATATAGTTTTAAAATACTCTAATTGTTAAAGTAGAAATGAACATTTCAAAACTGTATCATTGAATGTTTATAGCATTAAAGTGATTTTATTCTTTTGAAAATTGATCGAAATTTTGAACATTGATGAGGGTTAAATACCGAAATAAAATGACCTCTTGTTTCAAATCTAAATATCCATGACGCACTGCTCCTTTTTCATATGCATCCCCGGCAAAACATAATTGTACATCCGAGTATTTCTTTGTGGAGTTTGAATCCAGGCGTTCAAACATGTATCCGTCGGAATTCGGGCTTGCGTACGGCCCTGAAAAATATCATTTAAAATGGATGAGTCGGCCTATTGACTGTCCAAATGCAGAGTGTAGAATTTTTGTTTTGCTAGTAGCATAATAGGACCCTTGTTCTCTCATTTAACGATAGTATGGATTTCGCTATAGCATTTATAATGTCATGGTTTTTTTTTAATAGATAACGCACAAAAAGCTACTTACGTCGAATCAGAAATGTTCCATTAATTTCTCTATGAAAGATAAAAATTATTAAACCAATATATGTACAATATCGAAAATTTTATTTATATTCGTCGCGAAACCAGGAAACCTCGCATTTCTACCCTTTTCTACCGACAAACAAACTTTGGTTGGATAGCCTATCTCGCCTGGCGCTCAATCTCGCCATACAATTTTTCTTGTGTTAACAGGTCAAATGAAAATTTGTTGTTTTAAATAATTTACACCTATTTAACATCCAAGAGAATCAGAACGTTCATTAAAAATTATTTCTAAAAACTTTGTGTAGCAATGGCACCTGGTTAGACAGAGTACTTGCATACAATATTTTTACAGAAAATATATAAGTATTGTTTATCTTATATGATTTGATTTTTTAGGACAGGAAAAGACTTTAAATGAGGGCAGAGTGGAATATTACCTTAATCAAATGGCAGTTTACTTTGAAAAACTCGGGTGCACGTGTGCGACGCAAATAGGAAGACTCACGGATACCGTGAAAAAAGGGATTCAACATCATGTTCTTCTCTCAACCCATAAAAATTAAATAGTTGTATCCTAATCTAAGAAAATGGGAAAACCTGTTTCATATATGGACATATGACTCAAAATCATCTTGAGTTCAACCCACTTCGGATGTTGTTTCATTATGTGTCCGAGTGGGGTGATATGTCTTCCTGCGGACAGTTATCTCGTGAGCTAGCACATTAAAAATCCGGCTCAGCGTGTCGGTCTAGTACAAAGCAGGGATCATATTCATCATCATACATGTTCTCGTCCTGATATGCACCTGGCTGCCACTGGACGTTTTAAACAACAATTCATCCATCGGATGTTATTTTTTTGTCATCCGATATTTCAGAATGACCTTTTTCCTGTTACCCATGTTGTTGCTTAATTATATGTGGCAGTTACAGCAGTAGATATTACCTCTCATTTTTTACCTACCTATTCGATGTAATATATAGTCCATGATGGTGTCTGGTGAGTTCCTTTTTCTTGAATTAAGATTCAAAGTAACATTTGTCTTGTAGCTTAGTATAAGGTAATAATGATCATGTAATCGCCGACCTACAGGTAAATCTGCCACCACAGCTATCTAAATCGACAAATATCAAATTTATTGCACATAAAACATCACGGACCATACACCCTACATCAGACATGCTGAAATCTATTCAATTGAAATTGTGAGCAATAATATAGACAATATAAAAATGGACCCTTTTTAAATAAACTTCTTTGTTTTTGATACCAATTTGATGCACAAGATCTGCAAATTTCGTCGATTTACGACTCATCAGTTGTGATCAGGTCTAAAAGGTTCAGATCCAAAACGATGGAAATCAAATTCAAAAATGCCAATATGACTAAAATGGGTAAAGCCAAAACCACAGAAGGATAGACTATGCACCAGGATTAAGAGCTTGTTATTTAGTCTAGCCACATGTCCTTGAAAACAAAATTCTATTTTTAGTTAACATCTCTTCTAATGTGTTCTGAAAAAACATAAGTAAGCCGAAACCATAGAAACGTTGGATCTTTCATCTTTCACATTTTTAAAAGTTATCTGGGGGAAGAGATATCACTAGTTTAATTCCTCACCTTCATATCATTAAGATGTTTAGCTGGTCCAATACCAGACAGCAGTAATATCTGTGGAGATCCTATTGTGCCTGCTGATAGTATCACTTCTTTTCCCGCCAAAATTGTGGTTTTGATTCCGTTTTTTATTACTTCAACGCCATAGGCCGTTTTGTTACTGATTAAAACCTTTAAAGAACACTATTCATGATTACACAAAAAAACTACTTTCAAAATATGAAAAATATGGACATTTTGTTATTAAATATATACTTACTAAGTCAAAATTTTAAATCCACATCTGATAATTCTATGGTTTGGTTTAACTCTACCGATCATTTGATGTTTGTTGAGATATTCGTTTTTGTGCATAACTATTGAAGATGGGTTGTATTGTCTGCTTTCGTTTTGTTTTTATATGATGTCAAGCTCTGTTCTTGATAAATTTATACCTTTATTGAACTAAAGGGAGCAACCATTTCATTTTAGGGGGGGGCTACATTTTTATTTTAATTTAAACCAAAAAATTGCCTGATTGACACAGGTTCTGCAATTTTTTTTTCACACCTAAAGTGGCCTTGTCTTTTTTATTTTGCCAAAACCCCGGTTCTGCCTTTTATTTCAAATTTGATCCTAGCTCCCTCATCCATAAAAATCAAATGGTTGCTCCCTAGCAAGATTATTTATGTCGCAAATCAGGGGTCCTGTGCACTAGGACACAGCACAACTGACTTGTGAGAATGAAGATTCTCGTGTTTGTATGTGTTAGTTTGTAACAAATTTGGTTTTAAACTGAGTTGAATATAAATTATTTCTGTTGCAATTCTGTGTCGGTTTTACACAGAATTCGGTGCGGATTTTTTTATTAGGATCAAAGTATGGTGTGACAGGAAAAGGCAAGAAGTCTTAGAAATTGAGGGTATTTTCCTTGACCAAGAATAAATCTTTTAAAAAAGGGGCCATATTTTGCTAATTTGCTGACAATTCTGAATTCGACAATTCTAACTTATTGAAAGTCGCCATGCATGATCTCACTTATTTAGACTCAATCTGGTTCTTTATAAGAGGTAACGTCGGGGTACCCAAATCGCCAAGTTTACCCAGATCGCCCACCCCCTTTTATTTTGTTAATGTAAACACTGATGGAAAATTTTCTTGTGAGGATGAAAGAAGTTTTGTGGCTTTAACAGACAGGAGCAAATTTTGTGCACTGAAGTCTCGTTGGATTTATTCACTACCTGGGCGATTTGGGTTCCCCTCCAAAATCATGGAACCACGCGACCTTTGAGAAAATCAATATAAGTGTATACACAATGTATGTGTGGAAAACACCTGACGTGTGTAGTCTACTTGTCCAAAAATAAAAATCAACAGTGTTTTTGTAACAGTTTCTCTGCATTGGTGGGAAACCACCCCCCGAACTGGGCGAATTGGGTACCCCAACGTTATACTTAATTCATAACACTTACTTTAGTCACATGACTGTTTATGCTGACTTGTAAATTTGTTCTGTTTAACGTTGGTCTTAAGTAACAAGAGGCTGTGCTACACCTTACACCATTCTTTATATTCACTTGTTGACTGCAAAAGCCTAGCAAATAATAAGCAGGCAGAGATAACAGCTAGAAAAGGTCAAACAGAGATAACAGAAAAGGTCAAGCAGAGATAACAGAAAAGGTCGAGCAGAAATAACAGAAAGGATCAAGCCGAGATAACAGAAAAGGTCAACAAGGACGTGGCACTCAATTGAACGCTTTAATCACTAAATTCTGCAACAATGGTGAGGTTTGTTAGCAATGGTATGGTTTCCATCTTTAAATCGTAAATCGACGAAATGTGCACATCTTGTGCATCAAAATTGGTATCAAATTATGTATTTTTACCACTGAGTCGATACCACTGCTGGTGGACTCCAAGTCCCCGAGGGTATTCTCAGCTCAGTTGTTAGTATTTCTATACTAGCCCGAAATGGATACTTAAAATTTACTGTTACAAAAATGTAAAATTGGCGAAAACTAAGGAGTATCTCCTTCGTGCACAGCTCTGTCTTTGGATGATTTTGGCTTTATCCCTTTTGGTTATTTTGGCGTTTTCCGATTTACTCTTCAACTTCCTGGATTACTGTTTTGGTTTTCAACATTTTTGGCCTTGGGCACAACAGATGAATCGTATATCGACGAAATGTGCACATCTTGTGCATCAAAAAAATTGGTATCAAATAATTTACTAAAATCTTCAAGCCTATTGCAAATCGGGGAAAACGTACAATTGATATTTACACTGAAAAGGCGCTTCAGTCAGGTGACTGTCAAGAAAGGGAAAATAAGTGATTGTAAAATTAAATTGGCCACGTTGGTCATAACTGTAGATCTTTTATAAGAAACGGTTTTTCATTTTTCATAAACTATGAGTTATCTGCATTAAGCGCATCGTCAAGTTTAAACTTCAAGAAACCACAAGGCGTGACATAAAGTGCTCCGGTTGGGTAAGTATGTCTTGTTAAAGAATACCTGTTTGGTCATATCCATTACAATCAACTGTTTCATATCCAAGCTCATGTGCTGCCTGTTGGTGAAAATATTCAAGTGGAGTTGCTGTTCCTTTGGTCACCGTAATACGCCCTCCAGTGCCCCGATATACTAGAAATAAACAATTTGTAATTTTATATTTGAAAAAATGTTATAATCTAATAAAAAAACATTTTTTGTTTTGAAAGTACGCTAATTTGTCTGTTTTCAGCTTTTAGGGGGATAAAATGGTACTGGGTTACATAAAACTGACTGAAGTAATCGTGTATTTATGGTGAATAACCGAATGAGAAACCAGAGTGAGTTATATTTTCCTAACCAATGTAGGTAAGGGAGATAATAAATTTTTTTCCCTTTTAGCCTGAGGACAAAATGGAGAGAATTTAATTATCTCCCTTACCTACATTGGTTAGGAAAAGATAACTCACTCTGGTTCCTCATTGAGCTACCATAGAGTAGAGGTATAATAAATCCGAAAAGAAATCAAAGGACAGTGCCTTTATGCAGCTTTCACCATGCCCACAAATCATGACAAGATGTTTAAGATATTTTGTTTCGGATTTCTACGTTTTAGCCTTTAGTATTATATGCTAATTAGACATTAATTTGTCAAATGTACGCACCACAGAATATCTCCTGTTTCATCGTATTGAGATTTCCTCATTATGGAAGGATGATACGAGCTTTTATTGTATTAAAATCCATCTTTTTAACAATATGATACTGTTTAAATGGTATCACCTTTTTATTTATTTTAACAAGCTATTGCATGTTTACATTGTTTGGCTTAGTTTTTGGGTTTTCTGCAGTGTTTTTGCTTAAATACCACAATAACTACAACCTGAATTTCGAAGGTCTGGTATTTCTACGTTCTCCAGCTTTTTGAAATATGGCAGAGTCTTATTATAACTCCAACCAGTACAGCCCTCTACTTCCCACTCATCATAATCATGGCGACTGCCTCTTACAAACCCCATTGCATTCAAGGAACTGGTACCACCTAGCATTTTTCCTCTTGGTATGTATACTGTCTACAATAATTAATATCATACCTTACATGGAATAATTATAAAGACAATTTTGATGTTTTTACGAAAATTTGTGACACCGGGGGACAAATGTGATGCTCTCGTGAAGACGACACACATCGGGTGGACAATTGTCATGTCTATTTCAGATGGAGGCAATAATTTTATAAAATGACCACTTTAAAGTAACAACTTTGATTTTATTAGGGCAAGAACATAATCCTTTTCACATGAATACTGAGCATTTTTGCACACTTTCATGCAATTATTTTTTTTTCTTCAAAATTCTACAACTATTTATTTCCTGACAGTCATATATACAACTTGAAGATTTTTTGGGCTAAATTTTGATCCGTTTTTTTTTTTTTTTACAATATTTAAATTTTTTTCTCATTCTTTCCTTGATTCCCAATAAAAAAAATACTGGTTGTCCCACTCAACATTCTGTATAAAACCAACTAAATTTTCAAACCTGCAATGATGTTCATTTCTCCATTACATAGAGGTATTCTGACATGTAAAGTTAAAATGGAGAACGGCTATGAATTACCTGGCTTTTCGTAGCAAAACTTGAAGTTTCCTGGGGAACAGTCTTATATGCCCAGTCTTGTTCCGTCTGTCCAATCCGGCCCCATGTTCCTGGGATCTGTGTATATTCTGTATCAAGGTCAGATCCTCCGGCTTCCAGAAGTAAAACTGATACCGGATCTTCAGACAGACGCGTAGCCACAATGCTACCAGCTGAACCAGAACCTACTGTGTTACCAAAGTTTTAAAATCAACATATTACGACAGAGACACCAAGTGAAATTATATCATGAAATCTGCACTATGTAGATGGGTGATTAGATATATCGGCTACTGTACAAGTTATGCAGTTTGATGAACAATGTTAAAAAAAGGTTCAAAGAGCAAATACTAACAATAGTCGAACATCTTAAGTTATGAAACATTATGTGAGAATAATTTTGGCACAATTTTTATAATATGAAAGAAGGAATATGTTGGATTTATTCTGGACACTAAATAGTTCAAGTTCAAGCACAAGGCAGGATTTATGCACAATTCTGCAAATTGTGACTCATTTCCAGTAATTCAGACTGAAAATGTGGGAATCTCGAACAAATACCAAACTATAGTGTGTTACGTATGAGAGAGTAAAATAACAAGAATTAAGACAGCATCTCCGAAATTAAACGACGACAAAAGACACCTATGATTACAACTTGTTGTTCAACGAGTGGGAAATTAATTCCGCACCATATGTCAAGCCCTAAATGGTACCGTAAAAATGTTGTTTCCAGCGTGATGCATGTTTATCAAACAACCCTACTGCATTTTCACGAATTTACTTTCAAAACTATGTAGTTGCCTTTCTATATTTGCTATGGTAAATTAACATAAAAATTTTACAGACAGGTAAATGATATGTTTCACAGCCTTTATTTATCTGTCATTAGTATATTTGTCATGTTATAAATTAATGTCAATGATAAAAAAGCATAATGACTTTTATGAAAAATATAAAACACAAATATTGGGGAAACATCTACTATTACTAAATAAATGAGCTGTTAATTGGACCAAATTCCGGCAAAAGAATACCGAAGCGACAAAGCAGTGGAGAAAGTCCGTAAGATCGAAATCAAAAGGCAAGACACAAACTCATGAGAATGAAAAATGCCACAAGTTAGGCATTCCACTTAACGCCAGGCGGAGCTGTTTTTCCGGAAGTTATTTAAAAACTGGGTTGAAAAAAATTTATAACATATCGATAGACGATTTGGATACCAGATCTAATGTTTATAATTGATGTTTCCGCCCAGTGCTGCACCTAGCGTTAACAAGAATTGCTACACAAGGATAACAATTAAAAACAAATATAATAAACTAAATAGAATTAGAACGCGACAGCACAGAAACGAAAGCATTAAAAACCGGAAGTGACATCAAGTGCTCAGGAAGGGTAAACATGTCCTGCTAAAGGTGAATAAAACAAACTTATGGTAACCCTGACAATGAAAAAAAAAAAAAAAAAAACAATGAAATATTTTTTAGAAAGAATATTCGTCATAGTTATCTTCCTCGACCTAAAGGGAGCTCATAGATTCCATGGCATACCATTTCATAAGGGAAATAACTGACTGATCTTTTTAACAGATAACACGAAATACGCACAATAAAAATAAAGTGTTTTATCAGGATTAATTAAGGTATCCGGACCATAATAGATCATGATCGAAGATTGTATCTCTTTTTGACCGTGAATGGCTGAACCAAACAATTTAAAGCTGGAATTTTGTATATATATTTTTCTCAAGTTGAAACCCACTTTGTTGCTTATATGCAGAGTCTGTAAAAATAAGTTAGTTATATTGGCATTTCCGAAGTTTGCCGACAATTACCGAGGTCATTTCAATTGCGTTGTATAGAACATCCGGGAACTTTTGAATAATCACGTGGTCATTTATGGTCCGGATACTTTAATATAGACTTACCAACAATATAGTCATAATATTCCTTAAATGGTTTATCAAAAATTCCAATTGGATCCTTTGGTCCTGGCGGTAATACATCCTTAAATACATTAATGAAAGACGATAGACCTAACACTTTCAGCAGTATGTGTCCCAGGAACATAGCTGAATCTTCAGGTCGTGGTTAAATCTGAAATGTTTTGGTTATACGGTTAAAGTGGTTACAAATACCCAAATTTGGAAATGGTAAATGACATATATGAATAGATTGATTATTGTTTCAGGATGATCGCTGGTCTAATAGGAAATAAATAGGATTTGAAATAGGCGTTTTAGTTTGAGAGAACATATGAATAGTAAACAAATAAGTAAGAAAAAAATATAGGTTCATGTGCTCATTTTAGAGCTATAAGGCTTTGAAAATTTGAAGGAAATGGGTTTTCTTTGGACTTTAATTGTATTTGCATTGACAACTTCAGTGTCTCAAACATGTATGAAAAAATAAAAAGGATTTCATAAAAGTTTGTCAAATACCATTTTAAGGTTGAATTATAAAAGAAAAAGTGGGGTTCATGGGTAAAAAATTTCATGTTTATGAAATGGATAAAACCCGAGGATTTCGAAAATCTGACAAAAAGACCAAAACATGACCAGCGAGCATCCTTAACGTCCAGTGGCAGTTAGTTATTACATGCATATCAGGACGAGAAAATGTTGATCTGAGACAAACCTTTTCAAACCGTTATATAGGAAATTATCCTAATTTCACATCCCATAATTATTGCTTTCTGTGTTATATATGTATATCTGTCTGTATATTTTTGTATGGTCTGTCTATATTGTGATGGACCAAATGGTCTTTTTGTTTTGCAATAAAGTTTGTATTGTATATGATATGAATATGTGGGACCCAGTTTTGTACTAGACAGACCGACAAGTCGAATAGGAATTTAATGTGCTAGCCCACGGTGAAACAGTCAGCAGCAAGACATGTCAACCCATCCAGACACATTATTCTGACTCCGAACTCAACAGTCTTTGCTCTTACTCCTAAATCCTGAATTTTTCCATTCATTCGTTGGATCCGGCCAGTGATCGAGGCCGCGACCTTTTGCGCTCAAGGCGATCACATTACCGAGAGACCGCCTAGTCAATTGTCTTACTGAACAGCTGAAGACTGAGCTATAATTTACTGTTATGATACAACTTAAAAGATAAGTTTATACATGTATATGAATAATATTTATGAGGGTGATAGTTAGGATTTTCCCCCAATTTCGGGGGACAACAAACACGTTTATATCGGCCTCTAAGATGTGTTTTATTTAGTTTTATTCTGAAGGTTTTACGTCACTTATTTTCATTGCTTAATTATTAAAATGGAGAGAGTAGAATATTATTACCCTTTCAAATGTGTAGCCAATAAAACCATTGATTATTGCATTTAGTGTGAATAAAATCCCTCACCAACAGACAATTATATTACTGATAAAACGTACATACCATTCGATCATTCCCTGTTAAAACAAAATTATAACGACACAGCTTCAGAAAAATAATAATTCATAATTTATGCATCTATAGTTTATCATTTTTGCATGAATTATATGATTGAAAAACTAAAGTCGTTTGTTATGAAGCTAGTGTCATATTTTAAACAACCCTAATTTTTCTTTATGTCGTATTTGATAGTTTGATGTTTTTTTGTTCTATAATATAAATATTTATGCTTTCAATACATCAATTTCTATTCTGAATTGTTTTTTTCATCATTTTCGGCCTTGAGAACAACTAATGACAACTAATGAATTCTAAATCTACCAAATATATACATTTATCTTGTGTGTCAAATTTTATACATAATTTTTCTTGTAGAAAGCTCTAATTAACCAAGCAATTACAAGATTTACAGATGCACCTGTTAACATTTTTAGTTGAGAAATTTCGAAATTGTAGCAAAACACGTTTGAAATTTCTCTGGCAAAGTTGACCTTACCCGGATTTCTTTTTCCCTGACTTGGAAATAAAGCTGATCGTTGATTCAAGTCCGAATTGATAAACTTAGAAGGTCTATGAGTAAAAAAGGACTCATCAACCCTGATGCTGCCAAGACATTGTCCGCCATTCATGACAAATATGTTGTTGTTCCTGCAGACAAGGCCCCTAATAACATCGTTTTTGTATGCAAAAGCTACTATATGCAATGCTTGATTAATGAACTAGGGATTGCTTGTTCACTTGGCAATCCTACCTATAAAGCTACTACACTTTCAAAGGAAGAAATAACCGACAATTATAGATCGGTCTTATCGTCATTTGGTATTTCCATCAAACATGATGATTGTGATCTTCCTACTTTGTACTGGATACCCAAGTTATACAAACAACGCTTTTTATCTGGATCTGCCAAGTGTTCCACCAAACCATTGTCTCAACTCCTAACTTCTATTTTAACAGCTGTCAAAACGGGCCTCCAAAGTTATTGTGAGACAAGCTATTCAAGAAGTGGTATCAATCAAATGTGGATATTTAAGAACTCCAAAGACTTAAAGGATATTTTATGATACTGGTCCATTTCAGTCTGTAACAGCATAAAAACATTTGATTTCTCTGCCCTCTATACCACCATTCCTCATTTACAACTGAAGGAGAAGTTGAAAGATCTAATCCATCGATGCTTTCAATATAAGAATGGCAACAACAGATATACATACCTTGTCATTGGTAGAGATAAATCATACTTTGTTAAAAGCCACTCTAAATCTAACAAAAAATATACAGTGGACGAAAATGTCCTGAATTTTTGATCGACAACATATTTGTTTAATGGTGGACGTGTTTTCCAACAGACAATTGGCATTCCTATGGGTACTAATTGTGCGCCACTACTGGCCGACTTGTTCCTTGACTCATATGAGGCAGACTTCCTTGACGGGCTTCTTGGGGAAAACAGAATGAGTTAGCCCGTACCTTTAATTTAAGCTTCCGCTACATAGATGATGTTTTATCACTCAATAATTCACGTTTTGGGAATTTCTTACATCACATCTATCCCAATGAGCTCTAAATTAAGGATACCACAGACACTGCCAAGTCTGCATCTTATCTTGACCTTCACCTCAAAATTGACACCAGAGGAAGGTTGAATACAAAACTTTACGACAAACGAGATGACTTTCACTTTCCAATCGTCAACTTCCCATTTTTGAGCGGCAATATTCCAGAAGCGCCGGCGTATGGAGTATATATTTCACAACTCATACGTTATTCCAGAGCTTGTGACATATACATTGACTTCCTGGACAGAGCCCGGCTCCTGACAGAAAAGTTGCTCAGACAGGGGTACGTTGCTCCTAAGCTGAAGTCATCATGACTTGGTTGACAGGTATGAAAAAAAAACCGTTTCCCAAGTGAAAATGGACCTAGCTGTTCCATTGATATTATCCCTTCATCATAAAAGATTTGACATGGGCAGCATGGCGGGTGTCCTGCAGGAAGCAGAGACTACTTACTCTTCCGGAGAACCTGAGTCTACCCCCGGTTTTTTGGTGGGGTCCATGTTGTTCATATGTTTTTAGTTTTTAATTGTAGTGCATGTATTGTTTTGGACTTGCCTCCGTTGTTCTCCGGAGTTTGTCAGTTGTTACGATGTTTCCCTCCTTCGAATATCCCTTTGATATTTCTCGACTTTACTTGGACAATCTGGTCTTATTTCTATTAACTGGCAATGCGAAACTAAGAATTTGATACACCGAAATAACTAAAAAAGTAGAATTTATATTTGGTATTGTTCGACTTGTGTATTTTATACATTTATAATTCGTTTTATGCCCCCGTTTTGCATGACAACTCACCATTTCCATTTCCGTTTATTTTCCTTGTTTACTATGAAAATCAGACGTGTGGGTGTATTTTTCTGCTCAGTACAGCTATTTGAAATTACCAATATATGAAAAATGCATTAGGTACCCTGTATCATTTCTTTTGTTGACTAGTATATATGGGGTCCGGGTGGGGTTTATAGAATAGGTAGGACTTCATTCGCTAAGGCGGCTTAACACTGGTTAGCCCGGTTGGTACTTCCGGTAGCGGCACAGTCATTCCATTTGCTGAAAAATCAGTTGCCGGGGCACATCGGCTTAAGCCGCTCTTGCCGGTCTTGACAGAGCGGCAAGACATCAATCACCCAGTTAATAAAAGTATGCCGGAAAGCGAATGGTAAGGTAAAATGTCGAAACTGAAAAATTCAGATTGTAACACATCTTAGAATTCTTTATTGAAATGTGATACTGCTTTAATTTGCTATGCCTATGACGATATACAATAGTGCGTCAAGTTATTATTTCATAATTTAGCAACTGTTATAAGACAGATCATATAAACAGTTATCACGTTTGATGAGTCGCACATGCGGTCTCGATCATGTTCTAAAAAATACTCGTATACTTTTGCAATATTAATTATAAAAAGTCTATCGTACTAACAACTGCCGCAATCTCCATATTTGATTTGCCGGTTTCACTCGTTTCGCTTTTAAGCCGCTTTTTGACACTTTCACGTGATCGGTCTACCGGGCATAGCCCGTACGAATGAAGCAGACGTTGGGAATCATCAAAATATTAATGAATACAGAATAATGGCCCTAAAAATAAAGAATGTCAGGAGAACAATGATGTCCTACCGTATAAATAATAATTTAAAAATGGATAAATAATTTAGGGGGAAATTACTGATTACAGATGATAACGAAAATTGCTCTGTAAAATATACCATTTATTACATATTGCATTAATAAACTTTAAACAATATTTTCAAGTGACAAAATTAACATGCCAATTACACATAAAGTATACCTATTAAAACCCAGTTTTATCATTGAATGTTTTTTATTTCTTATACCCAAAATCTAAAAAAATTCAACCTAACAAGATTTTACAGAATAAGTTTTTTTTGTGGCAAGCCGTTTTACTATTTATTCTAACTTCAAGATATCTCATATAATTTCATATAATATAAGATATCTTATATAATCTAGTTTTTATAAAATATCTTATAAACTTTATAAGATATCTTATACTTTATAAGATATCTTATAAAGTATATAAGATATCTTATAAATTATATGAAATATCTTATAAACTATATAAGATATCTTATAAACTATACAAGATATCTTATAAACTATGAGATATCTTATAAAGTTTTTTAGATATCGAAGTTAGAATAAATAGTAAAACGGCTTGCCATTAAGTTTTTTTACTTAAAAAGGGGACAATTTAAAGTAAATTGAATACATCAAGACCCTCATATATCACGGAAATATACTGTACAGTAATATTGTCCACTAAAATGATTGTTCATCTTGTAGAAAAAGGAAAACTAGATCCAATGGTCGAGTGTCTATGGGAGAAATACCATATTTGGTTTAAAGTAGGAATTTTAACAATTTTTTAGATAATTGAATTGATTACTAATTTGTGAGGGGTAGATGAAGATTAACCGTTACCCAGATGGAGAACTTTACTAACTGAACTCAGGGATCATATAATACTAACGGGATATGTCACTCGGTTATAATAGGACAAGACCATATCCAACTATAGAAGTCATCACGTGACTTTCGTGACGTCACACATCACCTATACCATACCCAAGTAAATTGTATAGAAGTGCACTTGGGCGATCATGAATCGATAAAATAAACTACTTTTAGTTCGTGCTGAAAAAATTTTGGTGCTATGTAGTACTTCCTCATATATTTAGAACAATATTTTTGTTATTTGGAAACGTTTAAATTTTTAAGGTCTTATTTGTCTTATCCCTTCCAAATGCTTTGAAAATTTTGTCTTATTTTCCCGTTAAGTCCATATTGTTAAATCATCTAACTGCGATAAATTGGCTTTTTTGTAGTTTTTAACATAAAATTGCGATTTAACCAAAACTGATGGAAACATTTTGGTGCTATGTGCTAATTAATACATTTATAAATTTTTGAAATATCGTAAATGCAATAGTTTAATTTTTTATTATATCCCTTCCAAATTGATTTGATAATTAGATATCTTCGGAAAATCTTTTATTATTTATCAAGATGGGGACGATAACCACAAATGGCACTAGGCGCGAAAATACAAACATTTAATGATTTTCAATTTCATATTTGCATCGAAACAAACACTTGTGTTTGAAATATAAAGTATATATATATAAATAGCTGACATAACTTATTAATAAGTATATAGTTTCCAATTGCACTGCACATTAACTTATCCTCGCCAAGGGCGATATAGATTATGAAAAAAAAAATCGCACCTTTGCCAGTATTAATGAAAACTAACACAGATGATGGATCATTTCATTTCTTTTCAATCGAGGATTTTATTATATATATATAGTGTTTGTGTAATGAAGTTATAATAAAAAGGGGGGTATGCATACTCTAGATACTGATACATTACTAGAGACATATTGTTTTATGTCTCGGATGTTACTAATAAAGTATATCCTTTGGTCTTCATATATCATATGTTTGAGTAAAACCTTCATAACTTTTCGAAATATCGTAATTGCAATAGTTTACATTTTGATTTTGTCACTTCCAAATTGATTTGAAAATTAGCTATTTTGAAATGTGTTATTTTTTACTATTATTATTCAAGATGGCGCCCATCCTAATCGGCTTCTACCTTGCCATAACAAAGTAAATATATATACGAGTAAATAGAATTACTCATATAATATGTCAAATGTTAAATATATAAATACCAAAAAGATAAATTATTAATTTAAAATAAATTAAACTGTTACTTATCTGACATTTAAAATTATATTTCATCACTGCATTCTTTGTGATCCCCCCCTTAAACACACACACACACACCTCTATATTAAAATGTTGCATTAATTATCAAAAAATGTGGCGTTAAAAATGAAATCACGCTGTTTTTGGTCAGCAAACGGTTAACCTGTATACATACAATGTACCTGTGTACCTTAATTAACGGTTGGAACAATAAACATCCGGACAGTCAAGGTACAATATACATGTCAAATCGTTAATTAGTTATAATTACCTGAAACACACAGCATGTTAATTGCGCATAATAAATTTCTTCAGATAAAACTCAAATAAATTTTACCAAAAAAAAAAAAAAAATTCGCTTTTCTCGCGGCTTAAAAAATAAAAAAAAACTTGCACCATTAGCCTTTATCACGTGTAATTATGTACTTTTGACAGTTTGTATAAATTGGTGATGAATTTTATATTATTAATTATTGTCACAATTTCATATATTGAAATTATAATCCATGTGAAATGTTACTACATATTTCAAATAAAAAGTTTTTTTTAAAGTGAAGACGTGCAGAATGTGCTATAATCAATACAGAGTTATCGAAGTACGATGAATGCCTGGCATGAAAGGGACCAGTAGATTCCCGATATTGGGTAACCAGTTAATAAGTCTAAACAGAGTTACCTAACATAATTATGACCGATATAGCTGCATATGATTGAACCCGCGCGAGCGCGGGAAAATAAGCATTTTTTTTGTGGTGGCCATGTTGACTATAAAAAGTTGTTGCGGCCATGTCATTCATGGAACAGTGACTCAATATGGATGTTGTAGCAGGCTTTCCATAAACTTTCCTGTCAACTGATAGATTCATGTCTATATATGCTGTAGTATTCCAGAAATGGATGTTAATGCAAACTTTAACCGAAGTCAATGAAGCGTGAAATGTAGGTCAACGTGACCCAATTGTCATATGGCTGTTCGTTACTACCGAAGATGTATCCACTGATGAAGTAGACTGTATGCCACGTAGAATTACCAAAATGGACCTTAAGGTTCCATCAAAGTCAAAATCTATGACGAAAACACAACCACATAAATTGTCAATATTTTTATTGTTACAACTAATTCTGAACTGGAACTTGATGAAAAGCTTTCATTAAATACACATTTCATAATGCATTACATGTTTCCTTCAGAATAAATATGAAAATGAAATTGTAGATGTAACCATTTCCTTTGTGACGGATGAATTTTTCAAAAGATGCCATGAGTTAGGTAGAGCATATGTTTGGAAAATAATTGTTCCAATTGTTCCATTGTCATCATGGGCAGGGCATGCGATGCTTAATTTCACAAATATATCCAATAATCAGACGATAAAAGCATTTTTAGTGTGTGGATGCGTGTGCTGTCCACGTTTATATTTATCAAAGATGTCCGAGATAAATTTCGTCATTAATGATAAAGATGACCATTTGTTAAAAATAGTTTTATCTAGGACTTACAGGGAATTGTATGGTAGAGATATATTTAGACAGGTCACATGACAAATAATGTAAAAATAGATAATTGTTGGTTTAATCACTTTGTGCAATGTAAACATCCGAGCAATCCAAAAAAACAACTAAGTTAGGAATTCCTCTGAACTTTACCTTACTTCTTCATATAATCTTGAAAGTTCATAGTCTTTACAGTTAGGAGAAATTGCGTTATTGTAGAAAAACAATCCTGAATACATGAAGCGGAAACATCCCATTCGAAGGAGAATGTTTTTAATTAGTTTTATTCTTCTTCCGTAATTTCAAACAGAAATACATTTAAAATATGTGCATTCTTGTTTATTTAAATCAATGTGTTAAAATGATGTATTCGAGAACCTTCTAAGGGATATTTGGGAGAATTCATATAGGAAAAGTGCATACAAATTCCATTTGCACATAAACAAAACTGCAGTTGAAATTTATAAATGCAGATTGTCAAATCCGATAATAACCTTTATAATCTGAACCATACATCGTTTATTTTGAACCACGCGTTTTGCCGCCTATTCGGCTAATTCGTAAATTTTATAGAAATAAATACGTTACCATCACAAATTTAGATAACAGGTACAAGCGGCTTACATGAACCGGAAACCAGACAAAAGAAAACTGATAACCTCCAGCCTGACTGACCCCTGACGCACCTGCGCGCCAAATCTACATCTTTTTTCCGGTTTCCCTTGCGGCAGCACGTGAATCACAAGAGAGAGATTTTTTTCCAACTTTTGGAAACTAGACAATTAACATAAGTATATAAAAAGTCAGGTAATATTTAACCATGGACAATAATGAGGATTTTGATTATGAAAGCCATGATAATGATTTAAATGGTGAGTTGTTAAGCCAGTTAACATACACCAGCTCTTTGGATGTTTTGTGGGGAAGGGAAGGACAGGCCATACCTTCCTCCAATTCTGCTTTCCCTGGGTCAGTAGAGTGTTTCGGAGAGGTTCCCAGACAGGAGTTTTCTCCTTTTGTCACCAGCCATGTGCCTTCCTCTTCTGTACCTGGGACTTCTCAGGCTAGGTTCATCCGCCCACCTCCCAGAACCACGCATACATTAGGTAGGCCTGTGGAAACAACGCTTGTTTCTACTTGTTCAGGGGTCAGAAGTTCCACCTTTGCCAGGTCTAGGTGGCCTACACCTTTTGTCTACCCCAATCCTTCCACTATGCCTCCTTTCTGGCCTGGGATGTATTATCCTCCCTACAGTCAGCCTAGTCAACCTACTGCTCTAGATGTTTCTTTGTCAGAGTCCATTAAGAAACTCACAACCTCCTTAACTTCTTTTCAGGCTACAGTTAAGACAGAGTTTAAGAAGGTAGGTGACAGGCTTAAGCTCGTGGAGGACAGGTCTAGTGGAAATAGTGATGTAGGTCGTAATCTTCCTTCCAGTGCTTCTGGTATGGAGATTGAGGATGACTCTATTTCCATTGCTCCTAGGAGTCAGGAAGGAAATTTTTCTGAGGTTGATGAGGAGGTTAGTTCACCAGTACGTTCGAGGCCCTGTGCTTCGGGTTCTACTGGTGACCTTTCTGGTGATGAGGCAATTTCAGGAGAGGATGAAGGTCCTTCTCCTCCTTTGTCACACAGAGAATTGTTGAGGTCTAGAGTTTACGCTATTAGGCGTGAACTCTCTCAGATTCCTGTCTTCTCCTCCTCGTCAGGTTTTGGCACCTTCAGATTTCATGTCTTGTTCTGGGCTAGTTAAGGATAAACCTAAAGGGTATAAATCCTTTCCAGAATATGGTCACACGAAATCTTCCCTTGACTTTGTTAATGAGTCTATTGGAGAGTTTCATTCAAGCAAGGGTTCTGGGAATAAGTTTAATGGCTTTGGTCCTACTACTTTTCCTGTGTCTAAAGTAAAAGTTAAGGATTTTGCCATCCATGATTCCTCTCTGGGTAAAGGTTATCCTTCTTGCGACAGGGCTTATTCTTCCTTGTTGGGTACTAAACCTGTAGAAGGTCTTACCCTTAACCAGTCCCTTTGGTCTAAGTCGGAGGGTAATCTTCGACTAGCTTCTAGTATTCTTGGCACAGCAGAGCATTTTCTGGCTGCTGCTGGTTCCTTGCTGAAGGACAAGGGTGAAGGTTTTGATGAGCTCAAGACTTTTCTTCTTCAGGTTGATCAAAGTCTTGGTTCTACTCAACTGCTGTTGATGGGTACCTTGGCTAATTTCTCTATGTCTAAACGACAGGAGATTTTAGACAAGACCTCTTTGTCTGAACACCTTAAGGAGTCTCTATTATTCTCTCCTTTGGTGAAGGATAAACTGTTTGGTTTTCCTATCAGCAAGCTCCAGGAATAGGTGAACAAAGGTTCTCAGAACGTTAAGGTTAACGTTCAGGTTTCGGGTAATCAGAGGAAAGTCACGTCTGTAACTACCTCCTCTCATTCTAGTTCTGTTAACAAGAGAGGTTCTAACACTGCTGGTCAAAAAAGGCGTTCTGGCACTTCTAAATCTACTCCTGCTTCTGGTAAAAAAGCCAAAGTGGAGAAAGGTGGTAAGTCTGGAAAATGATGGTCTTTCCCCTCTGTCAGTACAGATTCCCACAGAGGAGGAGTTCCCTGCACCTCTTCCTCATGTTCCAGTGGGAGGCAGATTAACCCATTTCCTAGACCAGTGGAAACTGGTCACTTCAGACAAATGGGTTCTCTCTGTACTGCAGAGGGGTCTGGAACTTCAGTTTCAAGAGTTCCAACCTTTATCGTCAGTTCCTCTCAGTCTTTCTTTGACAAGGGATCCTCACAGAAATCTTCTGGAAGAGGAAATTCTTACTCTTCTTCAGAAGGGTGCTATAGAGGAAGTGAGTCTTCCTCTTTTTCCAGGATTTTATTCCCGTCTGTTTTTAGTTCCGAAAAAGAATGGGAAAATGAGGCCAGTGATAGACCTGTCTGTACTGAACAGACATTTGATTGTCCCTCATTTCAAGATGGAAACCAACAGGTCCATCAGGGGCTCCATTCAGCCAGGGATGTGGACTACTTCTTTGGACCTCACAGATGCTTATTTCCATATTCCTATAGCTCCTTCTTTCCGGAAGTTTCTAAGGTTTGCCTGGAAAGAGAAGGTTTATGCTTTCAAAGCAATGCCTTTTGGCCTGTCTACTGCCCCTCTAGTTTTCACCAGAGTGTTTCAGGCAGTGGTCTCTCATCTTCACAGTCAGTCGATCCTAATTCATTCTTATCTGGACGACTCGCTTCTGAAGAACAGCTCGGCTTCTCTTCTGAAAGTTCATACTCGGCAAACCATCAGTTTGATTCTCAAGTTGGGTTTCCTTATTTCCTGGAAGAAGTCGGAGATTTCCCCCAGTCAGAATTTCATCTTTTTGGGGGAACATTACAGGACGGATTTGGGCCTAGTTTTTCCTCCAGAGGAGAAAGTTCTAGCTCTAAGTCTTCGGATCAACACTTTTCTTCAAGTGTCGTCTGTTCCAGCTCGTCAGTTTCTTCAACTGATCGGGTTCCTTATTTCTCTCATGGATGTGGTACCTCTGGGTCGACTTCATATCCGTCCCATTCAGTGGTATCTGAAGGAATTTTGGCACCCAGTTTCTCAACTCTGGGATGCCTCAATTCCAGTTTTTCCGAGACTATTCCCTCATCTACTTTGGTGGTCTCAGAGGTGGAACCTGTTAAGAGGTCTACCTCTAGAACCCCTATTCCTTCTCTGACTCTGTTTACGGATGCATCAATGACAGGTTGGGGGGATATTTAGAGGGAAGGACGATCTCGGGTCAGTGGAACTCCTCCCATCTAGGTCTACATATCAATGTGTTAGAGATGACAGCAGTTCTTTTGTCCTTGAGACATTTTCAAGAATGCATTCAAGGTCAATCTCTGCTGATAGCATCAGACAACACCACAGTGGTAGCTTATCTCCAGAATCAAGGAGATTCTCCTCCTCTGCAACAGTCTTCAGACAGTAGTCTCAGTAAGACATGTTCCAGGGGATCAGAACATTTTGGCGGATGCTCTCTCGCGCAACTGTGTCCCAGTGAACACAGAATGGGAATTGCATCCCTCAGTTTTTCAGGCGATAGTGTCGAGATGGGATCGCCCTCTGATAGACTTGTTCGCAACCAGTCTGAACTGCAAACTGGAGACTTTTGTTTCCCCTGTTCCAGATCAGAAGGCATGGGCGGTAGATGCACTGAGCATATCTTGGAAAGGGATGTTCAATTACATCTTCCCCCCTTTTCGTCTCCTCACTCAAATTCTGTTCAAGATTCGTCAAGATGCTTGCAAGACCATTCTTATAGCTCCTGCTTGGCCAAGACAGTCTTGGTTTCCAGAGCTTCTTCTACTGTCTTGCGCAAGACCTCTTCTTCTTCCTTTAAGAAAAGATCTTCTCTCTCAATTCAAAGGAAGGAAAGTGCATCAGAATCTCGAAAAGCTTCATCTTCACGCTTGGTTACTGTCAGGAGATCCATTAGTCAGAAAGGATTTTCTGAAAGAGCAACCAATCGCATGTGCAGATCAGTTAGACAGTCAACAGGACTTGTCTATGACTCCAAATGGTCAATCTTCTGTTCTTGGTGTGTGTCAGAACAGATTGATCCTCTCAGAATCTCTGTTCAGCAGTTAGCAGATTTCTTCGTGTTCCTTTTTGAAGAGAAAAATTATTCTCCTTCCACTATAAAGGGATATAGATCTGCCATTGCTCGGACTATACACCTTTCTGGAGGTCCTGATTTCGGTCAAGATGAGTTTTTATCTATGTTGATTAAAAACTTTTCTATTGAACGTCCAAGACAAAGGCGCCTTGTTCCTTCTTGGGATTTGGGTTTAGTTCTCAAGTCGTTACAGTCGTCTCCTTACGTTCCTTTGGACAGCATTTCTTTGAAGTTTTTGTCATATAAATGCTGTTTTTTATTGGCTTTGGCTACGGGTCGGAGAAGAAGTGAACTCCATGCTCTCTCTATTTCCGACTCTTGTCTTCGCTTTTCAGCCGACAAGTCCTCAGTTACTCTTTTAACTGATCCAGCTTTTTTAGCTAAAAATCAGTTGAGCGATAAGGGTTCTGGCTTGATCGTAGTGCCTGCTCTTCCTTCTCAGTTTTCCAGAAGTCTTTGTCCCGTTCATATACTGGAGGTTTATTTGAAACGCTCTTCTAGTATTAGGGACAAAGATTCCCTTAGACTGTTTGTGCCTATCAAAAAAGGACAAAAAGACATCTCAGCTAAATCTGTTTCTAGTTGGGTGTGTAATACTGTCCTTCAGGCTTACAAATCTGAAGGTATTCCCTTATGGAAAGATCAGGTTAAAGCTCATGAAGTTAGGGCTGTTGCCTCTTCCTGGAGTATTTTCAATTCTGCCTCTTTATCAGAGATCTTGTCAGCAGGTTTCTGGAGGTCTGAAAATACTTTTTTCTATCATTACCTTCGGTCTATGCAACAGCATTCTGATAACCTCTATGCCTTGGGGCCTCTAGTTTCGGCGCAAAAAGTTGTTTTCCCTCCTGTGGATTCCCAGTAGTCTGTAGGGGGATTCAGCGCTTCGTCACATTCTGTTATCTAAATTTGTGATGGTAACGTATTTATTTCTATAAAAATGTAAATTTTAGAATTAAATTTTAGTTTTGTTAAATAAATACTTACCATCACAAATGTGAGGTCGACCCTCCCACCTCCCCTTCATCCCCCCTTTTTTTGGTCTGCTTGTTTGGATTAAAAAAAGATGTAGATTTGGCGCGCAGGTGCGTCAGGGGTCAGTCAGGCTGGAGGTTATCAGTTTTCTTTTGTCTGGTTTCCGGTTCATGTAAGCCGCTTGTACCTGTTATCTAAATTTGTGATGGTAAGTATTTATTTAACAAAACTAAAATTTAATTCTAAAATTTACATTTTAGTATTATAGATATTTCTAGGACTCTAATACAAAGCTAAGAATCGATAATTTACTTTCGCATTTAAAAATTACACGAACAAAGCTAGCATTATTTTCGTATTAGAAAAAATAAAATCGAGTTCGGTAAGTTTGACAAATATCCGGCTTTGAGTAATTCGATTTATTTATATTTCAGGATGTTTCTTTAAATGGAGGTTACTATATAATTTATTTTGAAATTAATTTCAGTAACTTAATTATATATTGTGTATGTATATAATGTTTCAAAAAAGTTATATGGAATCTTTTGGGACACGCAAGCTTTTGTTGTCAATTCATTGTTGGTGAATTTTGTTTTTCTTTTTGATGTCCCGTAATTGTATAAACAATCTCCATTCATTACAATTTCATTTCATCGGTATTGATCATTAAATGATTTGTTTGACTGCTTGATTCTTATTCAATTATGTCTTCAATTGGTGTCGACTTTAGTTTTTCTTGATAACATTCAATTGCATTTTAATTAAGATATGATCGAGAAAATTTATAAAAGAAAAAAAAAGAAAAGGAACATACAATGGTTTTGTACAAACACAAGCCATCGAATTCATAAAACTTTTTGACAAATTTATCCATACCATTTCTTAAAATATTACCATATCATGTCGGCTAAAAGTGATTTCCGGGCCTCGGTGGCCGAGTGGTCTAGGTAGTTCGTCAGGACTACCAATGATCACTTGCCTATCAACACTGGGGTTGCGAGTTCGTCCGTCCTTCCGTAATACAGTTACTTCACAAAGTTGAGTGCAGGGGGCATCACTTTGTCTAGATTTTAATAACACCGTATAATTTTTGAAATTTGAATAAAAAATGTGATTAGATTACATGTATACTTTTAATAAGATATTAGAAATGAAACCCCCGGGTGTCAAACTTAAACATAGTATCTTTTATATATCATCATTCATTGTATTCCATCGCTGCTCTGTTCACTATTCATTATAAAGCATCAAATCGGTGCTGTAGTGGCTTGAAACTTTCATTAGGGGTAAAAATTAATGATTTCTACGTATTGAAGATCTCACTGCAGGGATCACCACAGAAAATATTTGAGGAGCGGTGCTAACATCAATTTTTATAAAATTATAAGATCTTGGTCTTGTGTTTTAGTTCTTGGCGGCTTATTGAATTGATTTTTATCGTTTGTCTTATATTATTTTGACCACTGACCCATAAGGTAGGGGGAGGGTTGAGTACTCACAAATAAAAATGTAACGAATAATGAGATTCAACAGTTTTTAATTGAAAAAGTACATGGTATTTGAAGATTAAGTATATGTAGAATGCAATGTAAAATTGTAAAACACTGTCAGGCTTTGTAGTTGGCCCATCAATCAAATGTAGATCAAGAATCTCCCAGAATCTGTCGTCTGAAAAAAAAAGAGCATGGTTATTTTATGAATTTTCAGGAAGGACAGACCTAAATGCTTCTATCATTATTCGACAGACAGTAACCCTAAAGTTAAAATATTCAAATATTTTTGGCTCAATATCTAAAAGTATTTTGCTCACAAATTATTATAAAAATCCAGCTAAATATAAACAACTTCTAGCCCTACTAATTAATGTTTAGAATAACAAAAACTTTATAAAATTAGTTTAATACGATCACAATATAAATTAGTTTTGACAAAAAAAAAAAGGTTTTAATGAACTGGAATAAGTGATGAAGACGGCCATAAAAAAACATTGGGCTATGAGGGTCATATCTGGGGAAAAAATCCAGCGAAATTTAAACAACTTCTAGCCCTCCTAATTGATGTTTAAGATAGCAAAAACTTTATAAAATTAGTTTAATACGATCGCAATATAAATTAGTTTTGAGAAAAAAATGGTTTTAATGAACTGGAATAAGTGATGAAGACGGCCATAAAACATTGTAAAAAAAACATTGGGCTATGAGGGTCATTTCTGGGAAAAAATCCAGCGAAATTTAAACAACTTCTAGCCCTCCTAATTGATGTTTAAAATAGCAAAAACTTTATAAAATTAGTTTAATACGATCACAATATAAATTAGTTTTGAGAAAAAAATGGTTTTAATGAACTGGAATAAGTGATGAAGACGGCCATAAAACATTGTAAAAAAAACATTGGGCTATGAGGGTCATTTCTGGGAAAAAAATCCAGCGAAATTTAAACAACTTCTAGCCATCCTAATTGATGTTTAAAATAGCAAAAACTTTTTAAAATTAGTTTAATACGATCACAATATAAATTAGTTTTGAGAAAAAAATGGTTTTAAGAAACTGGAATAAGTGATGAAGACGGCCATAAAAAAAAAACATTGGGCTATGAGGGTCATTTCTGGGAAAAAATCCAGCGAAATTTAAACAACTTCTAGCCCTCCTAATTGATGTTTAAAATAGCAAAAACTTTATAAAATTAGTTTAATACGATCACAATATAAATTAGTTTTGAAAAAAAAAATGGTTTTAATGAACTGGAATAAGTGATGAAGACAGCCATAAAAAAACATTGGGCTATGAGGGTCATTTCTGGGGAAAAATCCAGCGAAATTTAAACAACTTCTAGCCCTCCTAATTGATGTTTAAAATAGCAAAAACTTTATAAAATTAGTTTAATACGATCACAATATAAATTAGTTTTGAGAAAAAAATGGTTTTAATGAACTGGAATAAGTGATGAAGACGGCCATAAAAAAAAAACATTTGGCTATGAGGGTCATTTCTGGGAAAAAATCCTGCGAAATTTATACAACTTCTAGCCCTCCTAATTGATGTTTAAAATAGCAAAAACTTTATAAAATTAGTTTAATACGATCACAATATAAATTAGTTTTGAGAAAAAAATGGTTTTAAGAAACTGGAATAAGTGATGAAGACGGCCATAAAAAAAACATTGGGCTATGAGGGTCATTTCTGGGAAAAAATCCAGCGAAATTTAAACAACTTCTAGCCCTCCTAATTGATGTTTAAAATAGCAAAAACTTTATAAAATTAGTTTAATACGATCACAATATAAATTAGTTTTGAAAAAAAAATGGTTTTAATGAACTGGAATAAGTGATGAAGACAGCCATAAAAAAAACATTAGAGCATCGACGATACAAATTGGACAAAACTTTCAAATGCAGTCAACACCACTCTTTAGACAGCTTTGTAACTAATTACGTCAATGTAAATGTTTCAAACCGGATTAATATATAAAATATAAATAAAACACAACATTATGGCATTAATAACTTACCCTGTTAACTCTTTCTCAGGATCAAAATCACGAAATGTGTAATTGAATTTTTTCACACCCGCTTATAAAATGGCGTATACCGGAAACGACCGGGTGATATCGGAGACGGATACGAATTATTTCCGCCGAGTCGCAGAAAGATCTGTCAATTTACAAAGACTTTACATATAGATTCATGTCCCCTTCATATACAGTTCCTGCTGAACTTTACTAACTTTTACACCATGTGCCAAAATCAAAAGGTTGGGATTTTGTGTTTGGAGTTATTTTTTTTATTTGGCCGCCCGCCGAAATAGCTCCGGACACAGAATCCCAAAAGGGATTACGTATCGATCACCGACGTTTGTTTTATTGAAAAACCATAGAAAATCACACGAATGACGATGAGTTCTTTTTATACGCCCGTCAAAATTTTGACGGGACGTATTATGGTATACAAATGTCAGTTTGTCCGTCGTAAACATGTCGCACCGTAACTTGAGAACAACTTATCCAAATTTCATGAAACTTAACATAGTTGTTTCTTATGATGGTCAAACGATCTGTATACTTTTTGGTGAAAATAAAATTAAAACTTTTTGAGTTACGGGACTTTGTAACTAAAACAGAAGTGTATTTTTTTCAGATGTCGCGCCGTATCTCAAAAACGAT
Source organism: Mytilisepta virgata (assembly GCA_028015205.1). NCBI lineage: Eukaryota > Metazoa > Mollusca > Bivalvia > Mytilida > Mytilidae > Mytilisepta > Mytilisepta virgata. Next base: position 9,339,047 of record CM051508.1, on the reverse strand, counting down.
TTATGATTATTGCTTAAAACTTTACACACTTCTTAGTTATATTAATCTAAAGATCTGTATACTTTTGGTGATGATTCAAACTTTTATTTTAGAGTTATTTAGTTTTTTGTAAAAAAAAGGGGGTTTCACATGTCGCGCCGTATCTCAGAAACTATAAATGATTATTGCATAAAACTTCACACACTTGTTAGTTATATTAATCTGAAGATCTGTATACTTTTTCGTGATGATTATTTATTTTATTTTTGAGTTATTGAATTTTTATTGAGCTTTTTTGTAAAAAAGGTAGTCTTTTTTGGTCGTATCTCTATTGCTTAAAAGTTTACACGCTTATGTTTTGCCGGGTTTCCATACGTTTTTTTTTTCACAAGACGACGGGCGTATTCATGCGCTCGTGGCGCAGCTGTTTATTCGTAATTGTGGCAACATGTACGTTGCAGGTAATTAGCAAAATTATGCTTTCGGTTTTTGTCTCGACCTTAGAGTACCGTCTGCTAAAAATGGCGCCAAATAGAAAGTAGTAAGTGAAATATTTATCGTAAGAATTGTGACAACGTATATATATATACATGTGTAATCTTGTTGACACTATAGCCAAGAGTACAATCTACGGAGAGTAATTAACCATAGTAAAATGCTCAACTCTGTCCTCTTCACAGACACAGGCAATATCGACACTGTCCAACATGTTAAAAATAAAATGGAATTGATAAGGGGATAATTTGGGTAACATCCCAGTTGGTAGGGAGGTCACTGGCTATAGTTATCGATTTTCTCGCGCACCTGAAAACAGCCATTTTCGGAGATTTTCAATTTGTGTTAAAAATATGAAAACGGCAGTTTTGGTAGTAAAATTAAACATAATATTTAATTTCAAAACTTTATCTTCCTAAAAATATGCGTTTTAACCAGTGTCAGTGAGTCTGAGGTATAAATATTACTGTTTAAAGTGACGTCGTTGCAGTGAAATGGCCGCCATTACAAACGTATGTGTCAAAAAACGTGCCAACTTCAACTTCAAATCCGGGAGCGGTTACTCAATGGATTTTTGTCATTGAGGGCTTAAAATTTAGATAAAGTTTTCAATTTTCTAAAGCCGTTTGTGATGGACAACGATAAATTTACATTTCGAAATTAAAAATTAAAATGTGAAAAATGTTGACTGAAAAATACGTTCCGACATCGTTTTCAACCCATCACAATCGGAACAGCTAATTCTAGATGTAGAACTTCCTTTCTGTAGCCTTGGTTTCTGTTGGTAAACAACACCCGCTTCCGGAATTGATTGGATAAAAGACTTGTTTTTCAGCATCCTTTCCTCCAATGAGTTGTCTCTCCTGTCGCCCGGATGTACATCGTCCTCCATTACGGCAACACATAAATTTTCTCTGTACGTAAACAATGGCTTTTACCGTCGCTTTTCTGCAGGGACTGACGGACTGTGAGACTAACAACGATGGACCACTGCCACGGAGGCCAATCACGTATGGTAAGTTATGTTTCAACTTCTAAAATCAGCTTTGTCCATGAATCTTTCTGACTTTGATAAGGTGCTTGACTTCGGTCGAGAAATTTTATATATAAACACTCATATCTACTTCTTTCTTATCATAGTGAATACCAATGTCCTGTGTCAACATTTTTTCATAAAACTGATGATAGTTTCTGTCACGATTCCCATAATACGGCCCTTATATGAAATTATGAATATTAATGAAGTAAATTCTCCCAAGGTTGCCGTCGTGACGTTTCAATTTCCATTCGGAACCTCTCGAGCCTGTTATCTACGTAACAATGAAAGGACAAGAGACATTTCGTTGTTTCCGGTTTCATGTTGGGAGAATTTATACTAATTTGCATAAAATTATTAGTTCCAGACGAATAAGAAAGTAAAAGAACAATATGACTACAATTAATTGAAATAGATTTAATTTCAAAGTCAGTTATATTACATTGCCACGATTTCATTGCTTATTTTTGAATTGTTGATTAACTGAAAGAACAATTTAGTTGGGGGAATTTATCCTGAATTCCAATAATTTTAATTTCTGTCTCTTAGACTTGAGTTATGGATAGTTCCTTTTATATTTGATCTGAAAACAATAATAACCGATTAGACATGAAATTTTTATAAGGTCAACTTGTTTCTTGTGTTGCCAACTGACTACAGTAATTTGATTTAATAGAAAAAAGTGGGGGGGGGGGGGGGGGGGGAAATATTTATTATAAGGGTCTCACTCCTTTAATTTAGGGTAAGGTTTAGGTCCCCAAAAGACAAGTAAATGAAGGTCATTCTAATTTTGTTATGTTTTCATATATCTTGTATGATTTACACAATTTGTTCTGTTTGTCGATTTATTTTAGTTTATTTTTAATTTTTATACTGTAAATTCAAATAGTTATATGCATTTATTTTTGCAAATCTTAACAGAAAATATTGTTACATTAAACAGAGACATATAAAACATATATATGTCTCTGCATTAAATAATGAGATAAATGTACTTTTTTTAAATGTTATTTGAAATAAAGTGACATAGAATTGTAATAGAATCAAAAGTTTTTCATCAAGAAATAAGTTGCTCTGAAAAGAATGTGGGACATACATTATCCAATCTTCATAGCGTTAAATTGTTTATCAAAAATAAAAACTTCATACTAATTTTAGAATTTACAGTAATAATTAATTTAGTTTGTCTTTTATTTCTTTATTTTCTTTTAATTTTAGTTTGATTTTGTTGATATTACAGATAATTGTTTGTAAATTATGGTGAGTTTACATTTACAAAGTCATAAATTAGACAATTGTTCTATAAAATGTTAACCAATTTGCACAATGAATTGTCTTTCTAAAAAAAACTAAAAATTTGAAACTTGTATCAAGTATATGATAAATATTTAATGATAAAAATAATTCACATATTTTCAGTTTAAGACTCATTAGATGTGCTCAAGGTTTAAAAAAAAAATAACCCAAAATTCAATTGTAAAACTGATGAAAAGAGTAATAACATAACCAACTTCAGATAGAGGTTACAGTAAAAAAAAAAAAGGATATGAAATGTGAGTCTATTGGACTGTCAAATTCTCTTTAATTTTCTATAGTATATATTTTTTTTGGTTTAGTTATTTATATATTATTTATTCTCGTTTTTAAAGATGTTTCTTAATTATGTTGTGTAATTAAAATGGTTTCAATTACAAATGATAAATTCCAGAGGGGATCCAGAGCATCAACAGATTTGTCCAGGGGTCAGTCAGGGAACCAGAAGATGTTGCTGAGACGATAAAAAAGGTAGGTAATTTGGTGAGTATTATTGATGGGGAGGCGCACCTTCCTGTCTTTCATTACTTGGTTAATAAGCTCGAGAGAGCAGATTCTAGTTTTTATTTTCAGGAATGTAAACTTCTTTACCCTGATGAAAAGATGAAGATGGAACTGGAATACCTGCCAGAATGGAGATCACTAGGACTGAAGGAAGAGGATCTCATCAACCCAACCAGTGGACGTACCCGAATGCCGGCAACACAGATGACTCGTGGAGTGGTGGTAGAAGTTTACAGGTATGTGGATAAGTATAATAAACTTGCAGGTCCCATTGAGGACCAGATTTTTAATATTTTTTTCAAGTACTTTCAGGTTAACAGAATGATTACCACCGAGAAACATACCCTGTTGATGCGTGCTATTCGAGACATGGAAAAGATGAAGAAGATGAAAAGAAACAAGCAGACCAAGCAGTTGGAAAGTTTCAGAGGAGAGATGTTTGATGCACCAGAAGGGACAGCACCTGAAGTGGATGACAGACTGGCAGATAAGTTGCGCTCCCTGAATCTCAGTGTAGGAGAGGTTTGTATACCAGGTGAGTTGAGGGGGGTGGTTGAATCATTAACAAATTCTTTATTTACACTTCAGGGAGAAACGGAAAAGTTGTTTTGTAGGAACCAACAACTTGAAGCAGAGAGGATTGAAATGAAGAAGTATGAGGACCAAAGCAAGCAGATTTCGGATATGCAGGAACGACTTGATGAAAAGTCACGACAACTGAAGGCTGCAAGAAGACTAAGAGATCACTATAAAGGACAGACAGAGAAACTGAGGGACGAGAATGGTAATCCATTAATTATTATGAAGAATACATAAACAATTAAACATCTGCAGAATAACATCAACAATATTTTCCGAATGTTAATAATAAGCACAACAGAGATAAAATCAAGCCAGTGCTTAGGAATTTAATGAAAAAAACATATTGCATTAAATGAAAGGAAATGGGGTGTAAATCAATGGTAACATTCCATAAGAAATTTAGCTAGGTATATTAAATATTGGCAAAAAAGGGGGTTTTATTGAGAACAAATGTAAAATGAGGTACCGGTTAAAGAAATATAAAGCTCATATAAATACTTACAGGTACCGGGTATTTACTAATTGATTATTATAACAAGTAATCATTTTCAGCATAAGCCAAAGAAATAGTTAACTGAGACTGTTGTAAAGGTAAAAAAATAAACATGCGTATCATCTGGGAGTGATAATAATATTGAAGATCCATAGAATTTACTTAATAATAAGATATTGATGTTCTGTAAATTTAAAAAAGACTGTTTAGCACAGCGCCAAGAAGAACTAATGGATATGGAGGAAGAATTTGAAGAAATGGCAAGCAACATTGAAGATTTAGAACATGAAAAGCTTAACCTCAAGTCACAGGTAAGATATTATAAGGGGGTGGGGAAAAGTGATTCATCTGCTTTATTTTCCAGGAAGATTGATACCCTTAAACAAGAGGTACAGTATTGGCAAGGTCAGTATTTGGAATGTCAGGAGCAGATGGAAGCTTTTCTGAACCAGAGAGAAGTGGTGACCTTTCATGATGGCCATTACACCGACACAATTAGAGAGGTATACATGGAACTGATGTGTATGCGAGTTGGGGCGAAGAATGTGCAGAAGATAATAAAGACTGTGATGGAGAAACTGACAGGGATGCAGCCACAAAGACTTCCTGGTACAACGTTTGCCAAGTATATGCTGTTGGAGGCCCGGAGTGTAGCTATTGCTCATTTGAAGGAAGAGTTACACTCTGCTGAAGGTAATATAACTGTAGGGCCTGATGGCACCACAAAATTTGGCCATCATTATGGGGCGATATCTGTTTCTGTTTCAGGTAAAACTATGTGTATGGGAATGCGTGATATGGCCTGTGGAGATGCCGAAGCCTACCAGAAATTGTTAGAGGGAATCATTACAGAGATGACTGATGATGACAACACCCTGATGAGAGAGATAGCTGTCAAGATAAAGAACACAGTCAGTGACCAGGCCAGTGTCAACAAGAAGTTTGTTACCTTGCTGTCAGAATGGAGAGAAAGGGCACTTCCACATGTTATTGGTAACTGGGCAACTTTAACAGTAGCACAAAAGGAAAGGTATATAGGAATTAATTATTTTTTCTGTGGTTTACATTTTCTTGTAGGTCTTTCCGAACAGGCGAACAAGACTCTTTCCTTGTGGGAGAGTTTAGTTCATTCCGGAGAGAAAGTTGGTGCCCCTGCAGTACCAGGAGGATACAGCAAGGCAGGTGAGTCTGGTACAACAAGGATGGTGAGAACAGTGTGCAAAGCAGTCCAGGACCGGGGATGTGAGAAGTCAGGAAAACCAGTAGAATTCAGAGATTTTATACGTACCCAGGGACAGGTAAAGGAAGTGCCCCTTGCTTCCTTTAAAGGTAACAGATTTAATATTTTATTTCATAATGCTGCTGGAGTTTATTATCTGCTTGATGATCTTCAGTCTTTTTCAGAAGAACATAAGACAGATAATAAACTCTTTACAGCAATACATGCAGATTTAAACATTTTATCTTTTCAGGCTGGAGCAAGAGCGCTTGGTATTATATCCAAGATGGTAACTGGACCAATGTGGAGGTTTATGGAAAAAGAGGGACACGTGAGTGAATTGTCACCTATCTATCGCCAAATGAATGATGCCTGCAGACGACTATCTAGAGATGCAACTGGTTTGATGAGAGGAGAAGAATTTATTTTTGAAGAAGATATGGTAAAAAAGGATGATGTTTACAATAGTCTGGTAAGTCCTTCCCCAGAACTTGATGCATTAACCTGTCAAGTTCTGGAACTTCTCTTTTCTTCCTTTCAGGTTGTATGCAGTAGACAGCTGAAAGATCATTTGGAAGGAGGTAAGTATGCTACTAATTGGTCTTGTGAGCTTATTTCAGAGACATCGACTGTTCCTAGAACAAACGTTGGGCCAGAAAGAATCTTCGCCGATTTGGACAACCTGATCCGAATGATGCCACGAGCCACAACAAATGCTATAGAGGGAATCACCATGTGGACACAGAATCACACAGCAGAATGGTTGAACAACTTAGATCCAGCTCAACGAGAACAGGTTCTGCAAGATGCCAGACAAGGGTCCAAGGAGCAACGTCAGAGGTATGTAGAGAGAGTAGCTTCTATCCGTCAGGAAAGACAGACAGCACTGGCGTCCAAGAGGGAAAAGAAAGAACAGAAGGAACAGAAAGATAGAGAGAGGAAAGAAGAATTGACAGGTAAGCTACAGGAATGTGGAGGGCTATGGAAGACACCACAGGAAGTAGACAGAAAACTGCACTCCCTGCCCATCCTACAGAGAGTAAAGGCACTCCAGACACAGGTAATGTTCAGACGCCATGTTTTAGGAACTCCGAATAAAGGTAAGCTTTTGAATATTATGGCTGCAGGTAAGTACCTGAGTGCAGACAGACTAATGGCAAATTTGAAGTGTGTGATACGTGAGGGAGAGGAGTCCAGATCAGCAGTACAGCAGGTAAGTGCAAACTCTAATCCGTTGTCTAGTTTATGTTTGCAGGAAGAAAAGGACAAGTTTCAGAGGTTAGCAGAGGAAGAACGGCAGAAAAGAGCACAGCCCCCAAAGCGACAGAGAACTTCAGGTGGAGCTAGGGCTCCTGTTCCAGATATTGCAGATCCAGAGGATCTAATTGGTAAGAGGATACAGCATCTTATTGAGGAACCAGATGGATCCAGTAAGTGGTACCATGCAGTTGTTACAGGACTTAAGGTAAGGCGTGGTAAGTATATGTATTCTTTAGTGTATGACGGAGAGAGCGAGACTTACAGTTTTCCTCTGTTGGATGACATGGAGAAGGGTGAGTTACGCGTTGTTCCCTTAGATCCTTCTTTTATTGTAGGGAGACGAGTAGACCACAGATTTAGACGAGAGGATGATGGTGAGGAATTCTGGTTTACAGGCAAGGTATCAAGTCATGATGAGTCCACTGGCTTGTACACCATCATTTATGATTATGAGGAGGGTGAGGACGAACAAGATGATGAGGAGGACGAACCTGCAAACATCTTCGAAGAACCACTTTTAGAAGATTACCAGAATGGAGATGTTCGGATTCTTTTGTAGCTTTTTTTTGCAGTAACAACAGTTTTAGTTCAGTCCTGTTTTTTTTTATTTTCAGCAAATTGTTTTGTAGGTTGGTTTATTGTAGCATCTCATTTGTGTTGTTTTCTTCTTTTTTTTTTTTAGATATCTCTCTTCGTCATACTATCAATACTCCACACAAAAAAATATCATACAAACTTTGTTAAACCATATGCATGCTTCTAATTTTTTTTCATTTCAGTAACCGTGGCAATGCTCAGGGCAAATCAAAGATAAAATCTTTGTTGCTGTTTTTCATCTTCAAGGCATACAGAAAAACTTTTATTGCTGTTTTTCATCTTAAATTTACAGGAATTTAACATATCTGCTGTATGTAGACAGTGACATACTGTTGGTATGTTAATAACATTAAACTGTTGCAAAACAATGTGCCTTTAGTTGCATCTTCACACTATTTCTATTGGTGTAGAAGAAATACTTTAAAGGCATACAGGAAAAAATTTTATTGCTGTTTTTCATCTTACATCTACAGGAATTTTACACATCTGCTGTATGTAGACAGTGACATACTGTTGGTATCCTAAAATAGTTAAGTTTTTTACTTATTTGCTATTGTTCGAATATTACTGCAGATTTTTTTCAGCCTTTTGATCTGTTTAAACCTGTCTACTTGCTTCCTTTGATGAGTGAAAGGTTAAAAATTCTGGTAAGTAGTTTTATGTAGCTGATTATAATAATACATGTAAATGGTTATAGTTTTTGTTAAATTCTAAAATCAAGTAAGTTTGGTTTTACCATTGTATGTTGAAATGAAAAGATATGGGGTATTGATCAACGAGAAAACATAAAATTATGCATACTTAAACACTTTAAATCGGATAACACTCAGAATTACATATGGAAAATATTTAACAAAAAGGAAGACAACACTTACAGGATAATAGCAGGATTATACACCAGCAGAAAATCACGACACAAAATTTTCCTAAGATTATGTTTACTACCATTCCATTTGTGAAAACTCATATATGTTCATTTTTTATTTTGTAGATGATGCATCATTGCCATTGGTGACCTTGTAAAAAAGTTGAAAATAATTAAAAGAAATATGAAGAAATTCTCTTTTTCTGTTATTCTCAAAAAGCACCAATTTATTCAACTTATAAAATCAGCTCAGTCTGTCTGTTAACGTCCACGATATTTCACTGCAACGACTTCAGATCAGTTTTATCTGAAAGAAAGGCTTTTTAGTCATCTAGGATAGAGATATTACAATATATAACTAAAATTAATTGAAGAAGAATGTGTCCTAGACATATTAGTAAAACCATATGATATATTAGCTACAACTGTAGTTGTGTGTATAAAAAAAGGGTAAAAACGGGAAAATATTTCTATTTTTCCCAATTATTTGCAAGGTAGAGGGGTGATAGAATGGTCTCTAAATCTAATACTATACCTCATACTTACTATTTTAATAGTTTTTTGTAAAGGAAAATATCTAAGGATTATAATGATACCCAATATGACTACATTAATATATGATAAATATTTTTTAAGAGCAGATGAATGAAATTTTTTGAAAAATTCTGAAAATCTTAAAAATTACAAAGATCGACCATTATTACATTTTTTGAAGTGTCAAAATCTATTTTTAATAGCTAAAAAGCATAGAATATCAAAGGTGTGGTTGCACTTTAATAGAAAAATATGCATTGACATCTTTAAACCTTTTGATTTTTTTATCCGATGTTCTTATTTTGAATTATGAGTCAAAATCGGACCAAAAATCTCGTCAATTTTTATCCTAATTTTTTAAAATTTTGAATTCAAAAATTTTTTTTAAAAATCAAATTCATGGTTTTTCCTACAGAGTACTAAAGTACCTAACAGTTAATCACACACAAAATGGTGCAGGATTTTTTTTCTAATTTTCCAATCCAGAAATTCAAAATTTTGTCCAAAAAATGTGCTAAACTTTTCGGAGGTCTTTCACGGACATTTGAAATAAAAATATTTTTAAAAAAAATAAAGATATAATTGGTTTTTGCAGTTTTTCCTGCAGAAAGTATTTAGTTCTACCAGAAAACCACATTACACCTTCATAGGGGCACAAATATGTAAGATATGGTGGCATAAATATAGGCATCCAAAACGAGGGTCTGTCGGCACATCCTTAAAAAAAACTAAGTCGGAAGTCATTTTCCTGGCTTTTTGGTTTCTTATAACTTTTTTTTTTCATTGTTGAACATATGGATATTTGACCTTATTCTGGAGCTGAAGCAGACCTCTATTGAATACAATAGTGTTATTTAGGCTTTGTTTTACTGTTATGGTGATATTTGGCCTTAAAAATGGCCTTAATTTGGCAAATTTACAACCGCAAGAAAATCGGCCAAAATTTCAAACTTCAAATTGTCATAACTTTTGAACCGCTTGACCGATTTTCAAAATATTTGGACCAAAAGTTTTCATTTTTTGCACTCTATCATTTAAAAGCAAAATTTTCTAGTTTCTAGGTACTTCAATTTTTGGCTGACCTCCCTACAGTTGGTGTACTCCCATTTGGTCTATTCCCACATGGTCTATTTCCATTTCGTCTACTGTGGAATATGGAAAAAATCCCATTTCGTCTACTTATTTAAATGAAGTGTTTTTACTAGGGAACAACAGGCATTTCCATTTGTCACAAAATTTAAGGGGGGTGCTATATTGTTAAAATATTGTTTCTATGCCTAACAAAATGTCATATGATACGTCAATCTTTATCTCTGTTGCAATGAACGATGGATCTCGAAAAAGTCGTATTGCAAATGACTAGATTTTTTGTAAAATGACTAGATACATGTACATGGTACCAGAGCTGCATCAGACCACCTGGGGAAAAAAAAATTAAATTTAAAAAAAAAAAGAAAACTCTCTCTAGTGTTTAATTTAGAAATGCACTATGTGGTCATGACTCATATTTGTTCAATACAAAATACATGTTAAATATTTTTGTAAAGATCCGATGAATAAGGAGTCCTCCTCGTGACCAGAGCACATAGATGATACATTTGTAACTTGGTCATCCAGATGCAGAGGTCACCAAGGGCAAGGGTCAATGCTACAGGACTCTTCACTTAAAAAATGGACATAAGATAATTATAATAAATAGTTACCGGATACGATTGGGATGGTCCTCCTCATGATCAGTGCACAAGGACAATTCATTTCAAGTCATCCAAATGCAGAGATCAAGGGCAGGTGCTAAAAGGCACTCATTATCTCAAGTGCGCAAGAACAATTATATAACTTGAGCATTGCCACCATTAATGACATTTTATGTTTTCTTATTGTAAACAATTGTTACGAGTAGACAAAATGGGAAATTTTACATATTCCACAGTAGACAAAATGGATAATGCTTCTTGTTCCCTAGTAGACACACTCTTATTTTAAACTAGTAGATGAAATGGGAAATTCATAAAGTGTAGACAAAATGGGAAATGCCTCTTGTTCCCTAGAAGACACACTCTTATTTAAAACAGACAATGGGAAATGGGAAATTTTTCATAAAAAAGTGTATAGACAAAATGGGAAATGCCTCTTGTTCCCAAGTTGACACACTAATATTTAAAAGGAGTAGACGAAATGGGAAATTCTTCATAAAAAAATGTAGACAAAATGGGAAATGCCTCTTGATACCTAGTAAAAACATTTAATTTTAACAAGTAGACGAAATAGGAAATTTTTCATATTCCACAGTAGACGAAATGGGAATAGACCTAACGGAAATGGTACAATCATAGACCAAATGGGAGCAGACCAAGTGGCTATAAACCATAATTAAGAAGTATCTCCACTCGCATGATCTTTGAAAGTAATTAATCAGAACCACTGTGTTATGTTTAGTCAATATAACGGATGTGAAAATAATTATGTCCTTGGGATTTTCCTACAATGTGTCTTTTTACAAACTACAATTGGTTTTTTGGGAATATCTCAGATGCTCTTAGATTAAAGTAAAAAGTATTACACTACCTTTTGTTCCCAGTAGTCGTAATTAATTATTGTCATTTCCACTTCTCAAGTGCCCCAAATATTTTAATAGAAGTGTTTTTCATTGATTTTTGCATCATATATGATTTCACCACAAATGAATGTGAGATGCAGATTAGGCCCAAAAAAAAAATAGGTGTGATTCCTGTTGCATGTCCAAAAAAAATAGGGTCGGTAGGTCAGGTTTTTTTTTCTTGTTAATTTTTTTTTTTTTTTTTTGGTGGGGGAGGGCTTGCTTCCATTGTGCTTTTGGTGTATTTTTATAATCAATCCGTTATTCTTTCAGGCTATTTTCATCAGTTCATTGTGTAATTTATATAAGATATGAAGAGTCAGTGTTCAAAAGTCACAGAAGACCAGGGTTCTCGCTAAGGTGCGTACGTGCGTCCTGGACGCGCTAGAATTGGACTAGACGCGTCATCCTTCAAACTCGTGCGTCCCTGGGATGCATGTAGATCTAATCAGCTGTGCCTGAAGCCCGTTATTTTCATTAAATATCTTGAGCCGCCATTTTTTTTTTTTCTTGGAGATCAAAGGGGGGAAGGGAATGAAACGACAAAAAGTAAGCAAGCTAAAAAATGGCGGCAATCGGAATTCTCGTGATTTTTCATTGGCCACAATGTTTATTACAACCGGTAACAATATGTAGACCTCATTTAAAAATAAATTTAGCGGCTTATCTATGTACAAATGGAAATTTTGTCAATATTGATTATTAAGGTGTTCAAACAATGTCAATTTGAGGATTTTAAGAGTATCTTTGAGAAAAAATAATAGTAAAGATTATAGATAAATAAATATTACAAAATAAAATGGCAATAATAAATAAGTTGTGTCAAAAGTTGCAAAGATTTTTGCTCATATCTGTAACATAAATTTTCTTCCAAGTTCAGAGCACCACTGCATAAGTCCAATTTTTTTTTTTTTTTTGAAATTTCAAATTATATTCGTCAGTATGTTAAGGCAGTTCATGATTTTAATTAAACTTTAACAATAGTACAATAGGCCTTCCATGGTCAAAATCATGCAGGAGTGTACGTTAAAAAAGTGGCGATGAGTCCCAGGACTCATCAGGAAAAATTCTTAGTGAGAACCCTGGAAGACATGGCCGTGATTACCAGCCTATACAATTTTCAAACTTTGCCATTATAGCCGGCCATTTGTTTTATATCAATCACAGTCAACAAAATGCTTTCTTAATAGAGTTAAAAATAGACCCAGACTATTTTGGGACATGCTAAAGGAAGAGCTTATTTTCTGATCACAGTGAAAATTACCGACATTCTTTTTTTTTTGTGGAAAAAAGTTGGGGTCTGAGCCAAAATATAAGGGTCGGTCGGGCAACCGGAAACACACCTATTTTTTATTTTGGCCTTATGTGCAAGTGCTATTTCCAAATATTTGATCCTCATTGACTTTTGAGACATATCAAATTGTTATTTCAAACTTAAAGAATAGTCATGAAGTCCAGAGTTTTTCATTAAGAAATCAGTTGCAGACACTTGTGAGACACGCAGTAGTAGAAATTAAATTCAGAATTTAGGGTTTCATATATAAATATGATGTACTGGTTTTGATTAAATTGGCATTAGAATTTTTAACTTTCATAATGGATGCCAATGATAAAGTCCGAGGGTGATGCATTACTTTTGCCACAATGTTTTTACCCACCAACAGTGGTGCCTCATTAACATGCCATGTCTTTGGCAGAATATTATTGTTACAAATACTTAAAGAAAAAATTACATAGCAATCAAATTAGAAAATTATTGGTTTTAATTTGAAAAAAAAAGGTTTAAGAATTCCAAGACAGAACATGGATGAAAATGAATTTGAAAGTTGCAAAACAGTGATAGATACCGATTCTCAAAAGGGCTGCTAAAAACCCATATTATATAAATAATAAGCTCTATTGTTCAACAGTTACAGCTATTTTAAAAAATTCTGTGATAGAAAACTTTTTATTAACATTAAATTTTTTTACTTCAGACTTGCCTTGTCTCCACTTGAATGAAACAGTGAAAGAGTTCAGCATTATGAATATAGAAAAATGGAAAGAAAACAAAAGATCAGTGGTTTGTTTCTTTTCTTCAAGATAAGAAAAAATAGTTGTTCTTTTCTAAATATTTTACTCGACTGAAAAAAATCTGGTTATAAGTAATAATCCCTATGAACAAAGTTCAGGGGAGCATATAGGAATCACTTTGTCTTTTTGTCTGTGTAGTGTTTGGCTCTGAATGAATTAAATGATAATATGAAATCCACCAGAGGGTGTGTCATGAGAAAACAATTGCAACTTGCAAGAAAACTGGTCAGCACATGAATGGTTGATGCCGTAATACTTTGATAAAATTAATATGAATTGATTGAGGGTATGACTTTGTAAGTTTTGCTTAAAATAGTCATTTGCAGCATTATCTACATGCATTCTATATATTTACACATTCTGTTTGCCAAAAATTCATACAGCCTATTTCCGGAAGTATTCTAGTGATACACATTACTTTTTATGCCCCCCCACGAATGTGTCCGTACATCCGTACGTATGCCCTGATTCGGTTAAGTTTTGCATTTAGCTCCATTTCCCAGAAACCTATAGTAATATATCAATGATATTTCACCACTACAGTCCTCTTGTATAGTACAACACAGTTCAGCAACACTTGGGTCGCTATGACCTAGATTTTATGCTTCAGAAACTTTGTTTAATTTTTGCGTTTAGGCTCATTTCTTTGGAACTAAATATAGTGTATCAATGAAACTTCATCAGTGGATGTGCCTTGGGTAGTACTGAACAGTCATATGATAATTGGGTCATTATGACCTATATTTATGCTTGAGTGACTGGTTAAGTTTTACGTTTAGGTTCATTTCTTTGGAACTAAGCATAGTGTATCAATGAAACTTCATCAGTGGATGTGCCTTTGGTAGTACTGAGCAGTCATACAATAATTGGGTCATTATGACCTACATTTTATGCTTGAGTGACTTGGTTAAGTTTTAGGTTTAAGTTCATTTCTTTGAAACTAGGCATAGCGTATCAATGAAACTTCATCAGTGGATGTGCCTTTGGTAGTACTGAGCAGTCAAACAATAATTGGGTCATTATGACCTACATTTTATGCTTCAGCAACTCTGGTTAAGTTTTGCGTTAAGGTTCATTTCTTTGGAACTAAGCATAATGTATCAACGAAACTTCATCAGTGGATGTGCCTTGGATTGTATTGAGCATTCGTACATGATGACCTACATTTTAGGTGGGGCATCCGTGTCTAGCCCAATTAGGTACCTCCTACCTTAATAAAATATGTATTTAAATTCAAAATTAATATAATCCACATATGTCTGTTCAAGATTGTGTTTAATATTTATATATTAAGTCACTTTTAGTTGATGGCTATGAGTGATTGCTTGATTTATTTGTCCTTGTGCTATATGGTGGTGGCCAGTTTTTATTGGTTGAGGAAGCAAAAGAACATGGAGAGAGTCACTGACAAATGGCAATCTTTATCAATTAAGAGAGTCAAACACAACTTGTGAATGTCTATGAAAAAAAGTTAATATTATTTATCCAATGTACGAAGACAAATATGAATTTCCAGTCATGATAAACAGATTAAGACTTACTATTCTTAAATCTGCAGATAACTCTGATTTTTTAGCAGAATTCTGTTTATTGAAACCTAGATTTGTCCATTGTGTTTAGTATACATATAGTAAAGTTTTGTCTTCCTGCATTTATGTTTTTTCCAACCCATCCATGTGAAATTTGAAAATTAATCACTTTAAGATTTATGTTTGTAGAAATAAAAACAGATGTTGGTCTCCTATTAGATTGCTTGAAATGCCAGATAGATAACCCTTCTGCAGTTAAACAAGCCTTCAGAACTCTGGCAGCTATATTTTGTAATGTACAATCAGGTAAATTTTATTCTTTGAATTGATAGAAATAAAGAGAGGGAGAGAAATTTGTAAATCAAATGCAAGTACCAGTAAAAATATGGCTTATATAGAAGAATGATATAATTTCCATAAAAAATTACTGTGAAACACTTATTATTCGTGTTACACCATTTTTCGTGGATTTCATGGACAGCCCAATCCACGAATTTAAAAACCCAGCAAAACATATATGTCAGTCGCTTTCATTACGAAGAAGGGGCCTCGGTGGCCGAGTGGTCTAGGTAGTTCGTCATGACTACTAATGATCACTAGCCTGTCAACGCTGGGGTTGTGAGTTCGAATCTCACCTGTGGCGGGGTGTGTTCGACTCCGATCTTATTTGACAAGGATTACCAGTTTTCCTACCGAAGGTCGGTGGTTCTCTCTGGGTACTCCGGCTTCCTCCACCAATAAAAACTGGCCGCCGTGAAATAGCAAATGTGCTGAAAACGGCGTTAAACTCCAACTAAACAATATTACGAAGAAAAATCAAAATGCTCAGGGTCGTTGCCAAGAATACTAGATGATCGTTTGATGTACATTCGAATGAATAACCATGTATGATGGGAAATTTAAGTGCTAGGCTAGTTTGCTAAACAAAATGGTGTATGGCTTTAGATTATTAATGAAAATAAATAAATACTTAAACAGTGTACAAAATGGTGTGTGCGTTATGTTTATTTTTTAACAGTTTGTCACTCCCGTTAAAGTGTTCATTTAAAGTAAGATTTTCCATGATATTTCTCAGGTTTGATTACTCAGTTAAGTTTTAAAATCTATATCTGAATTACCTGATAGCATACATGTGAACCTCCCGACGGGAGTACAATAATCCCGTTTTCAGGGTTCCCCTCCTGTCCTCCCGTTGAAGAGTAAAAAATCCCGTGCAGAAAAAATTTCATGAATGAAATTTTTCAGTCGCTATTTTTACTATTTTGTTTACAAAATTTATCATTGAGATCGTAAAAACCCGAGTTTTTTTGAAGTCGTAAAAACACGAGTTTATCGAACGTATCCGGTGTAACTGACACAATATGTGGAGATTTTAATCCTTGCTTAAGGCTAATTAACAAGTGATAATAGTTTGATTGAACAATCAAAAGGTGTTGATATATTAATTACTTCTGTTTATGGCACATGCCAAGGATGATTAAAGGTAAATACTGATAAATACCGGCATTGATAGAAAAATGGAATGTTGTTGTCTAAACATTTATCGGAAGTTTTTGATGCCGAGGAAAACATTTATTGTATATGAAAATACTGGGAAAAGGAATGGTTTCAATGTGAGCTGTTTGCTACACAAGCTGACAGAAAAATCATATAAGCAAAATGTTTGTTATGCACACCATTATGTGTTCAAAATGCCAAAACGACAGTTATCTCCGTCTTCAAAGACACCAGCAAAACAACAGAAATATTTGACAAAGTTCAACAATGCTTGGAAAGCTGACTTCAAATGGTGCCAACCCAGTTCCAAGGGCCAAGACCAGGCATACTGCACCTCTTGCAAAGTTGACCATGCATACCCATTGTTATTCTTTGTTAATTTATTATTTATTTCTTATGTAATAAATGTATAGCATATTTCTCTCTTATATCTTAGTTTTACGATGAAAAATATGTCGATAAAAAACCTCCTGATCTGAAGTCCAAACTCCTGACCAAAATTTCCAAATCTCCTGATCTGAATTTTACAGTCCATCACATGTATGTGATAGTTAATTCTTTGGCTTTGTTTCTAACTTGGGTAGCAAACATTATTATTACTATTATGTTTTGTCACTAGTTAATATTAATCAAATCTTGAACAAACGATACCGTTCATCTGGTTTATTACACTTGAAAGTAAATCTGTTGCATAATAGAAACATCTTTTATTTTCAACTTTCGATTTTGAATGCTTTGCACCAATAATAACTATTCTTATTTTATTTTATCTTAATTATAACTATTATTATGGTCTTATGTTATTTTTTTTTTCTTTTGAAATTTGAAATCCATGAAATTAAAAACCCACGAATATGTCTTTTTTCCCCAATCCACGAAAATTGATTTCAAAGAAAATGAATGAATTCACAGTATGTTATTGTTGATGAGAGTTTACTAGCTTAATTTACTTGGACTCACATCCATCATTGATAAACCTTAAGACAACATGGGCAGTTTTAACCCAACTTATACATTTGATCAATTTAAAAAAAAAAAAAATGAACAGAGATTTTTAATGAATTTCATAAAATTAAAGAATTTAACTTTTATAATTTCAAAAAACAATTTAGCATTTTTGAAAATAAAGGGGTTAGTCTCATTCCTACACTGCATTCATTGTACTTGGTAGTAAACATTTTCTTCTTAAAAAATTTTATTTTCAGATGAGGTCAAAGATTATTTTAGAAGTCTAGGAGGACTTGATTTCATTGTGAATTTCAACAAAAATGTCACTAATGTGGAAGTCAAAGAGTCAGCATTGTATTGCTTAGGATGTGCCATAGAAAATAATGGTTTGTAGTTAGTTTTTTTTTAAAGTATAATTTCCGTATCCCATAAGAAATTTCCTTTTTTCACTTTCTTTGGAAGTTTTGTTAATGTGATGAATAGGTTTAGAAAATGAAGATGTACTATTCATTTTAAAACATTGTGAAGATGGCCAAAAAAAAATTGTTTAAACACTATTAGAGATTAGCAGTGTATTTGCATACTTTAAGATTTGATTTGCATTGTTTGGTTCATAATAAAATTTCTTTTTGTCATATGTTGTTCAGTTCAAATACTGAAATAAGGATTTAATTTTTATACTGCCAGACCAAATCTTTTCCTTGCTTTAAACGCGGTGGTCCTTTTTTGGCTATAGTTTCCAGCTTAAATATACATTGTACTTATTAATACGTATATTAAATCATTTACATGTATATTTCAGTTTATTCCCAGAAAGAGATGACTGTAATGTCCCAGTTTGTGACCTTGCACAATATTATGACAGATGAAAAATCCACACCAAGATTAATGCATGCTGCAGCTTACTTACTACTTACACTTGTATCAAACAATAGTAAAGTATTGTGTTAAAAAATCTTTTCACCTTTGATGTTATAAGCCTGAAGTAAAATATAGTAGGTTCTCACACACCTCTGCAACAAAATTTGGGTTCCACAGAAAATGTGTATTATATGTTCCTGGAACAATTTTTTTTATCATAAATGTTAAAGAGAATAAATCTACAAATGAAATTTGTTCCATTGGAACTAATTTCATTGGAACATATTTTGGTTTACACCTACCTACCCCAAATATCATCAACATTTATGTTTGCAAGAAACAGGGTTGTCATGCACCCGGGAAAACGGAAGAAGCCAGGAATTTTATTCGAGGTGCTCCCCGTAGGGAAAACACGAAAAAATCCGGGGAAAATCCTTGAAAGTTAAAATACCAGAAGTTTAAAAAAAAATTGAAATACCTCCCTTGTGCTCTTTGATTCGTCCCTCGGAAGTTGGTACCTGTATGTTAGACAGGTACTCATGAACGCATTTCGTGGGACGATACAATGGGGCGACTTGAATGAGGTGAAACCTGAATCTCGATTACACTTGATGCAAATGGTCTTGAATGTTATTTATCAAGTTCAATTTCAACCCTGAACCACAATTTCTCATTTGTATTTATCCTTGAAAACTACTGATAATCCTGGAAAAACCCTTGAATTTCATGTCTCAAAAAGAGTGGCAACCCTGCTTAGAAAATACTGAATATTTATGTTAGTTTAGTAAAGTTGCTGTTATAAGGGCTTTTCCATTAAAATGCATATGGGAGGGTAGGAAGGAAAGTTTTATTATAAGACATGGGTCCATATGACTCTGATGATAGTTCTGTATTTAAGAAATTTTTTGTACAAATTGTTGAAATTTAGCTCTAGAATTATGGTCATTTCTGTAAAAATTTGATAGTTAAAGCCTGTTTGAGTATGTGGTATGTTAAGTGAATGAATAAGTTAGGTTAATTTATTAAAAATAAATGCTTATAAAAAAAAATTATAAATGTAATATACTCTTCCTGTCTTCATCAGTAGTCGGTAAAAAATGGCGTAAAAAACTTTGGGATAGGCACAGAAATTCAATTGAGGTTGGCTTACCAAAAACACAGATTTTTTAATTTAGACCGATTAATTGTATTCATAAAGTAAATAAAGGAATAAATATAAATTATCTTTTCAGGTAATGGACAGTCTCTGGCAAAGAAAAGCCTTTGTTTATCAGATCTGCTTGCTCTATTAAGGTATGACATTAATGTTCATAAATATTTTATAGCCAATATATATTTGGAACAGATTTTGAACTTCGCCCAGGCACTATTTCATCTTATCACATTCCCATAATTTTGAATTTACTCAGTATATTTGTATCGCCTGCGGAACGCATGGTCGACACATAGGGATCACTATCTTGCGTCTTGCGTCATCACACTTTTCTTCTATCCTCAACTACTTGTAAACCGCTCAAAGTGTCTCTGTGCATTAACCTTAATGCAAAGGTGTGCATATATATTTGATTTTTAGAAAATATAAATTTTATTTTCTGTAAAAATTGACTTTAAAAACTTACATTTTTGAAAAAAGAAGGGGGGTGGGGGTGTGGGGGGACGGCAGGCGACACGTCTTCCTTGGAAGACTCACACATTTGTAAAAATTTAAAGATAACCAAAAAATAAATCAATTATAATATGAATTAGAGAGCTAATGCCACCCAGTCGAAAACAAACAAAGAGCACCAAATACAAATTTTCAACTATTTTTATGATTTTGTTTATCATATTGTTCTGAAATGTTTCCTGTACATGTATACAATGTGTGTGTTATTAATAGAACAGCATTACCACAGACAGACACCAAAGATTGTTGGTTTGAGGATGCTGGTACAACAAGCTTTGAACTTTGGTCCAGTGTTGCAACTGCCTTGTGTATGTGTGTCAATAATCCACAGAATGGTTAGTATTCAGATACAATGACAGTAGAATTGGCAGAAGTGAAAGCCTCAATTTCATAAGAATTGTACGACTACAGTCAACCCTATTCAAGTTCATTGATATATTATCATCCCTGACCACCCCTCAAAAATCAGCCAGACCAACATTTTTTTATTTTTCCATAAAGAATTTTCATAATTATTTTTAGGTCCGTTTCCGGTAAAATCTATGATTATTTCATATAGTCTATTTCCGGTCCATGAAAAATAAATGATTCATACATGTTGTATCCACGAAAATAAATGAATCCACAGTAAGTCGTATTCTCTGTATATCAAAGTCTTATCTTTCATTTGTATGTATGCTTTGCACACTAAGTAAGACAGAAGTGTTCTTTTTACCTCTTAGAAAATTGGATAAAAAACATAAATATGCAGCCGATTATAATCAATAGTCTGTTGGTTTACATCAACCGATAGTAATAGATAATCGGTTGCAGATATAAAACTGTTTAAACAACACTATTAAATTCTGTATTTTTCTTAGAGAAGTATAAAATGTTTTGAATTTATTTGGTGTCAGATGTTGTCTGATTGTGTTTATATGTTTCAGAGGAAAATCAAAGAGTGTGTGGTTTTGTCCTACCATTTATATTCACCTTAATAGAACAGTACGGGGAAGATGTCATAAAGCCATTGTTATCAGTAGTCCGATTCACAGTGTCAAATAATGGTAGGTCACAATACTAAATTATTTTTTTTTTTACCTGCATTGCTGAAGGAAGAAGCAGGTATAAGAGTCGGGTCATTACGTCTGTCAGTCTGTCTGTCTTTCACAGAATAAGAATTTGTTGAACTTGCTCATTTTTTTAGGCTCATTTGGTACGAAGTGTACCTAGTTTGTTTAATCTGAAACTCTAACACCATAAATCCAGCACTTTTGAAATTTTGCACACTTATTCTGAACACATTGTGCACTTCTCCTTTCAGAGTGATTTGAGAATTGTTGTTTGTTTAGTTGGGGTTTTATGCCGTTTTCAGCACGTTTGGCCAGTTTTATTGGTGGAGGAAGCTGGAGTACCCGGAGAGAACCGCCAACCTTTGGTAGGAAAATTGGCAATCCTTGTCAATTTAGATCAAACACACCCCGCCACAGGTGAGATTTGAACTCACAACCTCAGTGTTGACAGGCTAGTGATCATTAGTAGTTTTGACGAACTACCTAGACCACTCGGCCACTGAGGCCCCTTTGAGGATTGTAAAATTTATCATTTATTGAACTAATTCATATTTAGGTAAAAAATGTTTGAAGGGTACCTAGTTTTAATCTGAAAATCCCAAAATCTTTCAAAATGGTATATAACTTTTAAGCCTTTCGGAAACTGAGAACAGTAAAATGCTAAAAATTCTTATATTTGCATATAATTTAATATTGAATGTAACTCATCCTTTGATTGGTCAAAGTTTTTTTGTCAATCATACCATAGACTAAGTTCTTTTATACTATGACATCATTAAAGGAAATCCCGATGATTTAGACGTAAAAAAAAACGTAATTTAATTATAAGGATTGGCAGTAAATTTGTTTTCAGTCTATTCGAAATAACCTCAATGCACATGGTGCACACTTTCAAATAACACATGGGTTATTTAGTGTGCCTCATGTGATTGAGGTTATTTCTGCATAGATTGAAAAGAAAATAAGAGTCAATCCTTAAGCGACGTAGGTTCATTCAACTTACTGGTCTTGTTTTAAAACCAGATTTGCCAACATAAATAAATCATGTTAATAGTTTGGCAATATGCTATTTATATTGTGGCTGAGCAGTAGTTTGCTGATGACTTGTGTTTTTTTTTTTGTATTTCTATTTTTAAGAATGAATTTTTGATCAGACTTAGAAAAAAAGATTAGGTAGAAGACATTTCAGTTTAAAATTGAATCATTACTTTTATTAGTCATTAAAACATCAAAGAACACGTCTTGTATGATTTTTAAAGAAAGGGAGATAACAGGAAAGGTCTGCAGTGTCACGTCAATCAACATAAACAATAATATGGAATTGATCAGGGATCATTTTATTCTGTTTCGTCATGGAATTCCATTTTTGAAATCCTGATTTATCCATCCTGATTTCATTATCACACATAGTAAAATGGCTTACGGTACAGCGTTTCCATTTTTTTTCCTGGTTAGCAAAAGTTATCCCAATGATAGACATAAAATATCAAAATATTGATATGGTCATCCTGTTGGTATCAGTGATGAGGAAATTTCAATAATGGGAAGAGGGTTTTACTGGGATATATGAACATTTCTAATAGGAAACAAAAATGGAATTCATGATAAACGAAAAATAAAAATTTGACATGCTCATTGCATTTCATCAGTTTGCCAAAAACACATCAATTAAAAGACCTTCAAACTGCAAAAAGTGTGCACAAAAATAACCCTCTATCACACCAACACAGAACCAGCATTATATGTGAAACGTTAATTTTTCAAAACGATTGAATAGGTTAACTATAGGTGCATTCGGAGTTCTGCCAATGGCAACTATGGCCTAATACCAGTGGCTACAAATTGTTACCAATGGTTGCCAGTGTTACCAATTGCAGAATTATAACTACGAACGATGGTTAATGTTGGGTACAAATTCCATTGGTTACCATTGGCATCAAATGGGCTGTTTTCTTTATTTTATACCAAATGCAACTATACAAGTTCCATGGAATATCCAAAATGTCGCACAAATTTGCAGTAGCCGCATTAATTCGCCACAATAACAATATTAATCAATCCTGGTTGGATTTGTATCACCAACAATTAAGCTTAAAACACCAAGATGGGAGGTACCAAAAGTTGATTGAAAGTAGTAATTTGTAGTTTTTTCTGTCAATATCTATTTGAACGGGTATTATTTTTTCCTACAAATCGCAGACTGTAACTTTATTTGCCATTTTGAATGACGTTGTTAAAACTACCCATGCTCTAGTGTGTCTGCACAAAAATACCAGTGGTATCCAATGGTAGCTATTGGTAAACCATTGGTAATTTACCTTACCGACGGATATCATTGGCAGAACTCCAAATGCACCTTGTGTTTACTTCGAAAGGAATAATTTCAGAATTTATCAACTGACATTTTCGACTGAAATAATTGAATATATTTTTTTTCATAGAGACTAACCAGACACAAGTGAAGAGATGTGGTGGACTGACAGTTCTATCAGAAAAACTTACCAAATCTGAGAAGCATGCCAAAAATACTTTGTCTGTTGCTATCGTCAACACTATAGATGCTTGTATAGCTGATCACGGTAGGAACATTTTCTGTGGCAATATACCCTGTTTGATAATTAGTACCTAAAAACTCTTTGAGTGGTTCAGGCTGGTAGTAAAGGTTTGATCCTGGTTTTCTAAAATTTAGCTAATTATAACCCCCACAAAGTTTGTTTTTTTTGGGGGGTGGTATATATAGGGATTACCCTGTCCGCCCGTACGTCTGTCTGTCTGTCCATATGTCTTGTAAGTGTAACTCCTCCTAAGCCCTTCAACGGATTTTGATGACACTTTGTATGAAGGTTGGGCATCATATGTAGATGTGCATGAAGCAAGGTAATTGTCGACTGGTGCTTGCAAAGGAGGTAATCCAACTTAAGGGTTTTACATGTTTAAAGCTTGTAAGCTCACCTCCTAGTATTGCACGCAGGGGGTATCACTCAGTGAGGTCACTCACAGTTCTAGTTGACATTTTCTCTGAATTCCTGAATTTCCCTGAAACATTAAATTCTGTATGATCTACTACTTCAGTATTTGAATTGAAGAAGATGAAGAAATCTTCACATTCAGAATGTATTATGAAACCATGGTCAAGTCTAATAAACAGTTTAAGAACTAGAGGTTGAAAAGAAAAAAAGGTCTTGAGACTGTCAAGCCATCAAAAAGTGATGAATTAATTTCATCTTTGCATAACAATCAACTTTTTTCATGTACTAGACCAGGTCTCGGGGGACTAGGGAGTTTGTCATGACTACTAATGATTACTAGCCTGTCACTGCTGAGTTTGTGAGTTCGAATCTCACCTGTGATGGAGTGTTTTCTACTCCGATCTTAATTGACCAGGATTTCCAATTTTTCTACTGAAGTTTGGTTGTTCTCTCCGGGTACCTTGCCTTCCTCCACCAATAAAAAGCTGAAAAACTAAACAAATCATGCACTATACCATCAGCCTAGCTAGGGTACAATTTTTTCTAGACTGAAGAGAAGTATTTGTTAAAAGATCAGTCAGACTAGTGTTGTTTAATATTAATACCAGCGTGAATTTTACTAGACCATGACTTAAGGCTAGTGGCTAAAGGAACAGATTGCATTATTTTTAGAAACTACTTTTATGTTGATTTTATCATATAAAGTTTGAATGTAATTACAGGAGAAAATGCTGAAGAAATTGGAAGACTTGGAACTGTAAAAATCATGGTCAAACTATTGAATACAGACAAACTGACACAAGGAGAAAAATTGCAGGTGGTTGTAACATTAGTACATGCTGTAGAATTGTCAGGTAATTTTGTGGTATATTTAAGGCCATATGAAAAAAATATTTGTTTCCAGTGAATGTGGTAAAGTTTTTTTGTTGTTAAAGTTATTAGAGTCTCTAGATAAAAGTATTTAAAGTTTTTAAGTTTTTTTCTAAATTCCTACCCTATACCTTCTTTATAAGAGCATTTAAACCGAAATATTGGCTAAAGTTCTTTTGTATCCAAAGTTTCTAGGATCAACATGGACTGAAATTTTCAGCTGATTTTGTGTTAAGACTATTCCATTAAAGTGAATGTGGGAAGGTAGGAAGGGACTTTCAAAATACACCCACAACCAACAAAACTTTTTAGATAACATTAGATACATCTGATAGGCACACACTAAAAATATCTCAGGACCTATAATAAAACTTCCCTTCCTACCATCCCACATTCATTTAAATTGAATAGCCCTTGCACTAATAACTCAATTTTTGGCAGTTAATTTGAGTGTCTAGAGTTATTCCCCTTTCAACAGTACAAGATATAACAATTTAAAAATTTCTAAGCTATATTTTAGTTGTATTCAGGAAAATCAGATGAAAATATGATTCATTTGGATTCAAGATTCGTAAGCTTCTGATTTTCTAGATTTGTGCAAAAGTCTGAAAATCTAATTAAAAATTATATTTGTTATGGTGGGATTGTTGTTATAGTTGTTCACCTTTGTTAATAAAAGTACAAGATATTTTTAGGCCATACCAAATTGATCTTTAGTTCTTTGGATTTTGCCGCTTCATTTTTCAAAAATGTATTTTTCAATAAATTAAAAATAAGAATGATTCCCATTTTTTGCAATATTTTATTTATGTGCCGAACGTAAATTTTATTTGCACTCGAAAAAAAAACATGTTCTCAAGAAAAGAAAAAAAAATTAAAATTTCACCTGCTCGCACCTAAAGAACGAAAAATTTATTTGTTGTGGCCTTATCTTTATGAAGTAAAGAAAATGTTGCATTTTGAAGTATCATATGCCATATGAATAGATTTATCTTATATTTAGGATATCTTCTAAAATATGTAAGAGTTTATTGGGGAATGTTTATGCCACTTTCTGCCAATTGGCTATATCTACTTGTGGTGGAAGCTTGAGTTCCTTTAGAGAACCAACAACCTTTGGCAAGAAAACTTGTCAATAACAATCGGGTGTCTTAGCATTACCACAGAGTAGGCTCCAACACAAATCCCCATAGTTGACAGGCTAGTTATCATTTGTCATATGAACTACCTAGACATTTAAGATTTAAATTATATTTTGACAGATGAAAACAAAAAACATATCTTAGAAGAGTCTGGATTGTTTGCCTTAATGAAGAGTTTGAATGACATAGAATCTGGTGATGATGAACTCTTTAAAGCAATCAAGTATCTTTTGCAACTTAGCACATGTAAGTACTCATTTTTTTGGGAGACTATTTACAATGTAAACATCCTTATTCTGTACAATTTAAATCTGGTACCTGAATATGTTGGTAGGGAGTTAAAAATCAGTTCAGACAAGCCTTAAACTTTAATCAACAGCCATTCTTGGTATGAATATTACTTCATTAGGCCACACCAAATTAATTACTTGTTTGCTGAACCGCCAGGACATTAAAAACGATCTGTAAGAAAAAAATATGTTTTTCTGTCGCCTACATCCAATTCCGGATTTTGTAGTAAAAATTTTAAATCACTTGAGCATTTGAATGAAGGCTTCAGTAATCGCAATATTTGAGCGATAAAATGACCTAAGTAGTAACTAATGACAGGCCATCGAGTATATTTGTGGCCCCTTTTGTATCCCAAGTAAAGATTTTGCAACCTACAACAATGTAACATGGCCATTCATATGGAAGGGAATTACCGCCATAATGATAACGATATATTCTTGTTGTATTATTACTATTCTTATTCCTATTATTGTAATTGTCAGCTGTATTATGATAAATCTTATTTTCTAATTTCATAAACATCTAATTTCTATTTTATATTATTAAATTTCTAAATTGTTACAGGCCGATTATTAATTTTTTATTGTAACTTTTCTACTTTCATGCATAAATTTTTAAATTTTATTTTCCAAAATTATACTTTTAAACTTTACAACCTCAAGCTTGTCAAATCCTGAAATGAAAAAGATCAAATATCCCGTTTCCATAAAAAATACACGAATTAGAATTTAGAACTTAGAACTTAGACGAATAGCAATCAGCATATTGGAATTTAGAACTTACGAATTGGAATTTAGACGAATGCGAGTTAGCATAATTGAGTTGGCATAATTTAATGTCACATTATGACGATCAGTGGCGCTGTCGTCTGTACAATGAATCTCCCTCATCATGTGACCTTGTTTACGACAACTAGAACGATAGCTGAGGGTCTTAAAGAGGGGGTATGAGAACGAACAACGTGAAATAAAAACATTTTCGCTGAAATCGAATCACGAATAATAAGCAACGTTCTAAGGAAAAGAAAACGGACATATACAATTTTTTTTTTTTAATATTCACTTCTTTATTAAATTGAATATTGATGGAACTGATTAGCCTATATCAGAATTTCCCGTATCTTCAATACCGTAACACGTAAAATAACGAATCGCGGGCAATAAAAAGAACTGGAAACGCCCAAAGATCGAAAACACGAGAAATGAAATGGGGAAAACGCATGGGGCCGTCAGATTTACGGCTGTGGTTCACTGTTTACCCAGTAAGTTTTAAAAGAAATATTGGATGGACACTGGTGGATTTAGAGAAGTGGAAGGGCCCGCCCCTTTTTAGCCGAGACCATATATTATGTATAAAAGTCCCATAAAATTATCCCGGGTCTCCTGTTGTCTTCGGGGCCTGTATACGATATTTATTGTGGGTAGGCCTACTCACAATAACTATCGTATTTTACAGGCCCTATGCTTTTTCACTAAAGAATTGTCAGATGCCGTGACCCGGATCCGACACTGATCACAGGGCTCGTATCAATATAGTCTTTCGATCACCAATCATTACTGGTTGATACGAGGGAAGGGGGAGGCTTTTCATAAAACTTTTCATATTGAATCCTTGAAGTCCTCAGTGGGTGATGTGAAGCCCCCGGAATTTCCTGGATTTTCTGAGATAAATTTTAGCATAAAAATAAAAGTTTTATGCCCCCTGACAAAAAATTGGGGGTGGGGTGGGTGTATATGCCGCTTTGTTCGTCCGTCTGTCTGTCTGACCCAAAGCAAATCGTTTCCAGATGATTACTCAAGTTTCCTTAAACCAATCATTCTGATATTTGAACACAACGTTACTGGCTTATATTAAAATACAGGTCAAGTTCTATTATGGGAGGAGCAAGGATCCCAAAATTTAAACCTCACCCCTGTTTTCTCATAGCATTTTTATAACAGAAATTGACCTGTGTTTTTTTATAAGTAACATTGTGTTCAAATATCAGAAGGATTGGTCAAAGGAAACTTGAATAATCATCTGGAAATGGGACAGACAGACAGACGGACGAACAAAGCGGCATATTCCCCCCCCCCCCCCCCCCCCCCCCCCCCTCCTCCACACCCATTTTTTTTTGTCAAAATTTATCTCAGAAAATCCAGGAAATTCCGGGGGCTTCACATCTTGGATATCCAAAACGGCTTCGCCCTGGACCAACTGAGGACTTCAAGGATTCAATATGAAAAGTTTTATGGAGAGCCCCCTCCCCTTTCCCCAGTATCAACCAGTAATGATTGGCGATCGAAAGACTATATTGGTACGAGCCCCTGTGATCAGTGTCAGATCTAGGTTTTCGAAACGTTGGGACACGGCATCTGACAATTTTTAGTGAAAAAGCGTAGGGCCTGTAAAATACGATAGTTATTGTGAGTAGGCCTGCCCACAGTTAATATCGTATACAGACCCCGAAGACAACAGGAGACCCGGGATAATTTAATGTGACTTTTATACATAATTTTATATATGGTCTCGGCTTAAAATGGGGCGGGCCTTTCCTCTTCTCTAAATCCACCAGTGTCCATCCAATATTTCTTTTAAAACTTACCTTGTGTAAACAGTCAACCGCAGCGCACCAGTTATGAGGGAGGTAACGTACAGCGTGTTTGAACTTTTTTATTTATCGTGCTGCGTTTTCCCCCATTTTATTTCTCGTGTTTTCGGTCTTTGTGTGTTTCCAGTTCTTTTTATTGGCCGTGATTCCTTATTTTACGTGTTACGGTATTGAAGATACGGAAAATTTTGATATACGTTAATTTTAGAAATACATATGTAAATTATATCAATATTTAGTACCATCATTATTCAGTGTAATTAAGAAGTGAATATTATCTAAAACAATGTATATGTCCCCTTTCTTTTCCTCAGAACGTTGCTTATTATTCGTGATTAGGTTTCAGCGAAGATGTTTTATTTCACGTTGTCCTTTCTCATACCCCCTCTTTAGGACCCTCATATATCGTTCTACGTAAACAAGGTCACGTGATGGGGGAGATTCATCAGACGACAGCGCCACTGATCGTCATAATGTGACATTAAATTATGCTAACTCGCATTCGTCTAAGTTCTAAGTTCTAAGTTTTAAATTCCAATATGCTGATTGCTATTCGTCTAAGTTCTAAGATCTTATTCATGTATTTTTATGGAAACGGGATATTTGATTTTTATCATTTCAGGAGTTTGACAAGCTTGAAGGTGTAAAGTTTACAGGTACAATTTTGGAAAATAAAATTAAAAAATTTAGGCATGAAAGTAGAAAAGTTACAATAAAAAATTAATAATCGGCCTGTAACAATTTAGAAATTTAATAATATAAAATAGAAATTAGATGTTTATGAAATTAGAAAATAAGATTTATCATAATACAGCTGACAATTACAATAATAGGAATAAGAATATGAATAATACAACAAGAATATATCGTTATCATTATGGCGGTAATTCCCTTCCATACATTCAGATGTTGAAGGGTACCACTCATTTGAGGGTTTGTTCCCAACCTGTTAAAGATACTAATGGAACATCAATAAACCAGCTTTCAGTCAATAGTAAATTAACACATGTATTTTGGACTGTTATTATCTAAAAAAATTAAATAGAAAGAAACATCAAAGATACACTCTGGTAGCCAGCTTTAGACCAGCACCATGCTACTCATTGCATTTAATTGTAGTGTAGGTTTGATTAATAGCTGATAATATGAAGAAAAATAATGTCAGATTAGTCAATCTGCTATCATTGAAAAAAAAAAAAATTTAAAACCAGAAATTGTCACTCTCATGTATAAATTCTTCTTCATGCGAAAAAAAAATTCTGAAAAAAAGAAAAGAAATCGCGCGTTCCCACAGATGACCAAATTGTTTGAGATCACAAAATTTGAAAAAGCGAAAAATGCATATAAATATTTTAACGCAATAATATTTTCGGGTCTTAAAAGTGGATTTATCATTCTTCCTTCTTCTTTAGCTCACCTGGCCTAAACAAAGTTTATGTTTTTTGTGCCGATATGAAATCCAAGATGGCCGCCACCACGGGATACATTTAACATAGGATCCTATGGGAAATACATACAAACATCTTCTTGTCAGAAACTATTTGACAGATGGAAGTAATATTATGCCTGAATGATCAGATAATGGTCTCTAATAAAATGGATGCTTTTGGTGCCAATCTGAAATTCAGCATGACCCCAAATGTCAACAAAGATGGCCATCACAGCTGAACTTAGTTAAACATAGGACTCATTAAAAAAAATTCTGATCTGAGACCAATTGAACAATTGGGACCAGAATTGGCAACAATGGTCATTAGATGTTCCCCTTTCATAATTGTGTCCGCTGACTTGGCCTGTCAATCAAGATGGCCACCAAAGCTGAACTTACTTTAACATAGGACCCTATGGGAAAATTTAATTTGCAGTCACCATACCTTAAACTTGGCCATTTGGACACCAAACTAATACCTACAATGGTCTCTTTCAGAATTGTGTTTGATAACCTTGAATGTCAACTAAGATGGCCACCACACCCTAACTTTGTTTAACATTGATCCTATGTGAAAAATAGCCAAGATAACTGATACACTTAAACTATCAGTCCTGCTGAAGGTGGACAAGTTAAATCTAGGTGAGCGATACATGCTATTGAGAGCCTCTAGTTTTAATGGTTTGTTGTTTTACAGCAAAAGAAAGCATGGAAGAATCAAAGAATGAAACAACAGAAATGTTAGATCTCCTGAAGAAAACTGAAGAAATACACAGGTAAACTTCAAAGTTCGCAACTCTTTTAGCAACAGTCCAGTTTTTTCAGAATTTAGTAGGTGTTTTATTGATCTGATAAATCCATAGTAAATATTACCCTGGTTCACTTCTTTGTTAAATTCCTCATTTCCAAAAAATTAGGGAAAAATTTAAAATTGATTATTTGAAGTTGAGCAATTTGTTGAATTTTTTTTAATTGAAAGCTGTCCCAGAAAATTCTACTTGTAGGTTATTCGATATCAAATAAGAATTTTTTTGTTCTTTCAAATTTCTCAGTGAAAATATGCCAGATAACTTTCAATGGAATCCCAAATTTTAGTGGCGAAGTAATATGTCCAATTCTCGAAAATATAAAAGGTTAAAGGTTAATATTTGCCTTAAAGATTATTTCATAGGGTATTCATTCTATTTCCAGAATAAATTCACTTCTCAATGCTTCAGATTGTGGCATTATTTATGACAGCTTAGTGCTGAAACCGGTAGGAATTATTTTGTGCTACTTTCCTACTCCGTCAAAATTGCACCAGCTATTTACCAAAGTTCATGAACGGAACAATCTTGTCTGAAATAATAATATGATGGAAGTTGTTTTTTTGAAAATTGGAATTTCCTTCTTTATAAAATCATTCTGCCCCTTATATTCCTCCCCCCCCCCCAAATTAAACACTATGTTGTTACATTTGCCTTAGTGAGATGATATTTGTACTTGAAAGATTGGGAAATGCATTTCTTACAACAAAAAATTAATCTTTTTTTTCAATACAGGAACAGTGGGTTGGTATTGCTGCATAAAATTAATGAGCTGTCTGAACGACTACAGTCTTTTGAGGAGGAAAGTGCAAGAGGCTTTCAGCAGCTGACATCACCAGTATCATTTGAAGAATCTTTCTGCCAAGGAATTAGACAAAATGTAGACCATGGTGGAAGATACAGTTGTCAAAATCCAAATTTGACCCCAATTCAACAGAATATCGAACAGCATTTTATACCCACAGCATCAACACCTGTACATATTCCACAGTGGGGACAGGATGTACAAAATTTAGCAAGTTTTCAGCCAACATATGAGAATAATTATGTACCTTGTAATGCAACACGATCCAAGCACAATATGGTATCACAAAGTCAGTATGATGTTGTATGTCATAGGCCTAATGCGAAGTCATTTCTACTTCCTAACAATATCTTGCCTGGTAACAATAGTATGTTCAGAGTTGCAACACCTAGAGAAAACTATGGTGAAAATTTTACAAGACCTGAAAATAATTGTCCGGCAACTCTAACAAGTGTCAGTCGGTCACATGATCAAAGGAATAGAAGTAGAATAGACTGTATAGATAGTGAAGGACAATCCAGTACACCAAATAGAAATAATCAAAATGTACAAAAACCATGTGACGAAAATGAAAATATAAAATCTGCTTACCGCAACGAAGTTGAATTGTCAAGGTTAAATATGTCGATTGTTGATAACTTGAATATACCATTGTGTGATTATAATCAGTATATTATAGATGATTCGATAGATGGGCATTTTTATGATAAAGGATTGAATAGTGGATCAGTATGTGTAAGAAAAAGCACTTTTTCACATACAAGGCCAGAGTATGGAGCAGATACAGGAGAAAATAGTTGCTCAGAATTGCGAAGAAAAAATGATGATGTAGTAAGTTCTGAAACATGTAATATAAATGAAAAGGTAGACACTTATGCTTATAGACAAAATTACATGGAATCTTCAGCCTTAAAAAGTTGTAAGGAGGTCTTTGACTATGATCACCAGAAAAATATTGTCTCTCAATTTACATGTATTGGTAAAACTCATACAAAAACTCTCAATAATGTAGATGAAGAGCTACATGTAAAAGGTGATAAGGTTGTAAATTGCTTTAATGAGATGGAAGGTGATATGAATTTTAAACGTGGCAAAATTTTGAAATGTACAGAGGATATGATTGAAAATGAGGGCTATGGAAAATCAGAGGAGTCAATTCATATTGCTGAAACTATCATTGGTAAAGAACAAAATGTTGGAAAGTTACTAAGTCATGTGGTGGAATCAAGAGGTGACAATATGAAAGGACCAAATGACAAGGGACAGTATAGGGTAGATTTAAATAACAATGATGTGACGGGTATGGAAGATAACATTATCAAAAAGGGAAAGGACCTCATTATTGACACACAAAACGATTCTGTGTTTTTAAGTGGACAACAAGAGAAAATTAACTCAATGAAAAAATCCAAGAAATATGAAGTAAGACTTATAGAATCTAAATCTGAGAAGAATGAAAAAAATTCATGTGGAACAAATAGAATGTCCATTTTGTCTCACGATACCAATGCCACTCTAAATGGAAAGGATGTGACTTCACAAAGTGATTTGTCTCTTACGTCAGGACGTAATATTTTATCTCAGAATGACATTGCTACTAAAGATGGAAAGACTGAGAATTTAGAAAACGATTTGCCTGATGTATCAGGACAGAATAATACTCTTTTATCCAACAGAAAACACGGTACCATGGTAGATAATGTCGATTCTAATTCTGAAAAATATTTAGTTGATGTAACAGTTAATATTCCTTCAAATAGTATGAAGTCTGCTGACTCAGCATTTACACATACAAATAGTACCAATGACAACAGGGGTAGACATTTCAATGAACAATTTAAAATACCAATAGGGAGGGCACCAAAGAGGAAAATCAGAACTTCTGTACGTCGAGCACAACCTTTTTGGAAGTGTGGCTCATATTCAGATTCAGACTCGGAATGTAACAGTTCAGGGGACGAGTCTGTTTTTGATATGGTGCTGAAGAAAACTGCCAGACAAAACACACATGTACCAGATAATGACAAAGATACTGACTATATACCTCAGAGAACAATGAATAGCAGAAATACTTGTATGACAGGTAATGTAAAATTTAGAATATTGGGTTCATACACAATATCAAAATAAAATAAAAATGCTGTTGTGAACAAACTTATAATTAGAAAATTGGTTTTTTAAAATCTTCATTTGGTTTGTTTACCAAGAGAAAAAAATCTGGTTATAGTTTGAAAATTTAGATGGATGAATGAATTATTGTTTAATGCCCAGTGGAAACCATTAGGTGCATATCGGGACTAGAACATTTTGATATGATAATGAATATGATCCCAGCTTTGTACTAGAATGACAGGCTGAGATTCAGTGTCAGAAAACAAATCTCATTATTCTTTTTATATAATATTTAACAAAATTGTTCATGCATGAAATTTAAGAAGAATAAAAAGGTGGAAGTAATTTTTTGCGGTTTCATGAATGACATTATGATAATTTCATTCATTAAATTGATGCAGATGAACAAAAAAAAAAACGACATAATTTCATTCTTGACACTAACCGGATAATTTGTCGATGATACTGACATTATCAGTCTGTTTGAATCAAAGGGAATGTACAAAAGTTATCAATAAAGTTGTATAAGTGGTGATTTTAAAAATTGGCACAAAGGAACGAATGAAATCAAGTTTCATGCATGTTAGATAAAATAAAATGTGTCTTCTGCCATACATTTATTATTTTAACAGCCATCGCAAATCCAAAACTCAAATGTTCATAGAAATGAAGAGATTCATTCAAAAAATATATGGTATATATATTTAAGCATTTCATCCCATTTTAAAACATTTCAATAACTCTAAAACATGTATAAAATATTTATTTTCAGGTATTCAAAACCTTGTCCAGGTTGATGTTTTACCATCAAATCCTAAAACCTGCAATCCTTCATCTGTTTGTTCTTCACCAGGTAAGGGACAACAGCAAAAATGTAGGATAAAAAACATAATTCACACAGTTTTTCAGTGGTATCATTTGCTTTTTATTGCTTCTGTTCCATAGTGTTTGGTATTTATACTGTTTCAAATATTATTATCACTGGTGAAACTAAGTAGTTTACAGCAATGTTTGACTTGCTAAATTTAGAAAATTGAGTCTGGGTCAGTAGATGCTTGAAAAGTACTTTTGATATCATATATCAAATTTTATTTTTACGGAAAAATACCAGAATGGTGGTAATTTTTTTTCCAGAAATCAAATAAACTTGTTCTGGCAACTTTTTAAGTGGGACAGCAGTGTCTGAGAACCAGATATTCAGAGCCCCAGATAATTATTTGGTATCGAGGGGTATATACTTCCAGGTTTTTAAGACAGATGAGTATTTAACCTCCAGACAACAGGATCAAAGGTGTAAAAAGAAAAAAAAAGTATTTAGCGTAATGAATCCTGTTTTCACCCACATAATAATTCTTGTTTTCTGTACCATGTCCTGCAAATGCCGACTTCTGAAAACATGTATTTTGAATACTGTTCAAAGACAGAGACAACCACTTTTTATGAAAAGAATATCTTATGACTTATGAATATATCTAAGCAATAACGCCTTTATCAGTGTTTATTTTCTAAACCTGTGTGTAGTTGTTTCAGACTGAGCATAACTTTGATGATCAGAAAATATTTCTGAAGTGTATCTGCCATTTGTTATTGCGTAAATGACGCCGGTATGCACCTTATCTGGGGTTTGAAATTTAAGTTTAGATGGCCTTATCGGTAAAGCTGTGATATTTTTTTTTGTACATTGAAAGAAAATCAAAGGCAAGCAAAAACTGAACTGGACTCCCAGACTTTTCCATTTTGCAGATTCACTCCATGCCTACTAGAATCTTGTACTGTGTACCATGTGATATTAAACCTTCTTATTATTTTTTTTCCAGGTTCATCATGTACAGATACTAGCTGTTCTACAGTTGACTCTCCCCCAAGTTTTCTACAGAACAATTGTCCAGGTATGTATAGAGTAAAATAAATGCAAGGTAAAGCAATTTTATAGCAAAATGAAAGGATATGGGAAATGCACAGCATCTAAATCAACATGAAAATGATACCAAGTGAAGACATTCTGAAAGGTCTTGATTTTTATACGCCCGTCAAAATTTTGTAAAAAAAAAAGGGGGGTTGGGGGGCATAAAACTTCACACACTTGTTAGTTATATTAATCTGAAGATCTGTATACTTTTTCGTGATGATTATTTATTTTATTTTTGAGTTATTGAATTTTTATTGAGCTCTTTGGTAAAAAAGGTAGTCTTTTTTGGTCACATTTCCAGCCGTATCTCTATTACTTAAAAGTTTACACACTTATGTTTTGCCGGGTTTCCATATACATCCCACCAGCAGCTCCACTAAATAAAGGGAGATTCCAAAAACATTATGTTTTTTTCACAAGACAACGGGCGTGTCATGCACTCGTGGCGCAGCTGTTTATTAAATAGGTCATAATTAGACGAAAAAAAAGAATATGTTTCCTGCTTCCTCATGTCATGGCAGAAAAAATAATCTTGAATTTTTAATTTTTCAAACATATTTATAAAGAAAATATTTTTAGGTTGCATTGGTTCTGTCCCAGAGATGTCCTTAAACAGCAGAACTTACAACATTGTCATGGAAACAGAGTCTTTCACCTGCCACCATCATAGGGCTATTAGGGAAATAGAGAGGGACTTTCTCAAAACGCTACCTCGTAAAGTACAGAACAAGCTTGGAAGGAAAAGTTTTCCATTGGATGTAAATGAAAATAGGAAAGGATTAGATGTTTATGATTTCTATAGTGAATCTGAGGAAGGACAGGTGTGTTTCAGAGATCTTTAAGGATTGACTGTAATTTTTTTTCAGTCTTTAAAGAAATAACCTCAATTTACGTGGTGCACACTAAAAAACCAGCGTAGCGGGTTATTTGAAAGTGTGCACCATGTGCATTGAGGTTATTTCGAATAAACTGAAAACAAAATTACTGTCAATGCTTATAATTTTATTCCAATGGTGTTTTGACGTCTAAAACGTCAGGATTTCCTTTAATGATGTCATAGTCGAAAAGAAAATTTAGTCTATGGTATGATAGACGAAAAAACATTGACCAATCAAATGACGTGTTATGTCCAATATTAAATTACTTGAGGTTACCATAAACTTGTGCAGTGTGGTGAAGCATTTTTCTTGGTCTTTGTCCATAAATGACCATGATTCTCCAAAAAGTTTTGGATGTTCCACAGAGTTTCCTGGGTTTTTTCTGGACATTCGGTCCAGTAAAGAAGCAATAATTACTGGACCAAGCTTTAACATTATTGGACATTAGTATTTCATACCACAGAATTGCTAAGATTCTCACTGGTCATTTGGTTCAGTAATAAATAACATTTTACTGGACCAAACCATTTATTACTGGACATTGACACATGTCTGACAGATCTAGGGAGTGACTGTGTTCCATACAACATAATAGCAAAAATCTCAGTAATAATTGATAAACTTCAGAAACACAATATACCTAACTTAATGCCACATAAATACAATGAAGTGTATTTCAACTTCAGAACGATATATATACATAATTACACCTTATATAAATCCTGGATTCTAATTGGTTGATTGCCGGTGTATTTCTTGTATATCTTGGCAATTTCAATGTCCTTCCCTTTGATATACATGATTTCCCCCTCCACTGGGGTATATGAAAAAATGTATGTACACTTTTTACCCTGGATATACATTTTTAGCTCACCTGGCCATAGGCCATGTGAGCTATTGCCATCACTTGGCGTCCGTCGTCGTCGTCGTCTGTCGTCGTCGTCGTCGTCGTCTGTAAACTTTTTCAAACGTTAACTCGTCCTAAACTACTGGACCGACTTCAACCTAACTTTGCAGAATTGTTCTTTAGGGCATCTGGAAAATTTCTATCGTTTAAAATTTTTGAAATGTCGAAAAACATGGCTGTCGTTACTATAAATAGAACATAGGGGTAAATTGCTGTTTTTTGCTAATAACTCAAAAACCGTTACAGATATCGAAAATCTGACGGGGTAAAATTGATCAGCATGACAAGATCTACCTACCCTGAAATTTTGAAGGAAATTCCAAAACCCATTTAGGAGTTATTGCCCTTTTTTCACATTTTTGGCTTTTTTTATGTTATTATTTCAAAAATCTTCTTCTCTGAAACTACTATTCAAAATCATATGAAACTTGGTAAGATTGTTGCTTAGGGTACCCTGCATAGAACTGATGTGGGGATTTTTGATTCGTCGAAAAA
This sequence comes from Mytilisepta virgata, assembly GCA_028015205.1. NCBI lineage: Eukaryota > Metazoa > Mollusca > Bivalvia > Mytilida > Mytilidae > Mytilisepta > Mytilisepta virgata. The sequence goes on along the minus strand of CM051508.1, from coordinate 9,300,744 downwards.
CATGGCCGCTGTTACTAAAAATAGAACATAGGGGTAAATTGCTGTTTTTTGCTAATAACTCAAAAACCGTTACAGATATCGAAAATCTGACAGGGGTAAATTTGATCAGCATTACAAGATCTACCTACCCTGAAATTTTGAAGGAAATTCCAAAACCCATTTAGGAGTTATTGTCCTTTTTTCGTCAAATTTTCATAATTTAACATTTTTCGTCATTTATCTCCAAAACTATTTGAGATAGAAGTGAAATGTAAATTTGAAAAATGTTTGCCATGTTGAGATCTACATACCCTGAAATTTTAAAGGAAATTCCAAAACCCATTTAGGAGTTATTGCCCTTTTTTGTCAAATTTTTAAAATTTTAACATTTTTGCATTTATCTCCAAAACTATTTGAGATAGAAGTGAAATGTAAATTGAAAAATGTTTGCCATGTTGAGATCTACCTACCCTGAAATTTTGAAGGGAATCCCAAATTCTATTTAGGAGTTATTGGTTTGTGTAATTTGAGGTCGGGTTCTGTTACATTTATTTAAGGTTCACCCTTATTCCTGGTCAATTTTGTCAACTTCCTGCCAGGACTACCACCATCAGGGAATATATTTTAACATTAAACCTTATGAAAAATAAATCTTCAACAAAATTTCCCTGAACAATTGAACCAATTGCAACAAACTTGGTTAAATAGTTGATTAATTGTCCAATGAAAACCAGACTCCAGGTGAGCGATACAGGCTCTGGTGAGCCTCTTGTTTACACTTGTGAGCCAAAGCACATTAAAATTCAATTCTGAACACTTTGAGTGTGATCTCTCTTTGTCATTGCGAAAATTAAATAAAACAAAATGTTGGTTTTTGTAGATGCAGGCCTATCGCAGTATTTTTCATCCACTGAATCATTATCACATGTAAGCAATTCCATTAACATCTTCTAGATATTCGGTGTAATTAAACAGATATAAAATGGCTGGGGGGATATATTCAAAAAATACCAGTCAAGAGTCTAAATTTCCCTTGCCTGACAGTTCGTGAAATTTTTCAGTCTCTATACCTGTATTTTTTTCATATACCTCTCCCTGCCATTATATATCTGTTCATAATCGCTGCTTTAAACTTTTGGTTAGGTCTATTTTTGGAAAAAAGAAATATAATGTATGGTGATGATCTATTATGGTTCTGAGACCTCAAGACATCCCTATGACTTTAATACTCAAACAGCCTGAGACCTCAAGACATCCCTATGACTTTAATATTCAAACAGCCTGAGACCTCAAGACACCCCTGTGACTTTAATATTCAAACAGCCTGAGACCTCCAGACATCCCTATGACTTTAATATTCAAACAGCCTGATACCTCAAGACATCCCTGTGACTTTGTCATTCAAGCAGCCTGAGACCTCAAGACATCCCTATGACTTTAATATTCAAACAGCCTGAGACCTCAAGACATCCCTATGACTTTAATATTCAAACATCCTGAGACCTCAAGACACCCCTGTGACTTTAATATTCAAACAGCCTGAGACCTCAAGACATCCCTATGACTTTAATATTCAAATATCCTGAGACCTCAAGACACCCCTGTGACTTTAATATTCAAACAGCCTGATACCTCAAGACATCCCTATGACTTTAATATTCAAACAGCCTGAGACCTCAAGACATCCCTATGACTCTAATATTCAAACATCCTGAGACCTCAAGACACCCCTGTGACTTTAATATTCAAACAGCCTGAGACCTCAAGACATCCCTATGACTTTAATATTCAAATATCCTGAGACCTCAAGACACCCCTGTGACTTTAATATTCAAACAGCCTGATACCTCAAGACATCCCTATGACTTTAATATTCAAACAGCCTGAGACCTCAAGACATCCCTATGACTCTAATATTCAAACAGCCTGATACCTGAAGACATCCCTATGACTTTAATATTCAAACAGCCTGATACCTCAAGACATCCCTATGACTTTAATATTCAAACAGCCAGTGTACATTAGTTTGTTTGTTTAGTTGGGGTTTAATGCCGTTTTCAGCACATTTTGGCCTGAGACCTCAAGACATCCCTATGACTTAAATATTCAAACAGCCTGATACCTGAAGACATCCCTATGACTTTAATATTCAAACAGCCTGATACCTCAAGACATCCCTATGACTTTAATATTCAAACAGCCAGTGTACATTAGTTTGTTTGTTTAGTTGGGGTTTAATGCCGTTTTCAGCACATTTTGGCCTGAGACCTCAAGACATCCCTATGACTTAAATATTCAAACAGCCTGATACCTGAAGACATCCCTATGACTTTAATATTCAAACAGCCTGATACCTCAAGACATTCCTATGACTTTAATATTCAAACAGCCTGAGACCTCAAGACATCCCTGTGACTTTAATATTTAAACAGCCTGATACCTGAAGACATCCCTATGACTTTAATATTCAAACAGCCTGATACCTGAAGACATCCCTATGACTTTAATATTCAAACAGCCTGATACCTCAAGACAACCCTATGACTCTAATATTTAAACAGCCTGAGACCTCAAGACATCCCTATGACTTTAATATTCAAACAGCCTGATACCTCAAGACATCCCTATGACTTTAATATTCAAACAGCCAGTGTACATTAGTTTGTTTGTTTAGTTGGGGTTTAATGCCGTTTTCAGCACATTTTGGCCTGAGACCTCAAGACATCCCTATGACTTAAATATTCAAATAGCCTGAGACCTCAAGACATCCCTATGACTTTAATATTCAAGCAGCCTGATACCTCAAGACATCCCTATGACTTTAATATTCAAACAGCCAGTGTACATTAAACTTTTATCACACATGTATGGATTTCAAGTAAAAAATTTATCCAATATATTTCTACTTTCATATTTTTTTCTTCTCTACAAAAATTTTGGTTTGTGCACTACTGTTATTAACTGTATTGGCCCTGGTGTAGGTTTGAGGGTGACTGTATTTTTCGAACAGAAAGGAGGGTTGAGGGGATATACAGCTGTTTGAGAATCTATATAGGGCTAGTACAGAAACAGCAAGTTCATAAAAACTTAAGTAATCTGATTTAATAGTATTATTTAGTAAAAGTAAATATGTATGTTTTAATAGAAAAAATGTTTTTCTTGAATGAGGTTTCTTGAAAAATTCAAATTCTTCATCCTCTATTATGACATAATAAGAGTCAGGAATATTTAAATGGTTTTAGCTTACACCACCAGAGAAGAGTGACAATGAAAGAAATACATGTAAAAGAAAATCCCAACCTACACCTCAGAGGAGAAGAAGAGTTTCTTTTACAGAAGAAGAAATAATAAATTTGTTGAGTGGAGTGAAGAAATTTGGAAAAAGCTGGAGTTTAATCCTCCAGTCTTTTGTATTTAATCCATCCAGAACAGCTGTTGATTTGAAGGATAAATACAGAGGGATACAGGTATGTAATTTCCATTGATGAAAAAATAAGTAGGGAAAGTTTAAATGTATCATTTCTCATCTGAATCCGAGAAAAGACAGGTACATTTGGGATGATATTAGATAGAGATCATCACCTTTGATGGAGCAGGACATGCTTACTCTTCCATAGCACCTATTGTCACACCGGGAGCACATTGCTAGTGCTTTAGTTTCTGTGCGGTCTTTTTAGCTCACCTGGCCTAAAAGGCCATGTGAGCTGTTGCCATCACTTTGCGTCCATCATCCGTTCATTTTTCACATTTCAATCTCCTTCTTGTTCATTGGATGGTCCTCTACAAATTTTATGTTTTTGGTTCTGATCAAAAATTCAACATGGCTGCCAGGACCATTTATGCATTTATAGCTGACATTTAAAAAAATCTCTGAAACTATAAAACCAATTGAATTGTTATATTGCAGGAATGATCCTTTCATGGTCCTCTACAAAGTTTATGTTTTTTGTGCCATCTGAAATCCAAGATGGCCGCCACTATGGGAGACATTTAACATGGGATCCTATGGGAAAGTAACATACAAAAATCTTGTCAGAAACCCTTTAACAAATGGAAGTCATACCATATCTTTTGTTGTATTGGTCGCTATTTTTTTCTCTGGGAATTTACCCTGCGTCTTAAACAGAGGTGTGACTTTTTTCAGATATTTCACCTGGTGGATGAAAAAAGACAAGATGAAATTTTTGTTACTTTTTAGCTCACCTGACCTGAAAGGTCAAGTGAGCTTTTCTCATCACTTGGCGTCCATCGTCCGTCGTCATCGTCTGTTAACTTTTACAAAAATCTTCTCCTCTGAAACTACTGGGCCAAATGTAACCAAACACGGCCACAATCATCATTGGGGTATCTAGTTTAAAACATATGTCCGACCACCCCGTCTGCCAATCAACATGGCCGCCATGGCTAAAAATAGAACATAGGGGGTAAATGCAGTTTTTGGCTTGTATCTCTGAAATTAAAGTATTTAGAGTAAATTTGACGGGATAAAAATGTTGATCAGGTTAAGATCTATCTGTCTTAAAAATTCAGATGAATCAGAAATCCCGTTGTTGGGTTGCTGTCCCTGAATTGGTAAATTTTAGTAAATTTTGCAGTTTTTAGTCCAGCACTGGTAGTTTTGATAAAAACTAGCTGTGCTGGAGTATTGTTAAACGACGATCTGTTGAGCCAAAGTACCACCAATCTGCAAATAGTTCCTATGAACTCAATGCAATTTTAAATCAAGATACAATGCATGGGTTGCATGCAGTTATTCACTGAAAAATAACACATATAGAAAGATAACTCTATCGAATAACAAATGGGTGTTGGAGAAAACTGTTTTGAGTCAAGCAAACTTAAGCGTATGAATATGAAAAAATACAGAAGTGCGAAAGCGAGGGAAATTCAATTTAATTTACTACCAAGATTGTCTGTAATGTTGTTACCGGCTGTTGACAGTCAGTAATTTTAATATTTTCAGTAATTTAATTACTTTTTTTCAGTCCTCATCGAGTGTTCATTTTGTCATTCTTTAACCATTTCAACCATTTACTGTATTAAAAATAGTTGTAATGAGAACGATTTTAAAATATATTTTATTGAATTGTTCTCTACCTGGAAGTTATCTTTCGAAAAGAAATACGAAACAAGTTCGGAATGGACTTGTGTATTCACGTTTCTCAGAGGAATAAATTTGAAATATTTAAATGAAATGATTTTTTTTTTAGAAAACAAATCCTCTTATTAGGTATTAAAAGGTTATGGTTATATATATTCTAACAAGACGAATGTCAAAAAACGTTGAACACGTGTATTAAAAATGATTTGTGAGATGCTCCAAAACTTTTGGTCACGTGTTGCGAATTTGTCAACAGATGGCGGATCGATTAGAGTTTGCTACCGTTTTCGACTTTGACATTAAAACAGCTATTTGAAGGAACAAGAAAGATAAATTTTTGAAAGCAAAATACAATGCCAAAAGTATGACGTATTATTATGTTTTCCCGTTCTTAACATGCATACACCAGGTCGACCTTGTGCCAAAATTGTGGGGTCAAAAATGAGGACGGAACGAACAAATTCTATTTTTTGGACTATTTTCCATTTGTACTAACCATTGTTGTGTTTTGATGTAAAAAAATTAAGATGACTATGTGTATGTATTGTAAAAGTCCAAATTGACAGTCAGCTGTTATATTTATCCACCCTCTCAAACCCCTTAACATTCAAATAACTATGAAATGGTTGAGATCTCAACTCTAAAGTTATTTTGGTTCTCCTTATAACAAGACGCACATTCATTGGTGTATGAGGGGTACCTATGGTTGGTCTCTATATATTTGACAACATCGAGATTCCCACTCTATAATTATATCTGAATTTTGAGTATACTTTAATTTGTGAATTTTAGTTTCAGTACTTTTAGTATCTTCTTAATAAGAATCCAAAGATACCAATATTAGATTTAGTAAATTTACACTATGCTGTATACGACACATTTCAAGGAGTTACCTCTCATCAGCAGCATTAAAACCGAAACATTTGGAAGACCAAAAACCAAACTTATATTAAACAAGAAGTACTCAACCAAAAATACCTTATCTTAAAGTTATGCAAAATGGTAGAGATTTTTTTTTATAAAGGACCCAGTGAACAATTATACATCTGTTTGTAGTAATTCAAAATCAATTGCTAATAAGTATGTCTGAAATAATTCATTTACATCCATTTTTTTTTACTTCGAGAAAAGAAAATTGATTCGTCCTTTTAAAAATTCTTTTTACAAATCAAGTAAATATTAATGTTAGCATCAGTGCTGGACAAAAGCACTTCCTGCTATGTTTGGTTATTATCTTGGTATAAGGGAGGTAATCCAAACACATTTAAAGTAAAATGTTGTGTATGATTCGATTACCTCCCTTACGTTGCTTGTAAATTATGTATAAAGAAATGTAGATTGTCTTGGGGTGATTTAGTAGCTGTCAATTTATTTTTAGAAGTTGCTGTTAATTAATATTAATTTTAGCCATATGTCATTTTCTATTTTAAGACTTGTATGATGTATTTAAATGGGAAATTATGTTTGCAAACTCCATGAGAAATTTGAATAGGGATTATGACCATATCCTGAGGTAAAGGATTTTTTTTTTGGAAAAAGGGAAAGGGGGGAGGTGAAAATAAAATTTAGGGGGGTAAATAAGAAATTGTGGGGGGGGGCAATTTTTTGTTTCAGATTTCAGAAATTAAAAAGAAAATTTCTTCAAATATTTTTTTTTGCAAAAAAAAGGGCGGGGGCGGAGTACAATAATTTTTTCTTTTTTTTTTTTTTGGGGGGGGGGGGGGGGTCAATACGCAACAGCATAGTGTATTGCACAAAAGCAAAAAAAGGGGTAAAAAATTTTTTTGTCGAGCCTGCAACTTTAGTCGCAGAAAGCTCGACATAGGAATAGTGATCCGGCAGCGGCGGCGGCGTTAACTCACTTCTTAAAAGCTTTATATTTTAGAAGGTGGAAGACCTGGATGCTTTATACTTTGTATATAGATGCCTTATGTTACGAAGTTTCCGTCTGTCATATGTACATTGTCCTTGACCTGATTTTCATGGTTCAGTGACTACTTGAAAAAAAAGTTAAGATTTTTTGTAATGTTAATTCCTCTCTTATTATTAGTAATAGGATAACTATATTTGGTATGTGCGTACCTTGCAAGGTCCTCATCCCCATCAGACAGTTTTCAATTGACCTCGACCCCATTTCACGGATCAGTGAACAAGGTTAAGTTTTGGTGGTCAAGTCCATATCTCAGATACTATAAGCAATAGGTCTAGTATATTTGGTGTATGGAAGGATTGTAAGGTGTACATGTCCAGCTGGCAGGTGTCATCTGACCTTGACCTCATTTTCATGGTTCAGTGGTTATAGTTAAGTTTTTGTGTTTTGGCCTGTTTTTCGCATACTGTATGCAATAGGTCTACTATATTTGGTGTATGGAAGGATTGTAAGGTGTACATGTCCAACTGGCGGGTTTCATCTGACCTTGACCTCATTTTCATGGTTCAGTGGTTATAGTTAAGTTTTTGTGTTTTGGCCTGTTTTTCAAATACTGTATGCAATAGGTCTACTATATTTGGTGTATGGAAGGATTGTAAGGTGTGCATGTCCAACTGACATGAGTCATCTGACCTTGACCTCATTTTCGTGGTTCAGTGGTTATAGTTAAGTTTTTGTGTTTTGGCCTGTTTTTCGAATACTGTATGCAATAGGTCTACTATATTTGGTGTATGGAAGGATTGTAAGGTGTGCATGTCCAACTGACATGAGTCATCTGACCTTGACCTCATTTTCGTGGTTCAGTGGTTATAGTTAAGTTTTTGTGTTTTGGCCTGTTTTTCGAATACTGTATGCAATAGGTCTACTATATTTGGTGTATGGAAGGATTGTAAGGTGTACATGTCCAACTGACATGAGTGATCTGACCTTGACCTCATTTTCGTGGTTCAGTGGTTATAGTTAAGTTTTTGAGTTTTGGCCTGTTTTTCGAATACTGTATGCAATAGGTCTACTATATTTGGTGTATGGAAGGATTGTAAGGTGTGCATGTCCAACTGACATGAGTCATCTGACCTTGACCTCATTTTCGTGGTTCAGTGGTTATAGTTAAGTTTTTGTGTTTTGGCCTGTTTTTCGAATACTGTACGCAATAGGTCTACTATATTTGGTGTATGGAAGGATTGTAAGGTGTGCGTGTCCAACTGACATGAGTCATCTGACCTTGACCTCATTTTCGTGGTTCAGTGGTTACAGTTAAGTTTTTGTGTTTTAGCCTGTTTTTCGAATACTGCATGCAATAGGTCTACTATATTTGGTCTATGGAAGGATTGTAAGGTGTACATTTCCAACTGGCAGGTGTCATCTGACCTTGACCTCATTTTCATGGTTCAGTGGTTATAGTTAAGTTTATGTGTTTTGCTCTGTTTTTCGAATACTGATAGCATTTACTTTCATTAGAAATACACGACAGGCGAGACATTGTTGTGTGTCCACTCTTGTTTTTATTGGGGGGGGGGGGGGGGGGGGAGGGAGTTCGATTCGTAACAGCATTTTGTATTGCATAAAAAGCAAAAAGATGAATATAAATTCAATTTCAAATCATATGACCAGTTCTAAGTTCTTTGACTACAGTTATTCTGTGTCAGAAACCTATTTTGTGTGAAACATTTAATTACAATCCAAATTCAGACCTGTATCAAGCACGAATATTGTGTCCATTTTTGCCCCAACTGTTCAGGGTTGGACATCTGTATCCAGCTGCGGTCAGCGAAGCAATTTATTAATGCTTTTCATTATGATTTTAACTTTATATTACATGATTTCAAAAACCACAGTAGATACAGCTGAGCGACACAGGCTCTTGAGAGCCTCTAGTTCATATTTAACTACAATGATTCACGCATGCTTTCTTCTTTTATACGTATTTCCTTCCATTTATGGAACACCTTTTGAATCCTTTGTTATCGGAATGGGAGTAAAATTGTCAATGATTATTTACTAAACTACATGTGCAGAAAATAGCAACAATGTGGAAATCTCTAAGTTTTGCAGAGTTTAAACTACCAAGGCATTTTATCATCTCAAGTTTGTGATTTTTAAATGTTAGATTGTCCGCAACGTACCTTGTAATGGATTTTTTAGCTCACCTGGCCATAGGCCATGTGAGCTATTGCCATCACTTGGCGTCCGTCGTCGTCGTCGTCTGTCGTCGTCGTCTGTAAACTTTTTCAAATGTTAACTCGTCCTAAACTACTGGACCGACTTCAACCTAACTTTGCAGAATTGTTCTTTAGGGCATCTGGAAAATTTCTATTGTTTAAAATTTTTGAAATGTCGAAAAACATGGCTGTCGTTACTATAAATAGAACATAGGGGTAAATTGCTGTTTTTTGCTAATAACTCAAAAACCGTTACAGATATCGAAAATCTGACATGGGGTAAAATTGATCAGCATGACAAGATCTACCTACCCTGAAATTTTGAAGGAAATTCCAAAACCCATTTAGGAGTTATTGTCCTTTTTTCGTCAAATTTTCATAATTTAACATTTTTCGTCATTTATCTCCAAAACTATTTGAGATAGAATTTGAAAAATGTTTGCCATGTTGAGATCTACCTACCCTGAAATTTTGAAGGGAATCCCAAATTCTATTTAGGAGTTATTGGTTTGTGTAATTTGAGGTCGGGTTCTGTTACATTTATTTAAGGTTCACCCTTATTCCTGGTCAATTTTGTCAACTTCTTGCCGGGACTACCACCATCAGGGAACATATTTTAACATTAAACCTTATGAAAAATAAATCTTCAACAAATTTTCCCTGAACAATTGAACCAATTGCAACAAACTTGGTCAAATAGTTGATTAATTGTCCAATGAAAACCAGACTCCAGGTGAGCGATACAGGCTCTGGTGAGCCTCTTGTTTAATTTCAAAATAGAATGGGGTGAAAAACGCCTGATTGATCGTCACTGATGAATGACCTCGATTGAACATTTGGAAATTGTTGACAGGTGTTCATTAATTATAATTAAGCGTTATAAAAAAAAAGACACCTTTGTAAATTACCGTATTGACAATAGTAATTAGTGTAAAAACAGTTTGGAAAGATCAGTCAACTATCGAGAGGAAATGACCTGAATGAGGTTACCCTCTGCCAAACTTTGAAATTTTTACGTCGCGACTTTTCAATACATCTTGTTATTAAAAAATATAAATTTTGGACGTCCGTTTGACCCCTTTTATGAGCGGACAAATTAAACGTTCTCCGGTCATGTCCGGAAAATAGAAGGCTTTCCGGATCCTTGAGTTATAAATGTATCCTTGTGGCATTTGTCTGTTATGTTCTATTCTCATTAGCTTGTCTTGCCTTGGTTTGATTTTAGGGATTTTGCCGAATGTTTTGTTGATTCAGTATTTTTTTGCCGATATTCAACTGTTTATGTATATTTATTGTCATGCATCAAGTTGATTTCACTTAAACTTGTTTTGTTAATGAGCATCATGTCTCAGGATAAATTTGATATAGTTGTTTTTGTTTCATATATACAAATGTATGCAATATCAATTATTTTAGATACCTAATTAAAAAAAACATTGACAGTTCACTCTGCTTTCCATTATAAAGAGATGTGCCCTTCAGTATATTAAATCATAAAATAATGCAAAGGTTAAGTGATCTACATAGACATATTGACAGTAGAACGTCAGGTCCACTTGACCCCAAGATTCAGCTCCACTTGACCAATTAAGTAAATTTTATAATGTTTTTGCAGAAAAAATCTGGAAAAACATTCACAGCTGTCAAATACAGAAAATGTCAGCCATTTTCCATGTGTGAAGATCGTAGGCTAATGAGAGGTATTAAGAAGCATGGATATAACTGGAAAGTCATTCTCAAGTCTTCTACATTTGCAAAAGGAAGGACAAGCGAAGAGCTGAGAAATCGATGGAGAACTCTTCATAGAAAAACACTGTGATAACTTGTTTGTTGATGATTTATAATTTATTAAAAAAAAACAGCATTTGTTTTCATCTTGGTTATTTACTACGATAACATTTGGATACACACATGATAAACACGTCTGGGACAGTATATGGCATCAAATTAACATAATTAAAAAGGACAGTTAGATAGAATACATTTTATTAGACAAAAAATGTTGTTTTTATTTAAAAATAAAACATTTCTGTTCTGCAATTTTCTTCGACTTCGTAATGGCGAAACTTCTGGGTTCATTTCCTGTCAAGAAAAAAAAATGAAATTATTTCAAAATATTCGATTCTACATGGTTTTGACACATTTCCCATGAATATTCCTATCCAATTGGCCGATATATTCTAATATCCGATATTCAATTACGCGATGTCATTTAGCTTAAGTACATAGGAAATTGTTCAGTGTTTTGAAATAATATTACAATAGCCGATCTATTCGTTTAACCGATATCCAGTTAGGTGGAGTCTACTGTATTAGGCCAAAGGCCAAATGAAATCGGTTTGTAGAATTTTCACCCTACTGTGCCTCTTAAAATTTATCCTGTCTGCATTCTTTTATGGTTAGGTTTTTTTTTTCATGTCCATTTCCAAAGACCAAAATAAAAATAATTTTCCAGATTTCAAGAGTTTGACAAGTTTGTTCCTAAATAAAATATTTAATTATTCATAATTTCTTGATTTTAGCACACTATCAGCTTTCACCCATGTTTTGGACACGTTTTTTTTTAGCTCACCTGGCCAAAGGTCATGTGAGCTTTTGCCATCACTTGGCGTCCGTCGTCTGTCATTGTCTGTCGTCCGTCATAAACTTTTCACATTTTCATCTTCTCTGAAACCACTGGGCCAACTGGAATTAAACTTGGCAGCAAGCATCCTTGTAAGGTCCTTTATAAAGATTAAACATTTCGTCCCAATCGTACAACAAACATGGCCGCCATGGGCAATTGTTGTTTCTGATTGGCTGAGTTTTCAAAAATCTTCTTCTCTGAAACTGCTAGGCCAAATGGAACAAAACTTGACAGGAAGCATATATGGGAGTCCTTTATAAAGTTTCCTCATTTGTACCGATCGGACTACAAATATGGCTGTAATGGGGAGTTCTTGTTTCTGATTGGCTGATATAAAAAAATCTTCTCTGAAATCGCTTGGCCAAATGGAATGAAACTTGACAGGAAACATCTATGGGAGGTTGTTTACAAAGTTTCCTCATTTCGTCCCAATCGGACAACAAACATGGCTGCCATGGTCAATTGTTGTTTCTGATTGGCTGAGTTTTCAAAAATCTCCTCTGAAAATGCTAGGCCAAATGGAACAAAACTTGACATGAAGCATATATGGGGTCTTTTATAAAGATTCCACATTTCGTTCCGATCGTACTACAAATATGGCCGTTTTGGGCAGTTCTTAATTCTGATTGGCTGATATAAAAAAAATCTTCTCCTCTGAAATCGCTTGGCCAAATGGAACAAAATGTGACAGGATGCATCTATGGGATGTTGTTTACAAAGTATCCTCATTTCGTCCTGATCGGGCAACAAACATGGCTGCTATGGAAAATTCTTATTTCTCATTGGTTGATTAAAAAAAAAAAAAAAACGAAACCTGACAAGCATCTATGGGTAGTCCTTTATAAAGATTGCTCATTTCATCCCGATTGGACAACAAACATGGCCACCATGGGCAATTGTTTTTTCTGATTGGCCAAGTTTTAAAAAATCTTCTCCTCTGCAACTGTTAGGCCAAATGGAACAAAACTTGACAGGAAGCATATATGGGGGGGGGTCCTTTATAAAGTCTCCTCATTTTGTCCAGATCAGGTGACAAAAATGGCTGCCATGGGCAATTCTTGTTTTTGATTGGTTGATTTAAAAAAAAAATCTCTCTAACTGCTTGACATATAACAAAAATCTACAGAACTGCAGTATTGCTTGAAACCAAACGCGGCATAAGACGCTGACCAAGTGTTGTTTCTTTGGTGCCAATCCCTTATTAAAGATGGCCACCAGCAGAGGAATTAGGTTAATATAAGACAATGTGGGAAATACAAGCAAACATCTTCTGGAGAACTGCCAAATTTTAGAATATGCTGACCTGTAAGTAGAAGGACCTTGATGAAGATAAATGTGGTTCCTACAAGGCTTACCACACATCATAATGATCGGGAGAAGTGACTTCTCTCTGAGGTACATCAATAAAAATGGCTTTCATGCCAGGTGAGCGATACAGGTTCAGCCCTCTGAGCATCTAGTTTTGTATACCAATAATGTAACAATAGTCAATATTCAATTCCACTAATGTAACATTGTTTCTAACCTTTCCAAATTTTAGAGGCTTATTTTGGGAGATTCTGCACTCTATGCTGCCAATTAACCTTGATGTGGGCCAAAAATAGGAAATTTACTTTAATAAAAATGAAAAAAAATCAAATGTAGAGCAAGATGAGCTATTGCCATGTATCATATAACAGCCAGTTAGCCGTCGTAAACTTTCCTTTAGAGATCTTTGCTGAAATAACTTTGCCAATAGGACCAACTTTTTGTTGAATTGTCCCAGGGTGGTTCTAGACCTCCGACAAATATGGCCAGCATTACTAAAAATAGAAAATTATCTATATTTACATGTAAACAACTGGGGCTAATGAGACCAAACTTTGATGAAATTGTTTTCAGGTGATCGTCTTTCAAAATTGAATTTGAGGATCTGGAGCTCATACCAAAATAGCTGCCTTTACTGAAAATAGAAAAAATCAGCAAAAAATATTTAAACTGATTTGTCCTGCAAAACTAGTAGATCAAATTGAGACCAAACTGATGAAACTGGTAGTTATGTTGTCCCCTTCCAAAATTGTTATATGGCCATTGCTACTAAAAATAGAAAAAATAGTTAAAGAATAGTTTTAAAATTCTTTCCTCTAAAACAACTAGGCTAATTTATATCGAAGGGGCTCACTATGAGAATTGTGTCTTTTGGTCTGGACTTTTGACCAATATGGCTGTCTAATCTGAAAGTCTAACTTTAGTGTCTGTATATATATAGTTGTCACGGAAATCTCTAGAACACTGTAGAAGGGAAACTTCTAGAATATGGTAGAAGTTTGAATTACACATCGAATATTATGATCATTCCAGAATTATTATGTAAGTCAAATAGAAAGTTCTAATCATTTCATCAGTATCTACGATTGTTCCAGTGATTTCTAACCTGCACAGTTATAACATTACTAGACATTGAACCCGCGCGGGCGCGGGAAAATAACCATTTTTTATGGTGGCCATATTGACTATAAAAAGTTGTTGCGGCCATGTTATTCATGGAACAGGAACTCAATATGAATGTTGTGGTTGGCTTCCTATAAACTTTCTTGTCAAGTAGGTGGTATCAACTGATAGTTTCATGTCTATATATCATGTAGTATTCCAGAAATAGATGTTATTTCATATCAGAGAAAATTTAGTTGTTTTTATTTGTTAAAACATGGTCATGTGGTATTTATTAATCTGCGTTAAAATGCCAAGCAGGCATTATCATGATATTGCCCGTGGGCATCACCACACGGTAATGCCTGCTTGCAATTTAGAGTTACGTCCCCCTTTTAAAACGCAAACTTGATGCAGCAGTTGTTAATTAAATTCTAGACATTTTTAGATGAATTTTGGTTTCAATGAAATAAAAACAATACTTGCTCAAATAGTATTGGTGTAATATTATATAACAGGGTGCCTTTTTTATGTACTTAGTAGGTATGCATATTTCGAATAATAAATTATTGTCAGTAATGCTTGAAGTAGAAAAAAGAATATATATGAGGAACTTCCATGAACTCATATGGCAAAATGCTGGGTACATTATTCATGGCATTTGCATCACGTGACTTTAGCCCTTTTAAGCAAATTACCTCCCTTAGTTGTAGATCGAAAATGATAAAATTGTTTGAATTACGGATAATCGAGTCTTTTTCCGTCTCGGCTCTTAAACTAATGTGTCTATGAAAACTTCTTTTGGCGGATATTTACAAATTGTTTGTTTAATTCTGAGGGGAAAGGCTTCATATTTGAAGATTACGCTATGGGAGACTTGAAATTATCATGTTTTAAAAACATTTTGGCCAAAAAGTTATGAAAGCAGGTGAGATAAAACTTATTTCCTCATTAAATTCATCCTCCAAAGTTGTTCTCTATATGCGGACAATTTATGTATGATCTCGCCTTGTATCTGTATCTGTAGTTTGAATTTGCATTTTTAACTAATTTTTGTTAATTCATATAGCAGTTATACTACGGTTACGCTTCAGTTTTTTAAACTGAATTGGCCGAAAGTTTTCAATTCTGACAATGTTTATTTGCACACGAAAGGAAAGCTAATATTGTGTAGAATGTACCTATATGCGGACAAATTGCTTATGAGTTATAAGAATTTGAATATTTGCATTTTTGTTTTTTGGGGCAAGTTTAATGCTTTGTAATGAATGTCGTCAGAGAAATCCAAAATGGCCGCTATGCAAATTACCAAAGTACCCGCAATTTTGCCATATGATGTACAATATACCATCATACCACCAAAAGTAATGACAGAAACATAAACACACATCCAGAGGTCATCATGAGGTATTCAACACACATGTACATGTAAGGAACCCACACCCAGCAGATTTATATTCTTCAATGAAATAAACACAATAGTTGCTTATATAGAGGGCATTATCATGATAAATTGACTGCCCTCGGGACAGATATTGCCTTCAACATTGATAATGCCCTCGCCTGCGGCTTGGGCATTATCAATGTTTCAGGCAATATCAGTCCCTTGGGCAGTCACTATATCATGATAATGCCCTCTATATAAGCAACTATTGTATAAGTAATGCAAACTTTAACCAAAGTCAATGAAGCGTGAAATGTAGGTCAACGTGACCCAATTGTCATATGCGGCTGTTCGTTACTACCGAAGATGTATCCAC
This sequence comes from Mytilisepta virgata, assembly GCA_028015205.1. Taxonomy (NCBI): domain Eukaryota; kingdom Metazoa; phylum Mollusca; class Bivalvia; order Mytilida; family Mytilidae; genus Mytilisepta; species Mytilisepta virgata. The sequence continues at coordinate 9,284,780 of CM051508.1, read as the reverse complement.
TGATGAAGTAGACTGCAATCCACATAGAATTACCAAAATGGACCTTAAGGTTCCATCAAAGTCAAAATCTATGACGAAAACACAACCACATAAATTGTCAATATTTTTATTGTTAAAATTAATTCTGAACTGGAACTTGATGAAAAGTTCATTTAATACACATTTCATAGTGCATTACCTTTTTCCTTCAGAATAAATATGAAAGTAAACATTTCCTTAGTGGCGGATGAATTTTTCAAAAGATGCCGTGAGTTTGGTAAAGCAAATTTTTGGAAAATAATTGTTCAAATTGTTCCATTGCCATCATGGGCAGGGCAAGTGAGGCTTAATTCACAAATATATCCAATAATCAGACGATAAAAGCGTTTTTAGTGTGTGGCTGCGTGTGCTGTCCACGTTTATATTTATCAAAGATGTCCGAGATAAATTTCGCCGTTAATGATAAAGATGACCATTTGTTAAAAATATTTTTATCTAGGGCTTACAGAGAATTGTATGGTAGAGATATATTTAGACAGGTCATATGACAAATAACGTAAAAATAGATAATGGTTGGTTTTATCACTTTGTGCAAGGTAAACATCCGAGCAATCCAAAAAACAGTTAGGAATTCCTCTGAACTTTACCTTACTTCTTCGTAACCTTCAAAGTTCATAACCTTTACAGTAAGGAGAAATTGGTTATTGTAGAAAAACAATCCATGAAGCGGAAACATCCCACTCGAAAGAGAATGTTTTTAATTTGTTTTATTCTTTTTCCGTAATTTCAAACAGAAAGACATTTAAAATATGTGCATACTTATTTATTTAAATCAATGTTTTAAAATGATTCATTCGAGAACCTTCTAAAGGATATGTTGGGAGAATTCATATCGGAAACGTGCATAAAAATTCAATTTTCCACATAAATAAAACTGCAGTTTAAATTTATAAATGCAGATTGTCAAATCCGATAATAACCTTTATAATCTGAACCATACATCGTTTATTTTAAACCACGCATTTTGCCGCCTATTCGGCTAATTCGTAAATTTAGTATTATAGATTTGGTAAACAACTATAAGTATATGTAAGCATATTATACATTTTATAAGGCCACACAAAACAAATTAGGCCAAGATAAATAAATATAATAATTACAATATCATAATATATTTCAAATCTCTCTTGAAATGGTGCCAATTGTGTAGAAACCTTGATTAGATATCATTTAATTTCTGTTGAAAATAAATTAGATAAATGCTTAACCCAGGGAATCTTCCTTTGGGTGCCTCATTAAACAGTTTGTAGAGCTGAGGACAAGGAAATCTTGATTGGTACTTGAACTACTCACCGGGCAATTGAGATCAAACTTCGATGGTATTGCACTTAGTCGAATTTTATAAGTGAGTCTGGCGGGCTGTCCGGATCTGTTAACAATAATGGCCACCATTACTAAAATATTAAAAAACAGCAAAAAAATATTTATAAATCTTGTCTGGAACAAATGAGGCATTTGAGACTGAACTTTGATGGAATGGTCCTTAAATGATCCCAATAAAAATTGTGTTAGGAGTCCTGATCTCTTACTGACCATTATGGCACCGTTACTAATTTAAAAATAAAATCAGCAAAAAAAAAAAGATTTAAAAATTTCCTTAGAAACAACAAATTTTGATGGAATGGTCCTCGGTAAATGTTGTGGATTTAGACCCCTGCAGTTACTAAAAATAGAGAAAAATCAGCAAAAAAAATACACACAGATCTTCTTTTGGATAACTGTGGCAATTGAGACCAACTGTGATGGAATGGTTCCCTTTTAGAAAAATGTAGCCCTGTTACTAAAAATAGAAAAATCAACTAAATAAATTTCTAAAATTTCCCATAAAATTACTAGGACAATTAAGACTTGAAAATATTTCAATATGAATGAATTTTGAAAAAAGGGCTCCAAATTGTCATGCTTTCCGGCATTATTTATGGAAAAAAAATCAAGGATAAAATTATTAAAAATTTTGAAAAATTTTAAGTGCATCCAGGCAAGCAAAATTAAAGAAAAATGTTACATTCATCAAACCAAAAATTCATTATTCTAATGCAAATGTAAAGATTCTAAGTAAAAACATGATTTTGACACGAGATGTCCGGATATGACGTTTTGCACTAGCCTTCAACTTTGGTAAACTGTAATGGCCAGTTCGATTTTTTGTTTTGTTTTTTGTTTTAGTTGGGGTTTTACGCCGTTTTCAGCAAATTTTTCTATTTTGCGGTGGCCAGTTTTTATTGGTGGAGGAAGCCGGAGTACCCGGAGAGAACCACCGACCTTCGGTAGGAAAATTGACAATCCTTGCCAATTTAGATCGGAGTCGAACACACCCCGCCAAAGGTGAGATTCGAACTGGCAACCTCAGTGTTGACAGGCTAGTGATCATTAGTAGTCATGACGAACTACCTAGACCACTCGGCCACCCAGGCCCCTGGCCTGTTCGAGGTCCAAAGGGAAAAGTGTTGGTACTAGTAAGAAGTTGATGGCGAATTCACGTTAGAATGAGGGCTTAATTTTTGCTTCATGTAATCCAGTTTTTACTGGGATTTGGGGAACAATTTTTTGATTTTTAACAGGCGACGAATGGGATCAGCTAGAATTAGTATTCTGAAAGTATTGCTGGGTCTCCTACCGGCTTGAACTGTTAGAAAAACCAAATGCCATGACTATGTGAATCAGACGAAGACGTATGTACTCGGTGACTCCTAAAAATCTTGAAACTATGTTTGCAAGGGTTACACAATAATTACCCGATCAGCCCGAAACTCAAATTTGTTTTGTAGCTCATCATTATAAGCTCACATGCCAATAATAAGATCACTTGGTAAAAGGGTTTGCAAAAAAGTCCAGAAAGCTAATAGTTTGATAAAATTTCCTATTTCTGAGGGCTATAACTATCACAATGATTATCCGATCAGCGTGAAAGTAGAACTTGATATGTAGCTTATCATTATAAGCTGGCATACCAAAAATAAGTTTATTTGTAGAAGGGTTTGGGCAAAAAGTCCGGAAAACTATTATTTTGGCAAAAATTTCTATTTCCAAGGGCAATAACTTTCACAATTATCATATCAATGTAAAACTCAAAATCTGTACCTCATCATTATGAGCTCGCATACCAAAAATATGATCATTTTGGTAAAAGCGTTTGCTAAGACAATCCAAAACATTGATGCCAAAATGACCGAAAGCGATAATTTCTCAAAATATGGCTCCAAACTATGGGATCAAATAGTTTCTTATCTCCAATTTGGTTATTTTTGGATCTTGATATATGTCTTAATTATTTATACAAAACAAAAACAAGACTTCGGCTTTTACAATATATTTATTATAAAAAAAAATATATATACAGATACAGATACAGATCTTTTATTTTTCCAATCACGGAGCCCATTTACTGGGCATGACAATCAAATATAATCCATATAAACAAAATACAAATGAAGATTAAACAAGGATAATGAATGTTATTGTAAACTATTAATATGATTGAAAATTGTAAATAAAAGGAAATAATAACTAAAGAAAACTTACATATATCAGTGCATTACAACATATGTGATCCAGATCAAGCCCGCAAATCAGACCCTGACAACCAGATAGTGGCCAAAATAAAGACTTGATACATATGAATTTCATGCCAGCCCTTAAACGTTTAAACGTTCATCAGTAGATATTACCATTTAAAAACAGTGTCGGACACATACAATTTTTTGAAAAGGTATGGGCATTTCTGCAAGATTCAAAATAAAAGTGTTCGAGCACAAAAAATTGTCATATGAAAAAAAAAGTAGTTTAGATCTCCGAAGCCCCTGTATCCGCAAAAAGAGCCCCATCAAAACAATACTTTAAATTAAGTTTTTTTAAAACTTTTCTCCAATTTTTACGTTGTATAACGTTGTATTATTACCCTAAACATACTGTCTTTATTTTGGCCTGATTATCAATATCAACAACTGAAATTAAAATAGATTTAAAACAATAAAAAAAGGATGAAAGACACCGGAGATTAATATAATCTACCTTATTTTCCAATACTTGGAAGTGTTATAAATTACAGATACTTGACCACTGGACCTAGTTTCCCCCTTTTATATATATTGAAAATTATTAATGGGTTGAATTGGACAGTACAATCAATTTTCGTAATATAGTGTTCAACCAGACCACTATGAATAAAAATGTTGTGTTTTCATAATAGTTGCCTACATTACGGAAACAGATGTACGCCCATTAAAGATTTTTTCTCGTGAAGAAAATGGAAAGGCTAGGTCCAGTGCCTCATTAGTACCGGAAATATTAACTAAGGCTGTTCAAAATGGCCTCTTGAATCACTAAGAGAGATTTAAATGTCTTTCGTGTGTCTTTTACAATTATATAGTCTCTAAAATATCTTTCGGATCTCTCGGATATTGTCCTTAGTTCCGTTGACATTATATCACGTGATTGGTAGTTATCAACGCTGGCTTCTAATTGGTAGATTGCCATTTGAAGGTGACACAAAACGTCATATAATTTATTTTCACTGGTAATAATATCAGAAGAAAAAGCGTTGTTCTCATATATTTCTTCATCAATTCGAACTTGTTCGAGGAAAATAGCAGCAGTAGACAGTTGTGTGTACGTCTTCAAATGTGACTCGGTTATCTGAAATAGAAAACAGCAATACAAATTTGATTATACAATATAATATATCTAGAGTTAAATGGAATCTTGCAAAATTTTGTGGAAAATAAGATTCAAATATCACTTCTGAGTAAAAAGAAAGTTATCATTGCGATAAGCTTTATTATGGCCATTTCTGTCTTGTTTAATTTTGATTGTCTTGATCTTAAGGATTTCTGACATTTGAAACAAAATCAAGATAAGAAAATGACACTGAACAAGACAGCTTAGGATACTCAAATTTATGACACGAAAGGAACTTGGCCCTTTAAGTTGCCTCGAAATGTTATCCATTACGAACTCTGTGTATTGTTAGCTGATTATCTGTTTTGGTTCCAAATTAATATAACAACTAAATACAATACTGAAAATAGTTTTCATAATTCCGTATTATTTATTTAACACGTTTTCTGTGATATTTGCATCATATAAAATGTACGTGTCAAACACTGGTAAAGTAACACCGAAAGTCGATGCCATAAACTTAAAATGATCTACATTCTTGATCAGAAGTCATTTCTGTATACAGATGTGTCGAAGCACCGGATATGTCGAAGTTTTCTTTCAGTCGCGACACATCCGAGTTTCACTGTATTCAATGTTTTGAACTGATCTAAACGTGTGTTGACATGTCTTGATTAAATGCAAGACAGCATGTCTTGATTTGATCTTGTTATCTTGATTTTGTTTGAAAATGAAGATCGTGCTGCAAATAATCAACATGAAATAAGAACAAACAATGGTCTTTTAAATATGTGTTACTTTAGTGGTATGGTAAGAAATTAAATAACTCACGTTTCCAACAGCTGAAGAGATTACTTCCTCCGAGACTTTTTCCACTGGGAAACCGTCTAAATGTATAGAATCCAGTATTCCTGTCAAATTTTCATTTTGTACTCTTTCTTTTGCCTAGTTAAAAACAAAATTAATTATTTATAATGCTATTAGAACTTTTACGTTAGAGGCCTAATTTAATATGGATGTCAGAAGGGATAGTTGGTTTTTAATAAGACAACGAAAATTTTGTAAATCTTAATTAAAAGTAAAATATTTGATTTTTTGAACTGAGCGGTATTGACACGACTTCTATATATATTTACACTTTGAATTCTATATATTTACTCTTACTGTTATCTGAAAAAACCTCTAGTATCACATTTTTTGCATGCATTTTATTTTTCGATAGCATCTTTAACTTACTATGAGCTTTCTTAAATTGTTCACTAGTCCAATGCCTTCATTTATTCTGATAATCATATCTTTAATTATCTCCCTTTGTGTGGGCAGTGGTGGAAAATCCGTCACACGTGATCCACATGGTGATTTCCATCTTTCATTTCCGACTGGATAGCCATTGGCGGCAATAGTTATCGTTAGGAAACCTATACAAAAAAAAAAATTACAAAATGTTTACATAAAAAAGTTAACAATTATTTCAGCTCATCAATACAGCAGTATTTCATTTACAATGTTTTTTGTATTGATACTAATCATGGACTTTCAAAATAATTCTTTCACAAAAAGTAATAATCGAATATTTTTAGACTCTCAAAATTTGTTTCTGTTAAAAAGAAGCATATTAGTTTGTCTGAGTGTATGATTATGGCCTACGGTGGTTTCGGCTTTAGCTTATTTTGTTTTAAGTTTGTTTTTTTTTTATTATTTGATTTCACTTTGTTGATAAACACACAGCTAAAATCCCTTTTTCTGATCATTTTTCCATCATATTATTCCTATAGTGTGTTTAATCGTATGTTTTTATATGCCGTCGAGTAATCAAATAGGTACCAACCCTCCCAGTTTTGACGGTGTTTGTACCATGTCACACTATCCTGTTTGTTCGTCGATATCTGATGAGGACATTATTGACCTTCTTCGGGTCAATTGTTTTAAAAACACAGTGTTCCAGCAAGTTTTCGTTTTGACAGTTTCATTGAAAATAATTGCGATTTTTTAGGATCATAAGATGAGGATTAATTCTCATTGATCTTATGAATTTGGTAAGATAAATAGTCATGGACTCTATGCCGGATAGAAATACTGGAACACGGCGTTCCAGCAAGTTTTCGTTTCGATGTTTATATTGAAAATAACTGATTTTTAAGATCATAAGATAAGGATTAATTCACAATGCTCTAAGTAATTTGATAAGATAAATAGTCGTGGACTCTACACCACAATAGAAATACTGGAATCTCTTTTCATTATACTTTTTGAAATATCTAACTTAGGTTATTAATGATGGATGGATGGATGGATGGATGAATTGTTTTTAACGTCCAGTGGCAGCCAGGTGCATATCAGGATGAAGGTTATTAATGAGAAACATCGGTAAATTATCTCCCTTAACAAAGGGGGATAACTGAAATTGTTGCCCTTTGGTCCACATGGTAACATGGTCAAGAGATATAACTGATGTTTCCCATTGCTTAATATGTTCTCTGATGTCACATTTCTTATGCCAATAGTATTGGTTTATATTTTTATTTATATTTTTTTGTTCCTATGATATCGTTTATAATTTATTCTAAATGGTTTTTCGTTCTTATCATTTCATATGACTTTTTTCCTGATTATTTTTTATATTTCATATATCCTTATTGACACCCTTGAAGTTTTGGTATGGTTTTCCGTTAAAAATGTTTTATAGCTTTCATTTAGAACAAATTGCACAAAAAAAGTTATTTACGTAAATTCCCTATAAACAGGGAAAATTTTATCAGAAACTCTTTTAAATTTACATATACTTAACACAACAGAATATTTATAACTATAACTTTATTTATTTTCGGGGAGGTGTGTGTAAATGAGTACATATTTTTTTTTTTAAATTAGAAAAATAGAAACATTTGAAACTCTACTATTATATAGGTCTACTTCCACCTTCATACTGAATAATCTTGCGGCCACACAGCTGGGATGTATACTCGACAAGATTATGACAGCCGAACGTCCCAATAAACTTCGTAGTTCATACCTAACACACTGGGCATCTTTTCGGGCATCATGCAAATTTGTATGTAAATATATATTTTCAACGAGCAACTAGTATTCGATATACTGTAAAATTTATATCTTAAGTTTATTTATATAAAACAATTGACAAAAATGCATAAATAGCAAAACGACAAAATTTTATTCTAAAAAGAACACTTTTCACGGGAAATAATTGACAGAAAATTTTTCTATTGAAATGTAAAAGAAATTTCAGTTTTTTGGAAATAGTCAGAAAATATGAACGGTGAACCCAATTTCCTTTTAAGAATATTAAAGCATGTCAGATAAGTGTTCTTTTCACAATTTTATAAAAAAATATATCTGCCAGTTTTTTTTATTGTACGAGAAATTTGAATTTTCCCTATATAATCTATATAAAATTTACACCAACATTAAGACTCAATTATCGCAAAACCAAGAACTGTGACTTATGTTTTTTAAATTGAAATTTCTAAGTATATCCATCCAACATCCTGCCTGGAAAGAATTAAGAAAATCTATACAAACAACTAAATAGGTTTGAGATATATCTACACAATTCTTGCCTAAAACATTTGGTTTAATTTATTTTCCTTAATTTCAAAACATTGTGTCACGTGTACTGGGTAAAAAAAAAACTGGATAAGACTTCCATTTGAACCCCCCTCCATATATATCTTTACTTATTCTATCATTATGGGGGTTCAAAAGGAAGTCTTTCCAAAATCCGATATATCTTGTAGCATTTTCAAAGTTTAAATTTCGTGATGATTATAAACAAATAATTTTATAATGATATAAAAAACTATGTTTAAATGTGACTATTTGGTATTGGGAAGTCCAAAGGTTAATTTGTTTAAAGGACTTGTATAATAAGATACAATTACCTACTTGTGTACATTGTACATATCCGGATTTGCTTTAATGTACGTGGGATTCGATTTTATTGTCATAGTGTGCTTTAAATTTTTGTCAGTTATCTCCCTTTTCTTGTTTTTTTTTTTTTTTTTTTTTTTTTTTTTTTTTGTAATTTTTTAATATACTTCTTGATCATTTTTCTTTAAATATATGATTGTTTAGTACAAATATGTAGTCTATGATGAGATTTTGAAATATGAATGTTTTTTTTGTGCTTGTAATAAACATAGTTGGCTGAAAGGTTCAGCTTTGTATCTTTAAATTTTTATTGTTTTTAATTTTCCGTCATTTTTATGTCTCGGTTTTTTACCTTTAGGACATTCGACAGCTCAGTGGATTTTTTTCGTTTGTATATTTTTCTAATACTTTATATTTTTTGTTAATTTTAAGCACTTTTTATCATCTCAAGTTTTTTTCATTTAATTAGTGAATGTGATAACACTAGCAATATGTGACATGCGTTCTTTTCTGTAATTTGTTTTCATTTATTTTGTGTGTGTTGTTTTATTTTATTTTATTTTAGTTTAAATGTCATGGACTTCCGTGTTTTTGTTATTCATACATAATTTTCACAGTATAAAATTTCTTTGATAAAGTTCTGTTTTTTAATTTATTTCGTACAGTAAGCTGAAATTAATTTTTACGTCCAATTATATGTTTCTAACAGCAGTTATTAAAGTATTGGTATTATTTTCCTTAATTCATAAGTTTCATTTTATGGTTTTCTCTAGAAAGGAATTTTGAAATAACACACATTTTATGGAAACTAAAGGATAATATTTGATCAATATGGTATTCTCACACCAATAATCCAAGCAATTTCTTGTAATTTTAGCACAAATTTTGACAAAGAAAACACTTTTCAAAAAGACAGTGTGTTAATACTGTTAAAATCCAACAGAAGAAAACATATTTTAAAAAACTCTACCCTATACGCATATGTATATAAATTTTAAGCTCTGTTTTCATTATGCCATGCAATGTCACTGTGCAAAACAAAAGTTGCTATTTTTTAAGGTTACTCAACAATAGTAATTGACCTACAGTTATATTTCAAACTATGTTTGTTGATTTCTTTAAATCAAATATATAGTTTGTCTGCTATTTCATTTGACTGTGGACTTAATTGTGTGTCATGGGGTAACATTATATAGTGGACACTGAAGGCTGCCCTTTGACCTCTTTTTGTACTTTTAGTTTGCAAAAAAGTTATTCTTTTCTGAATAAACTGCATTTCTGAAATACCTCCATCACAGAAAACTGAATTCTCATTTATTCGACGTTAAACTTAATATCACATAGTCGGACGTTACTTGATAGTTATAATCAAATCATAAAATAAATTTAGAAAAAAACCTAAAATAATGATTTTTTAAAAAGATATCATTAATATCATCATGCGTATAATAATTTAATAAAAAAATACATATATTGTCATAATCATATGATATCCGCCATGTGGTCTTCAGATGAATCAGTAGGATATGTAAAATTGCAAATTGTAATGTTTGTTCATTCACAGATATCAGAATATAATGAAAAAACATGTTCTCTGTTCTTTCTTAATTTTTTGATAATTATATTTTTTTCTCGTACAGTTTTGTACATTTCTCTTGTACAGTTTTGTACATTTCTCTCGTACAGTTTTGTACATTTCTCTTCAATTCTAATATCATTACATTGATTTGTAGGTAATTCAAAAGGGACAAAATATAGTTTATGAATAATAAACTAAAGAAAATGACGTTTTGTTTTGTCTTTTTTTATAGTTAAATTTTCAGCTTGAATTTTTCCTTCCTTTTATTTATTTTATGTATTGAATTTTTTATCCAGTTAAAAATAAAGATACAACTGTCAGATATATCATAGACTGTGACATTTTTTTTATCTATCAATAATCTTAGTTAAGTTTCTTTTTAAATATAATTTAACATTGTTATTAATATTTTAATTCTTCGTTTTATCCTATCTTATTTTATCTATTGAATATTTCATTCTGTTGAAAATAAAGACACCTGTCAGATAAATTGGGCGCAGGACATTTTAGCTCTACTTTCGTTCGTCTGGCTAACGGAAGAGGCAGGTGCTTAAAAAAAGACTAAACTTTTTCGCTAAAATGTCCACATAATATCTTAAATTCCGCTAAACTGTCCTTTAAATCTTCCGTTTAAATGTCCATTTTCCCCCCTAAATTGTCCTATCAATCCGCTAAAATGTCCTGCGCCGGGAAATTTAATTATAATTATGGTTTTATATTTATTATCACAAATCTAATTACGTTTCTTTTTAAATATAATTTAATATTTGTTATTTAAATTTCTCCGTTCGCTCTGCACCTTATATTTGCAAAGAATATTTTTTAAAAGTTCTTACAATAGACAGACCATGATGTGAAGTTACATACTTATCGTTGCAGTTAGTAAACTAGAACTCATTGTTATTCAAAGTAGGTCACTGTATTCTTGTTATATCTTTGCTTGAACTATACAATATTCAGGTCATAGTCGCTTTTATTCAAAACAGAGGAATTTCTTATCATTAAAAAGTTTCAAAATGAACTAATGAAAAATACTGAGGGAAACTTTTTTTTCTCACCAAACCACAGTTTACAAAAAGGGCATTGACTTATGTAATGACCTCTTAAATTATGATGCAAATATTGTAGAGTTGTCGTCTTATGGTAAATTTTTCCTACGTATTATTGAGATGTATTATATTAACTAATATAATTTTAGACAATAAAGGAAATTAACATGACCCTTGTGACCCTCGGACATCCTGCCGGAAAAATATTTTTCAATTAAAATTTATTTCATATATATTTATGGAGGCAATAAGGAAACTTGTTTCATCTTTTACATGTTTTAAACAAAGAAATCACGTTTGTTTTTGATACAAAATATTTGTTTACTTCGTGTACTTTTGTTTAGTTTAAGTATTGTCTTTGTTTTAAATTGTGTTACATTTATTTCAAGTGTTTAATGAGTTATAAATTTGTGTGCAAGTCAATGGCCTGTCCATTCGGAAGTCTTCCCACTTGATATCTTACTATTTATTAATGTAAGAGATTTATTACCAAATCAGTTCATTCTGATAAATATAACATTTGAAGAGCGTACACAGGACATGTATATTTATTTATTTAAAATAAAAGCGTATGAACTTTTAAAAGTCTTAAAATGAAGTATTCCAAAGGCACAAAGCCACGTTCAGTGGGCAAGGCTATCGATGGGGTTTATAAAATAGAGAATAATGGACCAAAAAATTAATGAATGGAGAATAATAGAATAAAAAAACATAAAAAAACATAAAAAAACAAAAAAAAACCAAACAAACAAAGAGAGAATAATGGTACTCTACATTATAAGAATAATTCTAGAATTTGCGGAATTACAGAAAATAATTGAAAAGTACGAATGTAAGAAAACTGCTCTAATATCCTATTATTTTGTATGTATTTCATTAAGTCACGCCCACTTATCTATCTAATTCATAACAATTGATTATAGTTAAATTTTTGCAAAATAATGAGTAATTTCCAAATTTAGGCAATGTGATTCGATGAAATAATTCCCATTTCATGTCATGCGTTTGAAAATGTGTGTGTATTACCCCATTCAGATATACATACAATTAAGGATGATTGCTGGTCTAATAGGAAATAAATAGGATTTGAAATAGGTGTTTTAGTTTGAGGGAACATATGAATAGTAAACAAATAAGCAAGAAAAAAATATAGGTTCATGTGCTCATTTTAGAGCTATAAAGCCTTGAAAATTTGCAGGAAATAGGTTTTCTCTGGATTTTTCTTTGTCTTTGCATTGGTAACTTCAGTCTCTGAAAAATGTATGAAAAATAAAAAGGATTTCATAAAATTTTGTCAAATACCATTTTAAGGTATATATGATTGAATTATAAAAGAAAAATTGGGGTTTCATAAGCAAAAAATTTAATTTTTAAGAAATGGATAAAACCCGAGGATTCCGAAAATCTGACAAAAAGACCAAAGCATGACCACCGAGCATCCTTAATGTTGAAAATTTGTTCTGAACTAATATTGGCTATGAAAGGCGTTAGAAATTGGTTCAGAGCGGATTTTGCAGCTATATTCATATGAAATTAACTAGAATTAAATAAACAAACTAAGGATATAATATTACAGAGAATGACATTCTTTGATTCTTGAAATAAAACAGAATAATAAGAATATTTACCATAATAAGTTGTTATGAATAAGAGAGATAAGTAGGACATGTTCTAAAACCTGGTCTGGTATATTGGTCTGGTCTGAATTTAGATATTGGTGTATATTTATGTTGCCTTTTAATATTGATTGGTTCGTTAAACTTTTTTTTTAATTAAATCAATCATTTGAAAATAGATGCAGTTATATTTTCTGTTAATTTGAACACTAATTTATAATTCCAAAACCTCAGTCTGAAAGTAGTATATCATTTAAAATTCTTTTAAAATTTGTTATGAAGATTAATATTGAAATATTTTATTGCTTTGTTCTTAGGTGATGATAAAAATAGGAAACAGTTACATTGCAAGATAAGCTAATTTATGTAGAAATATGCCAGCGATACTTTTGGACAAATTATTAAAATGAAGGATTAATTTCAAATCAACAACACTAATACAATTTGAAACGAAATAATATTATCAAATTATCCATGCATAACATGTATACATGATTGAAAGAGGGGGTCATTTGAAGAGTAATTTAGAACACCAGACCAATAACATGAATAACATTGGACCAGACCAGACCAACAGACCAGACCAATGAGACCAGACCAGGTTTTAGAACTTGCCGATAAGTAGGCGTGTAAATAACTTTAAACAACATATTCAAAACACATGCATGTTATCTACCCATTATAACCTTACAAACTTATGTTTTAACTCCGTTTTCCGTTGCAGTTTTGAATTAAATGCAAAAATAAAATGATTACAGAATTTGAGATACCCCTATCTAGACCTTCATCTACAGAGTATAATTTAAAAGATTTCATTCGGTTTTGTGTGTCGGGGTTTGAAGTCACTTTCTTCACAATCGGCCACCGGCCAGTTTTTATTCGTGGGTGGATGGTGGATAAATTTTTGTTAAACGTCGAGTAGCAACCATCTATACTTTTGAATTTGCGGACTGAAATTTTCTAGCCGTTTTGCCTCCGAGCCGACGATCTATACTACTAGTATTAAATTTGCGGACTGAAATTTTCTAACCGTTGTACCTCCGAGCCCACGATCATCAGAAATATTTTATAATAATAAATAGTTAGTGCATGTAATATATTTTCTAATTAACGTAGCTTAATTTAATAAACCCAAAATATCCGTTAGCCGAGTTCCGTGGTTGGTCCCCGTTCCGTTACGGTTTCAATTATTATTTCAAAGCTTCTCCTTTTCTTTAACTTACTCATGTTTTTTTTAGGAGCACATTAAGTGGGGCTTATTTACATGGGAGTATATCAGGACGAGAACATGTTGATATGATATAAATATGACCCCGGCTTTGTACTATAGTCCGACACACTGAGCCGTATTTTGAACGTGCTAGCTCACGAGGTATCGATCACTGTCCACAGGAAGACATATCACCCAACTCGGACACATTATACTGACTCCGAGTCACCAGTCCTTTGTTCTTACTCCTAGATGCCGCGTGCTTGGTGGAGAAGCAGCAAATACCAATTTCAATGTCTTTGGTTTGACCTGGCCGGGGATCGAACCCGCGACCTTCTGCAGTCGATATGAGCACGCTACCAATAGCCGAAGCGGATTTTATTCGTGGAGGAAGCTGAAGTACCCAAAGAGAACTACTTACCTACTGCTGGAAAAAAATGGCAATCATTGTCGATTAAGGGAACAACCAATTGATTTTCTTGGTGGGGGTGGGGGGGGGGGTTAAATTTGAAATGAAAAGGCAGGACTAGGATTTTTTTATTTAATTTTAAACTAAGTTTACCTAAACTATGATTAAATTTCTTTCATGAATAGAGGTTAATTTAAACTTAGTTTCTTGGTTTAACTAAACCAGGTTTAAGTTTAAACGAGGTTTATGAATATTGCCCTTAGTGTTTTTACAGACAGGACGTATAGTTGAATGATTTCAACAACGAAAACGAAGCTGATTTCCACAACTAAAACGCAGCTGGTGACCCTATGTTTGTTATAGCATCTTTGAAACGAAAAAGTTGACAGCAATAACATATCGTTTTTATAGAAAATTCTAGGGATTAGTTTTTGAGAACTGACGATTAAAAGTTAAATTATTTATTTTTTGGACAGTTTTTATATGAAATCTACAGTAAAGACCATTATTTTAAGGATTTAATCAACCTTATTGAAGAAATATAAAAGCTAAATATAAACATTTTTCGATATTTAGATGTTGTTTCGAATATTGTACATGTAGCTACATGTAAAAGTTCGGCGAAAAAATAGGCAGAATCATCCTAGCCCCACCCCATACAAATCAAATGGTTGCTCCATAAGGTCAGAGTCGAACACGCCTCGCAACAACACTATCTTTTCTATTGCCACCGCGGCCTAAAAGATGTAATTCAAAAGGACATGTACACAGACCCAAGAATACGAAAGGACAAGTACAAAAGAAAGCACATAAAACTCTTTACAACCAAGGGAGCAACCAATTGAGTTTTTCTTAGGGGGGATGAACTTGAGAATAGAAAGGCTAAACAAATTGATGAAAATAGGAGAGCGCAAATATGAGGTGGGGAAAAAGACATGCTTCAAAATGAGGCGGGAAAGAAAGCAAAATTTAAACATCTAGAGTCGTGTTTTTAAAAGACGCTTTGAAAAGAAAAGCAGGCAGGATTATGGATGCCACAAAAAAAAAAAAAAAAAAAAAAAAAAAAACAAGATGGAAGATTACTTCCTTGCTAACATCCCATAAAAATCAATGGATTGCTTCCTAAAAAAACCTCCTGTATTTTGAAAAAAAAAAACAAGAGTGAACCCAGGGGCATTGGAATTTGTTGGCTTAGTTTGTTGGGCTGAGTTTGTTGGCTTTGTACACACTGGAGTTTGGTACTTCTTACTGTAGTCTGAGTATGCAGTGATGAAAAAGTAGATATTATTGGTACTATTTTTTAATTAGCACTTTCAGATCACAATTAATATTAAATGGAATATAAATTGAACGTGATCTTTGACCGGCATATTACTTTCTTGTCAGTATGGTTTTTTTTTTTTTTGGTGTTTTGTTTATCTTTTTCAAGTTGCATTTTTAATTGTTTTTCTTCGGAAAGGGGGGTGGCTATTGTATATGTTTTTTTCTACTTTTTTTTTTTACTTTTTCTGGTCTGATTAGGTTGTAGTTTATATGAAGCTGGGTACCTGATGTTTTTTTGTTTTGTTTGTTTGTTTTTCTTTTTTAAAAATTAATTAAAATTGTTTTATTCATTTATTAAGTAATACATTAGAAGATCATAAGCCAATAGAATATTGTATATGGTCTCCGGAAATTAAATTTATTTTAAGGCATGTTAAGTAAATATGTATTTATGCTCACGTCCTTACTATTTAGAGTATAAGTAAACGGAAATTAAATTTACAAGTGATTTGAATATACATCCAATCTAATAATGTGCACTTCAAATACATATTCCTAAGAATTTTTATCCAATCATTCAGTCTAACCAATCAGGAAGATATTATATTTAAGAGAATTCTAATGATTGTTTTTTTTTTTTTAATTACTGTTTTTAAAACATCTACGAAGGCTTATATGGGTCAAAATTGATAGTGAGGAAAAAAATTAAAACCCGTTTGACATCTTTTTAGAGTCCTATTGTAAGTGTTTTAACATGACATTTAGTTGAGTTTTAAGGTAGGAGGTACCTAATTAGGCTATATTTCAGATTTTTATAAAATTTAGCATGCAACTAGAATACGTTGAACTGCATCTGAATATCAAAAAAATAATGTATGTCCCTTTAAAACTTCCCGAAATATGGTGTTTCAAGTTTTAGCAAACAGATGTGTAAATACATAGAATGCACGTAGATATCGCTGCGAAAAGTCAATTATTTAGACTTTAAATTATAATTTCTCAAAATCCTGTCCCTAGGATGTTTTTTGAAAATGATATATTATTGCTATTAAAGTTATCTTTTTATTGATATAAAATTTATTAAGGGTCACAAGATTCGTTTTTTAGTATATTAGATTTATTACTATATGAAGAGTGAACATAAGCGTCAAAAAGCCAAAATAAAGCGTAACGTCGTTACGACGTCGCCGGACGACGTCGCGATAAAAAATGTAGATTTTTAGTGTCTTTACAGACAGGACGTATAGTTAAATGATTTCCACAACGAAAACGAAGCTGGTGACCCTATGTTTATTTAGCATCATTGAAACGAAATAGTTGACAGCAATTACATATCGTTTTTATAGAAATTTATAGGGATAAGTTTTTGCGAAATGCTGATTTAAACTGAAATTATTAATTATTTTCGGCAGTTTTTATATGAAATCTACAGTAAAGGACCTTTATTTTAACGATTTTAAATCAACCTCATTGAAGAAATGTAAAAGCTAAATATGAAATTTTTTCGATATTTAGATGCAGTTTCGAACATTCTAGCTGCACGTAAAATTTCAAGAAAATCCATAATTTAGCGGATTTAGGTACCTCCTACCTTAACATGATATTTTGTTGGGATTTACACTTGACATTTTGTTGGAGTTTTATTGTAAGTGTTTTAACATGACATTTTGTTGGAGTTATACTGTTCCTCTTATAACTTGACATTTTTGGAATTATATTGTTAGCCTTATAACTTGACATTTTTGGAGTTATTCTGTTAGCCTAATAACTTGACATTTTTGGAGTTATACTGTTAGCGTTATAACTTGACATTTTTGGAGTTATACTGTTAGCCTTATAACTTGACATTTTTGGAGTCATACTGTTAGCGTTATCACTCGACATTTTTGGTGTTAAACTGTTAGCGTTATAACTTGACATTTTTGGAGTTATACCGTTAGCCTTATAACTTGACATTTTTGGAGTTATACTGTTAGCCTTATAACTTGACATTTTTGGAGTTTTACTGCTAGCATTATAACTTGACATTTTTGGAGTTATACCGTTAGCCTAATAACTTGACATTTTTGGAGTTATACTGTTAGCCTTATAACTTGACATTTTTGGAGTTATACTGTTAGCCTAATAACTTGACATTTTTTGGAGTTATACTGTTAGCCTTATAACTTGACATTTTTGGAGTTATACTGTTAGCCTTATAACTTGACATTTTTGGAGTTATACTGTTAGCCTAATAACTTGACATTTTTTGGAGTTATACTGTTAGCCTTATAACTTGACATTTTTGGAGTTATACTGTTAGCCTTATAACTTGACATTTTTGGTGTTATACTGTTAGCGTTATAACTTGCATTTTTGCAGTTATACTGTTAGCGTTATAACTTGACATTTTTGGAGTTATACCGTTAGCCTTATAACCTGACATTTTTGGAGTTATACTGTTAGCCTTATAACTTGACATTTTTGGAGTTACACTGTTAGCCTTATAACTGACATTTTTGGAGTTATACTAGTAGCCTTATAACTTGACATTTTTGGAATTATACTGTTAGCCTTATAGCCTGATATTTTTGGAGTTATAATGTTAGCCTTATAACTTGACATTTTTGGGGTTTTACTGCTAGCCTTATAACTGGACATTTTTGGAGTTATACTGCTAGCCTTATAGCCTGACATTTTTGGAGTTATACTGTTAGCCTTATAACTTTAAATTTTTGGAGTTATACTGTTAGCCTTATAACTTGACATTTTTGGAGTTATACTGTTAGCCTTATAACTTGACATTTTTGGAGTTTTACTGCTAGCCTTATAACTAGACATTTTTGGAGTTTTACTGCTAGCCTTATAGCCTGACATTTTTGGAGTTATACTGTTAGCCTTATAACTTGAGATTTTTGGAGTTATACTGTTAGCCTTATAACTTGACATTTTTGGAGTTATACTGTTAGCGTTATAACTTGACATTTTTGGAGTTATACTGCTAGCCTTATAACTGGACATTTTTGAAGTTATATTGCTAGCCTTATAGCCTGACATTTTTGGAGTTATACTGTTAGCCTTATAACTTGACATTTTTGGAGTTATACTAGTAGCCTTATAACTGGACATTTTTGGAGTTATACTGCTAGCGTTATAACTGGACATTTTTGGAGTTATACTGTTAGCCTTATAGCCTGACATTTTTGGAGTTATACTGTTAGCCTTATAACTTGACATTTTGGAGTTATACTGTTAGCGTTATAACTTGAAATTTTTGGAGTTCTACTGTTAGCCTTATAACTTGACATTGTTAGCCTTATAACTTGACATTTTTGGAGTTTTACTGCTAGCCTTATAACTTTTCATTTTTGGAGTTATACTGTTAGCGTTATAACAAGACATTTTTGGAGTTATACTGTTTGCCTTATAACTTGACGTTTTTGGAGTTATACTGTTAGCGTTATAACTTGACATTTTTGGAGTTATACTGTTAGCCTTATAACTTTACATTTTTGGAGTTATACTGTTAGCCTTATAACTTTACATTTTTGGAGTTATACTGCTAGCATTATAAGTCGACATTTTGGAGTTATACTGTTAGCCTTATAACTTGACATTTTTTCAGTTATACTGTTAGCGTTATAACTTGACATTTTTGGAGTTATACTGTTAGCGTTATAACTTTACATTTTTGGAGTTATACTGTTAGCCTTATAACTTTACATTTTTGGAGTTATACTGCTAGCATTATAACTCGACATTTTGGAGTTATACTGTTAGCCTTATAACTTGAATTTTTTTCAGTTATACTGTTAGCGTTATAACTTGACATTTTTGCAGTTATACTGTTAGCGTTATAACTTTACATTTTTTGGAGTTAATCATACAATATATGTACATTGTCAGAAAATATAAACTTTATTTGTACGAGCCTTAGAAACGGGTAGAAATCTGTTTTTAGTATTTAAATTAGACAGTTTGTTGGAGTTCTGTTGTAAGTGGTTAAGGTCAAGGAGAAGTAATTGAAAGTATCCTACAGTTTTCTAGTTTTTTTCAGGATGTAAAGCTAATTGAAATACATTGGAATATGAAAGTAAAAAAGGGTGGTACCCGTGCTTATTTTTTTGCCGTAACCCTTTGAAAATTCGTTCTGAAATTAACATTTAACATAGGATAAAAAGGGAAAACGTCAAATTTTCTACAATTTTCCTCGAAAAGTCTATAAAAACTATCGATATTTATCCTACAGTTTCGTGAAAAAATATTATTGTATTGCCTCACCCACGAGCTTTCTGGTGATATAAAAATATGGGGGGTTCCCATGCTCGATTTCGTGTTATCTGCTCCTGAAGGTAACATCAAGGTACTATTTTTTGTTGATTTTAATTCAGGCAACGTCATGACGTCCGGCAATTGATAACGTTTATGTATTGCGGATCATAGGACGAACAACAAATCTTTTTCTTTCATCTGATATATATTTTTTTAATTTTAATGTTTTCATTATTTTTTTTTTTTTTAATTTTATTTATTCATTTATTGATCTATATTTTGTTTTGTTTTCTGTAAAGAGTTCAGATTTTATTTATTATTTGTTGAATAACGGTGTTTGATTTTCATGTTGTCGATGGATGATTTGTATTGCAACGGTATCCTTATATTATATCCGTGAAATAACTTAAGCATTCAAAAGTTTCCTACGTTTAAAACCCTAATTATTCTTTTAACCACCCCGCTATATGGAATGTTGATATAAGAAATACGTATCTTTGATATATTTTGTCGAGTCACTACTTGCTATATGTGCTACAAAATGTTGATAAGAGAGGCGATATAAATATAAACATGTTTAGGGGAAATTCGTCTAATTGCGGACATTAATGTGTTTCTTCTTAATTATTTTGGTTTTTACAAATTTTACTTTAAAAAAAAAGTGAACAAATTTTCCAAAAAAAAAATTTACGCTGTTGGTCACACGAACTTTGCCACCGTGTTATAATTTGACATTTCATCAGACTTCATTATTTAGTGCTTTAACATTACATTATGATAGAATTCTATTGTTAGTGTTATAACATAAAATTTTGTTGTTGGTGTTTTAACTTGACATTTTCATGATTTTGTCGGAGTCCTATTAGTGTTATAATTGAATATTTTGTCGCATTTCTTTTGTTATTGTTTTAACAGGACATTTGGTTACAGTTGAAATTTATTGTTCGTGTTATAATAATATGACATTTTGCTGGAATTCAATCTTTTGAGTTTTTCATCTTAGTTGATTTTTTTTCATATAACCTAATATTTTAGTGTAAAAGGAAACAACTTCATTCTATGTAATTTTTTATGATGTTTGTGGTTTCGAATATGGTCTCGTATTTTAAGCAAATATCCAATTTACAACGAGGATATAAATAAATATAATCAGAAAAAATGGCGTTTCCAGGATTTTCGGACACCCGACTCTTTATTTATGATACTATCGTAATCCGTAAATTGTTTTTAAATTGGTAAACCGAGTACAATAAAAACAGAGAGAAATTATTTGTAAATTTGCCATTTTATTATATTTTCGACATTTCAAGTCAATAAAATCAAAGAAAGTCCGTATCATTTGTATGAAGCATAACTGACCGGTTATTACCCTTTTGGTCATCGGACAGATCGGTTAATCCAGAATTAAAATTAGGGTTTCTAATATCTCAAGTGCTACTGGTGGACTCTCAATTTCCGAAAAAATCACCCACCAGGTAGTCACTGTGTCAACAATTAGATACACGTGTTTGAAAGGAGAAGGACCACTTTCTCCTGTATCTCTTTCATACAAAACTGTTTTGTAAAGATTGATATAATATAGGTACTTTTTCAACATGGTCAATAGCCAACATTTTCTATCATTTTTGGAATATTGCCAGAAAAGACACCATGACCATTTTATTTAGTGAGAAAACATGTACTCACAACAAAAACTGGTTTTGGTACTGAGTGTCCTTAATTTTGAATACATATCTCAGTTAAATTCCCCAAAATGTCTATTTTTTTTTATAAAACCGACGCCCAAAGCAGTATTCAGATATATATATATAAAGTATTTTTTGTTAACTTGTTCAGTAGTTATTATTAGCAAATCATAAGAGGACACACACACACGCACACGCTATGTCAGATTATGGTCGGTTTTGAAAGGCTTCACACGTTGTTTAAAAAATGGCTCAAGAACAGAAATCGGTGGAAAATGTCCCTATTACTGCTTTCTTGTACATTTTTCAATGTATTTTAAGTCGCGTTTCTATTTCCACAACGGAGACATTTTAGCTGTCCTATTTACGGATTTTCATTTTGAATTGTTGCGCTCACAGTTTTTAAAACATCTAAAGTTTTATCATGGGAGTAACTGGTAAACGTTTAGTTCAAAATGTGCACAACCTATGTGTATTTGTAAAATGTGCTTTACTTCTGGAAATATTCCTTCATTGTGGTCAAAAGGAAGCATAACGCCAATTCCAAAGTGTTCAACTTCTGATCCCACCAATCTGTTATCATACAGGGGGATAACTCTTGTCCCGTCTACTTACAAAGTTTATTGTGGTGTCGTGGGTGTAATCAATGACCGGCTTACGCACTGGATAGTGTGAAGAACAGAATAGTTTTAGTAAAGGCAGCAGTACTATTGATCATTTGTCTACTCTAACTTCTATTATAGAAACTCGTAAACTTAAAAAAATTGAGTAATTTCGATGCTTTTATTGACTTTAGGAAAGCGTATGATAGCATAAATAGAAATATTTTGTTGAATAAGATTGGAAATCTAGGTTTAAGAACACTTTTGTCAATTTATAGTAGAGTACAAGTTTGTGTCAAATTGAATAATTTTTATACAGATTGGTTTGATATTTATGCAGGTGTTAAGCAGGGATGTAAGTGATCCCCTTTATTTGTTTAATTTGTTTATTAATGACTTAGTTGAAGAACTAAAAAACTCAATGTTGGAGTGCCAATTGATAATGAAAAAATGGCATTTTATTGTATGCGGTTGATGTTGTTTTATTGGCAGAAAATGACTAAATTACTTTTAGACACCCTAAGGGCACGGTGCTGTAATAATGATTTAGAGGTTAATTATGACAAATCTAAGATTGTACATTTTAGAAATCAATCTAGAACTATTACATCGAAAAACGTTTATAGTGATAATGAAATGGAAATTGCATCAAAGTATCTTATGTTAGTTATTACTGATTTTGTTTTATTATGATGTCTATAATGCTACAGTAGAGCGCTTGGTTTACTACACGCAATAGCAAAATGTAAGCTTAAGGGAGCAGACATTGGATTTTTATGGGGGGGGGGGGGGCACATTTGAAATAAAAAGGCAGAGGAAATTTTTGCTTTAAATGTAAATAAAAATGTAGGCCGCAATAGCGGCCGAAAAAGAAATATACAGGATCAAAATTTTGACGAAAAAAAAAGAGGCAGGATCAAACATTTGATCCTAGTCCCCCCCTAAAAATGAAATGGTTGCTCCCTATCGGAGGTTTCATTTTTAACATAGACAACTTTATACGATAGTTTAGTTTGGTCAATTATTAGTTACGGTGCAGAAATTTGGGGCACCAAAGCATATTCTTGTTTTAAGGGACGAGATCAAGTTTTGTTATCTGACATCGATTTTCGGATTAAAAAATACGGATTCAAGTGACGTCCAAGTCAATATACAGAACAAATATACATTGTTGAGGAAAAACAGGATCCATGATACAAAAGTATACTCTCAAAGCATATGCCCATATTGGTCAATCAGTTTTTCCCAAATTAAGTTAAGAGGGGGATGGGGGGGGGGGGGGGGGTCATTGAAAAAACTATGTGAATTAAGTTTTTTATCCTACATTGAACTTTTGATCTCGTCCCTTATGCAGTGCAAAATATAGCTATAGGGTTTTATTTAGGGATAGGTAAATACACTTCTAATTTATCAGTTATTGGGGAGATGGGATGGAAACTTTCTAGTATTAGACAGTGGTCATGTCTATTGAGAAATTGGCAAAGATGTACAAAAATGGATAGTATACAACTTATTCAAGAGAAGACAACTTTATTGATAATCTCAGACACAAAGGTATACAAGAGGACAATATAATGACATAGCAATTCACACGTACACATAACCACAATACAAGTATCAATCAATACCATACACAATATTATACACCTTTAAATAAATTAAATGGGAAAAAGTTGTTTTTTACAGTAGTTTAGCGAGATTTCTAATAAATGAAGCAAGATTCTTATAAAGTTCTTTGTGACAGTATGTAAGAAAAAAAGATATGTTTATGGGCTAATAGATGTTAAAATAGTAGAGTTAAAAACTGACAATTTAGATTACTTTAGAGATAATAATTTAGATAATTAATGTATACAAACCATACTTCGTGTAAATCAGATATAAAAAAGCTAGAATATATTTGTTTGTTTAGTTGGGGTTTAACGCCATTTTCAGCACATTTTGGCCATTTTGCGGCGGCCAGTTTTTATTGGTGGAGGAAGACGGAGTACCCGGAGAGAACCACCGACCTTCGGTAGGAAAATTGGCAATCCTTGTCAATTAAGATCCGAGTCAAACACACCCCGCCACATGTGAGATTCGAACTCACAACTCCAGCGTTGACAGGCTAGTGATTAGTAGTAGTCATGATGAACTACCTACACCACTCGGCCACCGAGGCCCCAGCTAGAATTTTGAATATTTTAAGATTAAATGGCGCGTTAATATGAATGCCTTAGCTGATGGTAAAAAGTTACCCACATACAAACTGTTTAAAAATCATTTTGGTACTGAGGAATATGTTGAAATGTATATGCCAAAAAAATATCGAAGTGCATTGTGTAAATACAGATGTGGTGTAGCAACTATTAGGGTAGAAACTGGTAGATATGAAAGGTTAAATTAGCTGACAGAATTAGTATCATTTGTGATGATCATAATGAGATTGAGGATGAGAAACATGTAATCATGAAGTGTTCATTGTATAATGATTTAAGACAGACTCTATTTTCAGATGCTTCTGATATATGTTCAGATTTTAATAATTTTTCAATCGATGAAATTTTTTTTTTTTAAATTTAAACATGATTCTATATGGTTTATAAATTTGCCAAAACCTGCTATGATATTCTGGCTAGGCGTAGGAGTGACAAAACCTGCTATGATATTCTGGCTAGGCGTAGGAGTGACCAAACCTGCTATGATATTCTGGCTATAGGCGTAGGAGTGACCAAACCTGCTATGATATTCTGGCTAGGCGTAGGAGTGACAAAACCTGCTATGATATTCTGGCTAGGCGTAGGAGTGACCAAACCTGCTATGATATTCTGGCTATAGGCGTAGGAGTGACCAAACCTGCTATGATATTCTGGCTAGGCGTAGGAGTGACCAAACCTGCTATGATATTCTGGCTAGGCGTAGGAGTGACAAAACCTGCTATGATATTCTGGCTATAGGCGTAGGAGTGACCAAACCTGCTATGATATTCTGGCTAGGCGTAGGAGTGACCAAACCTGCTATGATATTCTGGCTAGGCGTAGGAGTGACAAAACCTGCTATGATATTCTGGCTATAGGCGTAGGAGTGACCAAACCTGCTATGATATTCTGGCTAGGCGTAGGAGTGACAAAACCTGCTATGATATTCTGGCTATAGGCGTAGGAGTGACAAAACCTGCTATGATATTCTGGCTAGGCGTAGGAGTGACAAAACCTGCTATGATATTCTGGCTATAGGCGTAGGAGTGACCAAACCTGCTATGATATTCTGGCTATAGGCGTAGGAGTGACCAAACCTGCTATGATATTCTGGCTATAGGCGTAGGAGTGACAAAACCTGCTATGATATTCTGGCTAGGCGTAGGAGTGACAAAACCTGCTATGATATTCTGGCTAGGCGTAGGAGTGACCAAACCTGCTATGATATTCTGGCTATAGGCGTAGGAGTGACCAAACCTGCTATGATATTCTGGCTAGGCGTAGGAGTGACCAAACCTGCTATGATATTCTGGCTAGGCGTAGGAGTGACAAAACCTGCTATGATATTCTGGCTAGGCGTAGGAGTGACAAAACCTGCTATGATATTCTGGCTATAGGCGTAGGAGTGACCAAACCTGCTATGATATTCTGGCTAGGCGTAGGAGTGACCAAACCTGCTATGATATTCTGGCTAGGCGTAGGAGTGACAAAACCTGCTATGATATTCTGGCTAGGCGTAGGAGTGACAAAACCTGCTATGATATTCTGGCTAGGCGTAGGAGTGACAAAACCCGCTATGATATTCTGTCTATAGGCGTAGGAGTGACAAAACCTGCTATGATATTCTGGCTAGGCGTAGGAGTGACAAAACCTGCTATGATATTCTATCTAGGCGTAGGAGTGACAAAACCTGCTATGATATTCTGGCTAGGCGTAGGAGTGACAAAACCTGCTACGATATTGTGGCTAGGCGTAGGAGTGACAAAACCTGCTATGATATTCTGGCTAGGCGTAGGAGTGACAAAACCTGCTATGATTTTCTGGCTAGGCGTAGGAGTGACAAAACCTGCTATGATTTTCTGGCTAGGCGTAGGAGTGACAAAACCTGCTATGATTTTCTGGCTAGGCGTAGGAGTGACAAAACATGCTATGATATTCTGGCTAGGCGTAGGAGTGCCAAAACCTGCTATGATATTCTGGCTAGGCGTAGGAGTGACAAAACCTGCTATGATATTCTAACTAGGCGTAGGAGTGACAAAACCTGCTATGATATTCTATCTAGGCGTAGGAGTGACAAAACCTGCTATGATATTCTGGCTAGGCGTAGGAGTGACAAAACCTGCTATGATATTCTGGCTAGGCGTAGGAGTGACAAAACATGCTATGATATTCTGGCTAGGCGTAGGAGTGCCAAAACCTGCTATGATATTCTGGCTAGGCGTAGGAGTGACAAAACCTGCTATGATATTCTAACTAGGCGTAGGAGTGACAAAACCTGCTATGATATTCTGGCTAGGCGCAGAAGTGACAAAACCTGCTATGATATTCTGGCTAGGCGTAGGAGTGACAAAACCTGCTACGATATTCTGGCTAGGTGTAGGAGTTATTGACACAAGTGATAAAAGCTGTTTTGATTTAAAGTTGAACTCATAGGTGGTAAAATTTATGGTTTTTATAATAGTTTTAAATAAAGTTCAATTTTAATATGTTTAAGTAACTATAAAGAGCATTTTATTTATGATGTTTAAATGTAGATCGTGTGTCTTAAGGATTAATTTTCCTTTTAAAAGTCTCTCATAACTCTGTATAGAGTGGTTCATACATTTAAGTATTTTTTAAGAATGGTTTTAAATCATTAATGTTGTTATTTATAGATATGTAAATATTATTGTATACTGTATGTATGTATCTGTGTCAATGTAAGAAGTCAGACTATAATAAAATATTTGAATCTTTGAATCTTACAATTTTAAATTAATTAAAACATATGAAAAAGATCTATATAATATACGTAAAAGGTGTCCTTACATGAAACATTTTCTACTTTAAATGGCGATTTCTCGTAATTCTGTCAGAAATGGTATTTTATTTCCTGTAATAATTTTCGTTTTGTTAGTTAACAGGTCTCATTTCTGCTGTCAAAGACCGACATTTAAGCTTTCTGTTTTTGTTTTGTTTTTTCAGGAAAAGAACTTAAAGCATACGTGGCACCAACATGACCTATGTTTTCACTTATTTTTTTTAATTATTGATTTCTTCTGAAACTTAAAGGCACTAAAGAGCTTGTGTCGCTCCAACTGGATCTACTATTGTTTTGGCAAAAGCGCAAAACAGTGGTAAAAATTATTATTGTGGGAAAATAGGAAAATAACTCTCTATGGAATCAAAATGACTATTTCAGACATATGTAGATATTGTCTTGCCGATCATTATTCCTTTTCAAAGTTACCTTCTATCCATTATGGTTTTAAGATAATAAGCAAAAAAGAAAAAAGGTAAACATGGTCATTAAGGATCAATAATTCCTATTCAGGGTCAAGTGCATATTTCAACCAAGATATGGTCAAGTGCATATTTCAACCAAGATATGGTCAAGTGCATATTTCAACCAAGATATGGTCAAGTGCATATTTCAACCATGATATGTTCAAGTGTATATTTCAACCAAGATAAGGTCAAGTGCATATTTCAACCAAGATAACCACAATACCAGTACCAATACCATATACAATATAATACACTTTTAAATAAATTAAACGGGAAAAGTTGGGGTTTTTTTTACAGTAGTTTAGCGAGATTTCTAATAAATGAAGCAAGATTCTTATAAAGTTCTTTGTGACAGTATGTAAGAAACAAAAAATCTGTTTATGGACTAATAGATGTTAAAATAGTAGAGTTAAAAACTGACAATTCAGAGTGTCAAATTACTTTAGAGATAATAATTTATATAATTAATGTTATACAGACCATATTTCGTGTAAATCAGATATAAAAACGCTAGAATATAATAATTTTGAATATTCTAAGATTAAATGGCGCGTTAATATGAATGCCTTAGCTTCTGATAAAAATTTACGTACATACAAACTGTTTAAAAATCATTTTGGTACTGAGGAATATGTTGAAATGTATATGCCAAAAAAATATCGAAGTGCATTGTGTAAATTCAGATGTGGTGTAGCAACTATTAGGGTAGAAACTGGTAGATATGAAAGGTTAAATTTAGCTGACAGAATTTGTATCATTTGTGATGATCATACTGAGATTGAGGATGAGAAACATGTAATCATGAAGTGTTCATTGTATAATGATTTAAGAGAGACTCTATTTTCAGATGCGTCTGATATATGTTCAGATTTTAATAATTTTTCAATCGATGAAAATTTTTTTAAAAATTTAAACATGATTCTATATGGTTTATAAATCTGCCAAAACCTGCTATGATATTCTGGCTAGGCGTAGGAGTGACAAAACCTGCTATGATATTCTGGCTAGGCGTAGGAGTGACAAAACCTGCTATGATATTCTGGCTAGGCGTAGGAGTGACAAAACCTGCTATGATATTCTGGCTAGGCGTAGGAGTGACAAAACCTGCTATGATATTCTGGCTAGGCGTAGGAGTGACAAAACCTGCTATGATATTCTGGCTAGGTGTAGGAGTGACAAAACCTGCTATGATATTCTGGCTAGGTGTAGGAGTGACAAAACCTGCTATGATATTGTGGCTAGGCGTAGGAGTGACAAAACCTGCTATGATATTCTGGCTAGGCGTAGGAGTGACAAAACCTGCTATGATATTCTGGCTAGGCGTAGGAGTGACAAAACCTGCTATGATATTGTGGCTAGGCGTAGGAGTGACAAAACCTGCTATGATATTCTGGCTAGGCGTAGGAGTGACAAAACCTGCTATGATATTCTGGCTAGGCGTAGGAGTGACAAAACCTGCTATGATATTCTGGCTAGGCGTAGGAGTGACAAAACCTGCTATGATATTCTGGCTAGGTGTAGGAGTGACAAAACCTGCTATGATATTCTGGCTAGGTGTAGGAGTGACAAAACCTGCTATGATATTCTGGCTAGGTGTAGGAGTGACAAAACCTGCTATGATATTCTGGCTAGGCGTAGGAGTGACAAAACCTGCTATGATATTCTGGCTAGGCGTAGGAGTGACAAAACCTGCTATGATATTCAGGCTAGGCGTAGGAGTGACAAAACCTGCTATGATATTGTGGCTAGGCGTAGGAGTGACAAAACCTGCTATGACATTCTGGCTAGTCGTAGGAGTGACAAAACCTGCTATGATATTCTGGCTAGGCGTAGGAGTGACAAAACCTGCTATGATATTCTGGCTAGGCGTAGGAGTGACAAAACCTGCTATGATATTCTGGCTAGTCGTAGGAGTGACAAAACCTGCTATGATATTCTGGCTAGGCGTAGGAGTGACAAAACCTGCTATGATATTCTGGCTAGGCGTAGGAGTGACAAAACCTGCTATGATATTCTGGCTAGTCGTAGGAGTGACAAAACCTGCTATGATATTCTGGCTAGGCGTAGGAGTGACAAAACCTGCTATGATATTCTGGCTAGGCGTAGGAGTGACAAAACCTGCTATGATATTCTGGCTATAGGCGTAGGAGTGACAAAACCTGCTATGATATTCTGGCTATAGGCGTAGGAGTGACAAAACCTGCTATGATATTCTGGCTAGGCGTAGGAGTGACAAAACCCGCTATGATATTCTGTCTATAGGCGTAGGAGTGACAAAACCTGCTATGATATTCTGGCTAGGCGTAGGAGTGACAAAACCTGCTATGATATTCTGTCTAGGCGTAGGAGTGACAAAACCTGCTATGATATTCTGGCTAGGCGTAGGAGTGACAAAACCTGCTATGATATTCTGGCTAGGCGTAGGAGTGACAAAACCTGCTATGATATTCTGGCTATAGGCGTAGGAGTGACAAAACCTGCTATGATATTCTGGCTATAGGCGTAGGAGTGACAAAACCTGCTATGATATTCTGGCTAGGCGTAGGAGTGACAAAACCCGCTATGATATTCTGTCTATAGGCGTAGGAGTGACAAAACCTGCTATGATATTCTGGCTAGGCGTAGGAGTGACAAAACCTGCTATGATATTCTGTCTAGGCGTAGGAGTGACAAAACCTGCTATGATATTCTGGCTAGGCGTAGGAGTGACAAAACCTGCTATGATATTCTGGCTAGGCGTAGGAGTGACAAAACCTGCTATGATATTCTGGCTAGGCGTAGGAGTGACAAAACCTGCTATGATATTGTGGCTAGGCGTAGGAGTGACAAAACCTGCTATGATATTCTGGCTAGGCGTAGGAGTGACAAAACCTGCTATGATATTGTGGCTAGGCGTAGGAGTGACAAAACCTGCTATGATATTGTGGCTAGGCGTAGGAGTGACAAAACCTGCTATGATTTTCTGGCTAGGCGTAGGAGTGACAAAACCTGCTATGATATTCTGGCTAGGCGTAGGAGTGACAAAACCTGCTATGATATTCTGGCTAGGCGTAGGAGTGACAAAACCTGCTATGATATTCTGGCTAGGCGTAGGAGTTATTGACGCAAGTGATAAATTTAAAGCTGTTTTGATTTAAAGTTGAACTCATAGCTGGTAAAATTTATGGTTTTTATAATAGTTTTAAATTAAGTTCAATTTTATATGTTTAAGTAACTATAAAGCGCATTTTTTTATGATGTTTAAATGTAGATAGTGTGTCTTAAGGATTAATTTTCCTTTTAAAAGTATCTCATAACTCTGTATAGAGTGGTTCTTACATTTAAGTATTTTTTTTTAGAATGGTTTTAAATTTAAAGTTGTTATTTATAGATATGTAAATATTATTGTATACTGTATGTATGTCAATGTAAGAAGTGAGACTATAATAAAATATTTGAATCTTTGAATCTTACAATTGTAAATTAATTAAAACATATGAAATAGATCTATAAATGTATATAATATACGTAAAAGGTGTCTTTACATGAAATATTTTCTACTTTAAATGGCGATTTCTCGTAATTCTGTCAGAAATGGTATTTTATTTCCTTTAATAATTTTCGTTTTGTAAAGTTAACAGGTCTCATTTCTGCTGTCAAGATCCGACATTCTGTTTTTGTTTTTGTTTTTGCTTTTTTTTTTTCAGAAAAGAACTTAAAGCATACGTGGCACCAACATGACCTATGTTTTCACTTATTTTTTTTAATTATTGATTTCCTCTGAAACTTAAACGCTCTAAAGAGCCTGTGTCGCTCCACCTGGATCTACTATTGTTTTGGCAAAAGCGCAAAACAGTGGTAAAAATGATTATTGTGGGAAAATAACTCTCTATGGAATCATAATGACTATTTCAGACATTTGTAGATATTATCTTACCGATCATTAAAGTTTCCTTCTATCCATTATGGTAAGATAATAAGCAAAAACGAAAAAAGGTAAACATGGTCATTAAAGAGCAATAATTCCTATTCAGGGTCAAGTGCATATTTCAACCAAGATATGGTCAAGTGCATATTTCAACCAAGTTAGGGTCAAGTGCATATTTCAACCAAGATAGGGTCAAGTGCATATTTCAACCAATATAGGGTCAAGTGCATATTTCAACCAAGATATGGTCAAGTGCATATTTCAACCAAGATAGGGTGAAGTGCATATTTCAACCAAGATATGGTCAATTGCATATTTCAACTAAGATATGGTCAAGTGCATATTTCAACCAAGATATTGTCAAGTGCATATTTCAACCAAGATATGGTCAAGTGCATATTTCAACCAAGATAGGGTCAAGTGCATATTTCAACCAAGATATGGTCTAGTGCATATTTCAACCAAGATATGGTCAATTGCATATTTCAACCAAGATATGGTCAATTGCATATTTCAACCAAGATATGGTCAAGTGCATATTTCAACCAATATATGGTCAAGTGCATATTTCAACCAAGATATGGTCAAGTGCATATTTCAACCAAGATATGGTCAATTGCATATTTCAACCAAGATATGGTCAAGTGCATATTTCAACCAAGATATGGTCAAGTGCATATACAACCAAGATATGGTCAAGTGCATATTTCAACCAAGATATTTTCAAATGCATATTTCAACCAACATAAGGTAAAAAGTGCATATTTCAACCAAGATATGGTCAAGTGCATATTTCAACCAAGATATGGTCTAGTGCATATTTCAACCAAGATATGGTCAATTGCATATTTCAACCAAGATATGGTCAATTGCATATTTCAACCGAGATATGGTCAAGTGCATATTTCTACCAAGATATGGTCAAGTGCATATTTCAACCAAGATATGGTCAAGTGCATATTTCAACCAAGATATTGTCAAGTGCATATTTCAACCAAGATATGGTCAAGTGCATATTTCAACCAAGATAGGGTCAAGTGCATATTTCAACCAAGATATGGTCTAGTGCATATTTCAACCAAAATATGGTCAATTGCATATTTCAACCAAGATATGGTCAATTGCATATTTCAACCAAGATATGGTCAAGTGCATATTTCAACCAATATATGGTCAAGTGCATATTTCAACCAAGATATGGTCTAGTGCATATTTCAACCAAGATATGGTCAATTGCATATTTCAACCAAGATATGGTCAATTGCATATTTCAACCAAGATATGGTCAAGTGCATATTTCAACCAAGATATGGTCTAGTGCATATTTCAACCAAAATATGGTCAATTGCATATTTCAACCAAGATATGGTCAATTGCATATTTCAACCAAGATATGGTCAAGTGCATATTTCAACCAATATATGGTCAAGTGCATATTTCAACCAAGATATGGTCTAGTGCATATTTCAACCAAGATATGGTCAATTGCATATTTCAAC
The DNA here is from genome assembly GCA_028015205.1 of Mytilisepta virgata. Lineage (NCBI taxonomy): Eukaryota > Metazoa > Mollusca > Bivalvia > Mytilida > Mytilidae > Mytilisepta > Mytilisepta virgata. The sequence goes on along the minus strand of CM051508.1, from coordinate 9,251,722 downwards.
CAAGATATGGTCAATTGCATATTTCAACCAAGATATGGTCAAGTGCATATTTCTACCAAGATATGGTCAAGTGCATATTTCAACCAAGATATGGTCAATTGCATATTTCAACCAAGATATGGTCAAGTGCATATTCCAACCAAGATATGACTTATTTATAGATACTGTTTTGCTGACCCGTTGGGTCAGATGAGCTAAAAATGAATGCGTTCATCCGATATTAATTTATCTTTTTTAAAGAAAAAGGTTCATATCAACAACATATCAATTTTGTACGAAATTCATAGAACATCTATTCTAAAAACTGCAATTAAAAGAAAAACGAACCAATTTACTATTTTCGACGCTTTTTGCGTTCATACTTAAACATTATATATATTGTCATAATAAATTTTTAATTTATTTTCTTGTACGATTTGATCTATCTATTTCTAATACGTGGTATATAATCCTTGTATTGAAACATGCTCATTTTGTTACTGTACATTAAGGAGGATATAAAAATAATTATATTTACAAACATAAAGATGATTACTTTTGTTACTCGATACTCACCTTTTTGTTACTCGATACTCAATTTTTGCTACTCGATACCCACTTTTTGCTACTCGAAACTTACTTTTTATCACAGGGGCCCGACTTCTGGATATTTATTTCTTTTTTATTTTATTTTTGTTGTTGTCTTATTTCATAAGTACTTTAAATAAACATTTACTATAACAACGAATATTCTGCGTTTATTATCAATATGCTATACAATCAATACCCACATCTTTATACTAAAAAATCCTAAAGGGATTTAAGCCGCCATTTTGGATTTCCTTCCCCTGCCACGATTAAAATCAATTAAAAATACTTCCATGTGACAATTTATTTCATATCTGCCCTCAATCTCCTCCAAAATAAATGATCTTCAAAATCCAGTCATCATTTTACCAAGATGCGGCATCAAACTCTTTAACTCGACAAGCAAAGTCAAAAGTTCGCGGATTTCGGCTCGAAAGCAACGTTTACTATATTACCAATTACCAATTAAGGGCCCCATTTAAGAGGCATATATAATGACAACACACTACAACACATTGATTTGATACATAAATATAGATAATACTTCTTTTTTAAACAATAATACTGATTAATAACAGTATATATATATATATATGTGTGTGATTCTCCCCGCACGGGCGTGTTTAAAAAGAAAGTAAAGAAAATATAAATTATATGTCCACCTCGTCCCTTATCCAGATGAGCAAGCTTTACAGGTTGTTCAGCAGGAGAAGAGACCAAGGGCCGATGCAAAATGACCTTCTGTTTTCACATATATTACATATAAATTGTCTGTGCACGTCTATAATTCCATAAAATATAAACACCATAGTGGACCTCCTCGTGACTAAACCATAGCAGAAAGTCAATTGTTTGTTCTGTGCAGAAGTCACCAAGGGTAGATACTAAAGGTTCCAGTGTTTGAGCATTATATAGTATTATACAATTCACTTTAATGAACCTCCTTGTGGCTAAAGCACAGTAGAGAGTCATAATCTCACATGTGCAGAAGTCACCAAGGGTAGATACTAAACGTTCTAGTGTTGTTACTATATATGTCAATGAGAATCGGAGTTGCTTCCCTTTGACAGGCAATAGTGAAGTAACGAGGAACGTTGCTTTCGACGCGAAATATTACAACTTTTGACTTCGCTCGTCAAATTATCGAGTTTAATGTCGAATCTTGGTAAGATGATGATTGGACTTTGAAGATCATTCATTTTGGAGGAGATTGATGGCAGATATGAAATAAATTATCACATGGAAGTATTTTTAATTGATTTTAATCGTGGCAGGGGTGGGAAATCCAAAATGGCGGCTTATATCCCTTTAGGATTTTTTAGTATAAGGGCGTGGATAGTGTTTTTTTGGTTTAAATGAAAATAAAAATTTAGGCCGTAATGGCGACCGAAAAAAAAATTCAGGACCAAAATGTCGGCGAAAAAAATAGGCAGGATCAAACATTTGATCATTAGACACTCCGACCCTCTCTTAGAAGGGGTTGTCAAAATATGAAAGCACCGGTGTTTTTTTTGTTGTTGCAATATTAGGTCTTATCAGTACAATTGTACATGTAGCACTTTCTTTCTTTGTTTGTGGCGTAATCTTTCCTGGTACTATTTGCCTCAAGGATTTATGTTTTTTTTTTCTTTTGATTTTTTAGGATGAGTATCATTTTTTCTTAATTTGTAACACTAATAAAAAGCAAAGGCAAAATATGTTCCAACATCTTCAACTTAATTTGAATATAGATTTTAATAACAAATTGGAACATATTAGTCAAATTTTAAACCCTAAATTAGAACTTTTACCTTATGTTTGCGACTTTATAAAGCAGTCATTGGCACTACGAAAATAGGGTCCACATTGGTCAGAGTTCATATTATAGTTCATATTATAATTATAAAGATTTTTTTTTATTGTAAGTTGTTTGTTGTATTCATGTTGTGTTAATGTCTATTGTGATGTATATATATTGAAGTGTTATTGTATTGTTTTGCGTTGACCCATATGGGTGTATTTTATGCAAATAAAGTTATTATTATCATTATTTTTTTTTTGTCCTTGTATTTTTCTGTCTTTTTTCCTTTTTTTTTTAAATATATACTGATAGCTTACAGTACAACAAACGATTATTGCCCCAGGAAAAGTTTTTTTTAATTTTTAAAATTGATACTCTTTTTGAACATTGAAACTAAGGAGTATCTCCCTCGTACACAAAAAAGCTCTGTCATTAGATGGATTCGGTTCTACACGACTGGTAATTTGGGAATTTTTCGAAATTTGATCTTCATCATTTGGAATATTGTTTTGGTTTTCAACATTTTAGGGCATGAGCACAAATTATAAGTCGTAAATCGACGAAATGTGCACGTCTTGTGCATCAAATTGGTATCAAAAAATTTATTAACTGAATTTCAAACTGTGCAGTCAAACCTGCTTTAAAGGGAACCTCTATATAGTAAATCACTGTCTATAAAGGGCACTGTGTAAAATTAACCTCTGTATAAATGACACATTTCTTTGATCTCACGGGTGCCCTTCATACACATTATTGACTGTATATCGTTGGAAGTCAAACTTTTTACAACATCAGAAAATTTATCGAAGATTTTGAATTTACCTAAAATACACTTCCCCAATTGTAAAGTATCAGCATAATTCACGTCAGAATACCACCAATATCAAGCTCGTAATTTATTTCATTTACTTTCTACAATTATAAATGAAAAACATCCTTTCTGTCGAATATATTCAGTATTTTATGGAATTTTTCATAATAATAATTTTGTAAAGCTGCATTTTTTAGCCACTAATCTCAGCACAATTGCGGAGTCGTGCTATTTTTCATTGTTTTGTTTTGTTTTGTTTTGTTTTGTTTTTTTATTTTTTGTTCAACAAGTCGTGAAATGACTTTCAAAATTAACATATGTTATTAAAGAAGACAAATATACCCCAAGGAGCAATAAAAAACCCCCAATCCATTAGACAGACAAAACTCGGGAAGAAAAATGAACAACCACAAGCACAACAAATAAACACTGAAAACCAAAAAAAAAAAAAAAACAATGAACAACATGAACTCCTATAAAAACCAGGACTGAACTCAGGTGCTCCGGAAGGGTAAGCCGTTCATGCTCCGTATACGGCACACGTCATGGAGACTCTTCATAACTCAATTTCGCTTTGGGAGAACGTTTTAACATAAATCTTTAAGACAGTTTTTCAACACGAAGGACATTCAGATCAAAAGCTTTTTTATGGCTGTAACAAACTTCCCCGCAGTTCCAGTACCGTCCGTATCCGTTCCTCCACTAATCACATGTCCTATTAGTGGAGGTATGTAGTACCAGAACGGATATGGTCACTGTGCCGGAGTTTATGGCTGTAAGTGGGTTGATGCATTATGTTTGAACACATTTCGGTTCCGATCGAGTGTACTTTGTGAAAATAAACCAGGTTGTTATGGCCTTCTTTCGAATTTTAAATTGAACATTACTTGTACATATTATCAGGTTTTCTGCAAACGTATATCGTAAAATATCAGCCGCGAGACACAATGTGAATCTTTTTCGGCGAGTGAGCGTAGCGAACGAGCTAAAAAGCTTCATATTGTGTCGAGCGGCTTATATTTTACAATATTTGTTTGAAGAAAACTTGATGATAATTTTATCGTATTGTTAACTAGCAATCTTAACGGAATTTCTTACTTTTCAATGACCATCTGCCTATAACAGGATGTTTTCCTTATATATTAGGGTCAACGTTGGGTAACACATTATGACATCGCTGATATATTCAGGTCAGCTCATATAAGGGTCGGGTCAACTCTTTACGACGTCACAGTACCGAAATACGGGAAATTGTGAAGGCCTCAGCAGGTCTATATAGGCATTGGGAAATACAATAATGTCTCTTATCTAAAATTTAAGGGCCTACTGTGTGTCTCACATACTTCAGAAACAATGATGAAAAAGTCTTAATTCTGCTAAAAGTTTCCCGATCGAACATATCCTGGAGAATATAAAGATTCAAACGTTTGGAAAGAAAAAAATGCACTTGTTCAACAATTTATATTTTTTATGTGGCGACTTCGTATTTTATGCCACTACCAAAGAATTGTACAAATAAAACGGATTATTCTGGTCTTTTTTGTGTAAATGTGTCTCCATATTTGAATCTGTAATAATTACATGTGAAGTTACGCCTAAGGGAGCAATCATTTGATTTTTATGAAAGCAGGGATTAGGATGAAATGTTTGATCCTGCCTTTTTATCGCCGAAATTTTGGTCTTGGATTTTTTTCATTTAAATGAAAACATTTTCTGATTAACATATGGGGCCTGCAATTTTTTCCACACCTTAAAGAGATCCTGGCTTTTTATTTTGCCCAAAATCCTGGTCATGCCTTTTAATTTCAAATTTCATCCTAGTAGTCTCCCCTCAATAAAAATCAAATGTTTTCTCCCTAAAATAAACAAGTAGTGTAAATATCGACTTAATTAATATTTTAAACTTTATATTTGACATATTATTTATTATAAATAACTTTATTGTTAATTAAGACGCCCCGAGAAGTAGTGTAATTAATATATATATATAAAATTCTTACTATGTTTGGTTATAACTAACCTGTGTAAAAAGGGGTGTAACTCAATTTTGTTTCATTTTGTGCGAGTTTTTAACAATCCAAGTTATAATTCATGCCATTGATCTAATAATTACACAAATTCCAGTTAAACAACTTAATAATCTTTTAATAAAACGAATTTTTACAAATCTGTACATCAGACTTCCTGTAGTTTTGAGTTATAGGCTTTGTTTTCCCTTGGCGCCAGGTGTTAAACCGTTTGTTTGTGGCTGAATGACGCACGCCCCATAACCTTTCAGTATTACAAGGGTAATGGTATTCATTTTAGGATAAAAGAAATGGACAATATCCCAAAAAAGTACTTCAATTCGTCGATGGCCCAGACAAACCTCAAAATATAAGTAATCACAAAGGACAATGCAGAAACACGGATGACAAATAGAACTTATGAACAACAAAAAATGAATCTAGGTGCTCGCAATAAGTTAAAGTAATAAAAGTTGTCACAAAGGAATTCATCGTAGTGTAAACCAGACCAACTCACTCACAAACTGAATGATCTCCTAAGAAGCTCCTTTATCACATATTTTATTATGATGGTGTAATTTGCATGATTGATACCGCCAACTCTGACTGTAAGCTTTCAGCCCCCTGGCTGACATGAGGTCCGATATGGATTTTCAATGTAAAACCCGCATCGGCCCGCACGTGCTCGCTCCTGCAACGTCATATTATCTTTGGAATCGTATTTGACGTCATTTGAATCTAAAAGTGAAATTGTATTTGAGGCAGAGCCCTCGGTCCGATATGGGAATCTCGGGATGATATCAGGGCTGATATGGAAAATGTCATATAATAATCTATAAGTAAAGCTTACGAGTTAATTTTACTTTTAATTCAAATTTCTTTTGAGAATTTAAAAAAATAAGTCGAAATTTAAGCCTGTAGCAACATGTTTCCTGGCTCATGTATTTCTACGCAAACGTCGTTTATCGTAAAATGGACGCCACCGGAAGTCTTGACGTTAGCCAGTGAAAATTGAATTAGCATCAATATTGGAATTATAATGCAGTAATATAACAAAAAACAACTATTATTAGTTTAATTATAATTTATTGTTAACATTGTTAAGATTAATATAATCTACAGAATCCGTCCATTACTTGGAGATTTTGATCTTTTAAACTACGAGTATTCAGTCATACACTTAGAACACATTTAGAATCCAAGACATTGTAACGTTGTGACAAAAACAATACTAGTATGTCAAAAAATAGTCCTCCTCATTAAGTTAGGACAAACATCTAAAAGGAATAAATTTTGACAGTATATGGAGTACAAAATGTATATGAGTGTTGAGCCTTTGTCTTCGTTGTTAGATCACCTGACCCGAGGGGTTATGTGACCTTTTGCTACCACTTGGCGTCCGTCCGTCGTTAACCTTTTGCAATTTAATCTTCTCCTCTGAAACCACTTGGCCAATTGGAACAAAACTTGGCAGGAATGGTCCTTGGGTGGTCTTCTTTCAAAATTATATCCTATGACCCCATTCGTCACCCAAGATGGCCACTAGAGCCGAACATAGTTTAACATAGGACCCTATGAAAAATTTACTTAAAGATTTTCTTTTTTGAAACCACTTGCCCAATAGAAACAAAACGTGGCAGCAATTGTTCTTACGTGGTCCTCTTTCAAAATTATATTCTATGACCCCGGTCTTCACCCAAGATCGCCGCCAGAGCCTAACATAGTTTAAAATACGACCCAATGGGAAATTTACTTAAAGATCTTCTTTTCTGAAACCACTTGGCCAATTAGAACAAAACTTGGCAGCAATGGACCTTAGTTGGTCCTCTTTCAGAATTATATCTGATGACCCTGTCCACCATCCAAGATGGCTGTCAGTGCGGAACTTAGTTTAACATAGGACCTAACGGGAAAGTTCACTGACAGATGTTCTTGTTTGAAATCAGTGAGCCAATTGGAACTAGTCCAGATGGATATAGTCTAGGTGAGCGATAAAGGCTCCTGGGAGCCTCTAATTATAATGTTTTTGTGTATCGTCCTATAGTCACAAGACACAACTTTCCAATGCATTCAACAACCAGCATTTACATAAAATAGGACAGATTTAGATAGAGTTATATACACTTTGATATACTTGTAAAATGTTTTGGAATGTTTTGTGAATATCTTTGATGATTATAAAATCTCTGGAATGTTGATAAGCCACATTGCTCATTGATCGATAGGCGTCTGACATAATGTCACGTGACTGGTAATTTCGTACAACGTCACCATCGTCGGCAATAACCATTTTAAGTTTACAGAGAATGCTATTTATCATATTGTCAATATCCGTAAACTGTGCGACAAAATGATGTTCGTAGTCGTTGGCATATAAAGTCTCATTGTAAATGGCTTGTTCCAAGAATATAGCAGCTGTAGACAAGTCTTTGTATGCCTTTAAATGCCACCAGGTTTTCTGAAGAAAAAAAATATACACTTTATAAAATCGTAATTGAAAATACCATAGCATATCTGCAAAACATTAGTTGTTTTTTTATAAAATATTTACACACTGCCGCATGTTTCCAATATAAGGAGACACAAGTAGCAGCTATAAGGTGCTAGTATTTTCCTACTTCTGTGAAATTGATGTTTATTGTTATAAAATTTTCGAATTTTGTTCAAAAGCTAATGTGAATATCCCTTAAACAGAGCTCTGCAATTAGATCAAATTTATCTGAATTTGAGATTGATACGTTAGATTACATTTACTCCTGATATCTCAAAATCTCTGATATCTTTTTAAAAAGTGCTGATATCTTTAAATTTTTGTTGTCTCAAAATTCCCGATATCTAAATATTCTAGATATCTTAGAATGCCTGATATCTTTAAATTCCTGTTCACTTAAAATTTCTTGTTATCTCAGAAATATTTTTACTGTCACTTCGACTAGGAGATAATTGGAGTCGGAGGTAAGTCGAGAAGACATCAAGTAATCTTTCCTCGCGTCAAAAAATATTCTACTGGTATAAATAGATTAGGTACTTACGTTTTTCACAGCTGAAGAAATCAATTCTTCAGTCACAGGGTCAACAGTAAAGCCCTCCAGATGAGTACCATTTAATAGCATTATACGTTGTGGGTCTTGTATTCTGTCAGAGGCCTGAAATGACAATGATTATATTAATTTCACGTTCTAAAAACTCATGAGTGCAAATCAACTTAATTGTTCAGGGTCTCTTTTCACGAACAGTCTTCCATCTACCATCAGTCGTTATCGAAACCCGATTCCCGGTCTTCAGCGCATTTATTTTATTGATGTCCTGGAACAAGTCTCGATCGCAGTCGTATCAAAATTTCTGAAACAGGAACCTGATGCTGAAACTCGTACGTTTAGTTTAATTTAAAGTTATTTATTTATAGTGGATTGGGAAACAAGTTATACCAACTTATACTAGTCCCTCTCCACTTGGTGGGTGCGAGAGCGGTCCCTGTATAGGCATTTTAGCCTACTCTTTTTCGACATCTACAGAGGAGCCATTAACGTGCTTAGAGTGTGGCTCTACATTAACACGGGACAGCCATTTTTCGTTCCCATCCCACGGACTAGCATCGTTTACCGAGACATTCCTCGCAAATGGTGTCGATAGGGAAACTCTTACGTTTCAATGGCGTACCTTATCGTAAATATTACACCTAATGCAACAAATTCCAGAACGTTTAATGAGGAACCAGAGTGAGTTATCTTTTCCTAACCAATGTAAATAAGGGAGATAATAAATTTGTCTCCCTTTTAGCCTCAGGACATTATTTATTATTTAAAATAGATGATGAAAGATATATGGAAGATATTCTTGACACAAAAAGCCACTGTTGTCGGGACAGTATCATTATTTAAACTTCTGGTAAAATCCTTGATTTATCAAAACCTGAACCCTCTCCAAAAAGAAAAAAATGAAGTTTAGAAGTAAAATTTAACCCATTGTTGATTTTATAACTTCTGGATTAATTTCAATTAATTATAAGTAATTAATTACTTAATTTACTTACTTAAACTGACAAATAAATATTGTGCAAAGGACAAAAGAACAAATAAAAGTGTTAAGATACACGATCAAAAACCATCTTGAATATACGCATATTCAGTAAATCTTTTTTTATACTCACGAGAAAACAGTGCTCCACATTCAAACTACAAAATTTAAAAAAATTGAACTTACGTAATTGTGATGGGTTTTATTCGTTAATTGGATCCCTTCTTTCACTTTCTGTATAACATCCGAAATCAGTTGCTGTTGAGTTCCGCAGGGACTCCTCCATCTTTCAATTACTGGTAAACTTTTAGCAGTTGTTAACACTGAGAGAATTGCTGAAAATCAGTGAAAACAGTAATACGTTACTAATAGTATTTTTAGATCCAAAATTTAAAAATAAAAAAGATAAAAAAAATATTTGCTTAGTAAAATTGCACTAATACAATTCCTAATTTTACCACGTCTGTCCCATCAACCTAATTATTATTCATAAAAAATGTTGTTATAATAATTATTTCAAACAAACAATATAAATTTGTTGATATCAGAATTTTCTGTTCCAAAATAAAGCGAGCTGAACACAATTTAAAATGTTTCTTTCAGTTTCTTTTAGGCAAGTTAAAGTTTTTGCTTTTTTAAAGTGAGGAATAAATACGAAAAATAAAAGTGGCAGGCGATATGTTAAAAGATTTTTTTTGAATCCCATATTTCGTCGTTAATTAGTTGGAGCTTTATAAGGTGCGAAAAAAATTGATAATTACCAATTTATTAGGGTTACTCATGCAGAATATCTAAATTTACGATGTATTTTCGTTTAGATGTGTGTTCTTGTCAAAAATGAAAGTTGCAGTTTTCCGGAGATTCAGGTTTAATATATTATTCATCAAAGACGAAAAAATGTAAGAAATCGTGCAACATTCAAATTTCTTTGAACTACTCATACATTTCACAGATGAAAAAATAGAAGTCCCTTCACCAAAAAATGATTAAAAAACAACAAAAGCTACAATATGATGCATCGACCTAAAACAAAGAGGACACGTTGCAAACATATAAACAGGGACAGAGGATAATCTACTTTAGGGAACAATGATTTAATTTTAGGACTCATTTTGGCCTCAAAATTCAGTGAAAATGGAAGACTAGAAAATTTGATGGAAGCTGTTAAAATACTATATGAAGATAAAAAAGAAAGGAAAGTTGCTTGCAAGTACCCGTATTCCTTCTAGATATATACTCACCGAGAACTTTATGCTGAATTGCATATAAAAGAATGCATAAGACATTAAACCTTTCTAATTCAATTTTTGCAAGAATTAAATTGTTAAAGCTTCACAAAAAAAAAATAAAAATCAAAATAAAAAAAAATCTGAACAAAGGAAAACAAATTGTATTTTATATAAAAAAAAATCTGTTAGAATTGAAAATTTTTAACTATTCTTCTCTAAATTTTAGAATGCATATGCAAAAATATATTGGAAAGTATTCAACAGGGTCTATGCATGTTGAATATACATTGTACGTACCTAAGATATTCATTATTTGATTAGGGGTTAGTTCCATGTTTGTTATTTGATGAATAAAAATACTAATGAGAGTTAGCAATATGATTTTTATTATATACAAAAACATCTTCGATTTTCCAATATTCCTAAGAAACTTTTCCAAGCTGCTTATTAAACTTAATACACAAGAAATTTGTACAGCTTGATCAGAACCATTCATATTGTCCCTTTATATTTCATTATCACTTTACGGCTTGGCATCATCCAATGTAATGCCGCGACAGATGAAAATTCCCGAGAAAGATGATTTTTCGAATAGATGTATATATAAACAGCGAAAATAACCACCATTGCGGAAGTTTGTGCTATAATTAAAACCACATCTTGGGCAATTCAATAGCGTGGGTCATAGTTCAAATATATATTTATTATTATTTTTTAAAAGCAGTGATGGGGTTACTTGTAAAACTGAAACAGTCCTTTTGAATTCATTAATGTTTGACATATCTTATTTACTTTAAATCCCAGGTCATTTAACACCCACGACTTGACCCAGAAAAAGTAATATACATCTTCTTGAATGAATAACTACCTTTTGACATGACATTTAAATAAAAGGAAGGTTACTACATAGGGTTAATATATAAAACATTCTCGTTTTCAAAAAATCACTTCGATGTGTAACTAACGGAAATACACAAACCGTTTATTTAGTAGCAATATATAGATGATGATTAATACAGTATAATCAAAAGTGGTGCGAACAATGAATTACTTGTCGGTGGGGAAAAGTTTTCTTTCTGTTATACTATGTCTTGTAAAAGGCTTTAGGACCCTTTATTTTTCATTTTCTGCCCCCCCCCCCTTTTGGGTGATATCTACAACTTCGAATATATTTTCAATTGCACGGATTTCATGCACATGCTAAAGTGAGGATAAAACTTTTTTTTCCTGAAAATAACCAACGTTTCGTACATTTTGAATAGATAAATAAATAAAGTATAAGCACTGGCGGGATCTAAGGGGGGGGGGGGGGGGGGTCGTAGAGGTGGTCCGTCCCCTCCCCCCTTTGATCGCCAAAGAAATATTTTTTATTGATATATAAATTTCGCTTGGCTTTACATTTTTCAAAAATCCTGGATCGGCACCTGATAAAAATCATATATATATTTTTTAAAACTACGATATGTTACAGGGAGCAACCATTTTTAGAGGGGGGGATAGGATCAAACGTTTGATCCTGCCTATTTTTGTTCGACAAATGTTGGTCCTGGATTTTTTTTGTTGCTATTGCGGGCTAAATTTTTATTTTCATTTAAACCCATCCTCCAAAGTCAGGGTTTTTTTTTATCCACGTTCGTTCCTACAAACTCCTGACATCACACTGCATATTTTGCGGATCGAACATATCGGCGCCTGATGTGTGACCTAGAAAAGTCTACCCACTACGCAAATGGATTCTCTTTTGACCTTGAGAAGTAACAAATGAAAATCGTTCACTTCCGACCCGTAAGATATGAATATGTGGTGTCAGGGGTTTGTAGGAACGAACGTGGATACAAAACTCTAAAACTTTCCGGACTGACACAGGTTCTACATTTATTTTCACACCCAAAATGAACCCGCATTTTTATTTTGCCAAAATCCTGGTCCTGCCTTTTTATTTCAAATTTGATCATAACCCCCTAAGTTTATGAAATATTGATTAAAATTATTTTATACATGCAATAATATCTTATCTATGAGGAAATAACTTTCGTACATATAAATCAATGCAGAATATTTTTATCATAAATTGATCACATTGCATTTTTTAAATGCTAACTCTGTCTTCCAAATGTCTAAATATTCCCCCCTCCCCCCCCCCCAATGTTTTAATTTGTCTGGATGCGGCATTGTAAGAATTTACCAATTAGATCCAATTGATGTCAATTTTCCCCCCATCTGACTCAGGACGTAGAAAAAAAAACTGATAATAAAATACCCCCTTTTAGCCCCTTGGATCATCTCTGGATAACTTGGAATAACCTATCCTCTTTTCAAAAATAATATTGTTGACAGAAATACGATATCCTATTGTGCTATAATTTAATACTAAAAGTGGTTTATATTGTCTTGGCTAAGTATAGCATATACTTAAAGGGGCTTTATTGAACAACTGAACAAGAGGCTAATTCTTAAATGAGGGTCTGAAAGGGGATATTTTAGTGGACGACCGAACCGGAAATAAATATATCTTTGCATATCTTGAATAAGTGTCTGAAAGGGAATATTTAAGTGCACGACCAAACGGGAATTAATATGTCTTGCATGTCTTGGCTAAGTATATCTATCATTTTTTGAATGGGGGTATAAAAGAAGATATTTTAATGCACCCTATGATTTACTTGCTCATGTGAAAATGAAAGGTCAAGAGTCAATGCCATTGAAAAAGTCCATAGCAACCGATGAAAAAGTCCATAGCAACGATATATATTTGAGTTCAGGATTCTATATTATGCGCTGTACAAGTCAATATTAATGCGAAAGATATGACCGTATACATTAAATAGCAAAAATAATCACTGATGCAAAATCTACACAAAAAAATAACAGGTGAGCAATTCAGGCTCTTGGGAGCCTCTTGTTTCCTAATCACGAGGGCTTTTTGCCAAAAGTGAAACTGTTCTCAAAATGAATAACTGATGATCTAATATAAAAGTATAAGTTAAAACAAAATGAAAATTTGACCGTATATTTTCATATAAAGAAATTTTTTTAAATGATTCTCCTGAACTTACATGTACATGTCCAATTTATTTTGAGGAATTTTAGTGTCAAACGCAGTATTTCATAGCAGTTTCCTGGACAATTATATGATGAAAAGGTTACAGGTATGTATAAATCAAACAAAAAAATATTGTTTTTTAAGATATTTGTCGTGACAATTTACTACAAAACACGGTAGCAAATTGTGACATCATAATTTCAATATATGTTTAAATCATTGAAAAATTTCAGTAGAAGTCTGCTTGTACTGGTAAACATGTCATTGACTTCAGGAGAAGTATTTAGAAAAAATAGAATAGGCCACACCAAACAGATCTTTAGTTCTTTGGATTTCGCCGCTCCGATTTTTGGACTATGTTTATTAAGAAAAAAATTTCCGCTTAATTTTGTAAAAATGCTGAAAAATCGCCCCAAATTCTTTATTTTTCAAGAAATTTAAAATAAAAATTGTTCGCCCGCTCCTAAAATTTTGTAAATAGATTTTTTTGCAATATTTCAGTTACCGGTTAAAAAAATGTGTGCCACACGTAAATTTGATCTTTGCCCGAAAAGAAAAAAATAAAATTAAAATTTCTCTCGCTCGCACTATATTTGCCATCCAAAAATCCAAAGACCTAAAAATCAATTTGTTGTGGCCTTAAAATAAACACGTGGAGAAATTTGAGCGCATCTAATTTTTCATGTCTATATTTATTTATGTTTATAATGCATAATTTAAGAATTTTTAAGGAGCAATAGAAAGCACCAATAATGGCGTACACCGCACAATTGACCTATATAAAATAAATTCAGATCAAAATTTCTCATATACAATGGACATCTCTGGATGAACCTTCAACTGGAAATGTTTTTGCTGTTGTTTAAAATAAATGTTAAGACAGCAAAAAAAAAAAAAAAAAAAAAAAAATATCAAATTAAAAGAAGAAGGCCTAGACATGGTAGGCCGCCGAAGACCAAGTTATGGGATATGAAAGTCTAATTTGAACAGAATTAAAATCTTTGAAATTATTTCGACATTTCTATCCTTAAGTCATGAGATTGCATTAGCCCTGACTAGGATTAGGTAAATAAGTATTGGTGAAAAAAAATTGAATACTAAATTTGTTGTATATTTTTGATTTACATACCAAGGGAAGTGACGATTTGATTTGGAGCCGATTCCATCATTAAACTACAAAGCGATAGTTATACACTCGACTTTTTATTCTGTTTTTTTTCTTGGGTCTTTTTCAGATTGTGATTCCAATTTGGAAATTAACTACATATTGATCATAATCTACGGAAATGAGGAATTTCGGAAACATCATTGCTAACTTGGGAATTACAAATATGACTCCTAATGGCATTGATAATAGTAAAATCTATCTTTTCGGTTTATTAACACGATTTGCGTAGTAAAGATTATTCACACAAATGTATCTCATGAATTAAAGATCTCATTAAAATCGGCCCAGTTCTGATAGATTTAGAACTTCCGGAATTAAATTATACCTTCGCGACAGCTGATATGATTAAAGAAAAAAAATATCAACCCGTGTTTCGTTTTCCTATATTTTATGAAAATTGAGATGCTCTATTTGTTAAACCATTTCATCTTTACATGTGTAATTTTTTTCCGATGACTTTGTTGTTAACAATTTTTGGACTAAAAACATTTAATGAACTATTAGTTTTGATAATGTGTAAACTCGTATATTACTCATGTAATTTAGTGCATATTCGTTGTAATTTGGCACGTAAATTAATTTAAAAAAAATACGAAAAACAGTAATAAAACGACCTTTATCTTGCTTTACGCAAATAAATCTTTTATCTAACAACCTCTTTTAACGCCCCTTTGGGGAAAATTGTACGCTGTTGACCAAATGTTAAGACAGCGCACAAGAAAAAAAAATATGTAAGCAAAAAATTTTTAATCGCACCCAGAAAGAGTAGGCCGAAGCCCAGGTTTAAGAGATACGAAAGTCTGACTATTTCATTATCAATGTTTAAAATTTCAAAATCTCTATCTAACAGTCATGTCATTGCCTTAGCACTGACTAGACGTAGTAAATAAATATTGGTGGAAAAACTCTGAATACTAAATTTGTTGCATGATTTACATACCAAGTGATGTGACGATTTGAGTTGGAGCCGATTCCATGATTAAACTACAAAGCGATAGTTACATAGTTGCCTTTTTATTCTGTTATTCTTGGGCCTTCCCTCATTTTTATTTTGTTTCAAATTTTTGTTCAAATTTGGAAATTAACTGCATATTAATCTTTTCTACGGAAATGTTGAATTTCGGCATCATTGCTAACATGGGAATTACAAATATGACTGTTAATGGCATTTATAAATCTATCTTTTGGGTTATTAAGATAAAGGTGTCTCATGTATTAAAGATTTCGTTAAAATCGGTCCAGATCTGATAAATTTATATAACTTCCGGAATTAGATTAGGTATTTGGTGGGCAGTTGGTATAATTAAAGAAAAAGTTATTATAGTCTGTATTTCGTTTTCCTATATTTTATGAAAATGTATTTGTTAAACCATATCATCTTTACCTGTGTAATTTTTTTCCGATGACTTTTTTTAACATTTTTTGGACTAAAAACATTTAATGAACTATTAGTTTTAAAAAGTGTGTAAACTCTAATATTTCTCCTTTAATTTAGTGCATATTCGTAGTAAATTTGGCATGAAAATTAATAAAAAAAAATAATTACAAAAACAGAAATAAAACAACCGGTATATTGCTTTGTTAAGGTATCCGGACCATAAATGACCACGTGATTATTTAAAAGTTCCCGGATGTTCCATACAACGCAATTGAAATGACCTCGGTAATTATCGGCAAACTTCGGAAATTCTAATATAACTAACTAATTTTTACAGACTCTGCATATAAGCAACAAAGTGTGTTTCAACTTGAGAAAAATATATATACAAAATTCCAGCTTTAAATTGTTTTGTTCCGCCATTCAGGGTCAAAAGGAGATACAATTTTTTATCATTATCTATTATGGTCCGGATACCTTAAAAACAAAGCCACACACAAATTAATCTTTTATCTAACAACCTCTTTTAACGCCTGGTGCGCTACTGGACAAAACCAGTTTGTTTTCAGCCAACATATTCTAGTATTTCTTTATAGCTGATATAAAATTTGTTTTTCTTCACATCTTTTACCTTGTTTTTTTTATATTGAAACATCTTGTTTTCCTAATTCCGGGAGCTTCTTTACCAAAAGTGAAACTATTCTCTAAATGAATAACTGCTGATCAGATATGAATAGGGTGGGATTCGAAAATGATGGCCGCACACCTGTAACATAATAAAGGAGTAGTTACCCCCCCCCCATGACTTCAGGAGATGTATGTGGAAAATATGGATTTAAATAATCACGTGGAGAAATTTAAGCGCGTTAATTTTTCACGTCTCTATTTATATATGTTCATGATACGTAAATTATATGAATTTTAAGGAAATATCGAAGCTAACAATAATGGTGTACAACGCACAGTTAATCTCTATAAAATAAATTAAGATCCAAATTTCTCACATACAATAGACATCTACGGGTAACCTTCAACATGATTTTTTTTTGCTGTTGATCAGATATTAAGATAGCGAAAAAAAAAAAACTTAAATTAATAAAAACAAAAAAAAGGCCTTGACATTCTCTATTCTATTCAGTACAAAACAAGTACGGGTGGAAAAACTTTAAATACTACATTGTTGCATATTTTTGATTTACATTCCATGGAAAGTGACGATTTGAGTTGGAGCCGATTCCATGATTAAACTACAAAGCGATAGTTATACAGGTGCCTTTTTATTCTGTTATTCTTGGGTCTTCCCTCATTTTTATTTTGTTTTTTTTTAAATTTTTGTTCAAATTTAGAAATTAACAGCATATTGATTATTATCTACGGAAATGAGAATTTTAAGAAACATCATTGCTAACTTGGTAATTACAAATATGACTGTTAATGGCATTTATATTTGTCAAATCGGGGTCTCGGTGGCCGAGTGGTCTAGGTAGTTCGTCATGACTACTAATGATCATTAGCCTGTCAACGCTGAGGTTGTGAGTTCGAATCTCACGTGGAGCGGGGTGTGTTTGACTCCGATCTTAATTGACAAGGATTGCCAATTTTCCTACCGAAGGTCGGTGCTTCCCCCCGGGTACTCCGGCTTCCTCCACCAATAAAAACTGGCCGCCGCGAAATAGCCAAATGTGCTGAAAACGGCGTAAAACCCCAACTAAACAAACAAACAATTAGTCAAATCTATCTTTTGGGTTTATTAACACGATTTGGGTAGTAAAGAATTATTCACGCAAAGGTATCTCATGAATTAGACACGTTGTGGGATGATATGATTAACGAGAAAAGTTATAAATTAACCTGTATTTCATTAGCCTATATTTTATTAAAATCGTGATACCGTAACTGTTAAAGCATTATATTTTTACCTGTGTAAATTGTTTTATCATTTTTGGAACGAAAAAATCTAATGAACTGTTTCGTTTTCCTGTAAAGTAAGTTAGTGCGTATTCGCAATGATTTGTCTTATTTCGTTAATGTATAATTTCCGCGAAGTGTCCTTGTGGAATGTCTCCACTAAATGTTACCCTGTTCAGAAACGCAGTCTTTTGAATGTGTGCAGAAGTTTTAAATCTTGAAAACAACCCATTCTTTTTTCTATCTTTAATAAATTATTCAGCTTTAACCACCACTTACTAAGTATAGCTCTCGTGTCCAGCACTTTTAATTACTGGTTTGGTTTTTTTTAAATGTTTTTGTCTTAAGCCATGATGATAAGAAATGATTTTTTTATGATATGCATAGACAATGTATCGGAATTGGTGTTTTTAATACAAATTTTGAAGCACAAGATGTGCTTATCATTTGTGCTCAGGGTCTGTTTAAAACCAAAATAACAATTCAAAAAGTTGAAAAGTAAATTAAAAAATGCCAAAATGACCAAGAGAGTAAAACCAAAACCAACTAAGGACAGATGTATTCACAAGGGATGCTCGCTGGTCATGTTTTGGTCTTTTTGTCAGATTTTCGGCATCCTCGGGTTTTATCCATTTCTTAAACATTAAATTTTTTGCCCATGAACCCCCACTTTTTCTTTTATAATGCAATCATATATGCCTTAAAATGGTATTTGACAAAATTTTATGATATACTTTTTATTTTTTCATACATTAATTAGAGACTGAAGTTGCCAATGCAAAGACAATGAAAAATCCAGAGAAAACCTATTTCCTGCAAATTTTCAAGGCTTTATACTCTAAAATGAGCACATGAACCTATATTTTTTTCTTGCTTATTTATTTACTATTCCTATGTTCTCTCAAACTAAAACACCTATTTCAAATACTATTTATTTTCTATTAGACCAGCGATCATCCTTAAATTATAGAATGTTTATTCATTTTAAATGAAAAACACGAAAACCCAAGTCATCAAGACCATGAACATATCCTATATATCGAAATTAAGATGTTAAATCTGGATCTTGATTTAATTTTTGACGGTTCATTTAAATTCTATGGAAATACATGTATTTAAATTTACAATCTGCGGTTATAAATGTGCTGCGGTTATATGACACAAATTTCCGCGTGATTTACAGAAAATGTATATTTAATCTGCTGAAGTATTTCGGATGAATTCATTTGAAAAACCTAGAAAATGAGTCCTATACTTGTAAGGTATACTTTTCAGGTCAAAAAGTATAGAAAAGTATTCCATATAGGCAAAAGAATACGGAAGCGATAAAACAATGGGAAAAGTCAGAAGAATCGAAACAAAAGGGACTTGAAAACGATGAAAGTCATGAGAATGGAAAATAACAAACAAATGCCACCTTTGGTCCAACTGCCCCCCCCCCCCATTCTCTCTCTCTCTCATTATCTGTATACGTATATCAAGTTTTTTTTCTGTTTTCTAGCTCATATATTTACAATATATAATAAAAATTTTAGTTGTTTCATAATTTACAGAAAATATGATTTTAAACAAAACTGAAAAATTTTATATCATAAATACGGAAAGTTTATTTTATCTAAATGGAAACGCACTTAGGAAATAATAATACATAAAATGGAATAGAAATGAATAAAAGTGAATTACTAATAAAGATTATTATATTAGGTCAAATATTTTGTTTGCTTTTAAAGGAGGTGGTGTTTAAGGTGTTACAGAACACCTAAGGGAGTTAACTCTTTAAACATTAGCTGGGCGTTTTAATCACATACTATTAGTAAAGAGAAATCAAGCTTCTCAATGATCAAAATTAGTGTTTGTCAAACTGCTATATATAACCAGTGAAATTATTCCCGTAAATTGTATGGTTCAAATATCTTGAATTTTTTATATTTTTGTCAACAGGTCAGAGTAGGTATTTCATCAAAATTTTAGGAAAATTAAACGAGTCAGTTTTGTAGTCAAAGTGTTGGGTACCCCCTTAAATTATTCCTTTTTGAGAAAGGAAGGAAAGTAGATGCATTCAATTGTTACAAAATTAAAGTCACAATTATTCTATTTTATTTATACATGTTTACCCGATCTCAGCTAATAAAGCTACATTGTTATAACGATCTATTCTCAGTTTACTTTTGATAGTTCATTTAAATTCTATGGAAATATAGGTATTTAAATGTACAATCTGCGGAAATAAATGTGCTACTGTTATATGACACGCATGTGATTTACAGAAAATATGAAGTATTTCGAATGAATTCATTAAAAAACCTACGCATGAACAGATAACAGTAAATATAATGGCAATATCTAGCAAGAGAAA
Source organism: Mytilisepta virgata (assembly GCA_028015205.1). Lineage (NCBI taxonomy): Eukaryota > Metazoa > Mollusca > Bivalvia > Mytilida > Mytilidae > Mytilisepta > Mytilisepta virgata. The sequence continues at coordinate 9,231,459 of CM051508.1, read as the reverse complement.
TATTACTATTATGTGTTAACTTGTTAAATAAAGTTAAGTCCTCAGCCGTGATGTAACATTTACTGTAATTTTGATTTTGATTTGATTTGTAATGTATACTGATATATTTTATCATTTGTGTCATCTACATTTTTATTCTGTCTTGTTTTTTTTGCTGATCACAATCCTTTGTTGGATTTTAAATCAATAAAGAATTTGTATACTATTCGGGTCATTATTTCAAGTTTACCGGATCTCAGCTAATAAAGCTTACATTTTTATAACGATCTACTCTCACTTTACTGCAGGGAGACAATTTAGAGGAGACTGGTTCTAAACTTTTTTACAGAACAGCTGATGCGATTTGACCAAATCATTTCGAAGACCGATACTTTCATCAGAAAGTCTTTTAAGACAGTTAGTAAAGCAGTTCTGGATTAATTTTACACTTGATGACAGATTTGAGTTTAGGACTGCTTACGACTTTTTAAAAATATTTTTTTCATCGCGACTTTGTCGAGTGGAAATTTACAAGTATACGGTGGTTAAATAAGTTTTTACTCATATGCAATATATATAGAGAAAAAAAACAATAGTTAAGAATGTTTTAAAAGGCCAGTACATTTGATGTTTAGATGTTCATTAAACATGTTAAAGTTTTACGGAAGCACGGGTATAATAAATGATTTAACTTAGTGAAATAAAATGAAATCGATACGTTCGAAAATGAAAGAAATTCAGTTTCATATTTTACTAGTTTTAATTTTCTTTTTGATCAGCTTCCTGCTTTCGGAAGTTAAATTAGCCGAGCTACTTATGGCGCATACTTTTATCATACTTTTTTTGCCAAGAAAGTGATATATTTCCATTATTTTTCTTCTCAGCATATATCTTAATCAATGTATATATTGTTACAAAATTAAAGTCAAAATTGCCCAACCTTTTGACTAATATGGCCTTGATAACGAGCATGAAAAGATAAAAAGATGTTGACTCTTAGACGTTTGTTATAGTCGCATTAACTTGTGTTCTCTGAATGTTTTAAAGAACCTGCTTAGAGTATATTAACAAAAATGTTCTTTTCTCCTTTCTACCGTTTTCGATTTCTTGTTCAGAAGTTCCATAATCAAAACGGCCGTCGCATGAACGGCCTTGCAGTACCACTTCGTTTACAAAATTTCCTTTTTTGCAATATTAGAATCGAAATAATTCATTGGAGCCATATGTTCGTATTAGATTTTAATACGGGTAACATCATTTGCTCAGTGCTTAATGCTTATTCGACGGACCGCTTGCCGGTATGTATTATCATTTTGAGCGAAAATAACCGTTGACGATTGTTTCATTCCGAATTGGTTCATTTTCGTAAAAAGTAAAATATGCTTATAGGTATAGTGGGAGGGTTGAGATCTCACAAAACATGTTCAACCCCGCCGCATTCGTGCGCCTGTCCCAAGTCAAGAACCTCTAGCCTATGTTAGTCTTGTGTGTTTTTTCAATTTTGGTTCATTTTTATGTTTCGGAGTTTAGTGTGCCGTCCATTTTGCTGAACTACTATGCATTATTCTTTAGGGGCGAGCTGAAGCCCGCCTCCGGGTGCGGGATTTTCTCGCTGCGTTAAAGACCATTGGTAGCCTTGAGCTGTTTTCTGCTCTTTGGTCGGGTTGTTGAAACATTCCCCGTTTCTATTCTTTATTCTAATATAGCCACCTGAATTTAATCAAATGAATGGATTTTACAAGAATGCGGAAATATTTAGCCCATATATCATTTCATTTCTGTTATATAAATAAATAATTGGTTTATTTAAAATGTTATTTAAAAACGGAATGTGTGTATTTATAGAAAGTGAATTTAAATTAATTTCATTTTTGTTAAGGATTTCAAATGGCTTAACTGCCTTTTCCCTAATTTTATTTTTATTTTCATTTTTATAATGATATTTTTCAATTTTTTTAAATTCACATAAAAAAACATATAACAGACATACATATTCCATCGACAAAACAAAAAGTGGATATTTATAACAGCAACAGCAAACTTATCTAAAATAGGCAACTGATGTTAAAAATAGAACTAGCTGCATCAGAATATTATAATTAAAAATAGGTAACTTCAATGCTTTGCGTTACTGTTTAATAAAAATAGCTGTATCAGAATATTAATACAGGGACCTTAACTAAAAATAGGTAACCTAAATTTTCTTTCTGGGAATTTTTTGTAAATTATTTATTAGTAAAGTACCAAATACATTTTCGATTAGAGTTAGCTAGTCATTTAGAAGTAAAGTCAAGAAATACCAAAGTGATATTCAAAGGATGGGGAAAATTAAAATTATCATGAAAGATTCAATTAAATATGCCATTCGGGTGAAAATCATGATTGCTTTTAATTGGAGGATATAGGAGGGAATTTAATCCTGCAAATCTTATCACCTATGAATAATTTACTTACTTAAATATACTTGGGATCTTTTTTTGTAAATTCCTTTGACAATCAAGTTCCAAATAAAAGTAGGAATCACATGATATTTTAGATTAGGGTGAACATACAAAAACACACACACACACACACACACACACACAAATAAACAATGGACTGATACTTGATGACGAAACGAAATTAATATATCAACAAACTAAAGAGTAGATTTCTAAAACCAACAGGGATTCAGGTTTATCTCTTGCAGGGTTTAGACGCCTAGGGTTTGAAAATTTGCAATTTAATATAGGGGTTCAATACTTTCCTTCGTTTTTGTCATATTTTGAAGTATACAAATTTTCGACAAATTATGAAGCCGCAGAATGTACGTGTACATAACTTTTGTTTTTCATTAGTCAAATATCGACAGCAGAATACCGAAGCGACAAAACAGTATGAAAAGTCCACAAATTCGAAGTCCAAGGAAAAGACAAAGCCAAGAGGATGGAACACAACAAACAAACGTCACAAGGATACATGTATAACTAAAATGAACAGCGTATAATAAACTTAACAAAAATAGAACAAGAAGACAGTATCAGTTCTCTTGAACAGTTCTCCAGACAGCTTTCGAGGAAAACCTAAGCAGATTATAGTTTCTGATCCAATCCATATAGTTCCTCTCTAGAATAGTTACCGCCCCCCCCCTTTAACTGTCTTCAACGAGTTTCCAACAGATCGCTATACTTTTTTATACCATCAAAATTGGTTTAGATCTCATAAATTATATAAATAAATGTAAATGAAATAGAATTATTTTGACAATATTTGTATAACATTTTTGGGTTTATAAGAATTTTCCCCTTAAACAAAGGTGATAGAAACCAAAACTGTTCCAAACTAGTTCTATTAGAATTGCCCCCAACCCCTCTGAAATACTATAATTTGTTGATTTTGTTATTATTCAAATGCAATAAAAAAGAAAAGCATGTTTTTGAACAATTTTAGAAATGCTGGTCGCACCTGTATTCAGAAATAATTTTAAATGCAAATATTTTTATTTCCTTTCTTACGAAGGAAGAATTTTAACACCCAGACAATAATATTTGACATAATTTAACACTTTTGATTGGTAATGCGCTTATGAAATTTCAAATTAAAAAATCGTTCCTTTTTATGTCTTATTATTTTACTTGTTAGATTCCGTTTCAGGGAGAATAATTTTTCCTTTATCATTATAATTATTTTTCAGTAAATCATTTTGATTCTATGCCAGATTATTTCAATTTTCAGTTTCTATAAAGTCTAAATCAAATAATCTTTTTATTTATTTTATACCTTGAAAATTCTGATATCCGTTACATATATGACAAAGAAAAACCTGAAATCTATTCCGTTAAAAAAACAATTATTGAGCTGAAAAAATTGCTTTGTCAGAGCAATAATAATTCTTTTGATGACAAACAGCCTTTATTTACTCATACTGCCTGGGATCTATCAGATTCCTATTTTTGGGGTTTTTTTTATGAAGTATAATTTTAAACCGAATCCTGAAATAGTTCAATGTTCTATAAACTCCATAAAAGTCTAACTTATTCAGTCAAAGAAATATTAAGAAATATTACAATCAACGTAATAAAAGAAAGAAAGAAAAATTTTCAAAAGCAAGTTTTGTCTGACACATGCCCATGCACATAAGTTTAATTTTAAACCGAATCCTGAAATAATCATGTTCTACAATCATTCAAACATTGTAACATTTTCATTTATATACAACACTGTCTATTGAAAATAGAATATAGTGTAATTTTGTTATCTGGAACTAGTAAATGTCAAAATGAAGACATTGACTTTTCAAGCTGGATGGGTGCCCAAACTGATTCTAATAATAAAACATAAAGAAAAGATAAATGATGTTCTGAAATCTTGACCAAAAACATATTTGATTTAGCTGAATTGATAATGCAACAGACAGAATGCATTCCAATGGGTACTAATTGTCCATCTCTACCTATTGACCCGTTTTTGTAATAGTATTAAGAAAAAATGAAATCATAAAATGCCACAAAATACTTTGATTTCAATTTCAGATATACACTTAATGGCCTCGGACACATCAGTTTTCTTCAAATTAAAAATATTACACTCTCGTGATGCATTTACTCATGTGAGAAATTCTACGTCAATTGCCCTCGATCCTTTGCATACCAGTTTCCAACTATTTTCTAAAACATCTCAGATTCTTTTTTATAAGGAATCTTGTTAAATGGATAACAGGAAAGGTGAACAATGACATACTTATCAATCAAAGCCATGCAACCAACAGACAGAACCCCGGACGAAAATAACATGAAAGAGCACAACACACAAACATAAACATAACAAAGTGTACAGAAATATTTTAGTCGGTTACTGCAGGACATCCTCTTAAATTCTTTCATAATACTTTACTTTTAGAAGCTAAATGTATGTAATCCAGGGAATATTTACCCTTCCGAAGCACCTACTTCATTCATTTAGTTTAAGTTTTCAGTGTCTTCATTTTGTGTTTTGTATTTTGTTCCTTTTGTATTTTTGAACTTGAATGTCCACATGTTTTTCTTACGTTCGATTGTTCCGTAGATACTGTTCTTTGTTCGATAACTTGTTTACAAATTGTTAATCTTTGTCAAAGCGGCCTCAACTAAGGGACGAGATCAAAAGTTCAATGTAGGATAAAAAACTTAATTCAAATAGTTTGGGGGTGGGGGGTTTAAAATCGCTGCAAGTTTCGTTTAGCGACATCGATTTTCTGATTGAAAAGTACGGATTCAAGTGATGTCCAAGTCAATAAACAGAACAAACATACATTGTTGAGGAAAAACAGTACCCATGATAAAAAAATTTACTCTCAAAGCATATGCCCATATTGTTCAATCAATTTTTCCCAAATTAAGTTAAGAGGGGGAGGGGGTCAGTGAAAAAACTATGTGAATTAAGTTTTTTATCCTACATTGAACTTTTGATCTCGTTTTTTTTTATGACTGATTGTTAGATAAAAGATGATTTGGGGCTTTTTTTTTATAATAATAACAAAATCAAGAATAAAGCATGGTTTTAACATGTTGTTTTAGAATTAGTTCACATAAATTAGAAATTGATCGGGGGCGATATTTAAATGTTCCAGCAGATCAACGAACTTGTAAACTCTGCAAAAGTAATGTAGAAAACGAGATTCATTTTCTCTTAGGGTGTCCTGTGTTACTGACAGCCATGCAGACAGGATGCTCTAAATATTATTGAAGATAATTTGTAAACTCTGCAAAAGTAATGTAGAAAACGAGATTCATTTTCAAAATTTATTTGGTTAATGTCGGCTGAAGACAGTTTTACTTATAATAAACTATACATTTTATTAAATGATCTGTACACCTTAAGAAATTCAAAATTAAAGTAAATTCATATCTGTCATTGTCTAGCAGTTTGGTGCTCTGCCACTTGGATCCACCCTCATTCATTGCGAACTTGGTCGCTGTATATGTCCCCCTTGACTTTTGCAGTGAAAATTTTGTACTTTTATTACTTTTTTTACAAACTTTGATTGTTTTATATTAATATTATTGTTATTTTTTATATATATATATCTTGTAATTCTTCGGCCTCACACGGGGGCGTCTTGACATTAAAACATTTAATTGTTCTTGTTCTTTGTTCTTATATATCTTTTTCCTTTTTAAAATTATTTAACCATACTTCAAAGCATCATGAATAGAAACAAATTTACTAGAAAAATATAATTTTTCAACAGTAAACGTATTTTTTTAATTAATCGGAAAAAAATTACATTAGTAAAATCAAATGGTTTAATATTTTCAGTATCACGATTTCAGAAAGACTGATAACTTTTCTTTTTAATCATAGCTGCCCACCACATATCTTATCTAATTCCGGAAGTCCTAATGAATTCGATGAAATTAGATCGATTTTAATGAAATCATTAATTCGTGACATACATTTACGTAAAAAATATTTTCATTTAACAAATCGTGTTAAACAATAACCCAAAAGTCAGGTAATACTAATATTAATGTCAGTAACAGTCATCTTTGGTAATTCCCACTTTAAAACTGATTTTTTTTCCAATTTTCACATTTTTGAAAATTACGATATGCAGTTAATTTCAACCTTTGCACCAAAATTGGTAGAAGAAAAATCAAAATAAGAACGACCCCAAGAAAAACAGTGTGAAAAGACATTTGTGCAATTATCGATTTGAAGCTTGATCATGGAACCGGCTACAACTTAAAATCAGTTTCTTTTTATTTAACAGGAGGGTTTTGATTATTATAAGCGACACGGAAACTGTGTCCGCATACTCCACATCATATATTGGTCCAAAAAACAACATAAGCCTATTTTCCGGAGAACTAATGTTCGGTAATGTTCATTTTATTATTTTTGAACTTGCTCTGTTGTTGTTTTGGTTTTCAATATTTTAGGCCTTGAGGACAACTGCATGACGAGTCGTAAATCGACGAAATGTGCACATCTATTCAGACGTCTGGGCCCAGTTGTTCAAAAGTTAATCACTTTTTTCACTTTGAATTATTTCGATTGTTAAGTAATATTCCTTTGTAAAATTTTGCATGGACACACAAAGTCATGGGATTAACCTATCAGAAAATTTTAAGTCCTCAGGCATAATCAAGGAAGGGAAAATTTGAAAATGAAAATTGTGGTTAACTTTTGAACAACTGGACCCTGACGGCCTTTTTACATACTGGAACCTAATAACTGATCAAGGTAAGCTTGCCTCTTTATAAAGTTCAGGCAAATGTTTCCTTCCCCTACCACAAGGACACGGAAAAAGAATTTAAACCAGAGGTTTTGTGTTTGTGCTTAATTGTAGTTTCTGCATGCTTTGAATTACTTAGTGCTTTTTATGTTTTTATTTGCTGTCTATGATATACTTATGAATAATTAAATATTGGATATAACGCGTCATTTGGTTGGTCAATTTTTTTTTCGTTTATCATATCATGATCATGGACTTTAATTTTCGTTTTCACTATGGCGTCATCGTGTAAACGGAATATCCCAACCTTTTAGACGTCAAAACAACCGTTGCAATTAAATTATAAGGATTGACATTAATTTTTCGAAATAACCTCAATGCACATGGTGCATAATTTCAAATAACACGCTACGGTTGAGTTTATTTATTCGTAGACTGAAAAAAATACGGTCAATATAAAATACACCCATATGGGTCAAAGCAAAACAATACAATAACACCTCAATATATATACATCACAATAGACATTAACACTAAGAACATGAATACAACAAACAGCTTACAATAAAAAAAATCTTTATAATTATAATATGAACTCTGACCAATGTGGACTCTATTTTCGTAGTGCCAATGACTGCTTTATAAAGTCGCAAACATAAGGTAAAAGTTCTAATTTAGGGTTTAAAATTTGACTAATATGTTCCTATTTTTATTAAAATCTATATTCAAACTAAGTTGAAGATGTTGGAACATAGTTTGCCTTTGCTTTTTATTAATGTTACAAATTAAGAAAAAATGATACTCATCCTCAATTTCTTTACACACAGTACATAGCCGGTTTTCCTTAAATGTAACATCTGTTTTAATTTGCGTCCTGTATTTTATGTGCTGTTTAAATATTTGTATGAATTTGCTCGATATATGTATGTCTTATATGTCTATGTAGTCGCCAGAAAGCTCTATAGAGCTTATGTTGTATTTGTTTATATGAGCCCGACTTTAAATAAAACATTTATGCTTTTTGCTTATGCTGAAAACTTATGTCTGCCAGGTATCTATACCTTTTCAAATGTGTTTTTTGTTTTTGTTTTTTTTTTGCTTAATTGTGGTGGATGTGTACGTATAGGGTAAAGAAATCAAAATGTTTTGATACCGTTTTGCAATATGTTGTAGAAGCAATATTTACATTCCAGTCTTTCCAAATCAAACTAGTTATATGACAGGACGAAATGTCGAAGGCACAAGCAATCGCCTTGATGTACAATGTAGGTCACGGATTTAAAAAATAAACGTGTTTTTTTATCCATAGTACCTTGGTAGTACCAAAACCACCTGGAAATAGATTGTACTGTCATATGAAGAAAATAAATGGAAATGGTAAGCTGTTAAACTGTTAAAAGGGGCATAAAACAACTTAAATGTACAAAATACACAAGTAAAAAAAACAAATATAAAATCATTAAAAACATTTTTTTTATGATTTTGTCATGATTTGATTTAATTTTTAATGATTTTGTATTTGTTTTTATCCGACTTGTGTTTTTGTACATTTTTCTCTAACTCTATTGTCGTATGAGCTGTTTCGAAACATATTTAGGGACGAGATCAAATGTTCAATGTAGGATAAAAAACTTAATTCACATAGTTTTTTCACTGACCCCCTACTCTTAACTTAATTTGGGAAAAATTGATTGACCAATATGGGCATATGCTTCGAGAGTATACTTTTTGTATAATGGGTCATGTTTTTTTCTCAACAATGTATGTTTGTTCTGTATATTGACTCGGACATCACTTGAATCCGTATTTTTCAATCCGAAAATCGATGTCGGATAACAAAACTTGAAGCGATTTTTACCCCTCCCCCACCCCCAAACTATTTGAATTAAGTTTTTTATCCTACATTGAACTTTCGATCTCGTCCCTTACTTTATTTGTACTTTCATATCTAGTCCTGAAATATTTTTATCAATCTGAAACGGGAAAAGTCTACACTCTGTGGTCCAGGTCGAAGGGCTAAAAATTAAAAACTATTGATAAATGTTAATAAATTAGAGGACAGAGAATTGGGAAAAATTTGGTGTCTGCCTAATGCAGATATTCCGATAACATGTTAGGTTAAAAAACTAGTATTTTACAAAATAGATCGACCCGGAAAATTTTCAGGTTTTAACCTGAATTGTACGGCCTCTACCGTAGAAATAATAACTTCCGCATTAAAAAATTACCGCGAAATGGACAACTGAAAGCAAAAGGATTTATGATGTAAATTAATTTATATAGGCATAAAAAGATAAAATTAAGGTTTGTTAAAAGTAAATGCATTGAAATTATTCGATTGTTTTTCGCTTTGTACAAAGATAATAATAGAATTCGACACTAAATGACTCCTCTACTGTCTTCTGCTCCACGCGGTCGGCTGCATGCGAAATTGAACACTTGAAAACTTGACTTGGAAAATGTTACAAATTAAATGCCAGAGATTTAAGATTTATGAGCACAAAGGAAATATGAGAAAATAATTACAAGTTAATTTTTGTGATGAAAATATGCATGCTTCCTGCATTGACCTGGTCCATACAAGTTCACTTACCACAGGCATTTGTTTCAATCATTGGGGTGGAGGGTCTAGTATAATGTATTGTGTAGAAGTAAGCTAACACAGAATGTTTACTACCGTTGACCTCTGTTGGAAAAAGTGTTATCTTTGTCACTATTTATTTACCAAACTGCTTATATGATATATATGTTGTTTTCTTCATTAATTATATATTTATCTTTCAGGAGATATATCATTCCGTATTTATTCTAATAAACGCCCCGGGGGCAAAGACAATTTCCAAAAGGGGGGCATCAATTAGAGAAACGAATTTCGTACCTTACTTCATGGCATTATTGATTTTTCGTTTCATGTTTCTGAGTGACCGGGTCGATGTCTTTGCAATTGTAATGGATAAGTTTCAATTTTATTTTTTAACTACAAAATGGGGGCGTTTATTAGAAGTCAAAAGTTCTGAACACACGATTTTCGGTAGGAGGGCGTTAATTAGAATAAATACGGTATATACATTCCTTTGTAGCCTCGCTCACATAGATCATAATAACAAAACCGTGTCGACTTACTTAACTAAAAGAAATACTTTCCAATAGTGAGTAGTATGGACGGATTATCGATTTGTTAAATAAAAAAGATTCATTGAAAAAGAAAACTTTTTTGTTAGCTACCTTCCCCTACACAGTAAACATTAATCTTGTCTCCAAAAAAGTATAATTTTTGTTGCCAGTTTTAAAAGTGGTTTGCCAAGTTACTCTCCCCCTTTTTTAACAAACATAATTGTTCTTTTATTCATTACTATTTGAAATAATATGATCTGAAAAGTATTTTTTTATGAATCAAAAGTTTTCATAACAATTATCTTTCATCTGAAATGACTTCTTTAGTTTGATTGAAAGCCTAATAAAACATCTGTTTAAACATGTGTGTGTGTTTACAATGTAGGTTGAAACAGGAAGTAACATCACAATCCTTGCAGATTGGAAATTTTATGATATAACACTTAAACATCTGTTAAGGGCGATTAAAAGCATGCAAATCTATTTTCATTACTAATAAATTAGGCGAAGTATGTCCTGGTCCTATACCTTTTTCCATAATTTTATACACTTTTGGATTTAGAAAACAGATGGAATAAAAAAAATTCATTTTGTGATGTCGACGAAGCCCAGTGCATCCCCTGGTAAACTATTAGTCTTCTACTTTACTACTTAGGGCCAGAATAAAAAGCATGTTTGTTTTCCCAAATGCGACTGACCCCAAAATATTTCGCCATGTCAAATTCTTTTTTTTTGTATCAAATCTCAATCTTTTTTTTATTTCCAGATCTTTAACATGTCCGTTGGTTTTGTTCCGGATGCTAGTTTTACAAAGGAAATCGCTTCCGCGCTTTCTTCATATGTAAAGAATGCTAAAATGCCCTTTTCCTTAAAAAACGATACTTTAGATTTATTAGATAGGCACTATGACTGTCCGACAATATGATTTTGTTTTTGACATGTTAAGTATCTATTAATATCTGTTCAAAAAAAAAATTGCCTACCTACCAATACCCGACAGCCATGGGTCGGGTTTTGGGCAAACTGAAATATTTTTAAGGCTAGCTTAGTTCTCAATAAAAATTGCAGGAAAAACATGCACTTAACAGACCATACACGTCTGGAGTGTGGTGGAATTGTAAAATATTCTGGAATTGAAACTGGAAGTGTACCATGGAAAAATGGAAAATTAATCATACAGAAAGTGAATGGAATCTGGCAAATAGGATTAGAGTATGATGTCAACAAAGGCCAACTTCAAAAACCCTATATGGTATGGCATGATTTGTATGTACATGTATGTGTGTTTAAGATTGGATTGCCTTTTGCGGAAGAATATCTGGTCCAATATTTTCCACTAAAAATAATAAATACCCAAATGGTTGGCAAAGAAACCAATTGATCTTATTAACGGTTTATTAATGTTTTTAATGATCCAGTACATGTATGTATGCAAAGCAGGGTAAACCAAGGATGCAGTGATCGGATTAAATCTTACTGTCAGACTGCAGCGATCAGTTATTGTCTACTGACATTTATCTCAAAAAACGATTGTTTGTTCAATGATAAACGTTATTTGCAATTTTATAACTCGTGTCAACTTTGTACACTCTTTTCATGAACAGTATATTGATATTTTGTCTTATTTAAAACATTTTGTGTGCTGACCATGCAATTTTTGTAAAAATTATTACATACCTGTCCTCAGTCTCAACCAATGTTTGAAGAAGAGGTGGCAGATTTTGCCCTTCTGATTGCTGTTCTGGGTGGTGTGAAAGCGTTGTTGGAAAGGCTGCCATTAAGATCTGGTGATATCACCTCTAAAAAGAAATTTACGAAAGTTTGAAATCGACCTCAAGTTCTTTGTTTTTGCTTGCAGTATTCCTTACTCTGTAACCGGAAGTTATGGAAGTAATCGTATCTTAATACTTATCCAAGCAGCAGTAATCTTTTGGTCGTCTACGCTTGTCAGGGGGTGGTAAGGGTCAGTGTTTTAAATGTTTGGGCATTGACGAAAAATTACAATTATTGTGAAAAGTTCTTAAATTATGAGTAGAATTCTGCATAATCTAACATGATTAGCAAATGATTTGACTTGATACAGCCAATATTAGGTTTTTATTTAGACAAACCTTGTATTGTTTTTCTTTTCAGCTGTATCCCAATGTGATCCAGAAATTGATCTGTAAAGCACAGTTTGTTATTGAGCTGCAGCCGAACAATTCACATATGTCTTTCTTCATAAAACCACAATCTCCGAGAGATGTTACAGATATGAAGCGTGTGTATGAAAAACTACAAGAAATTCAAAATTCTAAAGATGGTAGGTACAAGTGAAAGCAAAATTTTTGGAGGCATTTCTGATTATTTTATTTCCAGCTACAATCGATTTTCATTTTCAAAAATCAACCTCTCAAATCTGGATCAAACATTTTTTTCTGAGATTGGTACATATATACACGTCATGTTTTGTACACACTATCAAGCACATAAATGACCAAGAGTCTGAAAGTTGCCAACCGTTCATCATGGAGGCTGAATCCAAAATTTTTTTCCATCCTGGGAATAAGAAAAGTGCTGTTTGAAAATATTTCAGCTTCTTATAAACCAGATGGTCTGGCTACATGTAACAAATCAACCATAGACATGACCTGAAACATAATTTCCAGGGTTTCCATGCCTCTGGGAAAAACAGGAAGAACCCTTGAATATTTTGGTGCTCTAGGTCGTGGAATATCCTGGAATAAAGATAAAATGGGAAACATACGACAAAAAGCTTGAAATCTGTCATCAGGAAGTTTATTTTGAAATTAGATTGTTCCCCTTTCATCTGATGGGTTCATCCTTATCACTTGGTCTGATTGGTGGAACGGTTATAACAGAGGGCGAATATAGTGTGGCAAATTAAATTTTGTGCCAAATTGAAATCATAATCTTTCTTGCGGTTACGAATGATTGGTGGTTTTGGTTTATGATTTGAGGTTGACAATATGGCCGCATTCAGCAAAATAATCCTTGAAAACTAAAAACTCGGGTTTCCCTAGACCAATTTAGCATGGTGCTGCACCATGCCTCCATTTTCAAGCACCATTCTGCCCTCATCATGAATTTTACAACCTAACTTTTAATGTTTAGTTCAATCTTATCTTTTTGAAACTGATTTTCATTAAATCATGTACCCCTGTTGTGTTGGCACACTTTTTTGACACTTTTACACCATCACAATAGGGTGAAGGCTGTTATTGCTGATTTTGATAAATATACTGCCCTCGTGTCAAGGTTGGGTGCCCCCAATCTTATCTTTTTTAACCATTGAGTGCCTTCAACATATGAAATTTACCATGCCTTCACAAATTTCTAGGGAAAGCACTATAGTCCTTGAATTTCAAGTCATGAAAAGAGTGGGGACTCTAAATTTCAAAGATTGAATTTAATAATTAAAAAAAAAACATAGTACATGCAGATCCATTTTCCTTTTTGATATATTGACTTAGACAACGACTAAAAAAGAAACACTGCAATACGAATTTTAGTTGATTTTTATTTTGTTGCTCAAAATAAAGAGACAATGTGGATCAGACAAACGGTCTTTTCATCTAGCATATGTTGCAAACGCATGCACAAAAACAACATATTATTACTGCATTATTATTATTGATAACTTGAGAATAAAAAACAATACCAGTAACAGCAACAACTAAAGATGAACACATAAAAATTTAAAGATGAACAAATGGGCAACCTGGACATCAAAAACTGGGGGTCTGGACCTATTGGACTGGTAGGGTAAGCGTAAACTGCTTATATACAGACACCTATATAAACATGCACATACTGTCTGTATAGCAGATTGAATAAGACAATACAATTAGCACATAATTATGCTAATTATGAGGAATATGAAATCATTCTGATTATAATCGATCATGAAATTGGACACAGCATCCAATTATTCCGTTTAATCACTTTTTTCCAAGCTGATTCCCAACACTATAATGCAAATTCAGTGAAAAATATTATTTCATTATTTCGTTCATGCACAGTGTAGGAGCTAAAGACCAACATTTCACTGAATAGTGGTGTATTAAGATTGTTGAAATAAGTTTTTTACAAACTTGAATAATTTCTTTCCCTAGTCTATGTTAGAAAAACTTTCATCTCCAGAATGAAACTCAATAGGGAGAAGACTTTGGCCCAGTTCTCCTTCTCCTAGAAGACCGCCTCGGTGGTCTCGTGGTAGCGTGCTCGCCCCGAGTGCGGAAGGTCGCGGGTTCGATCCCCGGCCGGGTCAAACCAAAGACATTAAAATTGGTATTTGCTGCTTCTCCGCCAAGCACGCGGCATCTAGGAGAAAGAGCAAAGACTGGTCGACTCGGAGTCAGTATAATGTGTCCGAGTGAGGTGATATGTCTTCCTGCGGACAGTTACCCCGTGAGCTAGCACATTAAAAATCCGACTTAGCGTGTCGGTCTAGTACAAAGCAGGGGTCATATTCATTATCATATCAACATGTTCTCGTCCTGATATGCACCTGGTTGCCACTGGACGTTAAACAATAATTCATCCATCCATCCATCCTTCTCCTAGATCAAGCCGAGGAATAGAAAGATGAAAATATTAATAATTCATGACACCTCCATATATATAAAGTTAGTCCTAAGTTATTAAGGTTTTTTATAGAGCCAGCAAGAATGAATTCAGAGGTAAAGTTGACCCCATCTAAACAGATACTGAGTAATAATAGTTCTCAGGATTCCCCAGAGGCATTCACAAGGTACAGGTAAATTTTCTTTTTGTTTTTCCATAGAAATTATTCCACAACAAAAGTGAATAAAACATTATTTTCTCACATTTTATATGTCCACGTATATCTCTTATTGATAACAATGGGTGATGGATAAATTTTTGCAAATTCTGAGTAATTTCAAAATTTGGGGAATGTGTGATTCATTGAAATAATTTCTGTTTGATGCATATGTATTACCTCATTTACAGTATGGTCAGTGTGATACTGTGATTTTCCACTTTCCAAAAGTGGACACGACTCAAATTCAACAACTTCCTGTCCACTAAAAATAGTGGTGTCCACTCAAAATTTGAGTGGACATTTGTGGAAAGTCAGTAATTGCATACTGTATATACATGTAAACTGTTTCTACAAAATATATATGAAAAGAGAAATACTCATAATTAAATAATCATACTTTATTATTTTATATATTTTTTTTTCATTTCTTATTGCTTAGCAAATATTTAAGTGTTAAAACTACTGACTGTCCACAAATGACCACTCAAATTTTTAGTGGTGTCCACTAATTTTATTTCTACCTTGACTACATAGGTACATATAATTATTGTTTAAAAAAATTTTTTTCGAACTAATATTGGCCATGAAAGGGATTGACAATAGATTCAGAGCAGATTTTGTAGCTACATGTATAATGGTATATGATTAACTAGAATTAAATAAACAAACTAAGGAAATAATATTTAACATTATTAATGCATAAGAGAGATAAGCAGGCGTGTTTAAATTAATTTTTTCTGCATATTATCTTGTGGAAGGTGCAAGAATTTTGGGAGTTTTAGATTATATTTTAGCTGGATATTATCTTTTGGCATTTCTAAATTGTATATATTTGCCATAAGTAACATTAATCGGAAAAGGTCAACAAAAAATGTCGTGAAGTGAACAATACATAAACCAGGCAGTGAGTCGGGGAAGTCTGACTTTGAAGAGACACTAAACTGCGATGGCCATGGGGTTAAACTGATAATATAAGTACTCAGACTGAAAAATGGTCATATTTGACCAGACTTGCTGACTGCCATAAAGTTGGAAAATCAACAGTTTAAAAAAATGCAAGAGGAATAAGTACAATATTGTTTTAGTCTTTCGAACTTTTTCCAGTTTTCACTTTGAACTCTTGTAAGAAACTATTAGTCTTTATTGTTGCAGTGTGAAATCTAAAGACAGCAGAAAAAGATTGTTAGATGATGAGGATGATGATGAGAGTAAAGAAAATATCAACAGGTATGGCAGAAAGTTAGATGTCTTTTATAGTATGGCTTGCATTCCGTAGCAGAGACGACAACATAGGTTGTTGCCCCTGAATTGTTAATTTTAACGAAATTTTGCAGTTTTAGGCTATTAACTTCAATATTATTCTATCTGTTGTTGTTATCTGTGCTTCAGCAGCACACTTTTTACCCTTGTCTGTAGTACTAAAGTATGTTTATCTGTTCAGCTTACGTTTAGGTCCATATTTCAGAAATCCGTTGAGATAAATCAATGATATTATACTTCTATTTGCCAATGTTGATTGATTGCAACTAAGTCTTGTCTTAATTTAATTTTGTTTGAAAATTTATAAACTGTATATTTCTTTCAATGAACATTTTGAATACTTTTTTAAAACTAAATTTGTAGTAATCTTTTTTGTACAGAACCAGTAAAATTCAAAGGCCGCTCATTTCTCAACATATTAACAATAACTGCATTGTCTTTGAAATTAATTTGTGTACTAAGTAACAAATTATTTTATTCTTTTAATCAAAGGGTGAAAACAGCAAAGGAGAGTTTCTTGGAAAGAGGATGTGAAAAGTCAAAAATGTATCTTCCCACTGAATTTACACCAATTAAATTTTATGGAAACAAGTCGCCAGGGTCAACTTATGCTAATTTTGGGTCTGTATTTGTCAGTTTGATACATAATTTTCCAATATTTATACCCCCGCCTCAAAGAAGAGTGGGATATACTGTTTAACACTTGTGGTTCTGTCCGTCTATCCGTAACAAAATTTTATTGTCACACTTTTATCTGCAATTACTCTATCACAGCCACTTGATATTTTGTCACAAGCCTTCTATAGGTTTGCCATATCGTGGGATACGTTTTTCGGACCAAGGCGACATCAACTTCCGGTTGGACAACTTTGTTTATCTTTCGACCTTTAATATTGAAATCACTAGAGAGCAATGGCCTCAAAGTACAGCTTGTTGTTTTCCAACCTACCAGCATATTAGTTATTTTAAAACCAATTTATTCTGTCAAAAACATGACAGAAGCATTTTACACATCTTATATGGATCTCTGTTGAATATTATGAGGAATTTTGGAAACAAATATGTCCAATAATTCAAATCTTTTTGATTTTGTGATATAATATTTCAAACACATATTCATACAAAGTAAATAATATGCATGTTAAATGGATAATCTGTTCTTGCAGAAAAAAATCAGTTATTGAGAAACAGTTGTCTCCCTGGAACAAGTTACCCAATAACATCCCTAAGAACCAAAGGGAGATAACTGACTTTTTTTTTCATTATTGGTAAGAGAGTTGTTACATCATGTGTAATTACAGTTTTCTCCCCTGGTAGCTAAGATTTATCTACATTTTTCTGTTTTATTTTAGTAAAAGGCCAGGATTATTGCCTGATCCTACACCTAGATCAAAACATCGACTGAGTGATTACAGCTGGTTAAAACCAAAGGTTACATCCCCAACAGAATCAAACCAGCAACAGAATTTACATGGGTAATGCTAATACATTGTATTTGGGATGATTTAATTCCTTCTTTTAGCAGAATTCCACTTTTTTTTTGGAGTCTAGATTTGTCCACTGCAGTTTCTTTATTTTACAAAGCATTGGATTCTGGTATAGTACTTTTACTTTTTTTCCCCAAATGACAAAAACTATCATGGGTTAAGATGGGGGAAATATAGGGCACCGTTATGAATTGGTTAGCACATCGGAGTACAAAGCCAAAGGTGCCTGGTTTGATTCCTGTCTGTAATGAAAGTTTCAGGGATCAAATTTGTCATGCCCTGTTGACACCATTTGCTAGGATGAGTAGGCTAAAATGCTGCTAAAGGGAGCATCTCGCACCTGCCAAATTGAGAGGGATTTTTATAAGTTGGAATAACTTGTTTTCCCAATCCACTGTAAATAAATAAGTTTTAGCTGCAGGATTTCACACATGTACATGTTTGAAGTGGGGTGTAAATCAATTTCACAGAAACATCTTGATTTGGGCAAAATATACACCTGGGCTTATGGCCAATAAAATTTCTTGGGAAAATAAATGTTGTTGTCATTTTGCTGTAGTTTATACAGTGTTAGCTTGTGATTTGATGCAGATGTTCATGTGAAAGGATATTTTCCTTTAGTTTAAAAGCTGCATGTGTATTTAACCACTAGCCTTATAGCCAGGTCTGGTAAATTTTTTCTATACAGCATTAGTGACTGATACCATAAAATTTTCATTATTTTTGTCACATAATCAGTCTGCATTAAAAGGTTTTGACCAATTTTTATTTAATCAGGCAGTTAATAAATTTGCAATGGGAAAAAATATTAAGAGGTATAAGTTACAAATACAATGCGTTTCAGATCTCCATGAAAGACCTTCGAAAACAAACAAAAAAACAGATAAAATCCACAGTAATTTATTTTACAATTGAATCTCCTTGGGTGTGTGAATAGCTGTTTACTAGAATCAAATATTACGGTATTGGAATTGCCGGTTGGAAAACAACCTGTAGGATTGAACATGTGTGAAAAATAATTTATTTCATCTAGGGCTCGTCATACGGCCTTCAACAATGAGAAACTGTCCCCCTCCACCACAAGATAAGCACAAAATTGTCTGCAGAAATAATCATTTAACAAAAGTAATCACAAATCAAAAATAGGTGTTTTACAATTTCAGTTTTTCCAACCTTGGTAACACATGTTATATGAATGCTATACTACAGTCTTTAGTTAACTTAGACACATTTACTACAGACTTATTGTATGGTAATAAAAGGATAGAAAGGACATTGTCACCAACTTCCTTGTACAAGTAAGTATTTGTTTTATCAATATAAGGATTTATGAAATTATTGTAAGGCTTATTTAATGTAGTATGTAGATTTTCACCTACTTTGAACAAGAAAAATGGGGTGGGAGGATTTTATTTTTTATCTTAGGGTTGATTTAAATCCTTTATTAAATGGAGTTTTAACTTCTTACCACTACAATTTCCTTATTAAACATTCTTTATACCGTAATTTTCTACACTTTTCCTCTGAAACACTGGGCTCGACCTATGCACCCAATCAACCACTCTAAGATTTTTTTACAATTTTTTTGTAAACTCCAACCCACCCTTATTGCTACTATTTATAAAACTATTTAAGAACTGTGTTTCGACCTATACACAACATTGACTTATAGTTCGAAAATTATGGTAATTGGCTTCCCTTTAGTCATCCATGTTTTCTGAACATGATAACAAGTTTCCTTTCAGTCAGTGTGGCCATGGTGGTCCGTCATAATTACTAAGAATCACTGCTTTGTTAACAGTAAGTTTGTGAATTCAAATCCACCTTGTGACGAGGTGTGTTTAATTCTGATCTACATTGTATTACAAAGATTGCCAGTTTTCCTGTCACACGTCAATGGTTCTCACAAAAAAGCCAACTGCACTGAAAGTAGCATACAATCCCATTTAACCAGCCCAAACATTTGAGTAAAGATAAGTGAAGATCAATGTAGTATATATTAGTTTGACAAGAAAAAATGCCAAATTCCATAATGTTGAATATGTATGACGTGTTCTTGACAAGTTTGATTGATTGCAGGCAACCCATCTTGTTTTTGTATTTCTTTTTAAATTTGAAGATGGATACATTTAATCAGAAAGTGATTGTTTAAGAGAATTTTCCTTATTTTAGATGTATGATGAATGTATTCAATTCAAGAATTAGAAATGTACCAGACTTCTCGAAAAGAGAATATCTGAAGAATTTGAAACAGGCAATTTCATCATCTGCACGAAGATTCTCAGGCTACCAGCAGCATGTATGTATATGTTATTGATGTACAATTTTAACTGAGGCCAGTTAAAGTTCATTGACAGATGAATCATTGTCAGTCCCATATTTTTTTTAACAGATGCAGCTTTTGAAATTTTTAAAGTTTTTTCTTATAAAATCTTTGATTTGAATTTCACAATGACTTTGTGAGTAACCATCCCGATATACCAAGCCTGTAGCGATTCCAAAATGGTCATATGTGGTAGACATATCTATCTTTATTTAGCTCACCTGTCCTAAAAGGACATGTGAGCTTTTGCCATCACTTGGCATCCGTCGTCCATCCGTCGTAAACTTTTTCAAAGATCTTCTCCTCTGAAACCACTGAACCAATTACAGCCATACTTAGTCTGAATGACCCTTAGGATATCTAGAATAAATTTTGTGTTTTATTTTCTTGTCTGTCGAGAAACATGGCCGCCATGGCTAAAAATAGGACATAGGGGGTAAACTGCAGTTTTTAGCTCACCTGACCCGAAGGGTCATGTGAGCTATTGCTATCACTTGACATCCGTCGTCCGTTAACTTTTTCAAACGTTAACTCCTCCAACACCATAAGTCCAACTGCAACCAAACTTGGTACAGTTATTAATTGGTATGGGTGCTACAAATCTATTGTTTGGATTTTTGATTTGTATAAAAACATGGCCGTCATGGCTAAAAATAGAACATAGGGGTAAATCGCAGTTTTTTGCAAATAAGTCAGAAACGGTCACAGATATCAAAATTCTGGCATAGGGTAAAAGTGATCAGCACCTCAAGATCTACCTGCCCTGAAATTTTGAAGAAGATCCAACCACTCATTTCAGAGTTATCACCCTTTTTCCTGATTTTTTCCAAATTTTGCACTTTTTAAACTCATTATTTTGAAAACTATAAAAGATATCTGAGAAATTCAAATTGCATATTGTTAGGCACATCAAGATCTACAAAATCTGTAACAGGCTCAAAGTTGTAGGGCCATTCCTTTAGAAGTTATCCCCCTTAAAACATAAAAATTGACCATTTTTACAGTCTTTCCTCATAATATTGAAAGCCATTTACTCCTCCGACACCATAAGTTCAATTGTAATCAGACCTGGTATAGTTCTTTTTTAGCATGAGTGCTACAAAATTGTTGATTGGATTTTGGATTCATAATAAAAGACATGGCTGCTGTTGCTAAAAATAGACAAGGGGTAAATTGCAGTTTTTGGTAAATAACTCAAAAATGGCTACAGATACAAAATTCTGTTTGGAGCAAAGGTGATCAGCACTTTGTGATTTATCTGCTTTGAAATTTTGAAGAAGATCCAACATTCCCTACAGGAGTTATTGCCCTTTTTATGATTATTTCCAATTTTTGATTTTTTTGAAAACTCTCTGAAACTAATATTCAAAATCAAATGAAAAATGGTAAGATTGTTCCTTAGGGTATCCTGCAAAAAGTTAATGCTTGGATTTTTGATTGGTCGAAAAACATGTCCGCCCTTACTAAAAATAGAACATAGGGGTCAGAATGCTGTTTTTTGCTATTTTTTCCTGTATTATAGAAAGAAAATGAAGATGAAAGCTACTTTCAAGGTAAACATGGTATCCCGAGTTGAATGGTGATGATGAAAGTTTGTTTTGGACGGCCATTTTTAAAATGGCTGCCATTTTTTACACTTGCTCGGATTTCAAGAATATTTGGTTTTTAAAGTCAACATGGTATCCTTATATAATTAGTGAATGGTGATGATGAGAATGTTGTATAACAATGATTAAACTTTATAATATGTGAGCTTTTAATTGCCCGTGATCACTTGGGTGTCCGTCATCATCGTAATCAATAACTGAAAATCTAAAAAAGACTAAGAACCAATCACTGTTCAAAAAGTCCAACCTGTACTGGCTACAAAATGACAGATGAGTTAAGCATGGTTTATTGGATAAAAACCAACAGCTTAGTCAATATGATCAAAGATGAAGCATAATAGAAAATAAAAAGTCTTAACCCACAATTTTTACATAACTTCTTTCAAACATTTTAAAAACAAAGACAACATATAGACCAAAAGATTTATACTTGTATTTGAAGATGAATTAAAGCTTGTATTTTGTATTGTGAATCATCAGATTGACCATGACTATCTTAATCAAGCGTAGGGAGAACTCATGCCCATTTCTTTCCAGAGGTTCTTGAAAGGCTTTTAAATGTATTTTCAGCATTTAACTGACCTTTAATACTCAGTTTAATTTACAACAATATATTAATTTAGTTTATAGTGCATTGTTTGCCAGGTGAGCGATTCAAGCTCTTGAGAGCCTCTTGTTGGCTTATATCTCAAAAACCACAGATTTAGAGCAAAACTGACACGGTAAAGATGTTCATCAGGTCAAGATCTACCTGCCATGAAATTTTCAGACAAATTGTTAACCCTTTGCGGGGTTATTGCCCCTGAATTGTTAATTTTGAGAAAATTTTGCATTTTTAGGTTATATTGAATATTATATAGATAAGGACAAACTGTGAACAGCAAAAATGTTCTACAAATAAGTCAACATGACCAATATTGTCAATTGACCCTTTATAGGAGTTTTTGCCCTTTAAAGACAATTTTTCGCATATTTTTGGTCATCTTTGTAAACTTTCAAAAATATTCTCTTCTGAAACTACTGAATAAATTTCAGCCAAACTAAGGTGAAAGATCCTTAGGGTATCTAGTATAACACCAAAAATGTTCAGCATATAAGATCTACAAATAAGTCAACATGACCAAAATTGTCAATGGACCCCTTCCTTGAAATATTTACATGTAAACAGTAAAAATAATTGTCTGACATATTGTCACAGACGTTTAGAACATTACTTGAAATAAATTAAATGGTAGCTGTACAAGTCAAATGGAAGGTCAAGGATAAAGGTCATTGAAAAAGTCCATAGCAACCGATGAAAAAGTCCCAAGCAATCATATATATTTGGGTTAAGGACCTTATAATTTACCTGTACAAGTCAAAAAGAAAGGTCAAGGTCATTGAAAAAGTCCATAGCAACCAATGAAAAAGTCCCTAGCAACCTTATTAATTTCAGGATTCTACATTTTAGCTGTACAAGTCAGTATTAAGGAGAAAATTGCATCGGTATACATTAAATAATTATTGATGCAAGATTTACACAAAATATAACAGGTGAGTGATTCAGGCTCTTGGGAGCCTGTTGTTTAAATGTCCATCTGAAAAAGTAGCAAGAAGGACTTAGTTTAATTTTCATAACATCTGAAGGAAAAACCATAAAAATATCTTAATTATAACAGTGTTGAGTTAAATAAACCTGTTAATTACTTTGTAAACACTGTATGCCAAGTTAGTTGATTGCTTGAACAGCTAGTTTTTGAATATTTGATGGACAATGTCACATTTCTGGTTAGTGGGAATAATCCTTTCTTGTTACCATAAACAAAATTTGGTATCCATGGTTTTTACTATTTCAGGATGCACATGAATTTTTAGGACAATTACTGGACCAGCTGAAAGAAGAAGTAACAAAAATATCCAAATCAACACCAAGTCCTCATCGTGAGGGTCAAGAGACCGAGAATAGGACCTCGTCTGAATGTGTAAATCCCACAGTCCAAAATTTTGAATTTGAAGTTCTTCATCGTATTAGATGTGAAAGGTATAAACATTAAATTTTGAATTCTGTATTTCTTTTTTGCATATACATTTTACAGGATTGCCTTTGTATTTTGAGATTAATCTGGGATCTGTATTCCAACATAGGAGATAATTAAATTCTCTCCCTTTTGTCCTGAGGCTAAAAGGGAGACAAATTTATTATCTCCCTTACCTGCATTGGTTAGGAAAACATAACTCATTCTGGTTTCTCATTTTCCAACTGCATGCTTGCATAATTATAGCTCTCGTGCAGAACAATTGATAATGTTTAATATTTAAAAAAATCCCAAGAATGTGACTATGTAATATTATTTCCATATTGTGTGATTTCAGCTCTAGATAATTACATATGAGAATAGCTGCAAAATCTGCTCCGAACTAATCTACAATCTCATTCATAGCCGATATTTGTTGAAAGATTTATCAGCCATAACTGTGTGTATCTAGTTGGGGTCATACACACGCTTCAAGCACGAACTATTTCATTGAGTCACGTTCCCCGAATTTAAAAATTTTTTCAGCTTGTAAATATAATAAAAAATTAATTATAAACAATTGATATAAATTAGAATGGACATAAAGTGGCAGATAGTTTTACAAAACTGAGATAATCCAAATTATACACATACAGTACAATAGGTAATAAAATAAACCAAGTCATATTTGTTATTTAAATATACATGTTATTAATACTAAGAACTTACATTGTAATACATAGATTTTCATACACCTGAAAAAAATTTTGAGAGGGTCAAGGATAAAAAGGTAAAAATTTATATTAATTGGATTATAAATTCTAACTAATTGTAAGTAATACTTTTTTAGCACTGTTTTAATGTGATTTGGGGAAACTTTATTCTATTTTTAGCATAAATACATAATGACACATAGTACAATGACTTCTGGTATATCATTTCCGTTTGTTTCACGGTTGGCAGTTTAATCCCATGTAATTGAAAGATGAAAACTTTGAAAAAGACCAATTGTTTATACACTCACTGTATTTCAGCATGTACATGTAATGTTAATGTTAGTTTGCAGGGGTTTATCTGTTATTGGGAAGGGTCATTTTTGGCCTATTTTGGAAAAATTTTGGTCAATTGGGAACAAAAATTAGAGGTGTAAGTTAACATTTTTGGGAATTCTGCATGATTTTAAAATAATTTCCATTGGGAATGGGTCCTTTTACTGGACCCAGCTGGATGGTAGAAAAATCCATGGTTTGGCTAGGCCTTTAACTTTTGATTAACTTTAAAAATGTCCATAATGACTTCCAAACAGTCAGTTTTGCATTTTTTTTTCAAGCTGTGGTGAGGAAGTGAGCAAAGAAGAACAGTTTATTGATTTGTCTGTGGATATGCCAAGGTCAAAGTATGTGATCGTGAAAAAATGACTACTGTAAATTCGGAATTTTCGCTTGCACTTATTATTGCAATTTTTTATAAATGCGATCAGAGATGGAGTAAAAATTGAAAATAGAAGTTTTATTAAAGTAATCGTTTTGATTAATGGGATTAAAAATAATAGAATTCTAAATGTTATTATATATATAATAGCTGTGAAAACAATACCTATACAAAAAAGTGTCTACCAATTAACCTGTCTCCGGATGTCGGCAATCAGTGACCAGAAACTTACCTGGCTGAATGAAAACAAAGGGGGACAAATTTAGAATAAATCGGACTTGAAAATATGCATTAAAAATGCGATTTTTTAATACTGCGATTTTCGCAATGATATAACATGGCAATAATTTCCATATTTACAGTATTATCCAGGGGTTGAAAATATCACTAGGCATGCATGGCCAGGGGATAGTATTGTTTGTATTGGTAAAAGCCTGATGCTTCTGAATTTTTGTTTTGTGCATATTGCTTATGATTTTACAATCAAATAAAGGTACGGCTAAAATATTTGTTAATAATGATGTAATGGGTAGGGTTTACCCATTATTAAAAACTCAAGTAAGGCACAATATATTGTGATTTATATTGTAATCTAAAACCAATTGTCACATATGGAAGTTCAAAAATTTTAGTATTTTATATGTGTCAAAAATGAATATTAAAAATGATAACACACATGGTTTATAATAATATACCAAGCAGTAACCCTTCTATTCCAGTTGTCCAGTGTATAAAACATGATAAAATCGTTCATCATTATACCCCCCCCAAACAAAGTTTGGGGGGTATATAGGAATCACCTTGTCCGTCCGTCTGTCTGTGTGTCTGTCTGTCTGTCCGTCCGTCCATCCGTATATCTTGTAAGCGCAACTCCCCCTAGACTGCTCAATGGATTTCAATGAAACTTTACAGAATGGAAGTACGTCATCCAAAGATGTGCATGAAGAAAAATCTTTGCTTTCCGATATCACACAAGGGAGATAATTGGACTTCAAAACGGGGGGGTATCCTTTGTGAGCTTTGCTCACAGTACATCTAGTTTAATACAACAAATGTTTTTAATATCTTGTAATGATTTGCTTCATGAAGTAGATGTCTGCGCTGTACGTACCTTTTATATTCAATTTTGGCAGTATTGCACTCATTTAAAATTTTGGTAAAAATCTTCAGAATCATTGATGAAATTCTTGTCTTGACATTTTTATACCCCCCACAAACAAAGTTTGAAGGGTATATAGGAATCAGCCTGTCTGTCCGTCTGACCAAACTTCCACATCTTTTGTCATATTTCATGCAAACTTGGTATTAGCTTAGTTAATGACAAGTAAACTCTGCTGTATTAAGGATTTTTTTGTCCATAAAATTTTCAGAGTTCCGCCCATTTGGACTTCGAAATTGTGAGACAATTCAACATGCATTTTGTTACTTCAAGATCCATATATGTACAGATGTAAATATGTGCATGCTGAGAATGCCCTAATCCATTAATTATACCTAGAGTTATACCAAGTTAAACTTAAGAGATTTTGAGACAATTCAACATGCACCATGCAATTTGTTATCACAACTCCTCGATTGTTTGGGTGGGGGATATAACTTTGTAAGTGTGCTCACAATTATAGTTAAAGTTTGTCGGATTTAAAAATGGTTTTTAACTGAAAAATTAACCAGAGCTGCCACAGTAACATGCAATCATTTTCCAGAGTAAATTTTAAAGAAAGTTTAATTTTAATCTGAATACTGCTTATTTTTCAGAGACCCGTCTAATCCAAGATCTCTACAAGATGCTTTGGAGATGTCATTACGGAAAGAGAATATTGAATACACATGTGAAAAATGCAATTGTAATAAAGCTATTGTCACCCATAAATTTACAAAACTGCCAAGGTAATGCATTATTACATTGTTGTGTTTTCACAAAACTGTCAAGGTAATACATAATTACATTTTTGGGTCTTTTCACAAAACTGCCAAGGAAATACATTATTACAGGGTTGATGTCTATTCACAAAACTGCCAAAATGATACAATATTACATGGTTATGTCTTTTCCAAACTGCCTAGGTAATACATTATTACATTGTTGTGTCTTTTCACAAAACTGCCTAGGTAATACATTATTACATTGTTGTGTCTTTTCACAAAACTGTCAAGGTAATACATTATTACATTGTTGTGTGTTTTCACAAAACTGTCAAGGTAATACATTATTACATTGTTGTGTCTTTTCACAAAACTGTCAAGGTAATACAGTCGACTCCACTTAATCGCATACCGGATAATTGCATAATTCGGTTAATTGCATAACTTTCTTCTGCACAGAACCATTTCCTATACATCTAATGTTAAAAAATCCGGTTATTTGCATGGGGTGGGATGTGTCATTTCGGTTAATTGCATAGGAAAAAAATCGAATCTAGATATGGTATATTAAATTTTGACACCTGTACTCGAAAAAAATGACCGGAAACGATAAAAACAAGGTAGGTATATTTTTGCAGTATATTTCAAACCTGTCGTAATTGTTCTCCATGTGTAGTTGCATGTTTTTATATGTGCATGTTTCATTTATTTATCATCTTGATGTTGTTAAATAAAGATTTAAAAAAGTGTTTTGTTGTATTTTTTCATTTAAATGACGCCATGTTGATTTATTCATGTGTACAGGTAATGTGGTTTCCCTTGTTCTATTTTAAGCTTCGAGGTCATAAAGATGTCAAACGTTGTTAAAACTTGATCACTTAAAAAACCAAAGGTGTTAATTATGGATTGCAATTTCAAAAAGAAGTAAAATACATGCTGGTTAAAGTGTAAAACAAACATAATGTCCAACAATGACCCATAATTAAATGCCAATCATCATGCTTCTCACTCTCATTTTCTGAATTAATTATTACCCCTGAAGGTGCCCCTTGCTAAATTTACATAAGGAAAACGTAACGAGGTCACTGGTCCAGATACACAAAAATCAATTCTGTGGTAGAACACCATTAAAAGAAAATTGAGTGCATATATTTTTGATAACTTCCTTGGTTGCTGGTTACTTGAACAAACAGGAATGATTTATTTTACATACGGTCACAGAATAAAAACAAATATAATTTATCTATTTATAGATCAAAAACTGACAACAACACATGGTTCTATTTTTATTTCATCGGTAAGGAAAAATGTTATTACACAACAAACACAAATACCTGTATACATTCTTTATTGAAAGAATTAAAACACAAGATCATATAACATCAAAAATACATGAGATAATGAACAGTAAGTGATATATGTGTGGATCCCAGTTTACAATCGTATTTTCCTTTACTTCCGGTATGACGTCACCCCAAAATCATGATTTCGTTTATAAGCATAGTCCGCTTAACTGCATAATTTTTTCTGACAAGAAGGCTATGCAAATAACCGGAATCCACTGTACATTATTACATTGTTGTGTATTTTCACAAAACTGTCAAGGTAATACATTATTACATTGTTGTGTGTTTTCACAAAACTGTCAAGGTAATACATTATTACATTGTTGTGTCTTTTCACAAAACTGTCAAGGTAATACATTATTACATTGTTGTGTCTTTTCACAAAACTGTCAAGGTAATACATTATTACATTGTTGTGTCTTTTCCAAACAATATTAAATTTAGGCCAAAAAAAAATATGTGTGTTTACGGTCACCAGCAATTTTTATCAGCAATTTTCTAAAATTCCGTAAATTTCCGCCTTTTCCGTCACCGGTACCGGTATTTATCGTATTAAACAACAATGACGGCCTCTAGTGCCAGAACCACGCCGCCAGCATTTTGTCACTAACATTTAAACAGTGTCCCCATTTAAAAGCAGACAAAAATTTCATAGCTCCGGTTAACAATTCAAGAACTTTCATTGATAGACCTACACACTTTCACAATGTTATACATTTTTCAGCTCTACATGGCTTCTTTCCCATCTCAATAGTTACTCTACAGATCTTGAATAAGTCACAAAATATTTTATTTGGTGGCCTTTGGACCTTGAGACCTGAGTATCAGCAATGTATTGTTCAAATAATTTAGTGGCGGATGTTTCTTTGTCAGGGTATTGGTCTTGCATTTAAAAAGGTACAGCTACAACATGATGATGTCTCGTCAATCTAAAGCTGGTCAGAATATAGCCATTCCAAGATATTTAACTCTACAATCTCATTGTGAAGAAGAGACACGCCCTCCATACCCCACTATACCACCTCCTGAACCAAAAAGGTGAGATTTAGTAGCCTATTTATACAGATGTTGTGGGAGTTGTCAAAAAAAATGTGTTTTTGGTAAAAACATTTTTCATGCTTTTTGATTAATGATTTAAAAAAAAGCAAAGTAAAAGTTAGTTACTCAGACTCCCAAGGTTTCGATAAGGATAGTTCATAGTTCTTTGAAAGCACCTAAAGACTTGTTTGAAATACTAGTGGTATATGATTTATTGAGATTCAAGCATATAGGATTCCAATATGCAAAGTTGTTCATGTCAGCTAAAAAACTATGAAAGACTAATGGCTGTAAACATGTTCATAGATTCATTTATGTTACATATCTATTTTCTAGTATTCCAATACCAGATAGTCCACTCAGGGAAAAGAATGAAAATACTCCTAGAAGAAGATTAGACACAACTCCAGGGTAAGTGTACACATGAATTACGACTTCAGGGTAAGTGTCCACATGAAGTACAACTGCAGGGTAAGTGTACAAAGAAGTACAACTCCAGGGTAAGTGTATAAATGGAGTAAAACTCCAGGGTAAGTGTACACATGAATTATAACTACAGAGTAAGTGCACTTGTGAAGTACAACTCCAGGGACGTGTTCACATAAAGTACAATGAAATACAACTTCAGGATAAGCGTATGCATATAATGTGCTTCAGAATAAGTGTCTGTATTTAATACCTTTAGATGTGTGTACAGTAATGTTAATGAGTAGTACAAAAAAATGTACCCATATGTATTGATATGGTTCTCCTGTATCGTATAGATACTACCACCTTCTCAATTAGATCATATAAAACTAATTCAGATTCAATTCAAAACTGAAACTTTACTGTTGGAAGGGCCATGAACAGTATTTATAGTAGAAGTGTTTGCTTTGAATAACAAAATTGTTAAAATATGCCATGCATTTACTTTCCTGGGCCATAAAAATGTCCAAAAAGCTTTACTGAAGTGTACAACTCAGTGGTAAATAAACACATATATGATGACTGTAGTAAATATAGATTCTCCTTCAGGTACGAGTGAGTTATGGAATTTCTCCACCCGAGATAGTTAAATTTTTTATTTTCAACACGCGAGCCTTTAGCGAGCGTGTTAAAATCTAAAATTTAACTATTGAGGGTGGAGAAATTCCATAACTCACGAGTAAATTGAAGGAGAATCTGTTTCTCCTATGACTTTCGACAAAAACTTTAAGAAAATGTCGTTGCTATGTAGCTTGTTTACATAGACATCATTTCGGGACTTCCCTAGTTTATCGTTCCAATAACTAGAAAAATGGGCCGTAATTCCCACGTAGAAA
This sequence comes from Mytilisepta virgata, assembly GCA_028015205.1. Lineage (NCBI taxonomy): Eukaryota > Metazoa > Mollusca > Bivalvia > Mytilida > Mytilidae > Mytilisepta > Mytilisepta virgata. Next base: position 9,200,732 of record CM051508.1, on the reverse strand, counting down.
TTTAATCACCGGGAAGTGGTTAAAGATATTATGTATTTTTATCCCACTGATTAAACACGTCAAGAATAGGAGACACAACTTTACCTGTTTACATACACAAGATTACTTATAAACTTTTATTAATGCAACAAAAGACCATACATACAAGGCCATAGCATTACAAACACATTATACAATTACACATAAACATTAATAATGTTCAGATTTACACAGGGTACTCGGTGGCCGAGTGGTCTAGGTAGTTCGTCATAACTACTAATGATCACCAGTCTGTCAACGCTGAAGTTGTGAGTTCGAATCTCACCTGTGGCAGGGTGTGTACGACTCCGATCTTAATTGACAAGGATTGCCAATTTTCCTACCGAAGGTCGTGGTTCTCTCCAGGTACTCCGGCTTCCTCCAGCAATAAAAACTGGTCGCTGCGAAATGGCCAAATGTGCTGAAAACGGCATAAAACCCCAACTAAACAAACAAACAGATTTACACATTACAGAATCAAGACTGGTTGGGTCTTCTTTCCTTAGTTCTAATGACTGTTCAATAAAAGACGCTTATGATCTTAGGTGGTTACGATATTATGTTGCCTGTAATGTATACAGATACTTTACTACACATATTTACAGGTAAAAAGCTTTACACAGATGTCCACTTAAAATACCTGTAACAAATAATCATGGTTAAAACAAGTGGCATTATTAAATGTTTAAGTTGGGAAAGTGGTGGACATCAGTGATCACAAATTCTTGTTTTAATATGTTGTTGGCGTGGCCATTGATGCGAGCACAGCAATAGCCCTTTCCTGAAACTCATTTCTGGTATCACGATTCTGGCTCTAAAATTATATTTACTTCCATTTCCGCCAAATGAAACTTTTTCTAGCCTTAGTGTGTAGCACAATATGGTTGCCCCCATTAAACAAAGACTTCTAAATAACCCATATATAGAAAATGCATATGCTCCTATAACGCTCGCTATAATATGTATTTTATATCATAGTTTCAGGTTCAAAAAGGTCAGAGCACTGCCAGACTTTGATATTGGAGATGATGATAAAACATCAGCACAACAGACAAGTACACCAAATAAAAAACCCAAGGAGGAATCAGATGTGGTATGAAAATTCAGGGTTATTTGAAAGATATTTTATTTTCTAATCTGAGAAACTTGGTTAACCCTTTCCAGGTGAACGATGCCTCAAGGCATCATGGCCAATTACAGCCATTTGTATGCTCTTAATCCTCTCCACTGATATTTGGATACACTTTTTTGGTCACGATTGCAAGAGAAACATTATGGCTACAGAAACAGTAACATTTGGGACCCAAATTCACATGTATAAATTAACAGTATCATGCAGAATAGTCTTGGTGCCATCATTCGTCACAAAGAGGAATAAAGAGGGAGGGGTGGGCTGCCTTTTGGGCCCAAATGGAATGTTGTGGGGTTGGAAAATTTTACTTACAAGCTGTACAGGCACTTTTGGGCTACAAGGGTTTCCATACATCGATCCTTCAACACCATTTTAGTTAGTTTTACCTGTTGATAAGAATGAATGGAAAAATGGAAGCCCACTCTAAGGTTACACTCCACTAATTATCTTAGTTTCGGAGAAATGCACCCCCAGAATTTTATTAATTATTAGAGTTGGTAAAGTTTGACTACATGATAGATAAATAATAAATGTCTTAACCTCAAAATTGTAATATTGACTGAAAGAGGATAGATTTTAGTTTAAAAAAATACGAAAACATTAACTGATTTTGCTTCTGACAAGCAATGGGAGGTCATAAACTGGGACTTGTGAATTGACATGTGGTGTGTAAAACTTTGACAGTGATAATCGGCACCTGCACTGGTAAGTTAAATTGCGAAAAAAAGAGCCGGAAAAGTAAACCTTTTTTTTTCCCACATATGTAATGGAATTTTATGCAGAATCTGAAAAATTAAGTCTCAATTGGATTGAAACGCTGCATCAGACCTCAATTTTAAGCCGAAGTGGAGTGAAATTTAACATTTTTAAAGCTTTTTTTATGACAATTTTTGAAATGTTGCTATGCCAACTAGGTTTCCATGGATATTTTTTATTTATTTTATCATGATTGAAACAATGCAAACATAATGGCCTTTCAGAATATATATATATGTATATGGGTATTATTTACTCTGAAGATGGCACAAGACCATGACATTTGTTAGCCCACTTCACATAGAAAATGGTACTATTAATTTGTGGAGTGCAACCTTTAAGGCTATCAGTAGCCACCTAAAAGGCAATACATACCCATGAAATACTTTAAATTGTTCATTTATTTAATGATTTTATTTTTGACTGTTGAAAATTTAAATATAAAGGCTATCTTTTGTCATGTAATTGTTCTCATATGTCCTTAGCAACCACATTATGTATTTTTAACAATCCACAATGATACAACATAAGGGCAGGACTATAGTTTATATGCAGTATTGTGAGAAAAAAAACTTTCCACCACCCATTTTATATGCAAGGAGACAAGTATTTATATTGAAAAATATTTTGATTTGATTATCTTACAATTCATAGGTTTGCAAATTTTATCCAAAGATTTCTAATACCATTAATATGGTTACAATGAAAAAAAAAGGTGGGGGGGGGGGGGGGGGGGGTGTACTATCTCCTTTCATGTCATTTAGTGAAAAGCTAAATATATGTAAAAAGCTGGTGGATTGTGCATTCAAAAGCTGAATCGAACAAATTATTTCTGTAAAAAGTCTTTTCAAGTGATGAAATGCTCAAAATAGTCACCATAGAACAAGAATTTTTGCATTTTGAATTTCTTGTAAATTTTAGTGAATTACTTCCCATTTACCGAGTCACTATAAATATTTGAAATAGGTATTATTTACTTATTATAAGTCATATTTTGATAAATGAGACAGTTTTGAATTCGTAAAGACCTGAAGAATAATAAAATTGGCCATTCTTTGAAAAAAAAAGTTATAAAAGTACTCTTTAAAGTTACACTCCACTAATTATCTTAGTTTCGGAGAAATGCACCCCCAGAATTTTATTAATTATTAGAGTTGGTAAAGTTTGACTACATGATAGATAAATAATAAATGTCTTAACCTCAAAATTGTAATATTGACTGAAAGAGGATAGATTTTAGTTTAAAAAAATACGAAAACATTAACTGATTTTGCTTCTGACAAGCAATGGGAGGTCATAAACTGGGACTTGTGAATTGACATGTGGTGTGTAAAACTTTGACAGTGATAATCGGCACCTGCACTGGTAAGTTAAATTGTGAAAAAAAGAGCCGGAAAAGTAAACCTTTTTTTTCCCACATATGTAATGGAATTTTATGCAGAATCTGAAAAATTAAGTCTCAATTGGATTGAAACGCTGCATCAGACCTCAATTTTAAGCCGAAGTGGAGTGAAATTTAACATTTTTAAAGCTTTTTTTATGACAATTTTTGAAATGTTGCTATGCCAACTAGGTTTCCATGGATATTTTTTATTTATTTTATCATGATTGAAACAATGCAAACATAATGGCCTTTCAGAATATATATATATGTATATGGGTATTATTTACTCTGAAGATGGCACAAGACCATGACATTTGTTAGCCCACTTCACATAGAAAATGGTACTATTAATTTGTGGAGTGCAACCTAACACATCATGCATTACTTAACTAGGTATATGGGGCCTTCACTGGTTTCCATAGCAAGAAGTTCCCAAAATCATCAAAAATAGGCATTTTTCTAGTGGGGAGGGCATTTTGTCCCACCTCCCACCCCTTATCTTTCCTACCTCTTATATAATGCACTGGTACAATTTCATTCACAGACTCTGCTTCATTTGCATATTACAGGCAAAAGTTCGCTAAGTCTTGAAAACAGACAAATTTCTGAAAATCAATTCAGGGTTGAAAGTGTTAATGGAGAAAATAGTCTAAAACATGTATCTTGTGTCAAAAGAATAAATTTTAGATTTTTTTTTTTACATGATATGACAGAAATGGTAAATAGAAATTCTCTTCATTACATGAAATTTTTCAAAAACTGCTTTTAATTTGGTCTTGCAGTCAGCTTCTAATATTGCAGGTGTTTTTTTTTTAAGTTTTTTTATTTTCAGATCACTGACAGGAAGCTGACCTTAGATGATGATTTTGATGACCCAGAAATTGCCAAGGCATTAGAACTCAGTTTGAAGGAAGCTAATGACAGAGCTCAGGTATCTGTTTATCAATTTATCAAGAAAAAAATTAAAAAATTGTTTCTAGGCTTGCTCATTCCAGCAGGCTTTTTCTTTTAACCTCAATTGCAACAATTTAATTTCATATTTTATAGTAAAGGATTTACAGCATGTTTCCTTCCCAAACATATCTCTTTACTTTCATTTTACTCCAACAGAAAAATCAGCTTGCTTTTTCATACATGTATATTGTCTTTTTTTTCTTTGCCTTCTTCCAGTTCATCTTGGCATTTGAAAATTCCCTACAACCTTTATGGTTAATTTAAAACCTGAGCACTGCTAACCAGACAAACTTTGTAATTTGTAAATTATAGCTTTCCTGTGTAATACTGGTAAAATCGGAAAGACGGAAGACCTTTTGATTTTTCAATGAAAGCTTCTGCTTAATGAAAAGAAAATACATATATATGTGCATTCAGATTTAAAGGAATTACTCTTTAAAAGACATCTCGGATATTTACAGGAAGTGCATTTGTTTTGTTCAAAGACAATGAAAGTATTTCATAAAAATGATAAAGTTGATCTCTGTTTCATAAACCATAGGGATCCAATTGAAATCTATTTTACGCTTGTTGAAAGTAGAAAAACATTTTGTGGCATTGTGAGTGTATATTGTGCAGATAGTTCATTTCGTCCACCCAATTCATAATTTTTACCATAACCTTTTATGTAGGGTTATTATGATGAAGTTGATGGGATGACAGAAGACTCTGAACTTAAGAAAGCATTAGAAATGAGCAGACAGGAAACAGAAAGTATGGCTAGGCCTGACCATGGTAAGTTTTGGCAATTTTGATTGAACTAAATTAGCAAAATTTGGTAGCCCAGGATTGCTGGAACACCACTGATGGCTCAAACAGTTTTGAAAGTTCCATCAATTGTCCCTAAATTTTCATGTTAAAAAAGCCCTGGTTTCTCAAAAACCTATTTCCGAAAGTCAAAATTTTGGTTCCGACAGTGATAAAAATGTGTAATTTACTCTGGAAAACATGAACTCAACAATTAAATTTGATTTTAATTTAAAAATATTCTTGCAGTATATGATATCACATTAGATTTGGTATCTTTCAACATTCTTTTTTTTTTTTGACATTATTTGAAGACATAGGACAACAACATTTGCTTGAGTGGCATTCATTTAAAGATTTAGTTTTAAGAATGTCTCCACCATATATATGTAGATCATTTCTTCTTCCAAATATTACCATTTGAATTGAAATCTCACTTGATTTCATAGATTTGTCATTATATATCATAAAGTTGGGAATCGGCTGAAAAACAATAATCGATTAATTGAAATAATCAGGAAGCCTAACTGATTCGATTATCAATTATGATCAGAATTGTAAGATGCAACTACAGTTATTACCAGATTGATATAAATTCATGTTTTAATTGTCTCTTTGACCAGAATCGGTATTGTATAAGTAGGCAATATGTCAATACATTGGATGAAATAATGTGCTTTTATTTTTAAACCTATTCTGGACATGATTTGACTCTCTAATAACTCAACCAAATACCAAAATTTCTACATTTTTTTTTAAATGGTCTGTTGTGACCGATTCTCGATTATGAAAAAGATAATCAATTATGGCCAGAAAAAAAATTTTCAATTGATTTTCGATTATAATTGATAATCGGAACATCCCTAGTATATCGTGTACCTGTATGCACATTTTTTTTCTAGAATATGACCCTAATTTAAGGGCCTTGACAGAAGAAGAACAAATTGAACTTGCAATGAGGAGAAGTATTATGGACTTTGAAATGATGAACAATTCCTATGCTCCAGAGGTTGTCAGAAAGGAATGTAGCTCCGCAGTGGCCAGTAATTTATTTTTAGATGAGGAACATGAAAAGTTTGTGGAAGATATAGTGACTTCAAAATATTTCAAAAATGAAGTAGGAAGATTGAAAAATTTTGCAGATAAAAATAGTAGATTGGAAGAAAAAATGGATTCCGATTGCTCACCCCTGAAAAGCTGTGATAATAGATCTACGTATGAATTAACTGAAAATTTGTATTTTCATGAACAGTCTTCTGTAAATAAAAATAATCATAGAGGTATGTTATGTAATGAAGAAAATTCTTCATTTATGAATGGTGATACAAACACAAATTGTTTAAATGAGAGAACTATGATAGACTCTCCACTTAAGTCAGAGAAAGGCACTAGTGATGATAAGGAAGTTATGATTATATCAGACAACACGGACAGTGAAACAGAAAAAGTGTGTGATGTATTGAAAAGCCATAAAAAGACCTTTGACCTAAGTATGGAAACAAGTGGCCCTGAAACAGGTGAAATTCAATCGGACGAAAAGAAAAAAATGTGCAATTTGAGACCCAAATCAAAGAACGATAATCTTTCAGGGAAGAAGGTGTCAAAAGATATCGAAAACATTCTAATGGTCGATGAGATGACATCAGGTGACATACGACCAATACGAACAGTTAATAAGGAAGATCAGTCAAAAAACATGGTGGAGGATACAGAACTTCCTGAACTCAAACAGTCGGACATATTGGACTTGTTTTGTAATGAGGATGATGGTAAATTTTTCTTTGTAATGATTAAATTTGATTATAAAATGTTTTTGATTGGATAAGAAATTGTTGAAATGTCTCATCTTGTAGGGTTTCAGGGATTATTCCGTTTTTTAGCGGATTTCCGCTTTTTGCAGTTCCGATTTTTCTGTAATGGGTTCTTTATTATACATAGCAATATGGCTTCCGGTATATTATTTCCGGTTTTTTTCCTGCCTGGGGAAAATCATATCTAGGTTTTGAACAGGTGTTTTCATCATTATATTTGGGCATATTAGTCCTAGACAAGTTACCTTCTAAAACGAAAATTCTCTCAAGGTTTGAATCTGAATTAATTTTGAATGAAAAGTTTAGGAAAAAGACCAGTAAAACATGTATCCTATGAAATATCATTAATCCACAGTTCCCTTACAAAACTTGTTACAGTGTGATTTCCTGTATACAGTAGATTCTCCCACAGTTTCTGATATTGTAATGGATTCTCCCACCTAAAAGTTTCACTTCCTGTTTTTGATATATGAATTTGAAGTTAGTGTACATGTATATAAACTGAAATGAATGAATACATTACAGATTTTGTAATGGACCAGTGGGATAAAGAAAATTGTAATCCTGACACTACTAAGGAAGAAGAGGAATCACTTCCTAAAATAGATAATGAGGTTTGTTTAATTATTTAACCACCCTTTCCAGTGGGAAAAAATACAGTTTTAAGTTTGCCAATGTATGGCAGACGATCGGTCGACTAGGCTGCTTAGTGGGTAGACAGCTCAAAACAGTGTGGAAGGAAAATCATGTTTGCTGTCAGTTAGATACATGTATCTAATTTATCTATTTTCCAAATCTTGTTTTTGTGAGCGCTGTAGATATTAGCCTTTGCCAAGAGTATCAATGTTCTTTAATTTGTCAACTTTTAAAGCTGTTATTATCATTATATGCTAGGGAGGGAAATATTTTATTAGACAAGGAAATATTTTTCCATATTGCTGGTTGTCATTTATCAGACTGAATGTCCTTATCTCTCTATTTACGGTTTCTACTTACCCTGAGTCCAGTCCACAACATCAAAAACTTCTATAATTAGCGTTGAATCCACATTTTAAAGCATTATTCAATATTATTGGCCGAATTTCAATGGTTTAACCGCCTCGGTGGTCTTGTGGTAGCATGTTCGCCTCGAGTGGGGAAGGTCATGGGTTCGATCCCTGGCCGGGTCCAACCAAAGACGTTAAGATTGGTATTTGCTGCTTCTCCACCAAACATGCGACATCTAGGAGTAAGAGCAAAGATCGACTGGTCGGCTCGGAATCAGTATAATGTGTCCGAGTGGGGTGATATGTCTTCCTGCGGACAGTTACCTCGTGAGCTAGCACATTAAAAATCCGGCTCAGTGTGTCGGTCTAGTACAAAGCAGGGATCATATTCATTATCATATTAACATGTTCTCATCCTGATATGCACCTGGTTGCCATTGGACGTTAAACAATAATTCATCCATCCATCCATGGTTAAAGGCATAGATGTTACAGATAGTGTAAAGTTATACAATAGACTTTTTTTTCAGAATAAACTATGCAGTTAAGAGGAATATGCTAATATTCTTTATTTTCATGTAAAAAAAACTATACCTGTATGTCTTAGCTAAAGTGTAAGCTCTGTATGGTGTCTCAAGTCTGTAACTTTAACATATTTCGTTGTCCAAAAAGCAAAATGATAAGACACAAGTTTTGCAACTTATTTGTGCTGTCTCTAAAAGCCTTTAATATCATTTATATTAAAACTTCAATCCTATTGAAGGTTGTCCAGGACAGTACTTATTTAATATCGCTAAAAAAAAGTTACAAGAAGTATGATAATTTGTATTATGCAAATTGAATTCTATTTTTAGAAAGGAGAATTACCATATTCATATCGTCTAGTCTGTATAGTCAATCATATAGGCAGCAGTTCTGTTGTAGGTAAGTCAAGATTAACCTTCTAATGCTGATTTCACGAAGTTTCCTGAGGTTTTGGTGGACATTCGGCTAGAACGTTAAATTTGCTGGACCGAAAACAAAAATAGCTGACATTTACAAGAATTTGAATGACCGGGATGTTTTGGTTTAGATTTTAATTTTCAAACCGACTTTCAGACCTGGAATGTTAAAAATTCTGGCGACAGAAGACCTTCGTGAAGACTTAAAATAAAGTCTTATAAATTCCTACATCTCTTTAAAGTTGAGATCAATCTTTGAAAATGGTAGATTCCACTTTGAACTGTCCCTTAAATTAGATCAATCTGCCAAACCTTGAAAATGAATAAATAGACTCAGCACATCTTGTGCATCAAAATTGGTTTCAAAGAATTTATTTCTACTGATCATGGGTGGATACTGCTGCTGGTCGACTTCAAGGCCCTGAGGATTGCACCATTATTTTGATAATAGCATGAAATTGATACTATAAATTAACTGTTACAAAAATGTTATATTTTGTGAAAAAAAAGAAGAGTATCTCAATCACGCACATCCTCCCAAGTCAGGATTATGTATCCACATTCGTTCCTGGTGTGTGACCAAGAAAATTCTATCTATGATGCAAATGGATTCTCTTTTGACCTAGAAAAGTAACCAATTAAAATCGTTCACTTCCAACCAGTAAAATATTTGTGATGTCAGGGGTTTGTAGGAACGAACGTGGATACAAAACCCTGACTTAAGACGATGAATCATGCATAGCTCTGTCCTTAGATCGTTTTGGCATTCCCATTTTTTAATTTCTTCAACTTTTTTTGAATTTTGTTTTGGTTTCTTGAGCACTGCTGATGAGTTCTGAATCAATCAAATGTGCACATTTTTGCGTCAGAATTTGTATCAATAATTTACTATGAATTAGATAATTAAGGCTGTATTCTTCTGATGTTTCAGTCTCGTTAAAATCTCGTTCGGGAATTATTTCCCAAAACATGTGATACAAGTGGAAAATATTAATGAATTCAAAAAATATTATAATCCAACTAAATTCTATGAAAAAATTATGTGCTTACAATAAGTAGTTTTTGAGTAATAAAATTTTCAAATTTTATAACCAATCTGGTCAGTGTCATCAGCCAAATGCTGAGAAAATGGGTGAGGGGTACAAAGAAATGATTTTACCAAAAATATGTACATCCCATATCAATATTTTCTTTTTAAAATTCTTTAATATAAATTTTTTAAATCATTTATAACAAAGAAGTTGAAATTATATGCTCTTTGTTCTAATGCCCTATTTGCTTTATTTGTTGTTTGTTATTTTAACTTAATGAAAACATTATTTTTGTTTTAAAAGGTCATTATGTGAGTGATGTGTATGATATCAAAAAATCTAGTTGGTTCAGCTGTGACGATTCTCATGTCTCCCGGACCACGGAAACAGAAGTTCGATCTAAAAGAGAAAGAAGTGGATATATCTTCTTCTATCTTAATAAGTAAGTCACTTTTCGATTTATAATCACCGCCTTGGTGCTCTTTTGTAGCGTGTTCGCCTCGAGTGTGGAAGGTCGCAAGTTTGATCCCCGGCGGGTCAAACCAAAGACTTTAAAATGGTATTTGCTGCTTCTCCGTCAAACACGCAGAACATACGAGTAAAAGCAAAGATTGGTCGCCTTGGAGTAGTACAATGTGTCTGAGTGAGGTGATATGTCTTCCTGCAGACAGTTACCTCGTGAGCTAGCACATTAAAAATCCGGTTCAGCGTGTCGGTCTAGTACAAAGCAGGGATCATATTCAATATCATATTAACATGTTCTCGTCCTGATATGCACCTGGTTGCCACTGGATGTTAAACAATAATTCATCCATCCATCAATTTATAATCATATATTCAAACAGAAAAATGTCAAATTCACTGGTAACATATTTTATATTTAAAACAGCCATTCTTGTCTCATTTATTCTGACTTGATTTCTGCACCACCATATTTTCCAAAAAAATCAAAACAACAAAATCGAATCAAGACATGTTGTCGTGCAGTCATTTAAGATCAGTCAAGACAAATTTAAATCAGTTCAGCACAAGTAAATTTAAACTTTGCATAATTCATTCTTAACTTTCTATGAACTGATCTTGAACAGTCTTGATTGACTTGATTTTAATATATATACAATGTATCTTGAATTTTAGGCCAATCTGTCCATCTTTATGTTTTGGTTTCATTCGGGCCGTATGGTATGCTACGCCGGCAGTTCCGATAAATCTCGAAGACCTCGAAATGCTGCAAAAGTAACACATGGAACAAAGTCGGACGGGAGACGAAAAAAATCCGGAAAAAAAATCTTTTCAATTTTAACATCAAAAAAACTTTTCAGTCGGCCCCTTTTTTCAGGTCGGGCGCGTTAGTGCAAACACAAATATTTTTAATTGTGGCCCAGTTTAAGATCAAAACTGTTACTAGGGCAAGGACAGTGGGCAGGCAGGCAGGCAGATAGAAACAGTGATGAAGGAGAATCCAGTGTGCTGTTGCTTAGATTGCTTCTTGCCATTGTTTATTGTGGTTTTAAGTCATTTGTAGAATGGTTGACTATATTAAGGTTTTTATAGGCAGAGGAAGGCTACCCTTATGAGTTTGGCGTAAGGCTCATGTTTTTTGGGCTATCTTACGCCTTTCAATTCTTGTCAAATTTTTACGATTCGGCAAATTTGTGGTATTTATGGAAATTTTTCCTTTCTGGTCCATTATCTCATTGCGGTTCTGTATATAGGTGGTATCAGCATTTCCATTGATTAAAAAACGATGTCAAAACGACTATTCTGGGCTTCTAGCTAAATAAAAGGGCTACCCGATGGTCCCAGAAATTTAAAGAAGAGTACACAGAGATGTTGTTTCTGTGCTTAAAATTGTGTTTTGTGACAAAAAAAGAGCCTTACTATTTTTTATCAGGCACCTTACTATTTTTAACAAAAAGGGGTAGTCAAGTCTTTACTGATTCAACCATGTATTCTTATTAATTACTGTCATTTAAGATCAGGGTTGAACAAACCTTGCCACAAATAGGATCGGAATTCACAAACAAAACGTTTACAGGTTAATGATCATAAAAGTTATTTTTATCGACTACCGAGATTCTATGCGACCATGGCCAACAAAAATTTTATTAAGTATCATATCAATAAAGATTAGGGCTGATCTAATCAAACATTTATAAAGAGAATATTCTGAATTTTTGTCTAATATTTACAATAAATCAATGATTGTAGTGATGAGAGTTCCACAGTAATAAATTTTCTTTCTCAAATTAATTTTTTACAGGGATATATTTGATGACTTGAAGGACCACTATGCAATACATGCCAATAAAAAGAAGGAGAACGCTGATTACAAGTGAAATTTCCAAGAGAAATATTTGTTATTTAATACAAAGTGAACTATGTTTCATTAGAGAAAAATTTATTAGAATTGGATGAAATTAAAGATTTTCAAGCAGAGTGGCCAGGATTTCATTTTTTTGCAGAATCTTCAATGAGACCTCAAGTTTTAAGTCATTTTGTCCTGAAGCACATTTTGAAAATTGTATGTTTTGTATAATTATTACCTTGCATAAACTGAGTTAATTTCTTTAACTGATATTATGAAAGGCATTGGTTTGAAATTGACAATACCAATAATGGCCAAACTCTAGCAACTACTTGTTCAGAAATAATAATTTTATGAAAACTTGAAATTTTATTTACCATTTCAGTATTTAAGGAGTACCTTGGTTGATTTGAAAATGGTATCATACATATATATGTGAACATTTCAATCATGAAACATCTCTGTAAGAAACTGTAGACTAACATCGGGCATTTAATCATTGTTATTTGTATTATATATATTTACCTTGCACTGGTGACCCATATTAATTAATCTTAAACTGTTCAGTCTTGTCTTGATTATTCATACTTCGTCTTGATTTTCTGCAGCAAACAAAATCAATATAACAAGATCAAATCAAGACATGTTGTCTTGCAATCAGTCAAGATTGGTCAAGACAAGTTTAGATCAGTTTTTCACAGGTGAAGTTAAACATTATATATTTCATTCTTGACTTTGACCAAATGGTCTTAACCAGTCTTGTTTGACTGCAAGGAAAAATTTCTTATTTTCATCTTATCTTGATTTTGTCTGAAAGGACAAGGGGCATTAAGGCCCAAATTTGGCCTAAAATATAGCCAAAAATAAAACCGCAAGCAAGTAAAAATATATATCTGTAAAAGTAACCTTTATGTACCTACTTTCCAAAAATAAAGAAAAGTATCATATTTCTTTCATTAATGTGTCAATAAACCAGCACCAAAATGACGCAGTTTCATAAAAATCTCAAATTTTTAATGAATTGGCCAATTTTCAAATAAACTTTGCAACGGAAAATTCCCTGTGCATGTAAGAAACACAACTTTATATTTTACATGAATATGTATTCGGATAGTATACGTACATCTCCTATAGAAATATATTATGTTTCTCGAATGCGTACAATATTTTCTCAAACAAATCAGTTGTGTTCAAGATAATTGGTTAATGAAGCAATATTATGACATCATTTTGACGTCACAATGATGCAAATTAAGCTGAATTGACTTATATATCAGACATCTTATATATTTTACTAACTCCATGCTAATTTTGAATCCATTTCTTAAATGTTCATATTTGTAGGCCAGAAACGAGCCTTAACGGGGCACCCCTACTCCTTTCAGAAATTATGAAAATCAAGACAGTTAATAACTGATGAAATAAGACAGATATGGCCGTCTTAGATATAAAAAAAATGTCACTAGTGTTAATTCTTGTTAATATATTGAGAAATATTGGTCAGTTATCTTCCTTAACCAAGTTAACGAAGGGAGATAAGTAAACTTGTCTCCCTTTTGTCCTCAGGGCTAATAGAAGGTTATTTGGTTATTTTCCTTGGGTAACTTGGTCAAGGGAGGTAAATGAATGATCTTTCTCATTAAACATTGTTGCCTATAGGCCTTAATAAAAAAAAATCCTAGATTATCAAAGATGTTTTGAAAAATTTTAGATCGGGCGAGCAAATTTTTATGCCCCGCCACGAATGTGGCTGGGGCATATAGATTTACCCTTGTCCGTCTGTCTGTCAGTCCTTACGTACGTACGTCCCAATTCTATAATGTTTTGCATTTAGCTCCATTTCTCAGAAACCTATAGTAATATATCAATGGTATTTCACCACTACAGTCCTCTTGTATAGTACAACACAGTTCAGCAACACTTGGTACGCTATGACCTACATTTCATGCTTCAGTGACTTTGGTTAAGTTTTGTTTGTTTGTTTAGTTGGGGTTTTACGCCGTTTTCAGCACATTTGGCTATTTCGCGGCGGCCAGTTTTTATTGGTGGGGAAAGCCGGAGTAGTTATGATGAACTACCTTGACCACTCGGCCACCGAGGCCTGGTTAAGTTTTGTGTTTAGGTTCATTTCTCAGAAACCTATAGTAATATATCAAAAATATTTCACCACTCCAGTCCTCTTGTATAGTGCAACGAAGTCCAGCAACACTTATATTGTTTTTAGGGCAGGGCATCCATGTCTTATAGACACATTTTCTAGTTTTTATTTTTTTTTGCTTGGGTAAATTTTTGGCTGACTGAAACCAAATAAGAAGATAAAGTCTGAAAAATGAAACAATTGTACTGAACATGTTTTATTGGACTATTTACCATCTATCTACACCCATACCAGTTTGTTTACTATTGTATGTCCAAAACAGAAAAAAACCAATGTACATGGAAGTCTTTTTACAGAACCAACAAAATATGAATTTTTCAAATTTCAAAAATAAAAAAAAATCTAGAGTGGAGATATTAATCTAGGATTTTTTTTCCTTATGGCCTTAAATGTAATTTTTTTGTCATTTGTTTTGTCTGTCAACAAAAATATTATTAAAAATATATTAAAGGTTTATCATTAAATTTGCTCAAGTGTGCCATTTACATATAGTATTGATATTTTATTCTCTTTGTGAACTTTAAATACCAGTAGGTTAAAGTCTTTCAAACAGATATTCGATTTTACATGCCTAAAATTATGTTTGAAGACAGAGGATATGCGAGCGTTGTAATAAATGTCTTTTAGATCTGCTTTTTCTCTGCACTAAAATTCTTCACTAGTGAAATCTGGCTTAAGATTGATGGCCTTTTTGGGCACTTTGGCCACCTCACTATTGAAACCTGGTTCAAGATTGGTGGCTCTTTTTTTTCCGGCATTTTAGCTTCTTCACTAGTGAAATCTGGATAATGATATGTGGTACCTTTTGCTTACCTTTTCTTCTTCACTAGTGAAATCCAAATAAACTAAACCAAATATTTATTTGTATAAGCCATTTTAATTGTAAGAAGTCATAAATCTGAACTAAAATTTATCATTAATGTTCCAAAATATGGCTTGTACAAGGTCAAAGTCTACTTCATTGGCTCGAGAACTCCAGCAAAAAAAGAAGCTGCTCTACAACTTTCTCCAGGAATGGAAACAACATCTTCTGTACAATCATCAATTCTAATTACTTTGCATCCTTCTTCAAGTTTACCTGCTACCTGTCCTGTCCTGTAAATACAAGGATTGAAAAGTGCTAGATTAAACTTTCAGTTTGCCCTAGTGGACTTTATACTCATATCTGTTATCATGGTTGGTTATGACCTAAACATGCTCATATTCCCCACAAATATACGATAGATTGCGTTTTGCACGAGTCATTGCCCTTATATCTTTTGTACACAACTAGTCGTTCATCTTTTGGTAGATTTTCTGAAATAAAGATTTCATGGTTGAGTTGTAACCCTTTTCATAGTATCTGTTGTGCATCTTTTTTCAGATTTTATGAACGAGTGGGGGTATAGCAGCACATGTGCAGTTTCATTTGCTTTACTTTGTACATTTCCATTTTTTTTC
Source organism: Mytilisepta virgata (assembly GCA_028015205.1). Lineage (NCBI taxonomy): Eukaryota > Metazoa > Mollusca > Bivalvia > Mytilida > Mytilidae > Mytilisepta > Mytilisepta virgata. The sequence goes on along the minus strand of CM051508.1, from coordinate 9,185,027 downwards.
CATGTGATTTTGTAATGAAGGTTTGTATTTATATAATAATGTTGTGTTTAACATTGACTATGTGAAAATAGTAGCCAGGGTGAGAGACAATAGTGCACGACCCGAAGGGGAGTGCACTATTGTCTCAAACCCTGGCTACTATTTTCCATAGTCGATGTTAAACACAACATTAATATCATTATTATACTGACTGTTTACTATTTTGTTAAGTCCAGCCCACTTGTCTGTCAATGCAACAAAGCTCCGCCTTTTCGCGTGAAATCAAACAATGATTGACGTTAAAATCAATAGTCCATTGCAACAGCAAGACATACTATTTTCGCATAGTGCAGTTAACGCTATATAATTCTTTTAAAAACTATGCAAAACTAGAGTAATTTAACTATAGAAGGACATTCTTACAGCAAGTATAATAATAATGGTTTTTTGTCTCGCCTGCGACTTTCGTCGCAGAGTGAGACATAGGTATTGTTATTATACCTCAGTATGTTTTTACTACATAAAAATCTAGACAATAATTTTACTAATTGTTTACCGGTGAGTAGTTTCCAAAACTACTAATCGCCGGTAAATACTGATTGGTGTTTACTACTGGAAACTATTGACCAGTAAAGTTTTTTCGGAATAATAAACATTTATTGACTGCATATTCAGGGAATAGTAAGTTTGTTGTCCCCTCGATACCAACTATTGCCCCTTGGCTATGCCTCAGGGCGATAGTTGGTATCTCAGGGACAATAAACTTACTATTCCCCTCGTACCTAGTCAATAAGTGTATACTATCCGGCAGCGTAAACTATTTGTATACAGCTTTATGTTTCAGAAGGTAGAAGACCTGGATGCTTCATACCTTGTATGCAGATATATGTTATGAACTGTCCGTCTGTCATATGTCCATTGTCCTTGACCTCATTTTCAAGGTTCAGCGACTGCTTGAAAAAAATGTTTAGTTTTTTTGTCATGTGAATTTCTCACTTATGAGTAATAGGATAACTATATTTGGTATGTAGGTTCCTTGCAACGTTAAAATGTCCATCAGACAGGGTTCACCTGACCTCAACCTCATTTCATAGATCAGTGATCAAGGTTAAAGTTACGTGATTAGGTCCGTTACTCAGATACCATAAGGAATGATTGTTAGGGATACATGTCAGTCTGGCAGGTTTCATCTGACCTTGACCTCATTTTCATGGTTCATTGGTCAATTTTAAGTTTCTCTTGTTTGGTCCTCTTCTTAGATACTATATGTTATAGGTCAACTATATGTGGTGTATGGAATGATTGTAAGGTGTGGGTGTCTGACTGACAGGTTTCATCTGACCTTGACCTCATTCTCATGGTTCATTTGTCGATGTTAAGTAAGCTATAAGTAATAGGTCAACTATATTTGCTGTATGGAATCTATTTTGTTATTTAATTGCTGATTATTTATATTGAAATAGTCTCATTATTTTATAAAAATCTTTAAATAACATTAATAATGATAATAAATAATAAAAACTTTTAAGGGGTCATTACTAAATAGTGATTAACAAAAACATTGGAAGGTGTGAAAATGTTAAAATAATGTCACTCCTGCATGAATGTTTAACATTGAATACAATTCACTCCGGTCCCTTCATAAAGATTGACTTCATGTTCATTCATCATTAATATGTTAATTCAATGTAAAGCTTATATAAACTTTTTTTATTTTTATTTTAACATTAATTCAATTATGAACACTAAAACAGGCGAGACATTTCAGTGTGTCCAGTTTTGTTTAGATCAACTGGCCCAAAGGGTCATGTGAGCTTTTGTCATCACTTTGCATCTGTCTGTAATTTTTTACATTTCGATTTTCTCCTCTGAAACCCCTTATCAGCCAAATGAACTTAAACTTGGTATGAAGCATCTATGGAAGGACAACTAATATGGCCGCCATGATGAATTCTCCTCTGAAACAGAACCGCCTCGGCGGTCTCGTGGTAGTGTGCACGCCTTCAGTGCGGAAGGTTGCGGGTTCGATCCCCGGCCGGGTCAAACCAAAGACATTAAAATTGCTATTTGCTGCTTCTCCGCCAAGCACGTGCCGTCTAGGAGTAAGAGCAAAGATCTGGTGGGCTCGGAGTCGGTATAATGTGTCCGAGTGGGGAGATATGTCTCCTGCAGACAGTTACCTCGTGATCTAGCACACTGAAAATCCGACTCAAGGTGTAGGTCTAGTACAAGACAGGGGTCATATTCATTGTCACATCAATATGTTCTCGTCCTGATATGCACCTGGTTGCCACTGGACGTTAAATAGTATTCATCCATCCATCCTCTGAAACCACCAAGCCAACTAAACTGTAACTTTGTATGAAATAATAATAATAATAATAATGTTTATTTAGGCAAAATCAAGTATACATATACAGACATACAATCAAACAATCATACATTTTCAAAATTTACACAAACTAAAAAACATACACATGTAATAAAATACATATTTAGCACTTGAATTGCCTAGGATAACCCATAAAGCTATGAAAAAAAAGCTTATTTCCAATGGGGTCCTTGCATTTAAAAGTATCAAAATATATATTTAAAATAGTTAAATATTAAATAGTTTGCTAATTTTAAAAATTATAATAATAACTTTGCTTAATGATATAAAAATTCATTTTCTTCAAAACCTATGGGAGAAAATTTTAAATGTTGCTTAACAGCTGATTTAAAAGATGATTTTTCAGTAATATTTTTAATTGATGCTGGTAAACTGTTCCAATCTAAAATAGAATTATATAAAAAGCTGTTATTACCGCATATTCTTGTATTTGGAACAAAATAATTTAAGTTTGTTGCACCTCTAGTACCTGTTTGGTTAAGACGAAAACCTGCTGACAAATAATTTGGAGCTTTTCCATGATAAATGTTATACACATGGTTAATTCTAAGTTGTTTCACTCTGTTTTCAACAGATAACATGTTGACTTGTTCTAATACATTACAATTAATGCTAAGTCTTGACCCCAGACCAAGGATGAACCGCACAACTTTATTTTGTAATACTTGTAATTTTTTCGCCATCCCCTTCCCGATACTACTATACCACGACGAGCAAGAATAGTCAAAATAACACTGTATTAAGGCAGTTGTGAGGGTCATTCTTGATCTGCTGTCAAGACACTTTGCATTTCTATATAAAAATCTAAGTCTCCCATTGACCTTTTGAACTATACTTGAGACAATATGTTCACAGTTTAAATACTTATCTATATAAACACCGAAATATTTTACAAACTCAGTTGATTTTATAACATGATCATAACATTTTACACTAAAATTAGAATATTGTTTGATCTTTCTTGGTGGACCAAATAACATACACTCTGTCTTTCCAAGATGTAGTGAAAGCTTGTTATCTATAAGCCAGTCTGAACAGTTTTCTAAAACTTTGCCTAATTTATTTGATATAACATTTGGGTCTCTATGACTATATAAGATGGCACTATCATCAGCATACAAAATAAGCTTGCAGACATTATCAATACTTATAGACATATCATTTACATACGTTAAGAATAAAAGTGGGCCCAATATGCTACCTTGAGGGACTCCACAAGTTACATTCATGGCTTCTGACATAACCTCATTACAAGATACAAATTGAACTCTATCAGAAAGGTAGGATCTAAACCAATCTATGGATTCAATACCCATTACTTTAAGTTTGTTACACAATATATTATGGTCTACAGTGTCAAAGGCCTTTTGAAGGTCCAACATGATCATTCCAAATAATAAACCTATGGTGTTATTACTCCTGATATAATCAAGTAAATATATAAGACAAGTATCAGTGGAGTATTTACTCCGAAAACCAGATTGTAAATCATACAACATATTGTTTTCTTGTAAAAAATCTATAAGTTGTTTGTAAACACTTCTTTCTAAGATCTTAGAGACAATGCTCAAAATACTGACTGGTCTATAATTGCCCACTTCTAGTGGGCTATTTTTCTTGTACAATGGTTTTACTCTTGCATATTTCATGCTTTGAGGTACAACACCTGATGTAATAGATTGATTGATAATTGCAGTAATAGGTGTTTTAATTACATGTGCACTATCTCTTATAAACCTTGCAGGTATTTCGTCTAACCCGGTACTCTTTGTTACATTCAAAGCAGACAACTCTCTAAATACAAAATCTTCGCTGACTTCATTCAAAATAAACTTTTTGTTACTTGGATTCCTATTTCTATAAAAATTTACAAAAAGACTGGATGTTGTATCATATAAACCTTTAGCTGATGGTAATTTTTTAACCAATTCTGAGGCTACATTTGTAAAAAAGCTATTGAAATGGTTTACAATGGTTTTCAAATCATGACAAAGTTTGTCATTTACATTCAAAACAATTTTAGCCTCTTGAGCCTTGTTTTTATACCCAAGGTTTTTTAACTGTTCCCATAACTTTTTAGGCTCATTTCTGTTTTCTTCAATCTTGTTGAAAAATAAGCAGATTTTGCAGATTTTACTTCTCTTTGAACTTTATTTCTGAGATAACAAAATTGTTCATAATTTTCAGGGTCTTTATACTTTTTGTGCAAAGATAAAAAATAATCCCTTTCTTTAATTAACTCCAAAATCTCTGCCGTCATCCATGGTTCAGTTCTTTGTTTCACTCTATTCTCCTTTTTAGGAGCAACCTGATCTAATACACCAGTAAATAAATCTCTAAAAATATTCCAATTATCATTAACACAATTTGAAGTTGTACATGTGTGCCAATTTATTTCATTTAGTTTCTCTAAAAAAGTATATTGATCATAATTTTTCAAGGACCTGATTTTTATTGTCTTATGTTCCCCAATAATAAGTTTGGGTATTTTTCTAATACAAAATGTGATATAATGGTCACTCAGGCCAATATCTAAAACACCAGATTTTGTTATATTTTCTTGTCTGTTTACAAATATAAGGTCTATTAATGATGAGCTAGTTTTAGTGACCCTGGTTGGTACATTAATGATTTGTGACAAATTCAGCATTTGCATTACATTCTTAAATTTGTTAACAGTTTTGTTTTCAGAATTTTTATTTCGCATACAAAAGTTAAAGTCTCCCATTATCACAGATTCTTGGTCTGGCTCCAGTTTGTTGAATGTTTCCTGGCACTTTTCCACGAAGTCTTTTTGGTCCGGTGGTCTGTATACATCTGTGGAAGGACCTTTATAAAGTTTGCATATTTATAAAGTTTGCATATTTCATTCCAGTCGAACAACTAATACGGCTGCCATGATAAATTCTTATTTCTGATTGGACAGATTTTTTAAAATCTCTAAAACTGCGAAGCCAACTGAACTGTAACTTGGCATGAAGCATCTGTGGAAGGACCTTTATAAAGTTTGCATATTTCGTCCCGGTCGGACAAATATTATGGTCGCCATGATGAATTCTTATTTCTGATTGGACAAATTTTAAAAATCTCTGAAACGACATAGCTAAATGAACTGAAACTTGGTATGAAGCGTTTATGGAGGGACCTTTGTAAAGTTTGCATCTTTCCTCCCAGCCAGACAGCTAATATGGCCTCCATAATGAATTCTTATTTCTGATTGGTAAAAAATTCAACAAAAGAAATTTCTGAAACCGATCGTGGGACAGTCAGATGAGCTATACAGCCTCTTGTTTTGTCTCGCCTGCAACGAAAGTTGCGGAAGACGAGACATAGGTGTTGCTTTTTCGGCATTGGCAGCGTCAACAGTGTCAACAATTGTTAAGTTTTCTGCTTAAGTTAAATTGATAGAAACTAGTTGTGAAAGACCAATGATGTTTTCTATAAAATTGCATTACTGTCAGTACATCTCAATTTGTCGACCAATTTAAGCCCCCCCCCCCCCCCCCCAGGTCATGGTCCACTGACCTTCAATTAATAAGTAATTCTTAATGTTACGTTTTCTACTTCAGTTTAATAGGAACTACTTGTGAAAGATCAATAACATTTTCTTAAAAGTTGCATTACTATCAGTACATCTCAGTTTGACGACCATTTCGGGGCCCTGCTTAGGTGATGGTCCAGCTTCTTTCAATTTATTATCAATGTCGCTGTCCATCAGATTGTTTTTAGAATTTTGTACCGACAGGCGAGACATATCTGTGTCAACAGTTTATTTAAATTTTGATTACATACAAACAACAACTAATGTTACCCTTGTTACAAGTACATTTGTTGCAGCGTAAATGGGTGTCAACGTCTCCACCATTCTTGTAAATTTTTCCTTTATATAAACAGTCTAGAAAATGAGAAAAGGATACATTGCATCAGTTAGTATATTCTTTCTTTGATAACTATCTTAATGTACAAGATGTGCACATTTTGTCGAATTATGGCTCACCAGTTGTGCACAAAGCCCAAAAATGTTGAAAACTTTAAGTTTTCTTGACGGTAATTCATCTTCCTTGCTTTGTACTAGACCGACATGCTTAGTCGGATTTTTATGTGCTAGCTCACGTGGTAACTGTACATGTCCGCAGGAAGACGTCACCCCAACCGGGCAAATTATACCGACTCCAAGACGACCAGTCCTTTTCTCTTGCTCCTAGATGATGCATACTTGGCTGAGAAGCAATAAATACCAATTTTGATGTCTTTGGATTGACCCGGCTGGGGATCGAACCGCGAATTTCCACACTCGAGGCAAATTAACAAATGAATAAAACTTGCCATTCAAAAATCGGTAACAGTTAATTAATATATCTACGTAAATCATTATCTTGTACAATCAACATAAAAACATATGATGATAGATGAATTATTGTTTAACGTCCAGTGGCAACCAGGTGCATATCAGGACGAGAACATGTTGATATGATAATGAATATGATCCCTGCTTTGTAGTAGACCAACACGCTAAGTCGGATTTTTAATGTGCTAGCTCACGAGGCAACTGTCCGCAGGAAGACATATCACCTCACTCGGAAACATTATACTGACTCCGAGCCGACCAGTCTTTGCTCTTACTCCTAGATACCGCGTGCTTGGCGGAGAAGCAGCAAATACCAATTTTAATGTCTTTGGTTTGACCCGGCCGGGGATCGAACCCGCGACCTTCCGCACTCGGAGCGAGCACGCTACCTCGAGATCACCGAGGAGGTATAAAAACGTGAAAAAAATGTAATGGTTAACATGTTTAATGAGCTCGTGACATATATGTTGAACCGAGAAAATACGCTGTCTGTCGTATTTCCGTCTTGGCGTTATTTTTGGAAGAAATGTTGACAATAACGACTGGGAACAGTGATAAAATCGATTGTAAATATATTTTAGAAATAATTCAAGGTGGCTTCAAAATATTCAGATTTTACCATAGGTAGGCACATTATGCCAACTATTTTAATTTATGAAGATATGTATATGTTTTATGCATATATATTTTTTTTATGAACACATATATAGATTTATTGAATATATATTTTGTTTTTATGAACATATATTCGTTTTTAAGAACAATTATTTAATTTTATGAACATATATATTTTGTTTTTGTGAATAGTGCAACCTTTGACACGCATTCCCCTCCCATATTTCCTTAGCGGTATGCATAAACATTCTTAATTTTAGAAAAAAATCTTAGTTGCCATAAGCTCCGCCCACATGCATAGAAGTTCTTAAACTAAGAAAACAGTTAAATTGTCAAGTAAGTGTAAGGTGAGTAGAACTGTATCTTAACTATACTTTGAACTAAAGAAATATTACATGTAAACTATAAAATCAATTTCATATGCATTTTTTAACGTTAGATAATAAACATTGTATCAAGTGATTTTTGTCGAGCCTGCGATTTTTGTCGCGGAAGCGAGACATAGCCATTCCGTCATCGGCGTCAACATTTTCATTCACTCTGTGGTTAAAATGTTTTAAAACATTAATAACTTTCTTAACCCATCCTGGATTTTTACCAAACTTGGACAGAAGCTTCTCCACGGTCAATAAATAACATGTGGAGAAAAATTATGTACATTCAACTATTACACTGAAAAAAAAAGAAGTATTTTCAAAATGCAGTCTTAAATTGTAAAGATAGTAAATCTCTCTGGAAATACATGTATATTAAAAACTTGAATCCCAAAAAAACTCATCAGATTATAGTAAAAAACCTAGAATATGAAAATAATATAATTGAAAATAATCTAGATATAGCACATGCGTTCAATGAACACTTTACAAAAATAGCAGAAAGTTTAGTCGATGTAGATGAGGAAGGAGTAAATTTTGATAGACTTAAAAATTTTGTGATATCTAAATGTATCGATAAAACCTGTAAGACTAGTGTTCTTGATGTTAATTTATATCTTAAAAGACGACAAATCAAAAGCCACTGGTTAAGATCATATTGGGCCAAACATTTTAAGTATATGCAGCAAAGTTATTGCTCCGTCTTTAACATACTTATTTAATCTTGGTATTAGAAGTGGTAAATTTCCAAATATATTCAAGACTGCGGGAGTTTGTCCAGTCTTCAAAAGTGGTAATGAATGTAATCCAGATAACTATAAACCCATTGCAGTTTTACTCTTTTTATCTGTTTATGTTATTAAAAAGCATATATCCGGTTTCAGACCTAAACATTCATGTGTTTCTGCATTGACAAAGCTTGTGGATGAATGGTTAACAAATATTGATAACGGTGAAGTAAAAGAGGTTGTATTTCTGGATTTGAAAAAGGCTTTTCATTTGGTAAATAATGGCATTTTACTACAAAAACTACAAATTTATAATATTTCTAATGCTACACTGGAATGGTTTAAATCATATTTGTGCAATAGGTCACAAAAAGTTAAGATAGCACACACTTTGTAGAATTCGAGAAACATAAAAACGGGTGTACTTCAAGGTTCTATTATTGGTCCCTTGTTATTCATATTATACATTAATGATTTACCACTTTATTTAGAAAATTCTCTTTTGGATTTATATGCAGATGATTCTACTTTACATAGAAAATCTAAAAATGTAAATGAATTAAATAATATACTTCAAAATGATATTGATAACATTGCAAGATGGTGTACAGAAAACCATATGAAATTAAATCCTAAGAAATGCAAATCAATGATTATAGGTTCTAGACAAAGACTAAATTATACTGTGCCAAATTTGAATATTATCATTTCAAATGAATATATAGATAATGCTATGCATGAAGAGCTTCTTGGTTTGTATATTGATAATAATTTGAACTGGATAGAACAAATAAATAAGATGTCTTGTACTATTTCAAAAATAATCAATTTTTTACAAAATGTTCGAAAGTATTTACCTATGCATATACGTTAAATTTAGTTTAATGCTTATATTGATTACTGCTGCACCATATGGGGTAACTGTAAGTTAAGCAGTATTGAAAAACTGGAGAAACTATTAAAAAAGTCGGGTAGAGTTATTTTAGAAGCTGATTTATATACTTCTTCAAAATTATTATTTAAAAGCTTACGATGGATCAATATTGATAAGCGATTACAATATCACAAAGCAATTCTTGTACTTAAATCACTGAACAAAATGGTGCCAAATTATTTGCAAGATAAATTTCATTATATCGAAAATCAAAATTACGATTTACATTCAATCGATTCAAATTTTATGCATTTACCTAGATCAAACACAAAATTTTTGAAGAGAACATTTTTGTATTCTGGTTCTCAAATATGGAATAGTTTGTCAGAAGAAATTAAATACTTTACATCTTTTTCAATCTTCAAACTAAAATGTTTTTAAAAAACGTATCACAAAATACCAAAATAAATCTGATGCACTGTATGGCCATTTCGTTGACTGACAACTCATCACATGTCAGCAGTGCTCGAGATCAAAATATTGCAAAACCGGTTAAAGATAAAATGATGAATTAATAAGCACAACCATCAAAAATCAAAACAATTAAAACAAACAGGTATCCAAACTCAGCTAAGGGTTAGCTCTGCATTAAAAGATAGAGTCTTAGAAATTTCTCGTAATTTTTGTCAAATTTTGAACGGAAAATTTAAAGGCATTTGAGTAATGAATCATGCCAGGAAACTAGGCTGATACTGCCCTCAGGGACTAACAGTCCACCAGCAGTGACATAGACCCATTGGTAGTAATAAAACGTATCACAAAATACCAAAATAAATTTGATGCACTGTATGGCCATTTCGTTGACTGACAACTCATCAGCAGTGCTCGAGATCAAAATATTGGAAAACCGGTTAAAGATATAACGATGAATTAATAAGCACAACAATCAATAATCAAAACGATTAAAACAAACAGGTATCCAAACTCAGCTAAGGGTTAGCTCTGCATTAAAAGGAAGAGCCTTAGAAATTTCTCGTAATTTTTGTCAAATTTTGAACGGAAAATTTAAAGGCATTTGAGTATTGAATCATGCCAGGACAAAAGTTCTGGCTACTAGGCTGATAATGCCCTCGGGGACTAACAGTCCACCAGCAGTGACACAGACCCAATGGTAGTAATAAAACGTATCACAAAATACCAAAATAAATTTGATGCATTGTATGGCCATTTCGTTGACTGACAACTCATCGGCAGTGCTCGAGATAAAAATATTGGAAAACCGGTTAAAGATATAATGATAAATAATAAGCACAGCCTTCAAAAATCAAAACAATTAAAACAAACATTTATCAAATTCTTTTTAAGTAAATAGAATTTATTATTATTTAATTGTATGATAATTTTCGTTTGTATACATGTTAATCTTTGTATATTTCATATATCAAGGACCCCCAGGAAGAATAGTTTATGCTAATGAGGCACTGCTCTTTAGATAAAGATTATTTATTTATCTATTTATAGACAACAGCGAAATCAGTTAAAATTCAGACGACAAATTTCCTGGAAAAAATGCTTTACAATTTATCAAAGAGATGTTTACACTTCAAAACTTGGTTAAAATCACAATAAATTTTTATTCTATTATATTTGGGTAAAAATTGTGCTTTTTGAGATCTAAAAATTTCGGGATCTGGATTTACAGATTGATGCACAATATGAAAATGTTCCACTTAAACTGTTAAAGTAACGCAGCGCAAACATCATAACGATAAGAAAAGATTTGAAATTGGTGTGGTTCTTGCATCCTCAATGTTCGTTCCTACAAACCCCTGACATCACATGTTTATATTTTGCGGGTCGAACATATCGCCGACTGGTGTGTGACCTAGAAAAGTCTACATACGACGCAAATGGATTCTCTTTTGACCTTGAGAAAAACCAATGAAAATCGTTCACCTCCGGGTCATGAATGTGTAATGTTAGGGGTTTGTAGAAACGAACGTGGATACAAAACCCTGACTTCTGAGGATGGGTTCTTGAACTTTTAAGTATATGTAAAATTTACTAATGTGTATCCTTTCTTTTGTTGACTGATAGTTTACTCGTGATTTCTGTGACGAAAATCTTTATGCTCAAAACTAAAAAGATATGTACCTGTTGCTGGAGTCGTTTTACATAATCCTTCAGTGTAAACTACCATACAAACAATCAAGCACATCACAATGATAAGTTTGTTCATATTTTTTTGAGCTGTGCCAAAAGTTCCAATACAGATTCGTTTCGTGGAGGCTAAGTACAATGAAAAAAAGTTGATTTACAAATAAACATGTACGCAACATATGGACTGTATTTAATTATTCATTTATTTGAAAAATAGCCTCGTTTACGAGCAGGTATAAATAATTGTCGGGCCTCGGTGGCCGAGTGGTCTAGGTATTTCGTCATGACTACTAATGATCACTAGCCTGTCAACACTGATGTTGTGAATTCGAATCTCACCTGTGGCGGGGTGTGTTCGACTCCGATCTAAAATTGACAAGGATTGCCAATTTTCCTACCGTAGGTCGGTGGTTCTCTCCGGGTACTCCGGCTTCCTCCACCAATAAAAACTTGCCGCCGCGAAATAGCCAAATGTGCTGAAAACGGCGTAAAATCCCAACTAAACAAACAAACAATAAATAATAGACGTTGACTTTGAGCCCATGGGGGTAGTTCTAACTTTTGTGCGATCTTGATCATTAGATATTACACTAAATTGTAGAAATAAAAAAGTAATAAAATGGCATTCAAATGAACGATTATAGTATTAGTGTACCTATAATTAATTATGGATCTTTTTTCAGAAAATCATGTTGGATTTATGTTTGTATTATGTTTTATTGAGATTGTAAATTTGAATGAAAAATGACTTATAGAAATTTTACATTTGATTATAAAAATGAAGCATGTTACCATGGTTACACATGTTACATTGGTCATATTATAAATGAATCATAACCAGGCATTTAGGGTTTTGCTATATTTCTTGAAGATTGCAATCAAACGTTAGTGCAATATCTTCCTGGTCAGTTATCAAGTGCTTGGTAGAAATAACCTAGAATTTGGATATAAGCAATGCTAGCACATGTAGCATTGGACACAATTATAGGCGTGCAAGATCCCACATAACATGAATTTGTAACGGAAGCAGAAATTTCCAACAGTTATTAGGCATCAGTGAAAATAACATATATGCTTACTCTTCCGGAGCACCTGAGTCTACCCCCGGTTTTTTGGTGGGGTCCATGTTGTTCATATGTTTTTAGTTTTTAATTGTAGTGCATGCATTGTTTTGGTCTTGTCTTTGTTGTTCTCCGGAGTTTGTCAGTTGTTACGATTTTTCTCTCCTTCGAATATCCCTTTGGTATTTCTTGACTTTACATATAGCATATGCTGGTAACATACGTGAGCCGTATATGTATATTACCTTACTCGATCTAGCGTCAGTAACATTAGCGGATGATAAAAAGTTAGAACTGCATTTTGCCCCGATTTCTATACAGTATTGTCATTCAATAAACACTGTATCAAGGTGGGCAAAAAAATTTCAGAAATTTGGTTTTCAAATTTGGGGCAAATTTAAGACAGAAAATTTTGAGTTTAACCTTGTTACCAAAACCCTTCTTAATGCACTCTATTTTTGCGCATCATTGTTGTTCTCACGTACTCTCACGTATATTTTTAGGAAAATTTTTGAATTTGATTTAGATTATATCGGAATATGGGATCCAGGGATCAAGTTCTCGGGCGGCTCTCGGGTTGATATCTTGACCTAGGGCTGATAATAAGTGTGATATGAAAAATGACATGTTATAATCTATATATATCTGACGGTTTATACTTCTTTGTTCAAATACCAACACAAGCTTTTTCTACGAATAATAACATTGAACAATCTGAAAGTTTCATTCTGCGTCTAGATGGTTTGACGGTCTATGAAAAGAAACCGTCTCTAATGTTTTTTTTTCTTTCTTTTTTGCTTTGATAAATGGACTACCCGCTATTCGATGTTCCTGAACACTTTTGAAATGTCATCGCGTGATATATAAAACATGTGACAGTCGATCATAGTTACGTTCCGATTTTATTCTATAAAGTTATTTTTGGTTTTTGTTCATTAAGATATCATTACTACAATGTATATAAAAGGTTCTGAAAATTCTAACCAACAAAAAGGAAGTGTTCTTTGCAGGAAGCCCGGTTTTGATTGATATTTGCTGCAGAATACAAAAAGGTTATTATTAGAACAAACAGTGTCACGTGACTGCACAGAGGCTTGTTGATTGTCTTAAAGGTTAAGTAGTTCAGTTATAAGAAAAACTAAAAAAAATTAAATGAAAATAATCTGAAAACAGTTGAGTAGTTAAGAATACTGAAGCGATGAGATTGAGGAGAAAGTTCATGAAATCGAGGTTTTAGGACAAGGCTAATAGTATCACAGACAAAATATGCTTTGAAGATATAACAAAAATAATTTAATAAATAATTTAATAAATATAAAAAACGCGGAAAGACGATCAGAACAAGACAAAATTATAATACGAGCAGTGTGAATTCCAATGAAATAGTATCTCCTGTTCTGGAAAGGTAAGCAATGGCGTCCGTCATATTGAAAGTGAGTAAAATCAATATTTCAAAAAATACTAAGCTCTAGACTCGCGAGAAACTTTACTGTCCCTCAAATTGTATTTTTCGTAAATATCACTCCCGACCAAGATAAAGTTGTTAAATATACTGTGTTACATGTCAGTTATGTGTATACTACACAGGCAGAAATGCAACATATGTGTCACGCATGAACCTGGAAACGCATGTGTTACAGATGTGTCACACGCGTGACATGCACGCTGTATGACACACACATGTGAATGGCATGTATCTGAAAACGCATGAGCACGCATGTATAACACACAGGTATGTTTTCTCACGCATGAAATTCACACGCGATTAACATGTTGATAGGTTTATAAAACCGGTTTAATTCCACCACTGTTCAGTGTCTGTACCATGTCAGAATGTCCTGACTCTCTGTTTTGTTTCCACCACTGTTCAGTGTCTGTACCTTGTCAGACTCTCCTGACTCTCTGTTGTGTTCCCACCACTGTTCAGTGTCTGTACCATGTCAGACTCTCCTGACTCTCTGTTGTGTTCCCATCACTGTTCAGTGTCTGTACCATGTCAGAATGTCCTGACTCTCTGTTCTGTTCCCACTACTGTTCAGTGTCTGTACCATGTCAGAATGTCCTGACTCTCTGTTGTGTTCCCACCACTGTTCAGTGTCTGTACCATGTCAGAATGTCCTGACTCTCTGTTGTGTTCCCACCACTGTTCAGTGTCTGTACCATGTCAGACTCTCCTGACTCTCTGTTGTGTTCCCACCACTGTTCAGTGTCTGTACCATGTGAGACTGTCCTGACTCTCTGATGTGTTCATGTTTGTGTGTTGTACTCTTTGGGTTGCTTTGTTTGATTGGTATGTCATTGTTGACCTTTCCTGTTATCCATTTTGTCCTTTATCAGTAGGTGAAAATTAATTCTCGTGTATACATGACATTAAAATTTTATCTTCTAACAATACAACAATGAAAAACGCGAGTTTTGATATATAGCTATTTCCTAAAATACCTTCTGTATTTACACAATTATGATTTTAAACACCAACTGTCATGTGAGACGTATACACGAATGCACCTGTCAATCCATGTGGGATTTTCGGTTTATTTATTTTTTTAAATCTGGATTTTTGTTTATTAAAAGAGTTGTTTTATACACCAGAGGGTCAGAATATAATAGGACAGAAAAATAGCCATAAATTCAACATTAATACTAATTCAGGTTACCTGCCTCCAAGACCCTTTTTTAAGTTTTGTTTGGGGGGGGGGGGGTGCTGCTGTTCTTTAGTTGGTATATCAATTCTGACATTTTCTGTTTATTCTTTTATTGTATTTGTTACTTGATAAAGAAAAAAAACCTTGGAGACAACGGAATAAAATTTTCATTTTCAAGAGTAACTATAACTATCTAGTGCCTCCACCGATTTGTGACTTCCACCGGATTGACTTTGTTGAACTTCACGACGGTTGCCGTATACGGAGCAGGAACTGCTTACCCTTCCGGAGCACCTGGGTTCACTCCTGGTTTTTATAGGAGTTCGTGTTGTTCATTGTTTTTAGTTTTCTGTGTTTATTTGTTGTGCTTGTGGTTGTTCGTTTGTCTTCCCGGGTTTGTCTGTCCAATGGATTACGTTTTTTTGATTGCTCCTTAGGTATATTTGTCCTTTTTATCCTCGAAAGGGTCTTACAAGATCGATACTTCTGGTGCCTTTTCTGATCTGGTATTGGATTTGGAGCAGCTCCTCGAATATAATAAATTGAACGGACTAGACATACGGGAAATCTAGTATTGGATGAAAATGTAGATGATGATTTTATCGATCTAGTGACAAAGAGGTACAACCCGCAAAAGCGGTACTCGGATTCAGCAAAGAAGACATTCAGACATCTGGTCTCCCTCTCGTCACACAAAATTAGTGAAGACATGCAGTAAATACAAACATATTTTGTGCAATAATACTGATAGTATTTTAAATCGATTGGAAATTGTGATTGGGAATATAGACTCTTGTAATACTAGTGTTGATCTATTGAATGAAGGAATGTCTATTATAGATACTGTTCTGAAAAATGGGGAGATGACAGGAGAGCAACACTAGTTACTATACAGAAAATATTTTGAGTATTAAAAAAACATGGAACAGAAAATTACATTGTCTGGTTATGCTGCAAGACAAACGAGGGGAGATAATAACCCCTCTGATTTTATCACTCAGTTCGAAAAACCGCTCGTGCTAGATCAGAATAAACAATACGAATTTGGTCTATCTCAGATAAATAGTATGACGTACAATTGGTATAATATATCTGAGTCTTATTATAATAAGAAAGTGAAATACAGTGTTGAAGCTGGGAAACATTTAAGGAATTAATCTTTACCAACGGAAGTTATAGCTACGAGGACATGTCCAAATATATCGCTGAGTACCTATCGGTAAATGATAAAATCGATGATAGTCAAATTGAGTTAAATTTTGATTTAAGGAGCTTCAAAGTACTAATCGCATTAAACGCCAATACTCAACTGGATCTGAGAGAGGGGAAATTTGCTGATTTAATCGGGTTTGACAAAAAAAAATAGTGACGGAGACATAGTACGGTAATAAATTGCCTAATATAACTAATGGGATTGACTCTGTTTACATACACTGTGACCTGATTACAGATTCCGTTGAAGATGGGAAGTTCAGTGACGCGATCTACGTATTTAGTACTGCAAATTTGTCTAGAAGTTTTACATTTGAACGAGAACCGTACCATATTCGAGAGTAAATAAGACGAGAATCGACTCTATCCGTGTTTGGGTGACTGATGCAGATTAGAGAAATATATATCTGAATGTTGTTGATACTCGCTTTACCTTTATCCTCAGAGAAATATAAAGAGTATAAAAAAATGAAGAGGGTGTACAATAAAGAGTTGGGAATATATATCTATGTTGACCCTATAACGAGGGAAGAACAGAATGTTTTGCAGGGCGCCGGTCTATTCGATATTATATTTAGTGCTGCAGCCAAGCAGACCGTAAAACAAATAGCAAAAGAGACAATAAAAAAATCGGCGACCGCGGCATTAGACACCGGCAGTAAAAAAACAAGGCGAAAAGGTGGGGCAATACGTGGCAGAAAAACTATCACCCAAGGCGTCCCCTAATCCCACGACAATCCCAACACGCGTGACGGAGGCGCCAAAACCTGGTGCGTTAATCAAGGAGATAAAAAAAAAGTATGGTTCGGCGACAAAAATCGGTAGGTTACTGGGCAAGGGCACACTGCGAAGCACTCCGCGAAGCATTCAGAGAAGGATAAATAGATTATTATAAATAGTAACAAGTAATACAAAACAGGAGGACAATGTCGTACCAAACAGATGACGAGAAAAGACGTGCTAACTACAGAGAAGCCTCAAAGAAGTACTACCACTCTCACAAGTTCTACTGTTAAATCTGTAATAAACTTCTTCGTGTAACAGCAAAAAAGTATCACTATAGATCTAATGAGCATTGTAAGCGTGTAGCGGCAATTATGCCTGACTCCAATTTTAAAATAACAATCCAAAGATACTAATATTAGATATAGTAAATTTATACTATGCTGTATACGACGCATTTCAAGGAGTTACCTCTCATCAGCAGCATTAAAACCGAAACATTTGGAAGACCAAATACCAAACTTATTTTAAACAAGAAGTACTCATAACCAAAAATACCGAAATAGGCAGCCAATTTCAGCTAAGGAGATCTACCATGTGCAATACAAGGAATGAACCCTAGTATTTCTATTATTTTTGAATTTTGCTAAATACTGGTAATTTATGTAACAAATCAATGAATAATCATGTCAGACAAGTCTGACGACTGGGTTGGCGAATACCCTTGGGGAACTAGGATCCACCATGCAGAGGCATCGTCCCAGGAGTTTCAAAATAACAATCCAAAGATACTAATATTAGATATAGTAAATTTATACTATTTATTTCAAGGAGTTACCTCTCATCAGCAGCATTAAAACAGAAACATTTGGAAGACCAAATACCAAACTTATTTTAAACAAGAAGTACTCGTAACCGAAAATACCGAAATAGGAACCAAATTTCAGCTAAGGAGATCTACCATGTGCAATACAAGGAATGAACCCTTAGTATTTCTATTATTTTTGAATTTTGCTAAATACTGGTAATTTATGTAACAAATCAATGAATAATCATATCAGACAAGTCTGACGACTGGGTTGACGAATACCCTTGGGGACCTAGGATCCACCATGCAGAGGCATCGTACCAGGAGTTTCAAAATAACAATCCAAAGATACTAATATTAGATATAGTAAATTTATACTATTTATTTCAAGGAGTTACCTCTCATCAGCAGCATTAAAACAGAAACATTTGGAAGACCAAATACCAAACTTATTTTAAACAAGAAGTACTCGTAACCGAAAATACCGAAATAGGAACCAAATTTCAGCTAAGGAGATCTACCATGTGCAATACAAGGAATGAACCCTTAGTATTTCTATTATTTTTGAATTTTGCTAAATACTGGTAATTTATGTAACAAATCAATGAATAATCATATGTCAGAAAAAAATACCAAATAGGGTAAAGAGAAAATATCCGAAATAGACCAATAAAAAATGTTTCTTCCGATGTCTTGAGAAAGTATTACCGGGTTTTAATCCCATAATTTATAATCATATTCCACCAGTGGCGTCAATCAGATGTGGATTCTTAAAAACTCCAAAAATTTACTTCAATTTCTAAAATCAAAATCTTTGGCTACATGCAACAGCATAAAAATTTTAGACTTCTCTACACTCTACACTCTACACTACCATACCACATTCTCAATTAAAAGATCGCTTAAAGCAAGTTCATCAATGTTTTTTCAAGAAAAATGGGACACGCAGGTATAAATTCCTTGTTCTAGGTAGAGAAAGGTCTTATTTCGTGAAGAACAACTCTGATTCTGACAAAAAGTATTCTGAAGATGAAATTACAAACATGTTAGACTTTCTCATAGACAACATATTCGTTGAATTTGGCGGTTAATTTTTCAAAAAACAATCGGCATTCCAATGGGAACCAACTGTGCTCTCCTCGCCGATCTGTTTCTGTACTCATATGAAGCGGACTTCATTCAAGGGTTACTACGTGAAAACAAAAAGAAACTAACCCAATCCTTTAATTTCACTTTTCGTTGTATAGATGATGTGTTGTCATTAAATAACGACAAATTCCAAGACTTTCTACATCTTATCTACCCCAGTGAGCTTCAAATTAAGGATACTACAGATACACCAAAGTCCGCTTCATATTTGGATTTGTTTCTTGAAATAGACTATGAGGGACGTCTGAAGACAAAACTTTATGACAAACGTGATGACTTCCACTTTCCTATTGTTAATTTTCCCTTCTTGAGTAGCAATATACCAGCATCGCCTGCATATGGCGTCTTCATTTCTCAGCTTATCCGAGTTTCAAGGGCATGTGTAAGTTACCCTGACTTTCGAAAAAGAGGAATACTGCTGTCACAAAAGCTTCTTAACCAGGGTTTTATCAGGGATAAGTTGATGTCATCACTTAAGAAATTTTACGGTCGTCATCATGAATTGATTGACCATTACAGTGTTTCAATATCTAAGATGATGTTGGACCTGTTCCCACTGTCGTAACCTTTCATGTGCCTCCACCGATTTGTGACTTCCACCGGATTGACTTTGTTGAACTTCACGACGGGTGCCGTATACGGAGCAGGAACTGCTTACCCTTCCGGAGCACCTGGGTTCACTCCTGGTTTTTATAGAAGTTCGTGTTGTTCATTGTTTTTAGTTTTCTGTGTTTATTTGTTGTGCTTGTGGTTGTTCATTTGTCTTCCCGGGTTTGTCTGTCCAATGGATTACGTTTTTTTGATTGCTCGTTAGGTATATTTGTCCTTCTTTTTACATTGTGCGATTCGATAAGGCGGGATTGTAATCTATCGCCTAGAACACCGATCCCGTTTCCGGTAGCGAGGGACATAATAGAGCGGAATAATATCCCCGTCGGTCTATATTGTGCCGAAACAAAAGAACACAAGAACAGGGGATACCTCACTAATATAGAGCTGGCCGAGGGACTTTACACCCTCACTGTTGCTCAAGAGAAAGTGAAGTGCGAGTCCTGCGACGAGATTTATTTCCAGGATAAAAAACATACTTGTCCGATCGTCTGTCCTCGTTGTGGTAGGAAATATAAGACAGAGCACAAATGTAACGATAGATCATCAAGCGGTAATACAGGAAAAAGGCAGATGTCTGATCCGAAGGACGATGAAGAGCAATTATATTAACCACGTGCACAACGTGATTCACTAAGACATAGACACTACCTTAGAACTGTAGACGAACACGAAGTCCGCACGCCGTACGTTCATGGATTTGTAGAAGAAGAGGGGGTTTTAAAATATTTGTCGGTGATAATTGTGTCGATGACTTCGTCCTCTATTTAAGGCAAATCGACGAAAAAGATCTCGTCGTTAACGCCTACAACGGAGTAACTTTGATCACTACCATTTACTCAAGGGTATGAATAGACTAGTGTTGGCTCCCGAGAAAATTATTATGAATAACGGGAGTATAATAGGTTTACAAAAAGGATTCAAGTCGCCTTCCGGGGCGGAATCCTCCGGATTCCAGTGATTTTATTTGATAAAACACCTTAGGTGTTCTTTGTCCCAAGCACTCTCCGATTTCAAATGCGACGTGCAAAAGGGAACTTTCGATCACGACAATATAGCCTGTAGATGGGAAGAGATGTCACCCGATACAATAAGCTGAACGATCAGTGTTTCAAGGACTTCGGTAGGGACATCAGTAATTTTATTTCCACTAGTTCGCTTGGGTTCGACATGGCGCGATTATATCCCCTCAGGGGCTCAGGTGGATCTATCGGAATCTACGGAAATAGAAAAAACACCAGGAAGAGTATATACGGCGGTCGGTGCTACAAGAGCAAGACCGATTTCGTGTCCCCTCAATACGAAGGGGGAAGTAATGTACGAGGATGTTCACGATTTCTTATTAAATGTCGACGTCGCGTCCCTCTACCCCACTTCCATGTTGAACGAGTTCCCGGTCGGGTGGCGAAATTACACGAAGGGTAACACCGGGGGTGTATAAAGTCAGATATAAAGAAAATAAGACCCTGCTGCACCCCGTCGTGGCAAGAAAAAATACGAAGGGTTTCACGAAGTGGGACCTAGAAGATTCGGAGGGCTGGTATACTTCAATTGATATCGAGCAGATGACGAAATACTGATACGAATTCGAAATCATCGAGGGGTACTATTGGGAAGAGACGAGTAAGGTCTTCTATAATCACATACAAAAGTTCTTCGGACTCGAGAAGAGTAGCCAGAAGGGATGCGTCCAGTACACGTTAGCAAAATGCTGATGAACGGATTATACTGGAAGATGATCGAAATACCGATATATAATCATACTCAGATCATCAAGGATAACAACGATTATTGGATGTTTTACCACAGGTTTGTGGTCACCGATCTCGTGCTGGTCTCTAGGACTTGGTACATTTCCGGATATCTCAAATCCCAGATAGATTCGGTAAATAAAACTAGCAAATCATCGCATTTGGGTGCTTTCGTCCTTGCCGACCGTCACAAAATCATGTACCACCACATGATGAACTTGAACCCCCCGAAAAAATGTTGGAAGAGGACTTCTATTACACGGACACTGATAGTTTACACGCGGTTGGAGATCAGGCGAGACTTATACACAATAACAAGGGGAATAACTTGGACGAATTAGCGAATGATTACAAGAAGGACGCCAAGATAATCAAGACCATATATATCGCGCCCAAGCTGTACATAACTATTACAATTGATAGCGATAATGCAATTAGCGTTAAGACAAAGGGAAAAGGGTTGGACAACCCCAAGTTAACACAAGAAGACTTTACAAAGATGTTGCAGGGTGAGCATGTGAAGAACACGAGAGAATTCTCCATGAAGAAGGTACATCTGAAGAGATCATCGAAGGAGCAAGGGATCGATCATTTCAGCATTCTTCATATCAACAACTTCGAGAGACTCGCAAATTAGAACGAATACAAGGGAAGAATTTTCCTAGATAAAAATAAATCTTTTCCTATCGGTTATAAAAATGACGTCGGTACCACAATACTTCCCAGAATGTGGAATAATAATAACTTCAAGACAATAGAAGGAGTCAATAATATGCCAAGAGATTTTTTCCGTATGCTTATTGTAGGACCGTCCGGATCTGATAAGACTAATTTGTTAATTCATCTTTTTTTCGAACCGGTAGTGTATTTTGACAAGGCCATTCTTTACGCCAAGAATTTGGAACAACATTACTACCAGAAAATGATCCAAATCCGATACCTTGCGGGATTAGAAGACATTTACTAGGTTTCAATTTTCTAAACCAATCAACGTACTTCATTCATCTTTAGTCGGTATTATCTTCCTACCAGGTAGAAGATAGCATTCATTACGCAGACTGTCCACCATTCAACTGTAAATACCGTCTCCTCGGAGACGGTAACAAATAGTATTAAAAATCACAAGGAAAGGGGGGCAAATAGCCATGTGGCTATTTTTGGCGTAGGTGTTGAACGCGCCCTTTGATCTTTGGTCTGAAAAAAAAAGAAAATTCTAAAGGCAGCGGTGATAAACTATGTGACCATTTTGACGGGGGTTTCGAACGTATCCTTGGAACTTTGATCAGAAAAAAGTACAATTTTTTGCGGTATTAACTACTTCTGGCTTCCATAAAATGATAGTTAACATTGCCTGATATATAACCATTCATAAACGTTGGGATTGTCTTAAGAATTTGTTTAAATCTTTCACACATATCAAATTGGAAATGAGTGACGTATAACTAAAATCATCCCTTTCATTATAAAGTGTCTTGAATATGGTAATAAACATGTTAACGAGACAATTCTTTTTTTTCACATAACAAAATGTCTTTTTGCACATATTCAGCAGTTAACAATCTTATCACGGTAGTCCAGCTTCGTACTGGATATCTCTGTGAAGTATAAAAAGAATATCGCCAGAGATACGATGTGTAATTAAATAAATGATTATTATTACTTGTATTATGTGCCGATATATTTACACAAATGTCACATACAAAAAAATATAATATACATATTGGGATTATAATTAACATGAGTAATGCATCTTTGGATTTAATTAGGGAAATTATTTTTAGTCTTTTCTATATTGTTTTGATACAAAACCTTGACTTAGAAGGATGTTTAATAGGGACTTTCCTGTCAGTTATAATGAGCAGAAGAAAGAAATTTTTTAACAAGGTATTCTTTTTATTTTTCAGATAAGTATAGTAGAGTTTACTACCCATTCACCACCTTTTGTAACCGAAAATTCACTTTCAAACGAAATGATGATTTTAATTTGAATTATTGTGTCTTATTATTTATGAAAGCATGAACCGGTGGCTTTTTTCGGGGGGACGATCCATCAAACTACCACAGGTGCCGAAACGTGTATACATGACACATTTTGAACTTTCTTTAATACTACACGTAACCCCCGAGCACGTGACATGAGCAACTCTAAAGATGTTTCACGATCTTCAAATAATTATTGCCCGTTATTATAGGTAATAAGATGCAACGTTAATTTGATACAATAATTTTTCTATCATAGTTTCTTTACTTCAGAACGATAAAAAGGAAATGTTCTTTGCAGGAAGCCCATTTTGTAAATTAATATTTACAATTGATGATAAAAGGAACGTCAATCAAATTATATCAGTGTGGGGACATTAACATGTCTGGAACATCAAATTAGCAACCGACTAAATCTCATGATATATAATTTGAATAAAACTTGGATAGCATGTTTTTGATTGAAACTTAGGCAAAAGACTAAATGTAATGTTTGCTTTGATAAAGGCAAGTCACTAAAATTATCAGGATGTGGTCGTTATAATGTTTGAGTAGCTGATTACTGTATTTGTTTTTCTTTCCGAAAAATTTCAGATACTGAGTTTACAAAAAAGTCCATACCTTGAAGAAACCTAGACAACATATATCATAGGTCACCTTGAAGATAACTAAATGAATAAAATACAAAAATGTATTAAATTTTTAGATCTAATGGTCCAAATGGACATGTGAGCTATTGTGATCACTTGGCGTGCGTCGTCGTCCGTCGTCGTCGTCGTCGTCGTCAACTTTCCTTGAAAGATCTGAAACCACTGGGCCAATTGGAACAAAACTTGGCAGCAATGGTCCTTTGTTGGTCCTATTTCAGAATTTTATCTGATGACCCTGTTGGCCATTGAAGATAGTTGCCAGAGCGAAACATGTTTAACATAGGACCTAATGGAAAAAATCACTGAAAGATCTTCTTGTTTGAAACCAGTATGCCATTTGACAGTAATGTTCCAGGCTGCCAGTCAAGATAGACATAGTCTAGGTGAGCGATACAGGCTCCTAGGAGCCTCTAGTTTATCATCATTATTATTATCATTCTTTTGCTGTTTTGTTTTGTTTTGTTTTTGTGTTTGTTTGTTTTTGTTTTGCTTTGTTTTGTCGTTATTGTTTTTTGTTTGTTATTTTGTTATTTTGTTTCTTTAAATTTTGGTTTTTGTGTACTTTTTGTGTGGTGTTGTTTTGGGTATAGAAATGTTAGGCAATGACGTTTTGATTTATCCTTTTTCCGCCAGTACGGCCGTCCGCATCTGTTAAGATTTTGCTTTGAGGGCCATTTCTCAGAAACCTATTGTAATACAATAATGATATTATATTAGTACAATCATTAATATAGCACTTATAACACAGTTCAATAACATTTGCGACAATTTGACCTTTATCTAATGCATGAGTGATCTGCAGAAATTATATCATCCATCAATGTAACTGCAGAAATCAAAATTATAAATCCGTATTGTGCATATATGTGCAGTGTACAACAAAACGCATAACATGTAAAGTCAGTTGTCGACCGTCGTCGTCGTCCTCGTCGCCATTGTCGTAAACTTTCTTTTAAAGATCTTCTCCTCTGACACAACTGGGCCAATTGGAACAAAACTTGGCAGCAATGGTCCTCTTTCAGAAGTTTATCCGATGACCCGGCCTGTAATCCAGGATGGCCACCAGAGCAGAACATAGTTTTATATAGGACATTGTGTTAAATTTAATGACTAGGCCAATTGGAACAAAACTTGGTACAGGTAGCAATTGTCCTTATGTGGTCCTCTTTCAGAGATATATCCAATAACCCTGTCCGCCAACGAAGATGGCTGCCAGAGCTAAACACAGTTTCACATAGGACCTAATGGGAAAATCACTGAAAGATCTTCCTGTTTGAAACAAGTGAGCCAATTGGAACTTGACAGCAATGTTCCAGGCTGCCAGTTAAGATGTGCATTGTCCAAGTGAACGACATAGGCTGCTGGGAGCCGCTAGTTTGGTATTCGAATTTCATGATAAGTTATTCTGTTCAACACATTGACCGTGATATTCCACGTCACTTCCAAGAGTAAAATATGACTTTTGTTCACTGGGTGAAAAATTAGACTTTATTTCACTCGGAGATCCAGGTATATCACCACACACAAAGTAATAAGTAGCGGTTATTGTTGAATGATAGAGGCCAGTGGTAATCTACAGATGATCACTATCCTGCACACCAATCTTGTGAGTTTGATTCAGCTGGGCCAAAATGTTCGATTCCCACCCCTAACTTCTTTTGTCAGTTTTACTGCCAATGGTCTGTCTTTAGTTTTCTTGGTGTAATATTTTGGTTTATTACCGAAAGTGCTTGCAGTGCCTTTCGGGAACGGCAATAAAGAACCACATGATTATTCCAAATGTCCCGGATGTCCCATACAACGTCATGTCAGTGACCTCGGTAAATATCGGAAATTCGGAAACGCAATATACATAACTTATTGTCATTGACGCCAAATACAAACAAAATCTACACATTTCTTGCTTTAAACTGTTTGTTAAAATAATGTTTGGTCAAAAAGAAAATTATTCATGGTCATGATATATTATTATGGTGCGGATATCGTAGGGATCGGTCATTATCTATCTCCAGGGGTGGGCGTGCGGATATCGTAGGGACCAGTCATTATCTATTATTATGGTGCGGATATCGTAGGGACCAGTCATTATCTATTATTATGGTGCGGATATCGTAGGGATCGGTCATTATCTATCTCCAGGGGTGGGCGTGCGGATATGGTAGGGACCAGTCATTTTCTTTGATATCATAGGGACCAGTCATTATCTATTATTATGGTGCGGATATCGTAGGGACCAGTCATTATCTATTATTATGGTGCGGATATCGTAGGGACCAGTCATTATCTATTATTATGGTGCGGATATCGTAGGGACCAGTCATTATCTATTATTATGGTGCGGATATCGTAGGGACCAGTCATTATCTATTTTTATGGTGCGGATATCGTAGGGACCAGTCATTATCTATTGTTATGGTGCGGATATCGTAGGGACCAGTCATTATCTATTAATTTGGTGCGGATATCGTAGGGACCAGTCATTATCTATTATTATGGTGCGGATATCGTAGGGACCAGTCATTATCTATTGTTATGGTGCGGATATCGTAGGGACCAGTCATTATCTATTGTTATGGTGCGGATATCGTAGGGACCAGTCATTATCTATTGTTATGGTGCGGATATCGTAGGGACCAGTCATTATCTATTGTTATGGTGCGGATATAGTAGGGACCAGTCATGATCTATTATTATGGTGCGGATATCGTAGGGACCAGTCATTATCTATTATTATGGTGAGGATATCGTAGGGACCAGTCATTATCTATTGTTATGGTGCGGATATCGTAGGGACCAGTCATTATCTATCTCCAGGGGTGGGCGTGCGGATATCGTAGGGACCAGTCATTATCTATCTCCAGGGGTGTGCGTGCGGATATCGTAGGGACCAGTCATTATCTATTATTATGATACGGATATCGTAGGGACCAGTCATTATCTATTATTATGGTACGGATATCGTAGGGACCAGTCATTATCTATTATTATGGTGCGGATATCATAGGGACCAGTCATTATCTATCTCAAGGAGTGGGCCGGCAAGAAATTATTTCATGGATTTCATAAAAGCGTACCCCCCCCTTTTATGGAAGCTATCTAAAAAATTGTGACCCCATCCACTTCTGTACATAAAACCAAAATTTATTTCCCTCTTTTTCCAAACTGTGATGTCAGTGACGTATGCTACTTTTCTAGACTAAACTGTATAGATATAAACCCTCTTGTAAAAGAAGCACTCTATTTAAATAAAAATCTCCATGCAGATGGTGTGTATACTTGGTATAGCTTTGCTAGATCTGTTATGACGGAATTCGAAATAGATTATGAAAATTTTGAGAATGACAATAAAAGTTTTAAGGAAATTAATAAGTTACACATAAAAAAAGAAAACAAAAAAACTATTCAAGAGAAATATGATGAACTTATAATAAATAAAATATCTAGCTTTGATGCTTCCTCGAAATTATACCTTTACAGCAAGTTAAAGTCTGATGTTAATGTTTCAGACTACTTAAATCTTCAAAACTTTAATAGTAGAAAAATACTTACCAAACTACGTATTAGTGACCATAATCTAGAGATTGAACTTGGTAGATACAAGAATATACCAAGAGAACAAAGACTTTGTAAATCATGCAAAATAATTGATGATGAAGCGCATTTCTTCTTTCATTGTAAAATTAATAATAATATAAGAAGAACATTTATTGACTTAATACAAACAAAATATGCTAATTTTAACCATCTTGACGCCATTGATAAATTAATTTTTGTACTTAACCCAAATATGGATGTTTTGCCCACGGTTGTTGATTTTGTAAAGCAATCATTTGAGTTGCGACAATGAGATCCACATTGGTCAAATTCATACATATTTGTAAATACTTTAATATCTTTGGTTGTATCCATTTGTATGTAGTTACATGTTCATTGTTTTTGTATGTTTGTGTTTGCTTAACCTCTTGAGGTTTTTATTATGCAATAAAGTTGTATTATATCATACTGTGATGCCCCTTTTGTTTTTTTTCACCTAGACAACATATATCATAGATCACATACACTTTTATTGTTATACAGTCTCGTGTATTTATCTGCACATATCATCCATCAATGTAACTGCAGAAATTATTGTTTACCCCCCCCCCCCCTTTTTCAGAAATGTAAAAGACACTCGCGGCTTCCACAATAGCCCTTACTACAAGTGCAGAGCCGAATGAACCCGAAAACAAATCCCGAAAAAACACATAATTCCATAAACACTGTTATAAACATCTGGAAATCAACAGAAAATAGACCGATACTAAAAGTATACAATCCTGCTGCAATTTTCAAAAAAAAATATTAAAACTAAAATTATTTTTAAGTCATACATAATCGAATATAACTTACGATTGATTTACTTGTAAGATATTTTTTAAGGTCTCAACATGCAAGGTTTCCTATCATAAAAAATCTTCCCGTAACGATTCCCGTAAACTCTGAAATTGCCTTACATTACTATACACCAAATTAAACGTACGATCGATCGTAGTAGAACTTTTTTTAGTGAAACGGGGGCCTGCCTGGCTTTGGAACGGCGGATAAAGAATTTCGCGATGTTAAACATATTTACGAGCCAATTTTATGCTGATAGATTGTTCTATTTAAATTTCAAGACAAAGTTTATGGATTTATTCTAGACAGTCAAAATTACTTTGTTATCCGAGAAGTCTGAATATTCTCATGTTAATTACCATATACATTAAGGATGCTCGCTGGTCATGTTTTGATCTTTTTGTCAGATTTTCGGAAAACTCGGGTTTTATCCATTTCTTAAACATGAAATGTTTTGCCCATGAACCCCCACTTTTTCATTTATAATTCAAACATATATACCTTAAAAGACATTTTTGAGAGACTGAAGTTGCCAATGCAAAGACAATGAAAAAATCCAGAGAAAACCAATTTCCTGCAAATTTTCAAGACCTAATAGCTGTAATATAAGCACATAAACCTATATTTTTTTCTTTCTTATTTGTTTACTATTCATGTGTTCTCTCAAACTAAAACACCTATTTCAAATCCTATTTATTTCCTATAAGACCCGCGATCATCCTTAAATAACAAACTATCACGCTTCACATATTGAAAAAGTGCTTTTTAGCTCCGTTAATTCTGCTAAATATCTTAAATCCGACATTTTTCGGAAAATGGTCATTTTGTATAATTGTTGCGATAAGAGTGGTGTCCATCATCCAACATATTCGTTTTGTATCTTTACTTTTAAAAGGAAATGACCTTTGCAGGAAGCCCAATTTGTAAATTAATATTTACTAAAGAAAATAAAGGGATGCCAATCAAATGAGCAGTATGGGGCCATTAAAAGGTTTGAAACCACAAATGCGCGACTAAATAATATATTTGATTATTTTCCAAGAAATGTCAAGAAAGATCAATGACTTGAATATAGCAGAAATATGTTATTTCCATTTGATTAAGGGGGATAAATAATATAGAATTTGTTATTATACTGTATTGCATGAGAAAATAAGATCTACAGTCATAATAAACAAAACAACAAGCCCTCTCCTAACCCCATGTTATAGATCTACAGTCATAGTAAACAAACAACAAGCCCTCTCCTATCCCCATGTTATAGATCTACAGTCATAGTAAACAAAACAACAAGCCCTCTCCTAGCCCCATGTTATAGATCTACATTCATACTAAACAAAACAACAAGCCCTCTCCTAGCCCCATGTTATAGATCTACATTCATACTAAACAAAACAACAAGCCCTCTCCTAACCCCATGTTATAGATCTTCAGTCATAGTAAACAAAACAACAAGCCCTCTCCTAACCCCATATTATAGATCTACAGCCATAGTAAAGTATGTGCTTCAGTCAAATATATGTTTCTGTGTTTTTAGCTCAATTTCAATTTCAAAATATTTTATTGATACATATCAAATGGATTGGACAACAGGCTAGGCCTATACAAGTCCTCTCCACGAAACAAGATGGATAAACAATATACAACGTAAAACATAATATATAAACATCCACAAAACAATCCAGCAATTACAATTTTAAAAGTAAGTAATTAGTATAGATAAGTTATAGAAAATACATTTCAAAAAGATTACAAAATTAATACTATTGGACTGAAATGACAACATCAAATTATAAGTATATTCTACTGGTAAGGTAACCATGAAGATTTGGGAAGTCCATCCTATATAAACAATTTACAATTCTGAGAGAAAGAGAAAATAAAATAAATATAATAACAGTTATACAGATGCTTCAATAGATATAATATGATAAGATAAACAAATTGATTTATATTCAAACTTAAGAAACAAAAGAAAAGGCCAAGTCGGAGATTATGAAGCAAGTAATTGAATAAATAAAAAGTTTAAAATAAAAAAGAATTGGAAGAAAGGAATTGAATTTAAAAGAGGAAAGAGAAGATGAATGCCTTAATTATGCCATTGCTTATAATAAAAATAAGTACATGTAATTCAGAGTTAGACAAAGCGTCTAGTTGCATCTATATATTGTTGTACAGCTACAGTAATTTCAATATTTTCATCTAAAGACAAATTTGGTGACCCTTTAAGCAAAATATCAACATCAATAATATCAATATGATTTCTAATGTTATAAAATAATTCATGACGCTGTCGAATAAATAATGGACATACAAAGAAAAAGTGAAAATTGTCTTCAACAGCATCACCACAGGCACCTGTTTTTAGCTCACCTGTCCTAAAAGGGCAACCAATAAAGTGGCGGTTTTTTAATTCCTCACCTTTGCTAAATATTGTCATTTATTCAAAGTTATACAGGTTATTGTATTTTATTGTCATTCTTGGATGAGTTGAGAGGAACACTTGTAGATATAGTTTCGGCGTTCCCTTTTTTCTAAGTTTTTGTGTTATTATTAATATAATTTAGTAATAAGAAAATTTCATATAATTCAATAAAAAATTAGAACATTGTTATTTTGATGTTTATGGCAATTTCATCTGTTTCACTGCATATTTTGACATATTTTTAAAATATAAAAAGTGTAAATCGAGTGGATTTAAACTGTTTTTTTCTTTCAGTAACATTATGTTTTACTGGAAAATTATTTCGACCATGCTTTATTTTGTCAATAATGGCCAAATTTCTGAATCATCTGCCTTATATTGTAAGTTCATACGGTTTTGTATTAATTTTCATTTACCATTAAAATCACCAACGTGACTATATATATATAACTAATTGAATAGTAGTATAGAGAATTAAGTTAATTTAAGCTCACACATAATAGGGTCTAATTAAGAAAGGAAAGGTAATTGGGAAAAGTCGTCACAACAATAGTTTATGTAAGAGATACAATGGATAAGCGTTGGTTCATGAAAAACAAACCATTCGCCCTCCAGTCTCATGGGTGTCTTCAACCTATGCCTACATTTTGAAAAATCATATTCAAGGAATGCCTACAAACAAAATACAATAGGTGTTTATATAACACTTAAGTCATAATTACAGGGGTTAATTACAGGTAAATCAAGGTAAATACAACTGTTTTAAATCCAAATTTTTATAATATGTATGAATTTGATTTAATATTTTATAATATGTATGAATTTGATTTAATATTTATTTTATAAATGTGAGTTACAAATAAAATAAATAAAAGTGTTCGATATAAGAATTTTGAAAGCCTAAATAATAATATAAGGACAAGTAAATGCAAATTGAATATGTGGGGACTGTTATTGGTTAAAAATGTTCAAAAGTGTTGGAAGGTTAAAAATAATAAATATATATATAATATTTCAATACAGCACGCTGAAAGCTATTCATTTATGGCATGAAGCTTAATGTGAATATACCAAGCCTATATTAAAATTAGTTATATTTCAGTCACATATTTTATATATTTAATGAGGCACTATAAACGGTGTTCACTTTCTGTGATTATTGAAATTCATACTGAGTTTGCCAAGCCTTAGCTAAATTATCAAATTGATGATGAGCATACCAAGCCTGAATAAAAAAGCATGACCCTCACGTTTCAATCATAATTTTAAGTTACAATCATGGCAAAAGCACAGTTAGATGTTCACTTCGTTACTAACAGAAAGACTCCATAATGGTGAAATCGCTCCTACTGACTACGCAGACGCAGCCTCACATCTGTTACACTTGGACTAAATTGCCATGTCACTAGTTGTTATTCAGTGCTTGTTTACTGTCATTGTTTTATGAGTGTCAATGCTTAATGTTTACTGTCAGTGTAAATTTTAGTGCTTTGTTTTTATTGTTATTGCTATGCATATTATTGAATCAAATATTATGATATTAAAGTAATCAAATTTATATTCTAGTATAATTTTCATTTAATCTATATGAAGTCTCGAAAGGATATGACACACATAAACTGCTACATATCTAGCAATGGTGCAATTTCCATATAAAACAAAAAAAAAGTTGAGATACAAAAATACCCAAATATCTGACTTAACCAATTATCTTCTTAATTAGACCATGTTTACACAAGACATTTATGTTTATACAATATTCAACCTATGCCTACAAACTTTTTTTACCTTTTTATATATTTTTTCAAAATGTAAGCATAGGTTGAATGAACCGTCTCATGGTTTCTTTTTCAAGAACCAACGCTTATCCATTGTATCTATAATACTGATGCCCCATTTGTGTTTTTCACCTAGACAACATATATCATAGATCACATACACTTTTATTGTTATACAGTCTCGTGTATTTATCTGCACATATCATCCATCAATGTAACTGCAGAAATTATTGTTTACCCTCCCCCCTTTTATCAGAAATGTAAAAGACACTCGCGGCTTCCACAATAGCCCTTACTACAAGTGCAGAGCCTAATGAACCCGGAAACAAAATCCCGAAAAAACACATAATTCCATAAACACTGTTATAAACATCTGCAAATCAACAGGAAATAGACCGATACTGAAAGTATACGATCCTGCTGCAATTTTCAAATAAAAAAAAAAACAAATATTAAAACTAAAATTACTTTAAAGTCATACATAATCTAATATAACTTACGATTGATTTACTCGTAAGATATTTTTTTAAGGTCTCAACATGCAATGTTTCCTATCATAAAAAAATCTTCCCGTAACGATTCCCGTAAACTGTTAAATTGCCTTACAATACTATACACCAAATTAGACGTACGATCAATCGTAGTAGAACTTTTTTTAGTGAAACGGGGGCCTGGCTTTGGAACGGCGGATAAAGAATTTTGCGATGTTAAACATATATACGAGACAATTTTATATTGGTAGATTGATCTATTTAAATTTTAAGACAAAGTTTATGGATTTATTCTAGACAGTCAAAATTACTCTCTTATCCAAGAAGTCTGAATATTCTCATGTTAATTCCATATACATTAAGGATGCTCGCTGGTCATGTTTTGATCTTTTTGACAGATTTTCGGAAAACTCGGGTTTTATCCATTTCTTAAACATGAAATGTTTTGCCCATGAACCCCCACTTTTTCATTTATAATTCAAACATATATACCTTAAAAGACATTTTTGAGAGACTGAAGTTGCCAATGCAAAGACAATGAAAAAATCCAGAGAAAACCAATTTCCTGCAAATTTTCAAGACCTAATAGCTGTAATATAAGCACATAAACCTATATTTTTTTCTTTCTTATTTGTTTACTATTCATGTGTTCTCTCAAACTAAAACACCTATTTCAAATCCTATTTATTTCCTATAAGACCCGCGATCATCCTTAAATAACAAACTATCACGCTTCACATATTGAAAAAGTGCTTTTTAGCTCCGTTAATTCTGCTAAATATCTTAAATCCGACATTTTTCGGAAAATGGTCATTTTGTATAATTGTTGCGATAAGAGTGGTGTCCATCATCCAACATATTCGTTTTGTATCTTTACTTTTAAAAGGAAATGACCTTTGCAGGAAGCCCAATTTGTAAATTAATATTTACTAAAGAAAATAAAGGGATGCCAATCAAATGAGCAGTATGGGGTCATTAAAGGGTTTGAAATAACAAATGCGCGACTAAATAATCTATTTGATTATTTTCCAAGAATTGTCAAGAAAGATAAATGACTTGAATATAGCAGAAATATGTTATTTCCATTTGATTAAGGGGCATAAATAATATAGAATTTGTTATTTACTTTTTTAATTTTATTTATGCAAATACAGTATTGCATGAGAAAATAACAAGGAATAAAAATGTTTATGAGGTCAAGATCTACCTGCGATGAAATTTTCAGACGAATCGCTCAGATTCGTCTAAAATTTCTCACTTTCGGGTTATTGCCCCTGAATTGTTAATTTTAAGGAAATTTTGCAGTTTTAGGTTATTAACTTGAATATTATTATAGATAAAGACAAACGGTAAATGACCTTTATCACAAATTTACAATTTGGTTTGTTGCAAATTAACTCGGACTCCTCAGAGGAAACAGAAATAGCTGGATAGCATCATTAGGGAATAGGTCTGTCGGCAGGATTTGAATTTTAGTACTGTCTCTTTGTTCGCCTGGTTTTAAGTTGGCCTTAAAGATGTAGGTAACTCTTTTTATATTGGCAACAGTTAAATTTGGCTGACAAAAATAGCAAAAATAATCATTGATGCAAGATCTACACAAAACATTACAGGTGAGCAATCCAGGCTCTTGGGAGCCTCTTGTTTACTCTTTCCCCGATTTATTTATGTAATTTTCTCGAAATAAACATAAAAAACCTGCTCTTAAAGTTGTAGTTATTTTTCTTTATTGCCCTCCCCTTCTTTTTTTCAATTGCAAGTTTTTTTCATGGATTATCTTATAACCTATGTCTTCTTGTAACTTTTGTGTTAATCGATGAATATCTTTCAGCAGAAAACAATAGGAAATTATATGCATTTGAAGTAAAATATGTCACATCATATTTCTTTGCCGTTTCAAAAATCAAAAGAGAATGCATTTTTCTAAACTATGTATTATTTTTGATAAAGAAATGTCACTCAAAGCAGCAATATGGTTTAGAGATACCACATAAGCAACCGAATAATTCATTTTTTCTTTCGAAGAAATTTTTTAGATTTTTTCTTTATATATAAAATTCTGTATTATTAAACAATTCTTGTTTTTTTGTATTATTTCTTATTATTTTTATAATCAAAATTCTATTTTTTTTCCTTTTTAAATTTTAATATTATTATTACATATTTTTTTAAAGATATTCTTCAACATAGTTTTCTATTATCCAACATGTTGGGCATGGTACATTCATATATACTAGTCAAAAAAAAGAAACGTTACATGGTAATGTATTTCCAATGGACACAAGATTTCAAAACGTCGTAGCGAAATTAAAAATTGTCCCATCCTTCTCATGTTCACATGGCATCGTTTTCTCGTCAAAACCTTAGATTTTGTGCAAAAAACAAGAATTGTTTTTTGCATTTTTTGAGATTTTAAAAAACACTTTTTTACCAAAATGTTTTAAAAAATTGAAATTTTCGCATTAAGTTTGAAGCACGAATAATGTCTCATTGCCATATTGTTCGGTTTTAATAATACTGGACTATAAAATATTGATTTTCCAATTCTGATGATGATTTTGGTCATGACTTTTGCGAAATTAAATTTGAGCCTTTCGATAAAAAATCAGATTTTATACCTGTTCTTGCCATATCAGATTATCGAGATCAATCAAATAATTTTTATTGAATGATAAATTTAGCAGAATAATTGACCTTTTTTTTTATCAATTTCAATATTCTTTGATAAATTTGGATTTAAAGGTATGTAACGTTTCTTTTTTTGACTACTATATATTTTGCTTTGTTATGTTTCGCCACTGGTGAACAAGTAATTTTCAATACAAGGAATATAAACGTAAATGGTATGGCTCGTGAACAAGGTCATATTGGCCGAAACGTTTGGTAAATTTTAACTTTTAACCTTTTTTTATTCACAATCTAAACACATTTAAACTGTACATTGTAGATTTTTTTGGTATAAAATAAAATATGCATGTACTGGTAAATTTGATTTTGGTTCTTCTTTTTTCTGTTTTTCGTTTTTATTTTGTCTATTCCTTTTTTTATTCTAGCTGTCAGTATTTCTATACCAACAATGACATTTGACATTACGTTTTTCGGTGATTTTTTTATTTGAATATGTTATCATGAGCACGTTTTTTATTATGATTTGAGATTGCCACACTTGCGATTTTAGGCAATCTTAATAAAAGATAAAAAGATGTTTTTATTGAAATTAAAAACATAAACAATTAAGTATATTTCTTATTTTTATTGCACGAATACAAATTTACACAAAAGCAAAAACGAAAAAAAAAAAAAAAAAAAAATAGAAAAATAAAATAAAAAAGATAAAAAAATAATTATTTTCTGAAACATTTTTCTTGCGTTTATTGGCCTGTAATATCTCATTTTTATATTCTACCGACTGGCTTTGCTATTTACAGTTTATTTTCTAACAATTTTACATATTGCCCATGATATCATGAAGAGGGAAAATATGGAAAATGCTGATAACAGGACAATTATGGATTTGCGATGGCAAATATGGATCTCACCAGGCCAAATATGGATTTTTAAGGGGGGAAATGGGTTTTAACGATCTAGGGCAAATATGGGACACCCATTTCAGGTCATATCTGCCACGCAAATATGTGATAATAAGTCAATATTTTCATATTAACCTAAAATATATAAATTTAATTTGATTCTCCGCGCATGGGTGACTTTTCTTAAGATGTAAATGGAAATTTAAGAGGACATATTTTACAAGTTATAAGTACAATAGCAGGCTCATTTAAGCAAGAAGCGAATGATAAGAGTGACAAAAAACAATTTATAGGACTTCTTCAGTGAAAACTACAATTAACAAAACACAAAATCAAATCTGAAAACAACATGCTAAATAAAGATACGATATGGTGTTCTATGGTGCTGCAAATCTCAATATTATATATTAGTAACACGTATAACAAACCATCCATTAACGACGAATAAAAGAAAAAAAATTGCTTTTTTTATAACAGTTAATTTAAAGCATCAATTTCATGCTAGTTCTATAAAACACTGGAGAAAAAACTGGTTTCGGCGTTTATATGCAATCGGCAGTGTTTAGGATATAAAGCTAAGATATGTAAAAATAAAGTATAAAATGGGACAATTAAAAAAAAATATTCCTGTGTTCATTAAGTTACCTATGGCCGAGTATAAAACGTTTTTGAAAAGCCCAGATTAAAATTATACAAATACCTCTTAGGTTACACCAGAATTACCAACCAAGAGAAAATCCTTTTGGTTTTTTTTATAGAAATATGTCCAGTAAGTTCATTCCAAATTTACATATATTTATAGCAAAACCTTATCCTGGGATAGGTGACAAACATCCTTCAATCCTTGATCTGTGAACGGCATTTTGATACAATGGTCGGCGATTATGTCACCGAATACAAATTATTTACTTAACAAGGACCGATGTTGACTGACTGAATCGTTCGATTAGAGCTTCATTTGCCAGGGAGTTCAGGTATATGTAAGTTCAGACATATGTTAGTTCAGGCATACCTAAGTTCCGGCATACGTTTGTTCTGTTATCGTACTGACTGTGACGATGCCAGCAACTTGGTTTGACTTGATACACTTACATTTTAAGCGATTCCTAAAGTTTTCAATTCTCAAAATGTAAATAAAAGAGTCTAAGAGCGGGTTCAGCAAGAGAAAATTGTTTAAAATCCATATCATTTCCGATTCTTTGTCATATTTTCCACTTGTCAACACATAAAAACCATGAATTGCTCTTGGAGTTACGGAGAACACGGTTAGAATTACAATACAAATTAGTGTTATTACGTTTTTACGAGTTCTCATGGCATTTTTCTTCTTTCTCTGAATTTGGATTTCGCTTAATCCATCGTAATTATTCATACTAGACTGATTTTTCGATATACGTACTACTACAGTCATGGTACATGCAATAATGAGTGAGACAAGAACAAAGTTAATTGTATCAGTGAAAATAAGAAAGCTCGTCTGTGTAGAAAACTCTGGGTCACATCCTTTCGGTGAATCTCGTGTTTTTCTAACCATCAGAACTACATATCTGAGAATTACAATAAAATGCGTTATTATGAAAAATAAAGCCACTGCTTTGTTGCTTGCTACTTTACTTAAAATCCCATTTTTATTTGTGAAAGTGGCACTAAGTCGTTCAATGCATATGAGTAATGTTTGTATTATTGAGAACTGTAGTGTTCCGGCGATGAGGTTTTTAAGTAGACTGCACATATTCTGCTGTACATCACCTATTAAGGTGCCCGGTGCATTCTGAAAAACAGTATGTAATGCATATTCGGCTGACATAGTGGCATCGCTGATACTCAGGTATAACGCCAAAGTATAAAATCTGTTTTTTAACAATGACTTGGTCGTTACAAGAATTCCTACTGAGCAAACGTGGACGAAGACGATAACCATGCACAATATTAAGTTCATTATCCAAGACATGTTGTCGTAGATATAAAAAATGATCTTGTAAATCCTATTGATTAGGTATAAGAAGTGAGTTTTTATAAACGTGAGTATATGTATATTAATGAAGTAATATCGTGCTTTTCCTTTAATAGCCAATCGTATGGCGATTATGCTCCTGGCATGCGTATTAGAAGAAATTTAAATATTTACATCAAGTTTTGAGCTAGGACTCTTGATATCAAATGAATTAGATGTAAGAAATTATTTTAAATCTGTATACATTTATAAATGAAATAAATTTTTTTCTGTTTCATCACTCATACGGTATTGATTCTGACATACGTATAAGAATAAATTTAAATATTTATATCAAGGTTTGAGGCCTCTTAGTATCGAATGAATTAGATCTCTAAGAAATGAAATAGAAATCTCTATTATATACATGTAATGGTATTTTTGTTTGTTTCATCAATTATACGGTATTAATGATGAAGCAAGTATTAAATGAAAATAATATGATTATTGGCGTGGCCAAAGATGCGAGCACAGCAATAGCCCTTTCCAGAAACACATTTCCCTTATCACGATTCTGACTCTAAAATTATAATATGAAGCAATTAAGTTATTTCCCTTACTTTAATTACTTCCGTTTACTTCCGTTTCCGACGAACGAAACTTTTACTAGATTTAGTAAGTAATACAATATGTCCTTAATCGCTTTAACAAATAAATTCACTTCGGATTGCATAAATGCTGCCCCCATTAAACAAAGACTTTTCTAAATGACCCAAATGCTCCCATAGTTTCAAGACGCTTATTGTCAAATATATTAGGCACAGGGGCTCGTTACAATTGACACATTGTCATCTGTGACTGATCCGGTCCCGGTCTATAATACCATAAAAAATGGAGGAATCAATTCCGAGAACGCCAAATTTCAAATAGTCAGAATTTTTTTCTGTTCTCCATCCAGTCTGCTTTTTTGCTCATTTCTGCAGTAAAATGATTATATTTTAACAAAATGCTTATCTTGTAGCCCTACTTTCCCACCAATCGGTTGTATTGGCTCATTTTAGTCCCATTTCTGATGAAATCAGACGTTCACTGTCCGGTAGTGACCCACATTTGTATAATTACCGCCAAATTTGAAATATGCATTCCGGAAATAATTTGGAACTAACTTTTTTTAACGGAATACCTTTGGGGTCAAGTCTATGAGGATAGGAAAACTCTAAGTTCCAAATTATCTTCGGATATGTCAAATTTGGCGGAAATTATACAAATGTGGGTCACTTTCGGACAGTAAAGTTCTGATTTTATCAGAAATGGGACTAAAATGAGCCAATACAACCGTTGGGGGAAATAAAGGCTAAAAGGTAAGCATTTTGTTAATATATATTCATTTTACTTCACAAATGAGCAAAAAGCAGACTGGGTGGAGAATAGAAAAAAAAATCTGACGATTTGAAATTTGGCGCTCTCGGAATGGATTTCTCCCTTTTGTTATGGTATTATAGATCGGGCCGAATCAGTCACAGATTATATACTGTGTCAATTGTAACGAGCCCATGTGTATTGGGTCTAAGAAATCTGCAGACACAGTGTTGTCATCAATATAGTAAAACAAATGGAATATGCGCCAGCGACACATTTATGGTAGGGACACGCGCAAAAAATATGCGGTGGTGTTAAATTAGTTTAGTGTTTGATCCAAAAATAAATATAAAATTCTTTTGCTGCCTTGATTTTGGATGATATTGAAGATTTCAAACCATTAGCTCTACAATGAATTCCCAATGATATAAGAGCCCTTGGAAAGCGTCATG
Organism: Mytilisepta virgata; assembly: GCA_028015205.1. Classification (NCBI taxonomy): domain Eukaryota; kingdom Metazoa; phylum Mollusca; class Bivalvia; order Mytilida; family Mytilidae; genus Mytilisepta; species Mytilisepta virgata. Next base: position 9,144,627 of record CM051508.1, on the reverse strand, counting down.
TTTGGATTTTTTATCGCAATTGTTTACATGTGCTTAAGAAACAAGATAATAATATGAAGCGGCATAAGTTTGTTATTTGATATTTGCAATTCAGTTTGCAACCATTTAATCTAATATAGATGGCGGAAAATATCAAAACACAATACTGATGTCATCACTTAAGAAATTTTACGGTCGTCATCATGAATTGATTGACCATTACAGTGTTCCAATATCTAAGATGATGTTGGACCTGTTCCCACTGTCGTAACCTTTCATGTGCCTCCTACGATTTGTGACTTCTACCGGATTGACTTTGCTGAACTTCACGACGGGTGCCGTATACGGAGCAGGAACTGCTTACCCTTCCGGAGCACCTGGGTTCACTCCTGGTTTTTATAGGAGTTCGTGTTGTTCATTGTTTTTAGTTTTCTGTGTTTATTTGTTGTGCTTGTGGTTGTTCGTTTGTCTTCCCGGTTTGTCTGTCCAATGGATTACGTTTTTTTTATTGCTCCTTAGGTATATTTGACGTCCTTTTTATTATGTTATTTCCTAAATAGATGTTTAATCAAAATCAATCGTGAATGTATCCAATTCATAATAAAATTACGTTTACATTAATTTACAGTAACCATGGTAACGAGAAGGCTGTGGCATACCATATATATCCTGTTTCATTACAGGATTAAATGGTCATGATATTGACTCATACATTGCAGAATATCAAAAATATTATACGTGCATCATGTTCTTATCACCTATCAAATGAAAGATTACATAAGTACTTAGGAATTCACACAATTCAAGTTTCAACAAGATCAACTCATATCATGGGTCAATAGAATTAATTTACACGTAAAACTGGAAAACTACGTTCCAAGAGAGAGTACAGTAGTGAAAGTAGATTTAAAACTAATAAACTACTTTGCAGGAGAGAGTAAAGAAGTGAAAGTAGATACAAGACTAATAAACTACTCTGCACTAGAGAGAAAAGTAGTGAAAGTAGATATAAGACTAATAAACTACGTTGCAGGAGAGTGTAAAGAAGTGAAAGTAGATACAAGACTAATAAACTACGCTGCACTAGAGAGCAAAGTAGTGAAAGTAGATATAAGACTAATTATACGTTGCAGGAGAGTGTAAAGAAGTGAAAGTAGATACAAGACTAATAAACTACGCTGCACTAGAGAGCAAAGTAGTGAAAGTAGATATAAGACTAATAAACTACGTTGCAGGAGAGTGTAAAGAAGTGAAAGTAGATACAAGACTAATAAACTGCGCTGCACTAGAGAGCAAAGTAGTGAAAGTAGATATAAGACTAATTATACGTTGCAGGAGAGTGTAAAGAAGTGAAAGTAGATATAAGACTAATAAACTACGTTGCAGGAGAGTGTAAAGAAGTGAAAGTAGACACAAGACTAATAAACTACGCTGCACTAGAGAGCAAAGTAGTGAAAGTAGATATAAGACTAATAAACTACGTTGCAGGAGAGTGTAAAGAAGTGAAAGTAGATACAAGACTAATAAACTACGTTGCAGGAGAGAGTAAAATAGGGAAAGTACATATAAGACTGATTTATTACTTTACAGGAGAGAGTAAAGAAGTGAAAGTAGATATAAGACTGATAAACTACTTTGCAGGGGAGAGTCAAGAAATGAAAGTAGATATAAGACTGATAAACTACTTTGCAGGGGAGAGTAAAGAAGTGAAAGTAGATATAAGACTGATAAACTACTTTGCAGGGGAGAGTAAAGAAATGAAAGTAGATGTAGGATAAATAGCGATGAGACAACATACGAGATCTTAAATAAAGTCGAAGTTGTACGGCCTCATTTGGAAAACAAGATTTTAATGGCCTTACATTTAAATTCAACCAAAAACACAAAATGTCCGACATAAAATATTCATTTATTAAAAAACAACACACTGACAAATCCTCTATTTTCGGATAGGCACATAAAACGGGGCAGCCGTTAATAAGTAAATTGTCTACTTTAACTTCTTCTTGACCCATTGACAGTTATGCGGGCCATATAAAGAACTCAAGTGGTATGGCACTTGAAAAAAAAGGACCAGCAAATAGATAACAAGGCATTAAAGTGCCATTTAATGATTACTCGCTGTTAACAGCCATCGAGATAAAACTGTTAATCCTCCTTTCAAAAATTATATTTCATAACACAAAATTTTAAAAAAATCCCCATTTTTTCACACTAAAGATTCATTAGTTTGAAAGAAAAAATCGGCGGTACAATAACGTAAACAGGCTTGAATAACGTAGAAGCTTAAACCATTTAAGACTACATAAAAAAAATGATAAAATACCGTATGAGTGTTTTTTTTTTTCTAGCGGGTGGCAATTTTCGCGATATTTCATAAAAAACATAGTGATTTAATTTTAGCGGGATGTAATAGCTATCCCCCCCCCGAGGACGAGGTGTGCCTGTACAAGATCTCCGATGGCCGGATGCCCGAAGGTTGATCTTATACAGACACATCAAGTCCGAGTTGGATAACTATTTTACATCCCAGCTCATTCGGTGTAAATAATTATAAACTTAAAGTAAAGATGTCAGTACTATTATACGTTATAGATTTACTTTTATATATATTATTATAGTATTAATAAATGGGTGTTTTCATAATGGCCCAGTTACATGTCCAAGGTCTGTAATAATGGCCTGAGGATTGCTGTAATGGCCCGAGGCAACGCCGAGGGCCATTACAGCATCCGAAGGCCATTGTTACAGACCGAGGACATATAACAGGGCCATTATGAAAACACCCATTTCTTAATACTTTTATTAACCAATTTGTATATAGCATTTGCATTAATGCGAATAGCACAAATATAATGGTAAGTAAGCAAACTTGTGAGAACAGTTTTAAAGATTAATTTCGGACAGTTTTTTTTAAAAATATGTTTTAAAATGTTCTAGTTTGCTCTTTCTGAAATTTCCAAGTGGAGTATTGAAAAAAAGCAGCCATTTTGAAAAAGCCGTAATAACCGGTTATTATGAACAAAATTCTGTAATGGCCCGGTTATTATGAACAAAAGGCTGTAATGGCCCTGCTGTAATGCATTCATTTTGCTCATAAAGATAAGGCATTTTCAACGTATTTTACCCTACTGGTTAATAAATATTGTTTACCCCATTGGAACCCATAACATAATGTTTATATAGGTAAAATTAACACTTACTCGGTGTGAGCTTCCATAGTCTAGTGGATGAGGCGTCTGAACAATATAATAAGGGTTCCAGGTTCGAATCTCAGTAGATTATTTTAATGTTAATTTTTAAATGTAATATATGTTTCTACATGAATTTTCTATGTTTAATCGTAAGTAAATTGTTCCCCCAACTTTAAACGTAACAAAGAACTCTTATTGGGGTGATCTGGCAGGGTGATCCGCCTCAGATTACCCCTGTAAGAACAAATGAGCTGGGATGTAAGTATTTTAGCTACCAACGATTATGTGCTTTAAAACAACGACATGCCTTTCAGTGAAATCAGGTTGAGGAAGATATATACAACAAAACCATGATCAGATACTATAATGTGGAAAATAAGTAATAGTTACAGTACAATCAGAACATAAAAAGTGTCCTTATAAGACATAAAGGATACTATTTATGCACGTGTACCCAGGTCAAGGTCGGAGGCGTTAGCGGGTACGAGTGTGTAAAAAGTATTCACTTTCATTGGGAGTTTTGCATTTGTGGCATTATTTTTTTTCATTTGCGCCATTTTACATGTAAATTTTTATAGCTATACAGGTAAATTAAATTATACAATTATTATAAACCATCTGCAACATGGTTATGCTCATGCAATGTTTAGACTTGTCTGACATGATTATTCATTGATTTGTTACAGAAATTACCAGTATTTAGCAAAATTCAAAAATAATAGAAATACTAAGGGTTCATTCCTTGTATTGCACATGGTAGATCTCCTTAGCAGAAATTTGGCTTCCTATTTCGGTATTTTTGGTTGAGTACTTCTTGTTTAATATGAGTTTGGTTTTTGGTCTTCCAAATGTTTCGGTTTTAATGCTGCTGATGAGAGGTAACTCCTTGAAATGCGTCGTATACAGCATAGTATAAATTTACAATATCTAATATTAGTATCTTTGGATTGTTATTTTGAAACTCCTGGGATGATGCCTCTGCTGGTGGACCCTAGGTCCCCGAGGGTATTCGCCAACCCAGTCGTCAGACTTGTCTGACATGATTATTCATTGATTTGTTACAGAAATTACCAGTATTTAGCAAAATTCAAAAATAATAGAAATACTAAGGGTTCATTCCTTGTATTGCACATGGTAGATCTCCTTAGCAGAAATTTGGCTTCCTATTTCGGTATTTTTGGTTGAGTACTTCTTGTTTAATATGAGTTTGGTTTTTGGTCTTCCAAATGTTTCGGTTTTAATGCTGCTGATGAGAGGTAACTCCTTGAAATGCGTCGTATACAGCATAGTATAAATTTACAATATCTAATATTAGTATCTTTGGATTGTTATTTTGAAACTCCTGGGATGATGCCTCTGCTGGTGGACCCTAGGTCCCCGAGGGTATTCGCCAACCCAGTCGTCAGACTTGTCTGACATGATTATTCATTGATTTGTTACAGAAATTACCAGTATTTAGCAAAATTCAAAAATAATAGAAATACTAAGGGTTCATTCCTTGTATTGCACATGGTAGATCTCCTTAGCAGAAATTTGGCTTCCTATTTCGGTATTTTTGGTTGAGTACTTCTTGTTTAATATGAGTTTGGTTTTTGGTCTTCCAAATGTTTCGGTTTTAATGCTGCTGATGAGAGGTAACTCCTTGAAATGCGTCGTATACAGCATAGTATAAATTTACAATATCTAATATTAGTATCTTTGGATTGTTATTTTTTAACGATTGTCTGGCCATTCCCAATTCTAGCTTTACAAGATTTATTGTGCATCTGTAGGATATATTTTCATTTTTAAGAATGTTGGATTGACGATAAGAATGTCCATCAAAGATCACAGACTTATTTCCTCGGTTTGTTTCGGTATGCAAAATATCCATCTTGTCCCTTCGAGCATGAGAATTCGTGTACATGTATACGAACGACTTTAACGTGAACAATAACTCATTGAACATGTTGAACACCGCTTACCTGTTGAAATCTAACTGTTAAATATCTCTAATGTATGTGTACTTACCTAGCTGGTCATATTAAAATGGCGCAAATGAAAATGTTATTTTTTGGCGCATTTTTTACAAATTTGCACAAATGTTATATTAAGGACACTGACAAAGTGATTTTATTACATATAAATACTATATTTCATTAATGATTGAACAGACGGTTTTAACTTGTCAAACGGATGAACAAACTAAATGTCTTGATAATGATTGGATTTACCGTAAATATTGATTGAAATTGACACAAGCGATATACTAACATAATTTTTAATCGGTGAGCAAAATTCATTATGTGAGAACTAATGAAATCTAAATATAAAATGTAACTTTCGGAAAACTTAAAGGGAGAGAAATCAAATTTACCATATTAGATGTGGAAAAAAACGAGTAATACAATGTTCGCGTTTCAAGTTAACTCGCGAACAAAAAGACTTATATGGTGGTTGATAATATAAGCAGTAATCTAAAAGGTACACAAATTTAGCAATATAACAATCACGGTCGCGAAACACGTGACTTGCTTGTGATCAGTTTCACGGAAAAATGGCGCCTGTCTGAATAAAACAGTTCGCTTGGAGGGAAACTTTGAAGGTAAGTATTTACATATCATCGTATTCATACTATAGGGCCCCCCTCATCATATACAGCGTTTTGTTCCGAATATTTTGATGCCCATTAAGTTATATTTTACTGTTGGTTTCATAGAGAACATTCACAGAATATTTCAGATCTGCCGAAGCAATGCTATCTAAGGAATTTGACGTAGGATTAATGTAGTAATTTTATGTTCGACATCACTAGGTTATGTAGCAATTGAATTTGACTTTTCGCTATTTACTAGTAATTGAGCAATACCCTTCTGGGAATGTGTGATTTCATTGTACTAGAATACAAGGAATGTCCAAAATACATTACACCATCCTTATTGGGATGTGGAGAATTATTTATGGTGCAATTTGAAGTCGTCTCGTTCAATTAATTCAAACCAATCAAAATCAGTAATTGTTCAAACTAGTCTCACATTCACAACAAGTTGTTGAACTTCAGGATTAAAAGAAATCTATTTAGTATAAGTAAATCCTTAGAATTTGCCTTAGGTCGAACGGTGCAAGACCCAAATAAAAGGTTTGTTTGTTTGTTTAGTTGGGGTTTAACGCCGTTTTCAGCACATTTTGGCCATTTCGCGGCGGCCAGTTTTTATTGGTGGAGGAAGCCGGAGTGCCCGGAGAGAACCACCGACCTTCGGTAGGAAAATTGGCAATCCTTGTCAATTAAGATCGGAGTCGAACACACCCCGCCACAGGTGAGATTCGAACTCACAACCCCAGCGTTGACAGGCTAGTGATCAGTAGTAGTCATGACGAACTACCTAGACCACTCGGCCACCGAGGCCCCCCAAATAAAAGGTAGTTAATGATGAAATTGTACTGAAAGTCTATAAGGTTAGAGTTAACACACCTGTCAATTGCGTACATTCCAAACTTTTTAATTCTGTGAACGCAAAGTACCCTTACACAGAGCCGAGTTGAAACAGATAGCCATTGCCGCTAGTACAGTTTATTTCAATCTTAGAATTTCATGAATCACCATGGTTACCTACATGCAATTTAACATACCGAACAACCGCGGCAGAACGGAAAGTCCACAAATTCGAAGTCCAGGGAAAAGACAAAGTCAGGATAATGTTTAACTGAGTTGCTGGCAAAAGATAATTGAATTATTTTTAAAACTGAATTTTCAACGGACCTAACCAACATCATTGACCACTCAAATCATGTAAAACCCTGACAAAAGTTTGTGCTTGGAGTTTGTGATTGATGAACAGTCATGATTCAAGTGCATTTCCGACGTTATAATAGTTATTCGAGAGTTTTATTAAAAAATCTGTTGTTTTTTAATCTGATATTTTTGGTAAAATCAGTACCGTTTGCTGGAGAAGAAAAAAAACGTATATATGTGCAACCTTAACTCATATATTATAACACGGGTTCTTTTGGTCATAAAAATCACATTGCATGACCTGAACTGGACCTAAAAGAATTAATACATACAACTAAAACTTATTTAAGATATCCGGACCATAATAGTTAATGATCGAAAATTGTATCTCTTTTTGACCGTGAATGGCTGAACCAAACAATTTAAAGCTGGGATTTTATATATATATATTTTTCTCAAGTTGAAATCCATTTTGTTGCTTATATGCAGAGTCTGTAAAAATAAGTTAGTTATATTGGCATTTCCGAAGTTTGCCGATAGTTACCGAGGTCATTTCAATTGCGTTGTATGGAACATCCGGGGACTTTTGAATAATCACGTGGTCATTTATGGTCCGGATACCTTAAAGAAGCGGGCTTACATGGAAAATTGGAATGGACAAAATTACCGTAGCAAACTACTTCCATCTTGGATGTAGAAAATAATTTTGTATACTGACATATCGTTTGTCAAGATGGCGGAGAAGATGAAGGATTAGTATGTGATTTAAGACGATATTCAACAGATTAACAGGATACAACAGAAAGCAAAGTTGACGTGCAGAGTCGAATCTGAGAAGATTTAAATAATTGGAACGAAACATTTTTATACAAATGTAAGTGACAGTTGGTCTGTTAATGCATATATGAACTGCATATTTTTAAACTGCATTGATTTAAAAATCTTTTGAAATAAAGTAAAAATTCTGTCCTTTCATGGTAATATTTTTTTCGATTGGTTTATATGAATGTCTTGTGTTATGGCGTGAGGAAATACGGACGTGTAAATCTTCCATTATTATGTTTACCCGAAAGAAATAGATTCAATGTAATTAGAATGGAATCACAAATTTTCTTGTATATCAACTCATGAATGCAGATTGCAGAGCGTGGAATTGACGTAATTCACAGTAAGTTTACTGTACATTTTACAAAAGATGATTTACCTCCAGTAGCTCGCTCATTATATGTTATATTGTTGTTCATATTACTTATGTATGAATTGTGAGAAGATATTGCTTTCTAGTAATTATTAACTAATGAGGTAAAAAACGTTTATTTCGAGACCTCAAACATGCAGAGCAATACCTTCCTAAAATGTTGTTTTATATTATGTGCAAAGGAACTAAATCTTCCATCATTAAGTAAAAAGTAACACAAACAATCCCATAACGCAAGGTGATTAATTTGCAATTATGGTTGTTTGTTTGTTTTTGCATATTTTGAATTTTTCGATCTGAAAATGTATGCATCAAAAAGTATAGAATAATCAACTATGGTAATTTCTTCAATATGTTAAGAAAATATGTATCAAGACTAAGAGGTTAAATATTTAATAAAACTAGAGGGTGGGGAAACTGATTTTTTTCCTTCAGAAGTAGGAGTTAATCAAGGATGTATATGTATATGTTTATTTTCATTATATATCAATGACTTTGTAAATTCCTTTGATATATCATGCACCCCTCCTTCTCTTGATAATGAACACTTATATACTGTTTATTATATGCTTACGATATTGTATTGCTATCTGAGTCAGAAGTAGACATTTCCAAATGTTTCGGTTTTAATGCTGATGAGAGGTAACTCCTTGAAATAGGTCGTATACAGCATAGTATAAATTTACTATATCTAATATTAGTATCTTTGGATTGTTATTTTGAAACTCCTGGGATGATGCCTCTGCTGGTGGACCCTAGGCCTCCGAGGGTATTCGCCAACCCAGTCGTCAGACTTGTCTGACATGATTATTCATTGATTTGTTACAGAAATTACCAGTATGTAGCAAAATTCAAAAATAATAGAAATACTAAGGGTTCATTCCTTGTATTGCACATGGTAGATCTTAGCTGAAAGTTTGCTTCCTATTTCGGTATTTTTGGTTGAGTAATTCTTGTTTAATATAAGTTTGGTTTTTGGTCTTCCAAATGTTTCGGTTTTAATGCTACTGATGAGAGGTAACTCCTTGAAATACGTCGTATACAGCATAGTATAAATTTACTATATCTAATATTAGTATCTTTGGATTGTTATATTGAAACTCCTGGGATGATGCCTCTGCTGGTGGACCCTAGGTCCCCGAGGGTATTCGCATACCCAGTCGTCAGACTTGTCTGACATGATTATTCATTGATTTGTTAAAGAAATTACCAGTATGTAGCAAAATTCAAAAATAATAGAAATACTAAGGGTTCATTCCTTGTATTGCACATGGTAGATCTTAGCTGAAAGTTTGCTTCCTATTTCGGTATTTTTGGTTGAGTAATTCTTGTTTAATATAAGTTTGGTTTTTGGTCTTCCAAATGTTTCGGTTTTAATGCTACTGATGAGAGGTAACTCCTTGAAATACGTCGTATACAGCATAGTATAAATTTACTATATCTAATATTAGTATCTTTGGATTGTTATATTGAAACTCCTGGGATGATGCCTCTGCTGGTGGACCCTAGGTCCCCGAGGGTATTCGCATACCCAGTCGTCAGACTTGTCTGACATGATTATTCATTGATTTGTTACTGAAATTACCAGTATTTAGCAAAATTCAAAAATAAAAGAAATACTAAGGGTTCATTCCTTGTATTGCACATGGTAGATCTCCTTAGCTGAAATTTTGCTTCCTATTTAGGTATTTTTGGTTGAGTAATTCTTGTTTAATATAAGTTTGGTTTTTGGTCTTCCAAATGTTTCGGTTTTAATGCTGCTGATGAGAGGTAACTCCTTGAAATGCGTCGTATACAGCATAGTATAAATTTACTATATCTAATATTAGTATCTTTGGATTGTTATTTTTTAAGCAAGTTTAGACAACCTTCATAATTATTGCAAGAAATCTTCAAGTCAACACTGATAAAAATAAAATAATTATAGACTAACTAATCTTGAAATGCGGATACCTAACAATCTACAACGAGTTACCGAACAAGACATTATTTGTGTTTTTCGGTCACGAGTTGTATATCTTTGGTATTCAAATTTCAAGATTAGTTATTCTGTTTATTACATTGAAATATTCCATGTATTCATAAATTTTAACGAGAAAATACAAGGGATTATGTTTTTATATGATTACGACGGCTATTCATGTATTGTTACGTTACTTCCTAGAGTGAAATACTAGTTTCGATTTCACTGGGTGAATTATCGAATTTGATTTCACTCGGAAATCCCGATATTTCACCTTACTCAATGTAATAATAATTTTTAATAAGTCTGGAAAAGTTTTAAAAAATTCTACCTTTAAATATGAAGGTAAGATCATAGAATGCACTCATGAGTGTAAATATCTAGGAATTATTTTTAAACCTTCAACAGAACATCTATGCAACAAAGCACGTAAAGCAATATTTAGTATTAGGAAAGCACCCCACTTAAAACTTTTTGATTCATGTGTATAACCTATTTTATTATACACTAGTGAACTTTGGTCCTTGGATTTACTTAAAGGACAAATATTTTTCTTTCCCTCCTGTTAAATGAAATTTGCTAAATATCTTTTTAGGGTCAATAAAGGAGCAGTTAACTTTGCCGTGCTATCAGAATTAGGTATTACACCAATAGCTATAGACGCACTTAAACTCTCTATTAGTTTCTGGTACCATTTGATTAATGCAAATAATAGTAGCCTTATATACTTCTAATTTGAAGCTAAAAGCTAGTTACTGCTGCAAGGTTCAACAAATATTAATCAAAACCGGATTCAAACATGTATGGGACAATCAAAAGACCTTTTCTAAAAATAAATTCGTATTTGCTTTTCAAAGAAAACTCAAAGAAAATTATACAGCTTTCTGGGAGAGAGGATTATGTAATGATGAAAATAAACCAAACAAAAATAAATTAAGGACATATAGAGAACTTACAACAGAATATGGCCTGGAAAAATATTTATTAGTAAACTTGGAAAAAGAAAAGATTTCTATTTTTACAAAAAAATAGAATAAGTAATAGTAAATTGCTAATAGAACATGGCCGTTATCTGAATCTTCCACTGGACAAACGAACTTGTCCTCTTTGTAAATCTGATATTGAGGATGAATTTCATTTTATAATGAAATGTGTGGAATTAAGTCCAACCAGAAACAAACTTCTTTCTGAGTTAAACTCCATTGTCCCATCTTTTGTAAAATGTCCGAGAAGGATAAATTTCATTTTATACTTAGAAGTAACGATTATGATATCACAAAACTTTGTATTGAGAGAGTTAGTGAAATATATGACTTTAGAAAGAAAGTCAAATAACAGATAATTAAAATATGTAGGTAATATGGTTATATATATATTATATATTTCTTTACTTCCCCTTTCCATTTGATACGATTATCTGGGAAATAATCTCGAATATTTATATACAACCATAGTAATATCAATTGAAACATTCCTCAGCTGTGATAACAAGTTTGTAAGGTATTATATTGATATACATCTGTCTAATTATATTATATTTCCTGCGTATTTGTAATTTTATGATAATCCTATGTTGGATTTTAAATCAATAAAATTTTGCACTTTGAACTTTGAACTATGTATCCTGTAGTGTAAAATTTTAAAATTCTATCTTTCGAACATTACAATGTATTTATGAACCCTCCAACCAATTTTAAAATTTCTGACAAGCGGTCACCTTGGTGCAAATCTTATTGTGTATGTGTTTACCGTTCAACCTATTTAAACATTTCTAGCAAACGGTCCCCGTGTTTGTATTAATACTTGGGGCTTCGGTGGCCGAGTGGTCTAGGTAGTTCGTCATGACTACTAATGATCACTAGCCTGTCAACACTGAGGTTGTGAGTTCGAATCTCACCTGTGGCGGGGTGTGTTTGACTCCGATCTAAATTGACAAGGATTGCCAATTTTCCTACCGAAGGTCGGTGGTTCTCCCCGGGTATCGGGTTCCTCCACCAATAAAAACTGGCCGCCGCGAAATATCCAAATGTGCTGAAAACGGCGTAAAACCCAAACTAAATAAACAAATGTATTTATACTGTATTTGCTTTTAAAGTGTGTTTATGTACCGTCCACAGTAGTATTAGTATATATGCGGTTTTCAGTTATGATTTGCGGAGGATCATCCGGAAATGACGTCACAGGAAGTGACGTGACCGGAACCTGAAGTCACGTGACCGGAACCGGAAGTGGTTTGCGCCTTAAATGTATATCTGTGACATCTGTGGAAACCAGTTCAGGCGAAACTTCAACCTAGAGCGACACAAATAGAATGCACACGGTGAGGATTCAACAGACTATAGTAATTCAGTCTCAGACACCACAACAGAAGCCAATAACGAGGAATCGGAACAAAGTAGTGACCATGGATCCAACGAAGACTCCGAAGAGCAATGCGGACAGTCTCCATGGTATGTCATTTTGAATAGAACATTTCAAGTACATCAATCAGAATACTCACAGACAGTAAACGAACTAGTCGAAGACAAGGCACGCTTGGCAGCATATAGAGACATGTTTGCCTCATACAGAGATGAAATACGAAAGCATTACCTCGGACTGGTGTCCTGGCATCAAAACATGAATAAAGGCCCCGTACATAGAAAGATCAAGAAAACGGCTAAACGTTTGAGAGAAGAGGAAGACTAAGAATCAAAAGAATCATGGGAATAGGCCGTAGAAAAACGAAAGCATTACCTCGGACTGGTGTCCTGGCATCAAAACATGAATAAAGGCCCCGTACATAGAAAGATCAAGAAAACGGCTAAACGTTTGAGAGAAGAGGAAGACTAAGAATCAAAAGAATCATGGGAATAGGCCGTAGAAAAACGAAAAAATCTGCTTAACCGTGTATTGAACGACTACGACCCACCACTAGCTGAAGACAGCAATGACTATGTGACAGAGGAATTGGAACTAACATATTACACAGAAAAACACAAAAAACACAAAAAAGGTAAGGAGGGTAATGCAGTCTATATATGTTTATACATATATATAGCCAGTCACAAGCCTGGACAAATAAAGAGTGGCCTTAAAAAATAGGGAGGGTTAATCTTATGATAGCCTGTCACAAGCCTGGATAAATGCAGAGTGGAATTTCAAATGACCCGGATCTAAGGGTACTCTCGCACAGATCCAATCTTTGACTAACGACAATCGACCACCAGTAGCCGCAGCAGCAGCAGCAAAAAACCGAAATGAGCACGTGAGTATAGTTATGAGTAGCGATGAACAGCATAGAGCAAGAGAAAAACCGCGATGAGCAAGAGAAGAGCAGCGATGACGAACAGCAACAAGCAGCAGCAGCAGCAGCGAAAACAGCGACAATTAGCACCAAAAAACCGGAATGAGCACGCGAGTAACGTCATGAGTAGCGATGAACAGCAAAGAGCAGGAGAAAAACAGCGATGAGCAAGAGAAGAGCAGCGATGACGAACAGCAACAAGCAGCAGGAGCAGCAGTTGCAGCAGCAGCAGCAGCGAAAACAGCGACAAGTAGCACCAAAAAACCGAAATGAGCACGCGAGTAACGTCATGATTGGCAATGAACAGCAAAGAGCAAGGAGAAAAACAGCGATGAGCAAGAGAAGAGCAGCAATGACGAACAGCAACAAGCAGCAGCAGCAGCAGCAGCAGCAGCGAAAACAGCGACAAGTAGCACAAAAAAACCGAAATGAGCACGTGAGTAAAGTCATGAGTAGCGATGAGCAGCAAAAAGCAAGAGAAAAACAGCGATGAGCAAGAGAAGAGCAAGAGAAAAACAGCGATCAGCAACAAACACGAAGAGAAAAACAACGAAGAGCAGCAAAGACCAAGAGAAAAACAGCGATGAGCAAGAGAAGAGCAAGAGAAAAACAGCGATCAGCAACAAACACGAAGAGAAAAACAACGAAGAGCAGCAAAGACCAAGAGAAAAACAGGGATGAGCAGCAAAGAGCAAGAGAAAAACAGCGATGAGCAAGAGAAGAGCAAGAGAAGAACAGCAATGACGAAGAGCAACAAGCACAAGGAGCAGCAGCAGCAGCGAAAACCGTGACAAGTAGCTCCAAAAAAACTGAAATGAGCACGCGAGTAAGGTCATGAGTAGCGATGAACAGCGAAGAGCAGCGAAGAACAGCGAAGAGCGGCATGGAGCAAGAGAAGAGAAACGAAGTACATCATAGAGCAATGAAATGGACCGCCGTTGCTGAAGCGGTTGCTAAGGACACCCCTCCATTGATCTAATGGTGAGAGCATCACTTCGAAGTAAGGGGACATAATCCAATCCTACCTTTGGTCCTCACAGAAAACTCACCCGCAAATGAAAAGAGCGGGATAAGGGAAGATAATCCAATCACCTCTCTGTACTTCGATTACTCTGGGACTTCGACATAACAGTGAGAGTATCAGTCCCTAGATACTCGATGCGAGACCCTTACCCTATACAGACTGATGAAAGACCCAGAGACGATCGAGAAGCACGGGAAAAAGGGGAGATAATCAGTCAAGCATAGCACATCCGGGTCCTAGCACGTGGCAAACGTCACTTCCGTAAACAAATAATGGGTACTTTAAATTTCGGCCACGTCACTTCCTGTGACGTCACTTCCGGTTGACGTCATTTCCGGATGATCTTCCACGAGTCAAAACTGAAAACCGCATATATACTACTGGTCACCTTGTTGTCATTCATACTGTTTTGGCTTTGACTGTGCATTTACCGCCCAACCATTTTTTAATATTTCTAGTAATCGGCCAGCTTGTTGACAATCGGTGTATTTAAACACTTTTTCAGTAGCAAGGGGTATTTGCTAGAAGAATTGCCGTTTTTTCCCTCTGCCGTGATATTTGCGAAAATGAATTTGACCTTTTTACCCTCTGTCATGCATGGTATTTGTGAAAATGAATTTGTATTTTTTACCCTCGCGGGATATTCGGTGTAATTAAACAGACACGTAATGTATAAGAGGGGTATTTTAAAAATATACCAGTCTCGAAAAAATGTTTGTTCTCTTGACTGGTTTATTTTGCAAATACCCCGCTCACACCTGATATACATGACTGTATCTTTTTCAAATCTTACCCAACCTCAAAGATGTTCCGGTTGAAGCTGACCGAATCATGTTTCATGCACTAGTTAAACATATTCTCGTGAATAACCCTGATATCTTTTACATGGGTACTTGTACAAAATATTACAGCCATAAAAGATAAAATACCACTAGATCATCTCCGAGCTTGTTTGATAAACATAACTAGAAAAGATATATTTGAAGTTTTGTAAAAGTGTTTTAAATATGAAAAAATCAGTAACTAATTTTGTGAGACTTTTAAAATACTTTAAATATTAACCCCTTATTGAAGGAGGCATATCAAATATTGAAGAATACTGAACCATAACGAAGTAATCCCTGGTTTACATTATGCTAAAAATGTTGCTGAGGAATTTTAATATTGACATACACCCAATATTGAAAATATAATACTAAAAAGTTCGGAACCAACAATATTAAAGAAAGACTGGCTGGATTAGTTGTATATTGTACATGTTAACTTCACTTATATTCACAAGCTCTATCCGGTTTCGTTTTTTCGATTATGATATAGTACATAGTTGCTTCCCTTTGATAAACAATAAAGTGAGGGAACTTACTGCTCATGCTTTAATAATCTTGTTAGCTCACCTGGCTATGCCAGGGTGAGCTTTTGCCATCACTTTTCGTCCGTCGTCCGTCCGTCCGTCGTAAACTTTTCATTCAATTGGTTTGAAACTTAATAGGAATGATCTATGACATGTCCTCTACAAACGATCCTCAATTTATTTTGATCTGACATAAAACATGGCTGTTGTAGCTAAAAATAGAATATAGGGGTGGATGTGTTGTTTTTGGCTTATAACTTAAAAAAACCGTTACAGATATCAAAAATCTGACATGGGGTAAAATTGATCAGCATGACAAGATCTACCTGAAAGGAAATCCCAAAACCCATTTAGGAGTTATTGCCCTTTTTTGTCAAATTTTCAAAATTTTAACATTTTTGCATTTATCTCCAAAACTATTTGAGATGGAAGTGAAATGTAAATCGAAAAATGTTTGCCATGTTGAGATCTACCTACCCTGAAATTTTGAAGGGAATCCCAAATTCTATTTAGGAGTTATTGGTTTGTATAATTTGAGGTCGGGTTCTGTTACTTTTATTTAAGGTTCACCCTTATTCCTGGTCAATTTTATCAACTTCCTGCCAGGACTACCACCATCAGGGAACATATTTTAACATTAAACCTTATGAAAAATAAATCTTCAACAAATTTTCCCTGAACAATTGAATCAATTGCAATTTGGTCAAATAGTTGATTAATTATCCAATGAAAACCAGACTCCAGGTGAGCGATACAGGCTATGGTGAGCCTCTTGTTTTACTCTAACTGCTTCTTGATCCATGGGAAACCTTATGAAACGACGAGCATTTCTGCTAAGTCCCGTAGCTACTCTATGGACGCAGCGACTTACAGTTGCCTCCGACACCACCGAATCTCCGATAAGCCGAGAAAATGCACCCGTTACAAAATATCTCAGAGCAACCAACAGTTGAAGGAGAGGCGACACTGCTTGGCTTCTCTTCGTCATATTCTGTAGGTATGGGTGGATCAAATTCAAATAAAGAAGATACTGGCTGAATAAAACCGAAACCTTTCACGCAATTCCTTGTCTGACATTGAACGCATGTCGAATCTTGACCGAAAATTTTGATTTTGACGTCGACGCAGGCGTCTACATAATCTGTTAACTATGGCCATGTTGGAATTGAGATTACTCAGAAGCTATTTCAAATATTTGAGTAAAAAACTCAAATTTGAGGTGAGATTTTTTGCGTATTTCTTTAGTGAAAGCCATGTTGAGAAAATCTCAAAATTTGACATTGAGTTAGAGTTTGAAACTGAGTTTGAGTCTAAAACTCAATTTGAGATGTTTTGTGCAAACGAGGCCTGTACTCATAAGTGAACTATGTACCGTTCAGTCCATTTTAACATCTTTAGCAAGCGACCGTCCTATGTGTAATCACACTGTTTTACTTTTAAAGTATAACATTGTACCGTCCAACCAATTTCAACTTTTCATATTAGCGGTTACCTTGTTTGTAATGATACTAATATGGTTGTTTTATCCTGTAATCAAACCATATTCCGGTCTAACAACAGGGGTCGAATAAACTTGAGTCGTATTAGGTCAATGACCTAATAAAGTTTACTGGTACTTGTTTAGATAAAGAGTGCGGGTAGGGTAATCAATGTACACGATTATTTCATGACGCTATCCGCGTTTTCACGGATGCTGAATTTCAACTTCAAACGTAAAATTAAAGTATTTTACACATGTTTCTACGAAAGCATTGTAGTCATTGTCGGAAAATATGAAATTCATTTGGGCTCACTGCGAAACATGGGGAAAAGGCTCGCTTGAAAGCCCTACGCAAACTTTCTTGTATTGTTATGCAGTGTATATACTTGTCTAGTGTTCAAAGCCCTACGTAAAATTTCTAGTATTGTTATGAGTGCAATGTTGAAGGCCCTACATAAACTTTCTTGTATTTTTATGCAGTGTATATACATGTCTAGTGTTGAAGCCCCTACCTAAACTTTCTTGTATTGTAATGCAGTGTATGTATGTGTCCAGTGATAAAGGCCCTACGTAAACTTTCTTTTTATTGTAGTGCAGTGTATGTATGTGTCCTGTGATAAAGGCCCTACGTAAACTTTCTTGTATTGTAATGCAGTGTATGTATGTGTCCCGTGATAAAGGCCTTTCGTAAACTTTCTTGTATTGTTATGCAGTGTATGTACATGTCCAGTGTTGAAGGCCCTACGTAAACTTTCTTGTATTGTAATGCAGTGTATGTATGTGTCCAGTGATAAAGGCCCTACGTAAACTTTCTTGTATTGTAATGCAGTGTATGTATGTGTCCAGTGATAAAGGCCCTACGTAAACTTTCTTGTATTGTAATGCAGTGTATGTATGTGTCCAGTGATAAAGGCCTTTCGTAAACTTTCTTGTATTGTAATGCAGTGTATGTATGTGTCCAGTGATAAAGGCCCTACGTAAACTTTCTTTTTATTGTAGTGCAGTGTATGTATGTGTCCTGTGATAAAGGCCCTACGTAAACTTTCTTGTATTGTAATGCAGTGTATGTATGTGTCCAGTGATAAAGGCCCTACGTAAACTTTCTTGTATTGTAATGCAGTGTATGTATGTGTCCAGTGATAAAGGCCTTTCGTAAACTTTCTTGTATTGTAATGCAGTGTATGTATGTGTCCAGTGATAAAGGCCCTACGTAAACTTTCTTGTATTGTAATGCAGTGTATGTATGTGTCCAGTGATAAAGGCCTTTCGTGAACTTTCTTGTATTGTAATGCAGTGTATGTATGTGTCCAGTGATAAAGGCCCTACGTAAACTTTCTTGTATTGTAATGCAGTGTATGTATGTGTCCAGTGATAAAGGCCCTAAGTAAACTTTCTTGTATTGTAATGCAGTGTATGTATGTGTCCAGTGATAAAGGCCCTACGTAAACTTTCTTGTATTGTAATGCAGTGTATGTATGTGTCCAGTGATAAAGGCCCTACGTAAACTTTCTTGTATTGTAATGCAGTGTAAGTATGTGTCCAGTGATAAAGGCCTTTCGTAAACTTTCTTGTATTGTAATGCAGTGTATGTATGTGTCCAGTGATAAAGGCCCTACGTAAACTTTCTTGTATTGTAATGCAGTGTATGTATGTGTCCAGTGATAAAGGCCTTTCGTAAACTTTCTTGTATTGTTATGCAGTGTATGTACATGTCCAGTGTTGAAGGCCCTACGTAAACTTTCTTGTATTGTAATGCAGTGTATGTATGTGTCCAGTGATAAAGGCCCTACGTAAACTTTCTTGTATTGTAATGCAGTGTATGTATGTGTTCAGTGATAAAGGCCTTTCGTAAACTGTCTTCTATTGTTATGCAGTGTATGTACATTGGCAGTGATAAAAAAAGCCCTACGTAAACTTTCTTTTTTGTTATGAAGTGTATATCTACATACATTACATAACCTTTTTGCATTGTTCAAATTCCGTTTCAAAATTGAGGTCTAATAAATACTGTCATAATACGGCCGAGGATTGCCTAAATTTATGTATAAAAACATAAGGAACACATAAATATTTAAGTGCACATCATGATATAGTGTTAGATAACTTTGCATGAGATAAACTTCAGGCTGAAAATTTAAAAAGATTATTTATTGAATAAATGTTATTTGAAAATACATATAATTACAACATTTAAATATTTTAAATGGTAACACATAAGTATCGAGATGTGAAATTTCAGAAATGAAAATATTGTTTATTATTTGTGTTCATAAGTCCCGCATTGAAAAAATATTAAGCTTCCATTTAAACATTTTTTTTATTTATTATTATTGTTTTTGTTTTGTTTTGTTTTGTATAGCCTCAAAAAAATTGTTACAAAGAACCCCAGTTTTGGAGTCAGTCAATAAGGAAAATGTACATTTATTATATATTACAAAAACAAATATAAAATTAGATAACATGTCATAGATTATACAATTATTTATAGGATAACTAATTCAAGAATTTGAATATTCAAATTCTTGAATTAGTTATACTGTTGATTACATTGATAAAATAGACAAACAATGCTTCAAAAGTGTCATATTTTTCTTAGATCCCTTCCTGAATCTTTGACGTCACAAACGTCATTTGTTAGTAACGCCCTTGACGACGTTAAATAAAACCGATAAGTAAATGCCACTTTAGGGTGTTAACTGTCAATAATACGTAAAAGTGATTTCAATCACCTTTTTCAATTCGTTCACGAGTCTAACAATATTATATTCATTTATCATCTGCAAAGACCACGAGAGAGCAAATTACCTGTATAGAAATAGATATGCAAAAACAGAAAAAAATGTGTTCAATTTTTTGGTATACACTTGACACAAATTTGACGAAATTAAAAATAAAAATTGTTCGCTTGCTCCTAAAATTTTGTAAAAATTGGTTTTTATACCAATTTTTTTAAATATTTTATTTAAAACTAGTCATAAAGAAAAAAAAATAAATTTCGGTCGCTCGCACCTATTTTTGCCATGAAAAAATCCAGAGAACTAAACATCAATTTGATGTGGTCTAAACGAGAACAAATTGTTGAACACGTAAAGTAAAAACAATTTTTCAGACATATATCGTTTGATATGATGCTTCATGTACCTTACCTTTATACAATAGATTTCTTACCAATTTTTACCTCACTTAAAAGTCGCTTAACATGTTGATAAAAGTGTACAAGATAATATTTGAACCACTTTAACACAGAAAATTAAAAAAAAAACCGATATCATTAATAGATATTTAATCAAATAAATCTTACAGACAACAAGACCTAAAATGGGTAAAAATGCGTGTGTTTCGTCGTTATAAACAATCAATAAATGTCTTATTTCTTGGTATTCTTTTTTCCCGATATTCCAACTTAGCTCGTATAACAAACTTTTTCTATATAGATGTTGAAAATATATTTATAACAAAGTATTTCAAAGAATATGAATATATCTACAATAATCACATTACACATATAATCTTAAAGACAACACAAAAAAATGCGTTAAGATCTGAATCACTTGCAACTACATGTGCTTCGTCCTTACAAACAATCAATGACCACATGCAATGTTAAAATTGTTTTTCTGTGCAGCCAAAACAAAACTTGGTCAGTTCTGTCTGTCATTCTTACTGACAATTCTTCCTCTTGATCATCATGCTTGAAGATTCTACTTTATCATTCCAATACCCTAAATACCCTAAATAATTACCGTATTTATGAGCATAATTCAAGTTCGCTTAGTTGCAATGCCCCCACCAACCACCACCACACCATTCGTAACATTCTTCATTCCTTCTGTCATCGGTTGAGAACATCGTGTTGTTGTCGATATTGAGATAGTCTCCTAAACGGTAAAATAATTAATTATAAAAACATAAATACTTAGTCACCCAGATGTAATATTTTTTCTCGTCTACAATTCTATAGCGATGCTACCTCCATATGATTAAATTTACATTTGTGCATATCTACGTGTAGAATGCTTGATTAAATAGCATACATTAATTTTTCGATAATTAAACGGTTTAAATTCAGGAAATAGCGGTAAATATGCACCAATATGTTAGATTTTCTTTTTACAAAACAATAATTTTTAGGGAGCAACCATTTGATTTTTAAGGGGCGGCGATAGGGTCAAATTTGAAATAAATAGGCAGGACCAGGATTTTGGCAAAATAAAAAGGCAATACCACTTTATTTGTGAAAAAAAATACAACCCTGTGTCAATCACGAATTTCTTGGTTTAAATTAAAATAAAATTTAAGCCCCAATAGGGACCGAAAATAAATCCAGGACCAAAATTTTGACGACAAAAATTGGCAGGATCAAACATTTAATCGTACACCCCCCCCCCACGTAAAAATCAAATGGTTGCTCCCTTACATTCGTACTATCTTCAGTGCATGACAACCAAATGACAGGATTTCAACTATTTAAGAAGAAAACAATATTATGAATGAACTAACAGACTTAAAAAATATGTGTCAAAGATGTTGCGGTTAATTTTACTATTTGTATTTTGGAAGTTAAGACGCGGATTTGGAAGAAAATTCTGATGAAAGAAATCTCACGATTGAATTTCGCGGTGACCTTAAATGTTTATTTTGAAAATGATGCACACAAGCCCCTAAAAATTTCAAATATATAAAATGACTTACTTGACGCCCTACTCGATAATCAAATAGATGGAATCTTTTGTAAGTGTTAAAACTAATATATTTAAACTGAAATTGTTGTCCCCCTTTGAGGTTCCGAAATGTTTGTCACTTTATAACTACATTTTTTTTAAACCAAAAACAATGAAATGTTGAAATTGTAATATTCAGTGCTGAGCAAAGCAGCCAAATTAGATTAAAAGACCAAAATAGTTTTTTGAAAAATTGACAAACATAAATTTTATTCTATCACGTTCGAAACAAAGATCTTTCAACATATTTTTTTGTTCGATTAATGTAACTGCTATGCAAGTTTTAAATGAAACTAAATAATAATGCATAATAATGTGTAATACTATAATTTTGTAAATTACCAGCAGTTCCACTGTAACCTCCCACGTTGATGATGTAATTTGATTCCGAGTCCCCTATACTGAATTCGCTATACTGTGCATATGTATCTCCCATATCGTAGGTTTCAATATCAACTCTCAGTTTGTATGATCCATTAGACGTTAACAGATGAATCTGTATGTTTCCTGAATTACAATGCAAAGAAATACAAGAAAAAAGAAGAAACATTTTCATCATAAATATATCATTATTTGGCATCATTTCAACACATGAAGAGTTGATGTCAAGCAAATAAAAAACTAAATAAATACTTAACTAAAAATTATTATCTATTATCGATGGAGCTTGGTAAAACCTCTATCATTATTGTGTTCAACAGTAAAACACTTTACTTTGACGTAATTTTGCAGAGAAAATCAATATCCATAGTCCATTGTTTAATGTGTCATATTTGAGCACAAGAGTTCACTCCTGGTTTTTTATAGGAGTTCATGTTGTTCATTGTTTTTTTTTTTTTTTTTTAGTTTTCATTGTTTATTTCTTGTGGTTGTTCATTTGTTTTCCCGGTTTTTTTCTGTCTAGTGGATTGCGTTTTTTAAATTTGCTTCTTAAGTATATTTGTCCTCTTTACATTGAATCGTTATTACTCATATACATACCAAGCCAGAATTCTTTTATCAGATCACCGAACCCCACTTCATATTCTGTCCAAAGGCGCCAAAAATTTGTTGATCCATCCATTCTTCTTTGAAATACCTTGTAATAAATATATTTTCAACATGCATATAGAAACAGTTTTTTTATACGAACCAATATGGAATATCGGGGAAAATATAAAAACGAAGAAATAAGACTGTTGGTATATTATACTAGACCAAAAACCAAACAGTGCAATGACAAATAATATGCTGTTGGCGTAGCTAATGATGCGAGCAAGGCAATATTATCCCTTTCCAGAAACTCATTTCCGGTATCACGATTCTGACTCTAAAATAATAATTTTAAGCAAGTTATTTCCTTAGTTTTTTTACTTCCGGGGAACGAAACTTTTTCTAGCCTTAGTATTTAGCATAATATGGCTAACCCAATTAAACAAAGACTTTTCTAAATGACCCATATGTGGAAAATGTATATGCTCCTATGATTCCACTATATAAATTTAAATCTAGTAATGAGATTATTTGATTGGTCTAGAGCAGCCCACGTGACATGTAACAAATCATCGTGTCACCCTCTCGATTTTTTTACGCTTATGTTACAAATCAAAAGAAAATGTGAAACATTTCCGTGTGTTATTTCATGCTATTTCATGTTTGTTAATGTATTTTTTTCATTTCAGAAACTACACTAGGGATAGTGGACTAAATCATTAATTTCCCTTGCATTAGTGAAATATGAAAATTTGTTCACCCTCGGGAAACATGACTTTATACGGGTGAAGCCCTCGGAAAACATGACTTTAGTCGGGTGAACAAATCTTCATATTTCACTAATGCAAGGGAAATAAATGTATAATAAACACACAACCAAAGGGTTACAAAATATATAGCTCAGTTACCTTTAAAAAATGAGAGAACTTACCCTTAAGTCAAAATGTTGCAATTCGCATTCTAATATGCATCATAAGATGAAAGACGTTTGTAGGCTAATACATGAGAATATAACCCATACAATACTAGGACATCATACAAGAAGCCATTGAATGGGTCTTACATTGCTATAATTCATATACAAACGGGCTGTAAGATCTTCTGTGGTTAATTAAACGGTTGAACTAAGACACCCCCTCCCCCCAGGATCGATTAGAGAATATTTGTTCGATCATTGAGGTTGTCATTAGATGAGTACTTCCCACACATAAGGAGGCATTAAACTAGCAGTATAACGACAAACAAGTCATCAAATACTTACTGTCCATCCTCCGCCATCAGTTTCCATATCACAGTATACGTCAAAGGTCACACACGGTATTGGATAGATAGTGTACACTCCTGATTTGCTGCCTTTTGATAAATCACAGCAGTCCCTAATTTGTAGTGCTGTAGAAAGGTAGGATTATTTTTTATGATATTACATATATATATTTTAAATATATACATTGTTATTTTTTTTTTCTTTGATAACATTTTAGAAAAATGCTGTGGAATGCTGTGAGATTTTGCTATTGAATAAATCTTATCACCATCTATAACTGTCAGATTTTCTTGAAGTGTATGTCGATTTATATATTTTAATCATCTATATTATCTTACTGCTTATTTTCTGTGACATAAATGCTCTTATCCCTAAAGTTCTTGTGTTATAAAAACATTCAACAGTGTTTCAATTGTAAGCCCATATAAACCAGAGGCTTAGAGGGCTAAGCCTGTATCGCTCACCTGGCATGAAATCCATTTTTATTGATGTACGTCAAAGTGAGAAGTCACTTCTATCATTATGAAGCACAGCTGACAGAACAAATGACTGAAAAGACCAATGTCAGTCGTTTTTTAACTGCAAAGGACATTTTGTTTACTTTAAATGACTGCAAAAGTTTTAAAGTTGTAACAGATGCATTTTGTTCATGTCAATGGATTTTTAACTATTAAAACGTTTTTTTTTGAGTTGGTACAACGCAATCTTGCTATTTGCCTGGGTTGTGATAGACTGATAATGACTGCATCAGAGTTATACATGTTGTTGCAGACATATTTCGTTCAATCAAACATCATGAGGTGATCTGTTTAACTATTTGGGTGTTAAGATTCAAATAATTTAATTGAAAAAATAATCTATTATAAATAAAATAAACGCATGGAGAAAATTTATTTCCCTCAGGTTACTTAGAAAATATAAAAGTAATAAGTACCTATTTCGTGTGTATTTGACTTTTTAACTTAAATTATTTTGAAATAAAAATGTTCATCAAATATGAGTTGTTATGACAGTGTCCACCTCATAAATATAAATAGCAGACATTTTGCTGTAATTAGAACGGTGGGAGGTGTGAAGGTATCTCGCAGTTATTTAGATTATAATAATCAGTCATGGTCTAAGATGTGAGATGGGACAATTCCACCAAGGGTTCACATTTTCCAGTCAGAAACGAGGCTTGCCGAGTTTCTGATGATAGAAAGTATGAACCCGAGGGTGGAATTGTCCAGTCTCACATTTTTTACCATGACTGATTATTTTTCTCACATTTTTCGGTCGAATATTTAAAGAAATAAACATGGCCGCCATGACACGAAAATGCGCTCTATTAAACTAGACAACCTAGTGCAAAATAAGTTACATATTTGAAAAGATCGTATGCGTTTTGGTTTTGTACCAAAGGTACAAAACTTTAGAAAGACATCTTTTAGGTTGCGCTTCAGGGATTTTCAAATTGAAGCGATGTTAATTTCGACGTTGTCGTACCATTTATTCGAGGTTGTGTGTTTTCTGACGTTCTAGCATTGTGACGTGTGTTTTTTGCATTGTTACGTCAACGTAGGTCATGTGATGTGAGATGCATGAATCTCACACCGGTGTTTCACACGGAATATGACTGTCCCAAACACATAGAAATGTGAGAAAAACTTATATTGCAATGTAATAATATTTCCAGGTATACTTACATTGCGATGCAATGACCTTTCTATGTATACTTATATTGCAATGCAATTAAATTTCTAGGTATACGTATATTGCAATGTATGACATTTCTAGGTATACGTATATTGCAATGTATGACATTTCTAGGTATACGTATATTGCAATGTAACGACATTTCTAGGTATACGTATATTGCAATGTAATGAAATTTCTAGGTATACGTATATTGCAATGTAATGACATTTCTAGGTATACGTATATTGCAATATATGACTTTTCTATGTATACTTATATTGCAATGTAATTAAATTTCTAGGTATACGTATATTGCAATGTAATGACATTTCTAGGTATAGGTATATTGCAATGTAATGAAATTTCTAGGTATAGAATGCAATGAAAATTTAAAGATACATTCTTTAATGTGAATTTTGATGCACAAGAGAGTATAATTCTGCACAATAAATGCACTATACATACCGTTGTGTTTTCTGCGAGCAGTGCTGAAATCCTCCGATAACTCAGTCTTTACACTTTTACCAGCTGATTTATCGACAATGCAAGTCTTATTAAGTGGGTTGTAGCTACAGGCACAACATTCGTCGTCCATTTGGAAACATTTATTTACACATTCTATCTCTGAACGGGTCTGCAAGTTCTCAGTTGTATTTGGGTTTTCTGTAATTTTTTCCCCACCTTTAATATCGAATTGTCCTGTTTTGTATTGAGCGTTTACATGTAGAAAGCACAAAACAAAAATTACATGTTTCGTCCTCATTTTAAAAGGTCTTAGTCGGGGACATGACAAAATACTGTTTGGAAATGTTTTGACGTTACTTAAATACCTGTGTGTTGCTATATTTTTTTCATTCTCTGAAATAGATTCAACAATTGATTATTACGTAAAATGCCAAGTATAAACTGTTATAAATTGGTCACGCCTCTTTTAGATGTACGGCTGACGTGTTTTGTTTTGATGATGACGTTTTACTGTAATATTATTGGGCGTTGATTTCTATCAATATCTGATAGATACTATACGATGGCCTATTTTGCTGGAATGATTTGTTTTGTTTGAATAATTAAACGTTTAATTTAGATTTAGTTTAACTAGAATAAAATTAATGGAACTTACTAAGAATTTACTTATAACTCATGAAAAGATGACAATGACCAATAATTAGAACGTTTTTGTATAAAATTATTTGTTTTGAAAGGAGAAAACATAATAAAATGAGTGTAGGTTGCGCTAACACGGTGCTAGCATATGAGAGAAATATATAAAAATATTTTAAATAAATTTATTTGGTGTCCGTTAATCGTCCATGTGAATGATAAATATCATGTCGAGTCTACGAATGATTTTCAATCTTTGAAATAAATCTACTGGAATTTACAATAACAAAAAAGCTTTTTATAGTAATAGGCCCTGCCTGCCAATAAAATCTGTCTACTTTGCTCATGAGACTTTTATACTTTTTGTTGGTATCATAGATAGTCTATTAATACGTTGTACCTCTTAGTGGGTGAATATAAAGGTAGACGTATGGCAAGCCGTTTTACTATTTATTTGAATTTCAAGATATCTAATAAACTTTATAAGATATCTCATATAGTTTATAAGATATCTTTTATAGTGTATAAGATATCTCATATAATTTATAAGATATCTCATATAATTTATAAGATATCTCATATAATTTTCTTTATAAGATATCTTATAAATAATAAATTATATGAGATATCTTATAAACTATATCAGATATCTTATAAACTATATATCTTAAAAAGTATATAAAATATCTTAGTGGGTGCATCTAAAGGTAGACGTATGGCAAGCCGTTTTACTATTTATTCGAGCATATATACTTTTTAAGATATCTTACATAGTTTATAAGATATCTCATATAATTTATAAGATATCTCATATAATTTTCTTTAAAAGATATCTTACAAATTATATGATATCTTATAAACTATATCAGATATCTTATAAACTATGTAAGATATCTTAAAAAGTATATAAGATATCTTATAAACTTTAGAAGATATCTTATAAACTTTAAAAGATATCTTATAAACTTTAAAAGATATCTTATAAAGTATATAAGATATCTTATAAAGTTTATAAGATATCTTATATATTATATGAGATTTCTTGAAGTTAGAATACATAGTAAAGCGGCTTGCAATATAGACGCCATGAACAAGCGGAATTTAAAAAAATTATAATTTGTTTAATTTCTACTATTTCGATACTAGTGATAAATTTACTGTAACAGTTTCCAAAACACTGAGAATATATCCATCGTGCATAGTGTTGTTTTTAGATGGTTTTCGTTTCTTTAGACTTTTTGGACATTTTGGTACTGTATATTCTGAAATTATTGCGATGTTTTTATTATTGCGATAAATTATTATTGTAATCGCAATATTTAAATTCGGATTTTGGAATTTTTTTATATGAATGAAGAGTGATTTTTCTCAATATCGCAAAAAAAAATATCGCATTTTGGTCTAAAATGACAAAATCGCAATAATTTCTGAATTTACAGTATTTGAATCTTTTTTTCCTTTCTTTATTGATTTTGGTTTTTTATCGATTTAATTGGCGAAATTGGCTATATCGTGGTTGCCATTTTTCATTGGCAAAGAAGGGTGGACTATCCGGAGAGAACTAATTAACGATCTTCTACATGAAATTTGGCAACCATTCAATTAAAACCAGAGTCTAGCACACTGGATCTCTATGTGGCAGGAAATTTGGCAACCGTTTTCAATTAAGATTTATGTTTGCTTTTCTGATATATAAAAGTTCTAAAATAAAACCAAAGGGAGAGCCGAGTGTACAGGCGTACAATGAACAACCATATAGGCGTACAATGAACAACCATATATTCTTTAAGCAAAATGTAGTTTGAAGACATGTGCATGTGTTAATATAAGGGGGTTCTTTAAATGTACATTAAATATATAAGTAGTTTAAGCTGCATTTTAGAATCCGTAACACATTTTATACAGATAGAGTTTAATTTAAATTCCTTTATGGAAAATATCATTTTAACATCAGTATAATATCTATATTTAATGATTTAATTAGCAGTTATGTTATAATATGCTGACTAATGGTTCTTGTGACAGGATGTACGATTGTTTTGTTTGAAAATTAAAGTGGGTTTCACATGACTGATGTACACTTAATAAGCGCAAAACAGCAAAATACACGATAAATATTAATTGAAAATTCATCCAGGGAAATTATCACCCGAAATATGAGACTATTTGTTTTTATATTTAGCTATTTAAGGGGGTACCCAACACTTTGAATAAAATAGATTGTGCTCATTTAATTTTCATAACATTTTGATGAAATATTTACTTTGACCTGTTGACAAAAATATAAAATTTCAAGAAATTTGGACAAAACAATTTACGGGAATAATTTCATTGGATATATAGCAGTTTGACAAACACTAATTTTGATCATTGAGAAACTTGATTTCTCTTTACTAATGATATGTGATTAAAACGTTCAGCTGATTTTAAAGAGTTAACTCCCTTAGGTCTTCTGTACGCCCTTAATTAGCAGTTATGTTGGTTTGTTGATTTTAATAATGAGAAATATTTTAATAAGATATAATTGGTACCCTGGATTATTTATAATCATATTAAGTAGACTCCTTGTCTGCAGTAGGACTTCTAGGGCCGTATGCATAAAACTACTTAAATTGAGATTTTGCTCATCGTCGGAATCCCACGGCCGGTCGCGCTTACGCTTTGCTACACTTACCGAGCAAAGCGTAAGCGCGGCCGGCCGTTGGTTTCCGACGATAGATTTTGCTAACAAATGACTTAAGTAAACTCCGCCGAAATTGCCTAAGTACTATGCATAAAACAACTTAAGTTAAGAATTTGCTTAGCAAAATCTTAGTTTATTGAAACCCCGCCCACTCCACTTAAGTCATATGCATAAAACAACTTAAGGATAATGCTTAACATGCAACTTAAATCTAAGACACATATGGAGGTGTCTTAAGTCGTTTTAAAACCGATTAAATCATTTATCTGTGCGACTTAATGAATTTCAAAAACTTAAATACTTACAATACAATGAATTTTGTAATATTTTGAGAGAAAAATGTCTTTTAACCCCTTTTTCTCTTGGCGTGTGGCATATTTTTAAAAATAATTCTTATTTGCCTTATTCGTATACTACATACATGTACATGTATTTAAATTTTGTTAAAGTCTACTCGCTTAATATTTTTTTTATATATTTACACAGTGCTTACTATTATGACACGCACGAAATTAATGCGTTTAATGAATGATAATTGTTGCTCATCACTTACTTCCTTTAAAAAGCAGTAAAATTAAACATCACTCGATACCGTATATGATTGAAGAAAGAAAGGAACGGATTTTTAGAGATTGCACAAATACCATAGATATCTATCACGATTCTGAGGTTAAGAGACTAACAAAAGTTACAACATAGAGAAAAGTGTGGCAAGCCGTTTTACTATTTATTCTAACTTCAAGATATCCAATAAACCTTATAAGATATCTTTGGCACATTTTTAGGTGTGATGGAAATTTTACATTTAATGCATAATGCATAAATATATTAACTATTTAGATAAAATTTAGCAACAGCACAAGTTTTAAGGTATCCGGACCATAAATGACCACGTGATTATTCAAAAGTTCCCGGATGTTCCATATAACGCAATTGAAATGACCTCGGTAATTATCGGCAAACTTCGGAAATGCTAATATAACTAACTTATTTTTACAGACTCTGCATATAAGCAACAAAGTGTGTTTCAACTTGAGAAATATATATATACAAAATTCCAGCTTTAAATTGTTTTTTTTTCAGTCATTCACGGTGAAAAAGAGATACAATTTTCGATCATGATCTATTATGGTCCGGATACCTTAACATAGACATGATAGGTATAGATCGATGTGCACAGTATTCTCCCATTTATTTCATATATTTCCATGCAAACAGGGAGAACTGGAATACAATTTTGATTCCAAATATTTTAATGAAAATTTACACTGCAGTATTCTCTATCACAATTCTCATACACCGTATGTTTAAAACCCTAAAAATATAGTCAGATCAAAGAAAATAAATAGTTGGCATGTGTATTGATACATGTATGATTTTCTTCATACTTTTAGGCATGGGATATATGTATAGCAACATCCGACACTTCTGTAATAATAGCTGCAAACGACATAGTTTTGACAAGTATCAATCATCTCAGGGGATGCATCCTCATTGTCGAGGATCATCTCAAGCGTAGGATCCTCAATGTTCCACATTTTGATCCCACTTGTCTCGATATCTTTTACACATTCCTCTAACAAGCAATTCAGTATGAATTTGTCTTCTTCTTGTTCATAACCTATTAATTGGCAGATGCGTGTTTTCTCTGAAGGGGATGTCTCAATCAATAAGTAAAGATATATGTATAGTTTCTCAACCATATATTCTTTAAGCAAATGAAGTTTAGAATTTGAAGACATTTGTATGTGTTAATATAAGGGGGTTCTTTAAATGTACATTGTGCCCACTCAAAAATAAACATATAAGTAGTTTAAGCTGCACTTTAGAATACGTAACACATTTTATACAGATAGAGTTTAATTTAAATTCCTTTATGGAAAATATCATTTTAATATCAGTATAATATCTATATTTAATGATTTAATTAGCAGTTATGTTATAATATGTTGACTAATGGTTCTTGCGACAGGATGTACGATTGTTGTGTTTGAAAATAAAAGTGGGTTTGACATTTTTGATGTACGCTTAATCAAAGCTAAACAGCAAAATACACGATAAATATTAATTGAAAATTCCTCCAGGGAAATTATCACTTGAAATATCAGAATATTTTTGTTTATATTTAGCTATTTAATTAGCAGTTACATTGGTTTGTTTATTATAATAATGAGAAATATTTTAATTAGATATAATTGGTACCCTGGATTATTTATAATCTTACCAAGTAGACGTCTTTTCTGCAGTAGTTATGTTATAATATGGCCGCATGCATAAAACAACTTAAGTTCAGATTTTGTTCATGGTCGGAAACCCACGGCCAGTCGCGCTTACGCTTTGCTACACTTACCGAGCAAATTGTACGCGGTCGGCCGTTGGTTTCCGACGATGGATTTTGCTAACAAATGACTTAAGTAAACTCCGTCCAAATTGACTTAGTAGTGTGCATGAAACAACTTCAGAATTTGCTTAGCCCTACTTAAGTCATATGCATAAAACAACTTAGTTAAGAAAATGCTTAACGTGGTACTTAAGTCGTTTCAAAACCGATGAAATCATTTATCAGTTTGATTTCTATGAATTTCAAAAACTTAAATACTTACAATACAAGCAAGTCATATGAATTTTGTAATATTGTGAGAGAAAAAATATCCTTTTAACCCCCTTTTCTCTTGGCGTATGTCATATTTTTAAAAATAATTCTTATTTGGCTTATTCGTATACTACATACATGTACATGTATTTAAATTTTGTCAAAGTCTCACGTTCAATATTTTTTATATATTTACACAGTGCTTACTATTATGACACGCACAAAATTAATGCGTTAAATGAATGATAATTGTAGCTCATCAGTTACTTCCTTTAAAAAGCAGTAATATTAAACATCACTCGATACCGTTTATGACTGAAGAAAGAAAGGAACGGATTTTTAGAAACTGCACAAATTCCATAGATATCTATCACGATTCTGAGATAAAGAGACTAACAAAAAGTTACAACATAGATAAAAGTGTGGGAAGCCATTTTACAATTTATTCCAACTTCAGGATATCTAATAAACCATATAAGATATCTCATATAGTTTATAAGATATCTCATATAATTTATAAGATATCTCGTATAATTTTTTTTCTAAAATATCTTATAAATTATATGAGATATCTTATAAACTATATGAGACATCTTATAAACTATATAAGATATCTTATAAAAATTACATTATATAAGATATCTAATAAATTATATGAGATATCTTTATACTTTATAAAATATCTTCTAAAGTTTATAAGATATTTTATAACTTTTATTAGATGTCCTATACAGTATATAAGACATCTCATAAGGTTTATAAGATATCTTATAAGGTTTATTAGATATCCTATACAGTATATAAGACATCTCATAAGGTTTATAAGATATCTTATATAGTTTATTAGATATCTTATACAAAATATAATATATCTTATATAAAAAAATTTATGAGATATCTTATATACTTTATAAGATATCTTATAAACTTTAGAAGATATAACGTTTATAAGATATCTTATGAAAACTAGATTATATAAGATATCTTATATATTATATGAGATATCTTGAAGTTAGAATAAATAGTAAAACGGCTTGCCATAGAAAAGTGCTATAAAAAATCGTATCCGCACACAATGTAAAAATCAATGTACTGAAGTACTGTTTACTCGGGTGGCCACATGATCTGATGGCTGATGAATTAATGATAATGATTTAAACCTAACTGTATATATGGTACAAACTGTTTGACAGGGAGATATGTTTCACCTGTATCCAATTTTGCTTGTATAATTTAAATGTTGAAATAAAAAGGCATTTCTTAAACATGTGAATAATGCAACACTGCCAAATGTTGACTGTTCCCCATAGACTTTCACAACATGTACAGTATAGTGAAGATTCATAGTCACTAGAATATAACTGAAAGGGCCAAGCCAAAAAATTGCCATGCGAATGCTAATTCAACTGCGTACCAAATTCATTGGCTGTCTATATGTGGTTTCCCATTAACTGATGTAATCACCAACTATCAACAAATTGATGATGTTGTCGTACGAAACAGCACATCGTTATGACTTTTGTAAGGCAAGGCAAACACCATAGTGATATAGCACTTTAGACAGCTTCCTGTTGTGTTTACTGTTTATGTCCTTAATATAGTAAAAGGGTGATATTTTGTACAATGTCGATTTCACGTTGGCTTACTTCTTTCACAATCAGAGGTTCATTTAGGGATTAGAAATAAGTTTGAAATTTGTGTTACCATTTAAATGGTATCAATTTGAGTTACATTATAAAAACAATATTATGTCAATGTCAGTAAAATATAAACCTTTTTTTAATTCGGCACGAAACCGTAGAAGGGCAAACCTCGCCCTTCCCAAGTTTCTTGGGTTCATACAAAAATGTTTATATTTTTCTGACATTGACCTAAATGTTACCCAACTTGGCAACAATGTAAATATAGTTACACCCAACTTGGCAACAATGTATATATAGCTGCTGCACCCAACTTGCCAACAATGTATAGTTGCACCCAACTTGGCAACAATGTATATAGCTGCACCCTACTTGGCAACTAGGTACATAGAGCTACACCAAGCATGGCAATATTTAGAACAATCTTGAAAGACGAGGGTATATTATAAATATATATCTGTTTTTACTTTTGTAACTATTACCATCTTTTCTCCTATTGTTTGTTATCTAATATATGTCTTTTGCTCATAATATAGTAACAGATTTTATCCATCATAAACTTGGGTAAATTGCTAGAAATGTTTTTTGCAGAATTAATAACTTGATAATTCTTGTAATTATTATTCATTTGAGGTCTTCTTTGACATTTGTGGATCTGTTTATTTGACTGCTTCCTGTTGTGTTTACTGTTTATGTCCTTAATATAGTAAAAGGGTGATATTTTGTACAATGTCGATTTCACGTTGGCTTGCTTCTTTCACAATCAGAGGGGTTCATTCCCGTTTTGCCAACTTTTTGAATTTTTAGGTATTACAGGTAAAAAATGAAAGTTGTATAGATGAGATCAAAGGTAATTAGGAACAAAGGATTCTTGATTAGGGCTTGGGTTGGATGACAAAGGTAATAATGGACTGAAAATTATTCCAGGAACATATTTCTTAAGTATATAAGTATATTATGCACTACTGACATTTGCGAATTGTATCTCTAGTATTTTTTTAAGGATTTTTGGGTGATTTTTAAAAAAAATATATTTTGTTTCAAGTGTTTATCTTGATACAGACATTTATTGTAACTAGATAACATATTTGTTATAATTATTTTTTATTTCTTGTTGTTAAGTGACCAATTTCATTTTCATAAATGTGCATCAAATGTTGTTCTATATTCTGTAAGTTCACTGTTGTATCTTCATCCGAGTTTGAGTAGGTGGGAAACAGCGTCTGTGTACTGGTTGAGGAGTAGTGGTTCCATTTCGCTGGTTCTCTGTCAACCCACTGTTCTGTAACATAGTCGTTGAAACTGGTGGTCTTTGCGTCGTTGGTTTGGTAGTCGTCGTGTGCATTGAACCATACTTCTACTTGTTGAGGAGGTACCAAAGGTAGTGCGGAAGCTCTTCTTACGTGCTGGGTTAGTTCGTTGTTGTTCTTGTACTGTTCTGTGAGTCCCAGGGTCTGTACCTTTTTCAATATGCGTTGACAGAAGTGAAACAAACATCGTTTGAGTGTGGCTGTGGGAAATTCTGTCTCTGCTGCATTGCGTGCTGCTGATTCGAAGTCCATAAAGATAGTAGTTGGGTTGAGTGTTGTGTTGTTGTCAGTTGCAGCTGCTTTCAAAGTAGTGAAGAGTCGTTGGTACGTGGTCTGGCATTTGTTAGGCAGAAAAGTGGGTACATTTCGTTGTCGATGAGAGCGTGGATAGTGTACAGTTGCTTGAATTCTACTGGGATGGCATAGAAGGTTCCATCGGCGAATATAGCATCGGCGTTGCTGAGGTGTCGAAGGTTGTCTGAAGTTACTCATAGCCACACTTTCTCAAGTTTCCTCACAATTTCATAAAAAATGTGTTTTTTTTTCTTTCTTTTTTAATTTAATTTTACAGAAGATAACTGTAAAAAAAAATACCCTTAAATCACATTTAAACTTTCAAAAATATTTTATAAATGTAATACTATTATAATTCACCAAATATTTGCTTCAATTCATTTTAAAATAATTTCAATATATATATTTGAATCAAATCCTAACAATTTCCCCCATATTACTGTTCTATTTACATATAATGTTAATCCCAACAGGAACAAATTTTCAGTCACAATTTAAGATGACACCTAATAATTACTAAATAAACAGCCCACTAATTAACTACAATCTAAAGTTGGCTAAACGGGAATATTGTATTATACCTGATATTCAAAAGTTGGCAAAACGGGAAGACACCATCAGAGGTTCATTTAGGGATTAGAAATAAGTTTGAAATTTGTGTTAACATTTAAATGGTATCAATTTGAGTTACATTATAAAAACAATATTATGTCAATGTCAGCAAAATATAAAATTTTTTTATTCGGCACGAAACCGTAGAAGGGCAAACCTCGCCCTTCCCAAGTTTCTTGTTTATATTTTTCTAACATTGACCTAAATGTTACCCAACTTGGCAACAATGTAAATATAGTTACACCCAACTTGGCAACAATGTATATAGCTGCTGCAGCCAACTTGCCAACAATGTATAGTTGCACCCAACTTGGCAACAATGTATATAGCTGCACCCTACCTGGCAACTAGGTACATAGAGCTACACCAAGCATGGCAATATTTAGAACAATCTTGAAAGACGAGGGTATATTATAAATATATATCTGTTTTTACTTTTGTAACTATTACCATCTTTTCTCCTATTGTTTGTTATCTAATATATGTCTTTTGCTCATAATATAGTAACAGATTTTATCCATCATAAACTTGGGTAAATTGCTAGAAATGTTTTTTGCAGAATTAATAACTTGATAATTCTTGTAATTATTATTCATTTGAGGTCTTCTTTGACATTTGTGGATCTGTTTATTTGACTGCTTCCTGTTGTGTTTACTGTTTATGTCCTTAATATAGTAAAAGGGTGATATTTTGTACAATGTCGATTTCACGTTGGCTTGCTTCTTTCACAATCAGAGGGGTTCATTCCCGTTTTGCCAACTTTTTGAATTTTTAGGTATTACAGGTAAAAAATGAAAGTTGTATAGATGAGATCAAAGGTAATTAGGAACAAAGGATTCTTGATTAGGGCTTGGGTTGGATGACAAAGGTAATAATGGACTGAAAATTATTCCAGGAACATATTTCTTAAGTATATAAGTATATTATGCACTACTGACATTTGCGAATTGTATCTCTAGTATTTTTTTAAGGATTTTTGGGTGATTTTTAAAAAAAATATATTTTGTTTCAAGTGTTTATCTTGATACAGACATTTATTGTAACTAGATAACATATTTGTTATAATTATTTTTTATTTCTTGTTGTTAAGTG
This sequence comes from Mytilisepta virgata, assembly GCA_028015205.1. Classification (NCBI taxonomy): domain Eukaryota; kingdom Metazoa; phylum Mollusca; class Bivalvia; order Mytilida; family Mytilidae; genus Mytilisepta; species Mytilisepta virgata. The sequence continues at coordinate 9,107,481 of CM051508.1, read as the reverse complement.
ACCAATTTCATTTTCATAAATGTGCATCAAATGTTGTTCTATATTCTGTAAGTTCACTGTTGTATCTTCATCCGAGTTTGAGTAGGTGGGAAACAGCGTCTGTGTACTGGTTGAGGAGTAGTGGTTCCATTTCGCTGGTTCTCTGTCAACCCACTGTTCTGTAACATAGTCGTTGAAACTGGTGGTCTTTGCGTCGTTGGTTTGGTAGTCGTCGTGTGCATTGAACCATACTTCTACTTGTTGAGGAGGTACCAAAGGTAGTGCGGAAGCTCTTCTTACGTGCTGGGTTAGTTCGTTGTTGTTCTTGTACTGTTCTGTGAGTCCCAGGGTCTGTACCTTTTTCAATATGCGTTGACAGAAGTGAAACAAACATCGTTTGAGTGTGGCTGTGGGAAATTCTGTCTCTGCTGCATTGCGTGCTGCTGATTCGAAGTCCATAAAGATAGTAGTTGGGTTGAGTGTTGTGTTGTTGTCAGTTGCAGCTGCTTTCAAAGTAGTGAAGAGTCGTTGGTACGTGGTCTGGCATTTGTTAGGCAGAAAAGTGGGTACATTTCGTTGTCGATGAGAGCGTGGATAGTGTACAGTTGCTTGAATTCTACTGGGATGGCATAGAAGGTTCCATCGGCGAATATAGCATCGGCGTTGCTGAGGTGTCGAAGGTTGTCTGAAGTTACTCATAGCCACACTTTCTCAAGTTTCCTCACAATTTCATAAAAAATGTGTTTTTTTCTCTTTCTTTTTTAATTTAATTTTACAGAAGATAACTGTAAAAAAATACCCTTAAATCACATTTAAACTTTCAAAAATATTTTATAAATGTAATACTATTATAATTCACCAAATATTTGCTTCAATTCATTTTAAAATAATTTCAATATATATATTTGAATCAAATCCTAACAATTTCCCCCATATTACTGTTCTATTTACATATAATGTTAATCCCAACAGGAACAAATTTTCAGTCACAATTTAAGATGACACCTAATAATTACTAAATAAACAGCCCACTAATTAACTACAATCTAAAGTTGGCTAAACGGGAATATTGTATTATACCTGATATTCAAAAGTTGGCAAAACGGGAAGACACCATCAGAGGTTCATTTAGGGATTAGAAATAAGTTTGAAATTTGTGTTACCATTTAAATGGTATCAATTTGAGTTACATTATAAAAACAATATTATGTCAATGTCAGCAAAATATAAAATTTTTTTATTCGGCACGAAACCGTAGAAGGGCAAACCTCGCCCTTCCCAAGTTTCTTGTTTATATTTTTCTAACATTGACCTAAATGTTACCCAACTTGGCAACAATGTAAATATAGTTACACCCAACTTGGCAACAATGTAAATATAGTTACACCCAACTTGGCAACAATGTATATAGCTGCTGCACCCAACTTGCCAACAATGTATATAGCTGCACCCTATTTGGCAACTAGGTATATAGAGCTACACCAAGCATGGCAATATTTAGAAGACGAGGGTACTGTGGATTCATTAATATTCGTTGTATACCAATTTTCGTGGTTTTCGTGGGTCCCAGTAAACCACGAATTTAAATATCCAACGAAAAATAATATTTTTACTCTTGTTTAAATGCACTAAAGTTTGAAACCACGGAGGTTTGAACAATTGCCTTTTTACAGCATGTACTTGAATTCTGACTTATCTTAGATTCTAAGGCTAAAAAAAAAAAAACCAATAGTCTTAAAACGGAATTTGTTTATTGGCGAATATAGGCCACGGCTCACAGAAAAGGGCTGCCGGCCAAAATGGCAATATGGCACGCCCAAACATTATCATTAGCATTAACATTAACATTATCATTATCATTATCATTACTGTTCATAATCATGATTAAACATTAACATTATTGTTCATTATCATTATCATTACTGTTCATTATCATTATGAAGACGATTTAACATTATGGATCTAAATTACTGGCCCTGGGAAACAGTAGCTCAGTAAACGGATAAAATCGTCCAATAAGTATAACTGTTGATGTTGTGTCGCTACCTTTAACGCAAACAAGACGAATTCACATTGGTATATATGTAGTCTGAAGTAATTCTGTTGAGCCGTGACGAGTTCTATATCTTCTACTAGCAATAACGATACATGGAGTGATCTGAAAATATACAGCAAACAGCAGCAGTAAACTGAACACAAATTATACATTTTACAGTGGTGGGAGGGAGGGATTTTAAATCTTGTTCGAGTTTCTTACGGTTTTCTCCTCCGAAAGAAAAGGCGTCTGTTCTCACCAAACGACAATTCAGAAAGGGCGAGGACGTCACTTTTACGTGACCTTGTTTTGTGTGATCACGTGTGTTTCCGACGTTTCCAGAAAATCGATCAGTAATTGAATAACACAATTGTTTAAAGCGAGGTAACTCGCAATAAATATCATGACTTCACTAAGATAACCTGATTTATTCTATATTCGAATAAATCTATAATATGATGAGTCAGCTATATCCACAGAGGATACAGTGTTTCATGTAATTTTGTCTTTGGTAACATAATTTTCTTTAAAAAGATTTTGACTGTCTAAATTGTCGCGGAATTCACTTCCGGTTTTTTTTTTATTCAAAAATTCAAAACAAATCTTAATCCTAAGTAGACCTAAACAATACAGACTTTCTCCTACATTACAGTAAAAACATCTTGTCAAAAGATAATAAAGCAGAAATTATTGATCGTAATCGGATTCAAAATATGTATGTATATTCCCCCGAGGTATTTGGTGACAAGTGATTGCAATTTTGTCAATATATATTTCACACCTGTTTAACCTAATGAGTAAATAATTACGGATTTTGTTAATCTTGTTAAATTCATTACAAGCTTTAATTGTTCCGTTACAAATTTAAAGAATCTGTTTGTTAGACTTTTGATTAATGAGCGCTTTAAATCAGTACTTAACTGTACAATATCAAGTCTGATCGGCACGTTTTGTCGCAGTATTTTCATGATATCTGATGTGCCAAGCCATGAATTTAAGTATTTCAACAACTTTATATATTTTTTTCTAAGCCAGCAATCCACGAATTTAGGTATCCCACGAAATGCCTTTTTTCCTCTATCCACGAAAATTGGTGTCCACGAAAATAAATGAATCCACAGTATATTATAAATATATATCTGTTTTTACTTTTGTAACTATTACCATCTTTTCTCCTATTGTTTTTTATCTAATATATGTCTTTTGCTCATAATATAGTAACAGTTTTTATCAATCATAAACTTGGGTAAATTGCTAGAAAAGTTTTTTGCAGAATTAATAACTTGATAATTCTTGTAATTATTATTCATTTGAGGTCTTCTTTGACATTTGTGGATCTGTTTATTTGACTTTATATCAAAGTATTCCCTCTATGTTTTTGACAATATATGATGTTCTGACTTTACATAGAACAACTTATGTAAACAGTTTAAATTCATAATCGAAATACATGTAGTATGAATTTTCCTTATGATGAACTATATTGATGTGATACACATTTTTTTATCATAGTAGTCTGCTCTTTTGACGAGAGCCGAATGCCGCTTTGGCGCATTTTTAGGTGTGATGGAAATTTTACATTTAATGCATAATGCATAAATATATTAACTATTTAGATAAAATATAGCAAGAGCACAAGTTTTAACATAGACATGATAGGTATAGATCAATGTGCACAGTATTCTCCCATTTATTTCATATATTTCAATGCAAACAGGGATAATTGGAATACAATTTTGATTCCAAATATTTTAATAAAAATTTACACTGCAGTATTCTCAATCACAATTCTCATACACCGTATGTTTAAAACCCTAAAAATATAGTCAGATCAAAGAAAATAAATAGTTGGCATGTGTATTGATACATGTATGTTTTTCTTCATAGTTTTAGCCATTGGAAATATGTTTAGCAACACCCGACACTTCTGTAATAATAGCTGCAAACGACACAGTTTTCTCAAGTATCAATCATCTCTGGGGATGCATCCTCATTGTCGAGGATCATCTCGAGCGTAGCATCCTCATTGTTCCACATTTGGATCCCACTTGTCTTGATATCTTTTACACATTCCTCTAACAAGCAATTCCATATGAATTTGTCTTCTTCTTGTTCATAACGTATTAATTGGCAGATGTGTGTTTTCTCTGTAGAGGATGTCTCAATCTATAAGTAAAGATATATGTATAGTTTCTAAACTAGAAATATTCCTGGTGAAATTAAGATAAAAATATGGTCAATTTATGTTCGCCTAATTATGTTCGGCTTATACATGTACCTAATTATTGCTTTCAAATTGTCACATTACAAATTACACATGTACCTAATTATTGCTTTCAAATTGTCAATACTCAACTTTGCTCTAATATATAGCACTTCTCATTCATATATATATGTAGTGTAGAATCAATACAATATATCAAGGTTAAAATTCTCTGTGAAATTATCAAGGCTCAATATTACTCTAACATTATATAGCACTAATCATCTAAGTCATGTTTGTCTCAATATAGTTTAGCATGCCCATATTATATTATTGCTCTAATATAAGGCTTGCGTTTGCTCAAAATATATCACTGGTCATCTTCTCAGACATATGTGCTCAATTTAGTTAGGCTTGAAATGCTCAAGTAAACATCATTATTGAACTACATTATAAAAGATTAATTATGAGTTAGCTTATTTATCCGTACTATATATATATAATTCTCGGTACAAAACATGTTGATATATAAAAACATATCATTATAAATATATGAGTTGATAAAGAAATCTATTTTACACTAGATAATGTCAGCGTATTCCCACAAAATAAAAAAGGAGTAATTTCGTGTTAAAACCAATCCGGAGTACGACTGGTTTCTCACTCTTCGGAGTGAGCCAACCTAGTTCCTAGTGGAAGTTGATCAGCTTGCCGGTTAAGATTCAGGGCGATAGCTATACTACGGATAGCCATCCTTGTAATTATAACTCAAATTGAAGATCGTTATATAATGTGAACCTTTGGAATATAAGAATGCAAACATTGTTACATTTGTGTAGAAACTATTAAAAAGTCCTTTTTCTGATACCCTTCTTCGTGGAACGTCTTGCACATTTGCATTATAATATGAACCTTTATTTCGTAAACTTTAGCAATAAAGCGACACCTTTTTACAGAATAAAAATAAATTATCAGAAAATTACTCCATCTCGTTTATCACTTAATTGGTAAAAAATATTAACACAATAAAAACATGGTTTAAAATAAGACATCTTCCATGGTAATATATGTTGTACATAACAACTAAATTCATCAATGAATAGTTAAATAGGGACACGTGTAAGCAATCCAAATATATGTTTGACAAAGACCTTTCAAAATTCCTAGTGATATATCGTTTATACGTCTTACAGTTTCATATTCCGCCAAAAGTGACAATTATTTCACTGCTTATATTAGAGTAAAGTCAAGAAATACCAAAGGGATATTCGAAGGAGAGAAAAATCGTAACAACTGACAAACTCCCGAGAACAACGAAGACAAGACCAAAACAATACATGCACTACAATTAAAAACTAAAAACGTATGAACAACATGGACCCCACCAAAAAACCGGGGTTAGACTCAGGTGCTCCGGAAGAGTAAGCAGTCTCTGCTTCCTGCAGGACACCCGCCATGCTGCTCATGTCAAATCCGGTATGAGGAAGGGATAATATCAATGAAACAGATCCATTTTCATTTGGGAAACGGTTTTTTTTCAAACCAAATCATGATGACGTCCATAAAACTTTAATAAGGATGACTGCAACTTAGGAGCAACATACCCCTGGTTGAGTAACATTTCTGTCAGGATCCGGGCTCTGTCCAGGAAGTTATTGTATATGTCGCAAGCTATGGAATAACTTATGAGTTGTGAAATATACACTCCATAAGCCCGCGCTTCTGGAATGTTGCCGCTCAAAAACGGGAAGTTGATGATTGGAAAGTCAAGTCATCCCGTTTGTCGTTAAGTTGTGTATTCAGCCTTCCTCTGGTGTCAATTTTGAGGCGAAGGTCAAGATAAGATACAGACTTGGCAGTGTCTGTGGCATCCTTAATTTCGATGTTATTGTAATATTCATGTATTGTTTTGGTCTTGTCTTCGTTGTTCTCCGGGGTTTGTCAGTTGTTTCGATTTTTCCTCCTATGAATATCCCTTCGGTATTTCCTGACTTTACTGCTCGTACGTTCGTACAAAATGGAAATTGATTATCAGTTATTTTGTGATGAAAAACCTACTGCAGGAATCACAGTTGCATTTAACAAAAAAAAGAAAGGTATAAAAGTTAATATTTACCTCTTTAAGGGGCTATCAAAAGTTTAATTTAGTGCTCATACAGTTTTTAATGTAGTAAATAAAGAAGAAGAAAAACGATTTCTTTGAAAGATTCTGTAAACAAATCCCACGATTTAGGGCTCACAATTTATTCAATAACATATAATGCTTTCATGAAGTATAAAAGTATAATGTGTATATCTTCTATCGATTATTTGTTTCTTTGTTAACGAACATTACATTTTACTGGACTTAAAATTAGTAACATAGCGAGTATATTACATGAGGAAGATTCCGTTCAGTCGATATGAGTTCACCCTCAGTTGTTTGTGAAGTCCAATATTATTCGTCGGAGGAAAGGAAGGGTCAACAATGACATGCAACGCAACAGACACAACCCCGGACAAAATAACATAAAAGGGCACAAAACACAAACATAAACACAACAGACAGTCAGGATAGTCTGACTTGGTACAGACACTCGACAGTGATGGGGTTAAACTTGGTTTGTGGGTACCCAAACAGCCTCCTTATCTATCCTGACACTCTGGTATGTAAAACATACTAAAATGTCAAACCCGTATGATTACCAACAAAGCGAACAGAAGCATTTGGTTGAACGGTACATTACATTTAGTTGAACGGTACATTATTTAAACTAAACTACCATGTGCAATACAAGGAATGAACCCTTAGTATTTCTATTATTTTTGAATTTTGCTAAATACTGGTAATTTCTGTAACAAATCTATGAATAATCATGTCAGACAAGTCGGACGACTTGGTTGGCGAATACTCTCGGGGACCTAGGGTCCACCAGTAGAGGCATCATCCCAGGAGTTTCAAAATAACAATCCAAAGATACTAATATTAGATATAGTCAATTTATACTATGCTGTATACGACGCATTTCAAGGAGTTACCTCTCATCAGCAGCATTAAAATCGAAACATTTGGAAGACCAAAAACCAAACTTATATTAAACAAGAAGTACTCAACCAAAAATACCGAAATAGGAAGCCAAATATAAGCTAAGGAGATCTTCAATGTACAATACAAGGAATGAACCCTTAGTACATGTATTTCTATTATTTATTAATAAAGTAAAAATTAATTTAACCTAGTTTTCATTCAATGATTTCTACAACAGAGAAAAGGATCTCTGTTTCATAAACAGTGTCGAAAAATAATCAATTAACTGAAAATATTATGCAAATTTTGATCATTATTTTGGCTGGTATAGATGTATTTAGACTTTTTTTCTTTCAATGTAAGTATGATGATCAAAATTTCATGGCCTTCTGTTTCCAAAATAATAAATAGATAAAAAATATAATGCGGACCATGTGATTCTTAATGAGATATTTAAGAGAAAATCAATTTTTAAATGTTTTAAGGGGTTTTCCTTGTGACGTATTATGACGTCAAAATGTGCAATCGTAGCAGCGTTATTAAATTCGATGCAATCGTATCGTGTTCACTCCTGCTAACACAATACCTTGGGTTGTAATACTGTTTTTAGCCAGGTTTGTGCTCCATAGAAATGGAATAATCTAATTTTTAACGTAAGTTTTTCACGAAGTTTGAACATAGTCATCTCAAACATTCAAAAGACACCCTTGCAAGGGTGTGGGCTGTCATTGACTCTCATTGGCATTTATTGGTGGAAGAGATGGCAGCAAATTATATACTGTCTGCAGCATTGATATATTTTGGACAATGTAGTATAAACATTTTTTCAGTTTCAACTTCTGACGGACAAAATTTACAAAAGCGTTGGTCGCGGGGAGTACCATTGTATCGACCTGTCTCTTATATTGAGGGAGTGTGCACTAATTCTGGTTTTTGTAAGAATGGATCTATGTTTTTTATTGTAAAGAGGAAATTCTAAGTAGCATTGTAATTTCAATGTGTTAAGAATGTTGCTAAACAAAGATAACAATTATAAAAAGAAATTCCATAGTGCCTAAATAGAGTAACATATTTCATGTATCTATAGGTCTGTTTTTTTGTTAATTGGTATATGACAGGGTATATATTTTTAATAAACAAAATATATGAAAAGGGTGGGGTACTTGATTTCTTAGCTGTTCATCCCTAAGAAAGACAGATTGAACTAGGCCACCCCCCCCTCCGAGCCCCGAAACGTCCTACCTTCCTGCCTCTAGTTGTTTCAGACTTGTAATAGATTCAGATTAAGTATGCTAATTCGATATGTGCGCATAAAAAGTGCGCGCAAATCTAGGTGTGTAATTTTCGAAAAATGGCTTAAACATAGTTTTGACGAGAAAGGCTTGCCATACAATCAATAGTAAATTGCATGGGTTTAACGTAACATTTTGTTAAACAACACTAAAACGGAGGAGAAATGAAAGTTTTGTGTTGTTCCGGGAAAGGGGTGCGGATTGGGGGTTAGGTACTCGCCTTGATCACTTGTACACAGGCTCGATATTGAAATTAGTTCTCCCCCAAGAATAACATTTTTCTTCTGACACCACAAAATATCAGCTTTATGGTAATCGCCACAACCAAACAATAAAGTTTGACTCCGATTTGAAGGTCGACTTTTTTGGATATCTTATCAAATCAGATGTTTTTTACCCAATATCATACAGAAGTATATACTAGGTCTTTTAGGTAAAAAAAAGTTTAGTTGATATAGAGGAAGCCTTAATGGAGTTTAAACAGAACTAAAATAAATAAATAAATTTGAATTTATCGAATACATTGATAAGTTAGGGACGAGATCAAAAGTTCAAAGTAGGATAAAAAACTTAATTCAAATAGTTAGGGGGGGGGGGGGTAAACATCGCTGCAAGTTTTGTTATCCGACATCGATTTTCGGATTGAAGAATACAGATTCAAGTGATGTCCAAGTCAATATACAGAACAAACATAATGTAGCGTCCCTGGCGACGCTACAGCTGAGGTAAACAACAAATATGATTTACCTAGGTTAATGTCTCATGTACTTCGATCCCAGATAGAATAAGATATGAAAATGACGACCCAAGTAATGAGCGATGTAACCAAAGTCTCGTAAAAGTGATTGAATAAATCTGGATAAAATTAACTATTTATTAAACATATAGCATGCAACAAACAATTTAACATAGTTCATTATCTATTAATTATTTATATTACTTTGCAAGCAGTACGGAGGGGTTAGCTCTGGTCAAGCGTTTCTTATAAAGTATGATAATATATATATGATAATTTGTAATATTCTATTTTCTATGTTGCTTTGCTAGTGAGTCGTTCGAATATTAATTGTGAAATACGGTATATTTTTCTTGAAGTTATAAAATAATTCAGCGCTCGGATCGCCTACTTAAAATATTACGTTCAAGGTATGGGACTGTAAGGACTCTCTAGCGAGTCGTCCGTAAGTTTTCAAACGCATAAGCGTGACGTGAAGGATTCTTAAGTTGAGTTGTTAATAAAGAAGTGAAGACTTCACTGTATGCATGTAATATCAGATATAAAAGACTCTCTGACGAGTCGTTGAACGTAAAAGACGTTCAATGTAAAAGACTCTCTGATGAGTCGTTAAAAGATGCAAATATGATTGAAATATTAATTCAACAACGAAGTTGTCTATACTCTATTTCAGTGAGCGACTCTTTAGCGAGTCATGAATTCTTTATATATATACTAACCTTGAAATCCCGTAATTAAAAAGACTTCAGGCAATTGGAGTCGCTTTATATAGATGTGACTTGGACGTCAAATACTGTTTTTATTTTAGAGCCTACTGAGTATGCTCGGGAGTCGGATCACGACTAAAGTGAGATAGAAAATCTTCCCCTTTTATATCATTGGACGACTCACTTTCCATATTGACGTCATTTACGTTTAACGACAATCAAATCCAACTTACGGCAGTTGTGAAAATATGTCCGAAATGAAGATTTGTGTTTGTGACTCACTCAAAATATTGGAATTACTAGTATATCAAAGCATATACGATTCAAAAACGGATAATATAAATGATCTGCCACCTATGAATTATTATCATGTAGATTTTGAGGATCGAAAAAGAAATAGAAATTAGTAAAACGGTAAGTTGAATGACGACTCAATTTCTGAGGATCATTTAGAAAATGACGTTTTTCTTTAAAAAAATCAATGAATAATTAAAAGTTGTATTCTATACTTAAGATATCACTAGTAAATTGATATTTCAGTAATATTTTCCGGCTAAGAGGGATTATTTATGTAAAAAAATTACAAAAATAGCACGTTTTCATCAAAGGAGAAAACACTACGTTAAATGTAAGCAAAATGGAGACAACTTAACCATGCTACCATTCCGCTAAGTATTCCTGATATGGGTACATACATCATGTACAAATTATGATAAATACATATTAAATTTGACCTCACATTTGCTTAACCATAAACACAAATGCATAAATTCTAAAAGTGAAAGTAGTCAGTCTATTAATAGACGACGTCACATTGTAAACAAACTTGCAAGTCATAGCTAAACTGATGCCTCTTAGAATAATGAGTACTATAGACAATAATACACCAAAAATAATAGTTCCTGCCTAGAGTTACAGACCGTAAAAGAATTGGAACATAATGCACTGGCATAACCGTTACAATACATTGTTGAGGAAAAACAGGACCCATGATACAAAAAGTATACTCTCAAAGCATATGCCCATATTGGTCAATCAATTTTTCCCAAATTAAGTTAAGGAGGGGGTGGAGGGGTCAGTGAAAAAACTATGTGAATTAAGTTTTTTTTATCCTACATTGAACTTTTGATCTCGTCCCTTAAAGAGGAAAAATCGGTAAATTGTATTATGCTACATATACATACTTTAATAAAAAGAGAAGTTTTGTCCGCTCGGGTGTGCATGTCACTCGTACTTTATCAACTGGTACCATTGATAGCTCGTACCTTTGACAACTCATATCTTTGACAGCTCTTAACTTTAACAGCTCTTACCGTTGACATCTCATACCTTTGACAGCTCTTAACTTTGACAGCTCTTACCTTTTAAATCTCATAACTTTGACAGCTCTTACCTCTTAAATCTCATACCTTGGACAGCTCATACATTTGACAGACCTTATATTACCTTTGACAGATCATACCTTTAAATTATAAATAATTACAGGTCTTGTATGTTCATTTGAATCCATAATTTTTACTGGAAGACTCTTGTTACGTGATTCGGGAAAGTGATGTTTTTTAACACAATTAAAGTCAATATCTTGTTTGTACGTGTTTCCATGACGACGTTGTTATGCTGTCATGCAGCGGAGTAATATTTCGAGTCAGTACGGAGAATATTTTAAAACTACAGTCTTTTTTTTAATTGCCAAATATAAAATGTAATTATAAGAATGAAATGCATCATTTCAGTAGTTTTATATGGTTGTAAAATCCTTAAACGGGTGCACATTTTTAATATGAAGCGCTTCCGCGATTTACAAGAAATGTTTTTCGATCAAGGCTTTTACAACCCAGTAATACTACAAATTCTTAATACATATTATAATATGAATATTTATAATGTCTCAAACAGTTTCAGAGAGTTGCTAGAATTGTCAATCTAATCAAAATTAAATCTACTAATTTCTTCTTTCAGTCATTGCATGTAGATCTAACAACACTCCATATTACTTTCTGTTTCTGTACAGGTGAAATACAAACATAATGAAGTCTTATTTTCCCTCCCGAAAATTCTTGGATTTTGGATAGTTTAAAGTGAATTTGGAGCATACTTTTTCGTAAATTGTGAATATAGCTAAAGCTAAATTTAAATCTAAATCTAACTTTAACTTTGAACTTGTCCAGCTCCATTTTATTAGAATATTTTTTATATTTGACAATTAAGTTAAAGTATTATCATTGTGACCATGGCCTGTCATTTGCCCGCTGGTCTTTTTTGATAATTAAAACTGTTCACTTTCGAATTACCAAAGTTGGACTTTGTACCGTAGTAAAAAGGTGTATAAACAACATAGTAAATTTACCTGCTGACCTGTTGACACTTTTGAGACAGCCAATCAGAGCTCGAAAATGTCTATGAATGAAACCGCAGCGTAGAAAGATCGTAGAGTCAACACATGATGAAACATTAGACATAAAGGGAATGCTCACTATGATTTTCCAGATAGTTACAAACACTGATACCAGAATAAAAAAGGTTGAGACTAGTATTGAGAAACAAATTGGAGAATTAAATCACGCAGTTAAGGCTGTTTTTAATAGAGTTACTAAGTTAGAACATCAGACAGGAGACCTCCATAAGAAATTCATACAGTGCGAGATAAGCTCTGAAGGTGTAAGCAATCTGTTCGATAAAACCGACAACCAGATTAAACTCAATACAAGGAACATCGTTCACCAAGATTTAAGAATTAAAAAAATAGAGGACAGTTTAAAAGATTCGAACGGTAAAACCGAGCATTTAATTCTACGAATTCGTGCCCTAGAACTGCAAATCAACTCCAACAGTAATACTTCATGCCACAGCCCATCTTCCAAAGACGTAAAAGAACTCCAGGCATCTGTGATCGATTTACAATGTCGGTCTATGAAAAACAATTTAATTTTTACAAATTTGGCAGAACAACCAACAGAGAATGTAGAGACAAAGTTGCGTGCTTTTATTTTTGAACAGCTTGGATTAGAGCACCACATCGAGATATGCAACGTCCATCGTTTTGGCAAGAGATATAACAACAGACCGCGACCGATAGTGGCAAGATTTATATACCATAGAGACTTGCGTACGGTATTAGAACAAGCCACATGGTCAAAGGACACACCATATGGAATCAACGAGCAGTTTCAGAAGGCCATAGAGGAAAAGCGCCGTAAAGTCTACCCGATATTAAAGAGTGAAGCGGTTTTAGTGAGAGACAAAGTCTTTATTGAAGGTACGCAGTACATTGCAGCAGAAACTGTAGAGGAATCACCTGGAAATAGGCTTGGCTATCGTGATTCTCTTATGACAACTCCGAAGCAACCAAACAGACCATACAAGAGACAAAGCCGTTCCGATACGTCTCCGCTAGTGACGGACAAATCTTACTAGAATAGCTATGGGGCACATTCAAAATACTATGATATATTAAGTAATACACCACATACTGATGCATGTTTTGACTTTTATTCATTTAAAGATCTCAGTATTGAATGCACATATGAATCATGTATTTGTCGTCTTAGTGTATACGAATATCTAGAAACAGTTGAAAATGAAACCCTTTATTATGAAGAAGTATTTCAATTTTATAGTAAAGAAGGTTCACATTTGCAGTCAATTAACAGAAAATAAAATAACTTTGATGTAAACACTACTAGCGTTGAAAAGAGAAGATAGGTATTCTTTTTCAATCTCTTTTTACGATGAGGTTTTCGACCACTCTTTGATTGTTTGATTGTTGAAAATGAGCAGGATTATTTTAATTGTCTCGCCGAATTCTATGAAATAACTAGTGTAAAAATAGCTTGTTTAAACTGCTGTGGTGTTAAAAGAAGACTACAATACCCAGAATGTGGTAATATGATAAAAAAAACTACGATATTGCATGTTTCGTTGAAAGTAAAACCGATGACATAGATGTACTTGAAATGCCGGAACTTATCTTTAAAATGCAAAATAGAGTAAACGTGTGATCTAGAAGATCAGGGGGTATAGTCCTTGCTTACAAAAATAGTTTGGATAAATACATAGAAATCCTTGAAACTAAAAGTAAATTCATACTTTGGTTTAAATGTAATGGTAAAATATTTCATACAAATCAACCAGTCATATTTGATATAGTTTATATACCTCCTGAATATTCAAAATATTCAATTGAAGACGCCTTTACAGAGATTGAACAGGAATATATCTTTATCAAATCAAACTAACTATGTGTGTATGTTGGGAGATTTTAATGGAAGGTGTGGCACCGACAATGAATTCTTTATTTTTGAAGATAATGTACATGTTGATAATGTTAGTGATTTTGTGGAAAACCATGTTCATGTATTGGAAAATCTAGGATTACCTATTAATAGGACAAGTAGGGATTCCACCAAAAATAGATACGGAAATCTAGGGTTACCTATTAATAGAACAAGTAAGGATTCTACCAATAATAGATACGGATATTTATTATTAAATTTTTGCAGAGGCAATGTCATGTTTATTGTAAACGTTAGGATAGGAAAAGATACAGGAATCGGTGACTTTACTTGTATGAATACAAGTGCTGTGGATTACTGTATAACCACACTGGATTTATTTAAAATCGTAAAGGACTTCGAAATCCTCGAGTTTAGTAAGCTTTTTTCCGATGTGCATTTTACATTGCACATATCATTTACCACAAATACAAGACGCAATAAGGGTGTGTTAAACAAACTTGAAATTCCAAAGAGTTATAAAGATAAAACAATTAAAAAATGGGATCGTCAGAAAAATGCCATTTTTCAAAATAATATAAAATTAGAAACTAAATTTGTCTCAATACACCACCCGAGAAAATTTTGTTGAAATTCAACCACGCGTTTCCTTCACAGGGTTCATTGAAAATGGGCATTTAAGGGGTACCTTCATTCCATGAGATGACACACGTTAAAGAATATTACTACCTCTCATAGGACATATTTTTGATAAAAAATAGTTATAATTGTTGAACTGAAGAACAGGGATATAATATTAATCAAAAATGAAATTCATTCTTTATATGCAAATTCAAAGGTAAAAAGTACCAGACATGTTAGGAATTTCGTTCATTTTCAGTTGCCTCATTAAATATTCAAACACTACCGTAAAAAAGATTCTGTCGTTTAATTCTTACAAAAAACTGTGAAAACAAATATCACATAATATGTGTGTTATATGACAAAAAATTATGAAATTTTAACCACAAGTTTCACAAAATACTCGACCAATTTTGATATTAAGACATTGAAAAAAATGAAGATTTTCCCATAATACTATTTGAAGCTGCGTTATCATTCATTATATGTAGTTTATATATGCTATACAACAAAACATGGTTACTAGTATATGATTTAAGGCAGAAAATATCTCTAATACATTCGATTCATCAATTAAATGCTATTTTAAATAATCCTTAAAATGTCAGGAGTGTGACATTTTATGTGTGATGGACTATTATTGCTACAGTATAAGACTAACAGGATAATGTGATATTAGCAACCACGCACTGAGATGAGGACGAGATAAGCACACACTACAAACACACACTTCTAAAAAAATGGGGTAATTCTAGATTACATATTACGAATTTATGGGTCGAGTAGAAAATTCTAGTAAGGATTAATGAAATTATTGCAAATATTGACTCAGCATTTTCTTCATTTCGAGCGGCTTTTTCATCACCTTAATCAAATGTCGGATCGAATACCATGCAAATATCTGTCAAGAATTTTATACTGGAATAATGTTTGAACTTTGATAATTGAACGAACCAGTACTAGCAAAGACTAGAGCTTAGGGGCATTATAACTAGATCCTAATCCCAGAGTACTGTGTGTCTCATATACGTCGGCAATTTGAATTCTACATAAAATACTCTAGACCTCACTATTATTCTGTACTTTTAATATAACAATTCGGTATGTCTTAATCTTTAACATGGATCAAACTATCGGAGACGTACATGTAACTTCCACATATTCTACAACGTCAAACTTGTCTGTGGTGACGTCATATATGATGCAAATATCAGTGGAATGCACACGAAAATCGGGAAATCAGATATCGTTAACCCTTTCAGTGCCACGAGAAATTCACATAACTTTTCGTCCAGTGCCAAGCCTTTTTTTACAGCCGATTGTCCAGTGACGTTAACAATAGCGCAACTTCAGCCTCCATAATGGGGTAAAATAAGGGAATATTGATTCTGAATATGGAAAAAATTAGAGATTTTAATCTCATGGAATATTCCTTAATGCACCTATTTATATAAGATCGGCGCATTTCGTAGATTTCAACTCAGAAGTTGTGATCAAGGTATCATTTTGAACTGATTAGATATTTTCCGTAATGATATATATTGAATTTGTCTACGGATGAAAAAAAATTTAAAAGGACAGTTTCGCGATAAAACAGTTGATCGGACTCGCACCAAATTACAAGAAGGAGAATATATAAATGATGAACTCTGCGTAACCTTTTTTGCTGTGTCATTGTGGATGGTGGGTGTTGCATTCAGCGCATAGCTTCTTATCCGTTCATTTTTGTCGAGCCTGCGACTATTGTCGCGGAAGCGAGACATGGCGATCCTACATTCCGTCGTCATCGAAGCTTCTTCATCATCCATAAATAAAGTGGAGAAAAATTATGTACATTCAACTATTACACTGAAAATATAGACACCAGCGAAAGCAGGCGAGACATTGGGTTCCGTGGAACCCTTCCAATTTTTTCAGATTAGTAGACAAAAGTGGCTACAATTAAAAAAAGTTTTGTTATTGAAGAATACAATTTGCGTTTCTAAAGTTAAGTCAATTTTCTGGTCCTTCGAATCCCGTTCCGGTCCGAACAAGCTGAGCATTCCAGTTGTCTACCGTTTGGAATTGTATGGAGCTTAATTCTTACAAATTATCTTCATTGCGTGGCCTGTCGGGTTAATATTTTTGATATAATATATAGGTATACGTATCTATCACCATTCTATGGAGAATGTTAAATACAATTTTTTCCATAATTTCATTGTTTTTCGGTCACTTTGATAATGACAACATCGTATCTGACCACCCATGTTCTTATTGCAGAAGTTTTGAATTTTCTGTTTATTGTTCCCATCTTGACTGACTTTGCAAGAGATGAAATACCCACAGGCTTTCTACGAGCTCGTTCGCAAAAGCTGCACATTAAAATGGAACCTTGTCTCACATAGACGAATTTACCAGCCCTAATTGGTGGATTTTTTTTATCATCAACGGCATATGTTTTCCCGAATTGTTCCACTGAATATTATTATACCTCAGTATGTTTTTTCTATATAAAAAATACGACTATAATTTTACTATTTTGACTGTTTCTAAACTTGAAACTATTAACTGATCAATAATTTCCATTTCTATTGACCGGTCAATAGTTTCCACTACTATTGACCGGTAAATAGTTCTGGAATTTATTGACCGGTAAAATGTTTTTCGGTATGATAAAACACTTACTGACTGGGAATAGTGTGTTTATTACCCACTCGATACCAACTATCACCCTCGGCTACGCCTCGGTCCAATAGTTAGTACCTCGGAGACGATAAATTTACTATTCCCCTCATACCCAGTCAATAAGTATAGAATGTGTTTCGGGTGAATAGTTGCCGCGCCAAATCAAAGGACGTAAGAAAGCTGGATCTGCACATTCTAAGGGATAGTCAATCGTTATTTCCGTATAACGAACAAGGCAAATCTTATTAAGTGTACATCGTACTGGATCTTTTATATTATTCAAACAACCATACAAGACGTGCGAATCGTATATGAAGAAGGGGGGTGTATTTATTTCATGTACAAAGTACAGGGCGTGCATTATTTTCCGTTCAGAAAAATATTAAACAAAACTTTTTATTAGTTAATTATGTACTTTTACAAAATTGGTATGTTTTAATTCGCAAGCCATCAATTTTTTTTCAGCATAAGTTCATGTGAAAATTACGAAACGCTTTTTATTTCAATCATAAAATAGTATTTTCCTTACTTCGAACTGGGACCACCTCTAAATATGACCCTCATTGTAAGGCACTGAAACTGGACGCAGCAAACACACGCAAAAAGATACTGACTGGCAAAACTTTTTACCAATAAATAATCTATTATTATATATTATTTTTCATTTGTATTACAATTCGTATTTTTTATTATTATTAAAAAAAATAATCAAACACATTTCAATGTTCAATATATCCACTTAAACATTTTGACCAAATGTCCACTGTTACGGCTAGAAATCACCTTTAAATTGTAGCCAACAAAAGTCACAAATCAATAATAAAATTTAACAAGATTTATTATACACAAGTTTACAAGAAATATTATACAAAATTAAATGTCAACTTAACTGTTTAAAATATATATGTCCGATCCTTTGTCTTTTCTTTATCCGGAATTCTTCTCGTCACTGTTGCGGAAATCCATACAGAATATTATGTCCAATCAGTCACAATCTAGTTGTGTGTAACGTAAATAAAAGTGTGTCAAACAAATTGTTTATAGAGGATTTACTAATAGAACTGGAAAAGAATTCAATAGGTTTTTCTTTGGGAAATATTTATGTTGGCACTCCAACGTGTGCAGACGACATTGCTTTCATAGAATCTGACAACAGAAATCTACAAATTATGTTGAATGTCCTGGACAGATATGCAAAACAACATCATTATAAAATTCATCCCACAAAAACTAAAATAATAGAATGTGGCAAAAAGGTCAACGAAACTGAATGGTCTTTAGGTGCTAATATTATACCGACAGCGGAGGAAGCAATCCACTTAGGGCTCATACGTTCAGCAAAAAATGAGGGAACTAGAAACGTTGAAGAACGAATCAAACTTGCCCGACGTACGCTGTATGCATTGATGGGAACTGGCTTACATGGAACAAATGGACTTGATCCGGTTACTTCGTACAAAATATACAGGACATTTGTGCTACCTAGGCTAATTTATGGACTAGAAGTCTTGCCGTTGAATAAAACCCAAATCAATCAACTAGAGAAATTCCATAGGAAAACAATAAGATGCATACAATCCTTACCCCAGAGGACAGCCATTTCTGCCATATATCTGCTACTTGGGGCATTACCTTTGGAAGGTGAACTACACAGGAAACAACTCTCATTCCTACATAACCTTCTTAACTGTGAAAATGAAAAGGTCAAGGAATTTGTGATAAGACAAACATCTACCAACTTCGACAACAAGTCCAGCTTTTTCTACAAGATAATATCTGTACTGAACAAATATGGACTACCTGCTCTACATGAAATGATTGAAAAAACTCCCACGAAAGATGCTTGGAAAAAGATCTGCAATGACAGGATAAAGGAATATTGGACACAGGTGATGGTTGACGACGCAGAATCAAAATCGACATTAAAATTACTAAATACAACTCAGATAGAAATTGGAAAAAATCATCGGGTATGGAATATTAAAATTAGAACCAAAATTGAAGTGAGGAAATCAGCTATAAAGGCCAAAATACTGAGTGGAACATTTACACTGCAAACCGATAACTACAGATTTAATAGATTCAATACATCTCCAACTTGTCAACTGTGCCATTCAGCAGACGAAACATTAGAACATTTTGTTACAAGATGTCCTCGACTCTTTGACACCCGGGAAGAACCATTTATTAACTTCAAAAACACTGTTATTCAAAACACGGCAAAAGGCACATGGGAGAACGTGTTTAATGATGAACATTCTATTACGAAACTGGTTGTAGATTGTGGTAATTACTTTGACCTGTTCAAAAATAATAATATACTATGCATGATCGAGGAGCTGTCTAGAGACATGTGTTATAAACTTTACATAAAAAGGCTGCAGATACTAAATGAGCATAAGTTACCGACAGTTCGACTCCCAAAAACGTTTTAAGCAAGTTTTTACCTTTTAGTGACAGTGTGAATTATTTTATACGCCGTGTAAATAAGTCCTAGTCCTGTAAATAGTGACTTTTAAATTAGTGAACCTGTTTTATCTACATGGACTTTCCATGGTGTTCCTGTACAAAGGAAGCTTATACATAGAAGAAGAAGTCAATCCAACATCTGAGAACACAAGTAAGTTAATGTCTGATCTCATCTGAAAAGTCTAACTTTCGTGTCTGTATATATAGTTATCACGGAAATCTATAGAAGACTGTAGAAGAGAAACTTCTAGAATACGGTAGAAGTTTGAATTACACATCGTATACTATGATCATCCAAGAATTATTACGTAAGTCAAATTGAAAGTTCTAATCATTCCATCAGTATCTATTATTGTTCCAGTGATTTCTAAACTGCACAGTTATAACATTATTTGGTATACACATACCTTGTCATTGGTAGAGATAAATCATACTTTGTTAAAAACCACTCTAAATCTAACAAAAAATATACAGAGGACGAAATTTTCCTGATGATTGAATTTTTGGTCGACAACATATTTGTTCAATTTGGTGGACGTGTTTTCCAACAGACAATTGGCATTCCTATGGGTACTAATTGTGCGCCACTACTGGCCGACTTGTTCCTTTACTCATATGAGGCAGACTTCTTAAGGAAAAACAGAAAAAAATAGCCTGTACCTTTAATTTCAGCTTCCGCTACATAGATGATGTCTTATATTCTCATTATTTAGTAATAGTAATTCTTTACTTATGTGTTTTAAGTAAAGTTGAATTATTAATTACTTTTAGTAATATTAATAAAGATTTTTTTAATGTTTTTTTCAGACTTACAGCCTATGACAAAAATCAGAATTTTCAGGATGAAATTGTCCATGTTCCAGAGCCACTAGAAATTGACTGGCTTGCCAAGGATTAAGGCAGCTTAAAAGAGAACACAGAACAATCATGCCAAAGCTTTCGAAAGAGCAAATAGAGGCTTATTTTTTGTACAGAATGGCTGGTAGGTTTATGAAAAAAATCAGTTTGAATTCTTTATTAACACCTGTATGATTTGTTGCAAATACCAGTGGATTAGGGTTGGTAGGGTTACAAGATAAAAATCCTGATCTTGGTTATAACTTTATTTTTTTGTTCACAAATATGATGAGTCGGAGGAGAAAATAAAACTAAAAGTTGAAAAGGTTTATCTAATTTTGTTTAAAAGAAACAGTGTCAGCTCTTCCCAATAACAGAAAATAACAAAAATACTGCCTTATTGTCTTTGTAGAGGACAAAGAGTATTCAAAGGGTTTAAAATCAATATCAAAGGGTCAGCTGATGTATGAAAGTCACAGAGTGTTGGCCTGCTTAGTATTGGTGTTGGATACTGCAATTTTTCTTAGTGGTGTTGTTGGAGCAGCCATGAAGAAAAAGGTACATATTACTGAAATTAGATGCACTTTCCTTTAAATACACACATACATATATATAAATAAAAGGAAAGAGATAAGGTATAAGTGTCAATGATACCACACTCCATCTCCAATATGATGTTTTATCACTGAACATTTAAAGGTAAATATGCAAAATCCAGCAGTGCAGAGTGCAATATGACTAAATATAATGTCACGTGATTCATTATCTTGGCCAATGGAATGATTAATAGGCTATTGAAAGTATATCAAAATGTAATAACTTAAATCACCAGTTTTATACATTTTCAAATTTTTCATATGTTTGAAAGCAGCAATTGTGCTTATAGATAGAAATACTGTTGAAACTCAGGTAACTTACAACTACAAAATCAAACTCGAAAAGAAATCTTGTGACCCAGTGAACACATTGTGAATACCCTTCTAGAAGGGGCCTCATGGATCTTGTAAGCATGTTGCAGCTGTGTTGTTAATGATAACAGTTCACAACCACTGGGAATTATATCATAGACAAATCACAGATACCTTAATGATGTTTAACAAGCCAAAAACATCCTATAGTGGTAAGTAGAATGAAAGTTTTTAGTTTGCCTCAACAAGAACTATTGGAGTGCCCTCAACATTTGTGTCCACTTCCCCTTCTGGTTAATAACGTTCATAGCTCAGCAACTTTACATGCTAGAAATATGTTACCTTGTATACAGATGCAAATAGTAAGTCAGCATCCAAGCAAAATTCGGTCACTGTGACCTACATTTTATGCTTCAGAGTTTATATCTCAGCAATTGTACATTCAGTATGACCGATGTTGGCTTTATCCGAGAAGAGGACATAAATTTATACATGACCACCTTTATGTCCAATTTGTGTCTCTGACCTTTTTAACAGTACAATCATAAAACCTTGTACACAGATTTTTGTAAAACCTTCATTCTTTATAAGGCATAATAAAAATAATCTTGTGGTTCCAGTTACATACTGTGCTCGGAGTAGCCCTTTATTTACTTTAATATGTATGTTCAAATGGGTATTTTGTATGCAGTATAATAATATTTTACATGTAAATTCATATCAAATGTTTTTTGTCTCAGGATCTCCTGTAAAGGCAGAGAAATTGCCTGCAAAGAGAAAACTTGGACCAGAGTACCTAGCAGATCCCAGACCTCACAAGTATAGAAACTGTCATGGTTATAATGATCATGTCAGAAATACAGTAACAAACTTCTGCAGTGCAACCTCCATGGATCTATCTCTACGATATTTGTATGGAAAAGCTGATATTCAGGTATAAAATACATTTTCTCTACACTCATATTTAGGCATTTTTTTTGGTTCCTTGTGCTCTACATCACTTTGAGTATGTTTATTTGTTTTTTTAATGTTTCGACCTCAAGCACTACTAACACGATCTGAAAATTCAAAAATACCAAATGTTACAAAAACATGATACAAAAACAATGTAAACTTTGGTATGCTGTACACGTGTGTCAAGGAGTAACCTCTCATCAGCAGCATTAGAACCAAATACATGTATGAAGACCAAGATCCAAAAAATAATATATAATAATCAAAATAAGTCATTTTCTAGTGGAGGAAAATTAGTACCCAGTCAAATTAAATGAAATAAAACAGCATAAAATTATTTTTTAATGTAACAAAACAATTGGAAATATAGTAATACTTATAAACAGACATTTTTTACATAACATTAACAATATAAATAGTTTTAAGAACAAAACTGTATAAACTGATAAAAAATATATATCTGACAATAAATAAATAAGCACCATAGAAAGA
Source organism: Mytilisepta virgata (assembly GCA_028015205.1). NCBI lineage: Eukaryota > Metazoa > Mollusca > Bivalvia > Mytilida > Mytilidae > Mytilisepta > Mytilisepta virgata. The sequence goes on along the minus strand of CM051508.1, from coordinate 9,084,342 downwards.
CCAGAATTAATATCTAATTCTATATCAGTTTTTAATTTATTCATAATAATTTTCAGGCTGCAGTCAAAGACCATGATTATAATCAATTACAATTTACAGAGCACTGGGTTGACCATGCAAATCAGGTATTGAAAAGCTTAAATGTTATTTGGATAATAAAGCTTAAATTTATAAAAATCTAGAAAATGTGTCTATATGCCCCGCCTTAAAAACAATATAGGTGTTGCTGAACTGTGTTGTACTATACAAGAGGACTGTAGTGGTGAAATATCATTGAAATATTACTATAGGTTTCTGCGAAATAGAGCTTAACTCAAAACTTAACCGAATCGGACGTACGGGCGTACGGACGGACAAGGGTAAATATATATGCCCCAGCAACATTCGTGGCGGGGCATAAAAACACTGAAATTTAGAAATAACAAGATTAGAAATATCATTTTAAAATTCCAGCTTTGGTTTCAGGATGATAACTGAAAAACTGTGTAACATAATTTCATTGATTATGTTTACTTAAGAAATACAGATAATTCAAGTTAAATTATGTAGAGATACTATAACCAAGAATCAAATTTCTTGTGCTCACATGATTCATCAGAAAAGGGGGAGAAGTTTGCATCCACACACAATTATTTCTTTTATCTCCTAAAGTATGATGTAATAAACTGTCAATGCAGTTCATTTTAGAAAATGCCCTTTTCCCAATTTTGAAATTATGTTTTGATCTCTCACTTGAAAGGGGGCATTTACAGTTAATTTTAAAAAAAATCTGTCAAAGAGAGTTTAAAAAAGGAGCCTCACTTCTTTATTCTAATTTTTACAACTTATCCCGAAAAGCTATCAATTTGTCTTGTCTGGCCTAAATAATATTCAAATTAATTATGAATTTATATGATTTTATTCAGGTAAACCAGTCAGATATTGAAAGAATTGATAGGCTTCAAAAGCAGCAGTCCAAGGTGGCTAGAAGAAAGAAAATGGAGATTGACAGCATCTACATTTGGCCAGATTTGTAAAGTGACATCAAAACGCAATACTAAAAAATTTTGTGAAACTCTTTTACATGGCTCATGTATTCAATCTAAGCCAATAATTCACGGAAAGAACTATGAAGCCAAAGCTATTATGATATTTAACACTAAATTTGAGAAAAACGCTAACAGATGTGGCTTTTTTATTTGCAATGATAAACCCTTCCTTGGAGCTTCACCTGATGCTGTTTTAGATGACGGTGTATCAATTGTGGAAATAAAATGTCCATATAATGGCAGAAATGAGGAGGTTAAACCTGGTCCAAATTTTCAATTTCTGAAATATGATGAAAATGACAATGTTATTTTAAAAAAGAGTAACAACTACTATGATTAAATTCAAGGGCAGCTTTTTGTGACAAAAAGGTCTCTGTTCTTTTGTTGTTTACACATTGTGTGATATCTTTGTACAAGAAATCAAGTATGATGAAGATTATTGTAAAAACTGTCTTATACCTAAACTAGAATGTTTCTACCAAAAGGTTTTTAGACCATATGTTGCTTCAACTTTGTAAATGTGCTTAATTTAGTAATAATATTCTATTGATATATATATATGAGCATATTCTGTATATTCTGTTTTTATGCCTCGTCATGAATGTGGCTGGGGGGTATAGATTTACCCTTGGCGTTGTCCATCCGCCTCAATTCGGTTAAGTTTTACATTTAGCTCCATTTCTCAGAAACCTATATTAATATATCAATGTATTTCACCACTACAGTCCTCTTATATAGTACAACACAGTCCAGGAACACTTAGGTTGCTACTTACATTTCGTGCTTCAGTGACTTTGGTTAAGTTTTTCGTTTAGGTTCAATTTTCAGAAACCTATATTGTTTTTAGGGCCCGGCATCTATGTCTTATAGACACATTTTCTAGTTCCTCTAGGTAAGGTTTCCACAAATGTGAAATTATATATCACCTATTACATGTGAAATACATTGTAGTAGACCAGAATACCAATCGGAAGTCTTGAACCAACTTTCAATATGTTGCTTAGTAGTTTTTACATATGTGTACTTAATTTGCAGTCAAAAATAAATGAATATAACATACAAGATTAATCTCCCCTTTTTTAGCTCACCTGGCCAAAAGCCATGTGAGTTTTGCCATCACTTTTCGTCCGAATCTTAATAGGAATGATCTATGACATTTCCTCTACAAACGGTCCTCAATTTATTTTGATCTGACATAAAACAAGGCTGTCGTAGCTAAAAATAGAATATAGGGGTGGATGTGTTGTTTTTGGCTTATAACTTAAAAACCGTTGGATATCAAAAATCTGACTGGGTAAAATTGATCAGCATGACGAGATCTCCATACCCTGAAATTTGAAGGAAATTCCAAAACCCATTTAGGAATTATTGCCCTTTTTCGTTAAATTTTCAAAATTTTAACATTTTTCGTCATTTATCTCCAAAACTATTTGAGATAGAAGTGAAATGTAAATTTTAAAAATGTTTGCCATGTTGAGATCTACCTACCCTAACATTTTAAAGGAAATCCCAAAACCCATTTAGGAGTTGTTGCCTTTTTTTGTCAAATTTTCAAAATTTTTTCATTCAAAAATCTTCTCCTCTGAAACTGCTGGGCCGATTGGTTTGAAACTTAATAGGAATGATCTATGACATGTCCTCTACAAACGATCCTCTATTTATTTTGATCTCACATAAAACATGGCTGTCGTAGATAAAAATAGAATATAGGGGTGCATGTGTTGTTTTTGGCTTATAACTTAAAAACCGTTACAGATATCAAAAATCTGACATGGGGTAAAATTGATCAGCATGACAAGATCTACCTACCCTGAAATTTTGAAGTAAATCCCAAAACCCATTTAGTCACATTTTCAAAATTTTAAAATTTTTGCATTTATCTCCAAAACTATTTGAGATAAAAGTGAAATGTAAATTGAAAAATGTTTGCCATGTTGAGATCTACCTACCCTGAAATTTTGAAGGGAATCCCAACTTCTATTTAGGAGTTATTGGTTTGTGTAATTTGAGGTCGGTTCTGTTACATTTATTTAAGGTTCACCCTTATTCCTGGTCAATTTTATCAACTTCCTGCCAGGACTACCACCATCAGGGAACATATTTTAACATTAAACCTTATGAAAAATAAATCTTCGACAAATTTTCCCTGAACAAATGAACCAATTACAACAAACTTGGTCAAATAGTTGATTAATTGTCCAATGAAAACCAGACTCCAGGTGAGCGATACAGGCTCTGGTGAGCCTCTTGTTGTTTGTAAATGATTAATCAGCACTTTGTACTGTTTGCCTATGATCTTGAAGAAATATATTTGTAGTATCTTTTGTACTGGTTTTATCACTGAAGGTATCAGGCACTTCAATTTTGACGTCATATCAAGTATCGATAACTAAAATAATGGTATCTTTCAGTTTTGATATGGACTAAATCATGTGGAATATCTGGATGACTCGCCCTTTGGGCTTGTCTAGATATTCCACCTGATATAGTCAGTATCAAAAATGAAAGCAACTATTATTCTTTATATGTAATGGATGAGTATTAGATGTAAAATTTTATATGCCAAATTAAAATGTAAAGCCAAAGGAAATACCTCGAGTTATCTCCTTATGACTACTTCATTAAATAAATGGTATATTACCGAAAATTAGAAAAACTCTTAGAAAATTGTGACTATTTCAGCTTACGAAAATCATGTGGCTGATACCTTTTAACTAATTGTTGTTGATTTGATGTTTGATTTCATTTTTTAATTGACAAAACTGTTTCAAGTAGATGCCATAAGAATTTGAATAAACCATTTTTTTTGCTTAAAGATATTGGTGCACTATATACTTTAGCATTTATATATTTATTGATAAAATTTTCCTTTACACTGTACTGGATAAGTTTTATATCTCTAACGAATTAATTTATTTATAAAGAACTCGTCAACCTCACATGAGTACATAGTTTATGTTTTTAATAAGGCTATGTTTAGTAATTTTTCAAATTCTATCACTTCTCCTGATTGTGCATGCAATATTTGTAACAGAAAGTTAAGCAGCCAACAATCAATCAATCAAATTCTATCATCCCCTCCAATTGAGGGAGCTGGAAACTTATGAGTGCATTCACAGTGCCTTTAGTTTAACACAGTAAAGGTTTTATTTAATCAACAAATAAATTTACATTATTTTTACCACGGGTAGGCTGTTTATGTTATTAAGTTTAACCTCGAGAGGTAGCGAGATTCTACATTTGTAGGTTTATCTATTGGGATTTCAGTTACATCCAATATGACTCTAGTTTTTGGAAATTTTTTAGCGAAATCACTAGGCATGTGAAGGCCATATGTTGATTTCCTTTAGTTGAAAGTAAAGAAAATGAATCCAGATTATTATGACTCTTGACACTGTCGACTCAGATACCTTGAAAAGCCTTGGTAATTCAATATCATCTTTGTTCTGTCGTAGTTTGATTAAAGTCATAAAAAGTTGATCCTTCGGATGTAATAAACCACATTTAAAATCATGTTCATATCCACTTGGTCCTAGACAATTCAAAAACATCAGGAAATGATCATAATTTTGGAAACCAGTATAATAATTGATAAGTTTATCATCTTCCAGGAAACAATCAATAGAAAATTTTCCAAATGTTGGAATTGCACATTGTACACTTTGGTTTTTATAGATAGTCTCTTCAATCTCAAAATCAACTGATGTATCTGAGTCTTTTGTAGTTTCAACCTCAATTTCATACTGAAAGTCTGGAAATAGACACGATATTCCAGGGCTGGCATTTGCAGCTAGATCTTCTTTTTAATCTTTTCGCTCTAGGTGATTCTTCAGCATATTCATTAGTCTTCAAATTAAAATCAAATACTGAGGGAATGACATCATCTTTGAGTCTGCAGCGATCACTTACAAATTGTAAGAAATAAATATTTTCCTGTTCATTTTACAGTACAATTATTTCCTGAATACACTCAAGAACTTTTCTTTAAGGACTAAAATAGGGAACTATATGGACATTTGGTCGGGTAAGAAATTTGCAAAAAATAATTTGTTTTTCAAAGGATCTGTCAATTCATTTTTTTTTAAATTAAACATAGATTTGATTAGAAGGTCTTTTGATTTCTGAAATAAAACTTAGAATAAAGCTGCAAGAAAAAACATAGCACGCCCCCTCCCCCAGTGAAGAGTAAAGAGGGTATAAACCCCTTTTAGTACCCTGTATTCAAGGTATTTTTAAAGAGTATTATCGGTATGCCAAGGCCCAGTACACAGTATTCTGAAATTTAGTACTTGGTATTCATTCGAAAAAAGAACGGATGGAGTTATGTCAAGGAGACAGCATCCCATCTACAAAATAAACTAACAAAGAACATAAAGTCTAGTCACAATGATTAAACTAACCAAGAACATAGAGTCTAGTCACAATGATTAAACTAACCAAGAACATAGAGTCTAGTCACAATGATTAAACTAACCAAGAACATAGAGTCTAGTCACAATGATTAAACTAACCAAGAACATAGAGTCTAGTCACAATGATTAAACTAACCAAGAACATAGAGTCTAGTCACAATGATTAAACTAACCAAGAACATAGAGTCTAGTCAAAATGATTTTCCTCATCTACATGGTATTTTTTTCTTCAATCCATGATACTCTTTAGGTTAATTATTACTATTGGTGTATAATGGCTTCTATTTTGTCCTGATTTTATACTTAGCACACCCAAAACCATTTAAGTAAAAATAAATGCAGCCACCACATAGATATACAATTACTGTATTTTTTTCCCAAAAAATAATTTAAAAACTGTTTTTGATTCTTATGAGCATTTTCTTTCCATTTCTGCTTGTACAGCATGAAAAATAGACAATGAGAAAGTGTGCGATAAGATTTTATATTCACTTCTTTTGGGTGGTTCGCAGAATCAGCTGCAAAAGCCACGAAGAATTTAAATTTCGTTTTCATGAATGACATAGTTATTCTATATAGATGTATGCTGCCAAGAATTCTCTTTTTTTTAATTATGGTTTTCGCTGTGCTTACTATGAAATCACGACAAAAATAGTAATGATGAACCTTAGTGAGTTAAAGTACGTTTTAAAGTGTTTTTTTTATACATCGATATCTTTTGGTGGGGAGGGGGGCTTAATATGGTTATTTACTACAAGGAGATGCTCGGTATGAACATGTATTGTGCTAACCTGACAACGCTTCCCGATAATCTGTCTCAGTGAAGTGGTTGTGACAAACGGCAGCACTTTCTCCTGGATTCCATACTTTGTTAGTTTTCTGATCGACTTTTCTTATTGCCACCCTCCACTTCAACTTCAAATTTGGATCAGTTGGGAAACTATGTCCCCAATAAATCTTGCACCCCGGCACACAACACTTTTGTGGCATGACAAGTTGACAACGTCAACTGTACATGATGTTATTTGCTAGCGTATCGCCATATTGTCTAAAACGTTCAGGTAACCACCTATGGCACAACAGAAACATCTGACGTAAGAAAAATGACGGGCGAATCTTATTAAAGAGACCAGAACGCAATTATTATTGTAATGCTCAGGTATATCTGATTTTTATTTGGAATAAAACGAGTCTTATTATAAAGTCTTGGAACTTTGTCTGTTTATAACTGGTACGTAAATAGATTAGCGTAATCCCTGGAAAGAGGGATTATTATGCTTTGCATGTAACACCGTACGTGCAGTTGTTCAAATACTACGTTCGTCGTGATATGCATTTCATAATTGCCACTGGATGTTAAACAATAATTCATCAATATATCAAATCATACGTAATTATCGATTGCACATATTTCGAAAAGTTTTAGATTCGTTACGGAGATGCCCCTTACTGAACCTCTTCACTTCGTCTAATGCGAGGAAATTTGGTACGTCATAGTAATGCCACGTTATTCCTATTGTATGACGTCAAGAAAAAACATCAATAGGACTTATCTCCCTTACCTCAGGCCTTACACATGAGTGGTCGACACTTCCGGGGCCCTGGCACGTGACTTACTTCACTTCCGTAAACAAATAATGGGAAAATGGCGAAAAGACCATCACTTCTGGTTCCGGTGACGTCAGTTTCTGTGATGTCATTTCCGGTGACGTTACTTCAATGACCTAATAAAGTCTACTGGTACCTGTATGGAGAACGACAGAAGCGTAGTAAATGTACCAGATTGCGTCGTGGCTTTTCCGCGTTTTCACGGCAGCTGGATTTCAACTTTAAACGTAATTTTAAGGCATTTACGCATCTAAAGGGGATTGCAGGATAAAGACAATACAAAGTCACTGTCGGAAAATATGAAATTATTTGGGCTCGCTGCGAAACTTGGGAAAAAGGCTCGCTAAAGCTCGCCCAAATAAATTTGATATCTTCCGACAATGACTATGTATTATATATTTAACTAGCGGGTCAAGATGTATAAGGGGTGGGTTTGGGTATCCATCAAACTACACTCTTGCTCAGCGTCTGTAAGATTACTCTGTTGTTTCTCTGTGTGTTTTATGTTATTTTATTTCTGTGTTATGGTGTTGGGGTGGAGTTAATCGATTGGTATGCCATTTTTGACCTAAACTGTTGTCCATTTTGTTTTTTTTATTTGAATGGATATGGGCTGAATATAAAAGGTTTATATTTTTAGGATTGTAATTTTTATTTCCGACATTTTCATGTTTTCAGAACTTTGTTTTATTTGGTACAGATAAGAGTTTGTTATGCAGTGTATATACATGTTCAAAGCCCTACGCAAACTTTCTTGTATTGTTATGTAGTGTACATACTTGTCCAGTGTTGAAGGCCCTACATAAACTGTATTGTATTGTTATGCAGCGTATGTATAATGCCATTGATGAAGGCCCTACGTCAACTGTCTTGTATTGTTATGCAGTGTATGTACATTGCCAGTGATAAAGGCCCTATGCAAACTTTCTTGTATTGTTATGCAGTGTATATACTTGTCCAGTGTTGAAGGCCCTACGTAAACTGTATTGTATTGTTGTGCAGTGTATCTACGTAAAATTTCTTGTATTGTTATGAGATATATATAAATGTGCAATGCTGAAGGCCTTACATAAACTTTCTTGTATTGTAATGCAGTGTATGTACATGTCGAGTGATGAAGGCCCTACCTAAACTTTCTTGTATTTTTATGGAGTGCATATATATGTCCAGTGTTGAAGGCCCTACCTAAGCTTTCTTCTATTGTAATGCAGTGTATGTATGTGTCCAGTGATAAAGGCCTTTCGTAAACTATCTTGTATTGTTATGCAGTGTATGTTCATTGGCAGTGATAAAGGCCCTACGTAAACTTTCTTGTATTGTTATGAAGTGTATTTGCGTGTCCAGTAATGAAAGCCCTATACATAACCTTTTTGCATTGTTCAAATTCCGTTTCAAAATTGAGGTCTAATAAATACTGTCATTATACGACCGAGGATCGCCTAAATTTATGTATAAAAACATAAGGAACACATAAATATTTAAGTGCACATCATGATATAGTGTTAGATAACTTTGTATGAGATAAACTTCAGGCTGAAAATTTAAAAAGATTATTTATTCAATAATTTTATTTGAAAATACATATAATTACAACATTTAAATATTTTAAATGGTAACACATAAGTATCGAGATGTGAAATTTCAGAAATGAAAATATCAATAAGGAAAATGTACATTGATTATATATTACAAAAAAAATATAAAATTAGATAACAAGTCAAAGATTATACAATTATTTATAGGATAACTAATTCAAGAATTTGAATATTCAGATTCTTGAATTAGTTATACTGTTGATTACATTGATAAAATAGACAAAAAATGCTTCAAAAGTGTCATATTTTCCTTAGATCCCTTCCTGAATCTTTGACGTCACAAACGTCATTTGTTAGTAACGCCCTTGACGACGTTAAATAAAACCGATAAGTAAATGCCACTTTAGGGTGTTAACTGTCAATAATACGTAAAAGTGATTTCAATCACCTTTTTCAATTCGTTTACGAGTCCAACAATATTATATTCATTTATCATGTGCAAAGACCACGAGAGAGCAAATTACCTATATAGAAATAGATATGCAAAAACAGAAAAAAATGTGTTCAATTTGTTGGTATACACTTGACATAAATTTGACGAAATTCAAAATAAAAATTGTTCGTCCGCTCCTAAAATTTTGTAAAAATTTAACCTGTATTCCCTTAATATCCTTATTTCCCCTAAGCCGTAAAGCCATTATTTCTACAGAAATTACAAACAAAAGGGACACCCTTGTCTAATACCTCTAGAATTTTGAAATACTTCTGAAATCCACCCATTATTCATAACACAGGTTTGTATATTACTATATAACGTTTCAACCCATCTAATAAATGACTTGTTAAAACCAAAATGTTTCAAAGTATTAAACATAAAATCCCATTCTAAAGAGTCAAACGCCTTACTAAAATCGACAAAAACAATTGCCCCTTCTATTTTATATAATTCCGCGTAGTCTATCACATCCGAATTTACCTTAAATTAAATCCAATGTAACGACTCTTGATGTATCCGGTTTGATCCTCATGTATAATATTTGGCAATACTTGTTTCAGTCTTTGAGCTAAGGCATGTGAAAGTAAATTCATGTGTACATTTAATAGAGAAATCGGCTGATAATTATCTAAGTGGATTATTTTTCTTAAAAAGTAGAGACAGTACGCTTGTACGTTGCAAAAAGGGTAAAAGTTTTTCTTGATAGCTCTTGTTCAATACTCTAACTAAAAGTGTTTTATTTTTTCCCAAAATGTCTGGTAAAACTCTACCGTTAATCCATCTAAACCCGGAGATTTATTTAATTTCATACCTTTAATAGACTCTGAACATTCTTCAATAGATAATAAACCATCACAAATTTCTTTATCTTCATAATCCAAAATCTTGTCTAAATCAGTTTCCCGAATGTAATTTTTCATCAAATAAAATCAGGATCATTCGACGTGTATAATTTTTTGTAATATTCTTTAATAGTAATAAAATTTGCTTTTGTTTTGAAACAATATCGCCATTTTCATTCACTAATTTATTTATTGACTTTTTCACTTGCCTTTGCTTCTCTAATCCCAAAAAGTATGCGTTATTTTTTTCTCCTAATTCAACCCACTTTTCTCGAGATCTAATTTGTGCCCCCGTGCTTTTTGTTTGTATAGTTCTTCCAACTGATTTGTTAAAATATCAATCTCACTGTCTAAAACTTCGCTATCTGTTTCCAATGTATCTCTTAATTTTGTTTTTTCTTCCAGTTCAAATTCTAATTTACGTGATGATGCTCTCGTTGGTTTTGACTTTGCTTTACAATACCCAATAGTTACCTCCCTTATTTCTATCTTAAGTCATCCCATACCAATCTACAATCTAATTCATCATTATTAAATCTATCATTAAATTGGTCGAATAATCGATTTATTAACTGTTGATATACTTCATCTTGTAAAATAGAATTATTAATCTTCCAGTAACCATTTCCCTTTTCCGTAACCCCCTTTTGGAAATTTAAAAATACACCCTGGTGGTCTGTATAGCTAATTAATGCCGGCTTTATTTTCGAGTTATTTACTCTACAAAGAAAATCTTTACCAATCAATATCAAATCAATTCTACTCGACTGTGATTTGTCTTTACGGCGCCAGGTAAATTGTTGTGTATTCCCATTCAAGTGTCTCCAGATGTCTATTAAATTATTAGATTTCAAAAGTACTTTTAAACTATTAACCGGATGAACATTTATAATCTTTTGCTTTGCCCTTTTTCTATCCGTTTGTTGTAACGTTTCATTAAAATCTCCCCCCAATATAGGAATACCAACAGAATGTTCTTTCAAAAATGTATTAACTTTTTTGAAAAAAGCATTTCTTTTTGTCTTACAATTTGGAGCATATATGCAAACTAAAGAATATATCATATCATCAATTTGTACATTTAACATAATAAGTCTACCTTCCTCATTATTAAATTTACTAATGATTTCACACTGTATTGACTTTTTAATTAAAATTGCAACCCCCCCTACTCGCAGTAGTACCATGATTACAATAAAAATTATAACTGCAATCTTTCTCAATTGCTTCCCGTAGACTTTCGTCTAGATGCGTTTCTTGTAAAAATACTATTGACCCTTTATGTCTATTAACCCAATCTATAACTCTAAAACATTTATCTTTTGAATGCATGCCATTCACATTGAGAGTACATAATGTAAAAGTATTATTGTTACACATATCAATAATAATGTTTTATATAATTTATAAAATACATATACAACATATCTATAACACCAAGTCAAGTTAATGTTTGTTTTGTATCTTGTATTTAATATTTCTACATTGACCATGTCCCAATTTATAACCTGCCAAGTGACCATAAGGCTTAGCACGTGTTCGAGATGAATGAACAACAATATTGTTTTGTGACTTAAATAACAAATATAAAGTGAGCAGCACTGTTTAACTTTCATCTGATAATTAATATTTGAACGAAGGCACGACAACAATTTGTGTTCACATACTTTAAAGGAATACATTTCTGAAACAAACACAGTGACTGTATATGCATTTCGGAGTTTACGCTTTCCAGCAATGAAAAACTGTAAATATACATAAATATAGACATTTATACAACGTATAACTTTTTTCTTTGATACGGCGATATAACAAATACATGTAATAATCATGATGTTTATTATCACCATTATATGAAAAAAGTAATTGCATTTAACATGTGTTTGAATGAGATAAATAATATCGACAACTAAAAGTTTGATATACAAATCGTACAATTCCCATCTAAAATCCCTTTGCAAGCGTTCGTATATCACATTCACGCCATACTTCGTTTTATGTATGTCACAATATTGTTTTCCTTCAAATGTAAGTTTTACTATAATAAACGATACCTTAAAAATAATCTATTTGCTAAAAATATACACAGTACTGTATGTATTATAAAGCATATAATTTTCTTTGAAGCTAAATATTCATTTACTTTTGAATATGTACTGTTTAATATAGTTTTGAAGTAATCTTCAAGATTTAAACTATAAACACCAGCTTTACTTATTAAATATTTTACAGACACCAGATTAAACATATTGAAACGACATGATTGTTTGTAAACGATTTGTTGTGTTGATTGACAAATCAGTCTATTTTTAAAACAGTTCATGTGTACTTTAGCTGTATCGATACACATGTTACTATATATAGATAAGGGAAAATCCAAATTAATAACATAAATGTAAAACAAAATCAGGTGTAGTTTCTGTTTACACAACCAAAAACTTTGCAATTTCTGTTTAAATAAACTGAAAATTCCTATGAAATAAGCAATTTGTACATAACTTTGTACACTTGCATAAATTAAGATTATAAATAGCCAGACTAATAATACATATTCTGGTATATGATAATTTGTATATTCAACTACTTTTTTCGACATAAACACGTAATAAACACTTTTATTTCTCAAAACCTCATCAGTATCAATACATAATCTACCTAGAATATTTACATAATTCCGTCTCATCATTTGTATACTCCATAAACAGCATAGAATAAAGAATATTTCAGACAAATTATTCACTGTACTATACTTGATAGAAGTAACATCTTCATATTTTTTAACTCTTTTATAGAGCTCATAAATGTAGTTCATATTTTATGATTTTTTTAAAGTTGTTTTTAGATAAGATAAAATGGACTATTTACATTTGACAAAGCTATCATTTTACTTTGCCTTTGCTTTCTTCCCTTCCTCCCTATTAGGAGGGGTAGGCGGAGTATGTCCAGCTTTTGGATTAGTTTTTTTTCTTTGTCCACCTGGAGTTCTCATGTAATTAGTAATGTTCCCTTGTGCAATTGTCACACTTTTTTTCATCTGATTCACAGTGTTTGCTGTTCTGTGTTGTGTTTTTCTGTCGTTTTGTTTCATTATACCTGGTCTGTTGTCTTTGTGTCTAACCGACTGTTCATTTGACTTAGGACCAGAATTCACTATTTCACTGCTGTTTGGACTATTGACAGCTGTATCACCAGCGTCATCATCACTATTATCTAAGATGGAGTTATCATCACTATATACATCATACTACTGTGTATATCAATTACTGTAGTATTTGTTGCAGGCTCTTCTTGTATCAAATCATCATTAAACACTTCCTCACCAAGACTTTGAGGACAGTCTCAATTTTGTGTCCTGGTTCCCTGCACACCCTACATTTCCATTCATTTGTACAGTTTCTGAAGAAATGCCCCGGTTCAAAGCATTTATGACACACTTTATCTGACTGTTGCTGCCTGTTTGGTTCGGTAGGTTGACCAAAATGATAGATTTTAGCCTTATATCTACATATAGTCATAAACCTTGGCAAGGGAACAGGAAATGTTTTGCAAATAACAAGCCTATCACCTGTTTCACAACTGGTTAATTTTCCATCAACCCTTAGTTGTTCTCTAAAAATGTGTGTAACTTCACAGCCTTCAACAACAAGCGCCCTTTCTATCTGCCCGTCATCAGCAGAAAGTGGGACATTTTTCACACGAACACGTATTGTGTCTGGATGAGTACGACTAGGGTTTCTTGGGTTTTCTGTGTAAAACACTACATGGTTACCTCGTAAGTTTAGACCAGTAGTAAGTAACTGTAGACGATCGACCTCATTGTCCATATAAATACGCCACATTTGGCGTATTCTTTGGATACCCTTTATGCATTGGGGTTTTACCACTTTGCCTATGGCTTTGTAAAGCTCAACGTTCGTGACCCACATAGCCCTTGTAACTGTAACAGTACCAAAAATGTCATGATCTTTCAGAAAAATGGGCTTGACAGAACTTCGATCATAAGATATTGCATCATTTAAATGACTACTTCGGTGTGTGTTAAAGTTCTCTTGAACAATACTTGCGTAAGAAGCCGCCATTGTTGTTTTTGTTTGTTCCTCGACATCGGAAAATTCACTCTCTTGCGTAATTGAATCTATATTTCTATTTTCTGTCTGCGACATGATCTGTCCAAATATGTTAACTAAACACTTATATCACCATCATACAAGTATTTCTACAGTTTATATCAGAAATTTCACTTTTTCTGTAGAGTCCTCTTAACTAACCTTGGTTTACTAAGGGACGTCACTCAAACACACGCATAGTATAAAAATTTCCCAGTTAGCAGATGATACGACACTGTTTTTTGGTTCTAAAGCAGAGATAAGTGTTGCATTGAATGTAATAGAAATATTTGGAACATTTTCTGGTCTGATTTTGAATAGAAACAAAACAGAATGCATTTGGGTGGGAAAATTAAAGAATTGTAAAGATAAAGTAGAAGGGATTAAATGGACAGAATGTCCAGTAAAAGTTTTGGGAATGTTTTTTGGTCATAACAAGGATCAATGCCAGAGATTAAATTGGGAAAAGAAAATTGAAGATATGAAACAATTATTTGTAAGGTGTGAAAAACGGAATCTTACTTTCCTCTGTATAATTCTTATTATAAAAACATTAATTATTCCAAAGTTTACTTTTTTAGCAAGTTCAACAAGGGTTCCACAGAACTATTTAAAAGCGATAGAATCGCAGTGTTATAGCTTTATTTGGAAAAGAAAACCAGACAAAGTTAAAAGAAAAACTCTGATAGGTGAATATGAAAAGGGGGGGCTTAAGATGATAGATGTAAGCAGTTACTTCAAGTCATTGAAGGCTTCTTGGGTAAGCAGACTGGTTGAAAAGGGGCTTCCTAATTGGAAAGTAATTCCAAAAAAGTATTTAAATAAGTTTGGTAAGAATTGGTTGATTTTTCGAATGAATATTGATAATTGTAAATCTTTACTTTATTTTAAAGACATTCCGGGCTTTTATAGGGAAATTATAGAATGTTGGATAGAGAGTGGGGGCGGGCAAACTAAAAAACCCGTAAATTTTAGGTAGATTCGAAAACAAGTTTTATGGGGAAACAAGTTTATCAAATTTGAAAATAAGAGTTTGATTTTTAATAATTGGATCGACAGTGGTATTGTATATGTCATGACATTATTGATGAGAATGGACAGTTTTCACAGAAGTTTATTTTCGAAAAACTTATATGTAAGAGTAATTTTTTTTATAGAATTTCTAAAGTTAAAAAGGGCAATACCTACAGAATGGTACAGATGCTTAGCATCAGAACAATCTCAGAAAATTTGGTTTATGTACTAAGAACTCAGTTTTATTGGTCTTTAAAGCAGATTAATACCAATACCTTGACAAACAAGCAACTTTACAATGCTTTCAGAGATAATATATTTGTAAGACCAATAGGTAATAACTATTGGATTAAATATTTTTGCATTGAAGAAAATACAGACTGGTTTGAAATATATAATTTTATATTCAACTTTTTGGAGGAAAATAGATTGAAAATATTTCGATGGAAGTTACTCCAATATATTGTACCTACAAAATCTTTATTATTCAAGTGGAAAATTACCGATAAAAATTTGTGTAATTATTGCAATGTTGAAGAAGATTACAACCATTTCTTTATATCTTGTAAATACTTGTCTGATTTTTGGGTCAAATTAGAAAATATCCTGCTGAAGGTAAATTTTGAGAGAAAAATTACATTAAAACCCCTCGTTATTGGATACAAAATGTTCGATAGAAATTATTTTCACTTCAATTACTTTTTAACTATTCTAGCATTTAGCTTATCCAAACATATTATGTATCGGAACAAAAACGGAAAAATATTGATATTTATCAATTATTTATTAGAGAATATAAAAAGAGATTGAGAGAAACAAGTATGAAAAATAATATATTATTACTGAAAATGGAAAAATGTATAGAAGATGTTACTTTTTAACTATAGCCATGAAGATACTTATACTTTTGATTGTTTTCCTGGACAATCGAAAGAGTGTTCACATGGATACTTAGGTGTGGCTGGGGTATAATTAGTAACAAGCAATATTGTCGAATAAAATATATATCTGTTAAAAAAAAAAAAAAAAAAAAAAAAGTTGTAAAAATTGGTGTTTTTACCAATTTTTTGAAATATTTTATTTAACAAATTGTGTGCCCCACGTAAATTTGATCTTCGCTAGAAAAAAACTAGTCCTAAAGAAAAAAAATTTGCTCGCTCGCACCTATTTTTGCCATGAAAAAATCCAGAGAACTAAACATCAATTTGATGTGGCCTAAATGAGAACAAATTGTTGAAAACGTAAATTAAAAACAATTTTTCAGACATATGTCGTTTGATATGATGCCTCATGTACCTTACCTTTATACAATAGATTTGTAACCAATTTTTACCTCACTTAAAAGTCGCTTAACATGTTGATAAAAGTGTACAAGATAATATTAGAAACCACTTTAACGCAGAAAGTGAAAAAAAACCCGACATCATTAATAGATATTTAATCAAATAAATCTTACAGACAACAAGACCTAAACTGGGTAAAAATGCGTGTGTTTCGTCGTTATAAACAATCAATAAATGTCTTATTTCTTGGTATTATTTTTTCCCGATATTCCAACTTAGCTCGTATAACAAACTTTTTCTATATAGATGTTGAAAATATATTTATAACAAAGTATTTCAAAGAATCTGAATATATTTACAATAATCACATTACAAATGTAATCTTAAAGACAACACACAAAAAAAATGCGTTAAGATCTGAATCACTTGCAACTACATGTGCTTCGTCCTTACAAACAATCAATGACCACATGCAATGTTAAAATTGTTTTTCTGTGCAGCCTAAACAAAAATTGGTCAGTTCTGTCTGTCATTCTTACTGACAATTCGTCCTCTTGGTCATCATGCTTGAAGATTTTACTTCATCATTCCAATACCCGAAGTCATCAGCATAATAATTCAAGTTCGCCCTGTAGCAATGCCCCCACCAACCATAACACCATCCGTAACATTCTTCATTCCTTCTGTCATCGGTTGAGAACATCGTGTTGTTGTCGACACTGAGATAGTCTCCTAAATGATAAAATAATTAATTATAAAAACATAAATACTTAGTCACCCAGATGTAATATTTTTTCTCGTCTACAATTCTATAGGATGCTACCTCTATATGATTAAATTTATATTTGTGCATATCTACATATAGAATGCTTGATTAAATAGCATACATTAATTTTTTTCGATAATTGAACGGTTTAAAGTCAGGAAATAACGGGATATCAGGGCCAATATGTTATATTTTCTTTTTACAAAACAATAATTCTTAGGGAGCAACCATTTGATTTTTAAGGGGGCAGCGCTAGGGTCAAATTTAAAATAAATAGGCAGGACCAGGATTTTGGCAAAATAAAAAGGCAATACCACTTTATTTGTGAAAAAAAAATGCAGGACCTGTGTCAATCACGAATTTATATTACCGATTCCATTTTAAACGCAGCGGAAGTTTCTATACCGCATAGAATTATTACTGTTAGGAAAAAAGGTCCACGCTGGTTATCCACCCATATTCGGAAGATGACAAGGAAAAAGAATAGATGTCACCGTAAAGCCAAGCGCTTTAATAATCCGGCTCATTGGAATAAATTCCGTAAAATCAGAAATTTGGTTACTTCCTTGATTCGTAAGTCAAAGGATGAATATAGTAATGAACTAATCCGAAAGTTAGTAAACGAACCTGCAACATCAAAAAACTGGTGGAATACTGTAAAACATGTATCAGGAATTAAAGGTAGTGAAACCGGTATACCTCCATTGTTAGTGTATGATACACTCGTTTTTGACGAAACAGAGAAAGCAAATGCATTTAACAAATATTTTGCTGAACAGTCTGAAATTGATGATACCGATAGTTTTATACCCAATTTGGTTCAATTTGAACATTGTATTGATGATATTCATTTAACAGTAAATGAGATTGAAGATTTTCTACAGATTTTAAATTCGAACAAAGCTTCCGGTCCGGATTTGATTAATCCCAGATTGCTTAAGGAAGCTGCCTCTGTTATCAAGTTCCCTTTATGTAAATTATTTAATTTATCGTTACAGAAAGCTATATATCCAAGTCAGTGGAAAAAAGCTAATGTAACACCAGTATATAAAAATAATAAACTAAACGAAGTAAAGAATTATAGACCTATTTCCCTACTCAGTATTATTTCTAAATGCTTTGAGCGTTGTGTATATAAACACATCCACAACTATTTACTAGATCACGATATTCTATCTAAACATCAGTCTGGATTTACGAAGGGAGATTCGGCGGTAAATCAGTTGGTAAATATCACGAATGAATTTGGCAAAGCTTTAGATAGTGGGAAGGAGGTGCGGGTCGTTTTCTGTGACATAAGTAAGGCTTTTGATAGAGTTTGGCACAAAGGGCTTTTATTCAAATTAAAGCAAATTGGGATAAGTTGGAATTTGTTAAATTGGTTTGAAAATTATCTAGACGGGCGTTTTCAAACGGTTGTTATAAATAGATGTAATTCGGGGTGGTTACCTATAAAGGCCGGAGTACCGCAAGGGTCAATATTGGGACCCTTGCTTTTTATTATCTTTATTAATGACATTGTTCAAGATATTAGCGCTGATATCAAACTATTTGCTGATGACACTAGATTGTATTTAGTGGTTGATAACCCCCAGAGTGCAGCTGATATACTAAATGACGATCTGGAGAAAATTCAAAATTGGTCTGAGAAGTGGTTGGTAAAATTTAATGCTCAGAAGACCGAATCTCTCCTAATATCGAAGAAGATTAATAAACCGGTTCACCCGCCTTTATTTATGAACAACACGATTCTTAAAACAGTTGATAACCACAAACATCTCGGAGTTGTTATTTCTAACTCTGGTTTTTGGCATGACCACATTGATTATATCGTCAAGCAGGCTTATAATAGAGTCAATATTCTTCGTAAATTGAGGACGACTCTAGATAGATTTTCTCTAGAAAAAATATATCTATTCCTTATTCGACCTATTCTGGAGTATGCTGACGTAATTTGGGACACACAAAATCAGACATTAAAGACCAAACCAACTATTGTTTATACGCACATCTCAGCGCATACGTATTGTTCCATAAGACGTTTATGACGTTGATAGAAAATGCGCGAAACGTCGAAAAATCCGCGAAACGGTGTTTCACATTCGCGTTATTTTTAAAAAGCTAAAATGGCGTCTCGCTTGAAAGGGCGTTTCATTAAAACTAGTGAAAGGAAGCACCGAAAAGACTCCCGAGAGCGAATGTCTGAAGTTAAAAGGAGGAAAACAGATTTTTATTATCTACAAGAAACTCAAGATGCAAGCAAAATATGGGAAAAAGGGGAACGAATAATAATAGAACTATTTACTTATATATTTATTAAGATTTAAAGCCTTTAAACCGATTATAAATGATTTGATAGCTAAAGATGAGTGACAAATATTAGATTATGGAGTAAATAGTGTATGATACAATACCCCCAATGGATTCATGATTTTATTCGTTTTCTTAACACTATACCATATTGATGCCCATAAATCGTTTTATCTGTATGAAAGTCCCTGTCGCCACAAAATTTCCACACGGAACTTTTTGCTTCGGCTTATTGTTCCTTGAAACAATTTGTGCCGTCACCTATAAATTTTTGCCAACTGAATTCACGAATATCCAATCATAATATTCTATATGTAGCTGTTCAACTTGTAATGCCCTTTTCAATGTCTTCAGGATTTTACTAAGCCAGATTTAATGCAGAGTTTAAAAATTGTACAGAAACCTACATTTGATACACTTTAATCTTTCTGATCTTTGAAGAGAGAGAGGAATGCATGTACGATGGATTGCCTGTTAATTCTAAGAGGCAATTGTTTGACAGATGATGCACATATTTTCGTATTTTCAAATGTCATAGTTGTCGGAACTTACCCACTGGATTGGAGTGATGCATAAGACTTATGGTTGAGCCGTAACAAATTGTTTGATATACCAATAACTATCGGTAGTACCAGAATCTAGTTTGGCTATTCACTGTTTCTGATGTTAACTTTCTTTTTTTTTTTCGATGTAACCTGCATTGATAAGGCATAATCGCCATAGTTACATTTCCTGCAATTATGATATGTCTAGTAGCTGGTACCTTGGTGTTGGCACTGAAAGGTTTTGTTTTTTTTTAATTAGCAGTAAATAACTATAACTGTCGAAATGGCAATACACGGACAGCAGTATCGGTATTGTGTTGTAGTTTTAGGGTTCTTGTTTTCCTTCAATGTAATGGTTTTATAACAAAACGTTCCGGACAGTTCCTAGCATAGATGTTGACAAACTTTTTCCAGCACAGAAACTAGTTATGCAACAAACACATAGAAATTGGCAAAATATTCTTGGCTTTCTTGCAAACACTATAAATTTACTTTTTGTCAAAATAAAATGTCGCAAATATTCGCAAATGAAATCACTCCCTGGATTGATTCTGTGAGATATGATCTAAGTTTGGTTCTCGATGACTTCGACAAACCTATGTTTATTTGTTTTGTTTGATTGCTATGACTTTCTAGTTAACACTTGAATGATTGCAAATTAAAGTTTGGCTTTATAACTGGAAAATTCGAATCAAAATTCGAAATATAACCCGAACTCGACTTTTAACTGGAACTCATTAACTGAGGCACGAACTCGAACTCTTACATGTAGGTTACTGTTGAAGCATCTACAAATGATAAGCGCAGCAACAAGATCAAAAATATTTTACCATATCATTCCAACCAATAACAAAATTGGTTTAAACGAGGCTTACACTATGTACATCGCCGGCGACACGGTGACTTGAAAGGAAAGTTCTTTTTTGCTTATTGTGACGTCATTTTTATTGAGAAAACAAAACTAAGCTTGGCGTAGCTGAATATGTCATTTTTTCGATGTTAAATCCGTTTTATTTTTCTTATGAAGTCGGTGACCTATCATTTTTTTGTCTTATTCTGACAACAATGAATAACTAAACATAGTATAAAAATTTAAGAAAAAAATCAATTACAGATTTTTCAAAATTCAATAGAATATGCAGTAAAAATTGGCCCAAATTTGCGCGGGAAAGGCCTTTAGAGCAGAATACGTGGTCATTGCGTTATGGGAAACCGTTTTCTTTGTTATAATAAAAAAATATATATATTCTGGAAGCCAACACAAAAGTCCGTATAAAAATTCGACTTTCACGACGGAAATGGCATCATTCGAAAAATATGCCGTAAATTTAGCATCTGGCTGAATGTAAGCATTTTTTGCGGTACTATAGCAACGAAACGAATTCGGTGACCTATCTTTGTTATTCGCTAATATCGTTCCAAAAGCCACCAAGAACGAATATGTTGAGTTTCAAGAAAAAATCAATTACAGAAATGATTAGTTGGTTTGGTCTTTAATCAATAAGTTAGAAAACGTACAGTTAGACGCCGCAAGAATTGTAACCGGGGTACTAAATTGACGTCACATATCAAGTTATACGATGAAACTGGCTGGGAAAAACTCACCGACAGACGGAAAAAGCATAAACTTGTACTTTTTAATAAGATGATAAATAAAAAGACTCCCGATTACTTAAGCAGTCTAGTTCCTAATACTGTTTCTGATCGGCATGATCATAATACACATCAATCCAGCAGCTTATTGGACCAGAACTAATTTATATTCCGATTATTTTTTACTCTCTACTATTAAAGAGTGGAATAAACTTCCCGCTAGTATTAAGAATTGCGACTCTTTAAGCCTGTTTAAGAAGAATATTACTAACAGTAGCCACAAAGTACCACCATATTTCTATGTTGGCAGTAGGTTGGGTCAAATTATACATACGAGAATTCGTATGGATTGTAGCTCCTTAAACCTGCATCTCTTTATGAGAAATCTTGTTGATTCCCCTAACTGTGTATGTGGTTCAATAGAATCTTCATCACACTTTTTCTTTGACTGTCCTAGATATTTTTTACACAGACAGAACCTGTTTGCAGCTTTGAATTTTGTTCTGATTATTATAAACGTTAATTTTAGTGCTTTTTGGTTCTCCTGGTATTTCAGATGAACAAAATGCGAAAGTTTTTGTCGAAGTTCAGAACTTTATCATAAAGAGTAAAAGATTTAAACCTTGATAAATCACTTTTCTTTTTCTTTCTTTTTTTTTTTTAAATATAACAGTCATGAATGATATAAATAATGTTATGTATGCATAGTTTCTCTTTGTGTAACGAGCATTTCGTCTTGATTATTTGTTTGTGTGAAACAAGGAAACAGATTTACATAAGCTTACAGCTTGTTTCTGAATCCTATTTTGTTATGCTCAGTCTGTATTGTACATATGTATGAATATTTATTTGAATAAATATGTTTAAACTAATCAAAAATTTCTTGGTTTAAATTAAAATAAAATTTAGGCCCCAATAGGGACCGAAAATAAATCCAAAACCAAAATTTCGACGAAAAAAATTGGCAGTATCAAACATTTAATCGTACACCCCCCCCCCCCCCCCCTCACCGTAAAAATCAAATGGATGCTCCCTTAAATTCGTACTATCTTCAGTGCATGACAACAAATGACAGGATTTCAACTATTTAAGAAGAAAACAATATTATGAATGAACTAACAGATTTAAAAAAAATATGTGTCAAAGATGCTGCGGTTAATTTTACCATTTGTATTTTGGAAGTTAAGACCCGGATTTGAAAGAAAATTCTGATGCAAGAAATCTCACGACTGAATTTAGCGGTGACCTTAAATTTTTATTTTGAAAATGATGCACAAAAGCCCCTAAAAATTTCAAATATATAAAATCACTTACTTGACCTCTTACTCAATAATCAAATAGATGGAATCTTTTGTAAGTGTTGAAACTAATATATATAAACTGAAATAGTTGTCCCCCTTTGAGGTTCCGAAAGGTTTGTCACTTTATAACTACATTTATGTTCTTTTTTTAAACCAAAAACAATGAAATGTTGAAATTGTAATATTCAGTGCTGAGCAAAGCAGCCAAATTAGATTAAAAGACCAAAATAGTTTTTTGGTAATTGACAACCATAAATTTTATTCTATCACCTTCAAAACAAAGATCTTTCAACATTTTTTTGTTTTTTTTTTGTTCGATTAATGTAACTGCTATGCAAGTTTTAAATGAAAATAAATAATAATGCATAATAATGTGTAATACTATAATTTTGTAAATTACCAGCAGTTCCACTGTATCCTCCCACGTTGATGGTGTAATTTGATTCCGAGTCCCCTATACTGAATTCGCTATACTGTGCATATGTATCTCCAATATTGTAGACTTCAACTCTCAGTTTGTATGATCCATTAGACGTTAACAGATGAATCTGTCTGTTTCCTGAATTACAATGCAAAGAAATACAAGAAAAAAGAAGAAACATTTTCATCATAAATATATCATTATTTGGCATCATTTCAACACATGAAGAGTTGATGTCAAGCAAATAAAAAACTAAATAAATACTTAAACTAAGAATTATTATCTATTATCGATGGAGCTTGGTAAAACCTCTATCATTATTGTGTTCAACAGTAAAACCTTTACTTTGACGTAATTTTGCAGAGAAAATCAATATCCATAGTCCATTGTTTAATGTGTCATATTCGAGCACAAGAGTTCACTCCTGGTTTTTTATAGGAGTTCGTGTTGTTCATTGTTTTTTTAGTTTTCATTGTTTATTTCTTGTGCTTGTTGATTTGTCTTCCTGGGTTTTTTCTGTCTAATGGATTGCGTTTTAGGTATATTTGTCATCTTTAAATTGAATCGTTATTACTCATATACATACCAAGCCAGAAGTTTTTTATCAGATCACCGAACCCCACTTCATATTCTGTCCAAAGGCGCCAAAAATTTGTTGATCCACCCATTCTTCTTTGAAATACCTTGTAATAAATATATTTTCAACATGCATATAGAAACAGTTTTTTATACGAACTAATATGGAATATCGGGGAAAATATAAAAACGAAGAAATAAGACTGTTGGTATATTATACTAGACCAAAAACCAAACAGTGCAATGACAAATAATATACTGTTGGCGTAGCTAATGATGCGAGCACAGCAATATTAGCCCTTTCCAAAAAACTCATTTCCGGTATCACGATTCTGACTCTTAAATTATAATTTGAAGCAAGTTATTTCCCTTAGTTTACTTACTTCCGGCGAACGAAACTTTTTCTGGCCTTAGTATGTAACACAATATGGCTGCCCCAATTAAACAAAGACTTTTCTAAATGACCCATATGTAGAAAATGTATATGCTCCTATAGCGCTCGCTGCGCTCGCTATGATTCCACTATATAAATTTAAATCTAGTAATGAGATTATTTGATTGGTCTAGAGCAGCCCACGTGACATGTAACAAATCATCGTGTCACCCTCTCGATTTTTTTTACGCTTATGTTAAAATCATTAATTTCCCTTGCATTATTGAAATATGAAGATTTGTTCACCCTCGAGAACATGACTTTAGTCGGGTGAACAAATCTTCATATTTCACTAATGCAAGGGAAATAAATGTATAATAAACACACAACCAAAGGGTTACAAAATATATAGCTCAGTTACCTTTAAAAAATGAGAGAACTTACCCTTAAGTCAAAATGTTGCAATTCGTATTCTAATATGCATCATAAGATGAAAGACGTTTGTAGGCTAATACATGAGAATATAACCCATACAATACTAGGACATCATACAAGAAGCCAGTGAATGGGTCTTATATTGATATAATTCATATACAAACGGGCTGTAACATCTTCTGTGGTTAATTAAACGGTTGAAGTAAGACTCCCCCCCCCCCAGGATCGATTAGAGAATATTTGAATCATTGAGGTTGTCATTAGATGAGTAATTTCCACACATAAGGAGGCATTAAAGTAGCAGTATAACGACAAACAAATCATCAAATACTTACTGTCCATCCTCCGCCATCAGTTTCCATATCACAGTATACATCAAAGGTCACACACGGTATTGGATAGATAGTGTACACTCCTGATTTGCTGCCTTTTGATAAATCACAACAGTCCCTAATTTGTAGTGCTGTAGAAAGGTAGGATCATTTTTTATGATATTGCATATGTGTATTTTAAATATATACCTTGTTATTTTTTTTCTCTTTGATGAGATTTTAGAAAAATGCTGTGAAATGCTGTGAGATTTTGCTATTGAAAAAATCTTATCACCATTTATAACTGTCAGATTTTCTTGAAGTGTATGTCGATTTATATAGTTTAATCATCATATATTAGCTTATTGCTCATTTTCTTTGACATAAACAAATGCTCTTATCTCTAAAGTTCTTGTGTTATAAAAAACATTCAACAGTGTTTCAAGTGTAAGCCCATAAAAACCAGAGGCTCAGAGGGCTGAGCCTGTATCGCTCACATGGCATGGAAGCAATTTTTATACATTGCGATGTAATGACATTTCTATGTATACTTATATTGCAATGTAATGACATTTTTAGGTATACGTATATTGCAATGTAATGACATTTCTAGGTATACGTATGTTGCAATGTAATGACATTTCTAGGTATACGTATATTGCAATATATGACTTTTCTATGTATACTTATATTGCAATGTAATGACATTTCTAGGTATACGTATATTGCAATATATGATTTTTCTATGTATACTTATATTGCAATGTAATTACATTTCTAGGTATACGTATATTGCAATATATGACTTTTCTATGTATACTTATATTGCAATGTAATTACATTTCTAGGTATACGTATATTGCAATATATGACTTTTCTATGTATACTTATATTGCAATGTAATTACATTTCTAGGTATACGTATATTGCAATGTAATAACATTTCAGGTATACGTATATTGCAATGTAATTACATTTCTAGCTATACGTATATTGCAATGTAACGATATTTCTAGCTATACGTATATTGCAATGTAAAGATATTTCTAGGTATACGTATATTGCAATGTAATGACATTTCTAGGTATACGTATATTGCAATGTAATGATATTTCTAGGTATACTTACATTGCAATGCAATGACAATTTAAGGATACATTCTTTAATGTCAATTTTGATGCACAAGAGAGTATAATTCTGCACAATAAATACACTATACATACCGTTGTGTTTTCTGTGAGCAGTGCTGAAATCCTCCGATAACTCAGTCTTTACATTTTTACCAGCTGATTTATCGACAATGCAGGTCTTATTAAGTGGGTTGTAGCTACAGGCACAACATTCGTCGTCCTTCATTTGGAAACATTTATTTACACATTCTATCTCTGAACGGGTCTGCAAGTTCTCAGTTGTATTTGGGTTTTCTGTAATTTTTTCCCCACCTTTAATATCGAATTGTCCTGTTTGGTATTGAGCGTGTACATGTAGAAAACACAAAACCAAAACTACATGTTTCGTCCTCATTTTAAAAGGTCTTAGTCGGGGACATGACAAAATACTGTTTGGAAATGTTTTGACGTTACTTAAATACCTGTGTGTTGCTTATTTTTTTCATTCTCTGAAATAGATTCAACAATTGATTATTACGTAAAATGCAAAGTATAAACTGTTATAAATTGGCCACGCCTCGTTTAGATGTACGGCTGACGTGTTTTGTTTTGATGATGACGTTTTACTGTAATGGGCGTTGATTTCTATCAATATCTGATAGAGCCTATACGATGGCTTATTTTAATGGAATGATTTGTTTTGTTTGAATAATTAAACGTTGAATTTAGATTTAGTTTAACTAGAATAAAATTAATGGAACTTACTAAGAATTGACTTATAACTCATGAAAAGATGACAATGACCAATAATTAGAACGTTTATATAATTAGAACATTATTTGTTTTGAAAGGAGAAAACATAATAAAATGTGTGTAGGTTGCGCTAACACGGTGCTAGCTATAGCATGTTGATGTATAAAATGAAACAAATATATTATAATATTTTAAACAAATTTAATTGTTGGTGTCCGTTAATCGTGAATGGTAAATATCATGTCGAGTCTACGAATGATTTTCAATCTTTAAAATAAATCTACTGGAATTGACAATAACAAAAAAGCTTTCAATAGTAATAGGCCCTGCCTGCCAATAAAATCTGTTTACTTTGCTCATGAGACTTTTATACTTTTTGTTGGTATCATAGATAGTCTATTAATACATTGTACCTCTTAGTGGGTGCATCTATAGGTAGACGTATGGCAAGCCGTTTTACTTCTTATTTGAATTTCAAGGTATCTAATAAACTTTATAAGATATCTCATATTGTTTATAAGATATCTTATATAGTTTATAAGATATCTCATATAATTTATAAGATATCTCATATAATTTTCTTTATAAGATATCTTACAAATTATATGATATCTTATAAACTATATCAGATATCTTATAAACTATATATCTTAAAAAGTATATAAAATATCTTAGTGGGTGCATCTAAAGGTAGACGTATGGCAAGCCGTTTTACTATTCGAACTTCAAGATATCTAATAAACTTTATAAGATATCTCATATTGTTTATAATATATCTTATATAGTTTATAAGATATCTTATATAGTTTATAAGTTATCTCATATAATTTATAAGATATCTCATATAATTTTCTTTATAAGATATCTTACAAATTATATGATATCTTATAAACTATATCAGATATCTTATAAACTATATAAGATATCTTAAAAAGTATATAAGTTTATAAGATATCTTATATATTACATGAAATTTCTTGAAGTTAGAATACATAGTAAAGCGGCTTGCAATATAGACGCCATGAACAAGCGGAATTTTAAAAAATTATAATTTGTTTAATTTCTACTATTTCGATACTAGTGATAAATTTACTGTAACAGTTTCCAAAACACTGAGAATATATCCATCGTGCATAGTGTTGTTTTTAGATGGTTTTCGTTTCTTTAGACTTTTTGGACATTTTGGTACTGTATATTCTGAAATTATTGCGATGTTTTTATTATTGCGATAAATTATTATTGTAATCGCAATATTTAAATTCGGATTTTGGAATTTTTTTATATGAATGAAGCGTGATTTTTCTCAATATCGCAAAAAATAAAATCGCATTTTGGTCTAAAATGACAAAATAGCAATAATTTCTGAATTTACAGTATTTGAATCTTTTTTTCCTTTCTTTATTGATTTTGGTTTTTTATCGATTTAATTGGCGAAATTGGCTATATCGTGGTTGCCATTTTTCATTGGCAAAGAAGGGTGGACTATCCGGAGAGAACTAATTAACGATCTTCTACATGAAATTTGGCAACCATTCAATTAAAACCAGAGTCTAGCACACTGGATCTCTATGTGGCAGGAAATTTGGCAACCGTTTTCAATTAAGATTTATGTTTGCTTTTCTGATATATAAAAGTTATAAAATAAAACCAAAGGGAGAGCCGAGTGTACAGGCGTACAATGAACAACCATATAGGCGTACAATGAACAACCATATATTCTTTAAGCAAAATGTAGTTTGAAGACATGTGCATGTGTTAATATAAGGGGGTTCTTTAAATGTACATTAAATATATAAGTAGTTTAAGCTGCACTTTAGAATCCGTAACACATTTTATACAGATAGAGTTTAATTTAAATTCCTTTATGGAAAATATCATTTTAACATCAGTATAATATCTATATTTAATGATTTAATTAGCAGTTATGTAATAATATGCTGACTAATGGTTCTTGTGACAGGATGTACGATTGTTTTGTTTGAAAATTAAAGTGGGTTTGACATGACTGATGTACACTTAATAAGCGCAAAACAGCAAAATACACGATAAATATTAATTGAAAATTCATCCACGGAAATTATCACCCGAAATATGAGAATATTTGTTTTTATATTTAGCTATTTAAGGGGGTACCCAACACTTAGAATAAAATAGATTTGGCTCGTTTAATTTTCATAAAATTTTGATGAAATATTTACTTTGACCTGTTGACAAAAATATAAAATTTCAAGAAATTTGGACAAAAAAAATTACGGGAATAATTTCATTGGATATATAGCAGTTTGACAAACACTAATTTTGATCATTGAGAAACTTGATTTTTCTTTACTAATAATATGTGATTAAAACGTTCAGCTGATTTTAAAGAGTTAACTCCCTTAGGTCTTCTGTACGCCCTTAATTAGCAGTTATGTTGGTTTGTTGATTTTAATAATGAGAAATATTTTAATAAGATATAATTGGTACCCTGGATTATTTATAATCATATTAAGTAGACGCCTTGTCTGCAGTAGGACTTCTAGGGCCGTATGCATAAAACTACTTAAACTGAGATTTTGCTCATCGTCGGAATCCCACGGCCGGTCGAGCTTACGCTTTGCTACACTTACCGAGCAAAGCGTAAGCGCGGCCGGCCGTTGGTTTCCGACGATGGATTTTGCTAACAAATGACTTAAGTAAACTCCGCCGAAATTGCCTAAGTACTATGCAGAAAACAACTTAAGTTAAGAATTTGCTTAGCAAAATCTTAGTTTATTGAAACCCCGCCCACTCCACTTAAGTCATATGCATAAAACAACTTAAGGATAATGCTTAACATGTAACTTAAATCTAAGACACATATGGAGGTGTCTTAAGTCGTTTTAAAACCGATTAAATCATTTGTCTGTTCGACTTAATGAATTTCAAAAACTTAAATACTTACAATACAATGAATTTTGTAATATTTTGAGAGAAAAATGTCTTTTAACCCCTTTTTCTCTTGGCGTGTGGCATATTTTTAAAAATAATTCTTATTTGACTTATTCGTATACTACATACATGTACATGTATTTAAATTTTGTTAAAGTCTATTCGCTTAATATTTTTTTTATATATTTACACAGTGCTTACTATTATGACACGCACGAAATTAATGCGTTTAATGAATGATAATTGTTGCTGATCACTTACTTCCTTTAAAAAGCAGTAAAATTAAACATCACTCGATACCGTATATGATTGAAGAAAGAAAGGAACGGATTTTTAGAGATTGCACAAATCCCATAGATATCTATCACGATTCTGAGGTTAAGAGACTCACAAAAGTTACAACATAGAGAAAAGTGTGGCAAGCCGTTTTACTATTCATTCTAACTTCAAGATATCCAATAAACCTTATAAGATATCTTTGGCACATTTTTAGGTGTGATGGAAATTTTACATTTAATGCAGAATGCATAAATATATTAACTATTTAGATAAAATTTAGCAACAGCACAAGTTTTAAGGTATCCGGACCATAAATGACCACGTGATTATTCACAAGTTCCCGGATGTTCCATATAACGCAATTGAAATGACCTCGGTAATTATCGGCAAATTTCGGAAATGCTAATATAACTAACTTATTTTTACAGACTCTGCATATAAGCAACAAAGTGTGTTTCAACTTGAGAAAAATATGTTTACAAAATTCCAGCTTTAAATTGTTTTGTTCAGTCATTCACGGTGAAAAAGAGATACAATTTTCGATCATGATCTATTATGGTCCGGATACCTTTACATAGACATGATAGGTATAGATCGATGTGCACAGTATTCTCCCATTTATTTCATATATTTCCATGCAAACAGGGAGAACTGGAATACAATTTTGATTCCAAATATTTTAATGAAAATTTACACTGCAGTATTCTCTATCACAATTCTCATACACCGTATGTTTAAAACCCTAAAAATATAGTCAGATCAGAGAGAATAAATCGTTGGCATGTGTATTGATACATGTATGTTTTTCTTCATAGTTTTAGCCATGAGATATATGTATAGCAACACCCGACACCTCTGTAATAATAGCTGCAAACGACATAGTTTTGTCAAGTATCAATCATCTCAGGGGATGCATGCTCATTGTCGAGGATCATCTCGAGCGTAGCATCCTCAATGTTCCACATTTTGATCCCACTTGTCTTGATATCTTTTACACTTTCCTCTAACAAGCAATACAGTATGAATTTGTCTTCTTCTTGTTCATAACCTATTAATTGGCAGATGCGTATGTTCTTTGTAGGGGATGTCCCAATCTATAAGTAAAGATATATGTTTAGTTTCTCAACCATATATTCTT
This sequence comes from Mytilisepta virgata, assembly GCA_028015205.1. Taxonomy (NCBI): domain Eukaryota; kingdom Metazoa; phylum Mollusca; class Bivalvia; order Mytilida; family Mytilidae; genus Mytilisepta; species Mytilisepta virgata. The sequence goes on along the minus strand of CM051508.1, from coordinate 9,053,198 downwards.
TAAGCAAATGAAGTTTAGAATTTGAAGACATTTGTATGTGTTAATATAAGGGGGTTCTTTAAATGTACATTGTGCCCACTCAAAAATAAATATATAAGTAGTTTAAGCTGCACTTTAGAATCCGTAACACATTTTATACAGATAGAGTTTAATTTAAATTCCTTGATGGAAAATATCATTTTAACATCAGTATAATATCTATATTTAATGATTTAATTAGCAGTTATGTTATAATATGCTGACTAATGGTTCTTGCGACAGGATGTACGATTGTTTTGTTTGAAAATTAAAGTGACATGGGTTTGACATGATTCATGTACACTTAATAAGCGCAAAACAGCAAAATTCACGATAAATATTAATTGAAAATTCATCCACGGAAATTATCACCCGAAATATGAGAATATTTGTTTTTATATTTAGCTATTTAAGGGGGTACCCAACACTTTGAATAAAATAGATTTGGCTCGTTTAATTTTCATAAAATTTTGATGAAATATTTACTTTGACCTGTTGACAAAAATATAAAATTTCAAGAAATTTGGACCAAACAATTTACGGGAATAATTTCATTGGATATATAGCAGTTTGACAAACACTAATTTTGATCATTGAGAAGCTTGATTTCTCTTTACTAATAATATGTGATTAAAACGTTCAGCTGATTTTAAAGAGTTAACTCCCTTAGGTCTTCTGTACCCCCTTAATTAGCAGTTATGTTGGTTTGTTGATTTTAATAATGAGAAATATTTTAATTATATATAATTGGTACCCTGCATTATTTATAATCATATTAAGTAGACGCCTTCTCTGCAGCAGGACTTCTGGGGACGTATGCATAAAACTACTTAAATTAAGATTTTGTTCATCGTCGGAATCCCACGGCCGGTCGCGCTTACGCTTTGCTACACTTACGGAGCAAAGCGTAAGCGCGGCCGGCCGTTGGTTTCCGACGATGGATTTTGCTAACAAATGACTTAAGTAAACTCCGCCGAAATTGCCTAAATACTATGTAGAAACCAACTTAAGTTAAGAATTTGCTTAGCAAAATCTTAGTTTATTGAAACCCCGCCCACTCCACTTAAGTCATATGCATAAAACAACTTAAGGATAATGCTTAACATGCAACTTAAATCTAAGACACATATGGAGGTGTCTTAAGTCGTTTTAAAACCGATTAAATCATTTATCTGTGCGACTTAATGAATTTCAAAAACTTAAATACTTACAATACAATAAATTTTGTAATATTTTGAGAGAAAAATGTCTTTTAACCCCTTTTTCTCTTGGCGTGTGGCATATTTTTAAAAATAATTCTTATTTGACTTATTCGTATACTACATACATGTACATGTATTTAAATTTTGTTAAAGTCTACTCGCTTAATATTTTTTTATATATTTACACAGTGCTTACTATTATGACACGCACGAAATTAATGCGTTTAATGAATGATAATTGTTGCTCATCACTTACTTCCTTTAAAAAGCAGTAAAATTAAACATCACTCGATACCGTATATGATTGAAGAAAGAAAGGAACGGATATTTAGAGATTGCACAAATACTATAGATATCTATCACGATTCTGAGGTTAAGAGACTAACAAAAGTTACAACATAGAGAAAAGTGTGGCAAGCCGTTTTACTATTTATTCTAACTTCAAGATATCCAATAAACCTTATAAGATATCTTTGGCACATTTTTAGGTGTGATGGAAATTTTACATTTAATGCATAATGCATAAATATATTAACTATTTAGATAAAATTTAGCAACAGCACAAGTTTTAAGGTATCCGGACCATAAATGACCACGTGATTATTCAAAAGTTCCCGGATGTTCCATATAACGCAATTGAAATGACCTCGGTAATTATCGGCAAACTTCGGAAATGCTAATATAACTAACTTATTTTTACAGACTCTGCATATAAGCAACAAAGTGTGTTTCAACTTGAGAAAAATATATATACAAAATTCCAGCTTTAAATTGTTTTTTTCAGTCATTCACGGTGAAAAAGAGATACAATTTTCGATCATGATCTATTATGGTCCGGATACCTTAACATAGACATGATAGGTATAGATCGATGTGCACAGTATTCTCCCATTTATTTCGTATATTTCCATGCAAACAGGGAGAACTGGAATACAATTTTGATTCCAAATATTTTAATGAAAATTTACACTGCAGTATTCTCTATCACAATTCTCATACACCGTATGTTTAAAACCCTAAAAATATAGTCAGATCAAAGAAAATAAATCGTTGGCATGTGTATTGATACATGTATGTTTTTCTTCATAGTTTTAGCCATGAGATATATGTATAGCAACACCCTACACTTCTGTAATAATAACTGCAAACGACATAATTTTGTCAAGTATCAATCATCTCAGGGGATGCATCCTCATTGTCGAGGATCATCTCGAGCGTAGGATCCCCAATATTCCACATTTTGATCCCACTTGTCTCGATATCTTTTACACATTCCTCTAACAAGCAATTCAGTATGAATTTGTCTTCTTCTTGTTCATAACCTATTAATTGGCAGATGCGTGTTTTCTCTGAAGGGGATGTCTCAATCAATAAGTAAAGATATATGTATAGTTTCTCAACCATATATTCTTTAAGCAAATGAAGTTTAGAATTTGAAGACATTTGTATGTGTTAATATAAGGGGGTTCTTTAAATGTACATTGTGCCCACTCAAAAATAAATATATAAGTAGTTTAAGCTGCACTTTAGAATACGTAACACATTTTATACAGATAGAGTTTAATTTAAATTCCTTTATGGAAAATATCATTTTAATATCAGTATAATATCTATATTTAATGATTTAATTAGCAGTTATGTTATAATATGTTGACTAATGGTTCTTGCGACAGGATGTACGATTGTTGTGTTTGAAAATAAAAGTGGGTTTCACATTTTTGATGTACGCTTAATCAAAGCTAAACAGCAAAATACACGATAAATATTAATTGAAAATTCCTCCAGGGAAATTATCACTTGAAATATCAGAATATTTTTGTTTATATTTAGCTATTTAATTAGCAGTTACATTGGTTTGTTTATTATAATAATGAGAAATATTTTAATTAGATATAATTAGTACCCTGGATTATTTATAATCTTACCAAGTAGACGTCTTTTCTGCAGTAGTTATGTTATAATATGGCCGCATGCATAAAACAACTTAAGTTCAGATTTTGTTCATGGTCGGAAACCCACGGCCAGTCGCGCTTACGCTTTGCTACACTTACCGAGCAAATTGTACGCGGTTGGCCGTTGGTTTCCGACGATGGATTTTGCTAACAAATGACTTAAGTAAACTCCGTCCAAATTGACTTAGTAGTGTGCATGAAACAACTTCAGAATTTGCTTAGCCCTACTTAATTCATATGCATAAAACAACTTAGTTAAGAAAATGCTTAACGTGGTACTTAAGACGTTTCAAAACCGATGAAATCATTTATCAGTTTGATTTCTATGAATTTCAAAAACTTAAATACTTACAATACAAGCAAGTCATATAAATTTTGTAATATTGTGAGAGAAAAAATATCCTTTTAACCCCCTTTTCTCTTGGCGTATGTCATATTTTTAAAAATAATTCTTATTTGGCTTATTCGTATACTACATACATGTACATGTATTTAAATTTTGTCAAAGTCTCACGCTCAATATTTTTTATATATTTACACAGTGCTTACTATTATGACACGCACAAAATTAATGCGTTAAATGAATGATAATTGTAGCTCATCAGTTACTTCCTTTAAAAAGCAGTAATATTAAACATCACTCGATACCGTTTATGACTGAAGAAAGAAAGGAACGGATTTTTAGAGACTGCACAAATCCCATAGATATCTATCACGATTCTGAGATAAAGAGACTAACAAAAAGTTACAACATAGATAAAAGTGTGGGAAGCCATTTTACAATTTATTCCAACTTCAGGATATCTAATAAACCACATAAGATATCTCATATAGTTTATAAGATATCTCATATAATTTATAAGATATCTCGTATAATTTTTTTTCTAAAATATCTTATAAATTATATGAGATATCTTATAAACTATATGAGACATCTTATAAACTATATAAGATATCTTATAAAAATTACATTATATAAGATATCTAATAAATTATATGAGATATCTTTATACTTTATAAAATATCTTCTAAAGTTTATAAGATATCTTATAAGGTTTATTAGATATCCTATACAGTATATAAGACATCTCATAAGGTTTATAAGATATCTTATATAGTTTATTAGATATCTTATACAAAATATAATATATCTTATATAAAAAAATTTATGAGATATCTTATATACTTTATAAGATATCTTATAAACTTTAGAAGATATAACGTTTATAAGATATCTTATGAAAACTAGATTATATAAGATATCTTATATATTATATGAGATATCTTGAAGTTAGAATAAATAGTAAAACGGCTTGCCATAGAAAAGTGCTATAAAAAATCGTATCCGCACACAATGTAAAAATCAATGTACTGAAGTACTGTTTACTCGGGTGGCCTCATGATCTGATGGCTGATGAATTAATGATAGTGATTTAAACCTAACTGTATATATGGTACAAACTGTTTGACAGGGAGATATGTTTCACCTGTATCCAATTTTGCTTGTATAATTTAAATGTTGAAATAAAAAGGCATTTCTTAAACATGTGAATAATGCAACACTGCCAAATGTTGACTGTTCCCCATAGACTTTCACAACATGTACAGTATAGTGAAGATTCATAGTCACTAGAATATAACTGAAAGGGCCAAGCCAAAAAATTGCCATGCGAATGCTAATTCAACTGCGTACCAAATTCATTGGCTGTCTATATGTGGTTCCCCATTAACTGATGTAATCACCAACTATCAACAAATTGATGATGTTGTCGTACGAAACAGCACATCGTTATGACTTTTGTAAGGCAAGGCAAACACCATAGTGATATAGCACTTTAGACAGTTTCCTGTTGTGTTTACTGTTTATGTCCTTAATATAGTAAAAGGGTGATATTTTGTACAATGTCGATTTCACGTTGGCTTACTTCTTTCACAATCAGAGGTTCATTTAGGGATTAGAAATAAGTTTGAAATTTGTGTTACCATTTAAATGGTATCAATTTGAGTTACATTATAAAAACAATATTATGTCAATGTCAGTAAAATATAAACCTTTTTTTAATTCGGCACGAAACCGTAGAAGGGCAAACCTCGCCCTTCCCAAGTTTCTTGGGTTCATACAAAAATGTTTATATTTTTCTGACATTGACCTAAATGTTCCCCAACTTGGCAACAATGTAAATATAGTTACACCCAACTTGGCAACAATGTATATATAGCTGCTGCACCCAACTTGCCAACAATGTATAGTTGCACCCAACTTGGCAACAATGTATATAGCTGCACCCTACTTGGCAACTAGGTACATAGAGCTACACCAAGCATGGCAATATTTAGAACAATCTTGAAAGACGAGGGTATATTATAAATATATATCTGTTTTTACTTTTGTAACTATTACCATCTTTTCTCCTATTGTTTGTTATCTAATATATGTCTTTTGCTCATAATATAGTAACAGATTTTATCCATCATAAACTTGGGTAAATTGCTAGAAATGTTTTTTGCAGAATTAATAACTTGATAATTCTTGTAATTATTATTCATTTGAGGTCTTCTTTGACATTTGTGGATCTGTTTATTTGACTTTATATCAAAGTATTCCCTCTACGTGTTTGACAATATATGATATTCTGACTTTACATAGAACAACTTATGTAAACAGTTTAAATTCATAATCGAAATACATGTGGTATGAATTGTCCTTATGATGAACTATATTGATGTGATACACATTTTTTTTTATCATAGTAGTCTGCTCTTTTGACGAGAGCCGAATGCCGCTTTGGCGCATTTTTAGGTGTGATGGAAATTTTACATTTAATGCATAATGCATAAATATATTTACTATTTAGAAAAAATACAACAAGACCACAAATTTTAACATAGGCATGATAGGTATAGATCGATGTGCACAGTATTCTCCCATTTATTTCATATATTTCCATGCACACGGGGATAACTGGAATACAAGTTTGATTCCAAATATTTTAATAAAAATTTACACTGCAGTATTCTCTATCACAATTCCCATACACCGTATGTTTAAAACCTTAAAAATATAGTCAGATCAGTGAGAATAAATCGTTGGCATGTGTATTGATACATGTATATTTTTCTTCATAGATGTAGCCATGGGATATATGTATAGCAACACCCGACACTTCTGTAATAATAGCTGCAAACGACATAGTTTTGTCAAGTATCAATCATCTCAGGGGATGCATCCTCATTGTCGAGGATCATCTCGAGCGTAGCATCCTCAATGTTCCACATTTGGATCTCACTTGTCTTGATATCTTTTAAACATTCCTCTAACAAGCAATTCAGTATGAATTTGTCTTCTTCTTGTTCATAACCTATTAATTGGCAGATGCGTGTTTTCTCTGAAGGGGATGTCTCAATCTATAAGTAAAGGTATATGTATAGTTTCTCAACCATATATTCTTTAAGCAAAATGTAGTTTAGAATTTGAAGACATTTGTATGTGTTTATATAGGGGGGATTCTTTAAATGTACCTTGTGCCAACTAAAAAATAAATATATAAGTAGTTTAAACTGCACTTTAGAATCCGTAACACATTTTATAAAGATAGAGTTTAACTAAAACTCCTTTATGGAAAATATCATTTTAATATCAGTATAATATCTATATTTAATGATTTAATTAGCAGTTATGTTATAATATGTTGACTAATGGTTCTTGCGACAGGATGTACGATTGGTGTATTTGAAAATAAAAGTGGGTTTCACATTTTTGATGTACGCTTAATCAACGCAAAACAGCAAATTACGCGGTAAATATTAATTGACAATTCCTCCAGGGAAATTATCACTTGAAATATCAGAATATTTTTGTTTATATTTTGCTATTTAATTAGCAGTTACATTGGTTTGTTGATTATGATAATGAGAAATATTTTAATTAGATGTAATTGGTACCCTGGATTATTTATAATCCTACTAAGTAGAAACCTTCTCTGCAGTAGGACTTCTGGGGCCGCATGTATAAAACTACTTAAGTTCAGATTTTGCACATCGTCGGAAACCCACGGCCGGTCGCGCTTACGCTTTGCTACACTTACCGAGCAGAGCGTAAGCCCGGCCGGCCGTTGGTTTCCGACGATGGATTTTGATAACAAATGACTTAAGTAAACTCCGTCCAAATTGACTAAGTAGTATGCATGAAACAACTTAAGTTAAGAATTTGCTTAGCAAAATCTTAGTTTATTGAAACCCCGCCCACTCCACTTAAGTCATATGCATAAAAGAACTTAAGTTATGAAAATGCTTAACGTGTTACTTAAGTCTAAGACACATATGGAGGTGTCTTAAGTCGTTTCAAAACCGATCAAATCATTTTTCAGTACTGTGAATTTCAAAAACTTAAATACTTACAATACAAGCAAGTCATATGAATTTTGTAATATTTTGAGAGAAAAAATGTCCTTTTAACCCCTTTTTCTCTTAGCGTATGTCATATTTTTAAAAATAATTCTTATTTGGCTTATTCGTATACTACATACATGTACATGTATTTAAATTTTGTCAAAGTCTACTCGCTCAATATTTTTTATATATTTACACAGTGCTTACTATTATGACACGCACAAAATTAATCCGTTAAATGAATGATAATTGTAGCTCATCAGTTACTTCCTTTAAAAAGCAGTAATATTAAACATCACTCGATACTGTTTATGATTGAAGAAAGAAAGGAACGGATTTTTAGAGACTGCACAAATCCCATAGATATCTATCACGATTCTGAGGTAAAGAGACTGACAAAAAGTTACAACATAGATAAAAGTATGGGAAGCCATTTTACAATTTATTGTAACTTCAAGATATCTAATAAACCTTATAAGATATCTCATATAGTTTATAAGATATCTCATATAGTTTATAAGATATCTCATATAGTTTATAAGATATCTCATATAATTTATAAGATATCTCGTATAATTTTCTTTCTAAAATATCTTATAAATTATATGAGATATCTTATAAACTATATGAGACATCTTATAAACTATATAAGATATCTTATAAAAATTACATTATATAAGATATCTAATAAATTATATGAGATATCTTTATACTTTATAAAATATCTTCTAAAGTTTATAAGATATCTTATAAGGTTTATTAGATATCCTATACAGTATATAAGATATCTCATAAAGTTTATAAGATATCTTATATAGTTTATTAGATATCTTATACAGTTTATACGATATCTTACATAGTTTATAAGATATCTTATAAAGTATCGAATATATCTTATATAAAAAAAATTATGAGATATCTTATATACTTTATAAGATATCTTATAAACTTTAGAAGATATAACGTTTATAAGATATCTTATGAAAACTAGATTATATAAGATATCTTATATATAATATGAGATATCTCATATATTATATGAGATATCTTGAAGTTAGAATAAATAGTAAAACGGCTTGCCATAGAAAAGTGCTATAAAAAATCGTGTCCGCACACAATGTAAAAATCAAAGTACTGAAGTACTGTTTACTCAGGTGGCCTCATGATCTGGTGGCTGATGAATTAATGATAGTGATTTAAACCTAACTGTATATATGGTACAAACTGTTTGACAGGGAGATATGTTTGACCTGTATCCAATTGTGCTTGTATAATTTAAATGTTGAAATAAAAAGGCATTTCTTAAACATGTGAATAATGCAACACTGTCAAATGTTGACTGTTCCCCATAGACTTTCACAACATGTACAGTATAGTGAAGATTCATAGTCACTAGAATATAACTGAAAGGGCCAAGCCAAAAAATTGCCATACGAATGCTCAATCAACTGCGTACCAAATTCATTGGCTGTCTATATGTGGTTCCCCATTAACTGATGTAATCACCAACTATTAACAAATTGATGATGTTGTCGTACGAAACAGCACATCTTTTTGACTTTTGTAAGGCAAGGCAAACACCGTAGTGATATAGCACTTTAGACTGCTTCCTGTTGTGTTTACTGTTTATGTCCTTAATATAGTAAAAGGGTGATATTTTGTACAATGTCGATTTCACGTTGGCTTGCTTCTTTCACAATCAGAGGGGTTCATTCCCGTTTTGCCAACTTTTTGAATTTTTAGGTATTACAGGTAAAAAATGAAAGTTGTATAGATGAGATCAAAGGTAATTAGGAACAAAGGATTCTTGATTAGGGCTTGGGTTGGATGACAAAGGTAATAATGGACTGAAAATTATTCCAGGTACATATTTCTTAAGTATATAAGTATATTATGCACTACTGACATTTGCGAATTGTATCTCTAGTATTTTTTTAAGGATTTTTGGGTGATTTTTAAAAAAAATATATTTTGTTTCAAGTGTTTATCTTGATACAGACATTTATTGTAACTAGATAACATATTTGTTATAATTATTTTTTATTTCTTGTTGTTAAGTGACCAATTTCATTTTCATAAATGTGCATCAAATGTTGTTCTATATTCTGTAAGTTCACTGTTGTATCTTCATCCGAGTTTGAGTAGGTGGGAAACAGCGTCTGTGTACTGGTTGAGGAGTAGTGGTTCCATTTCGCTGGTTCTCTGTCAACCCACTGTTCTGTAAGATAGTCGTTGAAACTGGTGGTCTTTGCGTCGTTGGTTTGGTAGTCGTCGTGTGCATTGAACCATACTTCTACTTGTTGAGGAGGTACCAAAGGTAGTGCGGAAGCTCTTCTTACGTGCTGGGTTAGTTCGTTGTTGTTCTTGTACTGTTCTGTGAGTCCCAGGGTCTGTACCTTTTTCAATATGCGTTGACAGAAGTGAAACAAGCATCGTTTCAGTGTGGCTGTGGGAAATTCTGTCTCTGCTGCATTGCGTGCTGCTGATTCGAAGTCCATAAAGATAGTAGTTGGGTTGAGTGTTGTGTTGTTGTCAGTTGCAGCTGCTTTCAAAGTAGTGAAGAGTCGTTGGTACGTGGTCTGGCATTTGTTAGGCAGAAAAGTGGGTACATTTCGTTGTCGATGAGAGCGTGGATGGTGTACAGTTGCTTGAATTCTACTGGGATGGCATAGAAGGTTCCATCGGCGAATATAGCATCGGCGTTGCTGAGGTGTCGAAGGTTGTCTGAAGTTACACATAGCCACACTTTCTTAAGTTTCCTCACAATTTCATAAAAAATGTGTTTTTTTTTCTTTCTTTTTTAATTTAATTTTACAGAAGATAACTGTAAAAAAAAATACCCTTAAATCACATTTAAACTTTCAAAAATATTTTATAAATGTAATATTATTATAATTCACCAAATATTTGCTTCAATTCATTTTAAAATAATTTCAATATATATATTTGAATCAAATCCTAACAATTTCCCCCATATTACTGTTCTATTTACATATAATGTTAATCCAAACAGGAACAAATTTTCAGTCACAATTTAAGATGACACCTAATAATTACTAAATAAACAGCCCACTAATTAACTACAATCTAAAGTTGGCTAAACAGGAATATTGTATTATACCTGATATTCAAAAGTTGGCAAAACGGGAAGACACCATCAGAGGTTCATTTAGGGATTAGAAATAAGTTTGAAATTTGTGTTACCATTTAAATGGTATCAATTTGAGTTACATTATAAAAACAATATTATGTCAATGTCAGCAAAATATAAAATTTTTTTATTCGGCACGAAACCGTACAAGGGCAAACCTCGCCCTTCCCAAGTTTCTTGGGTTCATACAAAAATGTTTATATTTTTCTAACATTGACCTAAATGTTACCCAACTTGGCAACAATGTAAATATAGTTACACCCAACTTGGCAACAATGTATATAGCTGCTGCACCCAACTTGCCAACAATGTATATAGCTGCACCCTATTTGGCAACAATGTATATAGAGCTACACCAAGCATGGAAATATTTAGAAGACGAGGGTATATTATAAATATATATATGTTTTTACTTTTGTAACTATTACCATCTTTTCTCCTATTGTTTTTTATCTAATATATGTCTTTTGCTCATAATATAGTAACAGTTTTTATCAATCATAAATTTGGGTAAATTGCTAGAAAAGTTTTTTGCAGAATTAATAACTTGATAATTCTTGTAATTATTATTCATTTGAGGTCTTCTTTGACATTTGTGAATCTGTTTATTTGACTTTATATCAAAGTATTCCCTCTATGTTTTTGACAATATATGATGTTCTGACTTTACATAGAACAACTTATGTAAACAGTTTAAATTCATAATCGAAATACATGTAGTATGAATTGTCCTTATGATGAACTATATTGATGTGATACACATTTTTTTATCATAGTAGTCTGCTCTTTTGACGAATGCCGCTTTGGCGCATTTTTAGGTGTGATGGAAATTTTACATTTAATGCATAATGCATAAATATATTAACTATTTAGATCAAATATAGCAAGAGCACAAGTTTTAACATAGACATGATAGGTATAGATCAATGTGCACAGTATTCTCCCATTTATTTCATATATTTCAATGCAAACAGGGATAATTGGAATACAATTTTGATTCCAAATATTTTAATAAAAATTTACACTGCAGTATTCTCAATCACAATTCTCATACACCGTGGGCTTAAAACCTTAAAAATATAGTCAGATCAGTGAGAATAAATAGTTGGCATGTGTATTGATACATGTATGATTTTCTTCATAGTTTTAGCCATTGGAAATATGTTTAGCAACACCCGACACTTCTGTAATAATAGCTGCAAACGACACAGTTTTCTCAAGTATCAATCATCTCTGGGGATGCATCCTCATTGTCGAGGATCATCTCGAGCGTAGCATCCTCATTGTTCCACATTTGGATCCCACTTGTCTTGATATCTTTTACACATTCCTCTAACAAGCAATTCCATATGAATTTGTCTTCTTCTTGTTCATAACGTATTAATTGGCAGATGTGTGTTTTCTCTGTAGAGGATGTCTCAATCTATAAGTAAAGATATATGTATAGTTTCTAAACTAGAAGTATTCCTGGTGAAATTAAGATAAAAATATGGTCAATTTATGTTCGCCTAATTATGTTCGGCTTATACACATGTACCTAATTATTGCTTTCAAATTGTCAATACTCAACTTTCCTCTAATATATAGCACTTCTCATTCATATATATATGTAGTGTAGAATCAATACAATATATCAAGGTTAAAATTCTCTGTGAAATTATCAAGGGTCAATATAACTCTAACATTATATAGCACTAATCATCTAAGTCAGGTTTGTCTCAATATAGTTTAGCATACCCATATTATATTATTGCTCTAATATAAGGCTCACGTTTGCTCAAAATATATCACTGGTCATCTTCTCAGACATATGTGCTCAATTTAGTTAGGCTTGAAATGTTCAAGTAAACATCATTATTGAACTACTACTATATAACATTAATTATGAGTTAGCTTATATAGCACTGATCAACTACACCTCTGCTGAATTAAGGTTATCTTCCAATATATATATATATATATATATATATATATATTTACATGTATTCCAGAATATCAATATTTAAGTACTGTAACAGTACTGTAGCCATATAGAGTATGATTTGTCTCCCAAAATTACCTACCGCACCAACCGGGGATCGAACCCGGAACATTTGGTTCAGTAGTCACCGCTCTACCAACTTAGCTACAGGAGTACCCCACTAGTGCAGCTAATGGAGGGTGGTTATAAACCTGTTACGGTTCTATAACATCTATATTAATCAAGGGAAGCCCGTTACACATGCATATAAAAATATTTCTTGATTGTTACATAATTATGTAGGAAACTGATCACTAATTATAACCAATGTTATCATACATATGCTGCATAGTTTTTCCATGGTAACAGTACCCATATTGTGGAAATGTTACTGCAGAAATATCTTCATACTAATGCAACTCAACTGCATAAGGTTTTAAGCAATTTGGGGTTGAAAAAAAGAAGAAGACTACTCATGCTAGGTAACAATCCTGTGCTGTTTCATCAAGTTTGGATCAGTCGCTTCAAAGTTAATCTGCGGACAAGGTCACTGGCGAAAGACAATTATAATAAAAAATAACACAAATATAAATCCTGTATCCATGAACCCATACAAAAAGGTCTCGAACAAAGAAATTACCTATTTAGAACCCACATGACACTAATAAAAAAAAATGAAACTGAAAAATCAATGAAAATTAATTTTGGACCACCAACCGGAAAAAAATTTTGGAACCCCAAAGTGGAAAATTTAAGTAGCAGTATTGGAACCCCCTTTGGACCCTCATTAAAAAATATTGGGCAGGGGTTTCCCTCAGAGAGCCTAACCCCAATACTCTTGGAGCACAGTTGAAAAGGAAACAAGGCACTTGTATCAGTAAATTTTACCATTTTAAATATTGAAAAATTAATGAAAATCCCTTTTGGACTCCCATTTGCATATATTTTGGAACACAACAAATGAAAAATTTAAGTAACACCATAGGAGCCCTCTTTTGACCCGCATTAAAAAAATTGGGCAGGGGTTCCCTAATACAGGTTAACCCCAAAGTCCTTGGGGCACAGATGAAAAACAAGTCACTTGTATCAGTAAATTCTACCATTCAGAACATTGAAAAATCAATGAAAACCCTTTTTTGACCCCCCAATCACCATAGGAGCCCCTTTTGACCCACATGTAAAAAAAATTGGGCAGGGGTTCCCCTAACCCCAAAGATCATGAGGCTTTCTGAAAAAGAAACAACATTTATATAAGTAAATTTTACTATTTTGAACATTTAAAAATCAATGAAAACCCCTTTTGGACCCCCCATTTCAAAAAATTTTAAAATTTGACTACAAGTCATCCTTATTCTAATTCAGCTCAAAACATGTAACAGAAGCAATAACAAGCTCATTTTCTATAGAATTTAAAAAAATACCCAACCCACCCCATTTGGAGCCCCTACTGGCCCCCCTCCGCCTTAGGGCCGATCACGAAAAATTAAACCCTAATTACACATCTAATGACATCGATCTTTCATAGATAATGGACCAGCAGTTTCTGAGGAAACTGCAACTTAAGTTTTCCAAAACTTAAGACTTCTTCCGTTTCCATGGCAACGGCAGCCATTATTTTGAAAATTTAAAATCTTGAATGCACACCTACACATGGCCAGTAAAAATCCTGGGAAGTTTCATTAAGTTTGGATCACTCACTGCAGAGAAAACGCAGAAAAGAAGAAAAATAAAAAACAAAGAATAATAATAATAATAATAAGAAACGGGGTAAAACAATAAGTCTCCATAAACTTCGTTTGGGAGACTTAATAAACATGGTTTCGAAATCTTAAAGAGAGGACACGGTTGTTAACTTTAACCCAAATGACATACTTATCAGCTGATATCCATTATGGCGACAGGGGACGCCGAAAAATATTGTACCCGATTCGATAATTACTGCCCTCCTTCAACAATATCTCGTTAATATATAGATCTATTATATTAAACTATGATTAATGCTAAAACGATTAAATTCTATCAAGTATAATATATTTACCTTTCTTGTGTTAAAATAGTTACTAATCACCTCTCATTTCCTCTTCGTCTTACCTTTAACTGCTGAAGCTAATCAATATGCATCACCAAATGAGGAATCCATCCGCGTTTATTAATATATGTATATATATTATTCTCGGTACAAAACATGTTGATATATAAAAACATATCATTATGAATATGTTCATGAAATTGTTTTGATAGCAAGATTCAAATAAATGAGTTGATAACGAAATCTATTTTGCACTAGATAATGTCAGCGTATTCATACAATAAAAAATGAGTAATTTCGTGTTAAAAACAACCCGGAGTACGACTGGTTTCTCTCTCTTCGAAGTGAGCCAAACTAGTTTCTAGCGGAAGTTGATCAGCTTGCCGGTTAAGATTCAGGGCGATAGTTATACTACGGATAGCCATCCTTGTAATTATTACTCAAATTGAATATCGTTATATAATGTGAATCTTAGGAATATCAGAATGCAAACATTGTTACATTTGTGTAGAAACTATTAAAAAGTCCTTTACCGATACCCTTTATGTCCAATTTTTACGGTTTGTATTTGGATTAGAATTAAAATTTCACTATTTCTCAATGATCAAGGCAGATTTCTTCGTGAAAGGTCTTGCACATTTGCGTTATAATATGAACCTTTATTTCGTAAACTTTGGCAATAAAACGATACCTTTTTACAGAATAAAAATAAATTCTCAGAAAGTTACTCCATCTCGGAACCCCCCCCTCCGTTTGTCACTTAATTGGTTAAAAATATAAACACAATAAAAACATGGTTTAAAATAAGACATCTTCAATGGTAATATATGTTGTACATAACAACTAAATTCATTAATGAATAGTTAAATAGGGACACGTGTAAGCAATCCAAATATATGTTTGACAAAGACCTTTCAAAATTCCTAGTGATATATCGTTTATACTTCTTACAGTTTCATATTCCGCCAAAAGTGACAATTATTCCACTGCTTATATTAGAGCAATCTCCGGCGCAGAGTTCATATCCGTTCCGTTCCACTACGCACCACTACACAATATAAAGTGCAGTATTGCGAAGCATGTACGGAACGGATATGAACTCTGTGACGGAGATTGATATTAGAGTAAAGTCAAGAAATACCAAAGGGATATTCGAAGGAGAAAAAAATCGTAACAACTGACAAACTCCCGAGAACAACGAAGACAAGACCAAAACAATACATGCACTACAATTAAAAACTAAAAACGTATGAACAACATAGACCCCAACAAAAAACCGGGGGTAGACTCAGGTCCTCCGGAAGAGTAAGCAGTCTCTGCTTCCTGCAGGACACCCGCCATGCTGCTCATGTCAAATCCGGTATGAGGAAGGGATAATATCAATGGAACAGATCCATTTTCATTTGGGAAACGGTTTTTTTCAAACCAAATCATGATGACGTCCATAAAACTTTAAGAAGGATGACTGCAACTTAGGAGCAACATACCCCTGGTTGAGTAACATTTCTGTCAGGATCCGGGCTCTGTCCAGGAAGTTATTGTATATGTCGTAAGCTATGGAATACCTTATGAGTTGTGAAATATACACTCCATAAACCCGCGCTTCTGGAATGTTGCCGCTCAAAAACGGGAAGTTGATGATTGGAAAGTCAAGTCATCCCGTTTGTCGTTAAGTTGTGTATTCAGCCTTCCTCTGGTGTCAATTTTGAGGCGAAGGTCAAGATAAGATACAGACTTGGCAGTGTCTGTGGTATCCTTAATTTCGATGTTATTGTAATATGCATGTATTGTTTTGGTCTTGTCTTCGTTGTTCTCCGGAGTTTGTCAGTTGTTTCGATTTTTCCTCCTATGAATATCCCTTCGGTATTTCCTGACTTTACTGCTCGTACGTTCGTACAAAATGGAAATTGATTATCAGTTATTTGGTGATGAAAAACCTACTGCAGGAATCACAGTTGCATTTAACAAAAAAAAGAAAGGTATAAAAGTTAATATTTACCTCTTTAAGGGGCTATCAAAAGTTTGATTTAGTGCTCATACAGTTTTTAATGTAGTAAATGAAGCAGCTGAAAAACGATTTCTTTGAAAGATTCTGTAAACAAATCCTACGATTTAGGGCTCACAATTTATTCAATAACATATAATGCTTTCATGAAGTATAAAAGTATAATGTGTATATCTTCTATCGATTATTTGTTTCTTTGTTAACGAACATTACATTTTACTGGACTTAAAATTAGTAACATAGCGGGTATATTACATGAGGAAGATTCCGTTCAGTCGATATGAGTTCACCCTCAGTTGTTTGTGAAGTCCAATATTATTCGTCGGAGGAAAGGAAGGGTCAACAATGACATGCAACGCAACAGACAGAACTCCGGACAAAAATAACATAAAAGGGCACAAAACACAAACATAAACACAACAGACAGTCAGGATAGTCTGACTTGGTACAGACACTGAACAGTGATGGGGTTAAACTTGGTTTATGGGTACCCAAACAGCCTCCTTATCTATCCTGACACTCTGGTATGTAAAACATACTAAAATGTCAAACCCGTATGATTACCAACAAAGCGAACAGAAGCATTTGGTTGAACGGTACATTATTTAAACTAAACTACCATGTGCAATACAAGGAATGAACCCTTAGTATTTCTATTATTTTTGAATTTTGCTAAATACTGGTAATTTCTGTAACAAATCTATGATTAATCATGTCAGACAAGTCGGACGACTTGGTTGGCGAATACCCTCGGGGACCTAGGGTCCACCAGTAAAGGCATCATCCCAGGAGTTTCAAAATAACAATCCAAAGATACTAATATTAGATATAGTCAATTTTTTTTTTGGCCTTCTGTTTCCAAAATAATAAATAGATAAAAAATATAATGCGGACCATGTGATTCTTAATGAGATATTTAAGAGAAAATCAATTTTTAAATGTTTTAAGGGTTTTTCCTTGTGACGTATTATGACGTCAAAATGTGCAATCGTAGCAGCGTTATTAAATTCGATGCAATCGTATCGTGTTCACTCCTGTTAACACAATACCTTGGGTTGTAATACTGTTTTTAGCCAGGTTTGTGCTCCATAGAAATGGAATAATCTAATTTTTAACGTAAGTTTTTCACGAAGTTTGAACATAGTCATCTCAAACATTCAAAAGACACCCTTGCAAGGGTGTGGGCTGTCATTGACTCTTATTGGCATTTATTGGTGGAAGAGATGGCAGCAAATTATATGCTGTCTGCAGCATTGATATATTTTGGACAATGTAGTATAAACATTTTTTCAGTTTCAACTTCTGATGGACAAAATTTACAAAAGCGTTGGTCGCGGGGAGTACCATTGTATCGACCTGTCTCTTATATTGAGGGAGTGTGCACTAATTCTGGCTTTTGTAAGAATGGATCTATGTTTTTTATTGTAAAGAGGAAATTCTAAGTAGCATTGTAATTTCAATGTGTTAAGATTGTTGCTAAACAAAGATAACAATTATAAAAAGAAATTCCATAGTGCCTAAATAGAGTAACATATTTCATGTATCTATAGGTCTGTTTTTTTTTTGTTAATTGGTATATGACAGGGTATATATTTTTAATAAACAAAATATATGAAAAGGGTGGGGTACTTGATGTCTCAGCTGTTCATCCCTAAGAAAGACAGATTGAACTAGGCCACCCCCCCCCTCCGAGCCCCGAAACGTCCTACCTTCCTGCCTCTAGTTGTTTCAGACTTGTAATAGATTCAGATTAAGTATGCTAATTCGATATGTGCGCATAAAAAGTGCGCGCAAATCTAGGTGTGTAATTTTCGAAAAATGGCTTAAACATAGTTTTGACGAGAAAGGCTTGCCATACAATCAATAGTAAATTGCATGGGTTTAACATAACATTTTGTTAAACAACACTAAAACGGAGGAGAAATGAAAGTTTTGTGTTGTTCCGGGAAAGGGGTGCGGAGTTGGGGGTTAGGTACTCGCCTTGATCACTTGTACACAGGCTCGATATTGAAATTAGTTCTCCCCCAAGAATAGCATTTTTCTTCTGACACCACAAAATATCAGCTTTTATGGTAATCGCCACAACCAAACAATAAAGTTTGACTCCGGTTTGAAGGTAGACTTTTTTGGATATCTTATCAAATCAGATGTTTTTTACCCAATACCATACAGAAGTATATATTAGGTCTTTTAGGTAAAAAAAAGTTTAGTTGATATAGAGGAAGCCTTAATGGAGTTTAAACAGAACTAAAATAAATAAATAAATTTGAATTTATCGAATAAATTGATAAGTTAGGGACGAGATCAAAAGTTCAAAGTAGGATAAAAAACTTAATTCAAATAGTTAGGGGGGGGGGGGGGGTAAACATCGCTGCAAATTTTGTTATCCGACATCGATTTTCGGATTGAAGAATACAGATTCAAGTGATGTCCAAGTCAATATACAGAACAAACATACTGTAGCGTCCCTGGCGACGCTACAGATGAGGTAAACAACAAATATGATTTACCTAGGTTAATGTCTCATGTACTTCGATCCCAGATAGAATAAGATATGAAAATGACGACCCAAGTAATGAGCGATGTAACCAAAGTCTCGTAAAAGTGATTGAATAAATCTGGATAAAATTAACTATTTATTAAACATATAACTCAAATTTAGCATGCAACAAACAATTTAAGATAGTTCATTATCTATTGACTAATTATTTATATTACTTTGCAAGCAGTACGGAGGGGTTAGCTCTGGTCAAGCGTTTCTTATAAAGTATGATAATATATATATGATAATTTGTAATATTCTATTTTCTATGTTGCTTTGCTAGTGAGTCGTTCGAATATTAATTGTGAAATACGGTATATTTTTCTTGAAGTTATAAAATAATTCAGCGCTCGGATCGCCTACTTAAAATATTACGTTCAAAGTATGGGACTGTAAGGACTCTCTAGCGAGTCGTCCGTAAGTTTTCAAACGCATAAGCGTGACGTGAAGGATTCTTAAGTTGAGTTGTTAATAAAGAAGTGAAGACTTCACTGTATGCATGTAATATCAGATATAAAAGACTCTCTGACGAGTCGTTGAACGTAAAAGACGTTCAATGTAAAAGACTCTCTGATGAGTCGTTAAAAGATGCAAATATGATTGAAATATTAATTCAACAACGAAGTTGTCTACTGAATACTCTATTTCAGTGAGCGACTCTTTAGCGAGTCATGAATTCTTTATATATATACTAACCTTGAAATCCCGTAATTAAAAAGACTTCAGGCAATTGGAGTCGCTATATATAGATGTGACTTGGACGTCAAATACTGTTTTTATTTTAGAGCCTACTGAGTATGCTCGGGAGTCGGATCACGACTAAAGTGAGATAGAAAATCTTCCCCTTTTATATCATTGGACGACTCACTTTCCATATTGACGTCATTTACGTTTAACGACAATCAAATCCAACTTACGGCAGTTGTGAAAATATGTCCGAAATGAAGATTTGTGTTTGTGACTCACTCAAAATATTGGAATTACTAGTATATCAAAGCATATACGATTCAAAAACGGATAATATAAATGATCTGCCACCTATGAATTATTATCATGTAGATTTTGAGGGTCGAAAAAGAAATAGAAATTAGTAAAACGGTAAGTTGAATGACGACTCAATTTCTGAGGATCATTTAGAATATGACGTTTTTCTTTAAAAAAATCAATGAATAATTAAAAGTTGTATTCTATACTTAAGATATCACTAGTAAATTGATATTTCAGTAATATTTTCCGGCTAAGAGGGATTATTTATGTAAAAAAATTACAAAAATAGCACGTTTTCATCAAAGGAGAAAACACTACGTTAAATGTAAGCAAAATGGAGACAACTTGACCATGCTACCCTTCCGCTAAGTATTCCTGATATGGGTACATACATCATGTACAAATTATGATAAATACATATTAAATTTGACCTCACATTTGCTTAACCATAAACGCAAATGCATAAATTCTAAAAGTGAAAGTAGTCAGTCTATTAATAGACGACGTCACATTGTAAACAAACTTGCAAGTCATAGCTAAACTGATGCCTCTTAGAATAATGAGTACTATAGACAATAATACACAAAAAATAATAATTCCTGCCTAGAGTTACAGACCGTAAAAGAATTGGAACATAATGCACTGGCATAACCGTTACAATACATTGTTGAGGAAAAACAGGACCCATGATACAAAAAGTATACTCTCAAAGCATATGCCCATATTGGTCAATCAATTTTTCCCAAATTAAGTTAAGGAGGGGGTGGAGGGGTCAGTGAAAAAACTATGTGAATTAAGTTTTTTTTATCCTACATTGAACTTTTGATCTCGTCCCTTAAAGAGAAAAAATCGGTAAATTGTATTATGCTACATATACATACTTTAATAAAAAGAGAAGTTTTGTCCGCTCGGGTGTGCATGTTACTCGTACTTTATCAACTGGCACCATTGATAGCTCGTACCTTTGACAGCTCATATCTTTGACAGCTCTTAACTTTAACAGCTCTTACCGTTGACATCTCATACCTTTGACAGCTCTTAACTTTGACAGCTCTTACCTTTTAAATCTCATAACTTTGACAGCTCTTACCTCTTAAATCTCATACCTTGGACAGCTCATACATTTGACAGACCTTATATTTACCTTTGACAGATCATACCTTTAAATTATAAATAATTACCGGTCTTGTATGTTCATTTGAATCCATAATTTTTACTGGAAGACTCTTGTTACGTGATTCGGGAAAGTGATGTTTTTTAACACAATTAAAGTCAATATCTTGTTTGTACGTGTTTCCATGACGACGTTGTTATGCTGTCATGCAGCGGAGTAATATTTCGAGTCAGTACGGAGAATATTTTAAAACTACAGTCTTTTTTTTAATTGCCAAATATAAAATGTAATTATAAGAATGAAATGCATCATTTCAGTAGTTTTATATGGTTGTAAAATCCTTAAACGGGTGCACATTTTTAATATGAAGCGCTTCCGCGATTTATAAGAAATGTTTTTCGATCAAGGCTTTTACAACCCAGTAATACTACAAATTCTTAATACATATTATAATATGAATATTTATAATGTCTCAGACAGTTTCAGAGAGTTGCTAGAATTGTCAATCTAATCAAAATTAAATCTACTAATTTCTTCTTTCAGTCATTGCATGTAGATCTAACAACACTCCATATTACTTTCTGTTTCTGTACAGGTGAAATACAAACATAATGAAGTCTTATTTTCCCTCCCGAAAATTCTTGGATTTTGGATAGTTTAAAGTGAATTTGGAGCATACTTTTTCGTAAATTGTGAATATAGCTAAAGCTAAATTTAAATCTAAATCTAACTTTAACTTTGAACTTGTCCAGCTCCATTTTATTAGAATATTTTTTATATTTGACAATTAAGTTAAAGTATTATCATTGTGACCATGGCCTGTCATTTGCCCGTTGGTCTTTTTTGATAATTAAAACTGTTCACTTTCGAATTACCAAAGTTGGACTTTGTACCGTAGTAAAAAGGTGTATAAACAACGTAGTAAATTTACCTGCTGACCTGTTGACAATTTTGAGACAACCAATCAGAGCTCGAAAATGTCTATGAATGAAACCGCAGCGTAGAAAGATCGTAGAGTCAACACATGATGAAACATTAGACATAAAGGGAATGCTCACTATGATTTTCCAGATAGTTACAAACACTGATACCAGAATAAAAAAGGTTGAGACTAGTATTGAGAAACAAATTGGAGAATTAAATCACGCAGTTAAGGCTGTTTTTAATAGAGTTACTAAGTTAGAACATCAGACAGGAGACCTCCATAAGAAATTCATACAGTGCGAGATAAGCTCTGAAGGTGTAAGCAATCTGTTCGATAAAACCGACAACCAGATTAAACTCAATACAAGGAACATCGTTCACCAAGATTTAAGAATTAAAAAAATAGAGGAAAGTTTAAAAGATTCGAACGGTAAAACCGAGCATTTAATTCTACGAATTCGTGCCCTAGAACTGCAAATCAACTCCAACAGTAATACTTCATGCCACAGCCCATCTTCCAAAGACGTAAAAGAACTCCAGGCATCTGTGATCGATTTACAATGTCGGTCTATGAAAAACAATTTAATTTTTATAAATTTGGCAGAACAACCAACAGAGAATGTAGAGACAAAGTTGCGTGCTTTTATTTTTGAACAGCTTGGATTAGAGCACCACATCGAGATTTAGTGAATTCTTTATTTTTGAAGATAATGTACATGTTGATAATGTTAGTGATTTTGTGGAAAACCATGTTCATGTATTGGAAAATCTAGGGTTACCTATTAATAGGACAAGTAGGGATTCCACCAAAAATAGATACGGAAATCTAGGGTTACCTATTAATAGAACAAGTAGGGATTCCACCAGAGGCAATGTCATGTTTATTGTAAACGTTAGGATAGGAAAAGATACAGGAATCGGTGACTTTAATTGTATGAATACAAGTGCTGTGGATTACTGTATAACCACACTGGATTTATTTAAAATCGTAAAGGACTTCGAAATCCTCGAGTTTAGTAAGCTTTTTTCCGATGCTTTTATTTTTGAACAGCTTGGATTAGAGCACCACATCGAGATATGCAACGTCCATCGTTTTGGCAAGAGATATAACAACAGACCGCGACCGATAGTGGCAAGATTTATATACCATAGAGACTTGCGTACGATATTAGAACAAGCCACATGGTCAAAGGACACACCATATGGAATCAACCAGCAGTTTCCGAAGGCCATAGAGGAAAAGCGCCGTAAAGTCTACCCGATATTAAAGAGGGGAGCGGTTTTAGTGAGAGACAAAGTCTTTATTGAAGGTACGCAGTACATTGCAACAGAAACTGTAGAGGAATCACCTGGAAATAGGCTTGGCTATCGTGATTCTCTTATGACAACTCCGAAGCAACCAAACAGACCATACAAGAGACAAAGCCGTTCCGATACGTCTCCGCTAGTGACGGACAAATCTTACTAGAATAGCCATTGGGCACATTCAAAATACGATGATATATTAAGTAATACACCACATACTGATGCATGTTTTGACTTTTATTCATTTAAAGATCTCAGTATTGAATGCACATGTGAATCATGTATTTGTCGTCTTAGTGTATACGATTAACTAGAAACAGTTGAAAATGAAACCCTTTATTATGAAGAAGTATTTCAATTTTATAGTAAAGAAGGTTCACATTTGCAGTCAATCAACAGAAAATAAAATAACTTTGATGTAAACAGTACTAGCGTTGAGCGGCCTGATATTAGTAGTGATTTATATGTCAATGTAGATAAATTTACCGTAGTAAACGACTATGACACTTAAATGAAAAGAGAAGATAGGTATTCTTTTTCAATCTCTTTCGACCACTCTTTGATTGTTGAAAATGAGCAGGATTATTTTAATTGTCTCGCCGAATTCTATGAAATAACTAGTGTAAAAATAGCTTGTTTAAACTGCTGTGGTATTAAAAGAAGACTACAATACCCAGAATGTGGTAATATGATAAAAAACTACGATATTGCATGTTTCGTTGAAAGTAAAACCGATGACATAGATGTACTTGAAATGCCGGAACTTATCTTTAAAATGAAAAATAGAGTAAAAGTGTGATCTAGAAGATCAGGGGGTATAGTCCTTGCTTACAAAAAGAACTTGGATAAATACATAGAAATCCTTGAAACTAAAAGTAAATTCATACTTTGGTTTAAATGTAATTGTAAAATATTTCATACAAATCAACCAGTCATATTTGATATAGTTTATATACCTCCTGAATATTCAAAATATTCAATTGAAAACGCCTTTACAGAGATTGAACAGGAATATATCTTTATCAAATCAAACTAACTATGTGTGTATGTTGGGAGATTTTAATGGAAGGTGTGGCACCGACAATGAATTCTTTATTTTTGAAGATAATATACATGTTGATAATGTTAGTGGAAAACTTGTGTTCATGTATTGGAAAATCTAGGGTTACCTATTAATAGGACAAGTAGGGATTCCACCAAAAATAGATACGGAAATCTAGGGTTACCTATTAATAGAAAAAGTAAGGATTCTACCAATAATAGATACGGATATTTATTATTAAATTTTTGCAGAGGCAATGTCATGTTTATTGTAAACGTTAGGATAGGAAAAGATACAGGAATCGGTGACTTTACTTGTATGAATACAAGTGCTGTAGATTACTGTATAACCACACTGGGTTTATTTAAAATCGTAAAGGACTTCGAAATCCTCGAGTTTAGTAAGCTTTTTTCCGATGTGCATTTTACATTGCACATATCATTTACCACAAATACAAGACGCAATAAGGATGTGTTAAACAAACTTGAAATTCCAAAGAGTTATAAAGATAAAACAATTTAAAAATGGGATCGTCAGAAAAATGCCATTTTTCAAAATAATATAAAATTAGAAACTAAATTTGTACGAACAAATTTTCAACACTGTAAGGGGATAGGCCTGGGTTAGGCCAAAATTTTCCACTCGTTTAATTTTTTCCATATTTTCGTCATGCATTATATATGTCTCAATACACCACCCGAGAAAATTTTGTTGAAATTCAACCACGCGTTTCCTTCACAGGGTTCATTGAAAATGGGCATTTAAGGGGTACCTTCATTCCATGAGATGACACACGTTAAAGAATATTACTACCTCTCATAGGACATATGTTTGATAAAAAATAGTTGAACTGAAGAACAGGGATATAATCTTAATCAAAAATGAAATTCATTCTTTATATGCAAATTCAAAGGTAAAAAGTACCAGACATGTTAGGAATTTCGTTCATTTTCAGTTGCCTCATTAAATATTCAAACACTACCGTAAAAAAGATTCTGTCGTTTAATTCTTACAAAAAACTGTGAAAACAAATATCACATAATATGTGTGTTATATGACAAAAAATTATGAAATTTTAACCACAAGTTTCACAAAATACTCGACCAATTTTGATATTAAGACATTGAAAAAAATGAAGATTTTCCCATAATACTATTTGAAGCTGCGTTATCATTCATTATATGTAGTTTATATATGCTATACAACAAAACATGGTTACTAGTATATGATTTAAGGCAGAAAATATCTCTAATACATTCGATTCATCAATTAAATGCTATTTTAAATAATCCTTAAAATGTCAGGAGTGTGACATTTTATGTGTGATGGACTATTATTGCTACAGTATAAGACTAACAGGATAATGTGATATTAGCAACCACGCACTGAGATGAGGACGAGATAAGCACACACTACAAACACACACTTCTAAAAAAAAGGGGGGTAATTCTAGATTACATATTACGAATTTATGGGTCGAGTAGAAAATTCTAGTAAGGATTTATGAAATTATTGCAAATATTGACTCAGCATTTTCTTCATTTCGAGCGGCTTTTTCATCACCTTAATCAAATGTCGGATCGAATACCATGCAAATATCTGTCAAGAATTTTATACTGGAATAATGTTTGAACTTTGATAATTGAACGAACCAGTACTAGCAAAGACTAGAGCTTAGGGGCATTATAACTAGATCCTAATCCCAGAGTACTGTGTGTCTCATATACGTCGGCAATTTGAATTCTACATAAAATACTCCAGACCTCACTATTATTCTGTACTTTTAATATAACAATTCGGTATGTCTTAATCTTCAACATGGATCAAACTATCGGAGACGTACATGTAACTTCCACATATTCTACAACGTCAAACTTGTCTGTGGTGACGTCATATATGATGCAAATATCAGTGGAATGCACACGAAAATCGGGAAATCAGATATCGTTAACCCTTTCAGTGCCACGAGAAATTCACATAACTTTTCGTCCAGTGCCAAGCCTTTTTTTTTTACAGCCGATTGTCCAGTGACGTTAACAATAGCGCAACTTCAGCCTCCATAATGGGGTAAAATAAGGGAATATTGATTCTGAATATGGAAAAAATTAGAGATTTTAATCTCATGGAATATTCCTTAATGCACCTATTTATATAAGATCGGCGCATTTCGTAGATTTCAACTCAGAAGTTGTGATCAAGGTATCATTTTGAACTGATTAGATATTTTCCGTAATGATATATATTGAATTTGTCTACGGATGAAAAAAAATTTAAAAGGACAGTTTCGCGATAAAACAGTTGATCGGACTCGCACCAAATTACAAGAAGGAGAATATATAAATGATGAACTCTGCGTAACCTTTTTTGCTGTGTCATTGTGGATGGTGGGTGTTGCATTCAGCGCATAGCTTCTTATCCGTTCATTTTTGTCGAGCCTGCGACTATTGTCGCGGAAGCGAGACATGGCGATCCTACATTCCGTCGTCGTCGAAGCTTCTTCATCATCCATAAATAACGTGGAGAAAAATTATGTACATTCAACTATTACACTGAAAACATAGACACCAGCGAAAGCAGGCGAGACACTGGGTTCCGTGGAACCCTTCCAATTTTTTCAGATTAGTAGACAAAAGTGGCTACAATTAAAAAAAAGTTTTGTTATTGAAGAATACAATTTGCGTTTCTAAAGTTAAGTCAATTTTCTGGTCCTTCGAATCCCGTTCCGGTCCGAACAAGCTGAGCATTCCAGTTGTCTACCGTTTGGAATTGTATGGAGCTTAATTCTTACAAATTCTCTTCATTGCGTGGCCTGTCGGATTAATATTTTTGATATAATATATAGGTATACGTATCTATCACCATTCTATGGAGAATGTTAAATACAATTTTTTCCATAATTTCATTGTTTTTCGGTCACTTTGATAATGACAACATCGTATCTGACCACCCATGTTCTTATTGCAGAAGTTTTGAATTTTCTGTTTATTGTTCCCATCTTGACTGACTTTGCAAGAGATGAAATACGCACAGGCTTTCTACGAGCTCGTTCGCAAAAGCTGCACATTAAAATGGAACCTTGTCTCACATAGACGAATTTACCAGCCCTAATTTGTGGATTTTTTTATCATCAACGGCATATGTTTTCCCGAATTGTTCCACTGAATATTATTATACCTCAGTATGTTTTTTCTATATAAAAAATACGACTATAATTTTACTATTTTGACTGTTTCTAAACTTGAAACTATTAACTGATCAATAATTTCCATTTCTATTGACCGGTCAATAGTTTCCGCTACTATTCACCGGTAAATAGTTCTGGAATTTATTGACCGGTAAAATGTTTTTCGGTATGATAAAACACTTACTGACTGGGAATAGTGTGTTTATTACCCACTCGATACCAACTATCACCCTCGGCTACGCCTCGGTCCAATAGTTAGTACCTCGGAGACGATAAATTTACTATTCCCCTCATACCCAGTCAATAAGTATAGAATGTGTTTCGGGTGAATAGTTGCCGCGCCAAATCAAAGGACGTAAGAAAGCTGGATCTGCACATTCTAAGGGATAGTCAATCGTTATTTCCGTATAACGAACAAGGCAAATCTTATTAAGTGTACATCGTACTGGATCTTTTATATTATTCAAACAACCATACAAGACGTGCGAATCGTATATGAAGAACGGGGGTGTATTTATTTCATGTACAAAGTACAGGGCGTGCATTATTTTCCGTTCAGAAAAATATTAAACAAAACTTTTTATTAGTTAATTATGTACTTTTACAAAATTGGTATGTTTTAATTCGCAAGCCATCAATTTTTTTTCAGCATAAGTTCATGTGAAAATTACGAAACGCTTTTTATTTGAATCATAAAATAGTATTTTCCTTACTTCGAACTGGGACCACCTCTAAATATGACCCTCATTGTAAGGCACTGAAACTGGACGCAGCAAACACACGCAAAAAGATACTGACTGGCAAAACTTTTTACCAATAAATAATCTATTATTATATATTATTTTTCATTTGTATTACAATTCGTATTTTTTATTATTATTCAAAAAAATAATCAAACACATTTCAATGTTCAATATATCCACTTAAACATTTTGACCAAATGTCCACTGTTACGGCTAGAAATCACCTTTAAATTGTAGCCAACAAAAGTCACAAATCAATAATAAAATTTAACAAGATTTATTATACACAAGTTTACAAGAAATATTATACAAAATTAAATGTCAACTTAACTGTTTAAAATATATGTCCGATCCTTTGTCTTTTCTTTATCCGGAATTCTTCTCTTCACTGTTGCGGAAATCCATACAGAATATTATGTCCAATCAGTCACAATCTAGTTGTGTGTAACGTAAATAAAAGTGTGTCAAACAAATTGTTTATAGAGGATTTACTAATAGAACTGGAAAAGAATTCAATAGGTTTTTCTTTGGGAAATATTTATGTTGGCACTCCAACGTGTGCAGACGACATTGCTTTCATAGAATCTGACAACAGAAATCTACAAATTATGTTGAATGTCTTGGACAGATATGCAAAACAACATCATTATAAAATTCATCCCACAAAAACTAAAATAATAGAATGTGGCAAAAAGGTCAACGAATCTGAATGGTCTTTAGGTGCTAATATTATACCGACAGCGGAGGAAGCAATCCACTTAGGGCTCATACGTTCAGCAAAAAATGAGGGAACTAGAAACGTTGAAGAACGAATCAAACTTGCCCGACGTACGCTGTATGCATTGATGGGAACTGGCTTACATGGAACAAATGGACTTGATCCGGTTACTTCGTACAAAATATACAGGACATTTGTGCTACCTAGGCTAATTTATGGACTAGAAGTCTTGCCGTTGAATAAAACCCAAATCAATCAACTAGAGAAATTCCATAGGAAAACAATAAGATGCATACAATCCTTACCCAAGAGGACAGCCATTTCTGCCATATATCTGCTACTTGGGGCATTACCTTTGGAAGGTGAACTACACAGGAAACAACTCTCATTCCTACATAACCTTCTTAACTGTGAAAATGAAAAGGTCAAGGAATTTGTGATAAGACAAACATCTACCAACTTCGACAACAAGGCCAGCTTTTTCTACAAGATAATATCTGTACTGAACAAATATGGACTACCTGCTCTACATGAAATGATTGAAAAAACTCCCACGAAAGATGCTTGGAAAAAGATCTGCAATGACAGGATAAAGGAATATTGGACACAGGTGATGGTTGACGACGCAGAATCAAAATCGACATTAAAATTACTAAATACAACTCAGATAGAAATTGGAAAAAATCATCGGGTATGGAATATTAAAATTAGAACCAAAATTGAAGTGAGGAAATCAGCTGTAAAGGCCAAAATACTGAGTGGAACATTTACACTGCAAACCGATAACTACAGATTTAATAGATTCAATACATCTTCAACTTGTCAACTGTGCCATTCAGCAGACGAAACATTAGAACATTTTGTTACAAGATGTCCTCGACTCTTTGACACCCGGGAAGAACCATTTATTAACTTCAAAAACACTGTTATTCAAAACACGGCAAAAGGCACATGGGAGAACGTGTTTAATGATGAACATTCTATTACGAAACTGGTTGTAGATTGTGGTAATTACTTTGACCTGTTCAAAAATAATAATATACTATGCAAGATCGAGGAGCTGTCTAGAGACATGTGTTATAAGCTTTACATAATCAAAGTACTGAAGTACTGAACATCAGAGGACCTCAAGTTATGTTGGATTATTGATAAATGACAGGTGTTTATACAGTACCTGCCAGACAGATGTTCACCTTACAATATAGTACACATAATATAATTTGCTATCATATCTGAGATACTGTCTTATAGTAAGAAACTTATCTTTGTGAATTATCCATGAAATGTTGACGTGGTCAAATGAGAACTGCTAGATTGGCATTATGACCGTATAGTTACACACTTGCAAAAATCATAAGCTTATTACATATGACAGAGAATCAACTTAGTAAATATTTTTTTGACTAGTCACTGAATTATGAGAAAGAGGTCAAGACAATCATATTAAAACAGATAAATTGTAATATTTGGGTGAAAGATACCACATGAACAGTAAACTCATATATCGATAATATTATGTCTAAAACTGAAAAAGACAAATAAGAGTACACTAGAAACAATATAGAAAACTAAAGCCTGAGCAACTTAACCCCACCAATAGTTGGGGTGATCTCAAGTGCTCTGGATGGGTAGTAGCAATGAGATGATTTTGCACCATACATATAGATCACAACTACAATATGAATGCGTCGGTCCTTAGAGGCCTGTAAAACAGGGCTTGTAATTCTTTGGTGTATATCTTTTGATTTTCTGTTTGTACATTGATGTGGCCATTAGTTTTCAGATTTATATTGTTTAATATTTGTCATTTCATGGCTATTTCTAACTGATTTTAATATAGTTTTTTCTGATTGTAAAGATGTTGTATGGTTAGCTTTATTTCTTTTTCATCATTTTGTTTCTGTGTCTGATTACCAATCATACCTCCCTTTTCGTTTCTTTTCTTCAATAATGACAACAGTTTGGTTTCAATTTTCATTTATATATGTAACAATATAAAACAGTATATATATAATCTCATATTACATCATTAATATTGGTCATTGTTGGAATGTATTCATCTTTAACAATGTAATGTAAAAGTGATATTTTCTAACAGGTACTTAGTATTATGGTTATTGTGATATCACTTATTCAAAGGACACAGTTCATTTATAGCCCAAAACGGTCTAAAATATAAATCTTACAATTAAACTCCAAATAGTTCACAATTTGGTTCGTAAATTGGTCGATTTCAAATGTATTAACGCTCAATAAATCAGTTCTTTCATAATAGTACATTACATTCTCCAAATTAGGCCCATTTTGTCCAAATATAATGATTTGGTGCAATTTTCAGACATGAAAGCTTTAGGAAAATTTGGCCACCATCTACAATCCAAAATATTTTGTAACCAAAAGACTCAAAATTTGATAAAGAATTCATCAAAATAAAAACTTTTCGGAATTGTATGGCGGCCATGGTTAATTATGCCAAAACATATAAATTGCAGACAAAATTGATCAAAAATACAAATAATGTTTAATTATGGGGTCATAGCTTCAAGATATTTAATAGTAGGTGCCAAAATAGTATATTTTAGTCTTAATAGAATTATCACAAGTATTTCTATTTGAAATTTGTAATCGCTTGACCAATTTAGGGCCATTCTAACCCTTCGTGAACCTCTCTTTTCCTATAATATGTAGTAAATTTCTATTTGATATTCCTTAAAATATTTACATATACCAAAATACATTTTTTTATATTACATTTAACGAGAAACATTTTACATGATCCCATATATTTGATTTAATCCAGTTATATATATGCTAAGCATACAGTTATAATGACTTTCAAATTAGGACTATATTATATGAACAGAATTGAGCATTTTATTATTTATTTAGCATATCTGTTATCTTTTCAAATCATTTATCTGTATGCTGAGCTAGCATTTGTATAGTCTCTTAATATTCTAAAATGGATTAAAAGGATTACATGTGTTACAATCAAACTTTGGATTGACCATTAGATAACTTTAAAAAATGTCATAACTGGTATATATAAACATTTGGATTTATTATTGTATTATCCATTGAATTCATGCTATTTCCATTTAATACAGTTCAATAGACTATCTATACCTATTATTAATAGTAAAAAATGCAAAAAAACTATAAATATATACATGGACTAACATATATACATTATTCATAAAAATTAATCATTTATCAAACTTCAAAAAGTTCATCACATCGCATAGCATATACATGCATACATGTAGTTTTACATAACTCTAAACTATATATAACAGTAAATAATTTGTGAATGTATCAGTGGTACTTGCTTGCATATTAGTTACTATGGGACACGTCTCTAGAATAGTGAAAGAATCACCATTCAATTTTGCGTTTGATTAATTTTTTTGTGGGATTGAGCACTTTAAAATAAATAGTGTTTTGTTTAACATTTGTCTGCGGCAAATAAGAGTTCGAAATATTATTAAGATAGTAAAAATATTTCCACATATAAATGGAAATATAACTATAATGATAAGAGGGACACAATCCAAATTTTAAATTTATCTGGGTTTTTTTTGTGATAATAAACATTGTTTATATATTTAATAACATTCAGTTGAGCCATATTAATATTATAAAACGGAAATCACTTTCATGATGAACAGAGATTTACATACAGACAGACAACGGTAACATTGACTGCCCCCATCGGCTTAGCAAAAAGGGCATTAACATTGTAATGACTAGTATAGATGCATTGGGAATGAGAGCATTATTCATGCATTGACAATCTTGTCTACATATATATATCCAAACAGTAGTTCATAGCACACAGTTTTAGTTCAAAAATCTATATATATATTTATATATATTCATCCGCAACAACAATTTTTCGGTACGTCATTGATATTAAAGATTGTTTGATTAATATACTAATATTTCTAACGACAAAACATTTTCATATTATTAATTTGGATTAAAAAAAAATCTGAGTATTCATTGAAAACATGAATTTAAAAGAAGCGATAAGGAATTTTATTTTGCACTATATAATGTCCGCGGGTCTATAATTTTTATAGGTCGGTTATCATTCCAAAACTAATTTAAATATATGCAAATAAGCGGGAAATTTAGGCGATGGCAATACACCCGAGGCCCTGACGGTCCTCTGATGTAAAAAGGCTGCAGATACTAAATGAGCATAAGTTACCGACAGTTCGACTCCCAAAAACGTTTTAAGCAAGTTTTTACCTTTTAGTGACAGTGTGAATTATTTAATACGCCGTGTAAATAAGTCCTAGTCCTGTAAATAGTGACTTTTAAATTAGTGAACCTGTTTTATCAACATGGACTTTCCATGGTGTTCCTGTACAAAGGAAGCTTATACATAGAAGAAGAAGTCAATCCAACATCTGAGAACACAAGTAAGTTAATGTCTGATCTCATCTGAAAAGTCTAACTTTCGTGTCTGTATATATAGTTATCACGGAAATCTATAGAAGACTGTAGAAGAGAAACTTCTAGAATACGGTAGAAGTTTGAATTACACATCGTATATTATGATCATCCAAGAATTATTACGTAAGTCAAATTGAAAGTTCCAATCATTCCATCAGTATCTATTATTGTTCCAGTGATTTCTAAACTGCACAGTTATAACATTATTTGGTATACACATACCTTGTCATTGGTAGAGATAAATCATACTTTGTTAAAAACCACTCTAAATCTAACAAAAAATATACAGAGGACGAAATTTTCCTGATGATTGAATTTTTGGTCGACAACATATTTGTTCAATTTGGTGGACGTGTTTTCCAACAGACAATTGGCATTCCTATGGGTACTAATTGTGCGCCACTACTGGCCGACTTGTTCCTTTACTCATATGAGGCAGACTTCTTAAGGAAAAACAGAAAAAATAGCCTGTACCTTTAATTTCAGCTTCCGCTACATAGATGATGTCTTATATTCTCATTATTTAGTAATAGTAATTCTTTACTTATGTGTTTTAAGTAAAGTTGAATTATTAATTACTTTTAGTAATATTAATAAAGATTTTTTTAATGTTTTTTTCAGACTTACAGCCTATGACAAAAATCAGAATTTTCAGGATGAAATTGTCCATGTTCCAGAGCCACTAGAAATTGACTGGCTTGCCAAGGATTAAGGCAGCTTAAAAGAGAACACAGAACAATCATGCCAAAGCTTTCGAAAGAGCAAATAGAGGCTTATTTTTTGTACAGAATGGCTGGTAGGTTTATGAAAAAAATCAGTTTGAATTCCTTATTAACACCTGTATGATTTGTTGCAAATACCAGTGGATTAGGGTTGGTAGGGTTACAAGATAAAAATCCTGATCTTGGTTATAACTTTATTTTTTTTGTTCACAAATATGATGAGTCGGAGGAGAAAATAAAACTAAAAGTTGAAAAGGTTTATCTAATTTTGTTTAAAAGAAACAGTGTCAGCTCTTCCCAATAACAGAAAATAAAAAAAAAACTGCCTTATTGTCTTTGTAGAGGACAAAGAGTATTCAAAGGGTTTAAAATCAATATCAAAGGGTCAGCTGATGTATGAAAGTCACAGAGTGTTGGCCTGCTTAGTATTGGTGTTGGATACTGCAATTTTTCTTAGTGGTGTTGTTGGAGCAGCCATGAAGAAAAAGGTACATATTACTGAAATTAGATGCACTTTCCTTTAAATACACACATACATATATATAAATAAAAGGAAAGAGATAAGGTATAAGTGTCAATGATACCACACTCCATCTCCAATATGATGTTTTATCACTGAACATTTAAAGGTAAATATGCAAAATCCAGCAGTGCAGAGTGCAATATGACTAAATATAATGTCACGTGATTCATTATCTTGGCCAATGGAATGATTAATAGGCTATTGAAAGTATATCAAAATGTAATAACTTAAATCACCAGTTTTATACATTTTCAAATTTTTCATATGTTTGAAAGCAGCAATTGTGCTTATAGATAGAAATACTGTTGATACTCAGGTAACTTACAACTACAAAATCAAACTCGAAAAGAAATCTTGTGAACCAGTGAACACATTGTGAATACCCTTCTAGAAGGGGCCTCATGGATCTTGTAAGCATGTTGCAGCTGTGTTGTTAATGATAACAGTTCACAACCACTGGGAATTATATCATAGACAAATCACAGATACCTTAATGATGTTTAACAAGCCAAAAACATCCTATAGTGGTAAGTAGAATGAAAGTTTTTAGTTTGCCTCAACAAGAACTATTGGAGTGCCCTCAACATTTGTGTCCACTTCCCCTTCTGGTTAATAACGTTCATAGCTCAGCAACTTTACATGCTAGAAATATGTTACCTTGTATACAGATGCAAATAGTAAGTCAGCATCCAAGCAAAATTCGGTCACTGTGACCTACATTTTATGCTTCAGAGTTCATATCTCAGCAATTGTACATTCAGTATGACCGATGTTGGCTTTATCCGAGAAGAGGACATAAATTTATACATGACCACCTTTATGTCCAATTTGTGTCTCTGACCTTTTTAACAGTACAATCATAAAACCTTGTACACACATTTTTGTAAAACCTTCATTCTTTATAAGGCATAATAAAAATAATCTTGTGGTTCCAGTTACATACTGTGCTCGGAGTAGCCCTTTATTTACTTTAATATGTATGTTCAAATGGGTATTTTGTATGCAGTATAATAATATTTTACATGTAAATTCATATCAAATGTTTTTTGTCTCAGGATCTCTTGTAAAGGCAGAGAAATTGCCTGCAAAGAGAAAACTTGGACCAGAGTACCTAGCAGATCCCAGACCTCACAAGTATAGAAACTGTCATGGTTATAATGATCATGTCAGAAATACAGTAACAAACTTCTGCAGTGCAACCTCCATGGATCTATCTCTACGATATTTGTATGGAAAAGCTGATATTCAGGTATAAAATACATTTTCTCTACACTCATATTTAGGCATTTTTTTTGGTTCCTTGTGCTCTACATCACTTTGAGTATGTTTATTTGTTTTTTTAATGTTTCGACCTCAAGCACTACTAACACGATCTGAAAATTCAAAAATACCAAATGTTACAAAAACATGATACAAAAACAATGTAAACTTTGGTATGCTGTACACGTGTGTCAAGGAGTAACCTCTCATCAGCAGCATTAGAACCAAATACATGTATGAAGACCAAGATCCAAAAAATAGTATATAATAATCAAAATAAGTCATTTTCTAGTGCAGGAAAATTAGTACCCAGTCAAATTAAATGAAACAAAACAGCATAAAATTATTTTTTAATGTAACAAAACAATTGGAAATATAGTAATACTTATAAACAGACATTTTTTACATAACATTAACAATATAAATAGTTTTAAGAACAAAACTGTATAAACTGATAAAAAATATATATCTGACAATAAATAAATAAGCACCATAGAAAGACCAGAATTAATATCTAATTCTATATCAGTTTTTAATTTATTCATAATAATTTTCAGGCTGCAGTCAAAGACCATGATTATAATCAATTACAATTTACAGAGCACTGGGTTGACCATGCAAATCAGGTATTGAAAAGCTTAAATGTTATTTGGATAATAAAGCTTAAATTTATAAAAATCTAGAAAATGTGTCTATATGCCCCGCCTTAAAAACAATATAGGTGTTGCTGAACTGTGTTGTACTATACAAGAGGACTGTAGTGATGAAATATCATTGAAATATTACTATAGGTTTCTGCGAAATAGAGCTTAACTCAAAACTTAACCGAATCGGACGTACGGGCGTACGGACGGACAAGGGTAAATATATATGCCCCAGCAACATTCGTGGCGGGGCATAAAAACACTGAAATTTAGAAATAACAAGATTAGAAACATCATTTTAAAATTCCAGCTTTGGTTTCAGGATGATAACTGAAAAACTGTGTAACATAATTTCATTGATTATGTTTACTTAAGAAATACAGATAATTCAAGTTAAATTATGTAGAGATACTATAACCAAGAATCAAATTTCTTGTGCTCACATGATTCATCAGAAAAGGGGGAGAAGTTTGCATCCACACACAATTATTTCTTTTATCTCCTAAAGTATGATGTAATAAACTGTCAATGCAGTTCATTTTAGAAAATGCCCTTTTCCCAATTTTGAAATTATGTTTTGATCTCTCACTTGAAAGGGGGCATTTACAGTTAATTTTAAAAAAAAATCTGTCAAAGAGAGTTTAAAAAAGGAGCCTCACTTCTTTATTCTAATTTTTACAACTTATCCCGAAAAGCTATCAATTTGTCTTGTCTGGCCTAAATAATATTCAAATTATTTATGAATTTATATGATTTTATTCAGGTAAACCAGTCAGATATTGAAAGAATTGATAGGCTTCAAAAGCAGCAGTCCAAGGTGGCTAGAAGAAAGAAAATGGAGATTGACAGCATCTACATTTGGCCAGATTTGTAAAGTGACATCAAAACGCAATACTAAAAAATTTTGTGAAACTCTTTTACATGGCTCATTTATTCAATCTAAGCCAATAATTCACGGAAAGAACTATGAAGCCAAAGCTATTATGATATTTAACACTAAATTTGAGAAAAACGCTAACAGATGT
Source organism: Mytilisepta virgata (assembly GCA_028015205.1). Lineage (NCBI taxonomy): Eukaryota > Metazoa > Mollusca > Bivalvia > Mytilida > Mytilidae > Mytilisepta > Mytilisepta virgata. The sequence continues at coordinate 9,015,298 of CM051508.1, read as the reverse complement.
GGCTTTTTTATTTGCAATGATAAACCCTTCCTTGGAGCTTCACCTGATGCTGTTTTAGATGACGGTGTATCAATTGTGGAAATAAAATGTCCATATAATGGCAGAAATGAGGAGGTTAAACCTGGTCCAAATTTTCAATTTCTGAAATATGATGAAAATGACAATGTTATTTTAAAAAAGAGTAACAACTACTATGATTAAATTCAAGGGCAGCTTTTTGTGACAAAAAGGTCTCTGTTCTTTTGTTGTTTACACATTGTGTGATATCTTTGTACAAGAAATCAAGTATGATGAAGATTATTGTAAAAACTGTCTTATACCTAAACTAGAATGTTTCTACCAAAAGGTTTTTAGACCATATGTTGCTTCAACTTTGTAAATGTGCTTAATTTAGTAATAATATTCTATTGATATATATATATGAGCATATTCTGTATATTCTGTTTTTATGCCTCGTCATGAATGTGGCTGGGGGGTATAGATTTACCCTTGGCGTTGTTCATCCGCCTCAATTCGGTTAAGTTTTACATTTAGCTCCATTTCTCAGAAACCTATATTAATATATCAATGTATTTCACCACTACAGTCCTCTTATATAGTACAACACAGTCCAGGAACACTTAGGTTGCTACTTACATTTCGTGCTTCAGTGACTTTGGTTAAGTTTTTCGTTTAGGTTCAATTTTCAGAAACCTATATTGTTTTTAGGGCCCGGCATCTATGTCTTATAGACACATTTTCTAGTTCCTCTAGGTAAGGTTTCCACAAATGTGAAATTATATATCACCTATTACATGTGAAATACATTGTAGTAAACCAGAATACCAATCGGAAGTCTTGAACCAACTTTCAATATGTTGCTTAGTAGTTTTTACATATGTGTACTTAATTTGCAGTCAAAAATAAATGAATATAACATACAAGATTAATCTCCCCTTTTTTAGCTCACCTGGCCAAAAGCCATGTGAGTTTTGCCATCACTTTTCGTCCGAATCTTAATAGGAATGATCTATGACATTTCCTCTACAAACGGTCCTCAATTTATTTTGATCTGACATAAAACATGGCTGTCGTAGCTAAAAATAGAATATAGGGGTGGATGTGTTGTTTTTGGCTTATAACTTAAAAACCGTTGGATATCAAAAATCTGACTGGGTAAAATTGATCAGCATGACGAGATCTCCATACCCTGAAATTTGAAGGAAATTCCAAAACCCATTTAGGAGTTATTGCCCTTTTTAGCTCACCTGGCTAAAAGCCAGGGTGAGCTTTTGCCATCACTTTGCGTCCGTCGTCCGTCGTCCGTCCGTCCGTCCGTTAACTTTTCACATTTCAATCTTCTCCTCTGAAACCACTGGGCCAAATGGAATTAAATTTGGCAGGAAGCATCTATGTAAGGTCCTTTATAAAGTTTGCTCATTTCGTCCCGATCGGACAACAAACATGGCCACCATGGGCAATTGTTGTTTCTGATTGGCTGAGTTTTTAAAAATCTTCTCCTCTGAAACTGCATGGCCAAATGGAACAAAACTTGACAGGAAGCATATATGGGAGGTCCTTTATAAAGTTTCCTCATTTCGTCCCGATCGGACTACAAATATGGCTGCAATGGGCAATTCTTGTTTCTGATTGGCTGATATAAAAAAATCTTCTCCTCTGAAATCACTTGGCCAAATGGAACGAAACTTGACAGAAAGCATCTATGGGAGGTTCTTTACAAAGTTTCCTCATTTCGTCCTGATCAGGCAACAAACATGGCCGTCATGGGCAATTCTTGTTTCTCATTGGTTGATTAAAAAAAAATGTTTCTCTGGAACTGCTTGGCAAAATGGAACGAAACTTGACAGAAAGCATCTATGGGAGGTTCTTTACAAAGTTTCCTCATTTCGTCCTGATCGGACTACAAATTTGGCCGCTATGGGCAGTTCTTGTTTATGATTGGCTGATATAAAAAAATCTTCTCTGAAATCGCTTGGCCAAATGGAACCAAACTTGACAGGAAGCATCTATGTAAGGTCCTTTATAAAGTTTCCTCATTTCGTCCCAATTGAGCAACAAACATGGCCTCCATGGGCAATTCTTGTTTCTGATTGGCTGATTTAAAAAAAAATCTTCTCTTAAACTGCTGGATCAAATGAAACCAAACTTCACAGAAAGCATCTTTGGAGGGTCCTCTATAAAATTTGCTGATTTTGTTCCGATCGGACAACAAACATGGCTGCCATGGGCAATTCTTGTTTCTGATTGGCTGATATTAAAAAACCTTCTCCTCTGAAACCGCTTGGCCAAATGGAACCAAACTTTACAGGAAAGATCTATGGATGGTCCTTCACAAAATTTTCTCATTTTGTCCTGATCGGAAAAGAAACATGACCGCCATGGTCAATTCGTGTTTCTGATTGGCTGATTAAAAATTTCTGTTTTACTCTCAAATTGGTTTGCCAAATAAAACTAAACAACAGGAAGCATCTATGGGAGGTCCCTTATGAAAATTTCTCATTTTGTCCTGATCAGATAGCAAACATGGCTGCCATGGGCAATTTTTGTTTCTGATTGGCTGATTTTTAAAAATCTTGTCCTCTGAAACTTCATTGCCAAATGTAACCAAACTTTACAGGAAGCATATATGGAAGATCCTTTAAAAAACAAATATCAGGTTCAATTTGACAGACTTTGGCAGGTGAGCGATAACAGGCTCTTAAGAGCCTCTGGTTTCGTTAAATTTTCAAAATTTTAACATTTTTCGTCATTTATCTCCAAAACTATTTGGGATAGAAGTGAAATGTAAATTTGAAAAATGTTTGCCATGTTGAGATCTACCTACCCTAAAATTTTAAAGGAAATCCCAAAACCCATTTAGGAGTTGTTGCCTTTTTTTGTCAAATTTTCAAATTTTTTTCATTCAAAAATCTTCTCCTCTGAAACTGCTGGGCCGATTGGTTTGAAACTTAATAGGAATGATCTATGACATGTCCTCTACAAACGATCCTCTATTTATTTTGATCTCACATAAAACATGGCTGTCGTAGATAAAAATAGAATATAGGGGTGCATGTGTTGTTTTTGGCTTATAACTTAAAAACCGTTACAGATATCAAAAATCTGACATGGGATAAAATTGATCAGCATGACAAGATCTACCTACCCTGAAATTTTGAAGTAAATCCCAAAACCCATTTAGTCACATTTTCAAAATTTTAAAATTTTTGCATTTATCTCCAAAACTATTTGAGATAAAAGTGAAATGTAAATTGAAAAATGTTTGCCATGTTGAGATCTACCTACCCTGAAATTTTGAAGGGAATCCCAACTTCTGTTTAGGAGTTATTGGTTTGTGTAATTTGAGGTCGGTTCTGTTACATTTATTTAAGGTTCACCCTTATTCCTGGTCAATTTTATCAACTTCCTGCCAGGACTACCACCATCAGGGAACATATTTTAACATTAAACCTTATGAAAAATAAATCTTCGACAAATTTTCCCTGAACAAATGAACCAATTACAACAAACTTGGTCAAATAGTTGATTAATTGTCCAATGAAAACCAGACTCCAGGTGAGCGATACAGGCTCTGGTGAGCCTCTTGTTGTTTGTAAATGATTAATCAGCACTTTGTACTGTTTGCCTATGATCTTGAAGAAATATATTTGTAGTATCTTTTGTACTGGTTTTATCACTGAAGGTATCAGGCACTTCAATTTTGACGTCATATCAAGTATCGATAACTAAAATAATGGTATCTTTCAGTTTTGATATGGACTAAATCATGTGGAATATCTGGATGACTCGCCCTTTGGGCTTGTCTAGATATTCCACCTGATATAGTCAGTATCAAAAATGAAAGCAACTATTATTCTTTATATGTAATGGATGAGTATTAGATGTAAAATTTTATACGCCAAATTAAAATGTAAAGCCAAAGGAAATACCTCGAGTTATCTCCTTTTGACTACTTCATTAAATAAATGGTATATTACCGAAAATTAGAAAAACTCTTAGAAAATTGTGACTATTTCAGCTTACGAAAATCATGTGGCTGATACCTTTTAACTAATTGTTGTTGATTTGATGTTTGATTTCATTTTTTAATTGACAAAACTGTTTCAAGTAGATGCCATAAGAATTTGAATAAACCATTTTTTTTGCTTAAAGATATTGGTGCACTATATACTTTAGCATTTATATATTTATTGATAAAATTTTCCTTTACACTGTACTGGATAAGTTTTATATCTCTAACGAATTAATTTATTTATAAAGAACTCGTCAACCTCACATGAGTACATAGTTTATGTTTTTAATAAGGCTATGTTTAGTAATTTTTCAAATTCTATCACTTCTCCTGATTGTGCATGCAATATTTGTAACAGAAAGTTAAGCAGCCAACAATCAATCAATCAAATTCTATCATCCCCTCCAATTGAGGGAGCTGGAAACTTATGAGTGCATTCACAGTGCCTTTAGTTTAACACAGTAAAGGTTTTATTTAATCAACAAATAAATTTACATTATTTTTACCACGGGTAGGCTGTTTATGTTATTAAGTTTAACCTCGAGAGGTAGCGAGATTCTACATTTGTAGGTTTATCTATTGGGATTTCAGTTACATCCAATATGACTCTAGTTTTTGGAAATTTTTTAGCGAAATCACTAGGCATGTGAAGGCCATATGTTGATTTCCTTTAGTCGAAAGTAAAGAAAATGAATCCAGATTATTATGACTCTTGACACTGTCGACTCAGATACCTTGAAAAGCCTTGGTAATTCAATATCATCTTTGTTCTGTCGTAGTTTGATTAAAGTCATAAAAGTTGATCCTTCGGATGTAATAAACCACATTTAAAATCATGTTCATATCCACTTGGTCCTAGACAATTCAAAAACATCAGGAAATGATCATAATTTTGGAAACCAGTATAATAATTGATAAGTTTATCATCTTCCAGGAAACAATCAATAGAAAATTTTCCAAATGTTGGAATTGCACATTGTACACTTTGGTTTTTATAGATAGCCTCTTCAATCTCAAAATCAACTGATGTATCTGAGTCTTTTGTAGTTTCAACCTCAATTTCATACTGAAAGTCTGGAAATAGACACGATATTCCAGGGCTGGCATTTGCAGCTAGATCTTCTTTTTAATCTTTTCGCTCTAGGTGATTCTTCAGCATATTCATTAGTCTTCAAATTAAAATCAAATACTGAGGGAATGACATCATCTTTGAGTCTGCAGCGATCACTTACAAATTGTAAGAAATAAATATTTTCCTGTTCATTTTACAGTACAATTATTTCCTGAATACACTCAAGAACTTTTCTTTAAGGACTAAAATAGGGGGAACTATATGGACATTTGGTCGGGTAAGAAATTTGCAAAAAATAATTTTTTTTTCAAAGGATCTGTCAATTCATTTTTTTTTTAAATTAAACATAGATTTGATTAGAAGGTCTTTTGATTTCTGAAATAAAACTTAGAATAAAGCTGCAAGAAAAAACATAGCACGCCCCCTCCCCCAGTGAAGAGTAAAGAGGGTATAAACCCCTTTTAGTACCCTGTATTCAAGGTATTTTTAAAGAGTATTATCGGTATGCCAAGGCCCAGTACACAGTATTCTGAAATTTAGTACTTGGTATTCATTCGAAAAAAGAACGGATGGAGTTATGTCAAGGAGACAGCATCCCATCTACAAAATAAACTAACAAAGAACATAAAGTCTAGTCACACTGATTAAACTAACCAAGAACATAGAGTCTAGTCACAATGATTAAACTAACCAAGAACATAGAGTCTAGTCACAATGATTATGCATTTCATAATTGCCACTGGATGTTAAAGAATAATTCATCAATATATCAAATCATACGTAATTATCGATTGCACATATTTCGAAAAGTTTTAGATTCGTTACGGAGATGCCCCTTACCGAACCTCTTCACTTCGTCTAATGCGAGGAAATTTGGTACGTCATAGTAATGCCACGTTATTCCTATTGTATGACGTCAAGAAAAAACATCAATAGGACTTATCTCCCTTACCTCAGGCCTTACACATGAGTGGTCGACACTTCCGGGGCCCTGGCACGTGACTTACTTCACTTCCGTAAACAAATAATGGGAAAATGGCGAAAAGACCATCACTTCTGGTTGCGCATGCGCGAAAACAACTTCCGGGTTCTTCCGTTTCCGGTCACCTGACTTTGGTTCCGGTGACGTCAGTTTCTGTGATGTCATTTCCGGTGACGTTACTTCAATGACCTAATAAAGTCTACTGGTACCTGTATGGAGAACGACAGAAGCGTAGTAAATGTACCAGATTGCGTCGTGGCTTTTCCGCGTTTTCACGGCAGCTGGATTTCAACTTTAAACGTAATTTTAAGGCATTTACGCATCTAAAGGGGATTGCAGGATAAAGACAATACAAAGTCACTGTCGGAAAATATGAAATTATTTGGGCTCGCTGCGAAACTTGGGAAAAAGGCTCGCTAAAGCTCGCCCAAATAAATTTGATATCTTCCGACAATGACTATGTATTATATATTTAAATAGCGGGTCAAGATGTATAAGGGGTGGGTTTGGGTATCCATCAAACTACACTCTTGCTCAGCGTCTGTAAGATTACTCTGTTGTTTCTCTGTGTGTTTATGTTATTTTATTTCTGTGTTATGGTGTTGGGGTGGAGTTAATCGATTGGTATGCCATTTTTGACCTAAACTGTTGTCCATTTTGTTTTTTTTATTTGAATGGATATGGGCTGAATATAAAAGGTTTATATTTTTAGGATTGTAATTTTTATTTCCGACATTTTCATGTTTTCAGAACTTTGTTTTATTTGGTACAGATAAGAGTTTGTTATGCAGTGTATATACATGTTCAAAGCCCTACGCAAACTTTCTTGTATTGTTATGTAGTGTACATACTTGTCCAGTGTTGAAGGCCCTACATAAACTGTATTGTATTGTTATGCAGCGTATGTATAATGCCATTGATGAAGGCCCTACGTCAACTGTCTTGTATTGTTATGCAGTGTATGTACATTGCCAGTGATAAAGGCCCTACGCAAACTTTCTTGTATTGTTATGCAGTGTATATACTTGTCCAGTGTTGAAGGCCCTACGTAAACTGTATTGTATTGTTGTGCAGTGTATGTACATTGCCAGTGATAAAGGCCCTATGCAAACTTTCTTGTATTGTTATGCAGTGTATATACTTGTCTAGTGTTCAAAGACCTACGTAAAATTTCTTGTATTGTTATGAGATATATATAAATATGCAATGCTGAAGGCCTTACATAAACTTTCTTGTATTGTAATGCAGTGTATGTACATGTCGAGTGATGAAGGCCCTACCTAAACTTTCTTGTATTTTTATGGAGTGCATATATATGTCCAGTGTTGAAGGCCCTACCTAAGCTTTCTTCTATTGTAATGCAGTGTATGTATGTGTCCAGTGATAAAGGCCTTTCGTAAACTATCTTGTATTGTTATGCAGTGTATGTTCATTGGCAGTGATAAAGGCCCTACGTAAACTTTCTTGTATTGTTATGAAGTGTATTTGCGTGTCCAGTAATGAAAGCCCTATACATAACCTTTTTGCATTGTTCAAATTCCGTTTCAAAATTGAGGTCTAATAAATACTGTCATTATACGACCGAGGATCGCCTAAATGTATGTATAAAAACATAAGGAACACATAAATATTTAAGTGCACATCATGATATAGTGTTAGATAACTTTGTACGAGATAAACTTCAGGCTGAAAATTTAAAAAGATTATTTATTCAATAATTTTATTTGAAAATACATATAATTACAACATTTAAATATTTTAAATGGTAACACATAAGTATCGAGATGTGAAATTTCAGAAATGAAAATATCAATAAGGAAAATGTACATTGATTATATATTACAAAAAAAAATATAAAATTAGATAACAAGTCAAAGATTATACAATTATTTATAGGATAACTAATTCAAGAATTTGAATATTCAGATTCTTGAATTAGTTATACTGTTGATTACATTGATAAAATAGACAAAAAATGCTTCAAAAGTGTCATATTTTCCTTAGATCCCTTCCTGAATCTTTGACGTCACAAACGTCATTTGTTAGTAACGCCCTTGACGACGTTAAATAAAACCGATAAGTAAATGCCACTTTAGGGTGTTAACTGTCAATAATACGTAAAAGTGATTTCAATCAACTTTTTCAATTCGTTTACGAGTCCAACAATATTATATTCATTTATCATGTGCAAAGACCACGAGAGAGCAAATTACCTATATAGAAATAGATATTCAAAAACAGAAAAAAATGTGTTCAATTTGTTGGTATACACTTGACATAAATTTTACGAAATTCAAAATAAAAATTGTTCGCCCGCTCCTAAAATTTTGTAAAAATTTAACCTGTATTCCCTTAATATCCTTATTTCCCCTAAGCCGTAAAGCCATTATTTCTACAGAAATTACAAACAAAAGGGACACCCTTGTCTAATACCTCTAGAATTTTGAAATACTTCTGAAATCCACCCATTATTCATAACACAGGTTTGTATATTACTATATAACGTTTCAACCCATCTAATAAATGACTTGTTAAAACCAAAATGTTTCAAAGTATTAAACATAAAATCCCATTCTAAAGAGTCAAACGCCTTACTAAAATCGACAAAAACAATTGCCCCTTCTATTTTATATAATTCCGCGTAGTCTATCACATCCGAATTTGCCTTAAATTAAATCCAATGTAACGACTCTTGATGTACCCGGTTTGATCCTCATGTATAATATTTGGCAATACTTGTTTCAGTCTTTGAGCTAAGGCATGTGAAAGTAAATTCATGTGTACATTTAATAGAGAAATCGGCTGATAATTATCTAAGTGGATTATTTTTCTTAAAAAGTAGAGACAGTACGCTTGTACGTTGCGAAAAGGGTAAAAGTTTTTCTTGATAGCTCTTGTTCAATACTCTAACTAAAAGTGTTTTATTTTTTCCCAAAATGTCTGGTAAAACTCTACCGTTAATCCATCTAAACCCGGAGATTTATTTAATTTCATACCTTTAATAGACCCTGAACATTCTTCAATAGATAATAAACCATCACAAATTTCTTTATCTTCATAATCCAAAATCTTGTCTAAATCAGTTTCCCGAATGTAATTTTTCATCAAAGTAAAATCAGGATCATTCGACGTGTATAATTTTTTGTAATATTCTTTAATAGTAATAAAATTTGCTTTTGTTTTGAAACAATATCGCCATTTTCATTCACTAATTTATTTATTGACTTTTTCACTTGCCTTTGCTTCTCTAATCCCAAAAAGTATGCGTTATTTTTTTATCCTAATTCAACCCACTTTTCTCGAGATTTAATTTGTGCCCCTGTGCTTTTTGTTTGTATAGTTCTTCCAACTGATTTGTTAAAATATCAATCTCACTGTCTAAAACCTCGCTATCTGTTTCCAATGTATCTCTTAATTTTGTTTTTTCTTCCAGTTCAAATTCTAATTTACGTGTTGATGCTCTCGTTGGTTTTGACTTTGCTTTACAATACCCAATAGTTACCTCCCTTATTTCTATCTTAAGTGCATCCCATACCAATCTACAATCTAATTCATCATTATTAAATCTATCATTAAATTGGTCGAATAATCGATTTATTAACTGTTGATATACTTCATCTTGTAAAATAGAATTATTAATCTTCCAGTAACCATTTCCCTTTTCCGTAACCCCCTTTTGGAAATTTAAAAATACACCCTGGTGGTCTGTATAGCTAATTAATGCCGGCTTTATTTTCGAGTTATTTACTCTACAAAGAAAATCTTTACCAATCAATATCAAATCAATTCTACTCGACTGTGATTTGTCTTTACGGCGCCAGGTAAATTGTTGTGTATTCCCATTCAAGTGTCTCCAGATGTCTATTAAATTATTAGATTTCAAAAGTACTTTTAAACTATTAACCGGATGAACATTTATAATCTTTTTATTTGCCCTTTTTCTATCAGTTTGTTGTAACGTTTCATTAAAATCTCCCCCCAATATAGGAATACCAACAGAATGTTCTTTCAAAAATGTATTAACTTTTTTGAAAAAAAGCATTTCTTTTTGTCTTACAATTTGGAGCATATATGCAAACTAAAGAATATATCATATCATCAATTTGTACATTTAACATAATAAGTCTACCTTCCTCATCATTAAATTTACTAATGATTTCACACTGTATTGACTTTTTAATTAAAATTGCAACCCCCCCTACTCGCAGTAGTACCATGATTACAATAAAAATTATAACTGCAATCTTTCTCAATTGCTTCCCGTAGACTTTCGTCTAGATGCGTTTCTTGTAAAAATACTATTGACCCTTTATGTCTATTAACCCAATCTATAACTCTAAAACATTTATCTTTTGAATGCATGCCATTCACATTGAGAGTACATAATGTAAAAGTATTATTGTTACACATATCAATAATAATGTTTTATATAATTTATAAAATACATATACAACATATCTATAACACCAAGTCAAGTTAATGTTTGTTTTGTATCTTGTATTTAATATTTCCGATCCGAATCTGCGGCCAAGCGTCAGCGTATAAGTGACTCTGATTCCAATGTGTCTGAAATTGCCGACTTTATCCAATCTGTTTCCAGAGATGAAAATTCAATAAAGGTACTTGTAGATGAACTGTTAAAAAATCAAACTATTCGCAATTGTCTGATAGATGTCTTCAGATCAGATATATTTGATGAACTGCATAACCGTATAAATACGCTAGAACTTCGTATTGATGAAATGGAACAGTACTCAAGAAGAACTTGTCTAAAAATTAGCGGTATCCCGGACCCGAATCAGCCACCTTTGACGAAGATACAGACTCTAAAGTTCTGTCCGTCATAAACAATAAGATTATTAAAAATCAGGACAGAAAATTATCTCTACGAGAGATAGGCCGTACACATCGCATTGGCGAAAGGGAAAAAGGAAAAACTCGTGACATTATAATTCGATTTATATCATACCGAGATAGAGCACTTGTGTACAGTAACAAAAAGAACTTGAAGATCTCAATGACGAGCAAGATAATGTAAAAAAAAGAATTTATGTCAACGAGGCTCTAACCTCTAGGCGTGCAACCCTATTTCGGAAAGCAAGACAACTAAGAAATGACAAGCTCATAAATAGCTGCTGGACACATGATGGAAAAATCCTTGTACGGAACTTAGCCAAAGACAAGACCATCCAAATCAAAATTGAGAAAGATCTTACTCAGTTCCTTAAGTTGAAGATTTGCTCAGAAAGCCCTGAAACTGAAGACCGAGCTAACTCTACGGCACGTCCAGCCTATCCAAAAAGCTCGAAATCTCTAAATGCCAGCGCACACGTATTTCGACCATTAGCAGGACTCACATCAACACCTGTAGCCAATGAGGTCCCTTCGAGAGCCCGATCATCATCAGCTAACTCTAATAAAAGTTATTAAAACAAATTGTAGATAATATTCTTATAGATAATATCAATTGTGATATATCTTGTGCTATTCTAATCACATAATTTGTAAATATGTTTAGTCAGACTCCACAGTTTAAATTATTTCTCTTCTTTCCATTTTTATAAATTGAGTTATCCTTCTTCATACAGGTTTCGTAAAAAAAAAACAAATTTCCGGGTTTACCGGTCTTTTTATACCGAGATTGGGTCTAAATGTATACACTACTGAAATCAAAACAAATCCATTGGCAATTTCATTTAACGAAGATCTTAGAACACAATTAATATTCTTATGCATCAATTTCCCAAATGAACGATCATTTTAATTTCCTTATTATCCCCGAGCTACATGTACCTCTAAACATGATCCAACTCGCAGAGCCCCAACATGTTTGGTTTTTGGCAAGTTACATGATCGCAGTAAGAATCCCCCTTTTTCTCTTTTTCTTTCAATCATGTTTAATTTTGTTAAGAGCTAATAATTGCTTGTTTTTATCCATTCAAGTAGATGAACAAAGTGGTTGTGGTTGTAGGCTTATGTTGTTAAACAGTTTGTATAGTGTATCACAGGTAATGGGCATTACCCAAATATTTTGTTGTATGTTTGCTAACTTATTTATCCATGATCATGGATGAAACTTTGTTACTACGTTATAATGTCCATATTGATGATAAGTTTAGAATCAGAACTGTATATATCTCCAACTTGATTCTTAGTTTGATTATTGTTTTAATCTTACTACAAAGTAATGACATTGAACAAAATCCTGGACCAGATTCATCAAGATACTGTTGTCATAACATACAAATAGCTGGCATTAATGTCAAATCAATTAAGACTGATTTAATTTATTCAGAATTAGGTGAATGTGATGTGATTTGTGTATCCGAAACAAAACTGGATGTAAATGTTGACAGTACTGACTTAATAATGCCAAATTTTCAGAATCCTGAATTATTTAGAAAAGACAGGTCAACTGACCGCGGGGGTGGAATTTTAATTTATGTTAGAGATAGTCTCCATTGTAAACGCCGCAGCGATTTAGAGATACCTGAATTTGAGTCAGTTTGTGTTGAAGTTACAGTAAAAACTGGTAGATTCATAGTCGCATGTTTTTATAGACCTCCAAATGCACCTATCACATCACTAGACCACTTTGAAAATTTATTAGATAATGTTATAGATACTGATAATAATATAATATTGCTTGGTGATTTAAACATAGATTTACTAAAAGCAGGTCCGACTAGTAGGATATCAAGAATTTGTGAAAGGTATGGTATTGAGAATGTCGTTCAGGAACCTACCCGAATAACTTCCTCAACAGCAACACTCTTAGACCCTATATATACGAATAATCTTGGTATACTAAGAAATAGTATGGTACTGCCGAATTTTTGTAGTGACCACTGTCCAACACTTATTGAGATAAATTTTTTGATTTCTAGAGAAAAAGCTTATTCAAAAGTAGTCTATGACTATGACAGTGGTGACTACGTATCTGCAAACATGTATTTACAAGAAAAAAGATGGAATGAATACTTTGAAAATGTTCATGACATAAATGAAATAAATGGTCTAATTAACCAAGAAGTTCATCATGTAATGGACACATATATTCCAAAAAGAAAAATACTGGTTAGACCCAGGGACAAACCCTGGATCACAACCAGTATAAAAGCTAAAATGCGAAAGCGAAATCGTGCTTACAAAAAAGCCAAATCAAGAAATCTAGTCTCAGATTGGAGAAAATTTAAAGAACTTAGGAATGAAGTGATTGATCTAATTAGAAAAGCTAAACGTCAATACCTGATCAATTTACACAATTCTCTAATTGATAAATCAATCCCTCCAGGGAAATGGTGGAGAATAGCTAAAAGTGTTTGCAAATTTAAAAATAGGGAGAATCAAAATTCTCCCATTAAAGTAAATGGGGAGATTTTGATTCACCCTATTGAAAAAGCCACAGCCATAAATAATTATTTTTGCTCAATATCTAGCCTTGATACAGAACCGCAATTGCCTAATGTTCCACCTTTGGCACCCTATGAGCTGTCTGACATAGTGATAACAGAGCAGGACGTGATTGACAATTTCAAAATTCTAAATATAAACAAACCAGCTGGACCTGACAAGCTACCTCCAAAATTCCTTAAGGCAATTTTCCCATCACTGGTTACACCCCTAACATACATATTTAATAAAAGCTTACAAACAGGAATAGTTCCCAGTGATTGGAAACTTACAAATGTATCAGCTATCTACAAGGGTAAAGGAGATCAGGACAATGTTTCAAATTATAGGCCTATCTCTGTTACTTAGCAAAATATTAGAGGAAATTATTTTTAAGTATGTACACAACTATATACATGATCATGCAATACTAACTGATCAACAGTCTGGGTTCCGTAACAAGGACTCTACTATTAACCAGTTACTTATATTATATGATGAGATTGTAAAAAATCTTGATAAAGGGAAAGATGTGCGATTTATTTTTTGTGATGTCTCAAAAGCATTTGATCGTGTTTGGCACATGGGACTTTTGTATAAATTAAGAAAATATGGGATAAAGGGTAATTTGCTTAACTGGTTCAAAAGTTATCTCTCTGATAGACAACAAAGGGTTGGAGTAAATGGTTATTTTTCAAATTGGAATACTGTAAAGGCCTGAGTCCCTCAAGGCTCCATCTTGGGCCCTTTTCTATTTTTGTTGTTTGTAAATGACATGGTAGATGTAGTTACAAACAAAATAAAACTGTTTGCAGACGATACTTGTTTATATTGTGTTGTTGACGATGAGAAATCAGCAGCTGAGTCATTAGCGCAAGATCTAGAGTCACTAGATCTGTGGGCAGAAGATTGGGGTGTAACTTTCAATGCAGACAAAACAAAATCTATTTACTTTACGAGAAAAAATAATGTTGATGTCACATCGTTATGCATGAACAATACACCTCTAGAAAATATATCAGAACACAAGCATCTTGGCATAACCCTATCATCTAATGCCAGATGGGCAAGTCATATACAGGATATTTATACAAAAGCTTGTAGACGTCTTAATATTATGAGATATTTAAAAAATAAAATCGATAGACAGTCTCTAGAGAGACTGTATATTGCCTTTATTAGACCTATCTTGGAATATGGGAACATAATTTGGGATAACTGTACAAAAGAATCAGATCTAATTGAATCTGTACAATTAGCTGCTGCTAGAATTGTATCTGGGCTTCGAAAAGGAACACCTAGATGGAAATTATACAAGGAATTAGGTTGGGATTCTCTCCAGAGTAGGCGACAGAAAAACAAATTATTGTTTCTTCATAAAACTATCTCTGGAGATATTCCTAATTACATTGCTGCAGAAGTCTTGTCTTATGCAAACACTAATGTCCAGTATGGTCTGCGAAATCAAAGGGAATTTACAACTCCTCAGTGTCGAACCACAGCTTATAAAAACAGTTTTATCCCACATACCCTTGAAAAGTGGAATTCACTTGATAGAGAAATAAAAAATATTGTAAGCCTTACAGAATTCAAAAGAAGGCTGAATGAGGATATTAGTTCCTGCTTAGTTTTCTTTTCCACTGGTTCACGAAAAAATAATATAATTCACTGCCAGTTGAGAAATGAGGCTAGTGATCTAAAACATCACCTCTTCTGTGATCATTTGTCGGACAGCTCTGTGTGTGCTTGTGGAGACCAGATAGAAGATAATTTTCATTTCTTTTATGTTTGTCCATTTTACATTTATCAGAGATATGAGCTCTTTCGAAAACTGAGGATATTTAACAATATCACTCTTGATGTCCTACTACAGGGTTGCTCAGATTTAAGTATTGATGAAAATATAGAGATATTTACATATGTCCAACAATATATTCAAGAAACTGGAAGATTTTTATAATATCTGATGTAATAATATAACTGTTTAAAATTAGTCTATAACTACAGTGTACCACTTTTTAGTCTTAATAAAAGACAAATCTAACATCTAATACAAAAAACAATAATCAATTGTGTTAGCATCTTTTGGCAAATATTTATATCAATATTTTATTTTATTTTTTCTATTAATACTTATGTAATAAAAAAAATCATGAAATTAACTAAGTTTTGTAATAAGATGGTATATTGTTTTACTATGTATTGCAAAATAAGGTGCAATAATTCTTATTATTCACATAAATAGAACAACTTTATTGCAATGAGTGAGGGAATTTGAGTAAATATCACTTAAAAGATTTTATTTGATTCTTTACCATTACTTACTAATATGGTAAAAAATTGACATTATTATCTTAAGTAGTGAGCTGGCAAGGGCTCACTGATAATTATTTATTATATATAAAACTGGGAATGGAAAATGCATACCCAATAAAATAAAATATTTCAAGAAGTGGGGGGTCACCTCCCCTGACTCATTGCAATAATGAATGATCTATGAATTATCAGAAAGATATTATATACTATCAGATTATTCAATCCATCTTGTATGGGAAAGGATTTGTATAGGCTTTGCCTTTTGTCTTATCCCTTTGTTTAAATGTACTTTTGATATTTGAACAATAAAATATTTTTGAATTGAATTTCTACATTGACCATGTCCCAATTTATAACCTGCCAAGTGACCATAAGGCTTAGCACGTGTTCGAGATGAATGAACAACAATATTGTTTTGTGACTTAAATAACAAATATAAAGTGAGCAGCACTGTTTAACTTTCATCTGATAATTAATATTTGAACGAAGGCACGACAACAATTTGTGTTCACATACTTTAAAGGAATACATTTCTGAAACAAACACAGTGACTGTATATGCATTTCGGAGTTTACGCTTTCCAGCAATGAAAAACTGTAAGTATACATAAATATAGACATTTATACAACATATAACTTTTTTCTTTGATACGGCGATATAACAAATACATGTAATAATCATGATGTTTATTATCACCGTTATATGAAAAAAGTAATTGCATTTAACATGTGTTTGAATGAGATAAATAATATCGACAACTAAAAGTGTGATATACAAATCGTACAATTCCCATCTAAAATCCCTTTGCAAGCGTTCGTATATCACATTCACGCCATATTTCGTTTTATGTATGTCATAATATTGTTTTCCTTCAAATGTAAGTTTTACTATAATAAACGATACCTTTAAATAATCTATTTGCTAAAAATATACACAGTACTGTATGTATTATAAAGCATATAATTTTCTTTGAAGCTAAATATTCATTTACTTTTGAATATGTACTGTTTAATATAGTTTTGAAGTAATCTTCAAGATTTAAACTATAAACACCAGCTTTACTTGTTAAATATTTTACAGACACCAGACTAAACATATTGAAACGACATGATTGTGTGTAAACGATTTGTTGTGTTGATTGACAAATCAGTCTATTTTTAAAACAGTTCATGTGTACTTTAGCTGTATCGATACACATGTTACTATATATAGATAAGGGAAAATCCAAATTAATAACATAAATGTAAAACAAAATCAGGTGTAGTTTCTGTTTACACAACCAAAAACTTTGCAATTTCTGTTTAAATAAACTGAAAATTCCTATGAAATAAGCAATTTGTACATAACTTTGTACACTTGCATAAATTAAGATTATAAATAGCCAGACTAACAATACATATTCTGGTATATGATAATTTGTATATTCAACTACTTTTTTCGACATAAACACGTAATAAACACTTTTATTTCCCAAAACCTCATCAGTATCAATACATAATCTACCTAGAATATTTACATAATTCCGTCTCATCATTTGTATACTCCATAAACAGCATAGAATAAAGAATATTTCAGACAAATTATTCACTGTACTATACTTGATAGAAGTAACATATTCATATTTTTTAACTCTTTTATAGAGCTCATAAATGTAGTTCATATTTTATGATTTTTTTAAAGTTGTTTTTAGATAAGATAAAATGGACTATTTACATTTGACAAAGCTATCATTTTACTTTGCCTTTGCTTTCTTCCCTTCCTCCCTATTAGGAGGGGTAGGCGGAGTATGTCCAGCTTTTGGATTAGTTTTTTTTCTTTGTCCACCTGGAGTTCTCATGTAATTAGTAATGTTCCCTTGTGCAATTGTCACACTTTTTTTCATCTGATTCACAGTGTTTGCTGTTCTGTGTTGTGTTTTTCTGTCGTTTTGTTTCATTATACCTGGTCTGTTGTCTTTGTGTCTAACCGACTGTTCATTTGACTTAGGACCAGAATTCACTATTTCACTGCTGTTTGGACTATTGACAGCTGTATCACCAGCGTCATCATCACTATTATCTAAGATGGAGTTATCATCACTATATACATCATACTACTGTGTATATCAATTACTGTAGTATTTGTTGCAGGCTCTTCTTGTATCAAATCATCATTAAACACTTCCTCACCAAGACTTTGAGGACAGTCTCAATTTGGTGTCCTGGTTCCCTGCACACCCTACATTTCCATTCATTTGTACAGTTTCTGAAGAAATGCCCCGGTTCAAAGCATTTATGACACACTTTATCTGACTGTTGCTGCCTGTTTGGTTCGGTAGGTTGACCAAAATGATAGATTTTAGCCTTATATCTACCTATAGTCATAAACCTTGGCAAGGGAACAGGAAATGTTTTGCAAATAACAAGCCTATCACCTGTTTCACAACTGGTTAATTTTCCATCAACCCTTAGTTGTTCCCTAAAAATGTGTGTAACTTCACAGCCTTCAACAACAAGCGCCCTTTCTATCTGCACGTCATCAGCAGAAAGTGGGACATTTTTCACACGAACACGTATTGTGTCTGGATGAGTACGACTAGGGTTTCTTGGGTTTTTTGTGTAAAACACTACATGGTTACCTCGTAAGTTTAGACCAGTAGTAAGTAACTGTAGACGATCGACCTCATTGTCCATATAAATACGCCACATTTGGCGTATTCTTTGGATACCCTTTATGCATTGGGGTTTTACCACTTTGCCTATGGCTTTGTAAAGCTCAACGTTCGTGACCCACATAGCCATTGTAACTGTAACAGTACCAAAAATGTCATGATCTTTCAGAAAAATGGGCTTGACAGAACTTCGATCATAAGATATTGCATCATTTAAATGACTACTTCGGCGTGTGTTAAAGTTCTCTTGAACAATACTTGCGTAAGAAGCCGCCATTGTTGTTTTTGTTTGTTCCTCGACATCGGAAAATTCACTCTCTTGCGTAATTGAATCTATATTTCTATTTTCTGTCTGCGACATGATCTGTCCAAATATGTTAACTAAACACTTATATCACCATCATACAAGTATTTCTACAGTTTATATCAGAAATTTCACTTTTTCTGTAGAGTCCTCTTAACTAACCTTGGTTTACTAAGGGACGTCACTCAAACACACCCATAGTATAAAAATTTCCCAGTTAGCGGATGATACGACACTGTTTTTTGGTTCTAAAGCAGAGATAAGTGTTGCATTGAATGTAATAGAAATATTTGGAACATTTTCTGGTCTGATTTTGAATAGAAACAAAACAGAATGCATTTGGGTGGGAAAATTAAAGAATTGTAAAGATAAAGTAGAAGGGATTAAATGGACAGAATGTCCAGTAAAAGTTTTGGGAATGTTTTTTGGTCATAACAAGGATCAATGCCAGAGATTAAATTGGGAAAAGAAAATTGAAGATATGAAACAATTATTTGTAAGGTGTGAAAAACGGAATCTTACTTTCCTCTGTATAATTCTTATTATAAAAACATTAATTATTCCAAAGTTTACTTTTTTAGCAAGTTCAACAAGGGTTCCACAGAACTATTTAAAAGCGATAGAATCGCAGTGTTATAGCTTTATTTAGAAAAGAAAACCAGACAAAGTTAAAAGAAAAACTCTGATAGGTGAATATGAAAAGGGGGGCTTAAGATGATAGATGTAAGCAGTTACTTCAAGTCATTGAAGGCTTCTTGGGTAAGCAGACTGGTTGAAAAGGGGCTTCCTAATTGGAAAGTAATTCCAAAAAAGTATTTAAATAAGTTTGGTAAGAATTGGTTGATTTTTCGAATGAATATTGATAATTGTAAATCTTTACTTTATTTTAAAGACATTCCGGGCTTTTATAGGGAAATTATAGAATGTTGGATAGAGAGTGGGGGCGGGCAAACTAAAAAACCCGTAAATTTTAGGGAGATT
Organism: Mytilisepta virgata; assembly: GCA_028015205.1. Classification (NCBI taxonomy): domain Eukaryota; kingdom Metazoa; phylum Mollusca; class Bivalvia; order Mytilida; family Mytilidae; genus Mytilisepta; species Mytilisepta virgata. The sequence goes on along the minus strand of CM051508.1, from coordinate 8,995,589 downwards.
CGAAAACCAGTTTTATGGGGAAACAAGTTTATCAAATTTGAAAATAAGAGTTTGATTTTTAATAATTGGATCGACAGTGGTATTGTATATGTCATGACATTATTGATGAGAATGGACAGTTTTCACAGAAGTTTATTTTCGAAAAACTTATATGTAAGAGTAATTTTTTTTATAGAATTTCTAAAGTTAAAAAGGGCAATACCTACAGAATGGTACAGATGCTTAGCATCAGAACAATCTCAGAAAATTTGGTTTATGTACTAAGAACTCAGTTTTATTGGTCTTTAAAGCAGATTAATACCAATACCTTGACAAACAAGCAACTTTACAATGCTTTCAGAGATAATATATTTGTAAGACCAATAGGTAATAACTATTGGATTAAATATTTTTGCATTGAAGAAAATACAGACTGGTTTGAAATATATAATTTTAGATTCAACTTTTTGGAGGAAAATAGATTGAAAATATTTCGATGGAAGTTACTCCAATATATTGTACCTACAAAATCTTTATTATTCAAGTGGAAAATTACCGATAAAAATTTGTGTAATTATTGCAATGTTGAAGAAGATTACAACCATTTCTTTATATCTTGTAAATACTTGTCTGATTTTGGGGTCAAATTAGAAAATATCCTGCTGAAGGTAAATTTTGAGAGAAAAATTACATTAAAACCCCTCGTTATTGGATACAAAATGTTCGATAGAAATTATTTTCACTTCAATTACTTTTTAACTATTCTAGCATTTAGCTTATCCAAACATATTATGTATCGGAACAAAAACGGAAAAATATTGATATTTATCAATTATTTATTAGAGAATATAAAAAGAGATTGAGAGAAACAAGTATGAAAAATAATATATTATTACTGAAAATAGAAAAATGTATAGAAGATGGTACTTTTTAACTATAGCCATGAAGATACTTATACTTTTGATTGTTTTCCTGGACAATCGAAAGAGTGTTCACATGGATACTTAGGTGTGGCTGGGGTATAATTAGTAACAAGCAATATTGTCGAATAAAATATATATCTGTTAAAAAAAAAAAAAAAAAAAAAAATTGTAAAAATTGGTGTTTTTACCAATTTTTTGAAATATTTTATTTAACAAATTGTGTGCCCCACGTAAATTTGATCTTCGCTACAAAAAAACTAGTCCTAAAGAAAAAAAAATTTGCTCGCTCGCACCTATTTTTGCCATGAAAAAATCCAGAGAACTAAACATCAATTTGATGTGGCCTAAATGAGAACAAATTGTTGAAAACGTAAATTAAAAACAATTTTTCAGACATATGTCGTTTGATATGATGCCTCATGTACCTTACCTTTATACAATTGTTACGGCCGAAATCACCTTTAAATTATAGCCAACAAAAGACACAAATCAATAATAAAATTTAACAAGATTTATTATATACAAAGTTTACAAAAAGTATTACACAAAAATAAAAATGTCAACTTAACTGTTCAAAATTCTGTTTTTTCTTGATCCGGAATTCTGGTCACTGTTGCCTGAATCCAAACGGAATATTATATCCAATCAGTCACAATCTAGTATGATGTAACGAAAATAAAGTCTGTCAAGTACGATGTGTGAAACGTAAATAAATCCAACAGCTGAGAACACAAGAATGTCTATGTACGGTCCAATATGCTATGCTCTGCAAGTTTAACTTTCGTGTCCATATATATACAGTAGAACGGAAACTTCTGGAATACGGTAGAAGTTCGAATCACACCATAATTATTACGTAAGTCAAATAGAAAGTTCTAGTTATTCCATCAGTATCCATTATTGTTCCAGTGATTTCTAAACTGCGCAGTTATAACATTATTTGGTAAACAACTATAAGTATTATGTAAACATAGTATACATGTTATAAGGCTACGCAAAACAAATTAGGCCAAGATAAATAAATATAATAATTACAATATCATAACACCTCCCCCCTTAAAAGAAGTTTGAGTGTAACGAGAACTTCATGAACAATATGTACAAAAATATATAGTATGTATACAGTGTTTTAATAAGATCTAGATAAAGCATCTGCTATTACGTTATCTTTACCTTTAATATGTTTTACAATAATATCATATTCCTGTAACAATAAACTCCACCTAGTCAACCTCTGGTTCTTGTTTCTCATTTTATGTATGAAGGTGAGAGGATTATGATCAGTATAAACCAGAATAGGATGCATAGTGAGATTTAAATATACATCAAAATGTTGAAGTGCAGACAACAGTGCAAAACATTCTTTTTCAATAGTGGAATAATTTTTCTGATGTTTATCTAATTTCTTGGAGAAATATGATATAGGCTTCTCAACATTATCATCTGTTTCTTGATATAAAATTGCTCCAACTCCTACATCACTTGCATCAACGGCAAGTTTGAATTGCTTTTTAAAGTCTGGAGTGATAAGAACGGGACTGTTAATTAAAAGTGATTTGCTTTTTTCAAAAGAGTTTTGACAATTATCACTCCAGATGAATTTAGAATCTTTCCGTAAAAGATGAGTCAATGGTTGAACAACAGTAGCAAAATTTGAATAAAATTTTCTGTAAAATCCAATCATGCCTAAATATCTCATAAGTTGTTTTTTATTTGTAGGAGGAGGAAAATTGGTAATTGCATCCACTTTAGCCATAATAGGTTTCACTTGACCTTGGCCAACTGTGTGCCCTAAATAATCAACAGTGGCCTTACAAAATTCACTTTTAGCAAGATTAACAGTCAAATTTGATTGTGACAATCTATCAAAAGTATCATATAAATGTGTTAAATGCTCTTCCCAGCTATCACTACATACAATAAGATCATCGATATAACCATAACAACAGTCTAAATCTTTTATAACATTATTGATCATTCTTTGAAATGTAGCTGGAGCATTTTTCATACCAAAAGGCATGACAGTATATTGAAATAAGCCGTCTGGTGTGACAAAAGCTGATATTTCACGAGCTCTCGGTGTCAGGGGGACCTGCCAGTAACCTTTTAATAAATCAAATTTGCTTACGAATTTTGATTGTCCAATGTTATCAATGCAATCGTCTATCCTGGGAATCGGATAGGAGTCAGATTTTGAGACTGAGTTTACTTTTCTGAAGTCAGTAACGAAACGAAAGGTTTTATCTGGTTTGGGTACAAGAAGACAAGGAGAGCTCCATTCACTGTTACTCGGCTCAATAATATCATTGTCAAGCATATATCTAATTTCTTGTCTCATAACATCAAGTTTAAGTGGATTGAGCCGGTAAGGATGTTGCTTAATTGGAGAAGCATCACCTACATCAACATCATGACAAACAGCAGTGGTTTTGTTTGGCACATCTGGAAAAAGATTTTTAAAAGAAAATACCAAAGTTTTCAATTTTTCTCTGCGATCGAAAGTAAGATGTGCAAGTTTTGAGTCTAAATTTGATAAAATTTCAGAATTTTTCAATCTAACAGTTTGTTCTATAGTCTTGGAATCAAAAGATGGTTCAATTATATCTGGTTTGTCATGATCGCTCTCCAATTTAACCATGGCTAAAGTGGCAACTGGTTTACTCTCACCTTCATTAGTACGCTCAAAATATGGTTTTAACATATTAATGTGACACACTCTATTTTGTTTACGCCGACCTGGAGTTTTTACAATATAATTCAAATCATTGATTTTACTGTCGATTGTATAAGGACCACAGTATTTAGCCTGTAAAGGATGCCCAGGGACTGGCAAAAATACAAGTACCTTATCACCAGGCTCAAAAACTCTGTCCCTGGCATCTTTATCATACCATATTTTCATCTTATTTTGTGCAGTTTTTAAGTTTTTCTGAGCAATTTGACAAGCAGTATACAATTTTTCTTTAAATCTAGATACATAGTCTAGAAGATTCAAGTCAGTGTGTTCAGTAAGCCATTTTTCCTTAATCAATTTCAAAGGTCCCCTTACAGTATGACCAAACACCAACTCAAAGGGGCTAAAACCAAGGGATTCCTGAACAGCCTCTCGGACCGCAAAAAGTAGAAAGTGAACACCATCATCCCAGTCCCTGTCAAATTGAAGACAAAAAGTTCTAATCATATTCTTCAATGTTTGATGAAAACGTTCTAAGGCACCTTGAGATTCTGGATGATAAGCACTTGATCTATACTGAGTAATCCCTAACTGGTAAACGACCTGCTGAAATAAACCTGACATGAAATTTGAACCCTGGTCGGACTGTATAGACTCAGGAAGTCCTACTAATGTGAAAAATTTGATAAGAGCTTTGACAATAGTTGGTGTCTTGATATTCCTTAAGGGAATAGCCTCAGGAAAGCGAGTGGATGTACACATGATCGTTAATAAATAAGCATTTCCAGTCTTGGTCTTTGGTAAAGGTCCAACACAATCAATAAGTACTCGGCTGAAAGGTTCTTCAAAGGCTGGAATTGGCAGAAGTGGTGCTGGTGGTATTTTCTGGTTAGGCTTGCCAACAACCTGGCATATATGGCATGATTTGCAGTATTCTGTGACATCATTTCTAAGTCTGGGCCAGTAGAAATGTTGTAATATCTTAAGGCAAGTCTTCCTTATACCTAAATGTCCAGCCAAGGGGGTGTCATGGGCAAGACCAATAATTTCTTGCCTATAGACTTTAGGCACCACCACTTGGTATACCACTCTCCATTCCTCCTCTGGGATAGCATCAGGGGGCCTCCACTTCCTCATCAAAATGCCGTCTTGATGGTAGTAACATTCGGCCACTTTGTCTGCTTCTTCTTGGGGTAGAGCCCTCTTGCAGAGCTGAAGAACCTCAGGGTCTTTATTCTGTTCTTCCCTAAATGTTCTTTTGTCCAATGAATGGCTATTCACGTCTGGCCATGGCATAATTACACGTTTGTTAGTACCAGGTGGTCTGATTATGGCCTTTTCTGAGCTACCGGGACCTTCAATGTCGGCAAAGAAAGTGTCAGAAAGGTCCATATAATCATACTGGCCTTCTTGTAAATCCTCATCTTGTTGTTTTCTTACCATTGCCCTAGTAACAACACAAGCTGGATACAGTTCAGCATCTTCTTCAGGTGATTTAACATCCACCACCGGTTCACTTGTAACAATTGGTTCAGCGACCACTTTGTTCCTAGCTAGATCATTTCCTAGCAATAATGAAACACCCTCAACAGGGAGTGTAGGACGAACACCCACAACAACTGGTCCAGTAATTAAATCTGACTTCAAATAAATACGATGGAGGGGAACATCTATACAACCTAACTCCACACCTCGTAACAAAACGGAGGCACCAACGGACGTCTTCTCGGACAAAGGCAACACACCTTCTAACAACAAAGACTGAGAAGCTCCAGTGTCCCGTAAAATCTTAATAGGCTGAGGAGTAGTATTATTAACAATAGAAACAAACCCATCAGACATAAAGGGCTTATAATCCTCCATGTAATCACAAAAACTGGACTTAAAAGCCTGACTCGCAGGACATTCCAACTTATTGGTAACAACGGGTGTCGTACAAGCACTAGACTTGGGCTTATGATCTCTTTCATTCTTCTTCTGGAGTCTAAAACAATCAGCCATCAGGTGACCATTTTTCTTACAATAAGCACAAGTTAGTGACTTCTTCTCAAAAGTATCGAATTTTGGACCAGACATATTATAACTAGACGGACTCTTATTCTGTGCAACAGGCTTAATATCAGTACGCTCAGTGCTTTGATTTTTGTAATTTCCGCATGAAGTATTAAAATTTTGACCTTTGAAACTTCTTTTATGTGAAATGGTATAATTATCGGAAACAACAGCTGCATCTTGCAATGTCTCAACAGTTTTGTCATCTAAATGTGTTTTTAAGTCTAAATTAACACACTGCTTGAACTCTTCTAATAACATTAATTGTCTTAATTTATCAAAATTTTTATCTATTTTCTTTGACGTAAGCCATTTATCAAATAAATCTTCTTTTTCCCTAGCAAATTCAACATAGGTTTGTGTTTCAAACTTTTTATAAGACCTAAATTTCTGTCTATATGCTTCTGGCACTAGCTCATAAGCTTTCAAAACTTCCTGTTTAACAGTGTCATAATCAGAACTTTTTTCTGAAGAAAGTGCTGAGTAAATTTCAGCGGCCTTGCCCACAAAAACACTTTGCAGCATAGTAGTCCAATAAGGCTTTGGCCATTTCAAATTTTGAGCAATTTTCTCAAATTGTGGAAAAAATTTATCCACCGTTTTTTCACAAAATTTAGGAACCAAACGTATATTTTTTGCTGCTTCAAAATGTTCTGATTTTGACTTAGTGTTGCTTTCTACTTTAGCCATTTCTATTTTTATTTTCTCCATCTCTAACCTTTCCCTCATTTCAAGTTCTGCCTGTTTTTCTTCTTTTTCTTTTTCTAATTGTTTTAATTTAACTTCGTTTTCAAACTGTTTTTCCAATTGTTTTAATTTAAGTTCGTGTTCTAATTCAAGCTGTTTTAATTTTAAAGCATCAACATTTTCGACCTTGAGGTCAAGAGCCTCTTCACCAAAAATTTCTAGATCAACTAAATTGTCTATTACCAAATTTTTTATAATTTGTTTTCTCATAGATGTTCTAAAATCTATTTTTAGATGTTTAGCAAGCAACACTAATTCTTCTTTCTTTAATTTATCAAACCCTTCCAGGTCTGGCGTTTTCAAAAATTTACCAGCATCAAATTCCATTTTGTAGAATTTTGTTGGCTATCTCTAATAAAAAATACTGAAAAAATTTAATAAGATATTAACGTTATCCCGAGACGAGCCCCCAATTTCTGTTACGGCCGAAATCACCTTTAAATTATAGCCAACAAAAGACACAAATCAATAATAAAATTTAACAAGATTTATTATATACAAAGTTTACAAAAAGTATTACACAAAAATAAAAATGTCAACTTAACTGTTCAAAATTCTGTTTTTTCTTGATCCGGAATTCTGGTCACTGTTGCCTGAATCCAAACGGAATATTATATCCAATCAGTCACAATCTAGTATGATGTAACGAAAATAAAGTCTGTCAAGTACGATGTGTGAAACGTAAATAAATCCAACAGCTGAGAACACAAGAATGTCTATGTACGGTCCAATATGCTATGCTCTGCAAGTTTAACTTTCGTGTCCATATATATACAGTAGAACGGAAACTTCTGGAATACGGTAGAAGTTCGAATCACACCATAATTATTACGTAAGTCAAATAGAAAGTTCTAGTTATTCCATCAGTATCCATTATTGTTCCAGTGATTTCTAAACTGCGCAGTTATAACATTATTTGGTAAACAACTATAAGTATTATGTAAACATAGTATACATGTTATAAGGCTACGCAAAACAAATTAGGCCAAGATAAATAAATATAATAATTACAATATCATAACACAATAGATTTGTTACCAATTTTTACCTCACTTAAAAGTCGCTTAACATGTTGATAAAAGTGTACAAGATAATATTAGAAACCACTTTAACGCAGAAAATGAAAACAAACCCGACATCATTAATAGATATTTAATCAAGTAAATCTTACAGACAACAACACCGAAAATGCGTAAAAATGCGTGTGTTTCGTCGTTATAAACAATCAATAATTGTCTTATTTCTTGGTATTCTTTTTTCCCGATATTCGAACTTAGCTCGTATAACAAACTTTTTCTATATAGATGTTGAAAATATATTTATAACAAAGTATTTCAAAGAATATGAATATATCTACAATAATCACATTAAACATATAATCTTAAAGACAACAACACCAAAAAATGCGTTAGGATCTGAATCACTTGCAACTACATGTACTTCGTCCTTACAAACAATCTATGACCACATGCAATGTTAAAATTGTTTTTCTGTGCAGCCAAAACAAAACTTGGTCAGTTCTGTCTGTCATTCGTACTGACAATTCTTTCTCTTGGTCATCATGCTTGAAGATTCTACTTCATCATTCCAATAACCTAAGTATTCATCATAATAATTCAAGTTCGCCCTGTCGCAATGCCCCCACCAACCATAACACCGTCCGTCAAATTCTTCATTTTTTCTGTCATAGGTTGAGAACATCGTGTTGTTGTCGACACTGAGATAGTCTCCTAAATGATAAAATAATTAATTATAAAAACATAAATACTTAGTCACCCAGATGTAATAATTTTTCTCGTCTACAATTCTATAGCGATGCTACCTCCATATGATTAAATTTATATTTGTGCATATCTACATGTAGAATGCTTGATTAAATAGCATACATTAATTTTTTTTTCGATCATTAAAAGGTTTAAATTCAGGAAATAGCGGGATATATGGACCAATATGTTAGATTTTCTTTTTACAAAACAATAATTGTTAGGGAGCAACCATTTGATTTTTAAGGGGCGGCGATAGGGTCAAATTTGAAATAAATAGGCAGGACCAGGATTTTGGAAAAATTAAAAGGCAACATCACTTTATTTGTGAAAAAAAATTGCAGGACCTGTGGCAATCAAGAATTTCTTGGTTTAAATGAAAATAAAATTTAGGCCTCAATAGGGACCGAAAATAAATCCAGGACCAAAATTTTGACGAAAAAAATTGGCAGGATCAAACATTTAATCGTACACCCCCTCCCCTCCCCCCCACGTAAAAATCAAATGGTTCGTACTATCTTCAGTGCATGACAACAAATGACAGGTTTTCAACTATTTAAGAAGAAAACAATATTATGAATGAACTAACAGATTTAAAAAAAATATGTGTCAAAGATGCTATGATTAATTTTACTATTTGTATTTTGGAAGTTAAGACGCGGATTTGAAAGAAAATTCTGATGCAAGAAATCTCACGATTGAATTTCGCGGTGACCTTAAATTTTTATTTTGAAAATGATGCAGACAAGCCCCTAAAAATTTCAGATATCTAAAATCACTTACTTGACGTCTTACTCGATAATCAAATAGATGGAATCTGTTGTAAGTGTTAAAACTAATATATTTAAACTGAAATTTGAGGTTCCGAAAGGTTTGTCACTTTATAACTACATTTATATACTTTTTTTTAAACCAAAAACAATGAAATTGTAATATTCAGTGCTGAGCAAAGCAGTCAAATTAGATTAACAGACTAAAATAGTTTTTTGGTAATTGACAACCATAAATTTTATTCTATCACGTTCAAAACAAAGATCTTTCAACATAATTTTTTTGTTCGATTAATGTAACTGCTATGCAAGTTTTAAATGAAAATAAATAATAATGCATAATAGTGTGTAATACTATAATTTTGTAAATTACCAGCAGTTCCACTGTATCCTCCCACGTTGATGATGTAATTTGATTCCGAGTCTCCGATACTGAATTGGCTGTACTGGGCATATGTATGTTCAGTATCAACTCTCAGTTTGTATGATCCATTAGACGTTAACAGATGAATCTTTATGTTTCCTGAATTACAATGCAAAGAAATACAAGAAAAAAGAAGAAACATTTTCATCATAAATATATCATTATTTGGCATCATTTCAACGCAAGCAAATAAAAAACTAAATAAATACTTAAACTAAAAATTATTATCTCTTTTCGATGGAGCTTGGTAAAACATCTATCATTTATGTGTTAAGCTGTACAGCACTTTACTTTGACGTAATTTTGAAGAGAAAATCAATATCCATAGTCCATTGTTTAATGTGTCATATTTGAGCACATGAGTTTACTCCTGGTTTTTTTTTATAGGAGTTCGTGTTGTTCATTGTTTTTTTTTTTTTTTTTAGTTTTCATTGTTTATTTCTTGTGCTTGTTCATTTGTTTTCCCGGTTTTTTTCTGTCTAATGGATTGCGTTTTTTAAATTTGCTCCTTAGGTATATTTGTCCTCTTTATATTGAATCGTTATTACTCATATACATACCAAGCCAGAAGTCTTTTATGAGATCACCGAACCCCATTTCATATTCTCTCCAATTGCGGTAAAAATCTGTTGATCCATCCATTCTTCTTTGAAACACCTTGTTATAAATAAATGTTCAACATGCATATAGAAACAGTTTGTTATACGAAATAATATTTAATATCGGGGAAAAAATAAAAACGAAGAAATAAGACTGTTGCTAAATTATACTAGACCAAAAACCAAACAGTGCAATAACAAATAATATGCTGTTGGCGTAGCCAATGATGGGAGCACAGCAATATTAGCCCTTTCCAGAAACTCATTTCCGGTATCACGATTCTGACTCTAAAATAATAATTTTAAGCAAGTTATTTCCTTAGTTTTTTTACTTCCGGGGAACGAAACTTTTTGTAGCCTTGTAGCACAATATGGCTGCCCCAATTAAACAAAGACTTTTCTAAATGACCCATATGTAGAAAATGTATATGCTCCTATGATTCCACTATATAAATTTAAATCTAGTAATGAGATTATTTGATTTGTCTAGAGCAGCTCACGTGACATGTAACAAATCATCGTGTCACCCTCTCGATTTTTTTACGCTTATGTTACAAATCAAAAGAAAATGTGAAACATTTCCGTGTGTTATTTCATGCTATTTCATGTTTGTTAATGTATTTTTTTCCTTTCAGAAACTACAGTGGACTAAATCATTAATTTCCCTTGCATTAGTGAAATATGAAAATTTTTTCACTCTCGGGAAACACGACTTTAGTCGGGTGAACAAATCTTCATATTTCACTAATGCAAGGGAAATAAATGTATAATAAACACACAACCAAAGGATTACAAAATACATAGCTAAGTTGCCTTTAAAAAAATGAGAGAACTTACCCTTAAGTCAAAATGTTGCAATTCGTATTCTAATATGCATCATAAGATGAAAGACGTTTGTAGGCTAATACATGAGAATATAACCCATACAATACTAGGACATCATACAAGAAGCCATTGAATGGGTCTTATATTGCTATAATTCATATACAATATACAAACGGGCTGTAACATCTTCTGTGGTTAATTAAACGGTTGAAGTAAGACCCCCCCCCCCCAGGATCGATTAGAGAATATTTGAATCATTGAGGTTGTCATTAGATGAGCAATTTCCACACATAAGGAGGCATTAAAGTAGAAATATAACGACAAACAAGTCATCAAATACTTACTGTCCATCCTCCGCCATCAGTTTCCATATCACAGTATACGTCAAAGGTCACACACGGTATTGGATAGATAGTGTACACTCCTGATCTGCTACCTTTTGATAAATCACAACAGTCCCTAATATGTAGTGCTGTAGAAAGGTAGGATCATTTTTTATGATATTGCATATGTGTATTTTAAATATATACCTTGTTATTTTTTTTCTCTTTGATGAGATTTTAGAAAAATGCTGTGGAATGCTGTGAGATTTTGCTATTGAATAAATCTTATCACCATTTATAACTGTCAGATTTTCTTGAAGTGTATGTCGATTTATATATTTTAATCATCTATATTATCTTACTGCTTATTTTCTGTGACATAAATGCTCTTATCTCTAAAGTTCTTGTGTTATAAAAACATTCAATAGTGTTTCAATTGTAAGCCCATATAAACCAGAGGCTTAGAGGGCTGAGCCTGTATCGCTCACCTGGCATGAAAACCATTTTTATTGATGTACGTCAAAGTGAGAAGTCACTTCTATCATTATGAAGCACAACTGACAGAACAAATGACTGAAAAGACCAATAAAATGTCAGTCGTTTTTTAACTGCACAGGACATTTTTTTTACTTTAAATGACTGCAAAAGTTTTAAAGTTGTAACAGATGCATTTTGTTCATGTCAATGGATTTTTAACTATTAAAGCGTTTTTTTTTTAGTTGGTACAACGCAATCTTGCTATTTACCTGGGTTGTGATAGACTGATAATGACTGCATCAGAGTTATACGTGTTGTTGCAGACATATTTCGTTTAATGAAACATCATGAGGTGATCTGTTTAACTATTTGGGTGTTAAGATTCAAATAATTTAATTGAAAAAATAATCTATTATAAATAAAATAAACGCACGGAGAAAATTTATTTCCCTCAGGTTACTTAGAAAATATAAAAGTAATAAGTACCTATTTCGTGTGTATTTGACTTTTTAACTTAAATGATTTTGAAATAAATATGTTCATCAAATATGAGTTGTTATGACAGTGTCCACCTCATAAATATAAATAGCAGACATTTTGCTGTAATTAGAACGGTGGGAGGTGTGAAGATATCTCGCAGTTATGTAGATTATAATAATCAGTCATGGTCTTAGATGTGAGATGGGAATATATATATCGGTCGAATATTTAAAGAAATAAACATGGCCGCCATGACACGAAAATGCGCTCTATTAAACTAGACAACCTACTGCAAAATAAGTTACATATTTGAAAAGATCGTATGCGTTTTGTTTTTGTACCAAAGGTACAAAACTTTAGAAAGACATCTTTTAGGTTGCGCTTCAGGGATTTTCAAATTGAAGCGATGTTAATTTCGACGTTGTCGTACCATTTATAGGAGGTTGTGTGTTTTCTGACGTTCTAGCATTGTGACGTGTGTTTTTTTGCATTGTTACGTCAACGTAGGTCATGTGATGTGAGATGCATGAATCTCACACCGGTGTTTCACACGGAATATGACTGTCCCAAACACATTAAAATGTGAGAAAAACTTATATTGCAATGTAATAATATTTCTAGGTATACTTACATTGCGATGCAATGACCTTTCTATGTATACGTATATTGCAATGTAATGCCATTTCTAGGTATACGTATATTGCAATATATGACTTTTCTATGTATACTTATATTGTAATGTAATTAAATTTCTAGGTATACGTATATTGCAATGTAATGACATTTCTAGGTATACGTATATTGCAATATATGACTTTTCTATGTATACTTATATTGCAATGTAATTAAATTTCTAGGTATACGTATATTGCAATGTAATGACATTTCTAGGTATACTTACATTGCAATGCAATGAAAATTTAAGGATACATTCTTTAATGTGAATTTTGATGCACAAGAGAGTATAATTCTGCACAATAAATGCACTATACATACCGTTGTGTTTTCTGTGAGCAGTGCTGAAATCCTCCGATAACTCAGTCTTTACACTTTTACCAGCTGATTTATCGACAATGCAAGTCTTATTAAGTGGGTTGTAGCTACAGGCACAACATTCGTCGTCCTTCATTTGGAAACATTTATTTACACATTCTATCTCAGAACGGGTCTGCAAGTTCTCAGTTGTATTTGGGTTTTCTGTAATTTTTTCCCCACCTTTAATATTGAATTGTCCTGTTTGGTATTGAGCGTGTACATGTAGAAAACACAAAACCAAAACTACATGTTTCGTCCCCATTTTAAAAGGTCTTAGTCGGGGACATGACAAAATACTGTTTGGAAATGTTTTGACGTTACTTAAATACCTGTGTTTTGCTATATTTTTTTCATTCTCTTAAATAGATTCAACAATTGATTATTACGTAAAATGCAAAGTATAAACTGTGATAAATTGACCACGCCTCGTTTAGATGTACGGCTGACGTGTTTTGTTTTGATGATGACGTTTTACTGTAATGGGCGTTGATTTCTATCAATATCTGATAGAGCCTATACGATCGCTTATTTTACTGGAATGATTTGTTTTGTTTGAATAATTAAACGTTAAATTTAGATTTAGTTTAACTAGAATAAAATAAATGGAACTTACTAAGAATTGACTTATAACTCATGAAAAGATGACAATGACCAATAATTAGAACGTTTATATAATTAGAACATTATTTGTTTTGAAAGGAGAAAACATAATAAAATGAGTGTAGGTTGCGCTAACACGGTGCTAGCATATGAGAGAAATATATAAAAATATTTTAATTAAATTTATTTGGTGTCCGTTAATCGTCCATGTGAATGATAAATATCATGTCGAGTCTACGAATGATTTTCAATCTTTGAAATAAATCTATTGGAATTGACAATAACAAAAAAGCTTTTTTATAGTAATAGGCCCTGCCTGCCAATAAAATCTGTTTACTTTGCTCATGAGGCTTTTATACTTTTTGTTGGTATTATAGATAATCTATTAATACATTGTACCTCTTAGTGGGTGCATTTAAAGGTAGACGTATGGCAAGCCGTTTTACTATTATTCTGAATTTCAAGATATCTAATAAACTTTATAAGATATCTTATATAGTTTATAAGATATCTTATATAGTTTATAAAATATCTTATATAGTTTATAAGATATCTCATATAATTTTCTTTATAAGATATCTTATAAATAATAAATTATATGAGATATCTTATAAACTATATCAGATATCTTATAAACTATATATCTTAAAAAGTATATAAAATATCTTAGTGGGTGCATCTAAAGATAGACGTATGGCAAGCCGTTTTACTATTTATTCGAACTTCAAGATATCTAATAAACTTTATAAGATATCTCATATTGTTTATAAGATATCTTATATAGTTTATAAGATATCTTATATAGTTTATAAGATATCTCATATAATTTTCTTTATGAGATATCTTATAGATAATAAATTATATGAGATATCTTATAAACTATATCAGATATCTTATAAACTATATATCTTAAAGAGTATATAAAATATCTTAGTGGGTGCATCTTAAGGTAGACGTATGGCAAGCCGTTTTACTATTTATTCGAACTTCAAGATATCTAATAAACTTATGAGATATCTCATATTGTTTATAAGATATCTTATATAGTTTATAAGATATCTCATATAATTTTCTTTATAAGATATCTTACAAATTATATGATATCTTAGTGGGTGCATCTTAAGGTAGACGTATTGCAAGATATCTTATATACTTTATGAGATATCTTATATACTTTATAATATATCTTATAATCTTTAGAAGATATCTTATAAACTTTAGAAGATATCTTAAAAAGTATATAAGATATCTTATAAAGTTTATAAGATATCTTATATCTTATATGAGATTTCTTGAAGTTAGAATACATAGTAAAGCGGCTTGCCATATAGACGCCATGAACAAGCGGAATTAAAAAAAATTATAATTTGTTCAATTTCTACTATTTCGATACTAGTGATCAATTTACTGTAACAGTTTCCAAAACACTGAGAATATATTCATCGTGCATAGTGTTGTTTTTAGATGGTTTTGGTTTCTTTAGACTTTTTGGACATTTTGGTACTGTATATTCTGAAATTATTGCGATGTTTTTATTATTGCGATTAATACGACAGGGTTGTAATCGCAATAATTTAAATTCGGATTTTGGAATTTTTTTTATATGAATGAAGCGTGATTTTTCTCAATATCGCAAAAAATAAAATCGAATTTTGGTCTAAAATGACCAAATCGCAATAATTTCTGAATTTACAGTATTTGAATCTTATTTTTATCTCTTTTTTCCTTTCTTAATTGATTTTGGTTTCTTATCGATTTAATTGGCGAAATTGGCTATATCGTGGTTGCCATTTTTCATTGGCAAAGAAGGGTGGACTATCCGAAGAGAACTAATTAACGATCTTCGACATGAAATTTGGCAACCATTCAATTAAAACCAGAGTCCAGCACACTGAATCTCTAGGTGGAAGGAAATTTGGCAACCGTTTTCAGTTAAGTTTCACACTTTACAGAATAGCTGGTGATCATTAGTAATTACGAATAAATACATCTCTGCCGATTTTTTTCTACTTTGCATTTGGGTCCACGATTTTATGTCTATTTTGTATATGGTTCCCGTTTTTTATCTAATCTTC
Source organism: Mytilisepta virgata (assembly GCA_028015205.1). Lineage (NCBI taxonomy): Eukaryota > Metazoa > Mollusca > Bivalvia > Mytilida > Mytilidae > Mytilisepta > Mytilisepta virgata. The sequence goes on along the minus strand of CM051508.1, from coordinate 8,979,843 downwards.
AATGTTTGTAATGATCAGGCTTTTATTTGTGTCATCGTGAAAATGTTTGCTTTTCTAATATATAAAATTTATAAAATAAAACCAAAGGGAGTGCCGAGTGTACAGGCGTACAATGAACAACAATATATTCTTTAAGCAAAATGTAGTTTAGAATTTGAAGACATGTGTATGTGTTAATATAAGGGGGTTCTTTAAATGTACATTGTGCCCACTCAAAAATAAATATATAAGTAGTTTAAGCTGCACTTTAGAATCCGTAACACATTTTGTACAGTAGAGTTTAATTTAAATTCCTTTATGGAAAATATCATTTTAATATCAGTATAATATCTATATTTAATGATTTAATTAGCAGTTATGTTATAATATGTTGACTAATGGTTCTTGCGACAGGATGTGCGATTGGTGTATTTGAAAATAAAAGTGGGTTTCACATTTTTGATGTACGCTTAATCAACGCAAAACAGCAAATTACACGGTAAATATTAATTGAAAATTCCTCCAGGGAAATTATCAGAATATTTTTGTTTATTTTTAGCTGTTTAATTAGCAGTTACATTGGTTTGTTGATTATAATAATGAGAAATATTTTAATTAGATGTAATTGGTACCCTGGATTATTTATAATCCTACTAAGTAGACGCCTTCTCTGCAGTAGGACTTCTGGGGCCGCATGCATAAAACTACTTAAGTTCCGATTTTGCTCATCGTCGGAAATCCACGGCCGGTCGCGCTTACGCTTTGCTACACTTACCGAGCAAAGCGTAAGCACTTAGCAAAATCTTATTTTATTGAAACCCCGCCCACTCCACTTAAGTCATATGCATAAAACAACTTAAGTTAAGAAAATTCTTAACGTGTTACTTAAGTCTAAGACATATATGGAGGTGTCTTAAGTCGTTTCAAAACCGATCAAATCATTTATTAGTGCGACTACTATGAATTTCAAAAACTTAAATACTTACAATACAATCAAGTCATATAAATTTTGTAATATTTTGAGAGAAAAAATATCCTTTTAACCCCTTTTTGTCTTGGCGTGTGGCATATTCTTAAAAATAATTCTTATTTGACTTATTCGTATACTACATACATGTACATGTATTTAAATTTTGTCAAAGTCTATTCGCTCAATATTTTTTTTATATATTTACACATGTGCTAACTATTATGACACGCACGAAATTAATGCGTTTAAAATGATAATTGTTGCTCATCAGTTACTTCCTTTAAAAAGCAGTAATATTAAACATCACTCGATACCGTATATGATTGAAGAAAGAAAGGAACGGATTTTTAGAGATTGCACAAATCCCATAGATATCTATCACGATTCTGAGGTAAAGAGACTAACAAAAAGTTACAACATAGAGAAAAGTATGGCAAGCCGTTTTACAATTTATTCTAACTTCAAGACATCTAATAAACCTTATAAGATATCTCATAAAGTTTATAAGATATCTTATTTAGTTTATTAGATATCTTATATAGTTTATAAGATATCTTACAAAGTTTATAAGATATTTCATATAATTTTCTTTATTAGGTATCTATTAAACTATATGAGATATCTTATAAAGTATATATCTTATATAAAAAAAATTATGAGATATCTTATATATTATATGAGATATCTTAAAGTTAGAACAAATAGTAAAACGTCTTGCCATAGAAAAGTGCTATAAAAAATCGTGTCTGGACACAATGTAAAAATGAAAGTACTGAAGTACTGTTTACTCGGGTGGCCTCATGATCTGATGGCTGATGAATTAATGATAGTGATTTAAACCTAACTGTATATATGGTACAAACTGTTTGACAGGGAGATATGTTTCATCTGTATCCAATTTTGCTTGCATAATTTAAATGTTGAAATAAAAAGGCATTTCTTAAACATGTGACTGTTCCCCATAAACTTTCACAACATGTACAGTATAGTGAAGATTCATAGTCACTAGAATATAACTGAGAGGGCCAAGCCAACAAATTGCCATGCGAATGCTAATTCAACTGCGTACCAAATTCATTGGCTGTCTATATGTGGTTCCCCATTAACTGACCTAATCACCAACTATTAACAAATTGATGATGTTGTCGTACGAAACAGCACATCTTTATGACTTTTGTGAGGCAAGGCAAACACCGTAGTGATATAGCATTTTAGTTTCCTGTTGTGTTTACTGTTTATGTCCTTAATAAAGTAAAAGGGTGATATTTTGTACAATGTCGATTTCAAGTTGGCTCACTTCTTTCACAATCAGAAGTTCATTTAGGGATTAGAAATAAGTTTGAAATTTGTGTTACCATTTAAATGGTATCAATTTGAGTTACATTATAAAAACAATATTATGTCAATGTCAGTAAAATATAAACTTTTTTTATTCGGCACGAAACCGTAGAAGGGCAAAACTTCCCAAGTTTCTTGGCCTCATACAAAAATGTTTATATTTTTCTGACATTCACCTAAATGTTACCCAACTTGGCAACAATGTAAATATAGTTACACCAAACTTGGCAACAATGTAAATATAGCTGCACCCAACTTGGCAACAATGTACATAGAGCTACACCAAGCATGTCAATATTTAGAACAATCTTGAAAGACGAGGGTATATTATAAATATATATCTGTTTTTACTTTTGTAACTATACCCATCTTTTCTCCTATTGTTTCTCATCTAATATATGTCTGTTGCTCATAATATAGTAACAGTTTTTATCTATCATAAACTTGAGTAAATCGCTAGCAACTTTTTTGGCAGAATTAATAACTTGATAATTCATGTAATTATTATTCATTTGAGGTCTTCTTTGACATTTGTGGATCTGTTTATGTGACTTTATATCAAAGTATTCCCTCTACAACATAGAGAAAAGTATGACAAGCCGTTTTAAAATTTATTCCAACTTCAAGATATATAATAAACCTTATAAGATATCTTATAAAAATTACATTATATAAGATATCTAATAAATTATATGAGATATCTTTATACTTTATAAAATATCTTCTAAAGTTTATAAGATATCTTATAAGGTTTATAAGATATATTATAAGGTCTATAAGATATCTTATAAGGTTTATAAGATATCCTATAAGGTTTATAAGTTATCCTATACAGTATATATGATATATCATAAAGTTTATAGGATATCTTATATAGTTTATTAGATATATTATACAGTTTATAAGATATCTTACATAGTTTATAAGATATCTTATAAAGTATATAATATATCTTATATAAAAAAATTATGAGATATCTTATATACATGTATTTTATAAGATATCTTATAAACTTTAGAAGATATCTTATAAAGTTTATAAGATATCTTATGAAAACTAGATTATATACGATATCTTATATATTATATGAGATATCTTGAAGTTAGAATAAATAGCAAAACGGCTTGCCATAGAAAAATGCTATAAAAAATCGTGTCCGCACAGAATGTAAAAATCAAAGTAATGAAGTACTGTTTACTCGGATGGCCTCATGATATGATGGCTGATGAATTAATTATAGTGATTTAAACCTAACTGTATATATGGTACAAACTGTTTGACAGGGAGATATGTTTCACCTGTATCCAATTTTGCTTGTATAATTTAAATGTTAAAATAAAAAGGCATTTTTTAAACATGTGAATAATGCAATGTCGATTTCACGTTGGCTCACTTCTTTCACAATCAGAGGTTCATTTAGGGATTAGAAATTTGTGTTACAATTAAAATGGTATCAATTTGAGTTAAATTATAAAAACAATATTATGTCAATGTCAGTAAAATATAAACTTTTTTTATTCGGCACGAAACCGTAAAAGGGCAAAACTCGCCCTTCCCAAGTTTCTTGGGTTCATACAAAAATGTTTATATTTTTCTGATATTGACCTAAATGTTACCCAACTTGGCAACAATGTATATATAGCTGCTGCACCCAACTTGCCAACAATGTATAGTTGCACCCAACTTGGCAACAATGTATAAAGCTGCATCCTACTTTGCAACAACGTACATAGAGCTACGCCAAGCATGTCAATATTTAGAACAATCTTGAAAGACGAGGGTATATTATAAATATATATCTGTTTTTACTTTTGTAACTATTCCCATCTTTTCTCCTATTGTATCGTATCTAATATATGTCTTTTGCTCATAATATAGTAACTGTTTTTATCTATCATAAACTTGAGTAAATTGCTAGAAATGTTTTTTGCAGAATTAATAACTTGATAATTCATGTAATTATTATTCATTTGAGGTCTTCTTTGACATTTGTGGATCTGTTTATGTGACTTTATATCAAAGTATTCCCTCTACTGTTTGACAATATATGATGTTCTGACTATACATAGAACAACTTATGTAAACAGTTTAAATTCATAATCTAAATACATGTAGTATGAATTGTTCTTATAATGAACGATATTGATGTGATACACATTTTTTATCACAGTAGTCTGCTCTTTTGACAAGAGCCGAATGCCGCTTTGGCGCATTTTTAGGTGTGATGGAAATTTTACATTTAATGCATAATGCATAAATATATTAACTATTTAGATAAAATATAGCAAGAGCACAAGTTTTAACATAGACATGATAGGTATAGATCGATGTGCACAGTATTCTCCCATTTATGTCATATAATTCCATGCACACAGGGATAACTGGAATACAAGTTTGATTCCAAATATTTCAATAAAAATTTACACTGCAGTATTCTCTATCACAATTCTCGTACACCGCATGTTAAAACCTTAAAAATATAGTCGGATCAGTGAGAATAAATAGTTGGCATGTGTATTGATACATGTATGTTTTTCTTAATAGTTTTAGCCATGGGATATATGTATAACAACACCGTCACTTCTGTAATAATAGCTGCAAACGACATAGTTTTGTCAAGTATCAATCATCTCAGGGGATGCATCCTCATTGTCGAGGATCATCTCGGGCGTAGCATCCTCATTGTTCCACATTTGGATCCCACTTGTCTTGATATCTTTTACACATTCCTCTAACAAGCAATTCAGTATGAATTTGTCTTCTTCTTGTTTATAACGTATTAATTGGCAGATGTGTGTTTTCTCTGTAGAGGATGTCTCAATCTATAAGTAAAGATATATGTATAGTTTCTAAACTAGAAGTATTCCTGGTGAAATTAAGATAAAAATATGGTCAATTTATGTTCGCCTAATTATGTTCGGCTTATACACATGTACCTAATTATTGCTTTCAAATTGTCAATACTCAACTTTGCTCTAATATATAGCAATTCTCATTCATATATATATGTAGTGTAGAATCAATACAATATATCAAGGTTAAAATTCTCTGTTAAATTATCAAGGCTCAATATTACTCTAACATTATATAACACTCATCATCTAAGTCATGTTTGTCTCAATATAGTTTAGCATACCCATATTATATTATTGCTCTAATATAAGGCTCACGTTTGCTCAAAATATATCACTGGTCATTTTCTCAGACATATGTGCTCAATTTAGTTAGGCTTGAAATGCTCATGTAAACATCATTATTGAACTACATTATAAAAGATTAATTATGAGTTAGCTTATTTATCCGTACTATATATATATAATTCTCGGTACAAAACATGTTGATATATAAAAACATATCATTATAAATATATGAGTTGATAAAGAAATCTATTTTACACTAGATAATGTCAGCGTATTCCCACAAAATAAAAAAGGAGTAATTTCGTGTTAAAACCAACCCGGAGTACGACTGGTTTCTCACTCTTCGAAGTGAGCCAACCTAGTTCCTAGCGGAAGTTGATCAGCTTGCCGGTTAAGATTCAGGGCGATAGCTATACTACGGATAGCCATCCTTGCAATTATAACTCAAATTGAAGATCGTTATATAATGTGAACCTTTGGAATATAAGAATGTAAACATTGTTACATTTGTGTAGAAACTATTAAAAAGTCATTTTCTGATACCCTTCTTCGTGGAACGTCTTGCACATTTGCATTATAATATGAACCTTTATTTCGTAAACTTTAGCAATAAAGCGACACCTTTTTACAGAATAAAAATAAATTATCAGAAAATTACTCCATCTCGTTTATCACTTAATTGGTAAAAAATATTAACACAATAAAAACATGGTTTAAAATAAGACATCTTCAATGGTAATATATGTTGTACATAACAACTAAATTCATCAATGAATAGTTAAATAGGGACACATGTAAGCAATCCAAATATATGTTTGACAAAGACCTTTCAAAATTCCTCGTGATATATCGTTTATACTTCTTACAGTTTCATATTCCGCCAAAAGTGACAATTATTTCACTGCTTATATTAGAGTAAAGTCAAGAAATACCAAAGGGATATTCGAAGGAGAGAAAAATCGTAACAACTGACAAACTCCCGAGAACAACGAAGACAAGACCAAAACAATACATGCACTACAATTAAAAACTAAAAACGTATGAACAACATGGACCCCACCAAAAAACCGGGGTTAGACTCAGGTGCTCCGGAAGAGTAAGCAGTCTCTGCTTCCTGCAGGACACCCGCCATGCTGCTCATGTCAAATCCGGTATGAGGAAGGGATAATATCAATGGAACAGATCCATTTTCATTTGGAAAACGGTTTTTTCAAACCAAATCATGATGACGTCCATAAAACTTTAATAAGGATGACTGCAACTTACGAGCAACATACCCCTGATTGAGTAACATTTCTGTCAGGAGCCGGGCTCTGTCCAGGAAGTCATTTTATATGTCGCAAGCTATGCAATAACTTATGAGTTGTGAAATATACACTCCATAAGCCGGCGCGCAAAAACGAGAATTTGACGATTGGAAAGTCAGGTCATCCCGTTTGTCGTAAAGTTGTGTTTTCAGCCTTTCTCTGGTGTCAATTTCGAGGCGAAGGCCAAGATAAGATACAGACTTGGCAGTGTCTGTGGTATCCTTAATTTCGATGGGGGGCATGTTGTTCGTATGTTTTTAGTTTGTCATTGTAATATGCATGTATTGTTTTGGTCTTGTCTTCGTTGTTCTCCGGAGTTTGTCAGTTGTTTCGATTTTTCCACCTATGAATATCCCTTTGGTATTTCCTGACTACTTGTAGTACGTTCTACAAAATGGAAATTGATTATCAGTTATTTTGTGATGAAAAACCTACTGCAGGAATCACAGTTGCATTTAACCAAAAAAAAAAAATAAAGGTAAAAAAGTTAATATTTACCTCTTTAATGGGTTATAAAAAGTTTGATTTAGTGCTCATACAGTTTTTAATGTAGGAAATGAAGCAGATGAAAAACGATTTCTTTGAAAGATTCTGTAAACAAATCATACGATTTAGGGCTCACAATTTAGTCAATAACTATAATGCTTTCATGAAGTATAAAAATATAATCTGTATATCATCTAGCGATTATTTGTTTCTTTGTTAACGAACATTACATTTTACTGGACTTAAAATTAGTAACACAGCGGAAGAATCCGTCAAGTCGATATAAGTTCACCCTCAGTTGTTTGTGAGGTCCAATATTATTCATCAAAGGAAAGGAAGGATAAACAATGACATGCTACGCAACAGACAGAACCCCGGACAAAAATAACATAAAAGAGCACAAAACACAAACATAAACACAACATATAGTCAGGATAGTCTGACTTGGTACAGACACTGAACAGTGATGGGGTTAAACTTGGTTTATGGGTACCCAAACAGCTCCTTATCTATCCTGACACTCTGGTATGTAAAACATACTAAAAAAGTCAAACACGTATGATTACCAACAAGGTGAACAGAAACATCTGGTTGAACGGTACATTACATTTAGTTTAACGGTACATTTTTTAAACTAAACTGAACTTTAATATTTCAACACGTTCAGAAAAAGAAAACTCTAGCTTTTAAAGTAAAAATTAATTTAACCTGGTTTTCATTCAATGATTTATACCACAGCGAAAGAGATCTCTGTTTTATAAACAGTGTCGAAAAATAATCAATTAACTGCAAATATTATGCAAATTTTGATCCTTATTTTGGCTGGTGTACTGTAGATGCATTTAGATTTTTTCTTTCAACGTTAGTATGATAATAAAAAGTTCATGGCCTTCTGTTTGCAAAAAAATAAATAGATAAAAAAATAATGCGGACCATGTGATTGTTAATGAGATATTTAAGAGAAAATCAATTTTTTAAATGTTTTAAAAGCTTTTATTTGTGACGTATTATGACGTCAAAATGTGCAATCTTAGCAGCGTTATTAAATTCCCTGCAATCGTATCGTGTTCACTCCCGTTAACACAATACCTTGGGTTGTAATACTGTTTTTGGCCAGGTTTGTGCTCCATAGAAATGGAATAATCTAATTTTTCTCGTAAGTTGTACATGAAGTTTGAACATAGTCATCTCAAACATTCAAAAGACACCCTTGCTAGGGTGTGGGCTGTCATTGACTCTAATTGGCATTTATTGGTTGAAGAGATGGCAGCAAATTATATGCGGTCTGCAGCATTGATATACAAGAGTGCAAATAAAATGTTGCAAAATTTTATATAAATTTGAATTATTTGATTATTTTGTGCAGGTTAGCATAATTAGAATACGTGTGGTTTCAGTTACATTATGGTAGATAGGAACTTTTTTATTTTACAATTATTTTACTTTTAGTTTAGTGAAGAGACAATCTGACAATATGAGCTTCATATTCTGGGTCACGGGACGATATGTACATATTATCAGGTTTTCTGCAAACGTATATCGTAAAATATCAGCCGCGAGACACAATGTGAAGCTTTTTCGGCGAGTGAGCGAAGCGAACGAGCCAAAAAGCTTCATATTGTGTCGAGCGGCTTATATTTTACAATATTTGTTTGAAGAAAACTTGATGATAAATTTATCGTATTGTTAACTAGCAATCTTAATGGAATTTCTTACTTTTCAATGGCCATCCACCTATAACCGGATGTTTTCCTGATATATTCGGGTCAACGTTGGGTCAAACATTATGACGTCGCTGATATATTCGGGTCAGCTCATATTAGGGTCGGGTCAACTCTTTACGACGTCACAGTGCCGAAATACGGGAAATTCTGAAGGCCTCAGCAGGTCGATATAGCCATAGGGAAATACGATAAATTACGATATCTAGCTGTCAAAATGCAGATAATATATACTTACATATCCCGAGCTCATATTACATATTGTGTCCTCTCGGCCTCTTTTTCGACAGATCTTACATACAAATAAAAACTGGGAAATATCATAGGAAGCAAAATTGTTTTGATGCAATCCATCAAGTTTTAAATGAAACCAAGTTACACACAAACTGAACGAAAAACTTAATGTAAAATTTTCGAATAAGTTGGTCAAGTTTACACAACGACGAATCCTGTACAAACTAATAATTCCAAAACCCTTGAGTAATTTTACAAAATATATTTAAGGTAGTACCCAACACTACAGGGAGATAACTCTTAAAAATCACCAAAGCGTTTTAATCAAATTTAATAAGTACAGAGAAATTAAGCTTCTCTATGATCAAAATTGATGTTTGCCAAACTGCTATATATTCAATGAAATTATTCCCGTGAAGTGTGAAACTCTATTTACTAAAAAAAATCCAACATTTATGTCTACATGTCAAAGTAAATATGTCCTAAAAAATTTTTGAAAATTAAACGAGCCAAATTTATTTTAGTCAAGGTGTTGGGTACCACCTTAAATTTTCCCCTGTAAAAACAGGACTATTTCTCTGACTCTTGGATTCTTACACCTACAGCCTTCATCGAAAAATAAAAGCTACTAATTGAGGCACCGAAATCAAGACGTTGAGCAAGACTCGCTTATCCTTCCGAAGTACCAGATCCACTCTCGGTTTTTGGGGAGTTTTAATTGCAAGTGCTTTGGTTAGCTTTGTGATTCTAATGTTTTGGTTGTTTCTTTGTTGTATGTTCTTGTTGTGTTTTCCCTCGAACTCACCTTGCCCTTGAATTTAGGTCTTTTAAAATTTGCCCACTGGCTTATTCCTTCCGTATTCTTTTTCGATAATTTTTATTTGAAACAGGAAAGAGGTGCAAAACGATATATTTAAAGCAAAAGGATAAACTGGTATTTAAAGTAATATTTTACAATGTGTAATCTAATATATTATTAGGGCCCCGCCATGGGACATGGCGGCCGCCCTATAGTAATCAGTCTTGTCCGTCCGTCTGTCCGTCAGCATATCCTTTGTCGTACGATAACTTAAGATTGCCTTCATGGATTTTTATGATTTTTATATACAATATTGGACTTTACCACAGGAAGGTCCCTTTCGGTTTTGAGGAAAATCGGACAACAATTTTTGGGAAAAACTTAGTTTTTATATGAAAAAATGCATATTTTGAGAATTAACCTTATGTCGTATGATAACTTTAGATTGCCTTCACAGATTTTCATAAATTTTATACACAGTGTTAACCATGATCAGAGGAAGGTCCCTTTTGATTTTTAGGAAAATCTGAAAACACTGTTTGGGGAAAAACTTAGTTTTTATATGAATAAATGCATATTTTGAGAATTAACCCTATGTCGTATGCTAACTTAAGATTGGCTTCACAAATTTTCAGAAATTTTATACACAATTTTGGACATGATCAGAGAAATGTCCCTTTTGATTTTTAGGAAAATTGGAAAAAAAGTTTTGGGGAAAACCTTAGTTTTTATATGAAAAAATGCATATTTTGAGAATTAACACTATGTTGTATGATAACTTAAGATTGCCTTCACAGATTTTCATAAATTTTGTACACAGTGTTGGACATAATCAAAGAAAGGTCCCGTTTGAATTTAAGGAAAATTGGGAAACACTTTTTGGGGAAAAACGTTTGTTTTTATATGGAAAAGGGCAAATTTTGAGAATTTAGCTTCATGCTTTTTGATAGATAAAATGAATGTATGAAATCACCACTAGATTTTGAAGTGGTTTTGATTCCCATGAGTTCAATCATACAAGCCGGCAGGGCCCTTTCTGACATTGTCAGTATTCTAGTTATGTCTGTGATTCATCACATATTATTTGCCTGTTCTATATTAGAAATGTTGTCTGAAGAATTATATATTGAATATATTATAATAAAAATAATGTAGCCTCTTGATTTTGGTCAAAACAAGTTTTTCCGACGTCGTCTCGTTCAATATATTTTTATTAGGGCTACAAAAATATTTATTACATTTCGTACTTTTAGATATATATAGAAACAGTGTGTTTCAAAATAGTCGTCTCGTTCAATATATTTTTATTAGGGCTACAAAAATATTTATTACATTTCGTACTTTTAGATATATATAGAAACAGTGTGTTTCAAAATAGTCCATATTTTGTGATATTGCACAGAAAAATTGATATTGCACGGTGAACTATTTTAAGAAACAGGTGATTTCCAATTCATGCTCTTTAAAGTGAAATGTAATAAATAGCACTTCACTGTCGTGCAACATCATTTTTTATGGACCACTTAAAGCAATATTGCCCGCGGCCGTTGGCCTTGAGCAATATTGCTATTAAGTGGTCCATAAAACATGATATCCCACTCAGAAAAGTGCCATAATTGTATAGTATTGACCTCTTTCAAAAGAAATATGATAACGCTATACAAGAAATACTAATTTTGTTATATGATCACCCTTTATCAAGTTACGAAAGATATTTTGCTTACATTTTTATTATTAAGGGACATGTATAAAAATAAAATGAATTGATTGATTGATTAACGTCAAGTGCAAATTAGTACGAATGTACATGCATATCAGAACATGCTGATGTGACATGCAAATAATGCTTGCATGACCGACATGCTAAGTGGGATTTTTGATGTTCAAGCTCATAAGGTGACAGTCCGAAGGAAGAGATTCTATAAATCCCGATCTCGGAGACGACAATTTTGTACTATTACTTCTAAATATTTTGCAGTTTGCGGAAAAAAACAACAAAGACAAATTTTAATGTTTTGACTCGCTACGAGATAGAACCACGACCTCCCGGACTCGATGTAAACAAACTATTACGAACCCACCGATGTTATTGAAATGAAGACATATTTGTCTTTTTGTCGTTTATCTTGACACAGGGAGATAATAAACGAGCTCTTTAAAATAGAGGAGTGGAAAGGGGGATGATCTGAAGAGATTTTCAACTAAAAGTTTCTTTAACATCACCACCACAAATCTCGTGCAGAAATTACTTAGTTGTGACTAAACACAAAAAAAAAAATATTACGATTCCCTAATTTTTAGGTCACATCTGTTTTTGGTTACAACTAATGTTTCCACATAACCTCATTTTGATTCAAAACCCAAACCAATTTTCGTGGTTTTCGTGGGTCCAAGCAAACCAAAATTTAATCTTTTAATTTTAGATTTACAAATTCGAAAGGTGTCAGTTGTGGCTAATACTATCAAATGTTGGGACAAAGTTTTTCACTGGTATTTTGATACTGAAATCATAGAATTCTACACAATAATGCACTACCTTTGTGTTTTCTGTATGCAGTGCTGAAATCACAATACTATTGTGGCCGGTTAAGGCCATTTCGCTTTTTCGCGTTTTCGTCCTTCATAATCTATAGGGCGAAAACGAAAGTCGAAAACGCGAAAACGTGAAGACGATCAAATTTGAAATAAAAAGGCAGGACCAAGATTTTGGCAAAATAAAAAGCCAGGATCAATTTATGTGTGAAAAAAAAACCCAGGACCAAGTTTCAGAGAAAAAAATAGGCAGGTTCAAACATTTCATCCTAGCCCCCTCCCCCCTAAAAATCAAATGTTTGCTCCCTTCGTATCTGTATGTTGCTATCTTTTCTCTTTTTTTTGAAAATATTTCATATTCTTTGCTGACGTGTTTTATTTTGAATATGCAAATTTTTAACGATATCATAGTATTGGGCGTGGAAAGTACACAATGACAGAAACGTTTACATCCTGTCTAGTAAACCAGATAATCAGGATAAGAGACAAATGTTACTTTATTTTCTATTCATTATATTTCAATAGCAGAAATGACGTTTGTGTTTTAATTATTAAACCTAACATTTATGTAAAAATAAAACCGATTCAGAATTGCAACTGAAACAAGAGACAATACTTAATTATATAATCAATAGTAAATTGTATGAGTTGAACATAACATTTTGTTAAACAACACTAAAACGGAGGAGAAATGAAACTTTTGTGTTGTTCCGGGAAAGGGGTGCGGGGTTCGGGGTTAGGTACTCGCCTTGATCACTTGTACACAGGCTCGATATTGAAATTAGTTCTCCCCCAAGAATAGCATTTTTCTTCTGACACCACAAAATATCAGCTTTTATGGTAATCGCCACAACCAAACAATAAAGTTTGACTCCGATTTGAAGGTCGACTTTTTTGGATATCTTATCAAATTAGATGTTTTTACCCAACACCATACAGAAGTATATACTAGGTCTTTTATGTAAAAAAAGTTTAGTTGATATAGAGGAAACCTTAATGGAGTTTAAATAGAACTAAAATAAATAAATAAATTTGAATTTATCGAATAAATTGATAAGTTAGGGACGAGATCAAAAGTTCAATGTAGGATAAAAAACTTAATTCAAATATTTTTTTTTTTGGGGGGGGGGGGGGGGGTAAACAACGCTGCAAGTTTTGTTATCCGACATCGATTTTAGGATTGAAGAATACGGATTCAAGTGATGTCTAAGTCAATATACAGAACAAACATACATTGTTGAGTAAAAACAGGACCCATGATACAAAAAGTATACTCTCAAAGCATATGCCCATATTGGTCAATCAATTTTTCCCAAATTAAGTTAAGGATGGGGTGGAGGGGTTAGTGAAAAAAACTATGTGAATTAAGTTTTTTATCCTACATTGAACTTTTGATCTCGTCCCTTAAAGAGAAAAAAGCGGTACATTGTATTATGCTCCATATACATACTTTAATGAAAAAGAGAAGTTTTGCCCGCCCGGATGTGCATGTCACTCGTACTTTATCAACTCGCGCCATTGATAGCTCGTACCTTTGACAGCTCATATCTTTGACAGCTCTTAACTTTAACAGCTCTTACCCTTGACATCTCATACCTTTGACAGCTCTTAACTTTGACAGTTCTTACCTTTTAAATCTCATACCTTTGACAGCTCATACCTTGAACAGCTCATACGTTTGACAGTTCTTATATTACCTTTGACAGCTCTTACTTTTGACAGATCATACCTTTAAATTATAAATAATTACATTTTATTAGAATATTTTCTATATTTGACAATTAAGTTAAAGTATTTTCATTGTGACCATGGCCTGTCATTTGCCCGTTGGTCTTTTTGACAATTCAAACTGTTCACGTTCGAATTAGCAAAGCTGGACTTTGTACCGTAGTAAAAAGGTGTATAAACAACGTAGTAACTTTGACCTGCTGACCTGTTGACACTTTTGAGACAGCCAATCAGAGCTCGAAAATGTCTATGAATGAAACCGTAGAGCAGAAATATCGTAGAGTCAACACATGATGAGACATTAGACATAAAGGGAATGATCACTATGATTTTACAGATAGTTACGAACACTGATAGCAGAATGAAAAAGGTTGAGTCTAGTATTGAGAAACAAATTGGAGAACTAAATCACGTAATTAAGGCTGTTTGTAATAGAGTTACTAAGTTAGAACATCAGACAGGAGACCTCCATAAGAAATTCATAGAGTGCGAGACAAGCTGTGAAGGTGTTAGCAATCTGTTCGATAAAACCAGATTAAACTTAATACAAGGAACATCGTTCACCAAGATTACCATTAAAAGATGCATTGCAATTATTTTCGTTTCATAACTACGAATCATTATCTTTCAATCCAAATTGTCAGATGGAATAATATTGATCAATAAATAAATAAAAATTAATAAAAACATTAAAATTGAAAAATATACATTAGATGAAAGAAAAAGATTTGTTGTTTGTCCTATAATTATTATCTGCTATACATAAACGTTATCGAACCCTGGACGTCATGACGTTGCCTGAAAAAAAAATCACCAAAAGTAGTACCTTGATATTATCTTCAGCAGCAGATACAACGAAATCAGGCATGGGGACCCCGAAATATTTTTATATCACCAGAGAGCTCGTGGATGAGGCAATATAATATTAGTTTTTCGAGAAACTGTAAGATTACCATCAATGGTTTTTATAGACTTTTCGAACAAAATTGTCGAAACACTGACGTTTTCCCTATATATCCTATGTTAAAAGTTAATTTAAGAAAGCATTCCAAAGGGTTATAGCAAAAAATTAAGCATGGGTACCCCCTTTTTTATTCATATTCCAATGTATTTCGATTAGCTTTATATACAGACAAAAAATTATAAAACTGTAGGATACTTTCAATTACTTTGCCTTGACCTTAAGCGTAACTTTGACGACTGTCGTTTTTAACGAGTAAATGACGCTGATATGCACTTTATCTGGGGCTCTGGACCCTTGAAATGAAAGGAAAATCTTGCGACTCAACTTACTTTTACTGTTTTGCAGACATTTTACTCCATTTTTATTGTATCAGGAATCAAAAGGGACAAATATACCTAAGGAGCAATAGAAAAAAACGTAATCCATTGGACAGACAAACCCGGGAAGACAAATAAACAACCACAAGCACAACAAATAAACACAGAAAACTAAAAAACAATGAACAACACGAACTCCTATAAAAACCAGGAGTGAACCCAGGTGCTCCGGAAGGGTAAGCAGTTCCTGCTCCGTATACGGCACCCGTCGTGAAGTATATATTAAATTATTCTATTAAAACAAATATGATGCATAAAATATGCACAATTCGTGGATTTACGCCTCACCAGTTGACCATAAGGTCCGAATAGCTAAAAGCCTTAACAATATTCCAAAATACAGACAGTTTCAATACAATTTTATCTGTATTGACGACAGACAGAGAAAGTATACATAATTTAATTGTTTTGCATTCAAATTATCTATACATTTAGTGTTCTAAATAAAATTGTTTTCATTATATCACATAACAGTTCTATAATATATATACATATTTAACTATTTTATTCAAATACAAGTTTGTGTGTTTACATATGCAAAAAGGATCTTTTGTTCTTTTACCGACCAAATGGAAGTTCTGTTTATTGGTTTCCTTGGAAACGATGCCAATCAATGCCAGGATGAAAACAACATTGTAAAAAAACCTGGAACCTGGGTTGCCTTAAACATTTCGCTTTTACTGCTAATAAATATTTCATTGAAATCATGATAGAACAACAAAGCTTGGAACCGTACTTATAAATCCTTAATGACGGGTTATTGATTTAAATATTCTGTCTGGAAATTGTATACTACTTTAAATATCAGTATAATTAATATTTCATTTAATTCAGCATTTAGCTAAGAAGGTTGTAGTGTTATTTTCGTTTTGCAGTTTCTAGTTTAGGCCAAATCAAACTGGTTAGCTCAACTGACCCAAAGGGCCAGTGTGAGCTATTGTCATCACTTGGCGTCCGTCGTCAGTCGTCTGTAAACTTTTTAAAAAATCTTCTCCTCTGAAACTACTTGGCCAATTGAAACCAAACTTGGTCACACTCATCCTTAGGGTGTCTTATTGCAAAATTGTATCCATTGATGCCGCCGACAAACATACATGGCCGCTGCTACTATAATTAGAACATAGGGGTAAAACAGGCAAAATGGTAATCTTTTATGGCTTTACATGTAAATATTAAGCTGATTTTTAGTATATAGTTGATGGATTGATTCTTTATTTGCAAAAGCATCATAACATGCTATACCAACAAAATATATACAAAATGACAAGATAAACAGACAGCAGAGAACAATTATAACAACAATATAGTATTCTATGATAAGATATGAGATCTAATTTTCCATGCGGCATTTAAATATTTACAAAGTTTTATGGTGAGTGTTCTACAAGAAGCTTGTAACAAATTATCGAATTTCTGGCGGGAAAACCAAGAACAGTAATATTTGGGTAAAAAATAACTTCTAACAGATCTGTATGATGGACAAATTAATACAAAATGATATTCGTCTTCAACAGCACCCATTTTAGAACATACACATATACGATTTTCCCGTGGGATACTACTGTAGCGACCCACTTCTAAATTCAATTTGAGAGTTCCACTACGTAATTTGGTCAATATATGAACATTGTTACAAAAATTAAGATATTCCTCTACACAAAAATCGTTTTTAAACCTTCTATAAACACATAACTTATTATATTCATCTAAAGATGATAACCGACTTTGTACAAATTGATCATTAATACTCAATTTCATTGCATCAAATGAAAACTTTGTGGCATCTTGTGAATACCAGACATAATTAAAACCAAAATCAAATAATAGATCTCTTATGTTAGATACCCAATTGGTTTTACCATTATTTGCATCGTCATATAAAAGTTTATAAACATCATAAACTATATTAGGTATTTTTAGAAATAATATGTAACCAACATTTCAACATTTTCTGTTTTCTAAAAATATGCATTGGCAAATGACCAAGCTACCCATATAACGTAGGAGCGTTTTTCCCACCTTTGAGTATAAATCTACAGTAGCGATTATGGATAAATTCAATATTAGTAGCACGGTGAAAACCCCATATTTCGGATGCGTAATTTAAAATTGACCCTATCATACTATCGAACAAAAAGCACTGTTTGTCTGGAGTGATAAAAATATGTTTGAGAGTACTAATCAGAGACGACATTGCTCTTGTATAAGGATACAGTTACAAGACAAATCATCCATCGACAACATGAAAATCAAACATTGTCATTCAACAAACAATAAATAAGATCTGCAACTCCTTACAGAAAGAAAAATAAATAAATAAATAAAATGATCAATAAATAAATAAATAAAAATTAATAAAAACATTAAAATTGAAAAATATACATTAAATGAAAGAAAAAGATTTGTTGTTTGTCCTATAATTATTATCTGCAATACATAAACGTTATCGAACCCTGGACGTCATGACGTTGCCTGAAAAAAATCACCAAAAGTAGTACCTTGATATTATCTTCAGCAGCAGATACAACGAAATCAGGCATGGGGACCCCGAAATATTTTTATATCACCAGAGAGCTCGTGGATGAGGCAATATAATATTAGTTTTTCAAGAAACTGTAAGATGACCATCAATGGTTTTTATAAACTTTTCGAGCAAAATTGTCGAAAAATTGACGTTTTCCCTATATATCCTATGTTAAAAGTTAATTTAAGAAAGCATTCCAAAGGGTTATAGCAAAAAATTAAGCATGGGTACCCCCTTTTTTATTTCATATTCCAATGTATTTCGATTAGCTTTATATACAGACAAAAAATTATAAAACTGTAGGATACTTTCAATTACTTCGCCTTGACCTTAAGCATAACTTTGACGACTGCCGTTTTTAACGAGTAAATGACGCTGATATGCACTTTATCTGGGGCTCTGGACCCTTGAAATGAAAGGAAAATCTTGCGACTCAACGTACTTTTACTGTTTTGCAGACATTTCACTCCATTTTTATTGTATCAGGAATCAAAAGGGACAAATATACCTAAGGAGCAATCAAAAAGACGTAATCCATTGGACAGACAAACCCGGGAAGACAAATAAACAACCACAAGCACAACAAATAAACACAGAAAACTAAAACACAATGAACAACACGAACTCCTATAAAAACCAGGATTGAACCCAGGTGCTCCGGAAGAGTAAGCAGTTCCTGCTCCGTATACGGCACCCGTCGTGAAGTATATATTAAATTATTCTATTAAATCAAATATGATGCATAAAATATGCACAATTCGTGGATTTACGCCTCACCAGTTGACCATAAGGTCCGAATAGCTAAAAACCTTAACAATATTCCAAAATACAGACAGTTTCAATACAATTTTATCTGTATTGACGACAGACAGAGAAAGTGTACATAATTTAATTGTTTTGCATTCAAATTATCTATACATTTGGTGTTCTAAATAAATTTGTTTTCATTATATCACATAACAGTTCTATAATATATATACATATTTAAATATTTTATTCAAATACAAGTTTGTGTGTTTACATATGCAAAAAGGATCTTTTGTTCTTTTACCGACCAAATGTAAGTTCTGCTTAATTGGTTTCTTTGGTAACGATGCCAATCAATGCCAGGATGAAAACAACATTGTAAAAAAACCTGGAACCTGGAGTGCCTTAAACATTTCGCTTTTACTGCTTATAAATATTTCATTGAAATCATGATATAATAACAAAGCTTGGAACCGTACTTATAAATCCTTAATGACGGGTTATTGATTTAAATATTCTGTCTAGAAATTGTATACTACTTTAAATATCAGTATGAGTAATATTTCATTTAATTCAGCATTTAGCTAAGAAGGTTGTAGTGTTATTTTCGTTTTGCAGTTTCTAGTTTAGGCCAAATCAAACTGGTTAGCTCAACTGAACCAAAGGGTTAGTGTGATCTATTGTCATCACTTGGCGTCCGTCGTCAGTCGTCTGTAAACTTTTTAAAAAATCTTCTCCTCTGAAACTACTTGGCCAATTGAAACCAAACTTGGTCACAATCATCCTTAGGGTGTCTTATTGCAAAATTGTATCCATTGATGCCGCCGACAAACCAACATGGCCGCTGCTACTATAATTAGAACAGGCAAAATGGTAATCTTTTATGGCTTTACATGTAAATATTAAGCTGATTTTTAGTATATAGTTGATGGATTGATTCTTTATTTGCAAAAGCATCATAACATGCTATAGCAACAAAATATATACAAAATGACAAGATAAACAGACAGCAGAGAACAATTATAACAACAATATAGTATTCTATGATAAGATATGAGATCTGATTTTCGATGCGGAATTTAAATATTTACAAAGTTTTATGGTGAGTGTTCTACAAGAAGCTTGTAACAAATTATCGAATTTCTGGCGGGAAAACCAAGAACAGTAATATTTGGGTAAAAAATAACTTCTAACAGATCTGTATGATGGACAAATTAATACAAAATGATATTCGTCTTCAACAGCACCCATTTTAGAACATACACATATACGATTTTCCCGTGGGATACTACTGTAGCGACCCACTTCTAAATTCAATTTGAGAGTTCCACTACGTAATTTGGTCAATATATGAACATTGTTACAAAAATTAAGATATTCCTCTACACAAAAATCGTTTTTAAACCTTCTATAAACACATAACTTATTATATTCATCTAAAGATGATAACCGACTTTGTACAAATTGATCATTAATACTCAATTTCATTGCATCAAATGAAAACTTTGTGGCATCTTGTGAATACCAGACATAATTAAAACCAAAATCAAATAATAGATCTCTTATGTTAGATACCCAATTGGTTTTACCATTATTTGCATCGTCATATAAAAGTTTATAAACATCATAAACTATATTAGGTATTTTTAGAAATAATATGTAACCAATATTTCAACATTTTCTGTTTTCTAAAAATATGCATTGGCAAATGACCAAGCTATCCATATAATGTAGGAGCGTTTTTCCCACCTTTGAGTATAAATCTACAGTAGCGATTATGGATAAATTCAATATTAGTAGCACGGTGAAAACCCCATATTTCGGATGCGTAATTTAAAATTGACCCTATCATACTATCGAACAAAAAGAACTGTTTGTCTGGAGTGATAAAAATATGTTTGAGAGTACTAATCAGAGACGACATTGCTCTTGAACCTTGTTGAGCTAGGCGTTTTTTGAGTATGCAAAAACTTTCCGTTATAATGTAGCAGCATGCCTAAATACACATAAGAGTCCACAATATGAAGTTCTTGATTGTCGTAGTAGAAATGATCGTTCACTTGTTTATCTGAAATTACTCCGCCAGATCGAACACGCAGGCGCACAGATGAATTAAACAGATTTAACCATAGACACAAATTTACTACTGATTCCATTCTTCAATAACTTATAAATCAAAACCCTTCTATTTAACATGTCGAAGGCTTTTCGGAAATCGATGAACGCTGTGTAAAGTTTCAGTTTGTTCTGAAGAGTATAAGTAAGTATCCCATGGAATGTGAAAATCGCATCAATAGTAGAACGGCAAGGTCGGAAACCAAACTGATTATCTATAAGTTTATCTTCGTCCTCGCACCATGATAGCAAACGATCAGTTAGTATGTTGGTAAACAGTTTAGAAATAACACTAATCAATACAATTGGTCTATAATTGTTTGGGTTCGTTAGATCGCCACTTTTAGGCACAGGAATTACTAAAGATTCCGTCCAATTTTGCGGATATATTCCCATTTCGAATAACGAATTAAACAGTATCTTAAGGATAGGTGCGAATAACATCGGACATGTGGCAAGCATTTCACCAATAATTTCATCGTTTCCTGGACTCTTACCGGTTTTAAGTTTTTTTTAAAGCCATAATAATTTCTTCCTCTGATATCTCAGTATCTAGAGCATCAATGTTTATATCAGGAAAAATATCGTCATTGTTTATCAAATTAAGTATCTCATCACATAGCTCTGGTGGATGGGAACCTAGAGATTTAAGTAACCCAGCATATCATTACTGTCTACTAAACACTTGGATTTATTTTTCGGATTTAAGGTTGACCAAAATTTTCTAGGCTGTGTTCTGGCAATATCGCACAGTTCAATACCTTTCTTTCGCTTAAAGTTCGTTTGTACCTTGCGTTTAACCTTATTATAGTCATTTCTTGCGAAAACATAAATACGCCGGTTAGCGTCAGAGGGGTGACGTATAAAAAAGTTTTTTGCGTTGTGGAATTTTTTTCGATAATATGAACACTTTTCATTGAACCATTCGTTGTTGGGATGGCTTTGAGACTTATTATCATCAATTAGATTTCAGCCTTCATGATTTTGAAGGTATTAGTCTAAGGATAAAACCCGAAGATTCTCAATAGATCATTAGAATAGAAAGTAAAATGGAGTGTTGTTAGATCTACATGCAGTATTAAAGTAGCAATTAGTAGATCTAATTTTAATTAGATTGTAGAATTGTGACACTAGTATAAAATTTATACTTAAAATGAACTGTTGTTTCGTTTAAGGTTGATACTACACACATGTCGGAGCATCTCTCAGGTCCACAGCTCTCTTTTTAAGTAATTGTTGTATGGCTGTTCAGTTGGGGTACCCAGCACTTTGCCTAAAATAGATTTGGCTCGTTTAATTTTCATAAAATTTTGACGAAATATTTACTTTGACCTGTTGACAAAAATACAAAAATTTCAAGAAATTTGAACCATACAAATTACAGGAATAATATCATTGGATATATTGCAGTTTGGCAAACACAATAATTTTGATCATTGAGAAGCTTGGTTTCTCTTTACTAATAGTATGTGATTAAAACGTGCAGCTTATTTTTAAAGAGTTAACTCCCTTAGGTGTTCTGTACCCTCTTAAGCATTGCTCTTTTTGTCACGGGGTGTAAGTCAATTAGGACATTTAAATTTGGTGTTTAATGCTGGTAAACATTGATTTCAACTACAAGCCTCATATAAATTTTTCATTCAGGTGAAACTAACCGTTCTCTAGAATTCGCCTAGCAGTATTGGAATTAATTCGCTTCGGCATTTGAATACTGCAAATTAAACTCAATCGATTGAAATTGTGACCGATATTAGCTTAATTGTATATCTCATGACATGATGCATTGAGAATGTACATTAACTTTTTTTATTTTGGTTAATAAGGCCACACAAAAGTGATTTTAAGTTCTTTGGATTTTTAAGGGTAAATATACATGTAGGTGCGAGCGAGCACACATTTTTTTTTCAAACGGAATGGAGCTTTTTTAGGCGCCATTTTTTTTCAAATTACGTGGAGTTGGTCCACTTTACCCACTTTGATTTTTTAAATATTTTACTGGACTACATGTATAAGGATACAGTTACAAGACAAATCATCCATCGACAACATGAAAATCAAACATTGTCATTCAACAAACAATAAATAAGATCTGCAACTCCTTACAGAAAGAAAAATAAATAAATAAATAAAATGATCAATAAATAAATAAATAAAAATTAATAAAAACATTAAAATTGAAAAATATACATTAAATGAAAGAAAAAGATTTGTTGTTTGTCCTATAATTATTATCTGCAATACATTAACGTTATCGAACCCTGGACGTCATGACGTTGCCTGAAAAAAAATCACTAAAAGTAGTACCTTGATATTATCTTCAGCAGCAGATACAACGAAATCAGGCATGGGGACCCCGAAATATTTTTATATTACCAGAGAGCTCGTGGATGAGGCAATATAATATTAGTTTTTCAAGAAACTGTAAGATTACCATCAATGGTTTTTATAAACTTTTCGAGCAAAATTGTCGAAAAATTGACGTTTTCCCTATATATCCTATGTTAAAAGTTAATTTAAGAAAGCATTCCAAAGGGTTATAGCAAAAAATTAAGCATGGGTACCCCCTTTTTTATTTCATATTCCAATGTATTTCGATTAGCTTTATATACAGACAAAAAATTATAAAACTGTAGGATAATTTCAATTACTTCGCCTTGACCTTAAGCTTAACTTTGACGACTGCCGTTTTTAACGAGTAAATGACGCTGATATGCACTTTATCTGGGGCTCTGGACCCTTGAAATGAAATGAAAATCTTGCGACTCAACGTACTTTTACTGTTTTGCAGACATTTTACTCCATTTTTATTGTATCAGGAATCAAAAGGGACAAATATACCTAAGGAGCAATCAAAAAGACGTAATCCATTGGACAGACAAACCCGGGAAGACAAATAAACAACCACAAGCACAACAAATAAACACAGAAAACTAAAACACAATGAACAACACGAACTCCTATAAAAACCAGGAGTGAACCCAGGTGCTCCGGAAGGGTAAGCAGTTCCTGCTCCGTATACGGCACCCGTCGTGAAGTATATATTAAATTATTCTATTAAATCAAATATGATGCATAAAATATGCACAATTCGTGAATTTACGCCTCACCAGTTGACCATAAGGTCCGAATAGCTAAAAGCCTTAACAATATTCCAAAATACAGACAGTTTCAATACAATTTTATCTGTATTGACGACAGACAGAGAAAGTATACATAATTTAATTGTTTTGCATTCAAATTATCTATACATTTGGTGTTCTAAATAAATTTGTTTTCATTATATCACATAACAGTTCTATAATATATATACATATTTAAATATTTTATTCAAATACAAGTTTGTGTGTTTACATATGCAAAAAGGATCTTTTGTTCTTTTACCGACCAAATGGAAGTTCTGTTTATTGGTTTCCTTGGTAACGATGCCAATCAATGCCAGGATGAAAACAACATTGTAAAAAAACCTGGAACCTGGGGTGCCTTAAACATTTCGCTTTTACTGCTTATAAATATTTCATTGAAATCATGATATAACAACAAAGCTTGGAACCGTACTTATAAATCCTTAATGACGGGTTATTGATTTAAATATTCTGTCTGGAAATTGTATACTACTTTAAATATCAGTATAAGTAATATTTCATTTAATTCAGCATTTAGCTAAGACGGTTGTAGTGTTATTTTCGTTTTGCAGTTTCTAGTTTAGGCCAAATCAAACTGGTTAGCTCAACTGACCCAAAGGGCTAGTGTGAGCTATTGTCATCACTTGGCGTCCGTCGTCATTCGTCTGTAAACTTTTTAAAAAAAACTTCTCCTCTGAAACTTCTTGGCCAATTGAAACCAAACTTGGTCACAATCATCCTTAGGGTGTCTTATTGCAAAATTGTATCCATTGATGCCGCCGACAAACATACATGGCCGCTGCTACTATAATTAGAACATAGGGGTAAAACAGGCAAAATGGTAATCTTTTATGGCTTTACATGTAAATATTAAGCTGATTTTTAGTATATAGTTGATGGATTGATTCTTTATTTGCAAAAGCATCATAACATGCTATAGCAACAAAATATATACAAAATAACAAAATAAACAGACAGCAGAGAACAATTATGACAACAATATAGTATTCTATGATAAGATATGAGATCTGATTTTCCTTGCGGCATTTAAATATTTACAAAGTTTTATGGTGAGAAGAAGCTTATGAAAGAAGCTTGTAACAAATTATCTAATTTCTGGCGGGAAGACCAAGAACAGTAATATTTGGGTAAAAAATGACTTCGAACAGATCTGTATGATGGACAAATTAAAACAAAATGATATTCGTCTTCAACAGCAACCATTTTACAATATATACATATTCCCGTGGGATACTTCTGTAGCGACCCACTTCTAAATTCAGTTTGAGAGTTCTACTACGTAATTTGGTCAATATATGAACATTGTTACAAAAATTAAGATATTCTTCAAAAATCGTTTTTAAACCTTCTATAAACACATAACTTATTATATTCATCTAAAGATGATAACCGACTTTGTACAAATTGATCATTAATACTCAATTTCATTGCATCAAATGAAAACTTTGTGGCATCTTGTGAATACCAGACATAATTAAAACCAAAATCAAATAATAGATCTCTTATGTTAGATACCCAATTGGTTTTACCATTATTTGCATCATCATATAAAAGTTTATAAACATCATAAACTATATTAGGTATTTTTAGAAATAATATGTAACCAATATTTCAACATTTTCTGTTTTCTAAAAATATGCATTGGCAAATGACCAAGCTACCCATATAATGTAGGAGCGTTTTTCCCACCTTTGAGTATAAATCTACAGTAGCGATTATGGATAAATTCAATATTAGTAGCACGGTGAAAACCCCATATTTCGGATGCGTAATTTAAAATTGACCCTATCATACTATCGAACAAAAAGCACTGTTTGTCTGGAGTGATATAAATATGTTTGAGAGTACTAACGAGAGACGACATTCCTCTTGAACCTTGTTGAGCTAGGCGTTTTTGTGTATGCAAAAACTTTCCGTTATAATGTAGCAGCATGCCTAAATACACATAAGAGTCCACAATATGAAGTTCTTGGTTGTCGTAGTAGAAATGATCGTTCACTTGTTTATGTCCGTTTCTGAATACTACCACTTTGGTTTTGTCGGTATTTACTACGATATTCCATTTTTTGCAATAAGTATAGAGTTTGTCAAGAAGTTGTTGTAAAACATCCGGCGATTTTCCAAATAACACAGTATCGTCAGCAAATAAAATCAAGTAAATAAGAACACAATTTAGTGGTACTAAGTCTTCATGTTCATCAATATTGATATCTTGAACAATGTCATTGATGAAAAATAAAAACAGCAAGGGGGAAAGAGGTTCGCCCTGTTTAACACCGAGCAGATTGTCAATTGCATCTGAAATTACTCCGCCAGATCGAACATGCAGGCGCACAAATGAATAAACAGATTTAACCATAGACAAAATTTACTACTGATTCCATTCTTCAATAACTTATAAATCAAAATCCTTCTATTTAACATGTCGAAGGCTTTTCGGAAATCGATGAACGCTGTGTAAAGTTTCAGTTTGTTCCGAAGAATATGACTAAGTATCACATGAAATGGGAAAATCGCATCAATAGTAGAACGACGAGGTCGGAAACCAAACTGATTATCTATAAGTTTATCTTCGTCCTCGCACCATGATAGCAAACGATCAGTTAGTATGCTGGTAAACAGTATAGAAATAACACTAATCAATACAATTGGTCTATAATTGTTTGGGTTCCTTTGATCGCCACTTTTAGGCACAGGAATTACTAAAGATTCCGTCCAATTTTACGGATATATTCCCATTTCGAATAACGAATTAAACAGTATCTTAAGGATAGGTGCGAATAACATCGGACATGTGGCAAGCATTTCACCAATAATTTCATCGTTTCCTGGACTCTTACCGGTTTTAAGTTTTTTAAAAGCCATAATGATTTCTTCCTCTGATATCTCAGTATCTAGAGCATCAATGTTTATATCAGAAAAAACATTGTCATTGTTTATCAAATTAAGTATCTCATCACATAGCTCTGGCGGATGGGAACCTAGAGATTTTTCAAAGTAACCCAGCATATAATTACTGTCTACTAAACACTTGGATTTATTTTTCGGATTTAAGGTTGACCAAAATTTTCTAGGCTGTGTTCTGGCAATATCGCACAGTTCAATACCTTTCTTTCGCTTAAAGTTCGTTTGTACCTTGCGTTTAACCTTATTATAGTCATTTCTTGCGAAAACATAAATACGCCGGTTAGCGTCAGAGGGGTGACGTATAAAAAAGTTTTTTGCGTTGTGGAATTTTTTTCGATAATATGAACACTTTTCATTGAACTATTCGTTGTTGGGATGGCTTTGAGACTTATTATCATCAATTAGATTTCAGCCTTCATGATTTTGAAGGTATTAGTCTAAGGATAAAACCCGAAGATTCTCAATAGGTCATTAGAATAGAAAGTAAAATGGAGTGTTGTTAGATCTACATGCAGTATTAAAGTAGCAATTAGTAGATCTAAAATTTATACTTAAAATGAATTGTTGTTTCGTTTAAGGTTGATACTACACACATGTCGGAGCATCTCTCAGGTCCACAGCTCTCTTTTTAAGTAATTATTGTATGGCTGTTCAGTTGGGGTACCAAGCACTTTGCCTAAAATAGATTTGGCTCGTTTAATTTTCATAAAATTTTGACGAAATATTTACTTTGACCTGTTGACAAAAATACAAAAATTTCAAGAAATTTGAACCATACAAATTACGGGAATAATATCATTGGATATATTGCAGTTTGGCAAACACAATAATTTTGATCATTGAGAAGCTTGGTTTCTCTTTACTAATAGTATGTGATTAAAACGTGCAGCTTATTTTTAAAGAGTTAACTCCCTTAGGTGTTCTGTACCCTCTTAAGCATTGCTCTTTTTGTCACGGGGTGTAAGTCAATTAGGATATTTAAATTTGGTGTTTAATGCTGGTAAACATTGATTTCAACTACAAGCCTCATATAAATTTTTCATTCAGGTGAAACTAACCGTTCTCTAGAATTCGCCTAGCAGTATTGGAATTAATTCGCTTCGGCATTTGAATACTGCAAATTAATTTCAATCGATTGAAATTGTGACCGATATTAGCTTAATTGTATATCTCATGACATGATGCATTGAGAATGTACATTAACTTTTTTTATTTTGGTTAATAAGGCCACACAAAAGTGATTTTAAGTTCTTTGTATTTTTTAAGGGTAAATATACATGTAGGTGCGAGCGAGCACACAATTTTTTTTCAAACGGAATGGATCTTTTTTAGGCGCCATTTTTTTTCAAATTACGTGGAGTTGGTCCACTTTACCCACTTTGATTTTTTAAATATTTTACTGGACTACATGTATAAGGATACAGTTACAAGACAAATCATCCATCGACAACATGAAAATCAAACATTGTCATTCAACAAACAATAAATAAGATCTGCAACTCCTTACAGAAAGAAAAATAAATAAATAAATAAAATGATCAATAAATAAATAAATAAAATGATCAATAAATAAATAAATAAAAATTAATAAAAACATTAAAATTGAAAAATATACATTAAATGAAAGAAAAAGATTTGTTGTTTGTCCTATAATTATTATCTGCTATACATAAACGTTATCGAACCCTGGACGTCGTGACGTTGCCTGAAAAAAATCACCAAAAGTAGTACCTTGATATTATCTTCAGCAGCAGATACAACGAAATCAGGCATGGGGACCCCGAAATATTTTTATATCACCAGAGAGCTCGTGGATGAGGCAATGTAATATTAGTTTTTCAAGAAACTGTAAGATGACCATCAATGGTTTTTATAAACTTTTCGAGCAAAATTGTCGAAAAATTGACGTTTTCCCTATATATCCTATGTTAAAAGTTAATTTAAGAAAGCATTCCAAAGGGTTATAACAAAAAATTAAGCATGGGTACCCCCTTTTTTATTTCATATTCCAATGTATTTCGATTAGCTTTATATACAGACAAAAAATTATAAAACTGTAGGATAATTTCAATTACTTCGCCTTGACCTTAAGATTAACTTTGACGACTGCCGTTTTTAACGAGTAAATGACGCTGATATGCACTTTATCTGGGGCTCTGGACCCTTGAAATGAAAGGAAAATCTTACGACTCAACGTACTTTTACTGTTTTGCAGACATTTTACTCCATTTTTATTGTATCAGGAATCAAAAGGGACAAATATACCTAAGGAGCAATCAAAAAGACGTAATCCATTGGACAGACAAACCCGGGAAGACAAATAAACAACCACAAGCACAACAAATAAACACAGAAAACTAAAAAACAATGAACAACACGAACTCCTATAAAAACCAGGATTGAACCCAGGTGCTCCGGAAGGGTAAGCAGTTCCTGCTCCGTATACGGCACCCGTCGTGAAGTATATATTAAATTATTCTATTAAATCAAATATGATGCATAAAATATGCACAATTCGTGGATTTACGCCTCACCAGTTGACCATAAGGTCCGCATAGCTAAAAGCCTTAACAATATTCCAAAATACAGACAGTTCCAATACAATTTTATCTGTATTGACGACAGACAGAGAAAGTATACATAATTTAATTGTTTTGCATTCAAATTATCTATACATTTGGTGTTCTAAATAAATTTGTTTTCATTATATCACATAACAGTTCTATAATATATATACATATTTAAATATTTTATTCAAATACAAGTTTGTGTGTTTACATATGCAAAAAGGATCTTTTGTACTTTTACCGACCAAATGGAAGTTCTGCTTAATTGGTTTTTTTGGTAACGATGCCAATCAATGCCAGGATGAAAACAACATTGTAAAAAAACCTGGAACCTGGAGTGCCTTAAACATTTCGCTTTTACTGCTTATAAATATTTCATTGAAATCATGATATAATAACAAAGCTTGGAACCGTACTTATAAATCCTTAATGACGGGTTATTGATTTAAATATTCTGTCTAGAAATTGTATATTACTTTAAATATCAGTATGAGTAATATTTCATTTAATTCAGCATTTAGCTAAGAAGGTTGTAGTGTTATTTTCGTTTTGCAGTTTCTAGTTTAGGCCAAATCAAACTGGTTAGCTCAACTGACCCAAAGGGTTAGTGTGATCTATTGTCATCACTTGGCGTCCGTCGTCAGTCGTCTGTAAACTTTTTAAAAAATCTTCTCCTCTGAAACTACTTGGCCAATTGAAACCAAACTTGGTCACAATCATCCTTAAGGTGTCTTATTGCAAATTATATCCATTGATGCCGCCGACAAACCAACATGGCCGCTGCTACTATAATTAGAACATAGGGGTAAAACAGGCAAAATGGTAATCTTTTATGGCTCTACATGTAAATATTAAGCTGATTTTTAGTATATAGCTGATTGATTGATTGTTTATTTGCAAAAGCATCATAACATGCTATAGCAACAAAATATATACAAAATGACAAAATAAACAGACAGCAGAGAACAATTATAACAATATAGTATTCTATGATAAGATATGAGATCTGATTTTCCATGCGGCATTTAAATATTTACAAAGTTTTATGGTGAGTGTTCTACAAGAAGCTTGTAACAAATTATGTAATTTCTGGCGGGAAGACCAAGAACAGTAATATTTGGGTAAAAAATGACTTCGAACAGATCTGTATGATGGACAAATTAAAACAAAATTATATTCGTCTTCAACAGCAACCATTTTACAACATATACATATTCCCGTGGGATACTTCTGTAGCGACCCACTTCTAAATTCAGTTTGAGAGTTCCACTACGTAATTTGGTCAATATATGAACATTGTTACAAAAATTAAGATATTCTTCAAAAATCGTTTTTAAACCTTCTATAAACACATAACTTATTACATTCATCTAAAGATGATAACCGACTTTGCACAAATTGATCATTAATACGCAATTTCATTGCATCAAATGAAAACTTTGTGGCATCTTGTGAATACCAGACATAATTAAAACCAAAATAAAATAATAGATCTCTTATGTTAGATACCCAATTGGTTTTACCATTATTTGCATCATCATATAAAAGTTTATAAACATCATAAACTATATTAGGTATTTTTAGAAATAATATGTAACCAATATTTCAACATTTTCTGTTTTCTAAAAATATGCATTGGCAAATGACCAAGCTACCCATATAATGTAGGAGCGTTTTTCCCACCTTTGAGTATAAATCTACAGTAGCGATTATGGATAAATTCAATATTAGTAGCACGGTGAAAACCCCATATTTCGGATGCGTAATTTAAAATTGACCCTATCATACTATCGAACAAAAAGCACTGTTTGTCTGGAGTGATATAAATATGTTTGAGAGTACTAACGAGAGACGATATTGCTCTTGAACCATGTTGAGCTAGGCGTTTTTGAGTATGCAAAAACTTTCCGTTATAATGTAGCAGCATGCCTAAATACACATAAGAGTCCACAATATGAAGTTCTTGGTTGTCGTAGTAGAAATGATCGTTCACTTGTTTATGTCCGTTTCTGAATACTACCACTTTGGTTTTGTCGGTATTTACTACGATATTCCATTTTTTGCAATAAGTATAGAGTTTGTCATGAAGTTGTTGTAAAACATCTGGTGATTTTCCAAATAACACAGTATCGTCAGCAAATAAAATCAAGTAAATAAGAACACAATTTAGTGGTACTAAGTCTTCATGTCCATCAATATTGATATCTTGAACAATGTCATTGATGAAAAATAAAAACAGCAAGGGGGAAAGAGGTTCGCCCTGTTTAACACCGAGCAGATTGTCAATTGCATCTGAAATTACTCCGCCAGATCGAACATGCAGGCGCACAGATGAATAAACAGATTTAACCATAGACAAAATTTACTACTGATTCCATTCTTCAATAACTTATAAATCAAAACCCTTCTATTTAACATGTCGAAGGCTTTTCGGAAATCGATGAACGCTGTGTAAAGTTTCAGTTTGTTCCGAAGAATATGACTAACTATCACATGAAATGGGAAAATCGCATCAATAGTAGAACGACGAGGTCGGAAACCAAACTGATTATCTATAAGTTTATCTTCGTCCTCGCACCATGATAGCAAACGATCAGTTAGTATGTTGGTAAACAGTTTAGAAATAACACTAATCAATACAATTGGTCTATAATTGTTTGGGTTCGTTAGATCGCCACTTTTAGGCACAGGAATTACTAAAGATTCCGTCCAATTTTGCGGATATATTCCCATTTCGAATAACGAATTAAACAGTATCTTAAGGATAGGTGCGAATAACATCGGACATGTGGCAAGCTTTTCGCCAATAATTTCATCGTTTCCTGGACTCTTACCGGTTTTAAGTTTTTTAAAAGACATAATAATTTCTTCCTCTGATATCTCAGTATCTAGAGCATCAATGTTTATATCAGGAAAAACATCGTCATTGTTTATAAAATTAAGTATCTCATCACATAGCTCTGGCGGATTGGAACCTAGAGATTTTTCAAAGTAACCCAGCATATCATTACTGTCTACTAAACACTTGGATTTATTTTTCGGATTTAAGGTTGAGCAAAATTTTCTAGGCTGTGTTCTGGTAATATCGCACAGTTCAATACCTTTCTTTCGCTTAAAGTTCGTTTGTGTTTGATGTTTAACTTTATTATAGTCATTTCTTGCGATAACATAAATACTCCGGTTAGCGTCAGAGGGGTGGCGTATAAAAAAAGTTTCTTGCGTTGTGGATTTTTTTTTAGATAATCGGCACACTTTTTATTGAACCATTCGTTGTTGGGATGGCTTTGAGACTTATTATCTTTAATTTGAATCGCCTGAAAAAACACATTGAATGCACTTTCGTATAAAATTCGAGTTATCTTTCTTACAGCATTATTTATATCTAGTTCGGATTAAATATTGTTTACCATTGCTATCATAGGTTCGTGGTGAGTTTGTTCATACTCGTTATTTGGGACGAGATCAAAAGTTCAATGTAGGATAAAAAAACTTAATTCAAATAGTTTGGGGGTGGGGAGGGGGGGGGGGTAAATATCGCTGCATGTTTTGTTATCCGACATCGATTTTCGGATTGAAAAACACGGATTCAAGTGATGTCCAAGTCAAAATACAGAACAAACATACATTGTTGAGGAAAAACAGGACCCATGATACAAAAAGTATACTCAAAGCATATGCCCATATTGGTCAATCAATTTTTCCCAAATTAAGTTAAGAGGGGGGGGGGGGGGGGTCAGTGAAAAAACTATGTGAATTAAGTTTTTTATCCTACATTGAACTTTTGATCTCGTCCCTTCCACAATGTATCCCATTTAATGTATCTATGTATTCTTGGGGTTTTGTTACACGGGTGAATAATAGACAAATTCAGTTCGAAAAATATTGGCATGTGGTCGGAAAACTCATTCATTTATAGGACATCGAAGTCATTAATTTATAATCGTTTGAATTCACCACCAGATAATCGTTCACACTACGACCTTTTAAAGTACAAAAAGTTTATTTACGTTCCGTATCACGCCCAAGTCTACAATTTGCAGAAGTCAATCCTGTATTATAACACATTTGTAATAGTTTGCGCCCGAATGCATTTACTTTAATGTCCATTGATTGTCTATTTGAAATAATGGGATTTTCAAAATGCTCTGCATTGTTAATATATTCATGATATTTATCTAAATTGTCATTAGGCAACACATCACTAATTTTACCAATGCGACTATACAAATCAGCACAAACAAGGACATCGAAGTCATTAATTTATAATCGTTTGAATTCACCACCAGATAATCGTTCACACTACGACCTTTTAAAGTACAAAAAGTAAATTTACCTTCCGTATCACGGCCAAGTCTACAATTTGCAGAAGTCAAACCTGTATTATAACACATTTGTAATAGTTTGCGCCCGAATGCAATTACTTTAATGTCCATTGATTGTCTATTTGAAATAATGGGATTTTCAAAATGCTCTGCATTGTTAATATATTTATCTAAATTGTCATTAGGCAACACATCACTAATTTTACCAATGAGACTATACAAATCAGCACAAACAAGGACAATACCTTTATTTTTATATTCATAATGAATACTTTCTATAAATTCATGAAAATCAAGCTCAAATAACTGATAAAAATTTGATTTTCCATCTTTTTCAATAAAACAAGCCTTGTGATCAATTTTTAATATAATAATACCATAGACAGATTCTTTTTCTACAATAACACTATTTTTTATTACGTTTTTACAGTATTATAGCCACACCACCTTCATTTCGTTTACCTATATTTATGTTTCGATTAACACATGAAATTCTATCAAAACCATCAATCTAACATAATTATTCTCGTTTACCCATGTTTCACTTAAAAATATAATACCATATATATTACTCAAGTTCAAACTTTATAAACTGATTCGAGACCGTGAATGTTCCAACACAAACATTTTAAAGAATTATACTGTTCTCTGTCTGAATCCTATTGTACATATTCTTTGCCTTTCACAAAATATGCCTTCACGTCATTGTTACGTAGTTGTTTCAAAAGAGGAAGTTTTTCTCTCCTGCGTTTTTGAATTTCGTATGGTAATTGTTCTGATATTCCGAATGACGTATCTTTAAGATTTTTCGCATTTTTCTTCACCAAATCACGACTTTCGAAGTTGGAGAAGGTTGTGGAATGAGTACTTCGTTTTACTCCAGCTGACCTACTTTTGACCTAATTATGGCCCTATGACTAAGAAATTTTCTTGAAAATCCGTAAACTTTTTCAAAAATCTTCTTCTCTGAAACCACTGGGCCAATTGGAACAAAACTTGGCATAAATGGTCCTTCGATGGTCCTCTTTCAGAAATATATCCGAAGATCCCGCCCCTCATCCAAATTGGCCACCAAAGCCGAACATAGTTTAACATAGGACCCTATGGGAAATTTACATAAAGATCTTCTTGTCTGAAACCACTTGGCCAATTTGAACAAACTTGACAGCAATGGTCTTTAGGTGCTCCTCTCCACCTGTCATTCAAGATGGCCACCAGAGCCGAACATAGTTTAAAATAGGACCCTATGGAAAATTTATATAAAAATATTCTTGTCTGAAACCTCTTGGGCAATTGGGACAAAATTTGGCAGCAATGGTCCTTATTTGGTCCTCTTTCAGAGTGTATCCGAGGACTTGGCCTGTCATCCAGGATGTCCGCTAGAGCTGAACATATTTTAACACAGGACCCTATGGGATATTTACTTAAAGATCTTCTGGTCTGAAACCACTGTACCAATTGGAATAAAACTTAACAGCAATAATCAAGGAAAAAACGATATTGAATTTCAAGGTTAGCATTAAGACCGGTCCAATGCAGGCCAAATGCCCTATAATGTAATTAAAAAAAATTTAAAAATATAACTGAACATAAGGCTACATATAAAAGAGAGAGATGGCCTCTTGCCAAATAACAACACTATGATGTTACATTTCACGCTTCATACATTATGAAACATTTTGTTCTAAATTCAGTTCTTGTATACTTCCTGTATACCAAGTGACTTCTAATACTATTATTACACCCTTACAACGAAATTGTGGAAGGATATAAAGTAACACTGCTATACGTTGTATATCTATCTGTCCATTCAGCCGAAGACCACAAGTAATGGGTCCTTTTACCGGACACTGGGGAATGCTAGAAAAAACGGTTAAAGGTCAAGCTGAGATCAAAGGTCCAGGTCAAAACTTTGTCAACACAATGCAGACTAAATATGCGTAAGTATAATTACACCTAACTTGGTACAATTGATCATCTTGAAGGGAGGATGACCACTATTGATATTTAACATCAGACATCGAATGTCAACCTGAAGGCAGTAGTCTGGGTCAGAACCTACATGTAGGATGGTCCAATGTGCTTTTGAGAGTGAAAAGTCAGTTTATGGGTTATAATATGGCATACAATAAAGCCACCAATCAAATGATTTGGGATTTGAAGGTGATGCTATGATTTACAGTACCCTTGTTTTGTCTAGCAATTCAAATACCAGAATATAACATTTATAGCTATACACAGTAGGTCAACTATATTTGATATGTTGATACCACCTGCCTTCTGAGATTGTCGATGACTACCAGTTGAGCGATACAGGATCATTGGAGCCTCTAGTTTTTAGTTCTTTAGATTTCGTCGCTCCGATTTTCGGACTTTGTAAATTTAAAGAAAAAACTTTTTTGCCACTTCATTTTGCAAAAATGCCGAATATTTGCCCAAAATTCTTCATTTTTCAAGAATTTAAAAAATAAAGTGTTCACCCGCTCCTGTAATTTAATAAAAAATTGATTTTTTTTTCATTTTTTGCAATATTTTAATTGAAACATTTATGATAAACGTACATTTGATGCCTGAAAAAAAACTAGTCCTTAAGAAAACAAATTGAAATTAAAATTTCGCTTTCTCGCACCAATTTTTGCCATACAAAATCCAATTCAAAGAACTAACAATCAATTTGATGTGGACTTTCGAGTTTTATTGGTGGAAGATTGCTATTTATCTTGCCTCATGCAAACTGATAAAAATGCGACGTGCACGAATAAAATGTATTTTTCAGCGTGAAATTCATTTTTAATATTTCTCGTTTGTCCGTGTGGTGTGTTTATCAACAACACGTCACATCTTTGAATCCGTGGGAATTTAATTATAAAATCAGATCTCTCAAACGATCGTGACGTATCGCACGCCACATACAAACAACACAGTTTTTAAGTTCTGGAATGGCCGTAATCTAGATTAATCGCGCAACCCCTGGGGTGATTTCATCACGCGATGATTCCGAATTAATGCATTCTGAAATAAGTGTGCACGTCGTATAGAAAAAGAAAATCTACTAAAAATCAAACGTAAGTGCTCTATAGAATAAAGAATGGAAACGGGGAATATGTGAAAGAGACAACAACTCGACCAAAGAGCAGAAAACAGCTCAAGACATATCGCCTCTCTAATGAACATTATTCCGACCTTTTTTTTGCTCTTATTCCTGAATGCCGTGTACTTGGCGGAGAAGCAGCAAATACCAATTTTAAAGTCATTGGTTGATGATCGTACCTGCAAATTTCCTCACGGGAGGTCAAAACGAGACCACAGAGGGGGTTATATAGTAAGCCGAACACAAAACTTTTTTAACAAATTTATTTGTATATAATATTATTCATTATTATCTGTAGATGTGCAAAAACCTTTTTAATTTTGAACATCGATTAAGGGTTCCAATTTTGGGACTGAAAATGGTGAAATTGCTAATTTTGCCTTGTCTCTGGAAATACTCATTCATATTTTGTTTCAATGGTTTTATTTGTTTATAACACTGTTCTTCACTATGTGTAGATGTGCAATAAGGTTTTCAATTTTGAAATTTGATTCAGGGTTCCAATGTTCAGACTGAAATTGTGAAATTTCTAATTTTTTACTGTTAATTGTTTTTTTTTTTACTTGTGCAGTGCGGGGATGGACATCGTTTATGGTGGCACCAATTTGTAGTTACCAATTTTAAAGTCATTGGTTGATGATCGAACCCGCAAATTTCCTCACGGGAGGTCAAAACGAGACCACCGAGGGGGTTATATAGTAGGAAGAATACAAAACAAAGTGTATTTAGTCCTTTCCAAGTTAATTTTATACTTTCTGGAATCTCAGATGCCAAAATTATCCCCGCACTTCGAATGAAGTTCGGGGATATTTGTAATCGGTCCGTCTGACCGCGTATGTCTGTCCATCTATCCATCCGTTTGTTAGATAACTTTGTCTCCAAACCTCCTCGGTCACTTTTCATTTCATGCATTTAATTTCTATACAGTATTGTCACAAGCTGTATGTAGATGCGCAATAATGTTTTAGAATTTTGATTTTCAAACATTTGGGCCCACAGTGGTCGAATTTCGAAAATAGGAAATTTAAACTTGTGGCCGAAACTCTTTCATACATTTTTCATGTTATGCTTTTAATTTCTATACAGTATGGTCACACGCTGTAAGTAGATGTGCAATAAGGTTTTAGAATTTTGATTTTCAAACATTTGGGCCCACAGTGGTCGAATTTCGAAAATAGGAAATTTAAACTTGTGGCCGAAACTCTTTCATACATTTTTCATGTTATGCTTTTAATTTCTATACAGTATGGTCACACGCTGTAAGTAGATGTGCAATAAGGTTTTAGAATTTTGATTTTCAAACATTTGGGCCCACAGTGGTCGAATTTCGAAAATAGGAAATTTAAACTTGTGGCCGAAACTCTTTCATACATTTTTCATGTTATGCTTTTAATTTCTATACAGTATGGTCACACGCTGTAAGTAGATGTGCAATAAGGTTTTAGAATTTTGATTTTCAAAAATCAAAGCCCGCAGGGGTCGAATTTCGAAAATTGGAAATTTAAGCTTGTGACCTGAGCTCCTCATTCGTTTTTACCTTTATGAATTTAATTTCTATACAGTATTATCATATACTATATGTAGATGCGCAGTAAGGTTTTAGAATTTGATTTTCAAAATTGGGGCCCACAGGGGTCGAATTTTGAAAATTGGAAATTTAAGCTTGTGACTTTAAACTCATCATTCATTTTTTATTTTCAGCTTTTAATTTCTATATAGTATTGTCACATACTGTATGTAAATTTGCTTTGTACTGGACCGATATGCTGAGTCGGATTTATTATGAAAAGAATAGATGCGCAATAAGGTTAAAAAAAAATTAGCCCATATGGGTCAAATTTCGAAAATTGGAAATTTAAGCAAGTGTGACTTACTCCTTATTCATTTTTCATTTTATGCTTTTAATTTCTATTCAATATTGTCATATACTATGTGAAGATGAGCAATAAGGTTTTAGAATTTTTGATTTTCAAAACTTGAGGCCCACAGGGGTTGTATTTCGGAAATAGTGAATTTATGCTTGTGACTTAAACTCCTCTTTCATTTTTCATATACATTTAACAAATTTATTTGTATATAATATTATTCTTTATTATCTGTAGATGTGCAAAAACGTTTTTAATTTTGAACATCAATTAAGGGTTCCAATTTTGGGACTGAAAATGGTGAAATTGCTAATTTTGCCTTGTCTCTGGAAATACTCATTCATTTTTTGTTTCAGTGGTTTTATTTGTTTATAATATTGTTCTTCACTATGTGTAGATGTGCAATAAGGTTTTCAATTTTGAAATTTGATTCAGGGTTCCAATTTTCAGACTGAAATTGTGAAATTGCTAATTTTTTACTGTTAATTGTTTTTTGACTTGTGCAGTGCGGGGATGGACATCATTTATGATGGCACCAATTTCTAGTTATAAATTGTTTATGTATGGATTTACAAATACTTGGAACATTTCTATATACAGTTTTAATCAAAAGTACACCACCTAGTATATATTATTTTTTTTATAATAAAAAAAAAATAAAAAGTAATATTCTAAATTCTAATATCTACATTTTTTTCATTTTTTTAAAAACCCACTTTTATACTAAAAAACTCTTTAACTTATACATTAAAAACGTTATTAAAAAAAGACAAGCAAATTTATCTACAAAAGCCCCAACAATTGTTTCAACCTGTGTTTTAAAATACTGGCATCTAAGCAGAGCCAACCGACTTTTTTCAACAATCTAATCTATACGTAGACAAAGCATTTAATTTAAGAATCTACATTGACCAATGAAACATCTCCCTGTGTGTTCATCTCTTGCTACAACTTTGAATTCTGTTTCATTATTTGATATGCCAATCTTTAACTGAGTAGCCTTTCGGAACCTGGGTAATTTGATACGAATATGCCCTATTTGTCTACAGTTCTCGTCAGAAATTATCGTTGGTGGTTTGTCATTTTCAGACGCGTAAATTCGGATGAAAGCTTCTTCCTGTTCGAATGAAATGGGAAAGTCATATTCCGTCACAACTTCGTTCACTTTGATTGGTTGACCTTTCCTGATAATAGTATGAAACTCTTCTTGTGTGGAGGTCAAAGGTCGGAATGACCGATCGAAGGCTTGATATTTTTCCACGCCTGTCAGAATGGCGATCCCATAATGATATTTCGCCACTCTACCGACAATTGGGGTTTCCATGTGACCCATTATTACTGCTCCCTTTAGAACAACTACATCCGGAGCCAGTGGAGAAATTACAGTCAAATGTTTGAATTCATCTTTTACTGCTTCTTTTAAAAGGTCACATGATGCATATCCTCCAACCAAGAGAATAGTCGATACTCCCCTTGTTTCTGATTTTTCTAAGAGTGTCTTAAGGTACCCAATAATTGTTTTAATACCGTCTCCGAAAATTTCGCTCATTATCCCTGGACTCATCTTCAGTTTATTTTTGTTAAGTCTTACTTGATCTTTATATTTATCCGAAATATGTTCCGGGTTGTACTTCTTTGCTTCCATCAGTAATGCCCTTGGTATGTCAATAATCGCTCGCTCATTCACTTTCACACTTCTTTTCTTCAGCTCGATCGTTCTTGATAATTCTAGGTAATCGTCTCTGTGATCAGCCACAAATTTCTTTACTGCTCTTGTATCAAAAACTTCTCTCAAAAATTTCCATATTGCTGCATTGATAGAGTTACCTCCCCATGGACCACCTGTTGCACTGTGTATTTCTTTTAGTTGTCCAGTCGGTAATACTTCGTTTGCTGTT
Organism: Mytilisepta virgata; assembly: GCA_028015205.1. NCBI lineage: Eukaryota > Metazoa > Mollusca > Bivalvia > Mytilida > Mytilidae > Mytilisepta > Mytilisepta virgata. The sequence continues at coordinate 8,939,089 of CM051508.1, read as the reverse complement.
ATGTCCACTGTTCCACCTGTAATTTATAAGAAATATAAAAAATTAGAACCATTAGTGGGAAAAAACTATTGATTTGAATTCCATCCGCCACTGGGATAAGCTTGCGTTCATGACGTTATTTTAGTCCTATAACATACAAGTAGGACCTTGGGGCGATATTTTTTATTACTCAATTGTTTTCCGATATTGTGTTTTTACTATCAATGTGCCGCATTCCAAAAAAAAATAAGAAATGAAAATATCAACATACGTTAAAAATAAAAAAATAATGCGAAGACGTATGTTATAGGACTAGACGTCAGTTTGCTATGTGCAAAACATTAAAAAGAGAAAATCAAAGAAAGAGTAATGAATATAAAAAATAAATTTATTCTAATCTAGAAAGTTCATTTGCTCATGACCCACAAGAATATTGAAAAACTTAAAAGTCTCTGAATAGAAAAAATTATATTGATAGGAGTGAAATTGAAGAAATTTTTAGCAACATCAAATCATTAAAAGAACATTGTAACTTTCAGAGATGCTGCACAAATGAAAAAAAAAGTTTGGTGCAAATATTGAAAAAAAAATTAATGAATTAGAAGAAAATAGTGAAACAAATGACAAAACCGATATACCTATAACCTGAAAAAAAAGTTTAAAATGTATTCGAACTGATTACATTATAAATTAAATTTTAAAATATAGCAGTGATGTAATTAGCAGTCTTTCTAAATTATTTAATATAATACTACAGCCGGGGCACTATCCTTCTGAATGTGAAAAATAATCTACCTATTCATAAATCTGGTGATAAATTAGACCCAACAATTTTACGGGTAGCTCCTTTCTTATATAAAATATTACAGGTCTAAGGAAAGAGCCATAAAAACAAAATCCCATTAGATCATGTGAGCCTTGTTGATAAAACACAGAAAAGATCCAACTAGAGTCAAGAAACGTGAAATTTCCCAAGCCCAACGGGCGAGCGAAATTTAGTCTCGAGACTATTTTTTTTTCCACAAATACCCCTCCCGAACACGATGTATCTGTATAATTACACCGAATGTCAAAATTAGATGTTCCTCTACAAACGCTTAAACTAAAACGGAGTGACGATGTAGATATTTCAAGCGTCCAGTCAGATTAGAGTATTTTTCACAAATACACATGTACCAGGGCAGAGGGTAAAATGTGGCAAATACCCCGCTGCCTCTGAAATTCTATGTAATGCATAATATTTGTGACAAACACCCCTCTAATGAACCAATCAGATTACAGCATTCTTACATAAGGTGTAATTAAACGTGAAGATGATAATTTAATGAACCGTCATCCAAATGAAATTCCCATGAAGTATTACATTTTTGTTTTTTATGCAACTCCATTTTAAATACAAGAACCAAAGCATAAATACCTCCAAGGTCAACCACAAGGAATCTAGACCCAGGTTCAAATGAATCAAGATTACTTCCTTTCGTCTGAATTTCTAAGCATTTACAACATAATGCGGCTGCTTCAGGTTCTAGTGCTAATGTCAAATTTTCTTCATCTATGCCAGCCTAGAAAAGAATGTTTGTATCATAAGTATCAATATATCAGAATTACAAAAAGGATTACGAAAAATACTGTAACAGTGCAAATGAAAGGATTAAACTTTCAAGAAGTCACTATGGAAGTCCACCACGTCACATTTTCTACTGTTTGGGGGGGGGAAATGGAAGTATTATACCAAGTTACAGGCCATTAGAAAACGATTAGTTTTAGCTCAAATGGCACAAATGCATGACTATATGAGCTAATGGCGTGAATCGTCCGTCCTTTCGCCGTGCTCATCAGCAATCAGCAATAAAAATTTTGATCTTCTCTTGTACCACTTAGCCAAACTGTGGTGGAATGTTGCCTGGTTAGTCCTTTTTCAAAATGGTCTCCAACCAGTATGACCGATTTTACTAAAAGTAGAATATTCTCCTCTGAACCAACTTGACAAGATGAGACCAAATTTCGGTGGAAAAAACCTTAGGTAGACTCCTTTCAAAATTGAATCGACCACCAAGAGATGTTTTGTTTAACTCAAGACCTTATGGGATAATTCAAAATCTTACTGCCTGAAACTAAGAGCAATTTGGAACAAGACTTTTAAAAATTTATCAGATGACCTACAGATGTAATCTACGAAATTCACGTAAAGATCCACTTAGCCAATTTGAACAACACTTGGCATCAATGATCCTTAGGTGGTCCTCAAAAAAGTTTGTAATTCTCACTGTTTTATGTCGTTGAAAGAAAAGTTGGGGCAACAATGGCATCATCCCATTTCGTCAATGTCTAGACACCTTTCAAAAAGAATTAATTTAAGATGGATATCTTATAATCACATTATAACATTTTTGGCATTTTAGCAATTAAATAACGCTTATATAAAATATTTTGATTTCCCATGTGTATGGTAGGTTACGAAAACTAATCTTTTTTTATAAGGTTTGACTCAAAAGTTCAATTTGAAGCTGAATATAATTAACGAAATATATCCCGTTTTTGTCTGAATAATAAACGACTAAAAAATATGCTTTTAGATTGTTAAGGAACTAGTTCTTTTATCCCTTTATAAGATAAGGGTACAACTAAGTTACAGAGATGTGAATATATTCCCGCGATTTCAAACATGTGATCAACTTGTTGTTGACAGGTTTGTTGATATATTTCCGATCTAATACCCCTTTATGGGTGCATATTTAATTGAATGCTGAAATCCACAAGCTTTTTAAAAGCCAACATTCTCAATTCTGTTAATTAACATTTTACGAACCTTTGTAGCAGCATCTATCATAAATTGCCGTGCACCCTCGTTCCAGATAGCTGGGACAGTCACCACCCAATGTACATCTTCCTCCTTAAGGGTTTCTATTTGTTCATGTGCTCTATTAAAAACGGCTCTTTTTATCCATTCAATAGAATAAGCAAAAACGTTTACGGCTTTCATACTTTTCGTTCCAGTTATGTCTTTGATCATCATTGATTTATTTAAGTCCTGGAAAAGAGATATTTTCTTGCAAAATGCGATTACTGAATAATTATAACTACCATTGGGCAGAACGCCGGATCTTGTATACAAACAAGAGGCTCAATGGGCTGAGCCTGTATCGCTCACATGGCAGTCACAAACTTTTGATTTGACAGACTAGATTGATTTCTGGAAACTTTGTAAATGATCTTCTATAAATGCTTCTTCATTGGCCAAACAGTTTCAGAGGAGAAGTTTTAAATTTTGACCGATCAGAACATATAAAGGTTTCTGGTGGCAATTTTGTTTCAGGGACTAGAAAGATTTATGCAAAGTTTGTAAAGGACCTTCCATAGATGCTTCATACCAAAAATCAGTTCATTTGGCTTTACGGTTTCAAAGGAGAAGAACTTTTAAATTTCGACCAATCAGAACATGTAAATGCTCATGACGGCCATTTTGTTTCACGGACCAGGAAGATTTATGCAAACTTCCTAAAGGACCTTCCATAGATGCTCCATACCAAAAATCAGTTCATTTGGCTTTAAGGTTTCAGAGGAGAAGAAGTTTAAAATTTTGACCTATCAGAACATGTAAATGCTCATAGCAGCCATTTTGTTTCACGGACCAGGCTGATTTATGCAAATTTTGTAAAGGACCTTCCATAGATGTTCTTGATCAAAAATCAGTTCATTTGGCTTAACGGTTTGTAAGGAGAAAAAGTTTTACATTTCAACCAGTCAGAACATGTAAATGCTCATTGCGGCCATTTTGTTTCACGAACCATGATGAGTTATGCAAACTTTGTAAAGGACCTTCCATAGATCATCCAAACCAAAAATCAGTTCATTTGGCTTTACGGTTTCAGAGGAGAAGAACTTTTAAATTTCGACCAATCAGAACATGTAAATGCTCATGACGGCCATTTTGTTTCACGGACTGGGAAGATTTATGCAAATTTCGTAAAGGACCTTCCATAGATGCTCCATACTTAATATCTCATCATCACCATTCACTAAGGATACCATGTTTACTTTAAAAACCAAATATTGTTGAAATCTGAGCAAGTGTAAAAAATGGCGGGAAAATGGCAGCCATTTTAAAAATGGCCGTCCAAAATAACCTTTCATTATCACCATTCAACCTGGGATACCATGTTTACCTTGAAAGTAGCTTTCATCTTCATTTTCTTTCTATAATTCAGGAAAAAATAGCAAAAAACAGCATTTTGACCCCTATGTTCTATTTTTACTAAGGGCGGACATGTTTTTCGACCAATCAAAAATCCTAGCATTAACTTTTGCAGGATACCCTAAGGAACAATCTTACCAAGTTTCATTTGATTTTGAATAGTAGTTTCAGAGAAGAAGATTTTTGAAATAATAACATAAAAAAAATCCAAAAATGTCAAAAAAGGGCAATAACTCTAACATCAGTTGATAGATTTTCACGAAAATCAACACACAGGTAGCTCTCATCATGCTGAACACTTTCAACCTGCCAGAATTTGCCGTAACCTAATGATTTTTGAGATATTTGCGAAAAACTGTTGTTTGACCCCTATGTTCTACTTTTCGTAACAGCGGCCATGTTTTTCGACGAATCAAAAATCCCCACATCAGTTCTATGCAGGGTACCCTAAGGAACAATCTTACCAAGTTTCATTTGATTTTGAATAGTAGTTTCAGAGAAGAAGATTTTTGAAATAATAACATAAAAAAAGCCAAAAATGTCAAAAAAGGGCAATAACTCTAACATCAGTTGACAGATTTTCATGAAAATCAGCACACAGGTAGCTCTCATCATGCTGAACACTTTCAACCTGCCAGAATTTGCCGTAACCTAATCATTTTTGAGATATTTTTGAAAAACTGTTGTTTGACCCCTATGTTCTATTTTTAGTAACAGCGGCCATGTTTTTCGACAAATCAAAAATCCCGATATCAGTTCTATGCAGGGTACCCCAAGGAACATTCTTACCAAGTTTGGTTCTAATTAGTCAAGTAGTTTCAGAGGAGAAGAGTTTTGTATAATTGTTAACGACGACGCCAGGTGAGCTAAAAAGGAATTACTAATCCTTTCGCAGAAGCTTGGTTTCTTTTCTGTTTTAATTTGTAGTCCAAGGTTTTCTTTTTATGACCCCGCAACTAAGTTTGGGCAGGAGCATATAGTTTTACCCCTGCCCGTCCGTTCGTCCATGCATTTGTCCCATCCAGGGTATGTGTTTTGTTTGCATAACTCCTCCTACAGATTTAATGCTAGGAAAATGCAGGGTGTTTGTACACATATTGAAGATGTTCATATTGTCAGGGATTAAATTTTTGTCTATTATTACCTTTCTTGGTAGGTAGTTGAACATAGTCATTTTTGGGGCAAAATTTAGCATTGAGGGTATATGATTTGTCCGCATAACGCCTCCTACATATTTAATGCTAGGAACGTCTCACTTTGCCGGGTGTTTGTACACATATTGAAGAGGTGCATGTTGTAAAGGATTAACATTTTGTCAATTTTTTTCAATTCTTATCGGGATATGCGGTCGCATCATTTGTGTCTCCCAGACACAACATGAATTTCAAATGTTATTCTAGAACACTTTGAAAGCTGTCCTAAATTAAGGTTAATTGCACTGTGCTTGGTTCATTGCGGGGACATCGCATTGTTTAGTCTGTTTTAACTTGTAGTCCAAGGTTTTAGTTTCAAGGGTTTTTGATTTTATATAAAGTAATGTATTCATATACACACAGTCTTGCCGCTCGGGATATTGTCCCGTACTGTCCCTAAATATCGGGAAGTTAACAATCGGAAAGTTAAATTTATAATGTTCGTCACATACTTTTGTCTAGTAATGTCTCTAGAGATTAATTTCGCGATTTTCTGATCTATTTATCAATAGTATGCTTTACTTCAATAAAATAAAAGATGGATGTGGAGTTAATGTTCACGAAAAACCATCCTTTGCGATACTGAAACATATTACAATACGTACGCGAACAGCATTTATTTATTTTGGAAGCTGCTGAAAGGTCTTCGACTACAGACACGTTCATTTTGATAGATAAACTTACACTACGGTGAGCGAGCAAGGACACTGGCAAATAAACTGCTCAGTCATTGATACATCCATGCTCGAGTTACATCATCACAAAAGTTTTAATGTCGACATCGTGATTTAGTCGATCGTTATCATCTGAGTGTGTCACAAACGATCATTGACATATTCCCTGTGCGATTCCAGTTCTCATACCGATTTCGACATTTACCGATAGAGACCTATTAACGGCTTTGACCACTGGGCAATACGCCGGGTGTCGCATGCGAAACAGGATAGGCTTACCCTTTCGGAGCACCTGATATCACTCCAGGTTTTTTGTTGGAGTTTGTATTGCCCACGCTTTAGTTTTCTGTGTTCTTTGTTCGTACATGGCTCCCTCTTGTCTGTTTGGTTGCCATTCGTGTTCATTTTTGGTTTGTCTCGTTCGGGTATTGTCCTCTGCATTATGATTTAGGATTTCCCTTCTGGCATTGTCGGTTCGGTATCTTCTGTACACTTTATTTACCTTATTGTTATAAAGCTGCATCTTAAATCTACTGAAATAGTACCAGTCTCTAGCTGATTCCGGGCTATTTCCCCAAATTTCGGTGTATTTCTGCTCAGCTTCATATCCAAATGCAACAAATTCTCCTTGGGGGTTTAGAAGGAGTACCGTTGGTAATTTTAAGGATTCCAACCCTTTTTGTCCTATATCCATGACATATACATCTAGCGGGTTCCTAATGTAATCTGCCCGCAAGGAGAAGGCGCACCCCGAATATGCAGAACCAAAATCTATGGCAGCCACCATCAAATGCATTCTGTTGATAAAACAAATTGAAAACCAAACTTTTGTAATTGATTAATAATTTATGTATTTCACAAAATTTTTAGTATAACAAAAATATTTTCAATTCACAATGATTGTGGACTCGATTTTCTCAAATGACCAAAATTTCAGTCGGCATTGAATTGCAAAAAAACAAAAATTATAGCATACTTCTCAATCCGTTTGTTGATGTTTGAAAAGTTACTGAATATTGAATGCGTCCAATGTTTGTGAATACTTTATTATTATTTTCGCGCCGTCTTTTTTATTAATTCGCGATTTCCGTTCAATAGACAGGCATAATAATTATGTTTACAGTATACTGATAGACTGATTTACATCCTGATTATGCTTTAAAACTTGAATTTTTATTTATCAAACACTAAATTAATCTATGCGCTTACAACACTTTCAAGCAGTAAACAGGGGCGGAAATTAGCAATCGCCCATTCATCCTCGGCTACTAAAAAATTACCTGGGCAAGAAAAGATCCGCATTTGGGCGAAATTCAAAGAGTGTTCCGGTTGATAAAAAAAGAAGTAAAAAGTTACTTGGTGGTATCTTACTTTTTCGGTGCTATGGTCATCTGCTTGAATTTATTTACTATATCGTCTGGTGAAGCCTTATTTTGGTTGGGTTGAACTTGATTTTGGTCTTCAGATGTACTGCTTTTAGTCCTACTGCCCGGAAAGGCATCTTCCTGTCTGATATTATCCTTAAAACATATTCTTGATCTCGGCGCTGGTATAGGTTGAAAGACCTCAGCTAAACATAAAGAAACATAACATCTAAATTTTATCATAAATCATCTCATTTGAGATTTTCCAGAATCTACTAATTTTTTTCTCAAATTTAGATTTCCTGGAATACTATACCACCATTTTTATTCAACAAATTTCTAAGGCGTTATGGGACTTAGACTATTTTTAACATTTCTCAACAATAGAAGACCTTGTGGACGCATGTCCTCTGGCGGATTGCTTCCATATTTGGTAGGATTTATTGTTATGAAATGTAGATGTACATATCTTACCGCCATTTTGATTCAACAAATTTTGTAGGAGTTATGGGACTTAGACTATTTATTGACTTCTTGTGGAAACTGACTCTGCAGCAGGGGGGGACAAATGGCTACTTGTAGTATTTATAAGAAATATGAAATTTGATTTGCAATAAAATGAATTCACAATATTTTTATCTTTAAACAGAAATTGCTACTTACTTGGTTTGACAGGTTCCTTCTGTTTGCCATTCTCGTCATCCTCATCTATGAATGTGTGCTGAAGAAATAAACATTCTGATGCAAATTTTAGTGTACTGTACTATTTTATTTAAAAAAAAAATATGCTAATAGCCAAAAATATGGAAAATCGGAAGAATAACCCAAAATCTTATACAGTAGATTGAAATCCAAAAGGACATTAATCCATCCAAGGACAAAGGTACAAATTACAATCCTCAGTCAGAATAAAATCAACAACATCTCAATTATCAATAAATAACAAAATGGATAACAGGAGAGGTCAACAATGACACACCAATCAATCAAAGCAACCCAACTGACAGAACGACAGACAAAAAATAACTAAAAGAGTACAAAACACAAACATGAAACACAACAGAGAATATCTAAACATTTCAGATATCGATTTTACACCGGTACAGAAATACCCGGATGTGCAAATGTAATAACCTCGAGCGGGAATTTGCTAATTTCTTCTCTATTTTAGTGCAGATCAACAAAAACTCCCTCAGTACATTTATGTACATGGAATCTAAATTTACTAATTTTGTCAATTCGTAAATCTTGCGCCAAAAATGTTTTTGATCATTTTTGGTCATGAATGAAGCTTATCTATATCAGTCAAAACACTTTCTTTGCAAACAATTTTGTATCTTAAGTTTTAATAAAAATATTCATGCCCTTAACTGGAAACAAGTCCCATAGAGTTAGGTTTAATTTTAAAGTCGGACTCGGAAAAACTTAAAATGCATCGGACTCTGGAAGAGCCTGCTTTAACATTAGGTATGAAGAATACTTACAGGAAAATGTTTTTTATTTATTTCTCTAAAACCATTGATCCACTTCTCCCTTTCGTCTTCTCTTTGAGCTGAAAATTTTCCGAAAACTTAATAAAATAAATATAGTATAACTAATCTTGAAATTCGTAATACATTTTGTACCTAAAATCTAGAGCGGGTTTAAGAAATGCTTTGGGCTGTGAGCCGTCAGAGCACTATCTTTATATATAAAACGTTCACGTGCGGATTTTGTGTTTTACAACTTTATTTGAGAAATAATTCACAGTGGTTCAAAATATCCTGATTTTACCACAGATAGGCCCTTATGCCAAATATTTAGCCAAGAACGAAAGTGAGTGGTAAAATATTGGCATATAGGGCCTACGTCTTCTTTTGCTACGGTCATTTGAAAGTACCCCATTTTTGATGATTTTCCCATTTTTCATCAATTTTGACCCATTTGTGGGCTATTATCATGAAAAAAAAAATCACAGTTCCACTATTAAACTTTTTTTCATACTTTCCCTAAAGATGAAATGAACCAATCTGAATAAATTTAACTTAAAAAAACTATAGGTAGGTGTTAATACAAGAAAGTTTTATAAAATTTTGTTGTTTTTTCGTGTCAAAATGACCATGCAGTCAATTTAGTAAATTTGGGGTTTTTCTCATTTTTTTAGAACAAAGAGTATATAATTTCAACTTCTTTGTTATAAATGATTGAAAAAATGCATATTAAAGAATTTTTAAAAGAAAAAATTGATATGGGATGTACACATTTTTAATAAAATCATTTCTTTGTACCCCTCACCCATTTTCTCAACATTTTGGCTGATGGCAGTCTGACCAGATTGGTTATAAAATTTGAAAATTTTATTACTCAAAAACTACTTATTGTAAGCACATAATTTTTTCACAGAGTTCAGTTGGATTATAATATTGAATTCATTAATATTATCCACATGTTTTGGAAATATTTCCCAAACCAGATTTCAATGATGACAAAAGGGTAAAGCCAAAACCATCTAAGGACACATCATAGATGGAGATACTCCTTACTTCTTCATGCATCTCAATTACTAGCAACAGTGGAAATGTGGAAGATGAATGTCATTTTCTTCTTTAATGTAAAGTATTTAATCAAAAGCGAAACATTTTTATGAAAAATATTTGTGATTCAAGTAAAAAAAAATCAAATTTTATCTCAAGTGAATAAACTGATTTTGTTGATCGATAAATAACGAAAATGAACTTTTTATTACGCAATTTGCCAATTAAATTTATGATTTATTTAAATTGAGAACCACCTTGTTAAATTAGAGTTTCATTTCTCTCCCATATTTATGTATATATAGACCTAGTACATTTAGATACTGACTTATAATAGTACATTGTGATTGTAAGTAAGCTTGTTTTATGTAATTAAGGTTGATCGCTGGTCTAATAGGAAATAAATAGGATATGAAATAGGTGTTTTAGTTTGAGAGAACATATGAATAGTAAACAAATAAGCAAGATAAAAAAATAGGTTCATGTGCTCATTTAAGGGCTATAAGGCCTTGGAAATTTGCAGGAAATGGGTTTTCTCTGGATTTTTCATTATCTTTGCATTGACAACTTGAGTCTCTCAAAGATGTATGAAAAATAAAAAGGATTTCATAAAATTTTGTCAAATACCATTTTAAGGTATATATGATTGAATTATAAAAGAAAAAGTGGGTGTTCATGGGCAAAACATTTTATGTTTAAGAAATGGATAAATCCCAAGGATTCCGAAAATCTGACAAAAAGAACCAAAACATGACCAGCGAGCATCCTTAAATCAATATTGTTTTCATTCATTTATGTAATCACTTATATTATTGTTATATGTATTCATGCCAGAGATGGCCCATAATTGGTCAAATAAAGTTATTCTATTCTATCATTTCAATAGTAGCTCGAAATTGATTGTTACAAAAATGAAGTTTTGTGTAAAAGATGGAGTATTTCCCACGTGCATGCATGTATTTCGTTTATGGCTTACCCTTTGTTCATTTTTGGCATTTTGGTGTTCAACATTTTGGACTATTGTTTTGGTATTTAACATTTTATGCTTTGAGCACAACTGATGAGTTGTAAGTTGGCGATATGTGCATATCGTGTGCATCGATATCAGGGGCGTTTCCAGGATATTTGAAACGGGAGCGTATAATAAAAAATTTTTTGGACCTTTTTTTTTGCTAAAAAAACCTAAAATAATTGTGAAATGCACTAATGTAACGGTTCCTGACTTGGAGCATGTATATTTTAGAGTATGTGTTTAATTAATGAATATGATAAATTGCCATATTCAATACAATATAAGCAGATTACGATAGGGTTTTTTTTAAGGGGGGGGGGGCGTACGCCCATTACGCCCTCACCTGGACCCGCCCCTGGATATTGGTAGAATCTATATACCCACCTTTCAGTTGTATTGTTTTCCCTTCAGTTGAAGTGATTTTAAAACCAATGCCATCTTTCTTCTTATCTACATCTGCTAACTAAATGAAAAAAAAAATTATACATATCCATTCTGGAGAATAGGGCAATCAACATTTATCAATGTTTTTCGAATTTCATATCACTTGTATGTTTCTCTTCCGTAACCATTTGTATTGGTATCTATAAAAAAAATATTTTCCTCGACTTAAGACTGAACATTTTGACCAAAAGTAGTTGAACGAAATTTAACCTCAAGAAGTTTTAATTGATCAAATTCGTAATAATGAGTAGACTTCACTTAAAACTGCCAAAATTTAGATTAAAGAAATGAATCATACACTAAGGTATTTTATAGAAGAAAATAAACATTTTAGTCAAATTTCCCCGAGCTTACGCTGTAACGTTCCACTGCCCAATCCAATTCTAAAACAGGTCGTTTGATGTCTGGGAAATCTTGGAAAATGAGCACAACTGAAATGCATAACTTACAGAATGTTTGTTTGTTTGTTTGTTTAGTTGGGGTTTTACACCGTTTTCAGCACACTTTGGCCATTTCTCGGCGGCCAGTTTTTATTGGTTGAGGAAGCCGGAGTACCCAGAGAAAACCACCAACCTTCGGTAGGAAAATTGGCAATCCTTGTCAATTAAGATCGGAGTCGAACACACCCCGCCACAGGTGAGATTCGAACGCACAACCCCAACGTTGACAGGCTAGTGATCAGTAGTAGTCATGATGAACTACCTAGACCACTCGACCACCGAGACCCCCCTTACAGAATATATATTATTGACAGTGATCGACATATCATGTTACCTCTCAGTATTCGTTGCTATGGTAATGAGATGACTTTTATATATTTTGTTGAGGTTTTCAGTTTGTAAATTATAAAAAGTTTAATTTCCCTTATCAGTAATAGTTGATATTACCTGAATTCTGATTGCCCTTTTAAGCCCGTTTGATTCAATTATTCGCCTTAATGCTGACCATTTTAAATAAATATAAATAATACTAAATAATTAATATAATTAATGGGGATATAACTCTACCCTTCCGAAGCACCTGGGTTAGTTCTTTTTCCATAGGAGTTCCTGTTTTATCCATTCCTTTACAGTACTTTTGAGTTCGTTGTTTTTGTTCTTGCACAGCGTAGAATTGCTGTTAACAATCAATCAAAGAAATAATATTCAGTTAATCCCTTTACCAAGTTACCCAGGAGAGATAATAACATTTCCTCCCTTTAGTCCTGAGGACCGAAGGGAGACGATTTCAGTTATCTCCCCTTTGCTTACTTGTTTAAGAGAGATAACTGATCAATGTATCTCATTGTACTCACAATAATATTCAGTTTGAATGTAGGCTTCTCTCCTGCATAGCATGGTTTTCTCTACAAAGGACAAAAATATTGTGTTAGAAGGAAATTTTATCCTTTTCCACTGCATATTTCTCTAAAAACTGTAAATTTCAAAAATTTTATATTAACCAATTTCTGTGATAACAAATGTATTTTTAATGTTGACACACAATATTTAATAAGTTTTCTACCTGTATTAAAGTCGTGAATAGCGGCGGTTTCGGCTAATCATCAAGCAATTTGTAGGACTTTGCTGTAACACGGAAGGGAATACCTATATTCATTCACAACAAAAAAACATGGGTTTTGTTTGGAGTATATTTCGTGTTTAACAGTTGTCATTAATTTTTAGTGGCCTATTTCGGGCATGTATTATAATTATATAACTTTGTTCTGGAAAATTTTGGGAGGCATTAGATGCCTTTTTGAAACTTGCCCAAGAATAGAAAAAAGCAAAAAGCACGGGAAAATTCCCATTCTCTTAAAAGAAACTTCAGTAGAACTTCGATGGCTCGAAATCTGTTCGAGTTACTGAAGTTTGGTCATGTACGGAAAATTGCAAGCACCTTACCGTATACATGTATGAGTTTGTGTAGCTGATCACTACCATGAAATATTTGTAAATTCAAACCTATTACGTTAATTACTAATTTATACTAATAATGACATCTTTATATATTGAACTTATTCAAATTCACGGGTCAGACTAAACTATCACACCTGCGATTGAAAGAAGAACGCCAGTACATATCGGGTAAGACGCATGCCCAACTATAATATTGAGTTCGAACGTTTCATGGTAAAATTCACAGTTTTATCATTTTCAGGACCAAAGGTTTTGTTTGACTTTTCGAGAAAAAGGTGTTCGAGTGTTTCTCCCAGCTCTCAGAAAGGGCATGGTATCAGAAGTCTAACTAGAGGCTCTCAAGAGCCTGTATCGCTCACCTGCATTTAACGTTTCACCTTTAGCAGACCTAAAAATTTTAAAAGTGTTGCAGTCAAATTGGCTGGTTTTTCTATAGGATTCTATGTTAAACTAATTTCAGCTGTGGCAGTCATCTTGGTTGACAGTCCAGGTCAGCGGATACATTTCTAAAAGAGAACCATCTAAGGACTATTTCTGCTAAGTCTTGTTCCAACTGGCTAAGCGGTTTCAGACAAGAAGAATTTTAAATGAATTTTCCTATAGGGTCCAATATTTAACAAAGTTTAGTGTGGCAGCCATCTTGTTGACAATCCGGGTGATTGGACACATTTCTGAAAGAGGACCTCCTAAAGACCAATGCTGCCAAGTCTGGCTCCAATATGTCAAGTGGTTTCAGACAAGAAGATTTTTCAATGAATTTTTCCATAGGGCCCTATGTTAAACTAAGTGTGTGGCGGCCATTTTGGTTGAAAGTCTGGGTCATCGCACAAAATTCTGAAAGAGAACCATCTAAGGACCATTGCTACCAAGTCTAATTCTAATTGGCTTAGTTGTTTCAGACGAGAAGATTTTTGAGTGAATTTCCCATAGGGTCCTAGTTAAACTAAGTTCTGCTGTGGCGGCCATCTTGGTTCAAAGTCGACAAAATCAGACACATTTCTGAAAAAGGACCTCCTAAGGACCAATTCTGCCAAGTCCTGCTCCAATATGTCAACTGGTTTCAGACAAGAAGATTTTTCAATGAATTTTCCTATAGGGCCCTATGTTAAACTAAGTTCAGTTGTGGTGGCCATCTTGGTTGACAGTCCAGGTCATTGGACACACCTATGTAAGACGACCATCTAAGGACCATTACTGCCAAGTCTGGTTCCAATTGGTCAAGTGGTTTAAGACAAGAAGATTTTTCAATGAATTTTTCAATAGGGCCCTATGTTAAACTAAGTGTGTGACGGCCATCTTGCTTGACAGTCTGGGTCATTGCACAAAATTCTGAAAGAGAACCATCTAAGGACCATTGCTACCAAGTCTTATTCTAATTGGCTTAGTGGTTTCAGACGAGAAGATTTTTGAGTGAATTTCCCATAGGGTCCTATGTTAAACTAAGTTCTGCTGTGGCGGCCATCTTGGTTCAAAGTCGACAAAATCAGACACATTTCTGAAAAAGGACCTCCTAAGGACCAATTCTGCCAAGTCCTGCTCCAATATGTCAACTGGTTTCAGACAAGAAGATTTTTCCATTAATTTTCCTATAGGGCCCTATGTTAAACTAAGTTCAGTTGTGGCGGCCATCTTGGTTGACAGTCCAGGTCAGTGGACACACCTAGGTAAGACGACCATCTAAGGACCATTACTGCCAAGTCTGGTTCCAATTGGTCAAGTGGTTTAAGACAAGAAGATTTTTCAATGAATTTTCCCATAGGGCCCTATGTTTAACTAAGTTCGGATGTGGCGGCCATCTTGGTTAACAGTCCGGGTCATTGGACATTTTTCTGAAAGAGAACCTCCTAAGAACCATTACTGCCAACTTTGGTTCCAACTGGCCTCGTAGTTTCATATAAGAAGATTTTTTAAATTCACCCCCCTTTTTTTCTTTTTTTAGTAACAGCAGTCATGTCGGTTGGACGTCGGGGATGCCAGACTAAATTTTGGAAGGGGGTCATCCAAGGACCATTCCACCAAAGTTTGGTCTCAATTGGCCCAGTGGTTTGAGAGGAAAAGATCTTTAAAGGAAAGTTTACGCTGGACGCCGTCTTTAAAGGGCAAAAACTCCTATAAGGGGTAAATCAATGATTTTGGTCATGTTGACTTATTTGTAGATCTTACTTTGTTGAACATTTTTGCTGTTTACAATTTGTCTTTATCTATAATAATATTCAGGATAATAACCTAAAACTGCAATATTTCCTTAAAATTAACAATTCAGGGGCAATAACCCAACAAAGGGTTGACCGATTCGTCTTAAAATTTCATGGCAGGTAGATCTTGACCTGATGAACATTTTTACCCCTGTCAGTTTTGCTCTAATTGCTTTAGTTTTTGAGATATAAGACAAAAACTGCAGTTTACCCCTATGTTATATTTTTAGCCATGTCCGTCATGTTGGTTGGCAGGCAGGGTCATCGGACACAATTTTTAAACTAGATACCCTAATGATGCTTGTGGCCAAGTTTGGTTCAATTTGACCCAGTAGTTTCAGAGGAGAAGATTTTTGTAAAAGTTAACGGACGACGACGGACGGCGGACGACAGACGACGGACGACGGACGCCAAGTGATGAGAATAGCTCGACCCTTTGGGTCAGGTGAGCTAAAAAGGGCACCTGAAGTGCGTAAATGGAGCAAAAAAGGGCACCGGATATACATTATTTCAGATATAGGAAAGTCGATATCAAGTCATCATTTGCTACACGCTCGGGGGGGGGGGGGGGTCACTCAATATGTTTTTTGGTAGGGGTGAGCAGCTGGCACAACAGGACCCCCACCCTTATCATATATTAAAAATCTCAAAAATGTATACCTTATCCCATATTTTTAGCAGAAAAGTATACCTATATAATCATATATTTATGCCGAAAAGTATACCTTTTCATATATTTGGATCAAAACGATTATAATGAACAGAAATTCTTTATTTTCAAGAAAAACAATGTTTGATTTATACTGCAATGATTGATTATACACATTAACTGTCAGACTGAATGATATTTTATTTAGATGCAACATATTGACCTTATCACATAATCCCATCAGTAATTCCTATCCTTATCGCATATTTTCATCTCAATTGCACACCCTTATCATATATTACGAAGCGTGAAAAAGGTACCTATTCCAGCGGCTCATCCCTACCTCATCATATATTGGAAGTGACCCCCCTCCCGAGGCTACACGTATTAATAATTAAATCAATCAATAAAACAGATAATGCTCTGTTTGTGTCTTTTGAAAGCGAAAATAAATTTACATTGTACTCAGTCAAGCATGTCCTAGAGTTACATTAAAAGTTCTAATAAAATTTATATTTGACGATTTGGAAATTTATTACTGTAATATTTTGAAAATATGTCTTAGGGTGGCCGTGGGATCCGTTTCCTATAGAATCTGAAATGGCTTGTAACCAAACCACCTACCTCGTACTGTTCCAAGAATCCGTTTTCCTTCAGGACGAACCATTTCTCTTGATATCCACGGAAAATCGACACTTTTCTTTTCAATGTTCCATCCATTCTCATATATGCTTTAGTATATCTGCATATTGAAATTTAGATATAACTTTTACACAATAATATGCTCATTCGAATGGTTATAAGTAATAAGCAAAAATCCCAAAAAAACAAACTAGTTTAAACGTAAAATCTATTCTCAGAACATTAGATAACTCGTTGTTGCTTACGTGAGATCTGAATACGTGACACATAAAGTAGATACCGATTTCCACCTTAGGTTTTCTTAAGCGAAAGGTTGATTACTAATACTTTCTTAATTCATGTAAATAAGAAATGTATGTTTCCGAAAAATATCTTCTTAAGGTAAAATTACTTAAGCGAAAGATTGATTACTAATACTTTCTTAATTCATGTAAATAAGAAATGTATGTTTCCGAAAAATATTTTGTTAAGATAAAATTACTTCGTTTTACAAAATTGCCGGTGCAGAAATTAGTTCATTCAGTTAACCCTCCGGAAATCGATATATTTATCGAAATTAATTTGTTTCCATTTAAAAATATTTATATATTACTTCGTTTTATTTTAGATAAAGTGAGGTATATATTTATACGCACATGCTGTCAATTTCACATGGAGCCTATCAGACTAAATAAGAAAGACAACCTTTTTCATAGCATAAAGATTGCATTTTAGATAATAGAAGGGGTGCTTCCGACTTTTAAATTATCCCCGCCTAAACTCCACTTTATGATTTTATATGCATTTCATATCTGTAATCATTGCCATAAACTATATGTAGATGTGCAATAAGGTTTTATAATTAAACTCGGGGCCCACACTTGTCTTTCATTTTTCACCATGGACATTTTATTTCTATAATGTATTGTCATACAGTGTTGGGTTTAGTTGTAAAATTTTCAAGAGATCTACGTCAAACATTATTCCATATCCACTTTTAGCACATGCGTATAGTGCATGTTGTAGTTGCTTTTATGTGATTTTATTTATTTGCAAAATATACCCATACGGGTCAAAGCAAAACACAATGCAATACATGTACAGATTAAACACGACAACAAACGCGAATTGTGTGAACTTTAACAAGAAAAAATATCTTTTCAACACGAAATTGTTTATCTTTACAAAGAAATCATGCAATACAACCACAATATTTGTGTCACAATTAAATACACATTTACGCAGGCCCCCGCCATCTTGATTTTTGATCGACGTGGCGGTTACCGCTGTAAGTCTGTGAAAAATGTTTTATGAATTTTTTTTTGTGTAAATCGTGAATCACATAATTTGCAAATGGTTATCTTGTAAAAATAGTTGTATTCAAAACATGCTCTTAAAAGGCCAGAATGCAATATATTCATCACAAGAGAAATGGAAAGGCTAAACCAATGTCAGATACAAATAGGACAACTCAAATGAGCAAAATTAGCGTTTTTTTCCTATAAGAATAGAAATAATTCATATGGGTAATAGAGTTGAAGTCATTTACACCACGGCTGGCCCTTCATACTAGCTAGCTATCGCTTTGTATAAAATATCCGAATATAAATGTTTAAATGACTTCAAGTCTTTCACCCCATGAATTATTTCTTAATTTACGGCATTTCGCAAATGTTTTATACACTCTTATTTCCCAACTATAGGGTTTCAGTATGAATTTTTTAAAGTTTATTTGCTTCTTGCTGAGTCAGCCAGGTTATTTATTTTTCATGTACCTGACACTCTCGACCCAAAGAATTCTCTTTTTGTGCATACGATGCATTTAACAATCTGATGAGTATTACATTCCTTCAAATTAAAGAAAATTCAATGCCCGCGTTTAATTCTTTTATATTCTTTGTGGTAACTAATATTCATATAAAGTATCCAGTTCCCAGAATTTGTGAATGATGGAAATTAAATATTTTATTATATCAATTGCATGTAACAGTGAAGGTCAAAAGTGAAGGTTAAATGCGTGCCATTTTGGTCACGTTTACTACTACGTGTGGGTGGCACTCGTACGTTTAGAAATTGTTACTAAAATAAATATTTTATTAAATTAATTTGTTTTTAGCAGAATTGTTTATCGTTTATGTGGAAAACCGGAAGAGTACATTGAAGCCCTAAAGGAGCAACCATTTGATTTGTATGGGGTGAAATGGGGACAATAGAAGCTTAAGGAATCTCAGAAAAAAAATGAAAAAGGTAGACTTCAGAATGTATTCTTAAATAAAATAGCATTTACATTTGGTGGGGGGGGGGGGGTGAGAGAGGCTCGCCGTAGTTCCAGTTTTTTTAGATTTCTTACCCATCCCCTCACCGCGAACAATTAAAATGGCAACTAAATAATGTATCAAATGCGCAATTTATTCAAACAAAATGACACTGTACATGTATTATATATAAATTTCATTTGTATCTGTAAAATATCGTCTGCTACAGAGTGCAGTGAGTATTCAAAACATTTGCCAGTAGATGTCATCATAATAGAAAGCACATTTGGGTCATCAGCGTTAAAAACCATATCGACACAATTTTAAACTTTAGCATTTTTAATTTTAAAAGGTAGAAATGAAAAAAAGTAAAATGTGTGAGAGACTAGTTTTAGATAATGAGATTTTCATTGGCTACCGCTTACCTCATGGTTAAAACGTCAACGCGTACAAAAGGGTAACGCTGGAAAAAAAGGTTCATTTTGTGATTTCAAACTAATGTTCTTTTTATCAAGGATTAGCGTACCCGATGAAGGCAACTATGCCCTTGCTGACTGAAAAATATGATATTTTGTGATATCAGTTTCAAAAAATAAAAAAAGAAAGAAAGAAGACATTCAATCGTATCTTTGTAGTCTTCCAGAATGCCTAAAAATGTTTTGAAAATTCAGATTTTTTATTACAGCAATAAATCTAACAAAGAATCATAATTATTACATAATATTTTAACCAACATCGAAAAATTGCGCAATAAAGTTTTAGAATTTTGATTTTCTAAAGAAGGAGCGCACAGGGGTCGAACTTCCAAAATTTGGAATTTCAGCTTGAGACCTAAACTCCTCTTTCATTTCACAATTTATGCATTTTATTTCTATACGGTATTGTCATAAACCAGATGCAGATGCGCGATGAGGTTTTAGGATTTTGATTTTCTAAAATTGGGGCACACAGGGGTCGAATTTTGAAAATACTGTTTTTGGATGGGAATATGGTTTTATATTTTTTACTGTAGGTAAGTGACCCAACTACTTACAGGGGTTGCGGGGATCACTGTCGATTCGGACAGTACAGATTTCTTTTCTTTTCTTTTTTTTAATTTAATCATTGCTAATAAAATATGATGTTTTTATTCAACAGATAAAAATGCCTTTATTAATTTTGACACTATGATTCTTTTATTGTTTGATAACATGGGGTAGAAATAAAATGGTCAATAAAATTTTTTTTTCAACATTTATTCATGTCAACTGGTCATTTTGAAGAAAGACAACACACACAGTAACAATACAGTTCTATTTCAACTTTTCATCCATGGAAAAAGACAAAAAACACTATACAATAATTCAATATTTATTTTAACTGGACATTCTGAAGGAAGACAAAAATATTCATAGTGAATAATACAATGGCAACCAAAAATAATTTGGTATATTAAAAACCGTTTAAAAGGACAAATATACCTAAGGATCAATCAAAGAACAATAATCCATTGGACAGACAAACCCGGGAAGACAAATGAACAAGCACAACAAATAAACACAAAAAACTAAAAAACAATGAACAAAACGAACTCCTATAAAAACCAGGAGTGAACCCAGGTGCTCCGAAAGGGTAAGCAGTTCCTGCTCCGTATACGGCACCCGTCGTGAAGTTCAACAAAGTCAATCCGGGGGAAGTCACAAATCGGTTGAGGCACATGAAAAGTTACGACAGTGGGAACAGGTCCAACATCATCTTAGATATTGGAACACTGTAATGGTCAATCAATTCGTGATGACGACCGTAAAATTTCCTAAGTGATGACATCAACTTATCCCTGATAAAACCAAATGTCAAAGGGTTTTTTTTTGTTGGAAATAGACTATAGGTCACCTGAGGTCTAATTCCTTTGATCTCTACCTTTACACCATTCCCACTTAGCCAAAATGATTTTCCTATTGAAATTTTAGAATTTTGGCTAAGTGGGAAGACACCAAAATAGGCCAACAACACTAATTATAAGGTATTTAAATTAAAATGTAAAAATAAAAAGATTTGCGTTTTAAAATTTAAATGCTTTTGTTTCATTGAGTTTATCAATAAACAAAACAAACACAAAAATATAATGAAATACAACGACAAATTTAACACAAAACTGCCTTAAGTAACTTTTATTGTTTCTTATGACGAACCATTTAAAAAAATTTCATCAAAATCAGAAAAAATTCCCCTTTTTCGGCCTCTTATATCTTAAAACGATAAGATACAGCGAAAAACGGATCGCAGAGAGATTTTTCCATTTTTATCAAGGAATACTATACACAAAAAATCATAAATATCAGATAAAAATTTTAAAAAGACCCTAAATTAAAAATATAAAAGATGGAAAGTAAAAATACTATTAATATTTCCATCATACATGATATTCGTCAGGGGTTGGTAAATAAGCGTCTGAACTAAAAGATAATTGTGGAACAAATGTTATCTCGATCTCCATATCTATAATACTAAATTTACGAATTAGCCGAATAGGCGGCAAAACGCGTGGTTCAAAATAAACGAAGTATGGTTCAGAATATAAAGGTTATTATCGGAATTGACAATCTGCATTTATAAATTTAAACTGCAGTTTTGTTTATGTGCAAATGGAATTTGTATGCACTTTTCCGGTATGAATTCTCCCAACATATCCCTTAGAAGGTTCTCGAATGCATACTTTTAACACATTGATTTAAATAAACAAGTATGCACATATTTTAAATGTATTTTTGTTTGAAATTACGGAAGATGAATAAAACAAATTAAAAACAATCTCCTTCGAGTGGGATGTTTCCGCTTCATGTATTCAGGATTGTTTTTCTACAATAACGCAATTTCTCCTAACTGTAAAGGTTATGAACTTTGAAGATTATGAAGAAGTAAGGTAAAGTTCAGAGAAATTCCTAACTTAGTTGTTTTTTGGATTGCTCGGATGTTTACCTTGCACAAAGTAATAATACCAACCATTATCTATTTTTACATTATTTGTCATGTGACCTGTCTAAATATATCTCTACTATACAATTCCCTAGATAAAAATATTTTTAACAAATGGTCATCTTTAGCATTAATGACGAAATTTATCTCGGGCATCTTTATATAAACGTGGACAGCACACGCAGCCACACACTAAAAATGCTTTTATCATCTGATTACTGGATATATTTGTGAAATTAATCCTCGCTTGCCCTGTCCATGACGACAATGAAACAATTGGAACAATTATTTTCCAAAAATATGCTCTACCTTACTCACGGCATCTTTTGAAAAATTCATCAGTCTCTAAGGAAATGTTTACATCTACAATTTCATTTTCATATTTATTCTGAAGGAAAAAGGTAATGCATTATGAAATGTGTATTTAATGAAAGCTTTTCATCAAGTTCCAGTTCAGAATTAATTGTAACAATAAAAATGTTGACAATTTATGTGGTTGTGTTTTCGTCATAGATTTTGACTTTGAGGGAACCTTAAGGTTCATTTTGGTAATTCTACTTGGCACACAGTCTACTTCATCAGTGGACACATCTTCGGTAGTAACGAACAGCCATATGACAATTGGGTCACGTTGTCCTAAATTTCACGCTTCATTGACTTTGGTTAAAATTTGCATTAACATCCATTGCTGGAATACAACAGTATATATCATGTATTGTCTTTTGCTTATAGTTACACCGTTCATTTTACATACGAATTTGATAAATCTTGATACATCTGCCTATCTTTAGTAGAATCAAGAACTGAGGACACCTTAATGGAAAATGATGATCTTGGAAAGATAGCCATATATAATTCTCCTGACCATTACGTGCCTTCTAGGGGAACAAAAATTTACAAGTGTCTTTATGTAAGTAAAAAAAAAATTCAGAGGTTTCTTTATAATACTACTGCTTTCTGATGTATATAGTGATTTTTTTTTT
Organism: Mytilisepta virgata; assembly: GCA_028015205.1. Classification (NCBI taxonomy): domain Eukaryota; kingdom Metazoa; phylum Mollusca; class Bivalvia; order Mytilida; family Mytilidae; genus Mytilisepta; species Mytilisepta virgata. Next base: position 8,916,159 of record CM051508.1, on the reverse strand, counting down.
TTTTGGGGGGGGGGGGTTAGTTCTTTTGTTACCACAAATGCTCCTGAACTGCTTGACAGAATTGTGTGTTTTTGTTTTATTTGTTTTTTTTTATCAAAATAATTTTTGGGGTTTCATTTACTATTTATTTTTTTTCCATTCGTTTTTGTTAAAAAATAATTGAAGCTATCTCACAATCCTCACCATAAAATGCTATCTTTTTTTATCACAATCATTTTCGTAGTTTTCTTCAGCATGTGCATTCAATGGTACACATAATATATATATATATATCCTGTTCTCCTCCTAAACCCCTCATCAGAATTTGATGAAATTTCCTCAGAATCTTTACCATATAATGCCAAAGTGCACTTCTTATTTTGTTAATGATCACAATTATTTTTTGGTTTCCCTTATCAAAGCATAGACTTTGCTAGGGGCAGGATATCATTTTGTGAGCTGTGCTGACAGAACCTCTTAATTTATCTAGTGGTACAGTACTTTTCTAAGTATTCTATGAATATCTTATATTAAATTCTCTGATCCAAGTGGTACAAACAATTTTACGAGATTTAAGATTTATGAGGGCTAAACATGACAAAAAGGGAAGCTCATATGTTTAAATGTATAATATAGAATCTTAATTTTAATAATGTTTTTCAGAAAATTTATGATGGCCCTGATGCTAATATCCCACAAGGATACATGAGATTGGTGGAAGGACACCAAGTTTTGGTACCTGTTCCTTGGATGAATGACATCCAAGGAGCACACAAGGGGAAAACAAAAACCTGTGCCATTAAGTTGATGTTTAATGGCTTTTTTCAGCCAAAAGAAGTCCAGAGAAAAACTGGCACTGACTTGGCAGATACCCATATTGGGAAAGCCTTGAAAGGTTTGTTTTTTTATTAATCTTATTACTATTTTCAACTAATTTTCCGTTGTTGCTCTTATCCATACAATCTTACAGTAATAGCTGTTTATACATGCTGCCACTCAATTTAATCTTTCTTGCCTTGTTCAAAATTTAAACATCTTCATTGCCTACAGTACATTTTATGCACCATAATTCAACTAAATCATACTAATAAGAAAATATGCATTTAGTAAAAAAGACTTACCTTTTTCGTTTCTGGTGTTGGTTTGTAGGTACTATCACTCAGCTGTTAAGACACTTCAAAATTTCACTCCACAGTAGCTGAAGTTTTGTAAATTCCATTTCTAATGGCAGCAATACATGTTAGCTATAGTAAGACTTGACGTTACAAATAGTCCTAATGCAATGTATGCAATCATGAAGTTGTGTACTTTTTGAAAGGTTTACTGGTTGTTTTTAAATACAAGATATCTTTTTCAATTTAGGAAACCTTACAACTTTACCTAAAGTGTTTTACTGCAATGAACCAAGATTTATTCATATATTTAAATGCAGTGGTGACATTATTTTGTAATCTGTGAAGGTTTTTTTAACAGCGAAATTTGAAGAAGAGTTTTATGTTATAAATTTTCTTTTTTTTCAGCTTTTGCTATGAAGACTTGGGGACTGGACAGCAAAACAGTAATTGCAGCATTCAATTCCAAAATTGGAACAATGAACAGAGCACACAAAAAAATGTCATCCTAAATTTCTTAAAAACAAAAAAATTCATTGAAACATATATATGTGATAAGGCAGCCTATCTGCAAACAAACGTTTTTATTCAATATGTTAAAAACAAAAGTTGCCATAACAATTGGAGATTCATAACTTCAAGTTATCTACATTTATGTAAATGTGGTAACCTCAATGGTGTAACCTTTTCAATAGATAACAGTATATTGGATAATTGTGTAAATATTAAATGTACTTGATTTTAAATTGTTTAATAACAGAAGAAATATGTAAATGACTCATTTTTTCAAAAATTTTTGTCTTGTGACAGAAGTAAATCCAAGAAATAGCTATCATAAATATTTAGCTGGTGGAAATCATCTGTATCTCAATGGATTTCTACAATATTCAAATCTTATTTAAAAAAGCATCCTCGTTTGCAATTTAGGGGTTATTCAACATAGGACTGTACCATAAATATTAACCAGTGTGCTGATATAATGATTGTATTGTACTCATGAGTAATCTTTTTTCGCACAAGTGCTTATTCATCTATTTTTACTTGGCTGTGTGTTGAGGGGGAGGTTAAAAGTTGCACACCATGCCCATTTACTAATTATTTATTATGCTTTGTCATACAGTGCTGAAGTAGTCCATTTATTTAGTTTTGATTTACTTAATCAATATCTGTATGTTTAATGTAACCTAAATAAATATCTTGCAAGCAGAGCAAATAATTAGGGGATATAAAATATGAGGTCAATGTAAGAAAATTAAAAGTTTTTATATCTTTCTTTCAGTGATCCAATATTGTTTGTATACTGCAGCTAAATCATTAATTTATTAGTCATTTAAACAGTAACACACTTATTTTCATCCCTAAATCAGTAAATGAACCCCTGATTTTGAAGAAAAGTTACGCCACAATTGTACAAAATGTCACTGTTACTATATTTAGGAAATAAAGATTTTGATTTTGAAAAAAAGTTAAATAACATGAAATTAGCATTCTACAAAATGTCACTGTTACTATATTTAGGAAATAAAGACAACAAGAAAGTTTTCTAGCTGCAGTATAAAAGATTAATAAGATATTGAAACCGTATGTAAATAAAATTGTGTCATATTAATATTTGATCAATAAAATTGTTTTATTGTCCTTGTAAGTTGTGTATATATATTATATATGTTTGCAGTTTTGTTGGAAAAATTGTTTGTAGGAGTGAATCCCATGTTGAAAGAGTTGCGTTCGCGGCAGACCTGCAGTTAACTAATTTACATAGATTTACCTACATTCTTATAAGGAAAATCTTGTGTTTGCAGCAGACTTGCCGCAAACTTAATTTGCATGGTAAAATGTTCGCGGCTGGTTTGCAGCACATATGCAGCAAACATGCCGCACATGTTTGCAGTAAGGTGTTTGCGGCAGGTTTGCAGCAAATATGCTGCAGATGTTTGCGGTAGGTCTGCAGCAATGTTCGCCGCAAGTTTGCAGGAAACATTCCAAATATGGCACATGTGTTGTTTGCAGCATACCAGCAGCAAACATAATTTGCATGGTAAAATGTTTGCCGCAGGCCTCCAGCATATTTGCAGCAAGTATGCCGCAACCTCTTTATTTTTATGGAAAATGTTTGCAGCAAGCTAGCAGCAAATACGCTGCAAGCTTGCTGCAAATGGTTGCAAGAAGCTCTTTTTTTCAGTAAGGGAGTTGAATAGATCCGGACAAGTCGGGAATATTGATCGAAATTTAATTCTGAGGTATCATTTTTCCATATAAGCTGTGATCGATCGATTAAGTTCGGTGATATTTGTAATCGGTCCGTCTGTTCTTCCGTTAGATAATCTTGTCTCCAGAAATCCTCGTTCATTTTTAACTTCATGCATTTAATTTCTATACAGTATTGTCACAAACTGTATATAGATGCGCAATTTTGATTTTCAAAAATAGGGGCCCACAGGGGTCGAATTTTGAAAATTGGAAATTTAAACCTGTGACCTAAACTCCTCATTTATTTCTCATTTCATGCATTTAATTTCTATGCAGTATTATCACAAACTGTATGTAGATGCGCAATAAGGTTTTCGAATTTTGATTTTTAAAAATTGGGGTCCACATGGGTCGAATTTCAAAAAATTGGAAGTTTAAGCTTCTGACCTAAACTCCTCATACAATTGTCGTTTTATGCTTTAATTTCTATACAGTATTGTCACATATGTTGTATGTAGATGCGCAATAAGGTTTTGGAATTTTGATTTTTAAAAACTGGGGCCCATAGGGGTCGAATTTCGAAAACTGGAAATTAAAACTAAACTGCTTATTAATTTTTCATTTTATGCTATTAATTTGTATACATATACTGTATGTAGATGCGCAATAGGTTTTAGAACTTGAGGCCCACAGGGATTGTATTTCGGAAATAGTAAATTTAAGCTTGTGTCTTAAACTCCTCTTTCATTTTTCATTTAGATTTAACAGATTTATTTGTATATACATAATATTGTTCTTTATTTTCTGTAGATATGCAAAAAGGTTTTTAATTTTGAAAATCTATTAAGGGATCAAATTTTGGGACCGAAAATGGTGAAATTGCTAATTTTGCTTTGTCTCTATAAATACTCATTCATTTTTTGTTTCAGTGGTTTCATTTGTGTATAATAGTGTTCTTCACTATGTGTAAATGTACAATACGGTTTTCAATTTTGAAATTTGATTCAGAGTTCCAATTTTCTGACTGAAATTGTTAAATTGCTAATTTTTCACTGTTAATTGTTTTTTGACTTGTGCAGCGCGGGTATTGACATCGTTTCTAATGGCACCAATTTCTAGTTCGTATTACTTTTAGTTGGATTTGTAACAAACGTTCTAAGGTACATTGTACGTCTTGTTACTTGCGGAAAAAGAATACAGATAGTATATATATATAGCATGAAAACCCGATTTCAACCCTTCCACCCAAACTAAACATCTTCATTCTAATACATGTAATATTTATAAGATGCACACGTGACAGGTATATACTTGGAATATGCATTTTATTGTAAAATTTTCTCAAAATAATGTTATCTGATAATATATCTGTACTCATTTTATGAATCACTCAGCTGATTATTGATACGATTGTGAGAGCTAGGATTACAAAGTAACTTGAAGTTGCGTTATACAGGTAAAGCAAATTTTCAGTTACCTTTTTTGCATTTTCGAAAGCTGTATTTTAAGAACAATATTATTTCAAGGTTACTGATATACTTGTCTCCTCTATCACAAATAAATAAACAAACAAATAAATAAAAGAACGCGTTTACACTTATACGTATAATAAATAAATCATATTATTCATTATTCACATTGAACGTTTTCGAGAAAAAAAATTGTTTGTTTATTTAGTTGCCACTTTAAATGCACCGTGTATGCATATTTCAACAAATCATACTGCGTTAACAGTGCTCGAGTCCAAAAATGTATAGACCATACACAAAATATAATGCTACTAGCCAGACCTGTCTTTGTGCTAATGTTTCTCTGAATCTACATTTCCCATCCATTGCATCCAAACTTATAAGAGCCATTAATAATGCCTAGGAAACGACATCACAGAATATTATATCATGTATTTGTGAAAACTAAGGAGTAACTCCCTCGTGCATAGCTCCGTCCTTGGATGGTTTTGGCTTCACTCCATTTGGTCATTTTGGTATTTGTTAATTTGCTCTTCAACCTTTTGGAATTTTTTTTTTTTTTTTTTTTGGTTTTTTTGGTTTTCAACATTTTTGGTCTTGAGCACAACTGATGAGTCGTAAATCGACAAAATATGGACATTTTGTGCATCAAAATTGGTATCAAAGATATAAATATATATAAATTATTACCACTGACTCAATTTCTCGATCTGCTTGTTCAGTCCAAGTCCACTATAGAGCGGTACCAGTTCACCTTGCCATGTATTTCGAGACTGGCGTGAAACAAACTGCTATGTTGAAACTCAATGAAATTTCTCCATGGTGCACTTCTCTGTCCACGGCCGGATAACTCGAATAATTCAAGCCGTTTCCGTATCCGATTCTCTCCTTCGGTACGGTTAGTCTCCATTCAGTTTCAGAGAAAATGCACCCCCAGAATTTTATTAATTATTAGAGTTGGTAAAGTTTGACTACATGATAGATAAATAATAAATGTCTTAACCTCCAAATTGTAATATTGACTGAAGAGGATAGATTTTAGTTCAAAAAATTACGAAAACATTACCTGATTTTGCTTCTGAGAAGTAATGGGAAGTAATAAACTGGGACTTGTGAATTGACATGTGGTGTGTAAAACTTTGACAGTGATGTATGTTGTATCGCCATGACTTATAGTCTTGTGTTGCGTTAATAAAGTTATTATAAAGATAATCAGCACCTGCACTGGTAAGTTAAATTGCCGGAAAAGTAAACTTTTTTTCCAAATATGTAGTGGAATTTTATGCAAAATCGAAAAATTAAATCTCAGTTTGATTGAAACGCTGCATCAGACCTCAATTTTAAGCCGAAGTGGAGTGAAATTTAACATTTTAAAGCTTTTTTTAGGAAAAATTTTGAAATGTTGCTATGCCAACTAGGTTTCCATGGATATTTTTTATTTATTTTATCATGATTGAAACAATGCTAACATAATGGCCTTTCAGAATATATATATATATATATATATATATATATATATATATATATATATATATATATATATATATATATATATATATATATATATATATATATATATATATATATATATGTATATGGATATTATTTACTCTGAATATGGCACAAGACCATGACATTTGTTAGCTCACTTCACATAGAAAATGGTACTATTAATTTATGGAGTCTAACCTACACGGAGTGATCGAAGTGAGCGAATATAAGGTTTGAGACCACAATTAATTCATAGTGCATTTTCATATTAAAATAAAATTGAATTAAAAAAATCGCACCTGCGCAATCTTGAAAATCTTTCTCATGTAGAAAGTATTCTTACTTCCTGTCATAATATCAAAATTTAAAAAAAAAATCATCAGTGCTAACTCAAAATATTAGAAAAAAATATCTCCTAGGGTAGCAGAATTCTTGAAGACAGCGGACGACACCATAAGTATTGACCTTTCCATCAGACCAAATCACCACTTAGACTACGTCTGACAGCTCATTCAAACTTTTTAAAACATATCAACTTTGAACATTCTACTATAAATCTAGAACAAAAACCATTTAACATTGCTTTAATAAGGAGTAGAAAATAAAAATGGAAGAAATACAGTAAATTTATATAAGGGATTAGTGTGCGCTAATTGCGGTCTTTGGCCGTAATGACTGGATTATTCGGGTTAGCGGTCGGATGGCTTTTACCTTGTCGGCCATTTCGGCATATGAATCTGCTCTGTCAGGTACTCAGCCGAGATATTCACAGTTAATTATTTAAAATTCTATGTTTAATGTTGATCATATAGTTGATGTTTGTTGTTTTATATTGTATTTGATTGATAATCGTATGTTGGATTCTATGGTCAATAAATAATTGAATTGAATTGTTTTTGGTTTATTGTGTTCCCTTTTAAGGTATCTGGAACATAAATGACCACGTGATGATTCTTCCTAATGTCCCGGATGCTCCATACAACCTAATAGTATTGACCCCGGTAATCATCGGCAAACTTCGGAAACGCAATATACTTTTTTTCCGTGTACGCTGCATACAAAGAACAAAGTGTGTTTCAACTTGAGAAAGATATTTATACTGAGATATTTGTGCAGTCAAAATGCGTTGACAGTATATTTACACGTGATATACGGTCACTGACAGTATATATAACATTTAGGCCACACCTAATTGACCTGATTGACGGAACTGAAATAAACAAACCTTTAGAACAAAATTTCAATACTTATAAGATCTTTACGTATTATTTATGGATGAAGAAATCATATTTGCAGCCAAATTTCCGTTATTCTTAATAATATTATCCTGCTAAATCAACTGGGGCCTCTTGTGGGTAACAAACGTTTTAAATATTTTCGAAATGGGTAGTAATGTCAACTAGTGTCACCAAAGATTGCAGTATCAAGACAATAACAGTGCACTGACTTGACATACAATTTTACCGTTAATAAGGTAAACAATTTAGATTGGTGTGTCTTTTTCACCTTCAATATTATATTTTTATTTATGACATAAATTGTTAAATGCCTTTATAAGTAACTTAAGATAACTTATGATAAAGTTATTGACAATGTTTATTTTCTCTCATAGGCTATCTAAAATTTTATCTTATTGAAGTAATTGCTAAATGTTATCTGAAATGCATTTTAAAATAGATGGATGTACACGATAATATGTCAGGTCAGTGTTACCAGCAACATCACATTCACATTTTTTTTCTTTTTTCCTTTTGTGAACTAGGGGGACAGGGATTTGGCCAAACACTCTCCGTTTACGCATTTAGCGTTTTCTTGAGGACAATTAAACAAAATTTGTAGATTTTATGTGCTCAGTCATAGTGGCCAAGGCTAGGATCAAATTTGAAATAAAAAGGCAGGACCAGGATATTGGCAAAATAAAAAACAGGATCAATTTAGGTGTGAAAAAAAATACAGGACATGTATCAATCAGGACATTTTTGGTTATAAATGAAAATAAAATTTTAGGCTGCAATAGCCGCCAAAAAATAATCCAGGACCAAAATTTCGACGAAAAAAATAGGCAGATTCAAAGATTTGATCCTATCCCTCCTAAAAATCAAATGGTTGCTCCCTTAGGTAGATTCCCCATGTGTATCAAAACATATTGTAAAATGGTAAAATATTTGTATAAAGTATTGCATTCTGAAAACTTTATTTTGAAATATTGTTATGAAGATATGTATGAAAAATCTATGAAAAAAGTCAAATGATATATCAAACTTGGCATATACAATCAGATAGATACTGTATGATTATGGTTTTCATGTGGATGATATCAGATATTGATAACATTGATTCATTTATTTGTGAATTTAGAGAAATAGTAAAACATAGTTTTATTACAGAGATGAACATCTTTTTTGAAAAATCTCCAGTGTAGCTATACTTGAGTGTGATAAATATAAAGAAATACGACAAAAGAACAATTTAACCAATATTATTAGAAAAGATCGTCTTCATTCAAATTGGCTGATGAGAGGTAACTCCTTGAAATGCGCCGTATACAGCATATTATAAATTTACTATATCTAATATTAGTAACTTTGGATTGTTATTTTGAAACTTCTGGGACGATGCCTCTGCATGGTGGACCCTAGGTTCCCGAGGGTATTCGCCAACCCAGTCGTCAGACTTGTCTGACATGATTATTCATTGATTTGTTATAGAAATTACCAGTATTTAGCAAAATTCAAAAATAATAGAATTACTAAGGGTTCATTCCTTGTATTGCACATGGTAGATCTCCTTAGCTGAAATTTGGCATCCAATTTTGGTATTTTTGGTTATGAGTACTTCTTGTTTTAAAATAAGTTTGGTTTTTGGTCTTCCAAATGTTTCGGTTTTAATGCTGCTGATGAGAGGTAACTCCTTTAAATGCGTCGTATACAACATAGTATAAATTTACTATATCTAATATTAGTATCTTTGGATTGTTATTTTATTTATCGGTTAAAAAAATTAAAAAATTAAACAAATTTGTAAAATATTTATTTTTAGCAGACAAAAAACCGTGAAAATTGGTTTTTATTGTCGGTTAAGTTTCAGTGTTTGATATTGTTATTATATCATACTCTCCAATATGTTTTGTATCTTTATCATATATTTAGTAGTAAATACAGTAGTTTTGAATATTTGATAAATAGCCTGCTGTTTTATCCGTATCGCTCAACTGTGATGCTCACCCTTTATCACACCCCTTTATCGCATGTCTACCCTTTATCACATAGCTTTTGTCCGTCCGTCCGTCCGTCCGTCGTGCCGTCCGTCCGTCCGTCCGACCTTTGTATCCGCAACTCCTCCTAAACTACTGAATGGAATTTGATAAAACTTTCAGAGAATCTTCTCCCATGATGGCATTGTGCACCTCCTATTTTAGAATTTGATCAGACCAATTTTTGGGGTTTCCAATAGAAAAACATGGTCTTTGACTTTCAATGTGATAGGGGGTACCATGATGCCATCCGCAACTCCTCCTAAACCGCTGAATGGAATTTGATGGAACTTTCAGAGGATCTTTATTACATGATGCCATAGTGCACCTCCTATTTTAGATTTTGATCTGATGAATATTTGGGGTTACCCATACCAAAACATGGACTTTGACATTCATTGTGATAGGGGTACCATGATGCCATCCGCAACTCCTCCTAAACCACTGAATGGAATTTGATGAATCTTTCAGAGGATCTTTATTACATGATGCCATAGTGCACCTCCTATTTTAGATTTTGATCTGATGAATATTTGGGGTTACCCATACCAAAACATGGACTTTGACATTCATTGTGATAGGGGTACCATGATGCCATCCGCAACTCCTCCTAAACCACTGAATGGAATTTGATGAAACTTTCAGAGGATCTTTATTACATGATGCCATAGTGCACCTCCTGTTTTAGATTTTGATCTGATGAATATTTGGGGTTACCCATACCAAAACATGGACTTTGACATTCATTGTGATAGGGGTACCATGATGCCATCCGCAACTCCTCCTAACCACTGAATGGAATTTGATGAAACTTTCAGAGGATCTTTATTACATGATGCTGTAGTGCACCTTTTATTTTAGATTTTGATCTGACCAACATTTGGGGTTTTCCATACCAACACATGGACTTTGCCATTCATTGTGATAGGGGGTACCAGTATGCCATCCGCAACTCCTTCTAAACCACTAAAGGGAATTCCATGAGACTTTCAGAGAATCTTTATCACATGATGCCATACTGCACCTCCTATTTTAGATTTTGATCTGACCGACTTTTTATGTTTTCCACAGCAAAACATTGACTTTGCCATTCCTTGTGATAGGGGGTGCGGGGTATCAATTAGTGAGCTTTGCTCACAGTATTTCTAGTTTTCATTTTTTTTTCAATTTTACTTTTTTGTATTTTTTTTTTTTTTTGTTATTTGTTTTTTTTTGGAGGGGGGCGAAATTTTTTTTTGGGGGGGTAAATTTAAAAAAAAACAAATGTTCAAATTTTTTCCCGATTATTTGACTTTTTTTCAACCCCCCCTATTTTTTTTTAAAATATTTTCCCCAATCAATTTCATTTGTAGCAGTAGACTTTAATTTGGAAAATTTGAAGTCCTCTGTTTAAATATATGATAAAGTGTATAATACATGTTAAAATCTGTATCACATGCTGTATCAACCTCAAGGCCCTCTGGCTGATATTGGTTTCTCGGGTTGATACAGCATGTGATACAGATTTTACCATGTATTATTCTCTATATATTACACGTGTATTTATATGTATATTGTATAAATCACTGGTGTTTTCGTATATATATATATATATATATATATATATATATATATATAAGCTGTATTGCTTTTGATAAAAGTATTCCTCTCTGGATTGAACCAATAAATTTTATTATTACAATAGTTTTGCGACTGGAGCTGTTTAAGGGCCAAGGTCGCAAAATAAAGTTATAACGAAATTTAAATTTGAAATCTGTCAAAGCAAACATTAACTACGAGAGAAATAGCTAATTTTAAAAACTGTTTCCTTTAAATCAAAAGAAAATCACGGTCACAGAAAATTACTATTATATTTTTAATTTGATTTTTAGTAGAGATAAAAAAAGAAATTTATATTTTTTATGCGGATTTATTGTTGTCGCGGGCCTTTTGGTTCACGCTATTTTCGACCAAAAAGAAATATAATTTAGGGTCGTCTATTACGGTCCGGATACCTTAACATAACAATCAAAAGTAGAATGTACAAAAAAGTCAAACAAATTAATAAACAAAACCCCGCAGTTCTACACGCAAGCTTTCTCTAAATTCTCTCAGCATATAGGTTATCTTTAAAAATAGACTTCACTGAGAAACTGAAAATTGATCGTACCGTGATTTCATCTGGTACGTATAAACACTGCATAGACCGGGCTAAGTGCTCTTAGTCCTGAAAAAAAAATATCAGTCCATAAAGGTAGTAATATTTATTATCTAGTTTCACAGTTTTACAGAAAATAAATTTGATATGCCATGGAACAGGTGGAATTTATATTTATATCTATATCACCCTGTTAAGCCGCTCGACACAATTATATGAATCTTTTAGGCTCGTCCGCTGCGCTTACTCGCCAAAAAGCTTCATATATTGTGGCTGTTACTGTTACTTCCGGTTTCATTGCCTCCAAAAACGATCATTTTGAAATAAATTGCACTCTATACACTTGAAATCAGCACGATTTTGTTATTTCTATATGATCATATTTCTTTATTTCCAGGGGCGACAATTCATCACGTTAAAAAATAACAGTAAAATTTTACTGTAACAGTATCCCCGGAGAAATAAATTGTAAAATGTTTTGAAAACTAAATAGTAACTTTGCATAACTACCGCTTTAGTTTTGTTTACCTTATCCTTTTAGACGGTTAATTAGGCATTCGAATACATGTATTCTCTTTCTCATTTCATTCCGAGTTTAAACTTTTTCAGTCTTAACCTCGTCTGATGAGTGGACATCCGACAAAATACACAATTAAATATCCATATTTGTGCACCAAAATTGATAAAAAATTTTTTTTTATAAAGAATGGAATCGTGATTTAAGAAACTTAAAAAATAAATTATTTTTGTAACATCCAAATGAGATTTTAAAATGTTCATATCAAAATGTAGACTATAATCGAGAGAAGAAAAAAAATAAAAAGTAAAAGTACGTGAAAATGTAAAATATCATATCATTTAATATATCTGGGATCTAACTGTTATAATGTTATGCAGCTATGAATAGGGAACAATGTTTTAAAAGAAAATTGATTTATTATGTTTGACTGTCAAGGGAAGAAGAACGAGGAGTACCTAACATATTCATCAATCTCTAACCAGATTTATCGGGCCCTGGCGCTCCCGACACGTAATGTGCAAGAGATTGTATAATCGTAACACATCGTTGACTAAATTCTACATGTTCTATTAAGCTGTTAAATCAAACCAAATTAAGGTCATACGGCATTTCTGAAATTCAACATTACACTGAATTATAAAGCATAAATTATACTACGCAATTTAAACCTTCGTGTCACGTGGCTGCAATATTATTAATACAAGGCCATGCTCACTAGTTACAACATATTAATTTTAAGAATGCACATTTATAACACAGGAATATAATTTGGGATTTTAAAAGCGGAGATCAGTGAGGGGATAGCTTACGGACGAACTGGTAAGACGCACCAAAACTTACAGGTTTTTAAACAGACGAAAATTCGGTTATTTAATTTCAAAATAATAGTAAACTGGAAAGCCTCTTTTATACCATAGGATTTACATGTACCTAAGTTCTCTATATTTCAGTTCTGTTTTGCTAGCAGGTAAAACATACGAAGTTTAACTGAAAAATTAAAATTACATACGAGCATCATTTAGTTAGATTTTATTGTAATTCTTTTGATATCAGAATTTAAAATTTTGAATATGTCTGTAAATAGAAAGCATTACTTTAGCCGACTTAAACTGGATTCAGCTTAAGTCAGCAGGGAAAATAGCTTTCAACAACGATAAATTGCCATACATGACCCACAAGAATCACCAATATTGGGTGTTGAATTGCTCAAAATATTCAGATAGTCATCTCAACAAAAACTTTTCAAATTTGTGGCTATGAGTAATATCTTTTGATGTATGCATTCCTCCTTATAGCTCAAACATCTCTGTTAAGTACTTATGTGGTTTTCTGCAGTTTATTATGTGAAAAGCGGGTAAAAAGATGACATAAAAAACGCGGATTATTGTTCATTGAATTTAAGAGACCTTCTAAATATAATGTATCTCTCTCGGAATTAAAATATTTGCTTTAGATATTGAAAGATGAATATAATTTGCTAAAATGTCGATAGCAGCTCGAAATTCTGTTGCAGAAATTCTGACTTTTGTGAAAACTAGGCAGTATCTCTGTCCTTAGATGGTTTTAGCTTTATATATTTTTTTTTAATTTGCTCTTAAACAATTTGTATTATTATTTTAGTTTCCAACATTTAAAGCATTGAGCACAACTGACGAATCGTAAATCTATGAAATTGCACATCTTGTGCAGCAAAATTGATAACATTGAATTAATAAGATTATGCTATATTTAATTTCAAGTAGTAATGACAGCTATAATTCTCTAATAATAAAGTCGCTTTATCATATAATTAGAACTTGATATACATGTATGATGGTTTTTGCATATGTGTAACGACCGGAAGTGAAGAACCCATATTTGCACACCCCAGGCTTATAACCGATCATTCAAGTGCTATTCGAATAAACCCGGGCTGATATGGCCATATCAGTCCGGGTGTGTCACGTGTCAAGCTGTTTCGGAATAAATACTTATTGCAATATATGATAAACAGATTAATACATGACCAAATCCATATCGGACCGAGTATCATACCTCGACCCATATCGGACTTTGGGATGATCCCCGGTCCGATATGGATTAGGTCATGTATTAATCTATAATTATCTTCATCTCGAATTAACGGTTATAAGTCTTTATTAAAACGGTATCGTGGTTTTCTATAGTCTGAGATTCCTCTGTCGTTAGGGACCAACCATTTAATTTTTAGAGGGGGGGGGGGGGAGGCTAGGATAAATTTTTCGACTCTGCCAATTTTTTTAGTCCAAGTTCTGGTTCTTGTTTTTTTTTTCCTTTGGCCGCTATTGCGGCTTAAATTCTTATTTTCATTTCAATCAAAATATTTCCTGATTGACACAAGTCCTGCATTTTTTTTCACACCTAACGTGACCCTGGTCCTGCCTTTTTATTTCAAATTTGATCCTACCCCCCCCCCCCCCCTCCCATGGAAATCAAATGTTTGCTCCCTTAAACTGCCTGTTTTATAATTGGCGTTGGCCGTGACGAATCTCGTACTGTATTCTGTACAGTTTGAAGCTCATGTTTAACTTATCCAAATTTGAACCAAACTTTCCAGGACTGTTTTATTCTACAGATCACTATGTTTTATTATTTTTGAGTAGATGATGAATATCATTTCTTTTTAAAATGTTAAATAAACACAATGTTAAGAGAAGATTTATTTCAGAATTGTAAACAACATTATGAAGATTATGAAAAACTGAATGATAACAAAAAAATTAATATTCTTTTAACAGACAAAGATCTGATGCTCTATGTTGGTCAATTTATTAAAAAGTCTTGGTTACTGGGGAAAGCGGACTAAGAAGCTGTATAAGATGATTATGTCTGTTTTAGTTCGTCTGTTTATCATGTTTATCATGGGTTTTTTTTATGTTTAAAAGCCTTCAATCCATATTGGGTATAACTGTGCTTTCATTAATACACATTATTATTTTCGACTTTCAAAGTTTTAGTCGCGAGCTTATACAGTGAACTTTAATCCCGAAATATGCATTGTACAGAAGAAATCTGTACATATAAAGACAAAGTATGTGCATATATAGACAAGTATGTGCATGTATAGACAAGTATGTGCATATATAGACAAGTATGTGCATGTATAGACAAGTATGTGCATATATAGACAAGTATGTGCATATATAGATAAAGTATTTGAATATATAGATAGACAAGTATGTGGATGTATAGACAAGTATGTGCATATATAGATAAAGTATGTGCATATATAGACAAGTATGTGCATAGAAATAAGTACATATAAGGCAGCTATGGCGTTCCATAAATCTGTGTATTTTACCACTGTAGGTGGGCTTTAACTTCCTGAGGTTATCACCCCTTAGCAGTAATTGCTTTGGTAATAAACCGATTTTAGATACATGTGTTGAAAATACCTGTTGAAAAATTTTAAAATTCCGTTGTAAGTAGGATTTAAACTCCTTGTCCATGACTGAATTTCATCTACGCTGTTTTGTTCTAGTACTCACTATATATTTATAGATTAATGCTGCCCAAGTACGTGTGTCCGAACGCACCCGGTCTTATATGGCCATTCCAGCCTGGGTACGTCCGAATAGTACTTGAATGATAGTTATTAGCCTGGGATTATCAAATATAGGTTGTTCACTCCCGATCGTTACACATCTGCTTTCCAACAACGCATTGTGAACAACAAATAAGGTATCTGAAGCTTCTTATAGAATAACCCCGGCAAACAAAGGCATCTGTCCTTATTATAAAACATATATGAATACGGATTTTATTTACATTAAAACAATTAGTATGACCTGATTTACAGCTGTTGCCTGATATTTTTATTATAAAGAGGCAGATTAAGATCATACTTCAGTCAAAAATTTTATTCGACTAGTTCATGTATATATATGAATATGGAGATCGAGATAACATTTGTTCCACAATTATCTTTTAGTTCAGACGCTTATTTAATGACGAATATCTTGTATGATGGAAATATTAATAGTATTTTTACTTTCCATCTTTTATGTTTTTAATTTAGGGTCGTTTTAAAAAAAATTTATCTGATATTTATGATTTTTTGTGTATAGTATTCCATGATAAAAATGGAAAAACCTCTCTGCGATCTGTTTTTCGCTGTACCTTATCGTTTTAAGATATAAGAGGCCGAAAAGGTGACTTTTTCTGATTTTGATGAATTTTTTTAAATGGTTCGTCATAAGAAACAATAAAGTTACTCAAGGCATTTTTATGTTAATTTTGTCGTTGCAGAGATAAAAAGGGTTAAATGGGCCAAAATTTGCCATTTTGCAGGACACATAAATTTGTATTTTTCATCCAATTTTAATGAGGATTTTTTCTTTCAGTTCATCTTGATGAGTGTTCCCAGTAGTATGCGAACAAATGTCTTTAATCTTTTACAGTTTTTGAGATAAAAGAGTCTAAAAGGATAAAAAAAAAAGCAACATGCCTTGATATTGTAAATTATTTATATTTTTCGTCCAATTGTAATGGAGATCTTTTCTTTTAATATACCTTGATGAGTGCTTTCATTTGTCAAAATGTTTTCTATCTGTTTTTGTTTAAGTTGGCAATATTTGGGTAAAACATAATTTTTTTATTTTTCATCCGACTTCTTTTAATTAACGATGAGTACTTTCAGTAGCATGTCAACAGATTTGTACTTTCTTTTACAGTTCTTGAGAAACAGGGGGTTAAAGGTGCTTCCCAAAAAATACATGTTGCGGTCGTATCATGCTGCCCTTTTATTTTACTTGTTAGTGTATTCTTTTTCACTGTTTTTTTACCTTTTGTGGTACACTAATTCCTATCATTAGGGTCCATGTCTGCTTACTATGCATGTATATTATTTTTTTCATTTTGTATTTCATTATATTTTTGTGTTTGTTTTGTTTATTGATAAACTCAATGAAACAAAAGCATTTCAATTTTAAAACGCAAATCTTTTTTAATTTAAATACCTTATAATTAGTGTTAATTGGTGTCTTCCCACTCATCCAAAATTCTAAAATTTCAATAGGAAAATCCATTTGGCTAAGTTGGAATGGTGTAAAGGTAGAGATGAAAGGAATTAGACCTCAGATGACCTATAGTCTATTTCCAACAAAACAATTACCCTTTGACAGTTGGTTTTATCAGGGATAAGTTGATGTCATCACTTAGGAAATTTTACGGTCGTCATCACGAATTGATTGACCATTACAGTGTTCCAATATCTAAGATGATGTTGGACCTGTTCCCACTGTCGTAACCTTTCATGTGCCTCCACCGATTTGTGACTTCCCCCGGATTGACTTTGTTGAACTTCACGACGGGTGCCGTATACGGAGCAGGAACTACTTACCCTTCCGGAGCACCTGGGTTCACTCCTGGTTTTTATAGGAGTTCGTGCTGTTCATTGTTTTTTAGATTTCTGTGTTTATTTGTTGTGCTTGTTCATTTGTCTTCCCGGGTTTGTCTGTCCAATGGATTACGTTTCTGTGATTGCTCCTTAGGTATATTTGTCCTTTTAAACGTTTTGTAATATACCAAATTATTTTTGGTTGCCATTGTATTATTCACTATCAATATTTTTGTCTTCCTTCAGAATGCCCAGTTAAAATAAATATTGAATTATTGTATAGTGTTTTTTTGTCTTTTTCCATGGATGACCAGTTGAAATAGAACTGTATTGTTACTGTGTGTGTTGTCTTTCTTCAAAATGACAAGTTGACATGAATAAATGTTGAAAAAAAAATTTTATTGTCCATTTTATTTCTACCTCATGTTATCAAACAATAAAAGGATCATAGTGTCAAAATTAATAAAGACATTTTTATCTATTGAATAAAAATATCATATTTTATTAGCATTGATTAAATTTTAAAAAAAAAGAAAAGAAATCTGTACTGTCCGAATCGACAGTGATCCCCGCAACCCCTGTAAGTAGTTGGGTCACTTACCTATAGTAAAAACTATAAAACTTTATTCCCATCCAAAAATAGTATTTTCAAAATTCGACCCCTGTGTGCCCCAATTTTAGAAAATCAAAATCCTAAAACCTCATTGCGCATCTGCACCTGGTTTATGACAATACCGTGTAGAAATAAAATGCATAAATTGTGAAATGAAAGAGGAGTTTAGGTCTCAAGCTGAAATTCCAAATTTTCGAAGTTCGACCCCTGTTCGCTCCTTCTTTAGAAAATCAAAATTCTAAATCTTTATTGCGCAATTTTTCTATGTTGGTTAATATGTTATGTAATTATTATAATTCCTTGTTAGATTTATTGCTGTAATAAAAAAATCTGAATTTTCAAAACATTTTTAGGCATTGTGGAATACTATTGAGCAATGTAAACATATGATTGAATGTCTTCTTTCTTCACTTTTTTTTTATTTTTGAAACTGATATCACAAAATGTCACATTTTTCAGTCAGCAAGGGCATAGTTGCCTTCATCGGGTACGCTTATCTTTGATAAAAATAGCATTAGTTTGAAATCGCAAAATGAACCTTTTTTTCCAACATTACCATTTTGTACGCGTTGGCGTTTTAACCATGAGATAAGCGGTAGCCAATGAACATCTCATTAGCTAAAACTGGTCCCTCACACATTTTACTTTTTTTCATTTCTACCTTTTAAAATTAAAAATGCTAAAGTTTAAAATTGTGTCGATATTGTTTTTAACGCTGATGACCCAAATGTTCTTTTTACTCATTGAGTATGAAGGGCCAGCCGTGGTGTAAATGACTTCAACTCTATTACCCATATGAATTAGTTTTATTCTTATAGGAAAAAACGCTAATTTTGCTCATTTGAGTTGTCCTATATGTATCTGACATTGGTTTAGCCTTTCCATTTCTCTTGTGATGAATATATTGCATTCTGGCCTTTTAAGAGCATGTTTTGAATACAACTATTTTTACAAGATAACCCTTTGCAAATTATGTGATTCACGATTTACACAAAAAAAATTCATAAAACATTTTTCACAGACTTACAGCGGTAACCGCCATGTCGTTCAAAAATCAAGATGGCGGGGGCCTACGGGGGCCTAGGTAAATGTGTATTTAATTGTGACACAAATATTGTGGTTGTATCGCATGATTTCTTTGTAAAGATAAACAATTTCGTGTTGAAAAGATATTTTTTCTTGTTAAAGTTCACACAATTCGCGTTTGTTGTCGTGTTTAATCTGTACATGTATTGCATTGTGTTTGTTAAATTGTGTGTTTTGCTTTGACCCGTATGGGTATATTTTGCAAATAAATAAATTCACATAAAAGCAACTACAACATGCACTATACGCATGTGCTAAAAGTGGATATGGGATAATGTTTTGAAGTAGATCTCTTGAAAATTTTACAACTAAACCCACTAAACACTGTATGATAATACATTATAGAAATAAAATGTCCATGGTGAAAAATGAAAGACAACTGTGGGCCCCGAGTTTAATTATAAAACCTTATTGCACATCTACATATAGTTTATGGCAATGATTACAGATATGAAATGCATATAAAATCATAAAGTGGAGTTTAGGCGGGGATAATTTAAAAGTCGGAAGCACCCCTTCTATTATCTAAAATGCAATCTTTATGCTACGAGAAAGGTTGTCTTTCTTATTTTGTCTGATAGGCTCCATGTGAAATTGACAGCATGTGCGTATAAATATATACCTCACTTTATCTAAAATAAAACGAAGTAATATATAAATATTTTTAAATGGAAACAAATTAATTCCGATAAATATATCGATTTCCGGAAGGTTAACTGAATGAACTAATTTCTGCACCGGCAATTTTGTAAAACGAAGTAATTTTATCTTAACAAGATATTTTTCGGAAACATACATTTCTTATTTACATGAATTAAGAAAGTCTTAGTAATCAATCTTTCGCTTAAGAAAACCTAAGGTGGAAATCGGTATATACTTTATGTGTCACGTATTCAGAACTCACGTAAGCAACAACGAGTTATCTAATGTTCTGAGAATAGATTTTACGTTTAAACTAGTTTGGTTTTTTGGGATTTTTGCTTATAACTTATTAAAAAATTATAGTAATAATTAACCATTCGAATGAGCATATTATTGTGTAAAAATTGTATTTAAATTTCAATATGCAGATATACTAAGGCATATATGAGAATGGATGGAACATTGAAAAGAAAAGTGTCGATTTTCCGTGGATATCAAGAGAAATGGTTCGTCCTGAAGGAAAACGGATTCTTGGAACAGTACGAGGTAGGTGGTTTAGTTACAAGCCATTTCAGATTCTATAGGGAACTCACACGTCAAGGAAACGGATCCCACGGCCACCCTAAGACATATTTTCAAAATATCACAGTAATAAATTTCCAAATCGTCAAATACGAATTTTATTAGAACTTTTAATGTAACTCTAGGACATGCTTGCATGAGTACAATGTAATTTTTTTTCGCTTTCAAAAGACACAGACAGAACATTATCTGTTTTATTGATTGATTTAATTATTATTACGTCTAGCGAATGATGACTTGATATTGACTTTCCTATATCTGATATAATGTATATCCGGTGCCCTTTTTTGCTCCATTTACGCACTTCCGGTGCCCTTTTTAGACTTCTGATACCATGCCCTTTCTGAGAGCTGGGAGAAACACTCGAACACCTTTTTCTCGAAAAGTCAAACAAAACCTTTGGTCCTGAAAATGATGAAACTGTGAATTTTACTATGGAAAATTCGAAGTCGATATTATAGTTGGGCATGCGTCTTACCCGATACGTACTGGCATTCTTCTTTCAATCACAGGTGTGATAGTTTAGTCTGGCCCGTGAATTTGAATAAGTTCAATATATAAAGATGTCATTATTAGTATAAATTAGTAATTAACCTAATAGGTTTGAATTTACAAATATTTCATGGTAGTGATCAGCTACACAAACTCATACATGTATACGGTAAGGTGCTTGCAATTTTCCGTACATGAACAAATCCGCCGCTATTCACGACTTTATTACCGGTAGAAAACTTATTAAATATGGTTTGTCAACATTAACTAGAGGCTCAGTGGGCTGAGCCTGTATCGCTCACCTGACAAAATACTTCTACAAACTTCCATTAATTCTTTGGTTGAATTTGCTTCAAAAGTTTCAGAGCAGATGAACAAAATATATTTTTCTCATACGGTCCAAAGTTAAAAGTATTTCCCCACTTGGTTCAATTTGCTATTATAGTTTTAGAGATGATCAAAATGTTTTTTCCCATAGGCATGTATGTTAAACTATGTTCCTGCTGTCAGCCATAATGTTTGTCACATTCAAACGAAATGAGCAATGCCTCTAAAGGACCTGTTTTACAGCGGATCGGAAAAATTTCGGCAATCTTAGTAAAGGACCTTCATTACATCATTCCTGTAAAGTTTGGTTAAATTTGCTCAAGTAGTTTCAGAGGAGATAAACTTTAACCTGTTTTCCCATAGGGTCCAATGTTAAACTATGTCCTGCTCTGGAAGCATGTTTTTTGGCGGATCGGAAAAATTTCGGCAATCTTAGTATAGGACCTTCCATACATCACTCCTGTAAAGTTTGGTTAAATTTGCTCAAGTAGTTTCAGAGGAGATAAACTTTAACATGTTTTCCCATAGGGTCCAATGTTAAACTATGTCCTGCTCTGGCAGCCATGTTTTTTGGCGGATCGGAAAAATTTCGGCAATCTTAGTAAAGGACCTTCCATACATCATTCCTGTAAAGTTTGGTTAAATTTGCTCAAGTAGTTTCAGAGGAGATGAACTTTAACATGTTTTCCCATAGGGTCCAATATTAAACTATGTCCTGCTCTGGCAGCCATGTTTTTTGGCGGATCGGAAAAATTTCGGCACTCTTAGTAAACGACCTTCCATACATCATTCCTGTAAAGTTTGGTTAAATTTGCTCAAGTAGTTTCAGAGGAGATGAACTTTAACATGTTTTCCCATAGGGTCCAATGTTAAACTATGTCCTGCTCTGGCAGCCATGTTTTTTGGCGGATCGGAAAAATTTCGGCAATCTTAGTAAAGGACCTTCCATACATCATTCCTGTAAAGTTTGGTTAAATTTGCTCAAGTAGTTTCAGAAGAGATAAACTTTAACATGTTTTCCCATAGGGTCCAATGTTAAACTATGACCTGCTCTGGCAGCCATGTTTTTTGGCGGATCGGAAAAATTTCGGCAATCTTAGTAACGGACCTTCCATACATCACTCCTGTAAAGTTTGGTTAAATTTGCTCAAGTAGTTTCAGAGGAGATGAACTTTAACATGTTTTCCCATAGGGTCCAATGTTAAACTATGTCCTGCTCTGGCAGCCATGTTTTTTGGCGGATCGGAAAAATTTCGGCAATCTTAGTAAAGGACCTTCCATACATCATTCCTGTAAAGTTTTGTTAAATTTGCTCAAATAGTTTCAGAGGAGATAAACTTTAACATGTTTTCCCATAGGGTCCAATGTTAAATTATGACCTGCTCTGGCAGCCATGTTTTTTAGCGGATCGGAAAAATTTCGGCAATCTTAGTAAAGGACCTTCCATACATAACTCCTGTAAAGTTTGGTTAAATTTGCTCAAGTAGTTTCAGAGGAGATAAACTTTTAATATGTTTTCCCATAGGGTCCAATGTTAAACTATGTCTTGCTCTGGCAGCCATGTTTTTTGGCGGATCGGAAAAATTTCGGCAATCTTAGTAAAGGACCTTCCATACATCATTCCTGTAAAGTTTGGTTAAATTTGCTCCATTGGTTTTAGAGGAGATGATCAATATGTGAAAGTTTACGGACGACGGACGACGGACGACGGACGCCAAGTGATGGCAAAAGCTCACATGGCCTTTGGCCAGGTGAGCTAAAAATACATTTGTTATCACAGAAATTGGTTAATATAAAATTTTTGAAATTTACAGTTTTTAGAGAAATATGCAGTGGAAAATGATAAAATTTCCTTCAAAAACAATATGTTTGTCCTTTGTAGAGAAAACCATGCTATGCAGGAGAGAAGCCTACATTCAAACTGAATATTATTGTGAGTACAATGAGATACATTGATCAGTTATCTCTCTTAAACAAGTAAGCAAAGGGGGGATAACTGAAATCGTCTCCCTTGGGTCCTCAGGACTAAAGGGAGGAAATGTTATTATCTCCCCTTGGTAACTTGGTAAAGGGATTAACTGAATATTATTTCTTTGATTGATTGTTAAAAGCAATTCTACGCTGTGCAAGAACAAAAACAACGAATTCAAAAGTACTGTAAAGGAATGGATAAAACACAAACTCCTATGGAAAAAGAACTACCCCAGGTGCTTCGGAAGGGTAGAGTTATATCCCCATTAATTATATTAATCATTTAGTATTATTTATATTTATTTAAAATGGTCAGAATTAAGGCGAGTAATTGAATCAAACGGGCTTAATAGGGCAATCATAATTTAGGGTATATCAACTATTACTGATAAGGGAAATTAAACTTTTTATAATTTACAAACTGAAAACCTCAACAAAATATATAAAAGTCATCTCATTACCATAGCAACGAATACTGAGAGGTTGATACGTCGATGACTATCAATAATATACATTCTGTAAGTTATGCATTTCAGTTGTGCTCATTTTCCAAGATTTCCCGGAAATCAAACGACCTGTTTCAGAATTGGGTTGGACAGTGGGACGTTACAGCGTAAGCTCTGGGAAATTTGACAAAAATGTTTATATTCTACTATAAAAACATTAGTATATGCTTCATTTCTTTAATCAAAATTTTGGAAGTTTTGAAAGAATTCTACTCATTATTACGAATTTGATCAATTAAAACTTCTTGAGGTAGATACCAAATTTCGTTCAACTACTTTTGGTCAAAATGTCCAGTCTTAAGTCGAGGAAAATATTTTTTTATAGATACCAATACAAATGGTTATGGAAGAAAAACATACTAGTGATTTGAAATTCGAAAAACATTGATAAATGTTGATTGCCCTATTCTCCAGAATGGATATGTATAATTTTGTTTTTCATTTAGTTAGCAGATGTAGATAAGAAGAAAGATGGCATTGGTTTTAAAATCACTTCAACTGAAGGGAAAACAATACAACTGAAAGGTGGGTATATAGATTCTACCAATATCCAGGGGCGGGTCCAGGTGAGGGCGTAATGGGCGTACGCCCCCCTCCTTTAAAAAAAAACCTATCATACGTAATCTGCTTATATTGTATTGAATATGGCAATTTATCATATTCATTAATTAAACACATACTCTAAAATATACATGCTCCAAATCAGGAACCGTTACATTAGTGCATTTCACAATTATTTTAGGTTTTTTTAGCAAAAAAAAGGTCCAAAAATTTTTTATTATACGCCCCCCCTTTCAAATATCCTGGACACGCCCCTGATATCGATGCACACGATATGCACATATCGCCAACTTACAACTCATCAAATGTGCTCAAAGCATAAAATGTTAAACACCAAAACAATAGTCCAAAATGTTGAAGATCAAAATGCCAAAAATGAACAAAGGTAAGCCATAAACGACATACATGTATGCACGTGGGAGATACTCCATCTTTTTCACAAAACTTCATTTTTGTAACAATTTCGAGCTCCTATTGAAATGATAGAATAGAATAACTTTATTTGACCAATTATGGGTCATCTCTGGCATGAATACATAAAAGAACAATATAAATCATTACGTAAATGAATGAAAACAATATTTACTTAAGGATGCTCGCTGGTCATGTTTTGGTCTTTTTTCAGATTTTCGAAATCCTCGGGTTTTATCCATTTCTTAAACATGAAATGTTTTGCCCATGAACACCCACTTTGCTTTTATAATTCAATCATATATACCTTAAAATGGTATTTGACAAAATTTTATGAAATACTTTTTACTTTTTTCATACATCTGTGAGAGACTGAACATGTGGAAAATATTAATGAATTCAAAAAATATTAAAATCCAACTGAACTCTATGAAAAAATTATGTGCTTACAATAAGCAGTTTTTGAGTAATCAAATTATATAACCAATCTGGTCATTTACATCAGCCAAAATGTTGAGAAAATGGGTGAGAGGTACAAAGAAATGATTTTACCAAAAATGTGTACATCCGATATCAATTTTTTCTTTTAAAAATTCTTTAAATGTATTTTTTCAATCATTTATAACAAAGAAGTTGAAATTATATACTATTTGGTTTAAAAAATTGAGAAAAACCCCAAATTTCCTAAATTGACTGCATGGTCATTTTGACACGAAAAAACAACAAAATTTTATAAAACTTTCTTGTATTAACACCTACCTATAGTTTTTTAGCCATGTGAGCTTTTGCCATCACTTTTCGTCCGTTGTCCGTCCGTCCGTCCGTCCGTCGTAAACTTTTCATTCAAAAATATTCTTCTCTGAAACCGCTGGGCCAATTGGTTTGAAACTTAATAGCAATGATCTATGACATGTCCTCCACAAACGATCCTCATTTTATATTGATCCGATGAAAAACATGGCCACGGTTGCTCAAAATAGAACATAGGGGTAAATTGCTGTTTTTTGCTAATAACTCAAAAAACGTTACAGATATCGAAAATCTGACATGGGGTAAAATTGATCAGCATGGCGAGATCTACCTACCCTGAAATTTTGAAGGAAATTCCAAAACCCATTTAGGAGTTATTGCCCTTTTTTCGTCAAATTTTCAAGATTTTAACATTCAAAAATCTTCTCCTCTGAAACCGCAGGGCCGATTAGTTTGAAACTTAATAGGAATGATCTATGACATGTCCTCTACAAACGGTCCTCAATTTATTTTGATCTGACGTAAAACATGGCTGTTGTAGCTAAAAATAGAATATAGGGGTGGATGTGTTGTTTTTGGCTTATAACTTAAAAACCGTTGCAGATATCGAAAATCTGACATGGTAAAATTGATCAGCATGACGAGATCTACCGGACCTGAAATTTTGAAGGAAATTCCACAACCTGTTTAGGAGTTATTCTCCTTTTTTCGTCAAATTTTCAAAATTTTAACATTTTTGGTCATTTATCTCCAAAACTATTTAGGATAGAAGTGAATGTAAATTTGAGAAATGTTTCCCATGTTAAGATCTACCTACCCTATACTTTTTAAAGGAAATCCCAAAACCCATTTAGGAGTTGTTGCCCTTTTTTTGTCAAATTTTCAAAATGTTTTCATTCCAAAATCTTCTCCTCTGAAACCGCTGGGCCGATTGGTTTGAAACTTAATAGGAATGATCTATGACATGTCCTCTACAAACGATCCTCAATTAATTTTGATCTGACATAAAACATGGCTGTGGTAGCTAAAAATAGAATATAGGGGTGCATGTGTTGTTTTTGGCTTATAACTTAAAAACGTTACAGATATCAAAAATATGATGGGGTAAAATTTATCAGCATGATAAGATCTACCTAACCTGAAATTTTAAAGGAAATCCCAAAACCCATTTAGGAGTTATTGCCCTTTTTTCATCAAATTTTCAAATTTAACATTTTTCGTCATTTATCTCCAAAACTATTTGAGATAGAAGTGAAATGTAAATTTGAAAAATGTTTGCCATGTTGAGATCTACATACCCTGAAATTTGAAAGGAAATCCCAAACCCATTTAGGAGTTATTGCCCTTTTTTTTGGTCAAATTTTCAAAATTTTAACATTTTTGCATTTATCTCCAAAACTATTTGAGATAGAAGTGAAATGTAAATTGAAAAATGTTTGCCATGTTGAGATCTATATACCCTGAAATTTTGAAGGGATTCCCAAATTTTATTTAGGAGTTATTGGTTTGTGTAATTTGAGGTCGGGTTCTGTTACATTTATTTAAGGTTCACCCTTATTCCTGGTCAATTTTATCAACTTCCTGCCAGGACTACCACCATCAGGGAACATATTTTAACATTAAACCTTATGAAAAATAAATCTTCAACAAATTTTCCCTGGACAATTGAACCAATTGCAACAAACTTGGTCAAATAGTTGATTAATTGTCCAACGAAAACCAGACTCCAGGTGAGCGATACAGGCTCTGGTGAGCCTCTTGTTTAAGTTAAATTTATTCAGATTTGTTCATTTCATCTTTAGGGAAAGTATGAAAAAAAGTTTAATAGTGGAACTGTGATTTTTTTTTCATGATAATAGCCCACAAATGGGTCAAAATTGATGAAAAATGGGAAAATCATCAAAAATGGGGTACTTTCAAATGACCGTAGCAAAAGAAGACGTAGGCCCTATATGCCGATATTTTACCACACACTTTCGTTCTTGGCTAAACATCTGGCATAAGGGCCTATCCGTGGTAAAATAAGGATATTTTGAAACCAATGTGAATTATTTCTCAAATAAAGTTGTAAAACACAGAATCCGCACGTGAACGTTTTATATATAAAGATAGTGCTCTGACGGCTCACAGCCCAAGGCATTTCTTAAACCCGCTCTAGATTTTATGTACAAAATGTATTACGAATTTCAAGATTAGTTATACTATATTTATTTTATTACGTTTTCGGAAAATTTTCAGCTCCAAGAGAAGACGAAAGGGAGAAGTGGATCAATGGTTTTAGAGAAATAAATAAAAAACATTTTCCTGTAAGTATTCTTCATACCTAATGTTAAAGCAGGCTCTTCCAGAGTCCGGTGCATTTTAAGTTTTTCCGAGTCCGACTTTAAAATTAAACCTAACTCCATGGGACTTGTTTCCAGTTAAGGGCATGAATATGAACTTAAGATACAAAATTGTTTGCAAAGAAAGTGTTTTGACTGATATAGATAAGCTTCATTCATGAGCAAAAATGATCAAAAACATTTTTGGCGCAAGATTTACGAATTGACAAAATTAGTAAATTTAGATTCCATGTACATAAATGTACTGAGGGAGTTTTTGTTGATCTGCACTAAAATAATGAAGAAATTAGCAAATTCCCGCTCGAGGGTATACATTTGCACATCTGGGTATTTCTGTACTGGTGTAAAATCGATATCTGAAATGTTTAGATATTCTCTGTTGTGTATATGTTTGTGTTTTGTAATCATTTAGTTATTGTTTGTCTTACGTTCTGTCAGTTGCGTTGCTTTAATTGATTGGTGTGTCATTGTTGACCTTTCCTGTTATCCATTTTGTTTTTCATTGATAATTGAGATGTTGTTGATTTTATTCTGACTGAGGATTGTAATTTGTATCTTTGTCCTTGGATGGATTAATGTCCTTTCCGATTTCAATCTACTGTACAAGATTTTGGGTTATTCTTCCGATTTTCCATATTTTTTGCTATTAGCATGATTTTTTAAAAATAAAATAGTACAGTACACTGAAATTTACATCAGAATGTTTATTTCTTCAGCACACATTCATAGATGAGGATGACGAGAATGGCAAACAGAAGGAACCTGTCAAACCAAGTAAGTAGCAATTTCTGTTTAAAGATAAAAATATTGTGAATTCATTTTATTCCATTGGAAATCAAATTTCATACATCTTATAAATACTACAAGTTAGCCATTTGTCTAAGTCCCATAACTCCTACAAATATTTGTAGAATCAAAATGGCGGTAAGATATCTACATTTCATAACAATAAATCCTACCAAATATGGAAGCAATCCGCCAGAAGAGATGCGTCCACAAGGTCTTCTATTGTTGAGAAATGTTAAAAATAGTCTAAGTCCCATAACGCCTTAGAAATTTGTTGAATAAAAATGGTGGTATAGTATTCCAGGAAATCTAAATTTGAGAAAAAAATTAGTAGATTCTGGAAAATCTCAAATGAGACGATTTATGATAAAATTTAGATTTTATGTTTCTTTATGTTTAGCTGAGGTCTTTCAACCTATACAAGCGCCGAGATCAAGAATTTGTTTTAAGGATAATATCAGACAGGAATATGCCTTTCCGGGCAGTAGGACTAAAAGCAGTACATCTGAAGACCAAAATCAAGTTCAACCCAACCAGAATAATGCTTCACCAGACGATATAGTAAATAAATTCAAGCAGATGACCATAGCACCGAAAAAGTAAGATACCACAAAGTATTTTGGGGGGTCTTGTAATTATTTACTTCTTCTTTTTTGATCAACTGGAACACACTCTTTCAATTTCGCCTAAAGGCGGATCTTTTCTCGCCCAGGTGATTTTTTTAGTAGCCGTGGATGAATGGGCGATTGCTAATTTCCGCCCCTGTTTACTGCTTGAAAGTGTTGTAAGCGCAAAGATTAATTTAGTGTTTGATAAATAAAAATTCAACGGAAAGTTTTAAAGCATAATCAGGATGTAAATCAGTCTATCAATATACTGTAACCATAATTATTATGCCTGTGTAACGGGCTTCCCTTGATTAATATAGACGTTATAGAACCGTAACAGGTTTATAACCACCCTCCATTAGCTGCGCTAGTGGAGTACTCCTTTAGCTCAGTTGGTAGAGCAGTGGACTACTGAACCAAAGGTTCCGGGTTCGATCCCCGGTTGGTGCGGTAGGTAATTTTGGGAGACAAATCATGCTCTACTGTTACACCTGTCTATTGAACGGAAATCGCGAATTAATAAAAAAGACGGCGCGAAAATAAAGTATTCACAAACACTGGATGAAATAAAGTATTCACAAACATTGGACGAAATAAAGTATTCACAAACATTGGACGAAATAAAGTATTCACAAACATAGGACGAAATAAAGTATTCACAAACATTGGACGAATTCAATATTCAGTAACTTTTCAAACATCAACAAACGGATTGAGAAGTATGCTATAATTTTTGGTTTTTTGCAATTCAATGCTGACTGAAATTTTGGTCATTTGAGAAAATCGAGTCCACAATCATTGTGAATTGAAAATATTTTTGTTATACTAAAAATTTTGTGAAATACATAAATTATTAATCAATTACAAAAGTTTGGTTTCCCATTTGTTTTATCAACAGAATGCATTTGATGGTGGCTGCCATAGATTTTGGTTCTGCATATTCGGGGTGCGCCTTCTCCTTTTGGGCAGATTACATTAGGAACCCGCTAGATATATATGTCATGGATATAGGACAAAAAGGGTTGGAATCCTTAAAATTACCAACGGTACTCCTTCTAAACCCCCAAGGAGAATTTGTTGCGTTTGGATATGAAGCTGAGCAGAAATACACCGAAATTTTAGAAAATAGCCCAGAATCAGCTAGAGACTGGTACTATTTCAGTAGATTTAAGATGCAGCTTTATAACAATAAGGTAAATAAAGTGTATAGAAGATACTGAACCGACAATGCCAGAAGAGAAATCCTATATCATAATGCAGAGGACAATACCCGAACGAGACAAACCAAAAAGGAACACGAATGGCAAACAAACAGGCAAGAGAGAGCCATGTACGAACAACGAACACAGAAAACTAAAGTGTACGAACTCCAACAAAAAACCTGGAGTGATATCAGGTGCCCCGAAAGGGTAAGCCTATCCTGTTTCGCATGCAACACCCGCCGTATTGCCCAGTGGTCAAAGCCGTTAATAGGTCTCTATCGATAAATGTCGAAATCTGTGAGAGAACTGGAATCGGACAGGGAATATGTCAATGAGCGTTTGTGACACACTCAGATGATAACGATCGACTAAATCATGATGTCGACAGTAAAAATTTCGTGATGATGTAAGTCGAGGATGAATGTATCAATGACTGAGCAGTTTATTTGCCAGTGTCCTTGCTTGCTTACCGTAGTGTAAGTTTATCTATCAAATGAACGTGTCTGTAGTCGAAGACATTCAGCAGCTTCCAAAATAAATAAAAGCAATAAATGCTGTTAGCTTAATACCTATTGTAATATGTTTCAGTATCGCAAAGGATAGTTTTCAGTAAACATTAACTTCACATCAAACTTTTATTTTATTGAAGTAAAGCATACTATAGATAAATAGATCAGAAAATCACGAAATTAAACTCTAGAGACATTACTAGACAAAACTGTGTGACGATCACTGTAAATTAAACGTTCCGATCCTTAACTTCCCGATATTTAGTGACATTACGGTACAATATCCCGAGCCGCAAGGCTGTGTGTATATGAATACATTATTTTATATAAAATTAAAAAAAACCTTAAAACTAAAACCGACTACTACTGATCACTAGCCTGTCAACGCTGGGGTTGTGAGTTCGAATCTCACCTGTGGCGGGGTGTGTTCGACTCCGACCTTAATTGACAAGGATTGCCAATTTTCCTACCGAAGGTCGGTGGTTCTCTCCGGGTACTCCGGCTTCCTCCACCAATGAAAACTGGCCGCCGCGAAATGGCCAAAATGTGCTGAAAACGGCGTTAAACCCCAACTAAACAAACAAACAAATAAAACTGAAACCTTGGACTACAAATTAAAACAGACTAAACAATGCGATGCCCCCACACTGAACCAAGCACAGTGCAATTAACCTTAATTTAGGAAAGCTTTCAAAGTGTTCTAGAATAACATTTGAAATTCATGTTGTTGTGTCTGGGAGACACAAATGATGCCACCGCATATCCCGATAAGAATTTTAAAAAATTGACAAAATTTTAATCCCTGACAACAGGTACCTCTTCAATATGTGTATAAACACCCTGAAAAGTGAGACGTTCCTAGCATTAAATATGCAGGAGGAGTTATGCGGACAAGTCATATACCCTCAATGCTAAATTTTGCCCCAAAAATAACTATGTTCAACTACCCACCAAGAAATGTGATAATTGACAAAAATTTAATCCCTGACAATATAAACCTCTTCAATGTGTACAAACACCCTGCAATTTCCTAGCATTAAATCTGTTGGAGGAGTTATGCAAACAAAATACACACCCTGGATGGGACAAACGCATGGACAAACGGACGTAGGGGCGGACGGACGAACGGAGGGGCAGGGTTAAAACTATATGCCCCACCCCAAACGTAGTTGCGGGGGCATAAAAAGAAAACCTTGGACTACAAATTAAAACAGAAAAGAAACCAAGCTTCTGCGATTAGTAATTCCTTTTTGTAATACAAGATCCGGCGTTCTGCCCAGTGGTAATTATGATTATTCAGTAATCGCATTTTGCAAGAAAATATCTCTTTTCCAGGACTTAAATAAATCAATGATCATCACAGACATAACTGGAAGGAAAAGTATGAAAGCCGTAAAGGTTTTTGCTTATTCTATTGAATGGATAAAAAGAGCCGTTTTTAATAGAGCACATGAACAAATAGAAACCCTTAAGGAGGAAGATGTACATTGGGTCGTGACTGTTCCAGCTATCTGGAACGAAGGTGCACGGCAATTTATGATAGATGCTGCTACAAAGGTTCGTAAAATGATAATTAACAGAATTGAGAATGTTGGCTTTTAAAAAGCTTGTGGATTTCAGCATTCAGTTAAATATGTACCCATAAAGGGGTATTAGATCCGAAATATATCAACAAACCTGTCAGCAACAAGTTGATCACGTGTTTGAAATCGCAGGAATATATTTGGATCTCTGTAACTTAGTTGTACCCTTATCTTATAAAGGGATAAAAGAACTAATTCCTTAACAATCTAGAAGCATATTTTTAGTCGTTTATTATTCAGACAAAAGCGGGATATATTTCGTTAATTATATTCAGCTTCAAATTGAACTTTTGAGTCAAACCTTATAAAAAAAGATTAGTTTTCGTAACCTACCATACACATGGGAAATCAAAATATTTTATATAAGCGTTATTTAATTGCTAAAATGACAAAAATGTTATAATGTGATTATAAGATATCCATCTTTTAATTCTTTTTGAAAGGTGTCTAGACATTGACGAAATGGGATGATGCCATTGTTGCCCCAACTTTTCTTTCAAAGACATAAAACAGTGAGAAGTACAAACTATTTTGAGGACCACCTAAGGATCATTGATGCCAAGTGTTGTTCCAATTGGCTAAGTGGATCTTTACGTGAATTTCCCCGAAGCATCCTAGTATTTGTAACTATGGTCAGCTTTGATGGCTGGCAGTCTAGGTCATCTGATAAATTTTAAAAAGTCTTGTTCCAAATTGCTCATAGTTTCAGGCAGTAAGATTTTGAATTATCCCATAACGGGTCTTGAGTTAAACAAAACATCTCTTGGTGGTCGATTCAATTTTGAAAGGAGTCTACCTACGGTTTTTTCCAATGAAATTTGGTCTCAACTTGTCAAGTTGGTTCAGAGGAGAATCTATTTTTAGTAAAATCGGTCATACTGGTTGGAGGTCCGGAGCCCAGGAGACCATTTTGAAAAGGGACTAACCAGGCAACATTCCACCACAGTTTGGCTAAGTGGTACAAGAGAAGATCAAAATTTTTATTGCTGATTGCTGATGAGCACGGCGAAAGGACGGACGATTCACGCCATTAGCTCAAATAGCCATGCATTTGTGCCATTTGAGGTAAAACTAATCGTTTTCTAATGGCCTGTAACATGGTATAATATTTCCATTCCCCCCCCCCCCCCCAAACAGTAGAAAATGTGACGTGGTGGACTTCCATAGTGACTTCTTGAAAGTTTAATCCTTTCCTTTGCACTGTTTAACAGTATTTTTCGTAATCCTTTTTCTAATTCTGATATTTTGATACTTATGATTCAAACATTCTTTTCTAGGCTGGCATAGATGAAGAAAATTTTACATTAGCACTAGAACCTGAAGCAGCCGCATTATATTGTAAATGCTTAGAAATTCAGAAGAAAGGAAGTAATATTGATTCATTTGAATCTGGGGCTAGATTCCTTGTGGTTGACCTTGGAGGTATTTATGCTTTGGTTCTTGTATTTAAAATGGAGTTGCATAAAAAACAAAAATGTAATACTTCATGGGAATTTCATTTGGATGACGGTTCATTAAATTATCATCTTCACGTTTAATTACACCTTATGTCAGAATGCTGTATCTGATTTGTTCATTAGAGGGGTATTTTTCACAAATATTATGATTACATAGAATTCCAGAGGCAGCGGGGTATTTGCCGCTTTTTACCCTCTGCCCTGGTACATGTGTATTTTATTTGCGAAAAATACTGTAATCTGACTGGACGCTTGAAATATCTACATAGTGACTGCGTTTTAGTATATCTTGTTTTGACATTCGGTGTAATTAAACAGATACATCGTGTCCGGGAGGGGTATTTGCGAAACAAAACCAGTCTCGAGACTAAATTTCCCTCGACCGTTGGGCTTGGGAAATTTCACGTCGCTTGACTTCAATTGGATCTTTTCTATTAATGTTTTATCAACAAAGCTCAGATGATCTTATGGGATTTTGTTTTTATGGCTATTTACCTAGACCTGTAATATTTTATATAAGAAAAGAGCTACCCGTAAAATTGTTGGGTCTAATTTATCACCGGATTTATGAATAGATACATTATTTTTCACATTCAGAAGGATAGTACCCTGACTGTAGTATTATATTAAATAATTTAGAAAGACTGCTAATTACATCACTGCTATATTTTAAAATCTTAATTTATAATATAATGAGTTCCAGGACATTTATTTTAATTTTAGGGTTTTCAATACATTTTAAACTTTTTTTTCAATATTTGCACCAAACTTTTTTTTTCATTTGTGCAGCATCTCTGAAAGTTACAATGTTCTTTTAATGATTTGATGTTGCTAAAAATTTCAGAGACTTTAAAGTTTTTCAATATTCTTGTGGGTCATGAGCAAATGAACTTTCTAGATTAGAATAAATTTCTTTTTTATATTCATTACTCTTTCTTTGATTTTCTCTTTTTAATGTTTTGCACATAGCAAACTGACGTCTAGTCCTATAACATATGTCTTTGCATTATTTTTTTATTTTTAACGTATGTTGATATTTTCATTTCTTATTATACCCCCGCTTTTGAAAAAAGCGGGGTATATAGTATTCGTTGTGTCCGTCCGTCCGTCCGACCTTTGTATCCGCAACTCCTCCTAAACTACTGAATGGAATTTGATGAAACTTTCAGAGAATCTTCATCCCATGATGGCATTGTGCACCTCCTATTTTAGAATTTGATCGGACCAATTTTTGGGGTTTCCCATAGAAAAACATGGACTTTGACTTTCAATGTGATAGGGGGTACCATGATGCCATCCGCAACTCCTCCTAAGCCACTGTATGGAATTTGATGAAAATTTCATGAAAATTTCAGAGGATCTGTATTACATGATGTCATAGTGCACCTCCTATTTTAGATTTTGATCTGATGAATATTTGGGGTTACCCATACCAAAACATGGACTTTGACATTCATTGTGATAGGGGTACCATGATGCCATCCGCAACTCCTCCTAAACCACTAAATGGAATTTGATGAAACTTTCAGAGGATCGTTATTACATGACTCCTATTTTAGATTTTGATCTGATGAATATTTGGGGTTACCCATACCAAAACATGGACTTTGACATTCATTGTGATAGGGATACCATGATGCCATCCGCAACTCCTCCTAAACCACTGAATTGAATTTGATGAAACTTTCAGAGCATCTTTATTACATGATGCTGTAGTGCACCTCCTATTTTATATTTTGATCTGACCAACATTTGGGGTTTTCCATACCAGCACATGGACTTTGCCATTCATTGTGATAGGGGGTACCAGTATGCCATCCGCAACTCCTCCTAAACCACTAAAGGGAATTCCATGAGACTTTCAGAGAATCATTATCACATGATGCCATAGTGCACCTCCTATTTTAGATTTTGATCTGACCAACTTTTTGGGTTTTCCATAGCAAAACATTGACTTTGCCATTCCTTGGGATAGGGGGTGCGGGGGTATCAATTAGTGAGCTTTGCTCGCAGTATTTATAGTTTTTTTTGGAATGCGGCACATTGATAGTAAAAACACAATATCGGAAAACAATTGAGTAATATTAATATCGCCCCAAGGTCCTACATGTATGTTATAGGGCTAAAATAACGTCATGAACGCAAGCTTATCCCAGTGGCGGATGGAATTCAAATCAATAGTTTTTTCCCACTAATGGTTCTAATTTTTTATATTTCTTATAAATTACAGGTGGAACAGTGGACATAACAGCAAACGAAGTATTACCAACTGGACAACTAAAAGAAATACACAGTGCAACAGGTGGTCTATGGGAAGGTAACTCTATCAATGCAGCAATATGGAAATTTTTGAGAGAAGTTTTTGATACAAGAGCAGTAAATAAATTTGTGGCTGATCACAGAGACGATTACCTAGAATTATCAAGAACGATCGAGCTGAAGAAAAGAAGTGTGAAAGTGAATGAACGAACGATTATTGACATACCAATTGCATTACTCATGGAAGCAAAGAAATACAACCCGGAACATATTTCGGATAAATATAAAGATCAAGTAAGACTTAGAAAAAATAAACTGAAGATGAGTCCAGGGATAATGAGCGAAATTTTCGGAGACGGTATTAAAACAATTATTGGGTACCTTAAGACACTCTTAGAAAAATCAGAAACAAGGGGAGTATCGACTATTCTCTTGGTTGGAGAAGATGCATCATGTGACCTTTTAAAAGAAGCAGTAAAAGATGAATTCAAACATTTGACTGTAATTTCTCCACTGTACCCGGATGGAGTTGTTCTAAAGGGAGCAGTAATAATGGGTCACATGGAAACCCCGATCGTCGGTAGAGTGGCGAAATATCATTATGGGATTGCCATTCTGACTGGCGTGGAAAGATATCAAGCCTTCGATCGGTCATTCCGACCTTTGACCTCCACACAGGAAGAGTTTCTTCAGCACACATTCATAGATGAGGATGACGAGAATGGCAAACAGAAGGAACCTGTCAAACCAAGTAAGTAGCAATTTCTGTTTAAAGATAAAAATATTGTGAATTCATTTTATTCCATTGGAAATCAAATTTCATATATCTTATAAATACTACAAGTTAGCCATTTGTCTAAGTCCCATAACTCCTACAAAAATTTGTTGAATCAAAATGGCGGTAAGATATGTACATCTACATTTCATAACAATAAATCCTACCAAATATGGAAGCAATCCGCCAGAGGAGATGCGTCCACAAGGTCTTCTATTGTTGAGAAATGTTAAAAATAGTCTAAGTCCCATAACGCCTTAGAAATTTGTTGAATAAAAATGGCGGTATAGTATTCCAGGAAATCTAAATTCGATAAATAAATTAGTAGATTCTGGAAAATCTCAAATGAGATGATTTATGATAAAATTTAGATGTGTAACAGTAGAGCATGAGTTGTCTCCCAAAATTACCTACCGCACCAACCGGGGATCGAACCCGGAACCTTTGGTTCAGTAGTCCACTGCTCTACCAACTGAGCTAAAGGAGTACTCCACTAGCGCAGCTAATGGAGGGTGGTTTTAAACCTGTTACGGTGCTATAACTTCTATATTAATCAAGGGAAGCCCGTTACACTTTCCCCACCTCAAAAGTCATCGTCCTACGTCCAACTTTAACCCTTTTGCCAACTAGCCCTTTTTGACAATCGTGGGTTTTTTAGTTGGGCGCCAATGTAACAGTAGAGCATGATTTGTCTCCCAAAATTACCTATCGCACCAAACGGGGATCAAACCCGGAACCTTTGGTTCAGTAGTCCACTGCTCTACCAACTGAGCTAAAGGAGTACTCCACTAGCGCAGCTAATGGAGGGTGGTTATAAACCTGTTACGGTTCTATAACTTCTATATTAATCAAGGGAAGCCCATTACAGATGTTATGTTTCTTTATGTTTAGCTGGGGGCTTTCAACCTACACCAGCGACGAGATCAAGAATATGTTTTAAGGATAATATCAGACAGGAAGATGCCTTTCTGGGCAGTAGGACTAAAAGCAGTACATCTGAAGACCAAAATCAAGTTCAACCCAACCAGAATAATGCTTCACCAGACGATATAGTAAATAAATTCAAGCAGATGACCATAGCACCGAAAAAGTAAGATACCACAAAGTATTATGGGGGATCTTGTAACTATTTACTTCTTCTTTTTTGATCAACTGGAACACACTCTTTCAATTTCGCCGAAAGGCGGATCTTTTCTCGCCCAGGTGATTTTTTAATAGCCGTGGATGAATGGGCGATTGCTTTCCGCCCCCGTTTACTGCTTGAAAGTGTTGTAAGCGCATAGATTAATTTAGTGTTTGATAAATAAAAATTCAACGGAAAGTTTTAAAGCATAATCAGGATGTAAATCAGTCTACCAATATACTGTAACCATAATTATTATGCCTGTCTATTGAACGGAAATCGCAAATTAATAAAAAAGACGGCGCGAAAATAAAGTATTCACAAACACTGGATGAAATAAAGTATTCACAAACATTGGACGAAATAAAGTATTCACAAACATTGGACGAAATAAAGTATTCACAAACATTGGACGAATTCAATATTCAGTAACTTTTCAAACATCAAAAACGGATTGAGAAGTATGCTATAATTTTTGTTTTTTTGCAATTCAATGCTGACTGAAATTTTGGTCATTTGAGAAAATCTAGTCCACAATCATTGTGAATTGAAAATATTTTTGTTATACTAAAAATTTTGTGAAATACATAAATTATTAATGAATTACAAAAGTTTGGTTTCCCATTTGTTTTATCAACAGAATGCATTTGATGGTGGCTGCCATAGATTTTGGTTCTGCATATTCGGGGTGCGCCTTCTCCTTTCGGGCAGATTACATTAGGAACCCGCTAGATATATATGTCATGGATATAGGACAAAAAGGGTTGGAATCCTTAAAATTACCAACGGTACTCCTTCTAAACCCCCAAGGAGAATTTGTTGCGTTTGGATATGAAGCTGAGCAGAAATACACCGAAATTTTAGAAAATAGCCCAGAATCAGCTAGAGACTGGTACTATTTCAGTAGATTTAAGATGCAGCTTTATAACAATAAGGTAAATAAAGTGTACAGAAGATACCGAACCGACAATGCCAGAAGGGAAATCCTAAATCATAATGCAGAGGACAATACCCGAACGAGACAAACCAAAAAGGAACACGAATGGCAAACAAACAGACAAAGAGAGAGCCATGTACGAACAAAGGACACAGAAAACTGAAGCGTGAGCAATATAAACTCCAACAAAAAACCTGGAGTGATATCAGGTGCTCCGAAAGGGTAAGCCTATCCTGTTTCGCATGCGACACCCGCCGTATTGCCCAGTGGTCAAAGCCGTTAATAGGTCTCTATCGGTAAATGTCGAAATCGGTAAGAGAACTGGAATCGCACAGGGAATATGTCAATGATCGTTTGTGACGCACTCAGATGATAACGATCGACTAAATCACGATGTCGACAGTAAAACGTTTGTGATGATGTAACTCGATGATGGATGTATCAATGACTGAGCAGTTTATTTGCCAGTGTCCTTGCTCGCTCACCGTAGTGAAAGTTTATCTATCAAAATGAACGTGTCTGTAGTCGAAGACCTTTCAGCAGCTTCCAAAATAAATAAATGCTGTTCGCTTACGTATTGTAATATGTTTCAGTATTGCAAAGGATGGTTTTTCGTGAACATTAACTCCACATCCATCTTTTATTTTATAGAAGTAAAGCATACTATTGATAAATAGATCAGAAAATCGCGAAAATAATCTCTAGGGACATTACGAGACAAAAGTATGAGACGAACATTATAAATTTAACTTTCCGATCGTTAACTTCCCGATATTTAGTGACAGTACGGTACTATATCCCGAGTCACAATACCGTGTGTATATGAATGCATTACTTTATATAAAAATTAAAAAAAACCTTAAAACTAAAACCTTGGACTACAAATTAAGACTAAACAATGCGATGTCCCCGCAATGAACCAAGCACAGTGCAATTAATTTTAATTTAGGACAGCTTTCAAAGTGTTCTAGAATAACATTTGAAATTCATGTTGTTGTGTCTGGGAGACACAAATGATGTGACCGCATATTCCGATAAGAATTGAAAAAAATTGACAAAATGTTAATTCCTAACAACATGCACCTCTTCAATATGTGTACAAACACCCTGCATTTTTCTAGCATTAAATCTGTAGGAGGAGTTATGCAAACAAAACACCTGGATAGGACAAACGCACGGACGAACGGAGGGCTGGTGTAAAACTATATGCCCCCCAAACATAGTTGAGGGGGCATAAAAAGAAAACCTTGGACTACAAATTAAAACAGAAAAGAAACCAAGCTTCTGCGAAAGGATTAGTAATTCCTTGTTTGTATACAAGATCCGGCGTTCTGCCCAGTGGTAGTTATAATTATTCAGTAATCGCATTTTGCAAGAAAATATCTCTTTTCCAGGACTTAAATAAATCAATGATGATCACAGACATAACTGGAAGGAAAAGTATGAAAGCCGTAAAGGTTTTTGCTTATTCTATTGAATGGATAAAAAGAGCCGTTTTTAATAGAGCACATGAACAAATAGAAACCCTTAAGGAGGAAGATGTACATTGGGTCGTGACTGTTCCAGCTATCTGGAACGAAGGTGCACGGCAATTTATGATAGATGCTGCTACAAAGGTTCGTAAAATGATAATTAACAGAATTGAGAATGTTGGCTTTTAAAAAGCTTGTGGATTTCAGCATTCAGTTAAATATGTACCCATAAAGGGGTATTAGATCAGAAATATATCAACAAACCTGTCAATAACAAGTTGATCACATGTTTGAAATCGCGGGAATATATTCGGATCTCTGTAATTTAGTTGTACCCTTATCTTATAAAGGGATAAAAGAACTAATTCCTTAACAATCTAGAAGCATATTTTTAGTCGTTTATTATTCATTCAAAAGCGGGATATATTTCGTTAATTATATTCAGCTTCAAATTGAACTTTTGAGTCAAACCTTATAAAAAAAAGATTAGTTTTCGTAACCTACCATACACATGGGAAATCAAAATATTTTATATAAGCGTTATTTAATTGCTAAAATGCCAAAAATGTTATAATGTGATTATAAGATATCCATCTTTTAATTCTTTTTGAAAGGTGTCTAGACATTGAGGAAATGGGATGATGCCATTGTTGCCCAAACTTTTCTTTCAAGGACATAAAACAGCAAGAATTACAAACTATTTTGAGGACCACCTAAGGATCATTGATCCCAAGTGTGGTTCCAATTGGCTAAGTGGATCTTTACGTGAATTTCCCAGAAGTATCCTATTATGTGAAACTACGGTCAGCTTTGATGGCTGGCAGTCTAGGTCATCTGATAAATTTTAAAAAGTCTTGTTCCAAATTTGCTCATAGTTTCAGGCAGTAAGATTTTGAATTATCCCATAAGGTCTTGAGTGAAACTAAACATCTCTGGGTGGTCAATTCAAATTTGAAAAGAGTCTACATAAGGGTTTTTCACCGAAATTTGGTCTCAACTTGTCAAGTTGGTTCGGGGGAGAATATTCTATTTTTGGTAAAATCGGTCATACTCGTTGGAGGTCCGGAGTCCAGGAGACCATTTTGAAAAGGGACTAACCAAGCAACATTCTACTACAGTTTGGCTGAATGGTACAAGGGAAGATCAAAATTTTTATTGCTGATTGCTGAAGAACACGGCGAAAGGACGGACGATTCACGCCAATAGCTCATATAGCCATGCATTTGTGCCATTTGAGCTAAAACTAATCGTTTTCTAATGGCCTGTAACTTGGTATAATACTTCCATTTTTCCCCCAAACAGTAGAAAATGTGACGTGGTGGACTGTCATAGTGATTTCTTGAAAGTTTAATCCTTTCATTTGTACTGTTACA
Source organism: Mytilisepta virgata (assembly GCA_028015205.1). Taxonomy (NCBI): domain Eukaryota; kingdom Metazoa; phylum Mollusca; class Bivalvia; order Mytilida; family Mytilidae; genus Mytilisepta; species Mytilisepta virgata. Next base: position 8,874,285 of record CM051508.1, on the reverse strand, counting down.
GTATTTTTCGTAATCCTTTTTGTAATTCTGATATATTGATACTTATGATACAAACATTCTTTTCTAGGCTGGCATAGATGAAGAAAATTTGACATTAGCACTAGAACCTGAAGCAGCCGCATTATGTTGTAAATGCTTAGAAATTCAGAAGAAAGGAAGTAATATTGATTCATTTGAACCTGGGTCTAGATTCCTTGTGGTTGACCTTGGAGGTATTTATGCTTTGGTTCTTGTATTTAAAATGGTGTTGCATAAAAAAACAAAAATGTAATACTTTATGGGAATTTGACTTAGATGACGGTTCATTGAATTATCAGCTTCACGTTTAATTACACCTTATGTAAGAATGCTGTAATCTGTTTGGTTCATTAGAGGGGTATTTTTCACAAATATTATGCATTACATTTCTCATTCTTTGATTTTCTCTTTTTAATGTTTTGCACATAGCAAACTGACGTCTAGTCCTTTAACATATGTCTTCGCATTATTTTTTTATTTTTCACGTTTTCATGTTGATATTTTCATTTCTTATTTTTTTTTGGAATGCGGCACATTGATAGTAAAAACACAATATCGGAAAACAATTGAGTAATATAAATATCGCCCCAAGGTCCTATATGTATGTTATAGGGCTAAAATAACGTCATGAACGCAAGCTTATCCCAGTGGCGGTTGGAATTCAAATCAATAGTTTTTTCCCACTAATGGTTCTAATTAAGTCTCCCAAACGAAGTTTGGAGACTTATTGTTTTTGTTGCGTTGTTATTCTTTCTTCCAATGATTTATGTCCGGCTTAGCTCTCGGAGATGCCTGGATAGAATTGAATGAAACTTGGAAGAAAGTAAGATCACTATGTGAAGGTGTGCAATCAGTACTTTTTTTCGAAATGGCCGCCATTTTCAAGATGCCTTATAGCTAATCAAAGAAAAGATAGATCAATTCAAACATCATGTCTTAAAGTTGATGATGATCTATTAACGACGCCGCACGACATTCGTAATGGATGGGCCAACTACTTTCAAAAACTGGCTACCCCCATCATAACAAAACTATTTATCACAACCAAGTTGAACTTGATTGCTTATTTCTAGAAGATATCTTTAAATCTAATCAGAAATCACAAATTGTTGTCAGTGATAATCTAGTTAAAGATGTTATCTGTCAGTTGAAAAATGGAAAAGCGGCTGATAGTGCAGGAATCTGTAGCGGACATCTGAAATACGGCGGAGAAACCTTAGTCCATGTACTAACGAAACTAATCAACCTTATATTTAGACATTGTACCTTGCCAGAACTTTTTGAAATGGGGTTAGTCAGTCCAGTATTCAAAAAGAAAGGAAAACCTGCCATAGATCCTAACTCATATAGGAAAATCACAGTCTCAAGCGTAATTAATAAGGTCACTGAAAAATTACACCTGAATGACAATAGTGCCATTATTGACAAAATACAAAACCACCTACAACGAGGGTTCACTGCTGGAGTATCGCCAATATTTGCTGCGATTATCATTACAGAGTTATTCGCAGAAGCGAAAGACCACAAACTTTTACTTGTCCTTGCACTATTGGATGAGCAGAAGGCTTTTGATAAACTATGGCATAGCTCTTTATTAAGAAAAACTTATCAGATTGGAATTGATGGTGACAAATGGTTGATGTTGACGGCCTGGTATCATGAACTTGTATCCCAAGTAAAATCGAGCGGTGGTCTATCTCGTCCATTTCCTGAAAAACAGGGTGTTAGACAGGGTGGTGTATGGTCATCTACAGCTTACAAAATCTTTATTAACCCGCTACTGGACCTGCTGCACCAGAATAGACTGGGATGCTATATTGGCCCCATCTACTGTGGCACACCGACTGTCGCTGATGATATTTGCTTGGCATCGAACTGTCCCTTTGAGTTACAAGCTATGCTAGACCTGCAAGAAAACTATGCTCGTCAAGAGAACTACACTATCAGTGAAACTAAGTCTACAATCCTTGTGACTGGAAATCAGAATACTCATGAATTTACGTTAAATGACTCTAAACTCCAACAATCAGAAACTGCCACACATCTGGTATAACCAGAGACAGTAAATCTAGATTTGACTCTAGCGCAGTTGTTATGGAGCGTATTAGTACTGCCCGTAGAGCGACCTATGCTATGATGGGAGCAGGATTATATGGTGCTAATGGCCTTAACCCATGTGTCTCACTTCACCTGATACGTATATACATTGTTCCACGTCTAACATATGGACTTGAATCCATACGATTGGCAGCTAAAGATCTAACTTCAATCACTAAATACCATAAGCGGCTGTTGAAACAAATACAGCACTTACCAGACAAAGCATCAGACTCGGCCTGCTACTTGCTACTTGGCGAACTACCTATCAAGGCTGAAATACATAAGAGGATATTTACCATGTTTGGTAACATTGTCAGAAACTACAGCACTACTGAACACCAGCTTGCATGGCGTCAATTTGCAACTAAATCAAACTCCTCAAACAGCTGGTTTATTATGGTGAAATTATTACTGGAACTGTATGATCTACCTTCATGTTATGACTTGCTCCAAAACCCACCGGGAAAATCTACGTGGAAGAACCTTGTAAAAAGTACCGTGAACAGCTATTGGGAACAAAAACTTAAGCTGGAAGCAAAAACCAAGTCATCATTGAAATACATAGACATTGACCGTCTCTCAATTGGTAAAACACATATGATCTGGAGTAGTGCTGGTTCCAATGTCTATGCTATAACAAAAGCATCTGTAAAATGCAGGATGCTACTTGGAGTATACACGCTACAAGCAAATAGACATCGTTTCAACCAGTTTGAAGTAGACCCGTCTTGTCCGCTATGTAAATTAGGACCAGAGAACAGAACTCACTTTCTTGTCCTATGTCAGCATCTCACTACAGTCAGACAGCCATTTATGGATGCCCTGAACTTTGTTATGCGGGAAATGTTACCAGAACTACATCAACAGATAACATCTGATCCACTACAGCTTACACAGATGATATTGGATTGTTCGTCTTGCCCGTTTGTACTACCTCAATATTATAACAGACTTGAGTGTATAAGTCTAGGACTATGCTATGCCCTACATATAGCACGCAGTACAGCTCCGGAATATCACTACAAGTAACCTGTTTAATAATGTGTAAAATCTCATTTGATATTTATCATACTTCCATGATTGAGTGATAGAAACATAGTAGGGACTAACTCGCTCTTAGCGTGTACATAGACTTCTCTTTAGTATTGTAGTAAAAGTGGGACTGTGCATATATATATTTTATGAAGTGTTGCATAACCACATTCAACACTACAGTTCTCCAAACAGTGGACGAAGATACAGAACAACAACAACAACAACGATGGCCATCATTCAAAGATCGGTACCCTCCGAAAATTTAAAACGTTTATATCTCAAAAACTGTATGATAGAATTTCATTAAACTTCCTAGGTTTGTAAAGTACAATTAGAAAAACAAACTGATGAAAAAAAATCGCGATCGGTTGGAGAAGTTTGGTGGCCATTTGAGGGGCGACATCTGCTATTGCTTGTAATTGCAATTCTAGTTATGTTGCCCCGACGAAAGTCGGCGATATATTGTTATTGTTCCGTTTCTCTGTTATTATTCTTTATTTCTTTTTTTCTTCCAATGATTTATGTCCGGCTTAGTTTTCGGAGATGCCTGGATAGAATTGAATGAAACTTGGCAGAAAGTAAGATCATTATGTGAAGGTGTGCAATCAATACTTTTTTTTTCGAAATGGCCGCCATTCAAAGATCGGTACCCTCCGAAAATTTAAAACGTTTATATCTCAAAAACTGTATGATAGAATTTCATTAAACTTCATAGGTTTGTAAAGTACAATTAGAAGAACAAACTGATGAAAAAAATCGCGATCGGTTGGAGATGTTTTGCGGCCATTTTGAAAAATTCTTCTTCTTCTTTCTCGTGCCGCCAACTTTGTCTGGGGCACTTTTGTACTTTATACTTGACCGATTTCAATCAAATTTTGCACAATGATAGTACCCCATGAGATGTTAGTCCTAACTATTTCTCAAGTGTAGGGGGGCCCAGGAGCAGTGCCACGCCCCTTCAAATACCTGAAAAATTGATATTTTTTTAACAGGTCAAAAATAGTTTACATTCCTACCCTATAACCATATATATTATTACTGCTTATGATAAGACGAAGGATTTGGTACCTAAGGAGGGTCTGAGGGGGTCATGTCCCGCCCCCTTCAAATGACAAAATACTTTATATCTTGAAAACCATTGAGATCCCCACCCTATCACCATATATATTATTACTCCTGATGATTAGACGAAGACTTTGGTACTATAGGGGGGCCTGAGGGGGGGTCATGCTCCACCCCCTCAAATGACAAAAGACAAAATATCTTGTAAACGATTGAGATCCCCACCCTATAACCATATATATTATTACTGCTTATGATAAGACGAAGCATTTGGTATCACATGGGGGTCTGAGGGTGTCATGCCCCGCCCCCCTCAATTGACAAAATACTTAATATCTTGGAAAACCATTGAGATCCCCACCCTATAACCATATATATTATTACTGCTTATGACAAGACGAAGCATTTGGTACCATTGGGGGGTCTGATGGGGTCATGTCCCACCCCCCTCAAATGATAAAACCCTTAATATCTTGAAAACCCTTGAGATCCCCACCCTATAACCATATATATTATTACTCTTTATGAAAAGACGAAACATTGTACTTCTAAAATGATCAAAAGTTATAACCTCCATTACACCACACAATATTAGAAATACATTGCCTGTATCAAAAGACAAAATTTATATATTTTAATCAATATACATGTTGGAAAACTGAAAAATAATACTCATAAAATAGTCACTGATATTGCATGAATGTGCAAAAATGACAACGGTGTGATTTATGTTTCAGTTTATCTTTTAATAATATGTGGGATTTATGTTTGGGAAACTTCGTTTGGGAGACTTAGTAACAGTTCACTGTTACAATTATTACTTGTTTTTTATATTTCTTATAAATTACAGGTGGAACAGTGGACATAACAGCAAACGAAGTATTACCGACTGGACAACTAAAAGAAATACACAGTGCAACAGGTGGTCCATGTGGAGGTAACTCTATCAATGAAGCAATATGGAAATTTTTGAGAGAAGTTTTTGATACAAGAGCAGTAAAGAAATTTGAGGCTGATCACAGAGACGATTACCTAGAATTATCAAGAACGATCGAACTGAAGAAAAGAAGTGTGAACGTGAATGAACAAGCGCCTATTGACATACCAATGGCATTACTCATGGAAGCAAAGAAGTACAACCCGGAACATATTTCGGATAAATATAAAGATCAAGTAAGACTTAGAAAAAATAAACTGAAGATGAGTCCAGGGATAATGAGCAAAATTTTCGGAGACGGTATTAAAACAATTATTGGGTACCTTAAGACACTCTTAGAAAAAATAGAAAAAAGGGGAGTATCGACTATTCTCTTGGTTGGAGGATATGCATCATGTGACCTTTTAAAAGAAGCAGTAAAAGATGAATTCAAACATTTGACTGTAATTTCTCCACTGGCTCCGGATGTAGTTGTTCTAAGGGGAGCAGTAATAATGGGTCACATGGAGACCCCAATCATCGGTAGAGTGGCGAAATATCATTATGGGATCGCCATTCTGACAGGCGTGGAAAAATATCAAGCCTTCGATCGGTCATTCCGACCTTTGACCTCCACACAGGAAGAGTTTCATACTATTATCAGGAAAGGTCAACCAATCAAAGTGAACGAAGTTGTGACGGAATATGACTTTCCCATTTCATACGAACAGGAAGAAGCTTTTATCCGAATTTACGCGTCTGAAAATGACGAACCACCAACGATAATTTCTGACGAGAACTGTAGACAAATAGGGCATATTCGTATCAAATTACCCAGGTTGGGAAAGGCTACTCAGTTAAAGATTGGCATATCAAATAATGAAACAGAATTCAAAGTTGTAGCAAGAGATGAACACACAAGGAGATGTTTCATTGGTCAATGTAGATTCTTAAATTAAATGCTTTGTCTACGTATAGATTAGATTGTTGAAAAAAATTCGGTTGGCTCTGCTTAGATGCCAGTATTTTAAAACAGAGGTTGAAACAATTGTTGGGGCTTTTGTAGATAAATTTGCTTGTCGAAAAAGCAAACAGTCTTTTTTTAATAACGTTTTTAATGTATAAGTTGAAGTTTTTTTAGTATAAAAGTGGGTTTTTAAAAAAATGAAAAAAATGCAGATATTAGAATTTAGAATATTACTTTTTTTTTTTTTTTTTTATTATGAAAAAAATAATATATACTATGTGGTGTACCTTTGATTAAATCTGTATATAGAAATGTTCCCATTATTTGTAAATCCATACATAAACAATTTATAAATAGAAATTGGTGCTATCATAAACGATGTCCATCCCCGTTCTGCACAAGTCAAAAAATAATAACAGTAAAAAATTAGCATTTTCACAATTTCAGTCTGAAAATTGGAACCCTGAATCAAATTTCAAGATTGAAAACCTTATTGCACATCTACACATAGTGAAGAACAATATTATAAACAAATGAAACCACTGAAACAAAATATGAATGAGAATTTCCAGAGACAAGACAACATTAGCAATTTCACCATTTTCAGTACCAAAATTGGAACCCTTAATCGATGTTCAAAATTAAAAACGTTTTTGCACATCTACAGATAATAAAGAATAATATTATATGCAAATAAATTTGTTAAATATATATGAAAAATGAAGGAGTTTAAGTCACAAGCTTGAATTCACTATTTCCGAAATACAACCCCTGTGGGCCTCAAGTTGTGAAAATCCAAAATTCTAAAACCTTATTGCGCATCTTCATATAGTATATGACAATATTGTATAGAAATTAAAAGCATAAAATGAAAAATGAATAAGGAGTAAGTCACACTTCCTTAAATTTCCAATTTTCAATTTTCGAAATTTGAACCGTATGGGCCCAATTTTTTTTAAACCTTATTGCGGATCTATTTTTTTCATATTAAATCCGACTCAGTATATCGGTGCAGTACAAAGCAAATTTACATACAGTATGTGACAATACTATATAGAAATTAAAAGCAAAAAATAAAAAATGAATGAGAAGTTAAAAGTCAACCATAAATTTCCAATTTTCAAAATTCGACCCGTGGGTCCCAATTTCTGAAAATCAAATTCTAAAACCCTACTGCGCATCTACATATAGTATGTGATAATATTGTATAGAAATTAAATTCATGAAGGTAAGACGAATGTGGAGCTCAGGTCACAAGCTTATATTTCCAATTTTCGAAATTCAACCCCTGCGGGCTCCGATTTTTGAAAATCAAAATTCTAAAACCTTATTGCACATCTACATACAGCGTGTGACCATACTGTATAGAAATTAAAAGCATAAAATGAAAAATGTATGAAATAGTTTCGGTCACAAGTTTAAATTTCCTATTTTCGAAATTCGACCCCTGTGGGCCCAAATTTTTGAAAATTAAAATTCTAGAACCTTATTGCGCATCTACATACAGTTTGTGACAATACTGTATAGAAATAAAATGCATGAAGTGAAAAGTGACCGAGGAGTTCTGGAGATAGAGTTATCTAACAGACGGACTGACGGACAAAAAAACTTTAGACGGACCGATTACAAATATCCCGGAACTTCATTCGAAGTGCAGGGATAATTCTCTTGGGGGGGTGGGGGGGTCACTCAATATGTTTTTTGGTGGGGGTGAGCAGCTGGCACACCAGAACCCCCACCCTTATCATATATTAAAAATCTCAAAAATGTATACCTTATCCCATATTTTTAGCAGAAAAGTATACCGAATCATATATTTATGCCGAAAAGTATACCTTTTCATATATTTGGATCCAAACGATTAGAATGAACAGAAATTCTTTATTTTCAAGAAAAACAATGTTTGATGTATACTGCAATGATTGATTATACACATACAATGTCAGGATGGATGGATGATTATTGTTTAACGTCCAGTGGCAACCAGGTGCATATCAGGACGAGAACATGTTGATATGATAATGAATATAATCCCTGCTTTGTACTAGACCGACACGCTAAGTCGGATTTTTAATGTGCTAGCTCACGAGGTAACTGTCCGCGGGAAGACATATCACAACACTCGGACACATTATACTGACTCCGAGCCGACCAGTCTTTGCTCATACTCCTAGATGCCGCGTGCTTGGCGGAGAAGTAGCAAATACCAATTTTAATGTCTTTGGTTTGACCCGACCGGGGATCGAACCCGCGACCTTCCGCACTCGGGGCGAGCACGCTACCACGAGACCACCGAGGCGGTTCATAAACTGTCAGACTTAATGATATTTTATTTAGATACAACATATTGACCTTATCACATAATCCCATCAGTAATTCCTATCCTTATCGCATATTTTCATCTCAATTGCACACCCTTATCATATATTACGAAGCGTGAGAAAGGTACCTATTCCAGCGGCTCATCCCTACCTCATCCTATATTGGAAGTGACCCCCCCCCCCCCCCCCGAGGGATAATTATAGCATCTGGGATTCCATAAAGTACATGTATAAAATTAACTTGGAAAGGACAAAATACACTTTGTTTTGGATATTTGATAACGGCAGAAAAAAAGACAAACACAAAAAATTGGGGCTATTTCTTTAATTTATAAAAAGAGCGATCCATTATCATTAGACAATTACCGTCCTACAACACTCCTTAATTGTGATGTAAAGATTATTGCTTATGCTTTGGCACAGAGATTAAAAAGAGTCCTACCCAGTATTATTAATTCTGATAAAAAAGGTTACGTCCAAAACAGGTACATTGGCTTCAATATTCGTCAAATACAAGATTTAATTGATTATAGTGAAAAATTTGATATTGACGGGGCTATTTTATTTTTGGACTTTTCAAAAGCCTTTGACTCCTTAGAACGAAACTTTATGTTGTTAACTTTGAGAAAATTTGGGTTTAAAGAATCTTTTATACATTGGGTTGAAACTTTATATAACGATACTAAAAGTTGCATACTAAATAACGGTTGGGTATCAGCCCCTTTTCAACAGGAAAGAGGAATACAGCAAGGCTGTCCGTGCTCTGCTTTACTTTTCGTGCTATCTGTAGAAATTTTGGCCACTAAATTAAGAGAAAATAATGATCTTAAGGGTATTACAATAAAATTAGATGGTAAAACATGTAGTTTAAAAATATGTCAACTGGCAGATGACACTACCCTGTTTTTAAAATCCAAAAAAGAAATCACACTTGCACTTAACATAATTGAAATCTTTGGTAATTTAACTGGCTTAAAACTCAATAGGAATAAAACAGAAGGAATTTGGTTGGGCAAGTTAAAACATTGTAAAGGCAAATACAAAGGCATTAGTTGGGCAACAAAACCAGTTAAAAGTTTAGGAATTTATTTCGGTTACAACCACAACAAGTGTCAACAAGAGGCTGTCGAATGACAGCAAACCGGATTTTCCTGCATGGAAATGATGTTTGCAAATCTGGATTCCCAAACAGGATGAAGTAAAGAAATATAAATGAATTTTTGTAGGGTTTTGTAGGGTTCAGAAATGGAAAGGCAAAAATCAATCTTGACCTCCTATTTATAGTAAGTGACAAATATTGGAATTTTTGAGAGTATATAAGTACACACACATTTGTTAAGCAGGGGTTGGTAGGCAGAAATCATGAAGTCAATAATGAAAGAAATACGCCAATGAGATTATAACCTTATTTTATATGAATCCAAAGAATCTTGTGCTGAATATCTCATTTTCTGCTGTATGAAGGGCCATGAATATGCCACAAGAAAAGTAATAACTTGACAACAACAAATGACCTTTGCATGGAAACGACGACTTGAACTGCCTTTTTTCAAATTTTATGAACCATAACTCCTGAACGGTGTAGTGAAAATCGTCAATATCGAACTTGACCTCCATTTTGTCATCAGTAACAACATATTAAAATTTGAAAAGCTTTGGTTGAACAGTTCATAAGTTATCACACGGACACCACTGGAAAAGCCATTTTTCAATCTTTCAAGAACCATAACTCCTGAACGGTGAAAGTGAAAATCGTCAATATCGAACTTGACCTCCATTTTGTCATCAGTAACAACATATTAAAATTTGAAAAGCTTTGGTTGAACAGTTCATAAGTTATTACACGGACACCACTGGGAAAGCCATTTTTCAATCTTTCAAGAACCATAACTCCTGAACGGTGAAAGTTAAAATCGTCAATAACGAACTTGACCTCCATTTTGTCATCAGTAACAACATATTAAAATTTGAAAAGCTTTGGTTGAACAGTTCATAAGTTATCACACGGACATCACTAGAAAAGCCATTTTTCAATCTTTCAAGAACCATAACTCCTGAACGGTGAAAGTGAAAATCGTCAATATCGAACTTGACCTCCATTTTGTCATCAGTAACAACATATTAAAATTTGAAAAGCTTTGGTTGAACAGTTCATAAGTTATCACACGGACACCACTGGAAAAGCCATTTTTCAATCTTTCAAGAACCATAACTCTTGAACGGTGAAAGTGAAAATCGTCAATATCGAACTTGACCTCCATTTTGTCATCAGTAACAACATATTAAAATTTGAAAAGCTTTGGTTGAGAAGTTCATAAGTTATCACACGGACACCACTGGAAAAGCCATTTTTCAATCTTTCAAGAACCATAACACTTGAACGGTGAAAGTTAAAATCGTCAATATCGAACTTGACCTCCATTTTGTCATCAGTAACAACATATTAAAATTTGAAAAGCTTTGGTTGAACAGTTCATAAGTTATCACACGGACACCAATGGGAAAGCCATTTTTAAATCTTTCAAGAACCATAACTCCTGAACGGTGAAAGTGAAAATCGTCAATATCGAACTTGACCTCCATTTTGTCATCTGTAACAACATATTAAAATTTGAAAAGCTTTGGTTGAACAGTTCATAAGTTATTGCACGGACACTGTTTGGCAGCCGCCCGTCCGCCCGCCCGCCCGCCGTACATCACCAAATTAATAACCGATATTTTCCTATGAAAATCCGGTTAAAAACTTGATATAGAAAAAATAATAACCAAGAATGAAACATTAATTTCAGATTGGAGTAAAAGAAATCTGACATTGATAGGCAGACTAACAAAAATTAAAGCTCTGGCACTTCCAAATATAACTTATATAGCATCAAATACTGTTATTGCAAAAGAAGATTTACAGCACATCAAAAATATAATATATCAATTTATATGGAAAAGTAAGCGAGACAAAATCTCTCGAGATATATTGGTGAAAAATTATGATAAAGGGGGGCTGAAAATGATAGATATTGAAGAGTACATTAAATCGCTTCATGTTAAGTGGATAATTAAATTTATAAGTGAAAAAGAAGCTAAATGGACACTTGTTCCACACATATATTTTGACAATTTTGGAAAGGACCTCCTAATATTTAAAGCAAAATCAAGCGGTATGATAAAAACACACCAGAAAAGTATTAATTCATTAATGCCATTCTATCAAGAAATTGTAAAATCCTTGTATAGTGTAATAGATAAATCAGATAATGAACAAAAAAACTTTAGGGAAATAAGAAGACAAATTATTTGGGGTAATAATCAAATAAAATTTAATGGAAAATGTTTGTTCATAAAAAAATTGGATTGATAGTAATATTACTTACATCAATCACATAATTGATGATTATGGCAACATATCAGAAGAAGTTATTTTGTCAAAATTGTCTAACAAAAGAAATTGGATATCAGAAGTAAAACAGGTCAAAGACGCAATCTCAGAATTTTGGAAAAAAGAATTAAAAAATGAAAATTCTTATAAATCAAAAGTTAATATAGATAAGAGTATTATAAATTCCATAAATGGTAACAAAATTTTTGAACATATGAATGATAAATCTATATATTCATACATACTTTCTGAAAACGATAAATCACCAATTGGTCTATTGAAATGGAAAGGTGTTTTTAATGAAAATGAATTTACCATGTATAGTAATTTCAAAAATACTCTCCTGTTTATATTTCAATTTTTAAATGACAACAAATTAAAAATGTTCAAATGGAAATTGTTACATTTTATATTACCGTGTAAGAGTTTACTGTTTACATGGAAAATTGTAGAAAATAATAAGTGTAATTTCTGCAGCTAGGTGGAAAATTATGAGCATTTTTATCTTACATGTACTTACAATGAAGTGTATTGGAATGAGATTAGGAAATTGTTTCGATATTTGAATTTTAATATCATTATGTTTAATTTTAAAACTTTAGTATTTGGATATAAAATTAATGACAAAGACTATTATCAGGTTAATTATTTGGTGACACTTATTTACTTTAGTATTTACAAATCATATTTTGTATCCGATAAAAAAGAGAAACGAGTAGTCACATTTCAAATATTTAAAAAGAAAATTTTAAGTATTGTTCAATTCAACAAAATGCTAAATAGACCAACATTTCCTATAGTGGATAAAGTATCGAAATATATTTCAAACGCATAGATGCAGATCTATTTATAGTGGACTACCATGTGCGATCATCAGTATTGTGAAATAGGTGTTATCGAGATGAAAGTAAGTGTAACATACGTGCCAAAGTGGGTTCCCCTGGAACACTTCTCTATTACACAATGGTTATCAATTAACGGTCGCTGTCGTCTTAGTGCTTCTGTCCGCAATGGCGAATCACTCCAGAAAGAGACTGGGCTGTTACATCTTCCGCCCAGCTGTTCCACCAAGGGTCAGGATACACACCGAATGATGACGTCACACGGCTAAATTAAACCTTACCGGGATCCCCCGATTCCATCGGGTAATTTCACAACACTCCCCCCATTTCAAAAAGGATGGGTTTTACAGGAAATGTTAACTATATGGGTGTCTTAAACCTTATCGGTACCTACCAAGCCCTTAATTAACCTCAAACAGGCAGGCATAAGGCCTGTCCCTAGTCCTACTACAAACCTCAGCTAGCCAAACGCTGAGTCCCCCAAAACTTATCGCCCCCAAACGAGCAACACTTATAGAAAACGCAGGGCTAGATGATTATGACTGGATGAGGAGGGAAATGAGAGGATTCCACCCCAGAGGGGCAACACTGGCAGAGGATACTGGACTGGATGACTATTACATGATGTCAGGGGAGAGAAAGAGAAAACTGAGAGAAAGAGAACTCCACCCCCTGGGGTTATGGTAGGGGTGGAAAGGGAATTAAAGCCTACAGAGAAAAAATATGCCACTCCCGGCCGAGCACCGGCATTACAAAAAAAACTACAGAATTGCTCGACAATCCTGGCATAGACAACGGTGAAGATGAACGAGTTCAAGAAGAAAAATTAGTGAATTTATTTATAAACATGACCGGTTGTCCTTCCACAAAGGGAAATCTAGCCCCGCCAAAGACGGGAAGAATGCCAATAATAACAAAAACATGCCAGATCCAGAAGAGTAATTATTGCCCCCCCCCCAAACAAGGGAAATTCAGTCCAGTCATAACAGCCTGCAGTAGTTGGGGAAAAAGAAGAGGGGTTACCGCCACCTACCATTGTGTCATGGGATGGGTCGCTAAGCCACCCATGACAACACTCCCGAAAACCACGTGGCATAAAAAGACAGTTAGTGCATGACAACACTGACACATAACCTCACAAGGACTATTACCCAAAATTTTAACAATGCTAATTCATTGGTTGAGTAAACTCCGTTGACACCGAACGGCAATATTGCAGCCCATATCACGGCAGTCAACAACACTAAGGCTCCGAATATAAAACTCATATGCTTACTGTACCGACAAGGAAAAAGATAGCCTATTTATAAAAAATCTATTACCTATCAACCCGGCAAATAGGTATCCCTCCAGCCCCTGGAGTGGGAAAATTTCATATTATTCTTTACATTAACCGTCCCAGAGAAACACCACTAAATTCATTGTAAATTCATTTAAAAATATTTACATTAGACAATTAACCCGTGAATTGGCTCACGGGGAAAAATAATTTAGTTTCGCCTGCCATAGCCTCAATCAAAAATTTAACCTTCAAATGGATTTCTAAATCCTTGTCTTAAATTTCACCCTACTGTCTACTAAAAATTCACAAGACATTTTAAAATAAAACTTGACAAGACATAAAGTAAAAATTTACTCTTACTAAAAATTACTAATGGTGAATCTAAGCCATACTGCATAGCAACATTCCGCTAACTGCTGTTGCAATTCCAAAAACTTATTTACAAGAAAGTTCAAAAACTTATCTTAACTAACTATGACAGGCGGACCCAAAACTATCTGAGTCCGAAGGTAAATCTCCGGAAAACACGACAAATGTCATTTACTCGGGAAAATCATTTCCCGCACCTACTGCAGTTCCCGGTCTGACACTAGGAGTACTGTCCTGTCTGTCAAGCTGAACAAGAAATCGTCCTCCAGGACCTCCGCTTCTTCCCAGTAGACATAAACAAAACCGGGCGTCTTGTAGTCAAACAAGAATTGGGCGTGGCATCGCAGATCCATCAAATCTTCTGCGGATACACCCACCTTCTTGCGGCTTCTGGCATCTGTAAGGATGAAGGGTTTCTTGGCCCTCGTCGCTGGCTCTGGTGCTTCAGCTCCCTGGGTCTCTGCTGATCCAGTCACTGACACCTCGATCATCTCACCTTTAATCTGCACTCTCCTCTCACTGGAGTCAGGTGAATCCCGGCCTTTACTGGCCGGGGCCTCTGCAACTTTTACTTCGGGCAGATCCAAGACTAACCCATAATGAGACTCGGGTGTCGCCTCAGCTCCCGCCGGGACCAAGTCTTCTGAATACCTCCAAGTCCGCAGCAGATTCCTCTGTGGCGGAGTCAAATACTTAAGTAGGGTCACTGCGACTCTCCAATACAGGAAACAAACGGGACTGTTTATAGGTGTAATAGTGAACCTATCTGGTGAAGTCCACCGGAACTCTTCACATGTACGTCGCAAAGCTCTTACCGCCCACACAGATATTGTGCACTCAGCGGGGAATCTCACCCTCTTGTTTACAAATGTTATTAATTGACCTACCGTAGCATCGGATCTACCTACAATCCATCTGGCCAATTGCTGCACAGCAGTCCGCCTCTGTACCTGGTATTCAGGATCACACATCACCGAGTCTGAGACCCGGTTATCAAACAAGTTGGTCAGGTGAGACCGAACCACGTGATTCCTCAGCTTTCGGTCCTTTTTCAGACACCCTGGTGCTGGACATGGTGACTCCCTCGGTAATCCTCTGTACATCCGGGATTCTTTGGCCTTCCCAGCTGCCTCTTTTACCGCCTCTTCTACTTGCCGAGACAAGCTCCGGGGTTGGCGATGCACTGCCGCATCATCAAACTGCCCAGAAACAGGTTCCGGGATTGGCGGCTCGGCTGCTATCTGGCTAATTCTATGTCGCAGGTCTGTCGGTGAGAGGGACAGCAATCCTGCACGGCCTCTTCCAACAGCCTTGTTAGTTTCTCTCTGCCAGGCCCTCTTGACGTCTGCCTCAGTGTCACTCATTCTCAAAATAGACAAAAAGCTATCATCTCGGTCAGAAAATTTCAGACACCTATAACTAATTTTGCAGAGTTAAAACCTTATCCCTTAGCCCCTTTTCCCCCTCTTTTACTTTTTAAGTTATGGGGTGACTGTCTGACAGTTTGGGCAGGTATATTTATCTAATGCTTCTGCCTCATTTGGACTAAGGTTGACACATGTAAGGTGAAACCAATCCTTACAATTGTCGCATTGGAGCATCATTTCGCCTGTGTCTGTGCCCTTACAAATACAATATTTTCTACTCTTACCAGATTTTCCGGACTGGTCCGTCAAGACATCTTCACCGTTTAACACGCGTTTCTGGCAGTCCTGTAACCATACCGGAATCTTGCGGTCTCTGCAAGGTTTTAAACGGTCATGGTTGGTTGTAAAAACAACGCGTTGCAACTTGACGCGGTAAACATACGCGGTGAATTTCTTAACAATTACACCCGGTCCTTTCCACGGTGGGCTCAACTTCTTGTTCTTCCCCTTAATTTGGGCTGTATCAAGAACATACGCAAGATCACCTTCCTTGTACTGTTTTTCTAGGACACGAAGATCATAGTCTCTTTTCATCTTTTGTTGCGTTGCCTTCAGCGTCCGCCGGGTTATCTCGTGAGATTTACGGATTGCTGTTTCCAGTCCAATCACATATTCATCACTGTCGGAGTATTTCCTCTCGTTACTACTGCTGAACATCAATTCAGTGGGCTGGTTAGTCTCAAGGCCTAACATCAAACGATTTGGCGTATAACCAGTACTCCGGTTTACACAGGAACGCATAGCTCCTGCCAACTGAGGTATATGAATATCCCAGTTATCCTGTGATGAGTCTACAAAGCATCTCACAGCGTCCATAAGGCTTCTGTTGTGGCGCTCAACTTGGCCATTGGCAGACGGTCGGTAAGGCGTTGTCCTAGCCTTGTGTATCTGTAAAAGTTCACACACAGATTTAAATAAGGAACTTTCAAAATTTCGGCCCAGGTCCGTGAAAATTTCAAACGGATACTCGAATCTGGCAAAAAATTCGTTAATAGCGGCCTGAGCTGTAACCTCAGCCGTCTGTGATGGTAGGGCAATACATTCTGTCCATTTTGTGAATTGGTCCACAATCATCAAAATGTGTTCATTACCACTCTTTGTCTTCGGTAATGGTCCCATAAAGTCTAAATGCACTCGCTCCATTGGTGCGCCTGAGTGGTAAGGAGTAAGATGGCACTTTGCACGTCTTAACGGTTTCTTGTGTTTGCTACACACATCGCAAGTAACAACAAAATTGCCAATATCTCTTGACATATTGTACCAGTGGTATTTAGTCTTGACTTTAGCCATTGTCCTTTCTGTACCTTGATGTCCCGCAGAGGGAAGTTCATGGCTCATCCGGAGAACAGTATCTCGGAGTTTGACTGGTACCACAAATCTTGACTGATCCTCATTTTTCTTAGAAATGTTTCTAAGTACCCCCGCTATCATCGAGAAAAAACATGTCTTTATTAACCCAAAAACTCTTCGCTGCTGGCGAAGCGAGAAAAAGTTCATTCTCAGTTGGCTCTTCCTGATTCCTAAGCCAATTCAAAATAAAAACCAAGTCCTTGTCAGCGGACTGTTCCTGTTTAATCTCATCAGGAGAAAATCCCTGTATAGATATTCCCTGGTCATCAGATATAGCGGTCACATGACACGAATTGTCTGTATTAACAGTAATCGACTGTGTATCTCTAGTCAAGTACAACTCCATTCCAGTTGTCAAGAGCTGATTTTCATCATTACCACTCGTTTCAGTCTCCTCTGTTTGACCAAACATACCCATTAAGGCACTTGAAAGATCATCTACCTCCTTCTGTCTACGTATGTATTTTCTCTTTGGTTTGGCTAATGGCACAACGTCGTCAACTTCATGTAAAAACTTGTCCCAAGTCTTATGTGCACGTTGACAATAAGCGCATCCTTTACATGGCAAATCCTGGAGCATTTTTTCAGGAGTGTAGTTTGGACAATATGTCACCTCGTCTGGCATACGGGATAACGCATCAGCGTCCTCGTGCAATTTTCCCGGTCTATGTTTAATGACCATATCATATTGGCTCAATTCCTCCATCCAGCGAGCTAATTGTCCCTGTGGCTCCTTGAAATTTATAAGCCATGTTAAACTACTGTGGTCTGTGCGAACTGTGAATTGTCGCCCCAGCAAATAATGCTTAAACTGCCTGGTAAAGCGAATAACTGCAAGCAGTTCTTTTCTCGTTGTGCAGTAATTTCGTTGTTCTGGCGTCAACATGAAGCTACCATAGGCAATCGTTTTCTCTACACTATCTTGGACTTGAAGTACCTCAGCTCCAATGGCTCTGTTAGAGGCATCTGTGTCCAAGATAAAATGACCATCCTTAGTTGGTAAGGATAGAACAGGTGCTTGTAAAAGCTGTTTCTTAAGCTGTTCAAAAGCTTTTTGCTGTCGTTTCTTCCACTTAAACGGAGCTTTCCCTGTAAGTTTGCTACCTTGGCGTAGCTCTTGATAAAATTCCTATGATAGTTCACAAATCCGAGAAATTGTTCGACTTCACGTGTACACCTCGGTGTTGGCCAGTCCTGTACTGGTTTCAAATGTTGCTTTCCAATTTCAAGTCCCTTGTTACTGACTTTTCTGCCTAGAAATTCAACTGACTGCTTAAATAAGTCACATTTTTACGGTTTTAACTTGAGCTTATTTTGTCTGAAACGCTCAAATAACGCCTTAAGATTTTCAAGATGAGTCTCAAAATCGGTTCCTAAAACCAAAATGTCGTCTAAAAAGGCAAGCACTGTTCTCCACGTCAATCCCCGAAGAACTAAATTCATAACTCGGGCATAAGTGCTAGGAGCATTGCAAAGTCCAAAGCTCATACAGACACATTCGAATAAGCCGTATTTCGTGATAAACGCCGTTTTCTTGCGATCTTTCGGCTTGATACGGATCTGATAATACGCACTATTAGCATCAAGCTTTGAGTACCAAATATTTCCTTGGAGAGCGTCTAGGCACTGATCTATCAACGGTAAAGGAAAAATTTCTTTAGAAGTGACTTGATTCAACTTCCTGTAGTCTAAGCACCATCTAACCGTGCCGTCGTGCTTTCGAATAAGCACTGGTGCAGAGCATCATTCCGATATGGATGGTTGAATAATCCCAGCATCCAACATCTTCTTGAGATGGGCTTCCTCCTCATCAACAAAGCATGATGGAGTACGTCGGAGTCTTTCCTTTACTGGCTTGGCACTGCCAGTGTCGATAGAGTGTTCTATCTCTGTAAAGTCGCCTAAATCAAACTCATCTTTTGCAAATACATCGCTGTAGTTGTACAGGAGGCGTCTAAGAGCCTCTTGTTGATTCGTATCTAGCCCTTTCAACGATTTGGTATATAGTTCTTGCACATGAACTGGTAACTTGGCCTTAGATTTGTTCTTACCGGTACTTGGACCGGTTCCCTGCGTAACTGTTCCCACTGAAGAGTCGGGCATGGTTTTCACCACTTCAGCTGTTTCAACATGAGCAACTTCCTGTCCCTCTTTCAAAATCATGTTATTGTCAGTTACATTGACAAAACAAAGTTCAGGTTTTTGATTTTTCCTGCAAACAGTGCGCGGAACAAGAAATGGTAAAGGATCTGATGGCTCAACGATGAAATCGGACTCTTGCGGCGTTGTGTCGCAGGTTATTCTAACTACCGAATTTGGTGGAACCACGGTTCTAACTGGAACTGTCACCTTGTTCACTGATGGTTCTGGTTTAGTGCCAATAGTTAGCTTAATTTTTTTACCACATAGTTTCATATTCATTTTTCCTAGGCTGATTTCGGCACCATATTTCTCTAGGAAGTCTAATCCAATGAGCATTTCACAGTCCAATGGCGCAATGTGTAATCCTTCTCGAAACACCTTGCCATTAATGGTAAAACGCATAGGTTGAACAATCCGACATTTCATACATGTCTCGACCAGCTGCATGAAGCAGGGTTTCTCTGATAGTATATGGTTTCGTTTGCAATTTGTAGAAAACATGATCAGATAAAATGCTGACTTGGGCGCCAGTGTCAAGAATTGCATTGACACGCTGGTCCTGTACAATAACTTCAACTCTAACCATACGAGCCGTCCCAAGTTGACCAACTGATGCGGTACCCTGGAATTTGACTTTGCTCTTTTTGGCTTTATCTTGACGTTTAGTCTGTCTGTCTGTTGACTTATCACTCTTGCTCTTGAATTTACAGTCTCTGACCATATGTCCTGTTCGTCCACAGTTATAACATTGACCACGAAATGGACGTCTATTTCCACGTCTTCGCTCATTACTGCTGCTATCCGGTGAAGAACCGGAGTGACGGTTACGTGACCATCTGCGGCCACGATAAGCCTGAGCAGGTTTGGCCTTACTGTCTTTATCTAATTTGACTGTCAGATTTTTTAAACTGGCAACCAGGTCGCTAATCTGGTTCTCCATATTTGTTTTCCACTCAGAATCAGCACTGGTACTCGCCGCCTGAATTTTTGGCGGTTCAGAGTCTAAGTCAATAAGATTCTGTTCTTGTACATTGCTATTTCCATGGACAGCTTTCCTTGAGTGTTGGAACCATTTGATTATGTCAATTGCTGAGTCCATACTCCCTGGTTTAACGTTACAGGCATGTTGTCCCGCTTCTCTGTCTGTGCAACCTTGACAAAACTTTAATACTGCCTGTTGTGTCATATGGAAATCAGGTAGCCCTCTAAATGCTTTTGTTGCACGGTCAGCCCAGTCCTCGAGACTTTCTTTTTTCTCCAGTCTACTGACCTGAAACTGTAACATGGATGTTTCCAGAAGATCCTGGAACCCAAATCTCTTTTCCAGTTTGGCTATCATTTCGCTGTATGTAATGTTAGCATTTCCCTCTAACAGCAAAGTGTAGTATTCACTTGCCTTGCCATCCAGGCACCAACAAAGCTGATCTTTTTTCTCCTCATCTGTCCAGTCTGATGAGCGGGCGTACCCCATAAATTTGGTATAAAAAGCTTTCCAATTTGCCTGTCCATTATACTTCAAAGTCTTGAAGGAGGAAATAAATGAACGGTTGACTGGTTTTGACCTACTTTCCTGAGTTTTCACAGGAATTTCATCCCGGCGTTCTACTGAAGGCAAACAATCACGGTGGTGAGTCGTCTCCTTGGCTACTTCCCCATTACCATTGAGTTTGTTGTCAACATTGTCTGGTTTGGTATGTGTGCGTGCATCGGGTTGTGTATTACAGTTGTGCTGGTACGGTTCATCGAGATTTCGCCTCGGCGGTGAATGATCTCTGTCAGAACGGCGATGATATGACCGTTTCTTGTGTCTACGGTGGCGTGAACGACTGTTGCGATCTGGAGAATGACCTCTAGAAGAATAACTGTCGGTTGTAGACGAATCTGACTCGTATTTCGGAGCAGCCATGGTGTTAAGCGGTTTCCAAGAATGCGCGGATGCACGATCATACATGTCATGTTGAAATGGCGCGGCGTGAACCGGGTGAACGGCTTGCGGTTGCGCGTACTGTAATGGCGGAATATTCGGTCGAATATATGTTGACATGGGGGGATGGTTGGGGGAAACACCTACATGGGAATGTGTGTATACTGGTGTAGTGGTTGTAACTTGATGAGAAGTTTGTGAACCAATAAATGCACTTATTTGTGGATTTTGTTGAGCAGTTTGGCTGATATGGCACCTGATGAGAAGCAGCATGGGTCAAGCCTGCATGCCCAGTAGTAATTACCGGGAAACCAGTGTGAACTGGGGTTAACCCTGCCGAAACAGGGAACCCTGTCGAAACAGGGGTCTGCTCATATATGCTAGGCTTTGAACCCATGGCGACTCCTGTTTTTTGTAAATTCACACTTGACGTTGGCACGTCCGGTAACAAGTCCACATAATCCACAGGTTTTGTGTGTATAACATTGTGTTGTATTGGTGAATTGGTGTGTATACTGTATTGTGAAACCATGTTTACTGTATTCTGCAATTTCATTTCTTGGGATGGTACCTGTGTCTCAGTTTCTAAATTGACATTCATTTGTGGCATAGGAAAGGGATCAAACAAGTCCGTCTGATATTCTTGTTTTACTTGTCCTTGACCTTGTAATGACATACCCCCTATAGCTTCACTCAATTTCAACTGTTCAAGTGTCTGACCTGCCTGAATTTCCTGTGCAGGGGTTGGGCTACTAACAGGAGTGTGAAATGGGGTAGGGGTCAAAATTGCTGTACCTACATTAGACTTAAATGGGTCTAAATCCGTGAACATTTGGGTAGGCACGGAGAAATCTACTGACTCGAACAACTCATATAATGATTTCACATATGGTATCTTTATTAATTTCTCCCAGTTAAGAGGACCTAATGCCCTAAACTGCACAATTTTTTCAGCTATCTGAGGTCCTATGCCCGGTAGTTTCAATAATTCTGACTTATCACACGTGTTTATTTGTACACGGGGACGAACTACCTTTGTCTTGTCCATTTTAATTCAATACACAGTCAAATCAATCAACTCAAGATGTTTGAGTACAAGAAATCGAGTGTAAAAACACTTTCGTTTGTTTATTTACAAACTACGGAGCCAATTTCCGGTTTTGTGTATTGGCTTCCCCGACGTCTAAAAATAAGTCACTCGCCAACTATGTATGGCGGGAAAATGACGTCACAGCAAAAATGTTCAAAATTTACAATCTGCAATTGTAGATACAAAATTTCGCCGAAAAACTCAACAAAGTGTTGACAATTATCCCAAAGCACTTCGGGCCATCAAATACAACAATAAAAATTGCCTAGTATTCTGTGAATTATAAAAATTCAATCGGGTCGGTGCCCGATAGGCCTCAATGGCGACCGTTCGCTTCGATTTTAAATTCTAAAAGAGTAAAAATATCCTCGTCGCCAGTATTGTGAAATAGGTGTTATCGAGATGAAAGTAAGTGTAACTTACGTGCCAAAGTGGGTTCCCCTGGAACACTTCTCTATTACACAATGGTTATCAATTAACGGTCGCTGTCGTCTTAGTGCTTCTGTCCGCAATGGCGAATCACTCCAGAAAGAGACTGGGCTGTTACATCTTCCGCCCAGCTGTTCCACCAAGGGTCAGGATACACACCGAATGATGACGTCACACGGCTAAATTAAACCTTACCGGGATCCCCCGATTCCATCGGGTAATTTCACAACACTCCCCCCATTTCAAAAAGGATGGGTTTTACAGGAAATGTTAACTATATGGGTGTCTTAAACCTTATCGGTACCTACCAAGCCCTTAATTAACCTCAAACAGGCAGGCATAAGGCCTGTCCCTAGTCCTACTACAAACCTCAGCTAGCCAAACGCTGAGTCCCCCAAAACTTATCGCCCCCAAACGAGCAACACTTATAGAAAACGCAGGGCTAGATGATTATGACTGGATGAGGAGGGAAATGAGAGGATTCCACCCCAGAGGGGCAACACTGGCAGAGGATACTGGACTGGATGACTATTACATGATGTCAGGGGAGAGAAAGAGAAAACTGAGAGAAAGAGAACTCCACCCCCTGGGGTTATGGTAGGGGTGGAAAGGGAATTAAAGCCTACAGAGAAAAAATATGCCACTCCCGGCCGAGCACCGGGCATTACAAAAAAACTACAGAATTGCTCGACAATCCTGGCATAGACAACGGTGAAGAAGAACGAGTTCAAGAAGAAAAATTAGTGAATTTATTTATAAACATGACCGGTTGTCCTTCCACAAAGGGAAATCTAGCCCCGCCAAAGACGGGAAGAATGCCAATAATAACAAAAACATGCCAGATCCAGAAGAGTAATTATTGCCCCCCCCCCCCCAAACAAGGGAAATTCAGTCCAGTCAGGATACACACCGAATGATGACGTCACACGGCTAAATTAAACCTTACCGGGATCCCCCGATTCCATCGGTAATTTCACAACACTAGTACCGTTAACTCACCTGTACATAAATATCTGAAGATTCCGCCTTTTATAAGTATCTTTCGAAAGTATCAAGCTATACAGTAAATTAAACAAAATCCATACGATAATGCCGAAAATTTAAACTGAAAATCAACAAATTCAATCCAATACACATGTTTTTTTTCTCGATTTGTTTATCACAGGATGGTAGTATAATATTAGAAACTAATACGGAAAGGCTATGTAAAGAATTCGTAAAATTGTATTTACTAACATACTTAATTTTACAATATATGGCTCCCTGGAGTATATTGTATTAATAAACAGGGATATCTAATAGTTCACTGGCTATTAGATAAATTGTTTTACAGTGAGTATTGTGCAAAAGAGAGAAGTTTAAGAGTTAAAAAAAAAAGATTTTTTTTCCAACCAGGATGGAAATTACTATAACAAGAGTTTGCACCGTTAAAATGTGATGTACAAAGCAGTAATTAGGAATTATGTCATTAAAAAAAAAAGAAAAAAAGTTTTGTATTCTTCCTACTATATAACCCCCTCGGTGGTCTCGTTTTGACCTCCCGTGAGGAAATTGGCGGATTCGATCACCAACCAAAGGACTTTAAAATTGGTATTTGCTGCTTCTCCGCCAAGTACATGGCATTCAGGAATAAGAGCTGTTCGGATCGGAATAATGTTCATTATAGAGAGGCGATATGTCTTCCTGCAGACTGTTACCTTGAAGCGTGAGGAGATTTCGTCCGTGAGGATTTGACGCCCGCATGCGTATAAAGGCGGGACTATTTCGATGCAGTTCCGGTGTGAGCACCTCATGCGGCTACTAGCCAACAGGTACTTCCGTCTGATATATGACCTCCGGGAATGGGTGGCAAAAACATATGTCATGTGTTTGATTTGTACTGATTGCTATTTAATTATGCAGAAAATGAACAAAATAAATATAAACAAACATTTACATACATATTATAATTTAATAACAAAATAACCCAGACAAAATAATGAGCAGTTAAATGCACCTTTTGAACAGTGTTGATACAAACGGAAAACTCAAAAAGAGGAGGGGGGATAAAATTGTAGGCTGGAAAAGAAATTTGGCATACACCACTTTATATAAAAAAAATTATGGCATTGTCCTACAGTTTATAAAGACATATCAGTAAAAAAAGGGGGTGCTAGCAGGATGTCTGATATTATGAAATTCTGCGCTTAAAAACTTGAAATCTAAACACGGGATACCCAAATTTAAAAAAACAATCAATCATGAAGTCGGTTATTAAAAATGGACAATCCCATATCTTGAAAGATGTAATCCCAGTTTTTCGATTAGGGAATAAATAATCCTACCCTTAAAATAATTGTGGAAAATAAAATTTCTATTTTAAAAAATAAACACACTGATGCTACAGAATTTGTCAGCTCCCTTCCCATTAAAGAAATAATTAGTTGTCTCCATATAAACACAACCATACTTTCTCTTTCTTCTTTAATTCCTTATAGTTTCTAAATTTATTTGAACAGATTATTCAGCAAAAGAAATTTTAATCTTATATTTAATTTAAAATAACATGAATTAGGTAAAACATTGGGCTTGGCTTTAAATATGGGAACAGTTGTTCCCGTTTTGTCTACTGTTCATTTTTATTACATATGAAAACAATCTAATTAAAATGATATGAAAAAGGAAGGATATGGGGTATGCGTCATTGAGGCTTTATCCCGATTTAAAGAATATCTTCAAAAACTATATCATCTAGTGGTCGCCAATGATGTGGCCTTCAACATTGAGCAACAGCCCAACACACATGTATGTCATTACCTGGCCCTGAAATAAATGTCAAGCATTAAATAATAATCACCACAAATCCCAAAATAAACAAAACAATTCACATAGAAACAAAAAAGAAGACACAATACAACCACTGAAAATGCTTGGTCCTACCTAAGGACAGACATTTATACAACATGATGGGGTTAAACATGTTTGTGAGTACTCAACCCTCCCCTACATCCTGGGTCAGTGGCCTGAATAATAGAAAGACAGACAATAAAATTTTAAGCTCTAGATTCAACAATCCAAGCACTAAAACACAAAAATATGAAAAAATAAAACTGACATAATAAAAAGTGCTTTGTACTTATAATGCTTACATTGCCATTTGGTCTATTACTTTTATGTGTTTTTATGGGATATGATTCGGTTAATTTCCATTTGGTCTTCTTCTTTTTATAGTTTCAGTTTCATGTCAATGGTTTAGCAAACATCTGACATTTTTGTGAAGTATGACGAGATTTTACTTTCTTTTGCAACTTGTTCAAAAGTGCCCCCCTTTTTTTATTTAAATTTTTTGTGCCTTTTGTGTGCCTAGATTTTTTCTATGTAAATGGGGTAAAAATATGCACAGGCTGGCAATTCTCATGGCTCATACTGATCATATACACATATTCTATCATTCTATGGTACTTTATATGTAAACAGGGTAAAAATATGCACAGGCTGGCAATTCTCATGGCTCATGTCGGGCTTGTGTATTGAAAAAAAAATTAATGGCTTGAGGTGGGCAACCCTCACATGTGCCCTGGTTTTGACGTGGCGTTAGGGCTTAAATCGTGTTTAATGATATACTATATTGATTGTATGTCTTATAGAAGTGATGACTAACAGGACCTTTTACTGTATGTTGCCGAGCAATTCAGTATTGTGGCTTTGAGCAAGTTATTATTTTTATTCTTGTAGACTTATTCACGACTTTTCATTGAATGTGATAAATCTAGACCTATTTTAATTCCAGCATATTCCATACACCTGTTAATTTACGGCTTGGCTTATCTTTAATTTTGCAGATTCCTCGGACAGCGCCAACAGCCCCCCCCCCCCCCCCGAAAACAAAAACAAAAAATCCAAAAAAAATCTTGGAATTTGAGCTGTTTATCACAAATTTGTAGGCTTCCGACTTCAAATGTTATATCGAAAACGGATTGTGGCACCTTTAAAAAAAAAAACCAATAAAACAACTCCGCGATCCTGAGAGCCGATGTTTTTTGTTTTTCAAAGCTGCAGACAAGCATATTTATAATTTATTTCATTCATTCATAAGTTAAATAAGTACTAATTCATTCAATTATTGTGTAAATGGTTTGTAGTCCTTTGTATATATGTTGAAATTAACAGAATAGTTTGTGTTTCTAACTAGCTTGTGAATTTTACGACGGCTTGCGAAATTTACACTAAACAGCGTAAAATTTGAAAGACAAACCGGAAACCGGAAACGGAACTACCATTTTTTACGGACTTGTAAATTTTACGCTACAACCTAAACGGCATTTCTACCTACGACGCAAATACATTCCCGTTTGACCTAGAAAAGCAACCAAAGAAAATCGTTCACTTCTGACCCGCAAAATATTAATGAATGTTGATTGGGGTTTGTAGGAAGGAACGTGGATACAAAACAGCTAAAAATCCTGACTTGGGAGGATGGTCTGGGACTAATATACTAGCCCAAGCTTCTATTCTGAAAATTAAAGTTTTGCTGTCAATTTATTCCAAACCCACATATCATCTAAAAATGACACTTCAAATTAACGTTTTGAATATTTAAACTACCATTTGTGGAATTATTTTTTTTTATATTTTATTTTAAATTACTTCCAAAGAAAAACCATGGCGATTGTATTTGTTTTCAATTGAGTAAACACTGAGATTGACAGTTAGTGGCTGGGCGTGTTCGACTGGTATCTCTCATCGTTATGAGCCAAATGTCCGAATCCCGACCGTGGCGAGGGGTTATTGATTTGACTCCTGTTTCAGTTGACGAGTTGGTAGTTGTTTATTATAAAAGCTGATTGGTATTATTTTGACAATTAATGACAGTTATAATAACTAGGGGGTTTTAAACAAAGAAATCTCCAAGTTTTGGCAAACTGGAAAATGGACAACGGTTACAGTGAAATGTTTTTTTGTTTGTTTAGTTTGGGTTTTAAGCCGTTTTCAGCACATTTGGCTATTTCGCGGCGGCCAGTTTTTATTGGTGGAGGAAGCCGGAGTACCCGGAGAGAACCACCGACCTTCGGTAGGAAAATTGGCAATCCTTGTCAATTAAGATCAGAGTCGAACACACCCCGCCACAGGTGAGTTTCGATCTCGCAACCTCAGCGTTGACAGGCTAGTGATTATTAGTAGTCATGACGAACTACCTAGACCACTCGGCCACTGAGGCCCCTACAGTGGAATGTATTGAGTATTGTTAGTCTACCTACCTCCTGCTTCCTTCACCAAATTTGTTGCCCGATGATGAATAAACAAATATGCGAAACCGCAACCAAACCAATAAAATCAATTAAAGCCGTACCATATTGATTTTTAGTTCTTTGGATTTCGCCGTTCCGATTTTCAAATTTGTAAATTTGACCAACATTTTTTTTTTTTTTTTTTTGCTGCTTCATTTTCTAAAAATGAAAAATCGACCCATATTTCAAGAAATTAAATGTAAAAAGTGTTCGCCCGCTCCTTAAACTTTTAGAAAATAGGGATTTTTTCACTTTTTGCAATATATATTAGTTTAAAAAAAATGTGGCACACGTAAATTTGATCTTCGCCCGAAAAAAGTTGTCCTTGAGAAAAAAAATTAAAAAAATAAAATTTCGCTTGCTCGACCTCACACCTATTTTTGCTATAAAAAGATTCAAAGAGCTAGAAATCAGTTTGATGTGGCCTAAGTAATATTGATGACTTACGCTTATGTACAAAGACCACCACTATGGCAAGCTGCTCTCGTCAAAACTATGTTTAAACCCTTACACACTGAGATTTAAAAACTTAAAATAACACACTCAGAAATCGAAATTATACACTGAGATTTTAAAATTACACACTGAGATTAAAAAAAATGAAAAACACACATTGAGAAATTAAAATTACAAACTGAGATTTTAAAAAGACACATTGAGATGAAATAAATTGGAAAACACACTCTGAGAATTGTTAATTACACACTGAGATTTCAAAAATACACATTGAGATTAATATGCAAATTACTAATGAATATTCATGAGATGAATAATTCATCAGATTAATATCTTGGTCTCTAGAACTCTTGTCATTATAATGAAATGCGGTTCCTTCAACCAACATTCAAAATAAATTTCAAGACTTAACATCGTTTTTTTGTAAAGAGAGAAAGTGGATATTTTTCTTGTTCTATTGGTCTTTTACGTTGTATTTCTAATGTATTTTATAAAACATTTGGCGTCAGAGTGAAGGACTAACGAGTTCTGTCCCATAGTTGTTTTAAGCTTGTAATAGATTAAGATTACGTATGCTAATTAGATATGTGCGCATAAAAAATGCGCACAAATCTCAGTGTGTAATTTTAAATTCTCAGTGTGTGTTTTTAAGTTTATTTCATCTCAGTGTGTCTTTTTGAAATCTCAGTGTGTAATTTTCAATTCTCACTGTGTGTTTTTCATTTTTCGTAATCTCAATGCGTCTTTATGAAATCTCAGTGTGTAATTTTTTATTCTCAGTGTGTATTTTTAGGTTTTTTAATCTCAGTGTGTTTTTTTTTAATTCTCAGTGTGTAAAATTTTCGAAAAATGTTTTAAACAGTTTTGACGAGAACGGCTTGCCATACACCACAATAATGCTGACTAGTTGCACATAACGAGTTAATTCAACAATTGCAGGTTACTCATCCTCCCGAGTTGGGGATTCTGAGTTAACAACGTGGACTCAGAACCTCTGACTTGAAAGTTTGAAGTTACTGTTGAATACTGAATAGAGTGGAGTTTTGGAGGATTTTCATTATCTATAACCAGCCAATACACCCATGAACATGTAACACTAGGCTTTTTACTTGACGTTTGTCATTTAGTGAAGGGTAAACTTCATTAAATTAAAACACAAAATAGGAGTTGAAGCTATATGTTTAGCATTGATTAGCAGTTGACCATTAAAAGATACCTATCTTAACAAAGTATGTTTCAAATTTTAACAAGATATATTGAGCACATCGAAGTCTACACGATTTTTAATTTACCCAAAAATTGTTAATTTTGTGATTTTTCGTGCACATTTGATTTTTTTACGGACAAGGCGACATAACTCCAGAACAACATCTGACTTTAATACGGTAACAGTATAGACATGATAGAGGAGCCTAAGGAAATTTCAGTCTAGTGAGTCTTTTTAGCAACTTCAAACTTTGATCACAGATGCAAAGAACTTGGCAATATTTTGTAACCATTTTTCACCATTTTAGTAAGGATGATTTAAGTTTTTTAGAATAATTATGAAATAATATGAATATTTACCCTGGAAACAATAAGAAAAATGTGTTCATGTACTTATTAATAAAGTTTCATTTTTTAAGGAGAAAGGCTAGTAACACTGACTAGTTATAATTTGAATATATATTTGAATTGAAAACATACCAACTTTTCGTACCGACATCTCAAAATTATTATTATTCATTCATCATACATGCACACGAAATACATGTATACAATTGGTGGTTCATTTACAAAATTAACGCAATAATAATAAGCTGAACTTGATAATAATAAAGAGGTGAATGATAAAGGCCGTGTTGCTTTATGTAAAACTCGATCTCTCTACCCCGTTTGTTGACGAAAACACCGCTAGATTCCACGTATTTTATCATATAATCAATATTGGCAATATGATATTTTTTAACAATACAGCCCAATATTTTTACAATATCGGGTAATCAAAAACCATTATTGAATGATATGCTGACAAGGCAATAACAAGTATACACAATTATTGATCATAAACCATTAATTAAATAAATAATCTGTCGTGTAATTGTAACAATTCTGACCCAATGCAGATGAGTATACATTTAAACCGGATTAAACTGAAAACAGTGTAAGAATATGCTAAAATGTAAATCATAAATATATTGTATTCTTGTGAATTATTGAATGTGCAAAACTTTACAGCCGGAATCATCGTCACTACATATGTAGAACCTCGGTACCTTCGTTCCGAAGGGTGTGAGCTATAGATCATTTCCAGTTACAGATGTTCAGTTATATAGGGTAGGTAGTTTCATTGTTCTGTTCATTTTGTTTTGACCATTCCCAACTTATATTTTTCATTAATGTATTAAAACATTAATGCATATTTCATTATCTACTTGATTTTTGCCCACCATATTATTGGCGTATTCGGTGAGAAAGTGGCTATAATGATAATCACTGACATCTCGACCTTATATCCAAATCCGATCAAAATTAACCAGGGTTCCAAGTTTTCCAGTGTGGATGTGGGGGTTGGTCCAGCGGGAGTTCGTGGTTCTCAGCTCTGGGTAACCCTACTTTCAATTCCATAAACAAACTGACCGCCATGACATAGCCAATAGTACTGATAGTGGCGTAAATTAAAGCTAAATCAAACCACCCCTGATGTTCGTCGGATGCTTTGATAGCATGAATTATTTTGGATATCGAGTTACTAGAAATGTGAACTCTCAAACATACCGGGAAGGATATAATATCCAGAAGGGTAATATGTATGCTCCCATCGTATTGAAAAGGTAAAATCTAGTGACGTGAGGTATGGATTCCAGCAAGACCTCATACGCTTTCTTCATTTTAGTCCTAAATCCTTATATCATACCTCGATCCCTATCAGGTGTTCACGAGTCAATATATTGTCTTAGATTGAAATTCTATTTGAAATGAAAACAACTTAATACTCAATACTAAGAATATAACCAAAAATGAGATAATTTAAACGTAAATAGTTTATTTGACAAAGTTTGTGTAGGGTTTTTGGACAGGATTTTCAACAGTGTAAACACTGGGAACAAATTGTGCTCCTCTTTTTGCCGATCTGTTTATTCGCTCACACAAATAAGGGTTTTTTCAATAGCTTCTATAAAATAAGTAAAACAACTAGCTCAAACTTCAGTAAATTTCAGCTTTCACTATATAGACAATGTTTCGTCACTAAACAACTCACGATTTGGTTATTGTAAACATCTCAAACTGATACTAGAAACTTGGCCTTCTGCAATGACCTTTACCTTGAAACTGACTACAATGACCTTTACCTACAAACTGACGAAAACGACCTTTACCTTGAAATTGACTACAATGACCTTTACCTTGAAACTGACGACAACGACCTTTACCTTGAAATTGACTACAATGACCTTTACCTTGAAACTGACGACAACGACCTTTACCTTGAAATTGACTACAATGACCTTTACCTTGAAATTGACTACAATGACCTTTACCTTGAAATTGACTACAATGACCTTTACCTTGAAATTGACTACAATGACCTCTACCTTGAAACTGATTACAAATGAAAACTGCAAACAAAACTACAACAAACGTGACGACTTCACTGTGTTTCTCTTTCAATGACAAAATTTGACTGGACTTGACATGGGCAACATATGGCTGGTGTCTTATAAGAGGGAGTAGCTGCTTACCCACCCGGACATTTTGAATTAACCCTTATATTTTTTGGGCGGTGCCTATGTTGCTCACGTTTTAACTTTTTTCTGTCTGTTGTTTCTTTTTCCTCGTCGCCTCCGATCTCCGTTTTTTCTTCTGTCTCCGGATTTATGACTATTGGACGGCCCTTCGGAAATTTTTGACCTTATCATTCAGTGTAATACTTTTTCTTTAACATGTTTACTAAATTCGAGTTTAAATGTTCTTGCGTAAATTGTATTGAGATAATTATGTTTAATATTCCAGTCGTGTTATGTAAATTCACGTCAAAGAGTTTCATGAAGGTTTATATTGATATACAAAAACTCAATCCATAGTTATCAATGGTTATAGAAAACAAATAAGGCACACGTTTATTGTGCTTATTCAGCATGACAACCTTACTGAATTTAATTGATACTTAAAAAAAAAAAATATCTGTAAAATCTGTAAATTTTTAAAAATTGTAAACGAAAAAGTCTCTCCTCCTTGATAGTCATTGAATTAATTACTGTTCCCAAATGTACTTCCATTTATTTACATGTATATACACGTATGTTTCTCTGTAGCTGTGTTACATACGTAGCTAATGAGATAAAGTTCAATTATTCATTCATACTGTGCCTTTTAAAGGTTGTAAATAAACTTAGTATTTAATTGTCAGAAAAAAAAAATTATTTATATATTTTTAAAAAAGTTCGTAATAAGTCAATGTAACGTTTAATTTGTTTAATCTCCATGAATCAAGAACTACAAAAAAATGGTATACTTGTTTTAAATCAGTATACTTGCAAATATAACTTGAATGCAAATACCTATAGTAATACGAATTCTATTATCATCGAGACCCAGGAATCGAGGTTATATATCTCTGAAGTAACGTGGGTTCTAAGGGTGCAGAGTGCCACATATGTGTGTGTAAATTTAATTAATTTCGGCTATAGAATACCGCGGCGAAGCTACAAAAATGTGAAATATATGCATTAGAATTAAAATAGGTTGTGAGACCTATGTACAATTATAGCATATTGTATTATATTTTAATATCATATTTAATTTCATATTATTAATTATTGTCACAATTTCATATATTGAAATTATAATCCATGTGAAATGTTACTACATATTTCAAATAAAAAGTTTTTTAAAGTGAAGACGTGGAGAACGTGCTATAATCAATACAGAGTTATCGAAGTACGATGAATACCTGGCATGAACGGTATTGGGTAACCAGTTAATAAGTCTAAACAGAGTTACATAACATAATTATGACCGATATAGCTGCATATGTCGACCCTGCCAATATTTTTCGTCCACGTTCTGGTTCTGGATTTTTCTTTGGCCGCTATTGCGGCTTAAATTCTTATTTTCATTTAAATCAAAATATTTCCTGATTGACACAAGTCCTGCATTTTTTTTCACACCTAAAGTGACCCTAGTCCTGCCTTTTTATTTCAAATTTGATCATAACCCCCCCCCCCCCCCACCCCCTCCCATAGAAATCAAATGTTTGCTCCCTTAAACTGCCTGTTTTATAATTGGCGTTGGCCGTGACGAATCTCGTACTGTATTCTGTACAGTTTGAAGCGCATGTTTAACTTATCCAAATTTGAACCAAACTTTCCAGGACTGTTTTATTCTACAGATCACTATGTTTTATTATTTTTGAGTAGATGATGAATATCATTTCTTTTTAAAATGTTAAATAAATACAATGTTAAGAGAAGATTTATTTCAGAATTGTAAACAACATTATGAAGATTATGAAAAACTGAATGATATCAAAAAAATTAATATTCTTTTAACAGACAAAGATCTGATGCTCTATGTTGTTCAATTTATTAAAAAGTCTTGGTTACTGAGGAAAGCGGACTAAGAAGCTACATATAAGATGATTATGTCTGTTTTAGTTGGTCTGTTTATCATGTTTATCATGGTTTTTTTTTTGTCCCCCGCCGCAACGCGATGCGGGGTATATGGTAAAGCCGGGCGTCCGTCCGTCCGTCGCGCCGTGCTTCCGTCCGTCTGTCCGTCCGTCCGTCCTGTAAGCGCTCTAGCAAATTTATTTCTTGACCGATTTGAATAATATTTATACAGTAGCTTTAACTCAATGATATTTTAAGGGAGTTCGAAGATGAGTCATGTCGAAATATTTTTGTAGGAGTTATGCCCCTTAATAACTTTGAAAATTGACAAAATTTTCATGTAAGCGCTCTAGCAAATTTATTTCTTGACCGATTTGGATAATATTTATACAGTAGCTTTAACTCAATGATACCTCAAGGGAGTTCGAAGATGAGTCATGTCGAATATTTTTGTAGGAGTTATGCCCCTTAATAATTTAGAAAATTGACAAATTTTTCATGTAAGCGCTCTAGCAAATTTATTTCTTGACCGATTTGGATAATATTTATACAGTAGCTTTAACTCAATGATATTTTAAGGGAGTTCGAAGATGAGTCATGTCGAAATATTTTTGTAGGAGTTATGCCCCTTAATAACTTTGAAAATTGACAAAATTTTCATGTAAGCGCTCTAGCAAATTTATTTCTTGACCGATTTGGATAATATTTATACAGTAGCTTTAACTCAATGATACCTCAAGGGAGTTCGAAAATGAGTCATGTCGAAATATTTTTGTAGGAGTTATGCCCCTTAATAATTTAGAAAATTGACAAATTTTTCATGTAAGCGCTCTAGCAAATTTATTTCTTGACCGATTTGGATAATATTTATACAGTAGCTTTAACTCAATGATACCTCAAGGGAGTTCGAAGATGAGTCATGTCGAAATATTTTTGTAGGAGTTATGCCCCTTAATAACTTTGAAAATTGACAAAATGTTCATCTAAGTGTTCTATAAAATTTATATTCTCCTTGCATTGGAATAATATTTATACACTTTGACCTAAAGGGAGGTTTTATACATAAACCCCTATCGAAACTTATAAAATTGAAAAATACTGTCTTTAAGAGTTTGTTAGGCGGAATACTTTTGAACAAAGCATTTCTGTTTATTGAAAAGGAGTAAATGTACATTTGTATAAATTCTCAATACACATGGTAAAATAAGATTTCAACACTATACCCATATTGTATAAATGTCTTCATACCACTCATTAACTTGTAAAAAACTTTAGCAATAACCACAAATTGTTTGTCCTTCTATTCTCTCTCTTTGAGAAAATTTTGTTATGCTTCACTTGTCCAAGGGCTTCTGATGCTCCAGCGGCGGGGGACTTCGGAACGCTGTTCGATTTTTATGTTTAAAAGCCTTCAATCCGTATTGGGTATAACTGTGCTTTCATTAATACACATTATTATTTTTGACTTTCAAAGTTTTAGTCGCGAGCTTATACAGTGAACTTTCATCCCGAAATATGCATTGTACAGAAAGACAAAGTATGTGCATATATAGACAAGTATGTGCATGTATAGACAAGTATGTGCATATATAGATAAAGTATGTGCATATATAGACAAGTATGTGCATATATAGAAATAAGTACATATAAGGCAGCTATTGCGTTCCATAAATCTGTATTTTACCACTGTAGGTGGGCTTTAACGTCCAGAGGCTATCACGCCTTAGCAGTAATTGCTTTGGTAATAAACCGATTTTAGATACATGTGTTGAAAGTCCCTGTTGAAAAATTTTAAAATTCCGTTGTAAGTAGGATTTAAACTCCTTGTCCATGACTGAATTTTATCTACGCTGTTTTATTCTAGTACTCACTATATATTTATAGATTAATGCTGCCCAAGTACGTGTGTCCGAACGCACCCGGTCTTATATGGCCATACCAGCCTGGGTACGTCCGAATAGTACTTGAATGATGGGTTATTAGCCTGGGGTTATCAAATATGGGTTGTTCACTCCCGGTCGTTACACATCTGCTTTCCAACAACGCATTGTGAACAACAAATAAGGTATCTGAGGCTTCTTGTAGAATAACCCCACCAAACAAAGGCATCTGTCCTTATTATAAAACATATATAAATACGGATTTTTTTACATTAAAACAATTAGTATGACCTGATTTACAGCTGTTGCCTGATATTTTTATTATAAAGAGGCAGATTAAGATCATACTTCAGTCAAAAATTTTATTCGACTAGTTCATATATATATATGAATATGGAGATCGAGATAACATTTGTACCACAATTATCGTTTAGTTCAGACGCTTATTTAATGACGAATATCTTGTATGATGGAAATATTAATAGTATTTTTACTTTCCATCTTTTATGTTTTTAATTTAGGGTCTTTTTAAAAAAATTTATCTGATAATTATGATTTTTTGTGTATAGTATTCCATGATAAAAATGGAAAAACCTCTCTGCGATCCGTTTTTCGCTGTATCTTATCGTTTTAAGATATAAGAGGCCGAAAAGGGGACTTTTTTCTGATTTTGATGAAATGTTTTTAAATGGTTCGTCATAAGAAACAATAAAACTTACTCAAGGCATTTTTGTGTTAATTTTGTCGTTGCAGAGATAAAAAGGGTTAAATGGGCCAAAATTTGCCATTTTGCAGGACACATAAATTCGTATTTTTCATCCAATTTTAATTAGGATTTTTTTCTTTCAGTTCATCTTGATGAGTGTTCCCAGTAGTATGTGAACTGATTTCTTTTATCTCTGACAGTTTTTGAGATAAAAGAGTCTAAAAGGATAAAAAAAGCAATGCGTCTTGATATTGTAAATTATTTATATTTTTCGTCCAGTTGTAATGGAGATCTTTTCTTTTAATATACCTTGATGAGTGCTTTCATTTGTCAAAATGTTTTCTATCTGTTTTTGTTTCAGAGATACAAGGGGTCAAAGTTAGCAATATTTGGGTAAAACATAATTTTTTTATTTTTCATCGGACTTCTTTTAAGGTGGTACCCAACACTTTCACTAAAATTAATTTGGCTCGTTTAATTTTCATAAAATTTTGACAAAGTATTTACTTTGACCCATTGACAAAAATTTTAAAATTTCACAACATTTGAACCAACCAATTCATCAGAAAAATTACACTGATTGTATAGCAGTTTGACAAACACTAATATTGATCATTGAAAAGCTTAATATTCCCTTAACAACACAACGTTATTTAAACGTTTAGCTGATTTTACAGAGTTATCTCCCTGTAGTGTTAGGTACCACCTTAATTAACCATGAGTACTTTCAGTAGCATGTCAACAGATGTTTACTTTCTTTTACAGTTCTTGAAAAACAGGGGCTTAAAGGTGCTCCCCCCAAAAAAACATGTTGCGGTCGTATCATGCTGCCCTTTAATTTTACTTGTTAGTGTATTCTTTTTCACTGCTTTTTACATCAGAGGACCGTCAGGGCCTCGGGTGTATTGCTATCGCCTAAATTTCCCGATTATTTGCATATATGCATATATTTAAATTAGTTTTGGAATGATAACCGACCTATAAAAATTATACACCCGCGGACATTATATAGTGCAAAATAAAATTCCTTATCGCTTCTTTTAAATTCATGTTTTCAATGAATACTCAGATTTTTTTTTTTTAAATCCAAATTAATAATATGAAAATGTTTTGTCGTTAGAAATATTAGTATATTAATCAAACAATCTTTAATATCAATGACGTACCGAAAAATTGTTGTTGCGGATGAATTTACTACATATTATAGGAAAAGAGAGGTTCACGAAGGGTTAGAATGGCCCTAAATTGGTCAAGCGATTACAAATTTCAAATAGAAATACTTGTGATAATTCTATTAAGACTAAAATATACTATTTTGGCACCTACTATTAAATATCTTGAAGCTATGACCCCATAATTATACATTATTTGTATTTTTGGTCAATTTTGTCTGAAATTTATATGTTTTGGCATAATTAACCATTAATTATTAATTAAAATGATTGGGTGTTATGTAGGCAATTTTATAATTCAAAATTAAAATATTCTTGATTCACTTCATGGAAATAATAGCATTGTCTTTGTTGATTTTGGTATAGGTGTTCTTGTTCAGGTTGTTTTGAGAAAAACTTTATTTTGGTAGAGGAATGCTGTATTTCGTTGCTCTAATTTGCAAAAAGAGATGATTGGTCATTTGATGTGGCTTTTCTTATTAAGAAATGCTATTAAAGTGGTCTGATTGTCAACTTGTTGCATTTTGTAGAGTGGGGAAGCATAGTAGTTCTTATATTTTATACATGCTGGATTTCGTTGCTCTAATTTGTGAAAAACTGCTATTAGACATTTGATGTGATCTTTCTTGTTAAGAGATATCATTAGAATGATCCTAAGTTAGCGGTTTGTTATATTGTAGAGTAGGGAAGCACAGTTCCATTAATTATCATAATTTTGTGAGGTTAAAGTGTACTGATAACGGGTCATTCACACCTCTAGTTTGTAAACAAATCATCAGTTACAGGTTGTGGAGCAAAGTTGAAGTGAATCAAAGAATAATATTTCTCCTCGCAGATATGTATTAGAAGCAAAAAAAATAATCACTGGCATCTCGTCTTTATTTTTAATGAATAAGAAATGACTAATTAGAAAAGAGAGATATCTATTGTACTCGCGGAAAGAGAAAAATAATGTTATTAATGTTTATTGTTTATTGACTTCATGTATTTAATAAACACATTTCGTCCTCCTCATTTTGGATTTTTACTTTTCTTTAAAACAGCTTGTGCATATTCTGGGAAGGAATGAATTCCTTAACTGTGTTGAGAGAGTTGTGTTGCGTTGAGCAAGGAGTATAATTCTCGGTACCTGTTCCCCATACTTGTAGCCAGCACACACACATACAACAGTATCATCACTGGCTAAAATTAGACCAAAAAGCTCAGCGTAACAGATATATGAGTTTACTGTTCATGTGGTATCTTTCACCTAAATATTACAATTTATCTGTTTTAATATGATTGTCTTGACCTCTTTCTCATAATTCAGTGACCAGTCAAAAAAATATTTGCTATGTTGATTCTCTGTCATAAGTAATAAGCTAAAGATTTTTGCAAGTGTGCAACTATACGGTCATAATGCCAATCTAGCAGTTCTCATTTGACCACGTCAACATTTCATGGATAATTCACAAAGATAAGTTTCTTACTATAAGACAGTATCTCAGATATGATAGCAAATTATATTATGTGTACTATATTGTAAGGTGAACATATGTCTGGCAGGTACTATATAAACACCTGTCATTTATCAATAATCCAACATAACTTGAGGTCCTCTGATGTTCAGTACTTCAGTACTTTGATTTACCTTTTGTGGTACACTAATTCCTATCATTAGGGTCCATGTCTGCTTACTATGCATGTATATTATTTTTTTCATTTTGTATTTCATTATATTTTTGTGTTTGTTTTGTTTATTGATAAACTCAATGAAACAAAAGCATTTCAATTTTAAAACACAAATCATTTTACTTTAAATACCTTATAATTAGTGTTGTTGGCCTTTTTTGGTGTCTTCCCACTTAGCCAAAATTCTAAAATTTCAATAGGAAAATCATTTTGGCTAAGTGGGAATGGTGTACAGGTAGAGATCAAAGGAATT
The DNA here is from genome assembly GCA_028015205.1 of Mytilisepta virgata. NCBI lineage: Eukaryota > Metazoa > Mollusca > Bivalvia > Mytilida > Mytilidae > Mytilisepta > Mytilisepta virgata. Next base: position 8,834,642 of record CM051508.1, on the reverse strand, counting down.
AGACCTCAGGTGACCTATAGTATATTACCAACAAAAAAATTACCCTTTGACATTTGGTTTTATCAGAGATAAGTTGATGTCATCACTTAGGAAATTTTACGGTCGTCATCACGAATTGATTGACCATTACAGTGTTCCAATATATAAGATGATGTTGGACCTGTTCCCACTGTCGTAACCTTTCATGTGCCTCCTCCGATTTGTGACTTCCCCCGGACTGACTTTGTTGAACTTCACGACGGGTGCCGTATACGGAGCAGGAACTGCTTACCCTTCCGTAACACCTGGGTTCACTCCTGGTTTTTATAGGAGTTCGTGTTGTTCATTGTTTTTTTAGTTTTCTGTGTTTATTTGTTGTGCTTGTTCATTTGTCTTCCAGGGTTTGTCTGTCCAATGGATTACGTTTCTTTGATTGCTCCTTAGGTATATTTGTCCTTTTAACCGGTTTGTAATATACCAAATTAGTTTTGGTTGCCATTGTATTATTCACTATGAATATTTTTGTCTTCCTTCAGAATGCCCAGTTAAAATAAATATTGAATTATTGTATAGTGTTTTTTTGTCTTTTTCCATGGATGACCAGTTGAAATAGAACTGTATTGTTACTGTGTGTGTTGTCTTTCTTCAAAATGACAAGTTGACATGAATAAATGTTGAAAAAAAATTTTTATTGACCATTTTATTTCTACCCCATGTTATCAAACAATAAAACAATCATAGTGTCAAAATTAATAAAGACATTTTTATCTATTGAATAAAAACATCATATTTTATTAGCAATAATTAAACAACATTATGAAGATTATGAAAAACTGAATGATATCAAAAAAATTAATATTCTTTTAACAGACAAAGATCTGATGCTCTATGTTGTTCAATTTATTAAAAAGTCTTGGTTACTGAGGAAAGCGGACTAAGAAGCTACATATAAGATGATTATGTCTGTTTTAGTTGGTCTGTTTATCATGTTTATCATGGTTTTTTTTTTGTCCCCCGCCGCAACGCGATGCGGGGTATATGGTAAAGCCGGGCGTCCGTCCGTCCGTCGCGCCGTGCTTCCGTCCGTCTGTCCGTCCGTCCGTCCTGTAAGCGCTCTAGCAAATTTATTTCTTGACCGATTTGAATAATATTTATACAGTAGCTTTAACTCAATGATATTTTAAGGGAGTTCGAAGATGAGTCATGTCGAAATATTTTTGTAGGAGTTATGCCCCTTAATAACTTTGAAAATTGACAAAATTTTCATGTAAGCGCTCTAGCAAATTTATTTCTTGACCGATTTGGATAATATTTATACAGTAGCTTTAACTCAATGATACCTCAAGGGAGTTCGAAGATGAGTCATGTCGAATATTTTTGTAGGAGTTATGCCCCTTAATAATTTAGAAAATTGACAAATTTTTCATGTAAGCGCTCTAGCAAATTTATTTCTTGACCGATTTGGATAATATTTATACAGTAGCTTTAACTCAATGATATTTTAAGGGAGTTCGAAGATGAGTCATGTCGAAATATTTTTGTAGGAGTTATGCCCCTTAATAACTTTGAAAATTGACAAAATTTTCATGTAAGCGCTCTAGCAAATTTATTTCTTGACCGATTTGGATAATATTTATACAGTAGCTTTAACTCAATGATACCTCAAGGGAGTTCGAAAATGAGTCATGTCGAAATATTTTTGTAGGAGTTATGCCCCTTAATAATTTAGAAAATTGACAAATTTTTCATGTAAGCGCTCTAGCAAATTTATTTCTTGACCGATTTGGATAATATTTATACAGTAGCTTTAACTCAATGATACCTCAAGGGAGTTCGAAGATGAGTCATGTCGAAATATTTTTGTAGGAGTTATGCCCCTTAATAACTTTGAAAATTGACAAAATGTTCATCTAAGTGTTCTATAAAATTTATATTCTCCTTGCATTGGAATAATATTTATACACTTTGACCTAAAGGGAGGTTTTATACATAAAGCCCTATCGAAACTTATAAAATTGAAAAATACTGTCTTTAAGAGTTTGTTAGGCGGAATACTTTTGAACAAAGCATTTCTGTTTATTGAAAAGGAGTAAATGTACATTTGTATAAATTCTCAATACACATGGTAAAATAAGATTTCAACACTATACCCATATTGTATAAATGTCTTCATACCACTCATTAACTTGTAAAAAACTTTAGCAATAACCACAAATTGTTTGTCCTTCTATTCTCTCTCTTTGAGAAAATTTTGTTATGCTTCACTTGTCCAAGGGCTTCTGATGCTCCAGCGGCGGGGGACTTCGGAACGCTGTTCGATTTTTATGTTTAAAAGCCTTCAATCCGTATTGGGTATAACTGTGCTTTCATTAATACACATTATTATTTTTGACTTTCAAAGTTTTAGTCGCGAGCTTATACAGTGAACTTTCATCCCGAAATATGCATTGTACAGAAAGACAAAGTATGTGCATATATAGACAAGTATGTGCATGTATAGACAAGTATGTGCATATATAGATAAAGTATGTGCATATATAGACAAGTATGTGCATATATAGAAATAAGTACATATAAGGCAGCTATTGCGTTCCATAAATCTGTATTTTACCACTGTAGGTGGGCTTTAACGTCCAGAGGCTATCACGCCTTAGCAGTAATTGCTTTGGTAATAAACCGATTTTAGATACATGTGTTGAAAGTCCCTGTTGAAAAATTTTAAAATTCCGTTGTAAGTAGGATTTAAACTCCTTGTCCATGACTGAATTTTATCTACGCTGTTTTATTCTAGTACTCACTATATATTTATAGATTAATGCTGCCCAAGTACGTGTGTCCGAACGCACCCGGTCTTATATGGCCATACCAGCCTGGGTACGTCCGAATAGTACTTGAATGATGGGTTATTAGCCTGGGGTTATCAAATATGGGTTGTTCACTCCCGGTCGTTACACATCTGCTTTCCAACAACGCATTGTGAACAACAAATAAGGTATCTGAGGCTTCTTGTAGAATAACCCCACCAAACAAAGGCATCTGTCCTTATTATAAAACATATATAAATACGGATTTTTTTACATTAAAACAATTAGTATGACCTGATTTACAGCTGTTGCCTGATATTTTTATTATAAAGAGGCAGATTAAGATCATACTTCAGTCAAAAATTTTATTCGACTAGTTCATATATATATATGAATATGGAGATCGAGATAACATTTGTACCACAATTATCGTTTAGTTCAGACGCTTATTTAATGACGAATATCTTGTATGATGGAAATATTAATAGTATTTTTACTTTCCATCTTTTATGTTTTTAATTTAGGGTCTTTTTAAAAAAATTTATCTGATAATTATGATTTTTTGTGTATAGTATTCCATGATAAAAATGGAAAAACCTCTCTGCGATCCGTTTTTCGCTGTATCTTATCGTTTTAAGATATAAGAGGCCGAAAAGGGGACTTTTTTCTGATTTTGATGAAATGTTTTTAAATGGTTCGTCATAAGAAACAATAAAACTTACTCAAGGCATTTTTGTGTTAATTTTGTCGTTGCAGAGATAAAAAGGGTTAAATGGGCCAAAATTTGCCATTTTGCAGGACACATAAATTCGTATTTTTCATCCAATTTTAATTAGGATTTTTTTCTTTCAGTTCATCTTGATGAGTGTTCCCAGTAGTATGTGAACTGATTTCTTTTATCTCTGACAGTTTTTGAGATAAAAGAGTCTAAAAGGATAAAAAAAGCAATGCGTCTTGATATTGTAAATTATTTATATTTTTCGTCCAGTTGTAATGGAGATCTTTTCTTTTAATATACCTTGATGAGTGCTTTCATTTGTCAAAATGTTTTCTATCTGTTTTTGTTTCAGAGATACAAGGGGTCAAAGTTAGCAATATTTGGGTAAAACATAATTTTTTTATTTTTCATCGGACTTCTTTTAAGGTGGTACCCAACACTTTCACTAAAATTAATTTGGCTCGTTTAATTTTCATAAAATTTTGACAAAGTATTTACTTTGACCCATTGACAAAAATTTTAAAATTTCACAACATTTGAACCAACCAATTCATCAGAAAAATTACACTGATTGTATAGCAGTTTGACAAACACTAATATTGATCATTGAAAAGCTTAATATTCCCTTAACAACACAACGTTATTTAAACGTTTAGCTGATTTTACAGAGTTATCTCCCTGTAGTGTTAGGTACCACCTTAATTAACCATGAGTACTTTCAGTAGCATGTCAACAGATGTTTACTTTCTTTTACAGTTCTTGAAAAACAGGGGCTTAAAGGTGCTCCCCCCAAAAAAACATGTTGCGGTCGTATCATGCTGCCCTTTAATTTTACTTGTTAGTGTATTCTTTTTCACTGCTTTTTACATCAGAGGACCGTCAGGGCCTCGGGTGTATTGCTATCGCCTAAATTTCCCGATTATTTGCATATATGCATATATTTAAATTAGTTTTGGAATGATAACCGACCTATAAAAATTATACACCCGCGGACATTATATAGTGCAAAATAAAATTCCTTATCGCTTCTTTTAAATTCATGTTTTCAATGAATACTCAGATTTTTTTTTTTTAAATCCAAATTAATAATATGAAAATGTTTTGTCGTTAGAAATATTAGTATATTAATCAAACAATCTTTAATATCAATGACGTACCGAAAAATTGTTGTTGCGGATGAATTTACTACATATTATAGGAAAAGAGAGGTTCACGAAGGGTTAGAATGGCCCTAAATTGGTCAAGCGATTACAAATTTCAAATAGAAATACTTGTGATAATTCTATTAAGACTAAAATATACTATTTTGGCACCTACTATTAAATATCTTGAAGCTATGACCCCATAATTATACATTATTTGTATTTTTGGTCAATTTTGTCTGAAATTTATATGTTTTGGCATAATTAACCATTAATTATTAATTAAAATGATTGGGTGTTATGTAGGCAATTTTATAATTCAAAATTAAAATATTCTTGATTCACTTCATGGAAATAATAGCATTGTCTTTGTTGATTTTGGTATAGGTGTTCTTGTTCAGGTTGTTTTGAGAAAAACTTTATTTTGGTAGAGGAATGCTGTATTTCGTTGCTCTAATTTGCAAAAAGAGATGATTGGTCATTTGATGTGGCTTTTCTTATTAAGAAATGCTATTAAAGTGGTCTGATTGTCAACTTGTTGCATTTTGTAGAGTGGGGAAGCATAGTAGTTCTTATATTTTATACATGCTGGATTTCGTTGCTCTAATTTGTGAAAAACTGCTATTAGACATTTGATGTGATCTTTCTTGTTAAGAGATATCATTAGAATGATCCTAAGTTAGCGGTTTGTTATATTGTAGAGTAGGGAAGCACAGTTCCATTAATTATCATAATTTTGTGAGGTTAAAGTGTACTGATAACGGGTCATTCACACCTCTAGTTTGTAAACAAATCATCAGTTACAGGTTGTGGAGCAAAGTTGAAGTGAATCAAAGAATAATATTTCTCCTCGCAGATATGTATTAGAAGCAAAAAAAATAATCACTGGCATCTCGTCTTTATTTTTAATGAATAAGAAATGACTAATTAGAAAAGAGAGATATCTATTGTACTCGCGGAAAGAGAAAAATAATGTTATTAATGTTTATTGTTTATTGACTTCATGTATTTAATAAACACATTTCGTCCTCCTCATTTTGGATTTTTACTTTTCTTTAAAACAGCTTGTGCATATTCTGGGAAGGAATGAATTCCTTAACTGTGTTGAGAGAGTTGTGTTGCGTTGAGCAAGGAGTATAATTCTCGGTACCTGTTCCCCATACTTGTAGCCAGCACACACACATACAACAGTATCATCACTGGCTAAAATTAGACCAAAAAGCTCAGCGTAACAGATATATGAGTTTACTGTTCATGTGGTATCTTTCACCTAAATATTACAATTTATCTGTTTTAATATGATTGTCTTGACCTCTTTCTCATAATTCAGTGACCAGTCAAAAAAATATTTGCTATGTTGATTCTCTGTCATAAGTAATAAGCTAAAGATTTTTGCAAGTGTGCAACTATACGGTCATAATGCCAATCTAGCAGTTCTCATTTGACCACGTCAACATTTCATGGATAATTCACAAAGATAAGTTTCTTACTATAAGACAGTATCTCAGATATGATAGCAAATTATATTATGTGTACTATATTGTAAGGTGAACATATGTCTGGCAGGTACTATATAAACACCTGTCATTTATCAATAATCCAACATAACTTGAGGTCCTCTGATGTTCAGTACTTCAGTACTTTGATTTACCTTTTGTGGTACACTAATTCCTATCATTAGGGTCCATGTCTGCTTACTATGCATGTATATTATTTTTTTCATTTTGTATTTCATTATATTTTTGTGTTTGTTTTGTTTATTGATAAACTCAATGAAACAAAAGCATTTCAATTTTAAAACACAAATCATTTTACTTTAAATACCTTATAATTAGTGTTGTTGGCCTTTTTTGGTGTCTTCCCACTTAGCCAAAATTCTAAAATTTCAATAGGAAAATCATTTTGGCTAAGTGGGAATGGTGTACAGGTAGAGATCAAAGGAATTAGACCTCAGGTGACCTATAGTATATTACCAACAAAAAAATTACCCTTTGACATTTGGTTTTATCAGAGATAAGTTGATGTCATCACTTAGGAAATTTTACGGTCGTCATCACGAATTGATTGACCATTACAGTGTTCCAATATATAAGATGATGTTGGACCTGTTCCCACTGTCGTAACCTTTCATGTGCCTCCTCCGATTTGTGACTTCCCCCGGACTGACTTTGTTGAACTTCACGACGGGTGCCGTATACGGAGCAGGAACTGCTTACCCTTCCGTAACACCTGGGTTCACTCCTGGTTTTTATAGGAGTTCGTGTTGTTCATTGTTTTTTTAGTTTTCTGTGTTTATTTGTTGTGCTTGTTCATTTGTCTTCCAGGGTTTGTCTGTCCAATGGATTACGTTTCTTTGATTGCTCCTTAGGTATATTTGTCCTTTTAACCGGTTTGTAATATACCAAATTAGTTTTGGTTGCCATTGTATTATTCACTATGAATATTTTTGTCTTCCTTCAGAATGCCCAGTTAAAATAAATATTGAATTATTGTATAGTGTTTTTTTGTCTTTTTCCATGGATGACCAGTTGAAATAGAACTGTATTGTTACTGTGTGTGTTGTCTTTCTTCAAAATGACAAGTTGACATGAATAAATGTTGAAAAAAAATTTTTATTGACCATTTTATTTCTACCCCATGTTATCAAACAATAAAACAATCATAGTGTCAAAATTAATAAAGACATTTTTATCTATTGAATAAAAACATCATATTTTATTAGCAATGATTAAATTAAAAAAAAAAGAAAAGAAATCTGTACTGTCCGAATCGACAGTGATCCCCTCAACCCCTGTAAGTAGTTGGGTCACTTACCTATAGTAAAAAATATAAAACCTTATTCCCATCCAAAAATAGTATTTTCAAAATTCGACTCCTGTGTGCCCCAATTTTAGAAAATCAAAATCCTAAAACCTCATCGCGCATCTGCACCTGGTTTATGACAATACCGTGTACAAATAAAATGCTTAAATTGTGAAATGAAAGAGGAGTTTAGGTCTCAAGCTGAAATTCCAAATTTTGGAAGTTCAACCCCTGTGCGCTCCTTCTTTTTTAGGCAGTCTGGAAGACTACAAAGATACGATTGAATGTCTTCTTTCTTTCTTTTTTTATTTTTGAAACTGATATCACAAAATATCATATTTTTCAGTCTGCAAGGGCATAGTTGCCTTCATCGGGTACGCTAATCCTTGATAAAAATAACATTAGTTTGAAATCACAAAATCAACCTTTTTTTCCAGCGTTACCCTTTTGTACGCGTTGACGTTTTAACCATGAGATAAGCGGTAGCCAATGAACATCTCATTAGCTAAAACTGGTCTCTCACACATTTTACTTTTTTTCATTTCTACCTTTTAAAATTAAAAATGCTAAAGTTTAAAATTGTGTCGATATTGTTTTTAACGCTGATGACCCAAATGTTCTTTTTATTATGATGACATCTACTGGCAAATGTTTTGAATACTCACTGCACTCTGTACCAGACGATCTTTTACAGATACAAATCAAATTTATATATAATACATGTACAGTGTCATTTTGTTTGAATAAATTGTGCATTTGATACATTATTTAGTTGCCATTTTAATTGTTCGCGGTGAGGGGATGGGTAAGATATCTAAAAAAAAAACTGGAACTATGACGAGCCTCTCTCAACCCCCCCCCCCCCCTCCACACACACACACACATACCAAATATAAATGCTATTTTGTTTAAAATTACATTCTGAAGTCTACCTTTTTCATGTTTTTCTCAGATCCCTTAAGCTTCTTTTGTCCCCATTTCACCCCATACAAATCAAATGGTTGCTCCTTTAGGGCTTCAATGTACTCTTCCGGTTTTCCACATAAAGGATAAACAGTTCTGCTAAAAACAAATTAACTTAAAAATAAATATTTATTTTAGTAACAATTTCTAAACGTACGAGTGCCACCCACACGTAGTAGTAAACGTGACCAAAATGAAACGCATATAATTTAACCTTCACTGTTACATGTAATTGATATAATAAAATATTTAATTTCCATCATTCAAAAATTCTGGGAACTGGATACTTTATATGAATATTAGTTAACACAAAGAATATAAAAGAATTAAACGCGGGCATTGAATTTTCTTTAATTTGAAGGAATTTAATACTCATCAGAAGGTTATATGCATCGTATGCACAAAAAGAGAATTCTTTGGGTCGAGAGGGTCGGGTACATGTATAAATAAATAACCTGGCTGACTCAGCAAGAAGCAAATCAACTTAAAAAATTTATACTGAAACCCTATAGTTGGGAAATAAGAGTGTATAAAACATTTGCGACATGCCGTAAATTAAGAAATAATTCATGGGGTGAAAGACTTGAAGTCATTTAAACATTTATATTCGGATATTTTATACAAAGCGATAGCGAGTATGAAGGGCCAGCCCTGGTGTAAATGACTTCAACTCTATTATCCATATGAATTATTTTTATTCTTATCGGAAAAAAACGCTAATTTTGCTCATTTGAGTTTTCCTATATGTATCTGACATTGGTTTAGCCTTTCCATTTCTCTTGTGATGAATATATTGCATTCTGGCCTTTTAAGAGCATGTTTTGAATACAACTATTTTTACAAGATAACCCTTTGCAAATTATGTGATTCACGATTTACACAAAAAAAATTCATAAAACATTTTTCACAGACTTACAGCGGTAACCGCCATGTCGTTCAAAAATCAAGATGGCGGGGGCCTATGGGGGCCTAGGTAAATGTGTATTTAATTGTGATACAAATATTGTGGTTGTATCGCATGATTTCTTTGTAAAGATAAACAATTTCGTGTTGAAAAGATATTTTTTCTTGTTAAAGTTCACACAATTCGCGTTTGTTGTCGTGTTTAATCTGTACATGTATTGCATTGTGTTTGTTAAATTGTGTGTTTTGCTTTTGACCCGTATGGGTATATTTTGCAAATAAATTAATTCACATAAAAGCAACTACAACATGCACTATACGCATGTGCTAAAAGTGGATATGGAATAATGTTTGACGTAGATCTCTTGAAAATTTTACAACTAAACCCACTAAACACTGTATGACAATACATTATAGAAATAAAATGTCCATGGTGAAAAATGAAAGACAACTGTGGGCCCCGAGTTTAATTATAAAACCTTATTGCACATCTACATATAGTTTATGGCAATGATTACAGATATGAAATGCATATAAAATCATAAAGTGGAGTTTAGGCGGGGATAATTTAAAAGTCGGAAGCACCCCTTCTATTATCTAAAATGCAATCTTTATGCTATGAAAAAGGTTGTCTTTCTTATTTAGTCTGATAGGCTCCATGTGAAATTGACAGCATGTGTGTATAAATATATACCTCACTTTATCTAAAATAAAACGAAGTAATATATAAATATTTTTAAATGGAAACAAATTAATTCCGATAAATATATCGATTTCCGGAGGGTTAACTGAATGAACTAATTTTTGCACCGGCAATTTTGTAAAACGAAGTAATTTTATCTCAACAAGAAATTTTTCGGAAACATACATTTCTTATTTACATGAATTAAGAAAGTATTAGTAATCAATCTTTCGCTTAAGAAAACCTAAGGTGGAAATCGGTATCTACTTTATGTGTCACGTATTCAGAACTCACGTAAGCAACAACGAGTTATCTAATGTTCTGAGAATAGATTTTACGTTTAAACTAGTTTGGTTTTTTGGGATTTTTGCTTATTACTAAAAATTATAGTAATAATTAACCATTCGAATGAGCATATTATTGTGTAAAAATTGTATCTAAATTTCAATATGCAGATATACTAAGGCATATATGAGAATGGATGGAACATTGAAAAGAAAAGTGTCGATTTTCCGTGGATATCAAGAGAAATGGTTCGTCCTGAAGGAAAACGGATTCTTGGAACAGTACGAGGTAGGTGGTTTGGTTACAGGCCATTTCAGATTCTATAGGGAACCCACACGTCAAGGAAACGGATCCCACCCTAAGACATATTTTCAAAATATCACAGTAATAAATTTCCAAATCGTCAAATATAAATTTTATTAGAACTTTTAATGTAACTCTAGGACATGCTTGCACGAGTACAATGTAATTTTTTCTTCGCTTTTAAAAGACACAAACAGAACATTATCTGTTTTATTGATTGATTTAATTATTAATACGTGTAGCCTCGGTGGGGGGGAGGGGGTCACTTCCAATATATGATGAGGTAGGGATGAGCCGCTGGAATAGGTACCTTTTTCACGCTTCGTAATATATGATAAAGGTGTGCAATTGAGATGAAAATATGCGATAAGGATAGGAATTACTGATGGGATTATGTGATAAGGTCAATATGTTGCATCTAAATAAGATATCATTCAGTCTGACAGTTTCTGTGTATAATCAATCATTGCAGTATAAATCAAACATTGTTTTTCTTGAAAATAAAGAATTTCTGTTCATTATAATCGTTTTGATCCAAATATATGAAAAAGTATACTTTTAGGCATAAATATATGATTATATAGGTATACTTTTCTGCTAAAAATATGGGATAAGGTATACATTTTTGAGATTTTTAATATATGATAAGGGTGGGGGTTCTGGTGTGCCAGCTGCTCACCCCTACCAAAAAACATATTGAGTGACCCCCCCCCCCCCCCCGAGCGTGTAGCGAATGATGACTTGATATTGACTTTCCTATGCCTGATATAATGTATATCCGGTACTATTTTTTGCTCCATTTACGCACTTCAGGTGCCCTTTTTAGCTCACCTGACTCAAAGGGTCAAGTGAGCTATTCTCATCACTTGGCGTCCGTCGTCCGTCGTCTGTCGTCCGCCGTCCGTCGTCATCCGTTAACTTTTACAAAAATCTTCTCCTCTGAAACTACTGGGTCAAATTGAACCAAACTTGGCCACAAGCATCATAAGGGTATCTAGTTTAAAAATTGTGTCCGATGACCCTGCCTGCCAACCAACATGGCCGAGATGGCTAAAAATAGAACATTGGGGTAAACTGCAGTTTTTGTCTTATATCTCAAAAAGTAAAGCAATTAGAGCAAAATTGACAGGGGTAAAATGTTCATCAGGTCAAGATCTACCTGCCATGAAATTTTTAGACGAATCGGTCAATCCTTTGTTGGGTTATTGCCCCTGAATTGTTTATTTTAAGGAATATTGCAGTTTTAGGTTATTATCTTGAATATTATTATAGATAAAGACAAATTGTAAACAGCAAAAATGTTCAACAAAGTAAGATCTACAAATAAGTCAACATGACCAAAATCATTGATTGACCCCTTATAGGAGTTTTTGCCCTTTAAAGACGGCATCCAGCGTAAACTTTCCTTTAAAGATCTTTTCCTCTCAAACCACTGGGCCAATTGATACCAAACTTTGGTGGAATGGTCCTTGGATGACCCCTTCCAAAATTTTGTCTGGCATCCCCGACGTCCGACCGACATGATTGCTGTTACAAAAAATAGAAAAAAAGGGGGTGAATTAAAAAAATCTTCTTATATGAAACTACAAGGCCAGTTGGAACCAAAGCTGGCAGTAATGGTTCTTAGGAGGTTCTCTTTCAGAAAAATGTCCAATGACCTGGACTGTTAACCAAGATGGCCGCCACATCCGAACTTAGTTTAACATAGGGCCCTATAGGAAAATTCATTGAAAAATCTTCTTGTCTTAAACCCCTTGACCAATTGGAACCAGACTTGGCAGTAATGGTCCTTACATGGTCGTCTTACAGAGGTGTGTCCAATGACCTGGATTGTCAACCAAGATGGCCGCCACAACTGAACTTAGTTTAACATAGGGCCCTATAGGAAAATTCATTGAAAAATCTTCTTGTCTGAAACCAGTTGACATATTGGAGCAGGACTTGGCAGAATTGGTCCTTAGGAGGCCCTTTTTCAGAAATGTGTCTGATTTTGTCGACTTTGAAACAAGATGGCCGCCACAGCAGAACTTAGTTTAACATAGGACCCTATGGGAAATTCACTCAGAAATCTTCTCGTCTGAAACCACTAAGCCAATTAGAATTGGACTTGGTAGCAATGGTCCTTAGATGGTTCTCTTTCAGAATTTCGTGCGATGACGCAGACTGTCAACCAAGATGGCCGCCACACACTTAGTTTAACATAGGGCCCTATGGAAAAATTCATTGAAAAATCTTCTTGTCTCAAACCACTTGACATATTGGAGCCAGACTTGGCAGCATTGGTCCTTAGGAGGTCCTCTTTCAGAAATGTGTCCAATCACCCGGATTGTCAACAAGATGGCTGCCACACCAAACTTTGTTAAATATTGGACCCTATAGGAAAATTCATTTAAAATTCTTCTTGTCTGAAACCGCTTAGCCAGTTGGAACAAGACTTAGCAGAAATAGTCCTTAGATGGTTCTCTTTTAGAAATGTATCCGTTGACCTGGACTGTCAACCAAGATGACTGCCACAGCTGAAATTAGTTTAACATAGAATCCTATAGAAAAACCAGCCAATTTGACTGCAACACTTAAATTTTTAGGTCTGCTAAAGGTGAAAAGTTAAATGCAGGTGAGCGATACAGGCTCTTGAGAGCCTCTAGTTAGACTTCTGATACCATGCCCTTTCTGAGAGCTGGGAGAAACACTCGAACACCTTTTTCTCGAAAAGTCAAACAAAACCTTTGGTCCTGAAAATGATAAAACTATGAATTTTACCATGGAAAGTTCGAACTCAATATTATAGTTGGGCATGCATCTTACCCGATACGTACAGGCGTTCTTCTTTCAATGGCAGGTGTGATAGTTTAGTCTGACCCGTGAATTTGAATAAGTTCAATATATAAAGATCTCATTATTAGTATAAATTAGTAATTAACGTAATAGGTTTGAATTAACAAATATTTCATGGTAGTAATCAGCTACACAAACTCATACATGTATACGGTAAGGTGCTTGCAATTTTCCGTACATGAACAAACTTCAGTAACTCGAACAGATTTCGAGCCATCGAAGTTCTACTGAAGTTTCTTTTAAGAGAATGGGAATTTTCCCGTGCTTTTTTCTATTCTTGGGCCAGTTTCAAAAAGGCATCTAATGCCTCCCAAAATTTTCCATGACACAGTTTTATAATTATAATACATGCCCGAAATAGGCCACTAAAAATTAATGACAATTGTTAAACACGAAATATACTCCAAACAAAACCCATGTTTTTTTTTGTTGTGAATGAATATAGGTATTCCCTTCTGTGTTACAGCAAAGTCCTACAAATTGCTTGAAGATTAGCCGAAACCGCCGCTATTCACTACTTTAATACAGGTAGAAAACTTATTAAATATTGTTTGTCAACATTAAAAATACATTTGTTATCACAGAAATTGGTTAATATAAAATTTTTGAAATTTACAGTCTTTAGAGAAATATGCAGTGGAAAATGATAAAATTTCCTTCTAACACAATATTTTCATCCTTTGTAGAGAAAACCATGCTATGCAGGAGAGAAGCCTACATTCAAACTGAATATTATTGTGAGTACAATGAGATACATTGATCAGCTATCTCTCTTACACAAGTATATTATTTCTTTGATTGATTGTTAACAGCAATTCTAAGCTGTGCAAGAACAAAAACAACGAACTCAAAAGTACTGTAAAGGAATGGATAAAACACAAACTCCTATGGAAAAAAAACTAACCCAGGTGCTTCGGAAGGGTAGAGTTATATCCCCATTAATTTTATATTAATTATTTAGTATTATTTATATTTATTTAAAATGGTCAGCATTAAGGCGAATAATTGAATCAAACGGGCTTAAAAGGGCAATCAGAATTCAGGTAATATCAACTATTACTGATAAGGGAAATTAAACTTTTTATAATTTACAAACTGAAAACCTCAGCAAAATATATAAAAGTCATCTCTTTACCATAGCAACGAATACTGAGAGGTTGATAAATTGATGACTCTCAATAATATACATTTTGTATGTTATGCATTTCCCATCGATTTATCAGTTGTGCTCATTTTCCAAGATTTCCCGGACATCAAACGACCTGTTTTAGAATTGGGTTGAGAAGTGGGACGTTACAGCGTAAGCTCTGGGAAATTTGACTAAAATGTTTATATTCTACTATAAAAACATTATTATATGCTTCATTTCTTTAATCTAATTTTTGGCAGTGTTAAGTGAAGTCTACTCATTATTACGAATTTGATCAATTAAAACTTCTTGAGGTAGATACCAAATTTCGTTCAACTACTTTTGGTCAAAATGTTCAGTCTTAAGTCGAGGAAAATAGTTTTTTTTTATAGATACCAATACAAATGGTTACGGAAGAGAAACATACAAGTGATTTGAAATTCGAAAAACATTGATAAATGTTGATTGCCCTATTCTCCAGAATGGATATGTATAATTTTTTTTTTCATTTAGTTAGCAGATGTAGATAAGAAGAAAGATGGCATTGGTTTTAAAATCACTTCAACTGAAGGGAAAACAATACAACTGAAAGGTGGGTATATAGATTCTACCAATATCCAGGGGCGGGTCCAGGTGAGGGCGTAATGGGCGTACGCCCCCCCCTTTAAAAAAAAAAAAAAAAAAAAACTATCGTAATCTGCTTATATTGTATTGAATATGGCAATTTATCATATTCATTAATTAAACACATACTCTAAAATATACATGCTCCAAGTCAGGAACCGTTACATTAGTGCATTTCACAATTATTTTAGGTTTTTTTAGCAAAAAAAAAGGTTTTATCCATTTCTTAAACATGAAATGTTTTGCCCATGAACACCCACTTTGCTTTTATAATTCAATCATATATACCTTAAAATGGTATTTGACAAAATTTTATGAAATACTTTTTACTTTTTTCATACATCTGTGAGAGACTGAACATGTGGAAAATATTAATGAATTCAAAAAATATTTAAATCCAACTGAACTCTATGAAAAAATTATGTGCTTACAATAAGTAGTTTTTGAGTAATCAAATTTTATAACCAATCTGGTCATTGCCATCAGCCAAAATGTTGAGAAAATGGGTGAGAGGTACAAAGAAATGATTTTACCAAAAATGTGTACATCCGATATCAATTTTTCTTTTAAAAATTCTTTAAATGTATTTTTTCAATCATTTATAACAAAGAAGTTGAAATTATATACTATTTGGTTTAAATAATTGAGAAAAACCAAAATTTCCTAAATTGACTGCATGGTCATTTTGACACGAAAAAACAACAAAATTTTATAAAACTTTCTTGTATTAACACCTACCTATAGTTTTTTAGCTCACCTGGCCAAAGGCCATGTGAGCTTTTGCCATCACTTTTCGTACGTCGTCCGTCCGTCCGTCCGTCCGTCGTAAACTTTTCATTCAAAAATATTCTCCTCTGAAACCGCTTGGTTTGAAAGTTAATAGGAATGATCTATGACATGTCCTCCACAAACGATCCTCATTTTATATTGATCCGATGAAAAACATGGCCACGGTTGCTCAAAATAAAACATAGGGGTAAATTGCTGTTTTTTGCTAATAACTCAAAAACTGTTACAGATATCGAAAATCTGACATGGGTAAAATTGATCAGCATGGCGAGATCTACCTACCCTGAAATTTTGAAGGAAATTCCAAAACCCATTTAGGAGTTATTGCCCTTTTTTCGTCAAATTTTCAAGATTTTAACATTCAAAAATCTTCTCCTCTGAAACCGATGGGCCGATTGGTTTGAAACTTAATAGGAATGATCTATGTCATGTCCTCTACAAACGGTCCTCAATTTATTTTGATCTGACGTAAAACATGGCTGTCGTAGCTAAAAATAGAATATAGGGGTGGATGTGTTGTTTTTGGCTTATAACTTAAAAACCGTTACAGATATCGAAAATCTGACGGGGTTAAATTGATCAGCATGACGAGATCTACCTAACCTGAAATTTTGAAGGAAATTCCACAACCCGTTTAGGAGTTATTGCCCTTTTTTCGTCAAATTTTCTAAATTTTAACATTTTTCGTCATTTATCTCCAAAACTATTTAGGATAGAAGTGAATGTAAATTTGAGAAATGTTTCCCATGTTAAGATCTACATACCCTGAAATTTTAAAGGAAATCCCAAAACCCATTTAGGAGTTATTGCCTTTTTTTTGTCAAATTTTCAAAATTTTAACATTTTTGCATTTATTTCCAAAACTATTTGAGATAAAAGTGAAATGCAAATTGAAAAATGTTTGCCATGTTGAGATCTACATACCCTGAAATTTTTGAAGGGATTCCCAAATTCTATTTAGGAGTTATTGGTTTGTGTAATTTGAGGTCCGGTTCTGTTACATTTATTTAAGGTTCACCCTTATTCCTGGTCAATTTTATCAACTTCCTGTCAGGACTACCACCATCAGGGAACATATTTTAACATTAAACCTTATGAAAAATAAATCTTCAACAATTTTCCCTGGACAATTGAACCAATTGCAACAAACTTGGTCAAATAGTTGATTAATTGTCCAACGAAAACCAGACTCCAAGTGAGCGATACAGGCTCTGGTGAGCCTCTTGTTTAAGTTAAATTTATTCAGATTGGTTCATTTCATCTTTAGGGAAAGTATGAAAAAAAGTTTAATAGTGGAACTGTGATTTTTTTTCATCATAATAGCCCACAAATGGGTCAAAATTGATGAAAAATGGGAAAATTATCAAAAATGGGGTACTTTCAAATGACCGTAGCAAAAGAAGAAGTAGGCCCTATATGCCGATATTTTACCACTCACTTTCGTTCTTGGCTAAACATTTGGCATATAAATGATTACGTAAATGAATGAAAACAATATTTATTTAAGGATGCTCGCTGGTCATGTTTTGGTCTTTTTTCAGATTTTCGAAATCCTCGGGTTTTATCCATTTCTTAAACATGAAATTTTTTGCCCATGAACACCCACTTTGCTTTTATAATTCAATCATATATACCTTAAGGGCCTATCCGTGGTAAAATCAGGATATTTTGAAACCAATGTGAATTATTTCTCAAAAAAAGTTGTAAAACACAGAATCCGCACGTGAACGTTTTATATATAAAGATAGTGCTCTGACAGCTCATGACCCAAGGCATTTCTTAAACCCGCTCTAGATTTTATGTACAAAATGTATTACGAATTTCAAGATTAGTTATACTATATTTATTTTATTAAGTTTTCGGAAAATTTTCAGCTCCAAGAGAAGGCGAAAGGGAGAAGTGGATCAATGGTTTTAGAGAAATAAATAAAAAACATTTTCCTGTAAGTATTCTACATACCTAATGTTAAAGCAGGCTCTTCCAGAGTCAGATGCATTTTAAGTTTTTCCGAGTCCGACTTTAAAATTAAATCTAACTCTATGGGACTTGTTTCCAGTTAAGGGCATGAATATTTTTATTAAGACTTACATACAAAATTGTGTTTTGAGTGATCTAGATAAGCTTCATTCATGACCAAAAAAGATCAAAAACATTTTTGGCGCAAGATTTATTAATTGACAAAATTAGTAAATTTAGATTCCATGTACATAAATGTACTGAGGGAGTTTTTGTTGATCTGCACTACAATAATGAAGAAATTAGCAAATTCCCGCTCGAGGGTATTACATTTGCACATCTGGGTATTTCTGTACTGGTGTAAAATCGATATCTGAAATGTTTAGATATTCTCTGTTGTGTTCATGTTTGTGTTCTGTAATCTTTTAGTTATTTTTTGTCTGGCGTTCTGTCAGTTGGGTTGCTTTAATTGATTGCTGTCTCATTGTTGACCTTTCCTGTTATCCATTTTGTTATTTATTGATAATTGAGATGTTGTTGATTTTATTCTGACCTAGGATTGTAATTTGTATCTTTGTCCTTGGATGGATTAATGTCCTTTCGGATTTCAATCTACTGTACAAGATTTTGGGTTATTCTTTCGATTTTCCATATTTTTTGCTATTAGCATGATTTTTTAAAAATAAAATAGTACAGTACACTGAAATTTGCATCAGAATGTTTATTCTTCAGCACACATTCAAAGATGAGGATGACGAGAATGGCAAACAGAAGGAACCTGTCAAACCAAGTAAGTAGCAATTTCTGTTTAAAGATAAAAATATTGTGAATTCATTTTATTCGATTTAGTCCAGTCAATCTAGCATGAATTTGACCCTAACCTTAAAGTAATTGCAACAGAAGATTTTTAAGTTTTAATCTTTGGCATTATACCCCAAATATACACAGAAAAAAGTCCAACAAAATCTAACTTGAGGAAGACTAAAATATCACGATTTTAAAATTCCTATGGAGATTTGCATTGAAAATGGGAGATAACTCTGCAAAAAAGGCAGAAATATCAATAAAAATTGATACAAAATTAGAACTTTACCGCTTCAGTTCAGCAGAATGTATTGATTCTTTATATTTTAGCCGTCTTTAGAGTATAACAAACAACTCTAAAGGTGTTTTCATATCTTTTATCAAGCTACCACCTAGATTCTGTAATTCATTAGTTACCCATTTATTAAATTTTTCAACATGTCAAGGTAAAGAATCTCAAATTTGATAAATATAATTAAGCACATATTCTTCTTCTTGTGGTTTAAAGTTTCTTTAAACAAGGTAGATGCTGAAAAAATATAATTTACAGATATAAACAATACCAAATTTTCACATTATTTTTTCAAAATGGTCACAAAGCCACAAATTTGCAATTTCTGTAATGAAAAATGTGCAAAAAAGTAAAAATACCCATAATACTTCGGTTTTGTACATTTCATGAGCAGAGGATTATATAATATAGTCAAATATGAACTTATAACACTATCAAAGTATCATACTTTACAGTAATTTTAAGAAAATCAACCAAAAACTGACAAAAAAAAGACTCATTTTTGCGGAGCTATCTCCCCATTCCAATGTTAATTTCCATAGGAAATTAAAAATGCTTATTTTGAGTTTTCCTCAAGTTAGATTTTATGGGGCTTTTTTCTGTGTATATTTTGGGCTTAATGCTATAGATTAGAACTAAAACATTTTCTGTTGCAATTATTTTGAGGTTAAAACTTAGTTTGACTGGACTAATTAAAAATCAAATTTCATATTTCTTATAAATACTACAAGTTTGCTACAAGTAGCCATTTGTCCCCCGCTGCTGCAGAGTCAGTTTCCACAAGAAGTCAATAAATAGTCTAAGTCCCATAACTCCTACAAAATTTGTTGAATCAAAATGGCGGTATGATATGTACATCTACATTTCATAACAATAAATCCTACCAAATATGGAAGCAATCTGCCAGAGGACATGCGTCCACAAGGTCTTCTATTGTTGAGAAATGTTAAAAATAGTCTAAGTCCCATAACGCCTTAGAAATTTGTTGAATAAAAATGGTGGTATAGTATTCCAGGAAATCTAAATTTGAGAAAAAAATTAGTAGATTCTGGAAAATCTCAAATGAGATAATTTATGATAAAATTTAGATGTTATGTTTCTTTATGTTTAGCTGAGGTCTTTCAACCTATACCAGCGCCGAGATCAAGAATATGTTTTAAGGATAATATCAGACAGGAAGATGCCTTTCCGGGCAGTAGGACTAAAAGCAGTACATCTGAAGACCAAAATCAAGTTCAACCCAACCAGAATAAGGCTTCACCAGACGATATAGTAAATAAATTCAAGCAGATGACCATAGCACCGAAAAAGTAAGATACCACCAAGTAACTTTTTACTTCTTTTTTTATCAACCGGAACACTCTTTGAATTTCGCCCAAAGGCGGATCTTTTCTTGCCCAGGTAATTTTTTAGTAGCCAAGGATGAATGGGCGATTGCTAATTTCCGCCCCTGTTTACTGCTTGAAAGTGTTGTAAGCGCATAGATTAATTTAGTGTTTGATAAATAAAAATTTAAGTTTTAAAGCATAATCAGGATGTAAATCAGTCTATCAGTATACTGTAAACATAATTATTATGCCTGTCTATTGAACGGAAATCGCGAATTATTGAAAAAGACAGCGCGAAAATAAAGTATTCACAAACAATGGATGAAATAAAGTATTCACAAACATTGGACGAAATAAAGTATCAACAAACGGATTGAGAAGTATGCTATAATTTTTTTTTTTTGCAATTCAATGCCGACTGAAATTTTGGTCATTTGAGAAAATCAAGTCCACAATCATTGTGAATTGAAAATATTTTTGTTATACTAAAAATTTTGTGAAATACATAAATTATTAATCAATTACAAAAGTTTGGTTTCCAATTTGTTTTATCAACAGAATGCATTTGATGGTGGCTGCCATAGATTTTGGTTCTGCATATTCGGGGTGCGCCTTCTCCTTGCGGGCAGATTACATTAGGAACCCGCTAGA
Organism: Mytilisepta virgata; assembly: GCA_028015205.1. Taxonomy (NCBI): domain Eukaryota; kingdom Metazoa; phylum Mollusca; class Bivalvia; order Mytilida; family Mytilidae; genus Mytilisepta; species Mytilisepta virgata. The sequence continues at coordinate 8,813,653 of CM051508.1, read as the reverse complement.
TATATATGTTATGGATATAGGACAAAAAGGGTTGGAATCCTTAAAATTACCAACGGTACTCCTTCTAAACCCCCAAGGAGAATTTGTTGCATTTGGAAATGAAGCTGAGCAGAAATACACCGAAATTTGGGAAAATAGCCCAGAATCAGCTAGAGACTGGTACTATTTCAGTAGATTTAAGATGCAGCTTTATAACAATAAGGTAAATAAAGTGTACAGAAGATACCGAACCGACAATGCCAGAAGGGAAATCCTAAATCATAATGCAGAGGACAATACCCGAACCAGACAAACCAAAAAGGAACACGAATGACAAACAAACAGACAGGAGGGAGCCATGTACGAACAAAGAACACAGAAAACTAAAGCGTGGGCAATACAAACTCCAACAAAAAACCTGGAGTGATATCAGGTCCTTCGAAAGGGTAAGCCTATCCTGTTTCGCATGCGACACCCGTCGTATTGCCCAGTGGTCAAAGCTGTTAATAGGTCTCTATTGGTAAATGTCGAAATCGGTAAGAGAACTGGAATCGCACAGGGAATATGTCAATGATCGTTTGTGACACACTCAGATGATAACGATCGACTAAATCACAATGTCGACATTAAGGTATCCGGACCATAAATGACCACGTGATTATTCAAAAGTTCCTGGATGTTCCATACAACGCAATTGAAATGACCTCGGTAATTATCGCCAAACTTCGGAAATGCCAATATAAATAAATTATTTTTACAGACTCTGCATATAAACAACAAAGTGTGTTTCAACTTGAGAAAAATATATATATATATTTCCAGCTTTAAGAATGCAAACAACAGTTTCGTATAAAATTCCAGTGATTTTTCCCTAAATATATTATGTCATAGGTATGGAATTCCCTCTATTTATAAGTTCTAGATATTGATTTCTGATTGGTTTTTGGTTTCATTATTTAAATTAGAGTCTTGGCTTTATTTTAAGTTTAAAAAAATGCATGAAATGTAAAAAAGTAATTATTTTCATAAAAGTTTTATTAATGGGAGACTACTCTGAAAACATCCAAAAATAGTGTAGGTGAAAACACAACATTTTTATACCACTTCATGTAGCAATTTTAAAAGGCGGCGAATGTACCCTGAAACTACATGTGCTGAAACCAGTTGAATGTGTACTTTGGAAAACACATATACTCAGTTCTCTAAATTACGCAGGAGTCTTTGCTAGGATGCTCTGAGGTTGGTCTGTTTTTGAAATATTTGAAGGGGGGAGGCCTATTTTTTGTCAGTTATCTTTCTGTAATGGTAAGAATTTGGAAAGGAATTCCTTAAAAATACTTATATACAGTGAAAGCTTGAAGAAATATGTTTTATTTGATATATGGTTGTCTATGGGTATATGATACAGCCAATTGTCCAGCTATCAATCTTTTAAGTATGTTCCTTCAATTCATGACGTCATGAAAAGTTCTAAGAAAAACTGTTGTGTGCACTCTAAATTGTTTGGTTCAGCCATTCACGGTCAAAAAGAGATACAATTTTCGATCATGACTTATTATGGTGCGGATACCTTAAAACTTTTGTGATGATGTAACTCGAGGATGGATGTATCAATGACTGAGCAGTTTATTTGCCAGTTTCCTTGCTCGCTCACCGTAGTGTAAGTTTATCTATCAAAATGAACGTGTCTGTAGTCGAAGACCTTTCGAGCAGCTTCCAAAATAAAAAAAATGCTGTTCGCTTACGTATTTTAATATGTTTCAGTATCGCAAAGGATGGTTTTTCGTATCTCCACGTCCATCTTTTATTTTATTGAAGTAAAGCATACTATAGATAAATAGATCAGAAAATCGCGAAATTAATCTCTAGGGACATTACTAAACAAAAGTATGTGACGAACATTATAAATTTAACTTTCCGATTGTTAACTTCCCGATATTTAGGGACAGTACGGTACAATATCCCGAGCGGCAAGACTGTATGTATATGAATACATTACTTTTTATAAAATAAAAAAAACCTTAAAACTAAAACCTTGGACTACAAATTAAAACAGACTAAACAATGCGATGCCCCAGCAATGAACCAAGCACAGTGCAATTAACCTTAATTTAGGACCACAGCTTTCAAAGTGTTCTAGAATAACATTTTAAATTCATGTTGTTGTGTCTGGGAGACACAAATGATGCGACCGCATATCCCGATAAGAATTGAAAAAAATTGACCAAATGTTAATCCCTGACAACATGCACCTCTTCAATATGTGTACAAACACCCTGCAAAGTGAGACGTTCCTAGCATTAAATATGTAGGAGGCGTTATGCGGACAAATCATATACTCTCAATGCTAAATTTTGCCCCAAAAATGACTATGTTCAACTACCTACCAAGAAAGGTAATAATAGACAAAAATTTAATCCCTGACAATATGAACCTCTTCAATATGTGTACAAACACCAAGCATTTTCTTAGCATTATATCTGTAGGAGGAGTTATGCAAACAAAACACATACCCTGGATGGGACAAATGCATGGACGAACGGACGGGCAGGGGTAAAACTATATGCTCCTCCCCAAACTTAGTTGCGGGGTCATAAAAAGAAAACCTTGGACTACAAATTGAAAGAGAAAAGAAACCAAGCTTCTGCGAAAGGATTAGTAATTCCTTTTTAGCTCACCTGGCCAAAGGCCATGTGAGCTATTGCCATCACTTGGCCGTCGTCGTCGTCGTTAACAATTATACAAAACTCTTCTCCTCTGAAACTACTTGACTAATTAAAACCAAACTTGGTATGAATGTTCCTTGGGGTACCCTGCATAGAACTGATGTCGGGATTTTTGATTTGTCGGAAAACATGGCCGCTGTTACTAAAAATAGAACATAGGGGTCAAACAACAGTTTTTCAAAAATATCTCAAAAATCATTAGGTTACGGCAAATTCTGGCAGGTGGAAAGTGTTCAGCATGATGAGAGCTACCTGTGTGCTGATTTTCATGAAAATCTGTCAACTGATGTTAGAGTTATTGCCCTTTTTTGACATTTTTGGCTTTTTTTATGTTATTATTTCAAAAATCTTCTTCTCTGAAACTACTATTCAAAATCAAATGAAACTTGGTAAGATTGTTCCTTAGGGTACCCTGCATAGAACTGATGTGGGGGTTTTTGATTGGTTGAAAAACATGGCCGCTGTTACTAAAAATAGAACATAGGGGTCAAACAACAGTTTTTCGCAAATATCTCAAAAATCTTTAGGTTACGACAAATTCTGGCAGGTTGAAAGTGTTCAGCATGATGAGAGCTACCTGTGTTTTGATTTTCGTGAAAATCTATCAACTGATGTTAGAGTTATTGCCCTTTTTTGACATTTTTGGCTTTTTTTATGTTATTATTTCAAAAATCGTCTTCTCTGAAACTACTATTCAAAATCAAATGAAACTTGATAAGATTGTTTCTTAGGGTATCCTGCAAAAGTTACTGCTTGGATTTTTGATTGGTCGAAAACCATGTCCGCCCTTACTAAAAATAGAACATAGGGGTCAAAATGCTGTTTTTTGCTATTTTTTCCTGAATTATAGAAAGAAAATGAAGATTAAAGCTACTTTCAAGGTAAAAACATGGTATCCCGAGTTGAATGGTGATGATGAAAGGTTATTTTGGACGGCCATTTTTAAAATGGCTGCCATTTTCCCGCCATTTTTTACACTTGCTCAGATTTCAACAATATTTGGTTTTTAAAGTAAACATGGTATCCTTAGTGAATGGTGATGATGAGATATTAAGTATCGACCATCTATGAAAGGTCCTTTAGGAAATTTGCATAAATCTTCCCGGTCCGTGAAACAAAATGGCCGTCATGAGCATTTACATGTTCTGATTGGTCGAAATTTAAAAGTTCTTCTCCTCTGAAACCTTAAAGCCAAATGAACTGATTTTTGGTTTGGATGATCTATGGAAGGTCCTTTACAAAGTTTGCATAACTCATCATGGTCCGTGAAACAAAATGGCCGCCATGAGCATTTACATGTTCTGACTGGTTGAAATGTAAAACTTTTTCTCCTTACAAACCGATAAGCCAAATGAACTGATTTTTGATAAAGAACATCTATGGAAGGTCCTTTTACAAAATTTGCATAAATCAGCCTGGTCCGTGAAACAAAATGGCTGCCATGAGCATTTACATGTTCTGATAGGTCAAAATTTTAAACTTCTTCTCCTCTGAAACCTTAAAGCCAAATGAACTGATTTTTGGTATGGAGCATCTATGGAAGGTCCTTTAGGAAGTTTGCATAAATCTTCCTGGTCCGTGAAACAAAATGGCCGTCATGAGCATTTACATGTTCTGATTGGTTGAAATTTAAAAGTTCTTATGAGCATTTACATGTTCTGATTGGTTGAAATTTAAAAGTTCTTCTCCTTTGAAACCGTAAAGCCAAATGAACTGATTTTTGGTATGGAGCATCTATGGAAGGTCCTTTACAAACTTTGCATAAATCTTTCTAGTCCCTGAAACAAAATTGCTACCAGAAACCTTTATATGTTCTGATCGGTCAAAATTTAAAACTTCTCCTCTGAAGCTGTTTGGCCAATGAACTTATACTTGGTATGAAGCATTTATAGAAGATCATTTACAAAGTTTCCAGAAATCAATCTAGTCTGTCAAATCAAAAGTTTGTGACTGCCACGTGAGCGATACAGGCTCAGCCCACTGAGCCTCTTGTTTGTATACAAGATCCGGCGCTCTGCCCAATTGTAGTTATAATTATTCAGTAATCGCATTTTGCAAGAAAATATCTCTTTTCCAGGACTTAAATAAATCAATGATGATCACAGACATAACTGGAACGAAAAGTATGAAAGCCGTAAACGTTTTTGCTTATTCTATTGAATGGATAAAAAGAGCCGTTTTTAATAGAGCACATGAACAAATAGAAACCCTTAAGGAGGAAGATGTACACTGGGTCGTGACTGTCCCAGCTATCTGGAACGAGGGTGCACGGCAATTTATGATAGATGCTGCTACAAAGGTTCGTAAAATGTTAATTAACAGAATTGAGAATGTTGGCTTTTAAAAGGCTTGTGGATTTCAGCATTCAATTAAATATGTACCCATAAAGGGGTATTAGATCGGAAATATATCAACAAACCTGTCAACAACAAGTTGATCACATGTTTGAAATCACGGGAATATATTCACATCTCTGTAACTTAGTTGTACCCTTATCTTATAAAGGGATAAAAGAACTAGTTCCTTAACAATCTAAAAGCATATTTTTTAGTCGTTTATTATTCAGACAAAAACGGGATATATTTCGTTAATTATATTCAGCTTCAAATTGAACTTTTGAGTCAAACCTTATAAAAAAAGATTAGTTTTCGTAACCTACCATACACATGGGAAATCAAAATATTTTATATAAGCGTTATGTAATTGCTAAAATGCCAAAAATGTTATAATGTGATTATACGATATCCATCTTAAATTAATTCTTTTTGAAAGGTGTCTAGACATTGACGAAATGGGATGATGCCATTGTTGCCCCAACTTTTCTTTCAACGACATAAAACAGTGAGAATTACAAACTATTTTGAGGACCACCTAAGGATCATTGATGCCAAGTGTTGTTCCAATTGGCTAAGTGGATCTTTGCGTGAATTTCATAGATTACATCTGTAGGTCATCTGATAAATTTTAAAAAGTCTTGTTCCAAATTGCTCATAGTTTCAGGCAGTAAGATTTTGAATTATCCCATAAGGTCTTGAGTTAAACAAAACATCTCTTGGTGGTCGATTCAATTTTGAAAGGAGTCTACCTAAGGTTTTTTCCACCGAAATTTGGTCTCAACTTGTCAAGTTGGTTCAGAGGAGAATATTCTACTTTTAGTAAAATCGGTCATACTGGTTGGAGGTCCGGAGCCCAGGAGACCATTTTGAAAAGGGACTAACCAGGCAACATTCCACCACAGTTTGGCTAAGAGAAGATCAAAATTTTTATTGCTGATTGCTGATGAGCAGATGAGCACGGCGAAAGGACGGACGATTCATGCCATTAGCTCATATAGCCATGCATTTGTGCCATTTGAGCTAAAACTAATCGTTTTCTAATGGCCTGTAACTTGGTATAATACTTCCATTTTTCCCCCCAAACAGTAGAAAATGTGACGTGGTGGACTTCCATAGTGATTTCTTGAAAGTTTAATCCTTTCATTTGCACTGTTATAGTATTTTTCGTAATCCTTTCTGTAATTCTGATATATTGATACTTATGATACAAACATTCTTTTCTAGGCTGGCATAGATGAAGAAAATTTGACATTAGCACTAGAACCTGAAGCAGCCGCATTATATTGTAAATGCTTAGAAATTCAGAAGAAAGGAAGTAATATTGATTCATTTGAATCTGGGTCTAGATTCCTTGTGGTTGACCTTGGAGGTATTTATGCTTTGGTTCTTGTATTTAAAATGGAGTTGCATAAAAAACAAAAATGTAATACTTCATGGGAATTCCATTTGGATGACGGTTCATTAAATTATCATCTTCACGTTTAATTACACCTTATGTCAGAATGCTGTATCTAATTTGTTCATTAGAGGGGTATTTTTCACAAATATTATGATTACATAGAATTCCAGAGGCAGCGGGGTATTTGCCGCTTTTCCCCCTCTGCCCTGGTACATGTGTATTTTATTTGCGAAAAATACTGTAATCTGACTGGACGCTTGAAATATCTACATAGTCACTGCGTTTTAGTATATCTTGTTTTGACATTCGTATGGGTACATCGTGTTCGGGAGGGGTATTTGCGAAACAAAACCAGTCTCGAGACTAAATTTTCCTCGACCGTTGCGCTTGGGAAATTTCACGTCGCTTGACTTCAATTGGGTCTGTTCTATTTATGTTTTATCAACAAAGCTCAGATGATCTTATGGGATTTTGTTTTTATGGCTATTTACCTAGACCTGTAATATTTTATATAAGAAAAGAGCTACCCGTAAAATTGTTGGGTCTAATTTATCACCAGATTTATGAATAGATACATTATTTTTCACATTCAGAAGGATAGTACCCTGTCTGTAGTATTATATTAAATAATTTAGAAAGACTGCTAATTACATCACTGCTATATTTTAAAATCTTAATTTATAATATAATGAGTTCCAGGAGATTTATTTTAATTTTAGGGTTTTCAATACATTTTAAACTTTTTTTCAGGTTATAGGTATATCGGTTTTGTCATTTGTTTCACTATTTTCTTCTAATTCATTAATTTTTTTTCAATATTTGCACCAAACTTTTTTTTTCATTTGTGCAGCATCTCTGAAAGTTACAATGTTCTTTTAATGATTTGATGTTGCTAAAAATTTCAGAGACTTTGAAGTTTTTCAATATTCTTGTGGGTCATGAGCAAATGAACTTTCTAGATTAGAATAAATTTCTTTTTTATATTCATTACTCTTTCTTTGATTTTCTCTTTTTAATGTTTTGCACATAGCAAACTGACGTCTAGTCCTATAACATATGTCTTTGCATTATTTTTTTATTTTTAACGTATGTTGATATTTTCATTTCTTATTATACCCCCGCTTTGAAAAAAGCGGGGTATATAGTATTCGTTGTGTCCGCCCGTCCGTCCGACCTTTGTATCCGCAACTCCTCCTAAACTACTGAATGGAATTTGATGAAACTTTCAGAGAATCTTCATCCCATGATGGCATTGTGCACCTCCTATTTTAGAATTTGATCGGACCAATTTTTGGGGTTTCCCATAGAAAAACATGGATTTTGACTTTCAATGTGATAGGGGGTACCATGATGCCATCCGCAACTCCTCCTAAACCACTGTATGGAATTTGATGAAAATTTCATGAAAATTTCAGAGGATCTGTATTACATGATGTCATAGTACACCTCCTATTTTAGATTTTGATCTGATGAATATTTGGGGTTACCCATACCAAAACATGGACTTTGACATTCATTGTGATAGGGGTACCATGATGCCATCCGCAACTCCTCCTAAACCACTGAATGGAATTTGATGAAACTTTCAGAGGATCGTTATTACGTGATGCCATAGTGCACCTCCTATTTTAGATTTTGATCTGATGAATATTTGGAGTTACCCATACCAAAACATGGACTTTGACATTCATTGTGATAGGGGTACCATGATGCCATCCGCAACTCCTCCTAAACCACTAAATGGAATTTGATGAAACTTTCAGAGGATCTTTATTACATGACGCCATAGTGCACCTCCTATTTTAGATTTTGATCTGATGAATATTTGGGGTTACCCATACCAAAACATGGACTTTGACATTTATTGTGATAGGGGTACCATGATGCCATCCGCAACTCCTCCTAAACCACTGAATGGAATTTGATGAAACTTTCAGAGGATCGTTATTACATGACGCCATAGCGCACCTCCTATTTTAGATTTTGATCTGATGAATATTTGGAGTTACCCATACCAAAACATGGACTTTGACATTCATTGTGATAGGGGTACCATGATGCCATCCGCAACTCCTCCTAAACCACTGAATGGAATTTGATGAAACTTTCAGAGGATCTTTATTACATGATCTTGTAGTGCACCTCCTATTTTAGATTTTGATCTGACCAACATTTGGGGTTTTCCATACCAGCACATGGACTTTGCCATTCATTGTGATAGGGGGTACCAGTATGCCATCCGCAACTCCTCCTAAACCACTAAAGGGAATTCCATGAGACTTTCAGAGAATCTTTATCACATGATGCCATAGTGCACCTCCTATTTTAGATTTTGATCTGTCCAACTTTTTGGGTTTTCCATAGCAAAACATTGACTTTACCATTGCGGGGGTATCAATTAGTGAGCTTTGCTCACAGTATTTCTAGTTTTTTTTTGGAATGCGGCACATTGATAGTAAAAACACAATATCGGAAAACAATTGAGTAATATAAATATCGCCCCAAGGTCCTACATATATGTTATAGGACTAAAATAACGTCATGAACGCAAGCTTATCCTAGTGGCGGATGGAATTCAAATCAATAGTTTTTTCCCACTAATGGCTCTAATTTTTTATATTTCTTATAAATTACAGGTGGAACAGTGGACATAACAGCAAACGAAGTATTACCAACTGGACAACTAAAAGAAATACACAGTGCAACAGGTGGTCTATGGGGAGGTAACTCTATCAATGCAGCAATATGGAAATTTTTGAGAGAAGTTTTTGATACAAGAGCAGTAAAGAAATTTGTGGCTGATCACAGAGACGATTACCTAGAACTTGCAAGAACGATCGAGCTGACGAAAAGAAGTGTGAAAGTGAATGAACGAACGATTATTGACATACCAATGGCATTACTCATGGAAGCAAAGAAATACAACCCGGAACATATTTCGGATAAATATAAAGATCAAGTAAGACTTAGAAAAAATAAACTGAAGATGAGTCCAGGGATAATGAGCGAAATTTTCGGAGACGGTATTAAAACAATTATTGGGTACCTTAAGACACTCTTAGAAAAATCAGAAACAAGGGGAGTATCGACTATTCTCTTGGTTGGAGAGGATGCATCATGTGACCTTTTAAAAGAAGCAGTAAAAGATGAATTCAAACATTTGACTGTAATTTCTCCACTGGCTCCAGATGTAGTTGTTATAAAGGGAGCAGTAATAATGGGTCACATGGAATCCCCGATCGTCGGTAGAGTGGCGAAATATCATTATGGGATTGCCATTCTGACTGGCGTGGAAAGATATCAAGCCTTCGATCGGTCATTCCGACCTTTGACCTCCACACAGGAAGAGTTTCTTCAGCACACGTTCATAGATGAGGATGACGAGAATGGCAAACAGAAGGAACCTGTCAAACCAAGTAAGTAGCAATTTCTGTTTAAAGATAAAAATATTGTGAATTCATTTTATTCCACTGGAAATCAAATTTCATATATCTTATAAATACTACAAGTTAGCCATTTGTCTAAGTCCCATAACTCCTACAAAAATTTGTTGAATCAAAATGGCGTTAAGATATGTACATCTACATTTCATAACAATAAATCCTACCAAATATGGAAGCAATCCGCCAGAGGAGATGCGTCCACAAGGTCTTCTATTGTTGAGAAATGTTAAAAATAGTCTAAGTCCCATAACGCCTTAGAAATTTGTTGAATAAAAATGGCGGTATAGTATTCCAGGAAATCTAAATTTGATAAATAAATTAGTAGATTCTGGAAAATCTCAAATGAGATGATTTATGATAAAATTTAGATGTGTAACAGTAGAGCATGAGTTGTCTCCCAAAATTACCCGAACCTTTGGTTCAGTAGTCCACTGCTCTACCAACTGAGCTAAAGGAGTACTCCACTAGCGCAGCTAATGGAGGGTGGTTATAAACCTGTAACGGTTCTATAACTTCTATATTAATCAAGGGAAGCCCGTTACACTTTCCCCACCTCAAAAGTCATCGTCCTACGATGACGATATCGAACTTCAACCCTTTTGCCAACTAGCCCTTTTTGACAATCGTGGGTTTTTTAGTTGGGCGCCAATGTACCAGTAGAGCATGATTTGTCTCCCAAAATTACCTATCGCACCAACCGGGGATCGAACCCGGAACCTTTGGTTCAGTAGTCCACTGCTCTACCAACTGAGCTAAAGGAGTACTCCACTAGCGCAGCTAATGGAGGGTGGTTATAAACCTGTTACGGTTCTATAACTTCTATATTAATCAAGGGAAGCCCGTTACAGATGTTATGTTTCTTTATGTTTAGCTGGGGTCTTTCAACCTATACCAGCGCCGAGATCAAGAATATGTTTTAAGGATAATATCAGACAGGAAGATGCCTTTCCGGGCAGTAGGACTAAAAGATGTACATCTGAAGACCAAAATCAAGTTCAACCCAACCAGAATAATGCTTCACCAGACGATATAGTAAATAAATTCAAGCAGATGACCATAGCACCGAAAAAGTAAGATACCACAAAGTATTTTGGGGGGTCTTGTAACTATTTACTTCTTCTTTTTTGATCAACTGGAACACACACTTTCAATTTCGCCCAAAGGCGGATCTTTTCTCGCCCACGTGATTTTTTAGTAGCCGTGGATGAATGGGCGATTGCTAATTTCCGCCCCTGTTTACTGCTTGAAAGTGTTGTAAGCGCATAGATTAATTTAGTGTTTGATAAATAAAAATTCAACGGAAAGTTTTAAAGCATAATCAGGATGTAAATCAGTCTATCAATATACTGTAACCATAATTATTATGCCTGTCTATTGAACGGAAATCGCGAATTAATAAAAAAAGACGGCGCGAAAATAAAGTATTCACAAACACTGGATGACATAAAGTATTCACAAACATTGGACGAAATAAAGTATTCACAAACATTGGACGAAATAAAGTATTCACAAACATTGGACGAATTCAATACTCAGTAACTTTTCAAACATCAACAAACGGATTGAGAAGTATGCTATAATTTTTGTTTTTTTGCAATTCAATGCTGACTGAAATTTTGGTCATTTGAGAAAATCTTGTCCACAATCATTGTGAATTGAAAATATTTTTGTTATACTAAAAATTTTGTGAAATACATAAATTATTAATCAATTACAAAAGTTTGGTTTCCCATTTGTTTTATCAACAGAATGCATTTGATGGTGGCTGCCATAGATTTTGGTTCTGCATATTCGGGGTGCGCCTTCTCCTTTCGGGCAGATTACATTAGGAACCCGCTAGATATATATGTCATGGATATAGGACAAAAAGGGTTGGAATCCTTAAAATTACCAACGGTACTCCTTCTAAACCCCCAAGGAGAATTTGTTGCGTTTGGATGTGAAGCTGAGCAGAAATACACCGAAATTTTAGAAAATAGCCCAGAATCAGCTAGAGACTGGTTCTATTTCAGTAAATTTAAGATGCAGCTTTATAACAATAAGGTAAATAAAGTGTATAGAAGATACTGAACCAACAATGCCAGAAGGAAAATCCTAAATCATAATGCAGAGGACAATACCCAAACGAGACAAACCAAAAAGGAACACGACTGGCAAACAAACAGACAAAGAGAGAGCCATGTACGAACAACGAACACTGAAAACTAAAGTGTGGGCAATACAAACTCCAACAAAAAACCTGGAGTGATATCAGGTGCCCCGAAAGGGTAAGCCTATCCTGTTTCGCATGCAACACCCGCCGTATTGCCCAGTGGTCAAAGCCGTTAATAGGTCTCTATCGATAAATGTCGAAATCTGTGAGAGAACTGGAATCGGACAGGGAATATGTCAATGAGCGTTTGTGACACACTCAGATGATAACGATCGACTAAATCATGATGTCGACAGTAAAAATTTCGTGATGATGTAAGTCGAGGATGAATGTATCAATGACTGAGCAGTTTATTTGCCAGTGTCCTTGCTTGCTTACCGTAGTGTAAGTTTATCTATCAAAATGAACGTGTCTGTAGTCGAAGACCTTTCAGCAGCTTCCAAAATAAATAAATGCTGTTCGCTTACGTATTGTAATATGTTTCAGTATCGCAAAGGATGGTTTTTCGTGAACATTAACTCCACATCCATCTTTTATTTTATTGAAGTAAAGCATACTATTGATAAATAGATCAGAAAATCGCGAAATGAATCTCTAGAGACATTACTAGACAAAAGTATGTGACGAACATTATAAATTTAACATTCCGATTGTTAACTTCCCGATATTTAGGGACAATACGGTACAATATCCCGAGTGGCAAGACTGTCTGTATATGAATACATTACTTTATGTAAAATAAAAAACCCTTAATACTAAAACCTTGGACTACAAGTTAAAACAGACTAAACAATGCGATGTCCCCGCAATGAACCAAGCACAGTGCAATTAACCTTAATTTAGGACAGCTTTCAAAGTGTTCTAGAATAACATTTGAAATTCATGTTGTTGTGTCTGGGAGACACAAATGATGCGACCGCATATCCCGATAAGAATTGAAAAAAATTGACAAAATGTTAATCCTTGACAACATGCACCTCTTCAATATGTGTACAAATACCCTGCAAAGTGAGACGTTCCTAGCATTAAATATGTAGAAGGCGTTATGCGGAGAAATCATATACCCTCAATGCTAAATTTTGCCCCAAAAATGACTATGTTCAACTACCTACCAAGAAAGGTAATAATAGACAAAAATTTAATCCCTGACAATATGAACCTCTTCAATATGTGTACAAACACCAAGCATTTTCCTAGCATTATATCTGTAGGAGGAGTTATGCAAACAAAACACATACCCTGGATGGGACAAATGCATGGACGAACGGACGGGCAGGGGTAAAACTATATGCTCCTCCCCAAACTTAGTTGCGGGGTCATAAAAAGAAAACCTTGGACTACAAATTAAAAGAGAAAAGAAATCAAGCTTCTGCGAAAGGATTAGTAATTCCTTTTTAGCTCACCTGGCCAAAGGCCATGTGAGCTATTGCCATCACTTGGCGTCCGTCGTCGTCGTCGTCCGTCATCGTCGTCGTTAACAATTATACAAAACTCTTCTCCTCTGAAACTACTTGACTAATTAGAACCAAAATTGGTATGAATGTTCCTTGGGGTACCCTGCATAGAACTGATGTCGGGATTTTTGATTTGTCGAAAAACATGGCCGCTGTTACTAAAAATAGAACATAGGGGTCAAACAACAGTTTTTCAAAAATATCTCAAAAATCATTAGGTTACGGCAAATTCTGGCAGGTTGAAAGTGTTCAGCATGACGAGAGCTACCTGTGTGTTGATTTTCGTGAAAATCTATCAACTGATGTTAGAGTTATTGCTTTTTTTTGACATTTTTGGATTTTTTTATGTTATTATTTCAAAAATCTTCTTCTCTGAAACTACTATTCAAAATCAAATGAAACTGAGCCTCTTGTTTGTATACAAGATCCGGCGTTCTGCCCAATGGTAGTTATAATTATTCAGTAATCGCATTTTGCAAGAAAATATCTCTTTTCCAGGACTTAAATAAATCAATGATGATCACAGACATAACTGGAACGAAAAGTATGAAAGCCGTAAACGTTTTTGCTTATTCTATTGAATGGATAAAAAGAGCCGTTTTTAACAGAGCACATGAACAAATAGAAACCCTTAAGGAGGAAGATGTACATTGGGTCGTGACTGTCCCAGCTATCTGGAACGAGGGTGCACGGCAATTTATGATAGATGCTGCTACAAAGGTTCGTAAAATGTTAATTAACAGAATTGTTGGCTTTTAAAAAGCTTGTGGATTTCAGCATTCAATTAAATATGTACCCATAAAGGGGTATTAGATCGGAAATATATCAACAAACCTGTCAAAAGTTGATCACATGTTTGAAATCGCGGGAATATATTCACATCTCTGTAACTTATTTGTACCCTTATCTTATAAAGGGATAAAAGAACTAGTTCCTTAACAATCTAAAAGCATATTTTTTAGTCGTTTATTATTCAGACAAAAACGGGATATATTTCGTTAATTATATTCAGCTTCAAATTGAACTTTTGAGTCAAACCTTATAAAAAAAGATTAGTTTTCGTAACCTACCATACACATGGGAAATCAAAACATTTTATATAAGCGTTATTTAATTTCTAAAATGACAAAAATGTTATAATGTGATTATAAGATATCCATCTTAAATTAATTCTTTTTGAAAGGTGTCTAGACATTGACGAAATGGGATGATGCCATTGTTGCCCCAACTTTTCTTTCAACGACATAAAACAGTGAGAATTACAAACTATTTTGAGGACCACCTAAGGATCATTGATGCCAAGTGTTGTTCCAATTGACTAAGTGGATCTTTACGTGAATTTCCCCGAAGTATCCTAGTATGTGAAACTATGGTCAGCTTTGGCTAAGTGGTACAAGAGAAGATCAAAATTTTTATTGCTGATTGCTGATGAGCACGGCGAAAGGACGGACGATTCACGCCATTAGCTCATATAGTCATGCATTTGTGCCATTTGAGCTAAAACTAATCGTTTTCTAATGGCCTGTAACTTGGTATAATACTCCATCCCCCCCCCCCCCCCAAACAGTAGAAAATGTGACGTGGTGGACTTCCATAGTGACTTCTTGAAAGTTTAATCCTTTCATTTGCACTGTTACAGTATTTTTCGTAATCCTTTTTGTAATTCTGATATATTGATACTTATGATACAAACATTCTTTTCTAGGCTGGCATAGATGAAGAAAATTTGACATTAGCACTAGAACCTGAAGCAGCCGCATTATATTGTAAATGCTTAGAAATTCAGAAGAAAGGAAGTAATATTGATTCATTTGAATCTGGGTCTAGATTCCTTGTGGTTGACCTTGGAGGTATTTATGCTTTGGTTCTTGTATTTAAAATGGAGTTTTAAAAAACAAAAATGTAATACTTCATGGGAATTTCATTTGGATGACGGTTCATAAATTATCATCTTCACGTTTAATTACACCTTATGTCAGAATGCTGTAATCTGATTTGTTCATTAGAGGGGTATTTTTCACAAATATTATGATTACATAGAATTCCAGAGGCAGCGGGGTATTTGCCGCTTTTCACCCTCTGCCCTGGTACATGTGTATTTTATTTGCGAAAAATACTGTAATCTGACTGGACGCTTGAAATATCTACATAGTCACTGCGTTTTAGTATATCTTGTTTTGACATTCGGTGTAATTAAACAGATACATCGTGTTCGGGAGGGGTATTTGCGAAACAAAACCAGTCTCGAGACTAAATTTCGCTCGACCGTTGCGCTTGGGAAATTTCACGTCGCTTGACTTCAATTGGATCTTTTCTATTTATGTTTTATCAACAAAGCTCAGATGATCTTATGGGATTTTGTTTTTATGGCTATTTACCTAGACCTGTAATATTTTATATAAGAAAAGAACTACCCGTAAAATTGTTGGGTCTAATTTATCACCAGGTTTATGAATAGATACATTATTTTTCACATTCAGAAGGATAGTGCCCTGGCTGTAGTATTATATTAAATAATTTAGAAAGACTGCTAATTACATCACTGCTATATTTTAAAATCTTAATTTAGAATATAATGAGTTCCAGGAGATTTATTTTAATTTTAGGGTTTTCAATACATTTTACACTTTTTTTCAGGTTATTGGTATATCGGTTTTGTCATTTGTTTCACTATTTTCTTCTAATTCATTAATTTTTTTTTCAATATTTGCACCAAACTTTTTTTTTCATTTGTGCAGCATCTCTGAAAGTTACAATGTTCTTTTAATGATTTGATGTTGCTAAAAATTTCAGAGACTTTAAAGTTTTTCAATATTCTTGTGGGTCATAGGCAAATGAACTTTCTAGATTAGAATAAATTTATATTCATTACTCTTTCTTTGATTTTCTCTTTTTAATGTTTTGCAGATAGCAAACTGACGTCCAGTCCTATAAGATAATATTTTTTGATTTTTAACGTATGTTGATATTTTCATTTCTTATTTTTTTTTTCATGCGGCACATTGATAGTAAAACATAATATCGGAAAACAATTGAGTAATACATGTATGTTATAGGACTAAAATAACGTCATGAACACAAGCTTATCCCAGTGGCGAATGGAATTCAAATCAATAGTTTTTTCCCACTAATGGTTCTAATTTTTTATATTTCTTATAAATTACAGGTGGAACAGTGGACATAACAGCAAACGAAGTATTACCGACTGGACAACTAAAAGAAATACACAGTGCAACAGGTGGTCCATGGGGAGGTAACTCTATCAATGCAGCAATATGGAAATTTTTGAGAGAAGTTTTTGATACAAGAGCAGTAAAGAAATTTGTGGCTGATCACAGAGACGATTACCTAGAATTATCAAGAACGATCGAGCTGAAGAAAAGAAGTGTGAAAGTGAATGAACGAGCGATTATTGACATACCAAGGGCATTACTGATGGAAGAAAAGAAGTACAACCCAGAACATATTTCGGATAAATATAAAGATCAAGTAAGACTTAACAAAAATAAACTGAAGATGAGTCCAGGGATAATGAGCAAAATTTTCGGAGACGGTATTAAAACAATTATTGGGTACCTTAAGACACTCTTAGAAAAATCAGAAACAAGGGGAGTATCGACTATTCTCTTGGTTGGAGGATATGCATCATGTGACCTTTTAAAAGAAGCAGTAAAAGATGAATTCAAACATTTGACTGTAATTTCTCCACTGGCTCCGGATGTAGTTGTTATAAAGGGAGCAGTAATAATGGGTCACATGGAAACCCCGATCGTCGGTAGAGTGGCGAAATATCATTATGGGATCGCCATTCTGACAGGCGTGGAAAAATATCAAGCCTTCGATCGGTCATTCCGACCTTTGACCTCCACACAAGAAGAGTTTCATACTATTATCAGGAAAGGTCAACCAATCAAAGTGAACGAAGTTGTGACGGAATATGACTTTCCCATTTCATTCGAACAGGAAGAAGCTTTCATCCGAATTTACGCGTCTGAAAATGACGAACCACCAACGATAATTTCTGACGAGAACTGTAGACAAATAGGGCATATTCGTATCAAATTACCCAGGTTCCGAAAGGCTACTCAATTAAAGATTGGCATATCAAATAATGAAACAGAATTCAAAGTTATAGCAAGAGATGAACACACAGGGAGATGTTTCATTGGTCAATGTAGATTCTTAAATTAAATGCTTTGTCTACGTATAGATTAGATTGTTGAAAAAAGTCGGTTGGCTCTGCTTAGATGCCAGTATTTTAAAACACAGGTTGAAACAATTGTTGGGGTTTTTGTAGATAAATTTGCTTGTCTTTTATTAATAACGTTTTTAATGTATAAGTTGAAGAGTTTTTTAGTATAAAAGTGGGTTTTTAAAAAAAATTAAAAAATGTAGGTATTAGAATTTAGAATATTACTTTTTATTTTTTTTTATTATGAAAAAAAAATAATATATACTAGGTGGTGTACTTTTGATTAAAATTGTATATAGAAATGTTCCAAGTATTTGTAAATCCATATATAAACAATTTATAACTAGAAATTGGTGCCATCATAAATGATGTCCATCCCCACACTGCACAAGATAAAAAACAATTAACAGTAAAAAATTAGCAATTTCACAATTTTAGTCTGAAAATTGGAACCCTGAATCAAATTTCAAAATTGAAAACCTTATTGCACATCTACACATAGTGAAGAATGTAGGCTTATGGGTCGTTGATCGTATAGTGGTAGATTACTGCTTACTGGTTACTTGCGTTGTGTATGAAAAGACTGGTGTGGTTCCAATACTTTATTATGCAGATCAATTAACAGTAACAGACAGTGGTTAAGATGTGGACTGAACTGAAGTAAAAACCCAACTGAGCGGACTACAATGTCGCTCGTATTTATAATCTAGCCCCAAAAACCAGTTAGAACAAGATAAAATACTGCGTAGAATAATAAAATAATATGTAGAAAATATTAAACGAATATAGAAAATTAGTCCTTCAAACGTCAATCACAGCATCCCAAAATGGTACTATTACTAATAGGCACCTGACGTGTGAACCATACCCAGTCCAAATACAGTTCCAATACATCTCTATCGAAATATCATGTCAGTACATATCTATTTCCTAAATGTCAATTTTAACAAGTTTTACAATTTGTTCCATGTTTGGTACATAGATGTTTTCTAAAGGTCAATTTTAACAAGTTTTACAATTTAATCATTGGAACTGTACTAAACTGGTATTAGCCTGTCTAAATACAACTTATTATACAATCATATTTTAATTTTAAAATTATCACCTTCCCAAATTAATTGAAATATATTTTATATACTTTGGTCACTCAGGCCATCCCGTTACAAGAACAATATTATAAACAAATGAAACCACTGAAACAAAATATGAATGAGTATTTCCAAAGTCAAGGCAAAATTAGCAATTTCACCATTTTCAGTCCCAAAATTGGAACCCTTAATTGATGTTCAAAATTTAAAACGTTTTTGCACATCTACAGATAATAAAGAATAATATTATATACAAATAAATTTGTTAAATGTATATGAAAAATGAAAGAGGAGTTTAAGTCACAAGCTTAAATTCACTATATCCGAAATACAACCCCTGTGACCCTCAAGTTGTGAAAATCCAAAATTCTAAAATCTTATTGTGCATCTTCATATAGTATATGACAATATTGTATAGAAATTAAAAGCATAAAATGAAATATGAATAAGGAGTAAGTCACGCTTGCTTAAATTTCAAATTTTCGAAATTTGACCCATATGGGCCCAATTTTTTTTAACCTTATTGCGCATCTATTCTTTTCATAATAAATCCGACTCAGCATATCGGTCTAGTACAAAGCAAATTTACATACAGTATGTGACAATACTATATAGAAATTAAAAGCTGAAAATAAAAAATGAATGATGAGTTTAAAGTCACAAGCTTAAATTTCCAATTTTCAAAATTCGACCCCTGTGGGCCCCAATTTTGAAAATCAAATTCTAAAACCTTGCTGCGCATCTACATATAGTATGTGATAATACTGTATAGAAATTAAATTCATAAAGGTAAAAACGAATGAGGAGCTCAGGTCACAAGCTTAAATTTCCAATTTTCGAAATTCGACCCCTGCGGGCTTTGATTTTTGAAAATCAAAATTCTAAAACCTTATTGCACATCTACTTACAGCGTGTGACCATACTGTATAGAAATTAAAAGCATAACATGAAAAATGTATGAAAGAGTTTCGGCCACAAGTTTAAATTTCCTATTTTCGAAATTCGACCACTGTGGGCCCAAATGTTTGAAAATCAAAATTCTAAAACATTATTGCGCATCTACATACAGCTTGTGACAATACTGTATAGAAATTAAATGCATGAAATGAAAAGTGACCGAGGAGGTTTGGAGACAAAGTTATCTAACAAACGGATGGATAGATGGACAGACATACGGTCAGACGGACCGATTACAAATATCCCCGAACTTCATTCGAAGTGCGGGGATAATTTTGGCATATGAGATTCCAGAAAGTATAAAATTAACTTGGAAAGGACTAAATACACTTTGTTTTGTATTCTTCCTACTATATAACCCCCTCGTTGGTCTCGTTTTGACCTCCCGTGAGGAAATTTGCGGGTTCGATCATCAACCAATGACTTTAAAATTGGTAACTACAAATTGGTGCCACCATAAACGATGTCCATCCCCGCACTGCACAAGTCAAAAAAACAATTAACAGTAAAAAATTAGCAATTTCACAATTTCAGTCTGAAAATTGGAACCCTGAATCAAATTTCAAAATTGAAAACCTTATTGCACATCTACACATACATGACATAGTGAAGAACAGTGTTATAAACAAAGAAAACCATTGAAACAAAATATGAATGAGTATTTCCACAGACAAGGCAAAATTAGCAATTTCACCATTTTCAGTCCCAAAATTGGAACCCTTAATCGATGTTCAAAATTAAAAAGGTTTTTGCACATCTACAGATAATAAATAATAATATTATATACAAATAAATTTGTTTAAAAAGTTTTGTGTTCGTCTTACTATATAACCCCCTCGGTGGTCTCGTTTTGACCTCCCATGAGGAAATTTGCAGGTACGATCATCAACCAATGACTTTAAAATTGGTATTTGCTGCTTCTCCGCCAAGTACACGGCATTCAGGAATAAGAGCAAAAAAAACTGTCGGAATAATGTTCATCAGAGAGGCGATATGTCTTGAGCTGTTTTCTGCTCTTTGGTCGAGTTGTTGTCTCTTTCACATATTCCCCGTTTCCATTCTCTATTCTGTAGAGCACTTACGTTTGATTTTTAGTAGATTTTCTTTTTTTATACGACGTGCACACTTATTTCAGAATGCATTAATTCGGAATCATCGCGTGATGAAATCACCCCAGGGGTTGCGCGGTTAATCTAGATTACGGCCATTCCAGAACTTAAAAACTGTGTTGTTTGTATGTGGCGTGCGATACGTCACGATCGTTTGAGAGATCTGATTTTATAATTAAATCCCCACGGATTCAAAGATGTGACGTGTTGTTGATAAACACACCACACGGACAAACGAGAAATATTAAATTAAAATGAATTTCACGCTGAAAAATACATTTTATTCGTGCACATTGCATTTTTATCAGTTTGCATGAGGCAAGATAAATAGCAATCTTCCACCAATAAAACTCGAAAGTCCACATCAAATTGATTGTTAGTTCTTTGAATTGGATTTTGTATGGCAAAAATTGGTGCGAGCAAGCGAAATTTTAATTTCAATTTTTTTTTCTTAAGGACTAGTTTTTTTCAGGCATCAAATGTACGTTTATCATAAATGTTTCAATTAAAATATTGCAAAAAATGAAAAAAAAAATCAATTTTTATTAAATTACAGGAGCGGGTGAACACTTTATTTTTTAATTTCTTGAAAAATGAGGAATTTTAGGCAAATATTCGGCATTTTTGCAAAATGAACCGGCAAAAAAGTTTTTTCTTAAATTTACATGTACAAAGTCCGAAAATCGGAGCGACGAAATCCAAAGAACTAAAAACTAGAGACTCCAATGATCCTGTATCGCTCAACTGGTATTCATCGACAATCTCATAAGGCAGGTGGTATCAACATATCAAATGTAGTTGACCTACTGTGTATAGCTATAAATGTTATATTCCGGTATTTGAATTGTTAGACAAAACAAGGGTACTGTAAATCAGAGCATCACCTTCCAATCCCAAATCATTTGATTGGTGGCTTTATTGTATGCCATATTATAACCCATAAACTGACTTTTCACTCTCAAAAGCAAATTGGACCATCCGACCTGTAGGTTCTGACCCAGACTACTGCCTTCAGGTTCACATTCGATGTCTGATGTTAAATATCAATAGTGGTCATCCTCTCTTCAAGATGATCAATTGTACCAAGTTAGGTTAGATATACTGAGGAATTTAGTCTGCATTGTGTTGACAAAGTTTTGACCTGGATCTTTGATCTCAGCATGACCTTTAACAGTTTTTTCTAGCATTCCTCAGTGTCCGGTAAAAGGACCCATTCCTTGTGGTCTTAGGCTGAATGGACAGATAGATACACAACGTATAGCAGTGTTACTTTATATCATTCCACAATTTCGTTGTAAGGGTAATAATAGTATTAGAAGTCACTTGGTATACAGGAAGTATACAAGAACTGAATTTAGAACAAAATGTTTCGTAATGTATGAAGCATGAAATGTAACATCATAGTGTTGTTGTTTAGCAATAGGCCATCTCTCTCTTTTATATGTAGCCTTATGTTCAGTTATATTTTTTTAATTTTTTTAAATACATTCTAGGGCATTTGGCCTGCATTGGACCGGTCTTAATGCTAACCTTGAAATTCAATATCGTTTTTTCCTTGACTATTGCTGTTACGTTTTATTCCAATTGGTACAGTGGTTTCAGACCAGAAGATCTTTAAGTAAATATCCCATAGGGTCCTGTGTTAAAATATGTTCAGCTCTAGCAACCATCCTGGATGACAGGCCAAGTCCTCGGATACACTCTGAAAGAGGACCAAATAAGGACCATTGCTGCCAAATTTTGTCCCAATTGCCCAAGAGGTTTCAGACAAGAATATCTTTATATAAATTTTCCATAGGGTCCTATTTTAAACTATGTTCGGCTCTGGTGGCCATCTTGAATGACAGGTGGAGAGGAGCACCTAAAGACCATTGCTGTCAAGTTTGTTCAAATTGGCCAAGTGGTTTCAGACAAGAAGATCTTTATGTAAATTTCCCATAGGGTCCTATGTTAAACTATGTTCGGCTTTGGTGGCCATCTTGGATGAGGGGCGGGATCTTCGGATATATTTCTGAAAGAGGACCATCGAAGGACCATTTATGCCAAGTTTTGTTCCAATTGGCCCAGTGGTTTCAGAGAAGAAGATTTTTGAAAAAGTTTACGGATTTTCAAGAAAATTTCTTAGTCATAGGGCCAAAATTAGGTCAAAAGTAGGTCAGCTGGAATAAAACGAAGTACTCATTCCACAACTTTCTCCAACTTCGAAAGTCGTGATTTGGTGAAGAAAAATGCGAAAAATCTTAAAGATACGTCATTCGGAATATCAGAACAATTACCATACGAAATTCAAAAACGCAGGAGAGAAAAACTTCCTCTTTTGAAACAACTACGTAACAATGACGTGAAGGCATATTTTGTGAAAGACCGTATTTTTGTATCAGGCAAAGAATATGTACAATAGGATTCAGACAGAGAACAGTATAATTCTTTAAAATGTTTGTGTTGGAACATTCACGGTCTCGAATCAGTTTATAAAGTTTGAACTTGAGTAATAAATATAGTATTCTATTTTTAAGTGAAACATGGGTAAACGAGAATAATTATGTTAGATTGATGGTTTTGATAGAATTTCATGTGTTAATCGAAACATAAATATAGGTAAACGAAATGAAGGTGGTGTAGCTATAATACTGTAAAAACGTAATAAAAAATAGTGTTATTGTAGAAAAAGAATTTGTCTATGGTATTATTATATTAAAAATTGATCACAAGGCTTGTTTTACTGAAAAAGATGGAAAATCAAATTTTTATCAGTTATTTGAGCTTGATTTTCATGAAATTATAGAAAGTATTCATTATGAATATAAAAATAAAGGTGTTGTCCTTGTTTGTGCTGATTTGAATAGTCGCATTGGTAAAATTAGTGATGTGTTGCCTAATGACAATTTAGATAAATATATTAACAATGCAGAGCATTTTGAAAATTCCATTATTTCAAATAGACAATCAATGTACATTAAAGTAAATGCATTCGGGCGCAAACTATTACAAATGTGTTATAATACAGGATTCACTTCTGCAAATTGTAGACTTGGGCGTGATACGGAAGGTAAATTTACTTTTTGTACTTTAAAAGGTCGTGATGTGAACGATTATCTGCTGGTGAATCCAAACGATTATAAATTAATAAGTGACTTCGATGACCTATAAATGAATGAGTTTTCCGACCACATGCCAATATTTTTCGAACTGAATTTGTCTGTTATTCGCCCGTGTAACAAAACCCCTAGAATACATAGATACATTAAATGGGATACATTGTGTAATAACGAGTATGAACAAATTCTCCAAACTCACCACAAATCTATGATAGCATTGGTAAACAATATTTCATCCGAACTCCAGATATAAATAATGCTATAAGAGAGATAACTCGAATTTTATACGAAAGTGCATTCAATGTGTTTGTTCAGGCGATTCTAATTAAAGATAATAAGTCTCAAAGCCATCCCAACAACGAATGGTTCAATAAAAAGTGTGCCGATTATCGAAAAAAAAAAATCCACAACGCAAGAAACTTTTTTATACGCCACCCCTCTGACGCTAACCGGAGTATCTTTGTTATCGCAAGAAATGACTATAATAAGGTTTAACATCAGACACAAACGAACTTTAAGCGAAAGAAAGGTATTGAACTTTGCGATATTGCCAGAACACAGCCTAGAAAATTTTGGTCAACCTTAAATCCGAAAAATAAATCCAAGTGTTTAGTAGACAGTAATGATATGCTGGGTTACTTTGAAAAATCTCTAGGTTCCAATCTGCCAGAGCTATGTGATGAGATACTTAATTTGATAAACAATGACGATGTTTTTTCTGATATAAACATTGATGCTCTAGATACTGAGATATCAGAGGAAGAAATTATTATGGCTTTTAAAAAACTTAAAACCGGTAAGAGTCCAGGAAACGATGAAATTATTGGTGAAAAGCTTGCCACATGTCCGATGTTATTCGCACCTATCCTTAAGATACTGTTTAATTCGTTATTCGAAATGGGAATATATCTGCAAAATTGGACGGAATCTTTAGTAATTCCTGTGCCTAAAAGTGGCGATCAAAGGAACCCAAACAATTATAGACCAATTGTATTGATTAGTGTTATTTCTAAACTGTTTACCAACATACTAACTGATCGTTTGCTATCATGGTGCGAGGACGAAGATAAACTTATAGATAATCAGTTTGGTTTCCGACCTCGTCGTTCTACTATTGATGCGATTTTCCCATTTCATGTGATACTTAGTCATATTCTTCGAAACAAACTGAAACTTTACACAGCGTTCATCGATTTCCGAAAAGCCTTCGACATGTTAAATAAAAGGGTTTTGATTTATAAGTTATTGAAGAATGGAATCAGTAGTAAATTTTGTCTATGGTTAAATCTGTTTATTCATCTGTGCGCCTGCATGTTCGATCTGGCGGAGTAATTTCAGATGCAATTGACAATCTGCTCGGTGTTAAACAGGGCGAACCTATTTCACCCTTGCTGTTTTTATTTTTCATCAATGACATTGTTTAAGATATCAATATTGATGGGAATGAAGACTTAGTACCACTAAATTGTGTTCTTATTTACTTGATTTTATTTGCTGACGATACTGTGTTATTTGGAAAATCGCCGGATGTTTTACAACAACTTCTTGACAAACTCTATACTTATTGCAAAAAATGGAATATCGTAGTAAATACTGACAAAACCAAAGTGGTAGTATTCAGAAACGGACATAACCAAGAACTTCATATTGTGGACTCTTATGTGTATTTAGGCATGCTGCTACATTATAACGGAAAGTTTTTGCATACTCAAAAACGCCTAGCTCAACAAGGTTCAAGAGCAATGTCGTCTCTCGTTAGTACTCTCAAACATATTTATATCACTCCAGACAAACAGCTTTTTGTTCGATAGTATGATAGGGTCAATTTTAAATTACGCATCCGAAATATGGGGTTTTCACCGTGCTACTAATATTGAATTTATCCATAATCGCTACTGTAGATTTATACTCAAAGGTGGGAAAAACGCTCCTACATTATATGGGTAGCTTGGTCATTTGCCAATGCATATTTTTAGAAAACAGAAAATGTTGAAATATTGGTTACATATTATTTCTAAAAATACCTAATATAGTTTATGATGTTTATAAACTTTTATATGATGATGCAAATAATGGTAAAACCAATTGGGTATCTAACATAAGAGATCTGTTATTTGATTTTGGTTTTAATTATGTCTGGTATTCACAAGATGCCAAAAATTTTTCATTTGATGCAACGAAATTGCGTATTAAGGATCAATTTGTGCAAAGTCGGTTATCATCTTTAGATGAATGTAATAAGTTATGTGTTTATAGAAGGTTTAAAAACGATTTTTGTGTAGAGGAATATCTTAATTTTTGTAACAATGTTCATATATTGACCAAATTACGTAGTGGAACTCTCAAATTGAATTTAGAAGTGGGTCGCTACAGTAGTATCCCACGGGAAAATCGTATATGTATATGTTCTAAAATGGGTGCTGTTGAAGACGAATATAATTTTGTTTTAATTTGTCCATCATATAGATCTGTTCGAAGTCATTTTTTACCCAAATATTACTGTTCTTGGTCTTCCCGCCAGAAATTAGATAATTTGTTACAAGCTTCTTGTAGAACACTCACCATAAAACTTTGTAAATATTTAAATGCCGCATGGAAAATCAGATCTCATATCTTATCATAGAATATTATATTGTTGTTATAATTGTTCTCTGCTGTCTGTTTATCTTGTTATTTTGTATATATTTTGTTGCTATAGCATGTTATGATGCTTTTGCAAATAAAGAATCAATCCATCAATCATATACTAAAAATCAGCTTAATATTTACATGCAAAGCCATAAAAGATTACCATTTTGCCTGTTTTACCCCTATGTTCTAATTATAGTAGCAGCGGCCATGTTGGTTTGTCGGCGGCATCAATGGATACAATTTTGCAATAAGACACCCTAAGGATGATTGTGACCAAGTTTGGTTTCAATTGGCCGAGTAGTTTCAGAGGAGAAGATTTTTTAAAAAGTTTACAGACAACTGACGACGGACGCCAAGTGATGACAATAGCTCACACTAGCCCTTTGGGTCAGTTGAGCTAACCAGTTTGATTTGGCCTAAACTAGAAACTGCAAAACGAAAATAACACTACAACCTTCTTAGCTAAATGCTGAATTAAATGAAATATTACTTATACTGATATTTAAAGTAGTATACAATTTCCAGACAGAATATTTCAATCAATAACCCGTCATTAAGGATTTATAAGTACGGTTCCAAGCTTTGTTGTTATATCATGATTTCAATGAAATATTTATAAGCAGTAAAAAGCGAAATGTTTAAGGCACCCCAGGTTCCAGGTTTTTTTACAATGTTGTTTTCATCCTGGCATTGATTGGCATCGTTACCAAGGAAACCAATAAACGGAACTTCCATTTGGTCGGTAAAAGAACAAAAGATCCTTTTTGCATATGTAAACACACAAACTTGTATTTGAATAAAATAGTTAAATATGTATATATATTATAGAACTGTTATGTGATATAATGAAAACAATTTTATTTAGAACACTAAATGTATAGATAATTTGAATGCAAAACAATTAAATTATGTATACTTTCTCTGTCTGTCGTCAATACAGATAAAATTGTATTGAAACTGTCTGTATTTTGGAATATTGTTAAGGCTTTTAGCTATTCGGACCTTATGGTCAACTGGTGAGGCGTAAATTCACGAATTGTGCATATTTTATGCATCATATTTGATTTAATAGAATAATTTAATATATACTTCACGACGTGTGCCGTATACGGAGCAGGAACTGGCTTACCCTTCCGGAGCATCTGGGTTCACTCCTGGTTTTTATAGGAGTTCGTGTTCATTGTTTTTTAGTTTTCTGTGTTTATTTGTTGTGCTTGTGGTTGTTTATTTGTCTTCCCAGGTTTGTCTGTCCAATGGATTACGTTTTTTTATTGCTCCTTAGGTATATTTGTCCCTTTTGATTCCTGAAAAATGGAGTAAAATGTCTGCAAAACAGTAAAAGTAAGTTGAGTCGCAAGATTTTCCTTTCATTTCAAGGGTCCAGAGCCCCAGATAAAGTGCATATCAGCGTCATTTACTCGCACAAATGGAATATGAATAAAAAAGGGGGTACCCATGCTTAATTTTTTGCTATAACCCTTTGGAATGCTTTCTTAAATTAACTTTTAACATAGGATATATAGGGAAAACGTCAATGTTTCGACAATTTTGCTCGAAAAGTCTATAAAAACCATTGATGGTAATCTTACAGTTTCTTGAAAAACTAATATTATATTGCCTCATCCACGAGCTCTCTGGTGATATAAAAATATTTCGGGGTCCCCATGCCTGATTTCGTTGTATCTGCTGCTGAAGATAATATCAAGGTACTACTTTTGGTGATTTTTTTCAGACAACGTCATGACGTCCAGGGTTCGATAACGTTTATGTATAGCAGATAATAATTTTAGGACAAACAACAAATCTTTTTCTTTCATCTAATGTATATTTTTCAATTTTAATGTTTTTATTAATGTTTATTTATTTATTGATCAATATTATTCCATCTGACATTTTGGATTGGAAGATAATGATTCGTAGTTATGAAACGACATAATTGCAATGCATCTTTTAATGGTAATCTTGGTGAACGATGTTCCTTGTATTAAGTTTAATCTGGTTTTATCGAACAGATTGCTAACACCTTCACAGCTTGTCTCGCACTCTATGAATTTCTTATGGAGGTCTCCTGTCTGATGTTCTAACTTAGTAACTCTATTACAAACAGCCTTAATTACGTGATTTAGTTCTTCAATTTGTTTCTCAATACTAGACTCAAACTTTTTCATTCTGCTATCAGTGTTCGTAACTATCTGTAAAATCATAGTGATCATTCCCTTTATGTCTAATGTCTCATCATGTGTTGACTCTACGATCTTTCTGCTCTACGGTTTCATTCATAGACATTTTCGAGCTCTGATTGGCTGTCTCAAAAGTGTCAACAGGTCAGCAGGTCAAATTTACTACGTTGTTTATACACCTTTTTACTACGATACAAAGTCCAACTTTGCTAATTCGAGCGTGAACAGTTTGAATTGTCAAAAAGACCAACGGACAAATGACAGGCCATGGTCACAATGAAAATACTTTAACTTAATTGTCAAATATAGAAAATATTCTAATAAAATGTAATTATTTATAATTTAAAGGTATGATCTGTCAAAAGTAAGAGCTGTCAAAGGTAATATAAGAACTGTCAAACGTATGAGCTGTTCAAGGTATGAGCTGTCAAAGGTATGAGATTTAAAAGGTAAGAACTGTCAAAGTTAAGAGCTGTCAAAGGTATGAGATGTCAACGGTAAGAGCTGTTAAAGTTAAGAGCTGTCAAAGATATGAGCTGTCAAAGGTACGAGCTATCAATGGTGCGAGTTGATAAAGTACGAGTGACATGCACACCCGGGCGGGCACAACTTCTCTTTTTATTAAAGTATGTATATGTGACATAACACAATGTACCGCTTTTTTTTCTGTTTAAGGGACAAGATCAAAAGTTCAATTTAGGATAAAAAACTTAATTCACATAGTTTTTTCACTGACCCCCCCCCCCCCCTCTGAACTTAATTTGGGAAAAATTGATTGACCAATATGGCATATGCTTTGAGAGTATACTTTTTGTATCATGGGTCCTGTATTTCCTCAACAATGTATGTTTGTTCTGTTTATTGACTTGGACATCACTTGAATCCGTATTCTTCAATCCTAAAATCGATGTCGGATAACAAAACTTGCAGCGATGTTTACCCCCCCCCCAAAAAAAAAATAAAATTTTATTTGAATTAAGTTTTTTATCCTACATTGAACTTTTGATCTCGTCCCTAACTTATCAATTTATCCGATAAATTCAAATTTATTTATTTATTTTAGTTCTGTTTAAACACCATTAAGGCTTCCTCTATATCAACTAAACTTTTTTTTTTACATAAAAGACCTAGTATATACTTCTGTATGGTATTGGGTAAAAAACATCTAATTTGATAAGATATCCAAAAAAGTCGACCTTCAAATCGGAGTCAATTTTTATTGTTTGGCTGTGGCGATTACCATAAAAGCTGATATTTTGTTGGGTCAGAAGAAAAATGCTATTCTTGGGGAGAACTAATTTCAATATCGAGCCTGTGTACAAGTGATCAAGGCGAGTACAACACAAAACTTTCATTTCTCCTCCGTTTTAGTGTTGTTTAACAAAATGTTATGTTCAACTCATACAATTTACTATTGATTATATAATTAAGTATTGTCTCTTGTTTCAGTTGCAATTCTGAATCGGTTTTATTTTTACATAAATGTTAGGTTTAATAATTAAAACACAAACGTCATTTCTGCTATTGAAATATAATGAATAGAAAATAAAGTAACATTTGTCTCTTATTATGATTATCTGGTTTACTAGACATGATGTAAACTTTTCTGTCATTGTGTACTTTCCACACCCAATACTATGATATCGTCAAATATTTGCATATTCAAAATAAAACACGTCAGCAAAGAATATGAAATATTTTCAAAAAAAGAGATAGCAACATACAGATACTTAGGGAGCAAACATTTGATTTTTAGGGAGGAGGGGGCTAGGATGAAATGTTTGAACCTGCCTATTTTTTTCTCTGAAACTTTGGTCCTGGATTTTTTTTTCACACATAAATTGATCCTGGCATTTTATTTTGCCAAAATCTTGGTCCTGCCTTTTTATTTCAAATTTTATCGTCTTCGCGTTTTCGCGTTTTCGACTTTAGTTTTCGCCCTATAGATTATGAAGGGCGAAAACGCGAAAAAGCGAAATGGCCTTAGCGACAATAGTATTGTGATTTAAGCACTGCATAATATAGTGCATTATTGTGCAGAATTCTATGATTTCAGTATCAAAATACCAGTTAAAAACTTTGTCCCAACATTTGATAGTATTAGCCACAACTGACATCTGTCGAATTTGTAAATCTAAAATTAAAAGATTTAAATTTGTGGTTTGCTTGGACCCACGAAAACCACGAAAATTGGTATACCAGGAATAAAAATGAGTTCAGAGTATAAATTTCACTCTTTTATTTTGGGTTTTGAATCAAAATGAGGTTATGTGGAAACATTAGTTGTAACCAAAAACAGATGTGACCTAAAAATTAGGGAATCGTAATATTTTTTTTTTGTGTTTAGTCACAACTAAGTAATTTCTGCACGAGATTTGTGGTGGTGATGTTAAAGAAACTGTTAGTTGAAAATCTCTTCAGATCATCCCCCTTTCCACTCCTCTATTTTAAAGAGCTCATTTATTATCTCCCTGTGTCAAGATATACGACAAAAAGACAAATACGTCTTCATTTCAATAACATCGGTGGGTTCGTAATAGTTTGCTTACATCGAGTCCGGGAGGTCGTGGTTCTATCCCGTAGCGAGTCAAATCATTAAAATTTGTCTTTGCTGTTTTTTCCGCAAACTGCAAAATATTTAGAAGTAATAGTACAAAATTGTCGTCTCCGAGATCTGGATTTATAGAATCTCTTCCTTTGGACTGCCACCTCATGAGCTTGAACATCAAAAATCCCACTTAGCATGTCGGTCATACAAGCATTATTTGCATGTCACATCAGCATGTTCTGATATGCATGTACATTCGTACTAATTTGCACTTGACGTTAATCAATCAATCAATTCATTATTATTTTGATACATGTCCCTTAATAATAAAATTGTAAGCAAAATATCTTTCGTAACTTGATAAAGAGTGATCATATATTACAAAATTAATATTTCTTGTATAGCGTTATGATATTTCTTTTGAAAGAGGTCAATACTATACAATTATTGCACTTTTCTGAGTGCGATATCATGTTTTATGGACCACTTAAAAGCAATATTGCTCAAGGCCAATATTGCTTTAAGTGGTCCATAAAAATGATGTTGCACGACAGTTAAGTGCTATTTATTGTTTTATTACATTTCACTTTAAAGGGCATGAATTGGAAATCACCTGTTTCTAAAAATAGTTCACCGTGCAATATCAATTGTTCTGTGCTATATAACAAAATATGAACTATTTTTTAAACACACTGTTTCTATATATATCTAAAAGTACGAAATGTAATAAATATTTTTGTAGCCCTAATAAAAATATATTGAACGAGACGACGTCGAAAAAACCTGTATTGACCAAAATCAAGAGGCTACATTATTTTTATTATAATATATAATTCTTCAGACAACATTTCTAATATAGAACAGGCAAATCATATGTGATGAATCACAGACATAGCTAGAATACTGACAATGTCAGAAAGGGCCCTGCCGGCTTGTGTGATTGAACTCATGGGAATCAAAAACACTTAAAAATCTAGTTGTGATTTCATACATTCATTTTAACTATCAAAAAGCATGAAACTAAATTCTCAAAATTTGCCTTTTTCCATATAAAAACAACGTTTTTCCCCAAAAAGTGTTTCTTTGATCATGTCCAACACTGTGTACAAAATTTATGAAAATCTGTGAAGGCAATCTTAAGTTATCATACAACATAGTGTTAATTCTCAAAATATGTATTTTTTCATATAAAAACTAAGGTTTTCCCCAAAACGTTTTTTCCAATTTTCCTAAAAATCAAAAGGGACATTCCTCTGATCATGTCCAAAATTGTGTATAAAATTTATGAAAATTTGTGAAGCCAATCTTAAGTTAGCATACGACATAGGGTTAATTCTCAAAATATGCATTTATTCATACAAAAACTAAGTTTTTCCCAAAACAGTGTTTTCAGATTTTCCTAAAAATCAAAAGGGACCTTCCTCTGATCATGGTTAACACTGTGTATAAAATTTATGAAAATCTGTGAAGGCAATCTAAAGTTATCATACGACATAAGGTTAATTCTCAAAATATGCATTTTTTTCAAATAAAAACTAAGTTTTTCCCAAAAATTGTTGTCCGATTTTCCTCAAAACCGAAAGGGACCTTCCTTTGGTAAAGTCCAATATTGTATATAAAAATCATAAAAATCCATGAAGGCAATCTTAAGTTATCGTACGACAAAGGATATGCTGACGGACAGACGGACGGACAAGACTGATTACTATACGGCGGCCGCCATGTCCCATGGCGGGGCCCTAATAATATATTAGACTACACATTGTAAAATATTACTTTAAATACCAGTTTATCCTTTTGCTTTAAATATATCGTTTTGCACCTCTTTCCTGTTTCAAATAAAAATTATCCAAAAAGAATACGGAAGGAATAAGCCATTGGGCAAATTTTAAAAGACCTAAATTCAAGGGCAAGGTGAGTTCGAGGGAAAACACAACAAGAACATACAACAAAGAAACAACCAAAACATTAGAATCACAAAGCTAACCAAAGAAATCCGAACAAAATGGCACAAGAATGAAAGCACTCGCAATTAAAACTCCCCTAAAACCGAGAGTGGATCTGGTACTTCGGAAGGATAAGCGAGTCTTGCTCAACGTCTTGATTTCGGTGCCTCAATTAGTAGCTTTTATTTTTCGATGAAGGCTGTAGGTGTAAGAATCAAAAAGTCTGAGAAATAGTCCTGTTTTTACAGGGGAAAATTTAAGGTGGTACCCAACACCTTGACTAAAATAAATTTGGCTCGTTTAATTTTCAAAATTTTTTTAGGACATATTTACTTTGACATGTAGACATAAATGTTGAATTTTTTTAGTAAATAGAGTTTCACACTTCTCGGGAATAATTTCGTTGAATATATAGCAGTTTGGCAAACATTAATTTTGATCATAGAGAAGCTTAATTTCTCTGTACTTATTAAATTTGATTAAAACGCTTTGGTAGTTTTGGGTACTACCTTAAATATATTTTGTAAAATTACTCAAGGGTTTTGGAATTATTAGTTTGTACAGAATTCGTCGTTGTGTAAACTTGACCAACTTATTCGAAAATTTTACATTAAGTTTTTCATTCAGTTTGTATGTAAGTTGGTTTCATTTAAAACTTGATGGATTACAATTTTTCTTACTATGATATTTCCCAGTTTTTATTTGTATGTAAGATCTGTCGAAAAAGAGGCCGACAGGACACAATATGTAATATGAGCTCGGGATATGTAAGTATATATTATCAGCATTTTGACAGCTAGATATCGTAATATATCGTCCCGTGACCCAGAATATGAAGCTCATATTGTCAGATTGTCTCTTCACTAAACTAAAAGTAAAATAATTGTAAAATAAAAAAGTTCCTATCTACCATAATGTAACTGAAACCACACGTATTCTAACCATGCTAACCTGCACAAAATAATCAAATAATTCAAATTTATATAAAATTTTGCAACATTTTATTTGCACTCTTGTATATCAATGCTGCAGACAGCATATAATTTGCTGCCATCTCTTCAACCAATAAATGCCAATGAGAGTCAATGACAGCCCACACCCTAGCAAGGGTGTCTTTTGAATGTTTGAGATGACTATGTTCAAACTTCATGTACAACAAACGAGAAAAATTAGATTATTCCATTTCTATGGAGCACAAACCTGGCCAAAAACAGTATTACAACCCAAGGTATTGTGTTAACGGAAGTGAACACGATACGATTGCAGGGAATTTAATAATGCTGCTAAGATTGCACATTTTGACGTCATAATACGTCATAATACGTCATAATACGTCACAAATAAAAGCTTTTAAAACATTTAAAAAATTGATTTTCTCTTAAATATCTCATTAACAATCACATGGTCCGCATTATTTTTTTATCTATTTATTTTTTTGCAAACAGAAGGCCATGAACTTTTTATTATCATATAACGTTGAAAGAAAAAAATCTAAATGCATCTACAGTACACCAGCCAAAATAAGGATCAAAATTTGCATAATATTTGCAGTTAATTGATTATTTTTCGACACTGTTTATAGATCTCTTTCGCTGTGGTATAAATCATTGAATGAAAACCAGGTTAAATTAATTTTTACTTTAAGAGCTAGGGTTTTATTTTTCTGAACGTGTTGAAATATTAAAGTTTAGTTTAGTGTGAATAATGTACCATTCAACCAAATGTTTCTGTTCACCTTGTTGGTAATCATACGGGTTTGACTTTTTTAGTATGTTTTACATACCAGAGTGTCAGGATAGATAAGGAGCTGTTTGGGTACCCATAAACCAAGTTTAACCCCATCACTGTTCAGTGTCTGTACCAAGTCAGACTATCCTGAGTTTCTGTTGTGTTTACGTTTGTGGTTTGTGCTCTTTTATGTTATTTTTGTCCGGGGTTCTGTCTGTTTCGTAGCATGTCATTGTTGATCCTTCCTTTCCTCCGATGAATAATATTGGACCCCACAAACAACTGAGGGTGAACTTGTATTGACTGGACTGATTCTTCCGCTATGTTACTAATTTTAAGTAAAATGTAATGTTCGTTAACAAAGAAACAAATAATCGATAGATTATATTTTAATACTTCATGAAAGCATTATATGTTATCGAATAAATTGTGAGCCCTAAATCGTAGGATTTGTTTACAGAATCTTTCAAAGAAATCGTTTTTCATCTTCTTTATTTACTACATTAAAAACTGTATGAGCACTAAATCAAACTTTTGATAACCTCTTAAAGAGGTAAATATTAACTTTTTTACCTATTTTTTTTTGTTAAATGCAACTGTGATTCCTGCAGTAGGTTTTTCATTACAAAATAACTGATAATCAATTTCCATTTTGTAGAACGTACTAGAAGTAAA
Organism: Mytilisepta virgata; assembly: GCA_028015205.1. NCBI lineage: Eukaryota > Metazoa > Mollusca > Bivalvia > Mytilida > Mytilidae > Mytilisepta > Mytilisepta virgata. Next base: position 8,778,012 of record CM051508.1, on the reverse strand, counting down.
GTCAAGAAATACCAAAGGGATATTCATAGGAGGAAAAATCGAAACAACTGACAAACTCCGGAGAACAACGAAGACAAGACCAAAACAATACATGCATATTACAATAACAAACTAAAAACATACGAACAACATGCACCCCATCGAAATTAAGGACACTGCCAAGTCTGTATCTTATCTTGACCTTCACCTCTAAATTGTCACCAGAGGAAGGCTGAATACACAACTTAACGACAAACGGGATGACTTGACTTTCCAATCGTCAACTTCCTGTTTTTGAGCGGCAACATTCCAGAAGCGCCGGCTTATGGAGTGTATATTTCACAACTCATAAGTTATTCCATAGCTTGCGACATATACAATGACTTCCTGGACAGAGCCCGGCTCCTGACAGAAATGTTACTCAACCAGGGGTATGTTGCTCCTAAGTTGCAGTCATCCTTATTAAAGTTTTATGGACGTCATCATGATTTGGTTTGAAAAAAAACCGTTTCCCAAATGAAAATGGACCTGTTCCATTGATGTTGTCCCCTTTCATACCGGATTTGACTTGAGCAGCATGGCGGGTGTCCTGCAGGAAGCAGAGACTGCTTACTCTTCCGGAGCACATGAGTCTACATCCGGTTTATTTGCGGGATCCATGCTGTTCATATGTTTTTAGTTTTTAACTTGTAATGTTTGTATTTTTTTGGTCATGTATTCGTTGTTCTCCGGAGTCTGTCAGTTTTTTTCGATTTTCCCCTCCTTCGAATATCGCTTTGGTATTTCTTGACTTTACATAGAACATTATCATATATTTAGTACTTAATATGATGATTTTTGGATATGTATAACGACCGGAAGTGAACAACCTGTATTGTTTATTGGTTAAAACGAAGTCCGGGCGTGTTTGAATAGCACGGATCCAGTAAAATTGGTCAATATTTTAGAGCCTTACAATTACTTTCGACAAACCAAACTTATTTAGAGCTCGATTGAAACGGTTTTAGCGCAAATCATTTTTTGCAATCTCTGATATTGATATATCTGATGACAAAAATCATAGATGTTTATTTATATCTACAAATATTAATTTTAAAGTTTGAATTTTAATAAAAGATTTCTCTAATATAAGCAATGAAATAATTGTCACTTTTGGCGGAATATGAAATTGTAAGAAGTATAAACGATATATCACTAGGGAATTTTGAAAGGTCTTTGTCAAACATATATTTGGATTGCTTACACGTGTCCCTCATTCATTGATGAATTTGGTTGTTATGTATAACAACATATATTACCATTGAAGATGTCATATTTTAAACCATGTTTTTATTGTGTTTATATTTTTTACCAATTAAGTGATAAACGAGATGGAGTAATTTTCTGATAATTTATTTTTATTCTGTAAAAAGGTGTCGCTTTATTGCCAAAGTTTACGAAATAAAGTTCATATTATAATACAAATGTGCAAGACGTTTCAGGAAAAAGGATATCACAAAAGGACTTTTTAATAGTTTCTTCACAAATGTAACAATGTTTGCATTCTTATATTTATCTTTTATAATGTAGGGCAACAATACTGATGTATTACTTGAGCATGCCAAGCCTAATTAAATTGAGCACATATGTCTGAGAAGATGACCAGTGATATATTTTGAGCCTTATATTAGAGCAATAATATAATATGGGCATGCTAAACTATATTGAGACAAACCTGACTTAGATGATCAGTGCTATATAATGTTAGAGTAATATTTAGCCTTGATAATTTCACAGAGAATGTTAATCTTGATATATTGTATTGATTCTACACTACATATATATATGAATGAGAAGAGCAAAGTTTAGTATTGACAATTTGAAAGCAATAATTAGGTACATGTGTATAAGCCGAACATAATTAGGCGAACATAAATTGACCATATTTTTATCTTAATTTCACCAGGAATACTTCTAGTTTAGAAACTATACATATATCTTTACTTATAGATTGAGACATCCTCTACAGAGAAAACACACATCTGCCAATTAATACGTTATAAACAAGAAGAAGACAAATTCATACTGAACTGCTTGTTAGAGGAATGTGTAAAAGATATCAAGACAAGTGGGATCCAAATGTGGAACAATGAGGATGCTACGCCCGAGATGATCCTCGACAATGAGGATGCATCCCCTGAGATGATTGATACTTGACAAAACTATGTCGTTTGCAGCTATTATTACAGAAGTGACGGTGTTGCTATACATATATCCCATGGCTAAAACTATTAAGAAAAACATACATGTATCAATACACATGCCAACTATTTATTCTCACTGATCCGACTATATTTTTAAGGTTTTAACATACGGTGTACGAGAATTGTGATAGAGAATACTGCAGTGTAAATTTTTATTGAAATATTTGGAATCAAAATTGTATTCCAGTTCTCCCTGTTTGCATGGAAATATATGAAATAAATGGGAGAATACTGTGCACATCGATCTATACATATCATGTCTATGTTAAAACTTGTGCTCTTGCTATATTTTATCTAAATAGTTAATATATTTATGCATTATGCATTAAATGTAAAATTTCCATCACACCTAAAAATGCGCCAAAGCGGCATTCGGCTCTTGTCAAAAGAGCAGACTACTGTGATAAAAAATGTGTATCACATCAATATCGTTCATTATAAGAACAATTCATACTACATGTATTTAGATTATGAATTTAAACTGTTTACATAAGTTGTTCTATGTATAGTCAGAACATCATATATTGTCAAACAGTAGAGGGAATACTTTGATATAAAGTCACATAAACAGATCCACAAATGTCAAAGAAGACCTCAAATGAATAATAATTACATGAATTATCAAGTTATTAATTCTGCAAAAAATATTTCTAGCAATTTACTCAAGTTTATGATAGATAAAAACAGTTACTATATTATGAGCAAAAGACATATATTAGATACGATACAGTAGGAGAAAAGATGGGAATAGTTACAAAAGTAAAAACAGATATATATTTATAATATACCCTCGTCTTTCAAGATTGTTCTAAATATTGACATGCTTGGCGTAGCTCTATGTACGTTGTTGCAAAGTAGGATGCAGCTTTATACATTGTTGCCAAGTTGGGTGCAACTATACATTGTTGGCAAGTTGGGTGCAGCAGCTATATATACATTGTTGCCAAGTTGGGTAACATTTAGGTCAATATCAGAAAAATATAAACATTTTTGTATGAACCCAAGAAACTTGGGAAGGGCGAGTTTTGCCCTTTTACGGTTTCGTGCCGAATAAAAAAAGTTTATATTTTACTGACATTGACATAATATTGTTTTTATAATTTAACTCAAATTGATACCATTTTAATTGTAACACAAATTTCTAATGCCTAAATGAACCTCTGATTGTGAAAGAAGTGAGCCAACGTGAAATCGACATTGCATTATTCACATGTTTAAAAAATGCCTTTTTATTTTAAAATTTAAATTATACAAGCAAAATTGGATACAGGTGAAACATATCTCCCTGTCAAACAGTTTGTACCATATATACAGTTAGGTTTAAATCACTATAATTAATTCATCAGCCATCATATCATGAGGCCATCCGAGTAAACAGTACTTCATTACTTTGATTTTTACATTGTGTGCGGACACGATTCTAAAGTTTATAAGATATCTTATAAAGTACATGTATATAAGATATCTCATAAATTTTTTTATATAAGATATATTATATACTTTATAAGATATCTTATAAACTATGTAAGATATCTAAACTGTATAATATATCTAATAAACTATATAAGATATCCTATAAACTTTATGATATATCATATATACTGTATAGGATAACTTATAAACCTTATAGGATATCTTATAAACCTTATAAGATATCTTATAGACCTTATAATATATCTTATAAACCTTATAAGATATCTTATAAACCTTATAAGATATCTTATAAACTTTAGAAGATATTTTATAAAGTATAAAGATATCTCATATAATTTATTAGATATCTTATATAATGTAATTTTTATAAGATATCTTATAAGGTTTATTATATATCTTGAAGTTGGGATAAATTTTAAAACAGCTTGTCATACTTTTCTCTATGTTGTAGAGGGAATACTTTGATATAAAGTCACATAAACAGATCCACAAATGTCAAAGAAGACCTCAAATGAATAATAATTACATGAATTATCAAGTTATTAATTCTGCCAAAAAAGTTGCTAGCAATTTACTCAAGTTTATGATAGATAAAAACTGTTACTATATTATGAGCAACAGACATATATTAGATGAGATACAATAGGAGAAAAGATGGGTATAGTTACAAAAGTAAAAACAGATATATATTTATAATATACCCTCGTCTTTCAAGATTGTTCTAAATATTGACATGCTTGGTGTAGCTCTATGTACATTGTTGCCAAGTTGGGTGCAGCTATATTTACATTGTTGCCAAGTTTGGTGTAACTATATTTACATTGTTGCCAAGTTGGGTAACATTTAGGTGAATGTCAGAAAAATATATACATTTTTGTATGAGGCCAAGAAACTTGGGAAGTTTTGCCCTTCTACGGTTTCGTGCCGAATAAAAAAAGTTTATATTTTACTGACATTGACATAATATTGTTTTTATAATGTAACTCAAATTGATACCATTAAATGGTAACACAAATTTCAAACTTATTTCTAATCCCTAAATGAACTTCTGATTGTGAAAGAAGTGAGCCAACTTGAAATCGACATTGTACAAAATATCACCCTTTTACTTTATTAAGGACATAAACAGTAAACACAACAGGAAACTAAAATGTTATATCACTACGGTGTTTGCCTTGCCTCACAAAAGTCATAAAAATGTGCTGTTTCGTACGACAACATCATCAATTTGTTAATAGTTGGTGATTAGGTCAGTTAATGGGGAACCACATATAGACAGCCAATGAATTTGGTACGCAGTTGAATTAGCATTCGCATGGCAATTTGTTGACTTGGCCCTCTCAGTTATATTCTAGTGACTATGAATCTTCACTATACTGTACATGTTGTGAAAGTTTATGGGGAACAGTCACATGTTTAAGAAATGCCTTTTTATTTCAACATTTAAATTATACAAGCAAAATTGGATACAGGTGAAACATATCTCCCTGTCAGTTTGTACCATATATACAGTTAGGTTTAAATCACTATCATTAATTCATCAGCCATCAGATCATGAAGCCACCCGAGTAAACAGTACTTCAGTACTTTCATTTTTACATTGTGTCCAGACACGATTTTTTATAGCACTTTTCTATGGCAAGACGTTTTACTATTTGTTCTAACTTTAAGATATCTCATATAATATATAAGATATCTCATAATTTTTTTTTTATATAAGATATATTATATACTTTATAAGATATTTCATATAGTTTAATAGATACCTTATAAAGAAAATTATATGAAATATCTTATAAACTATATAACATATCTTATAAACTATATAAGATATCTAATAAACTAAATAAGATATCTTATAAATTTTATGAGATATCTTATATACTTTATAGGATATCTTATAAACCTTATAAGATATCTTATAAACTTTAGAAGATATTTTATAAAGTATATAAGATATCTCATATAATTTATTAGATATCTTATATAATGTAATTTTTATAAGATATCTTATACAGTATGTAAGATATCTCATATAGTTTATAAAATATCTCATATAATTTATGAGATATTTTAGAAAGAAAATTATACGAGATATCTTATAAATTATATGATATATCTTATAGATTATATGAGATATCTTATAAACTATATAAGATATATTATAAATTATATCAGATATCTTATAAACTATATGAGATATCTTATAAGGTTTATTAGATATCTTGAAGTTAGAATAAATTGTAAAATGGCTTCCCATACTTTTCTCTATGTTGTAACTTTTTGTTAGTCTCTTTACCTCAGAATCGTGATAGATATCTATGGGATTTGTGCAATCTCTAAAAATCCGTTCCTTTCTTTCTTCAATCATATACGGTATCGAGTGATGTTTAATATTACTGCTTTTTAAAGGAAGTAACTGATGAGCAACAATTATCATTTTAAACGCATTAATTTCGTGCGTGTCATAATAGTAAGCACATGTGTAAATATATAAAAAAAAATATTGAGCGAATAGACTTTGACAAAATTTAAATACATGTAAATGTATGTAGTATACGAATAAGTCAAATAAGAATTATTTTTAAAAATATGCCACACGCCAAGACAAAAAGGGGTTAAAAGGATATTTTTTCTCTCAAAATATTACAAAATTCATATGACTTGATTGTATTGTAAGTATTTAAGTCTTTGAAATTCATAGTAGTCGCACTGATAAATGATTTGATCGGTTTTGAAACGACTTAAGACACCTCCATATATGTCTTAGACTTAAGTAACACGTTAAGAATTTTCTTAACTTAAGTTGTTTTATGCATATGACTTAAGTGGAGTGGGCGGGATTTCAATAAAATAAGATTTTGCTAAGTGCTTACGCTTTGCTCGGTAAGTGTAGCAAAGCGTAAGCGCGACCGGCCGTGGATTTCCGACGATGAGCAAAATCGGAACTTAAGTAGTTTTATGCATGCGGCCCCAGAAGTCCTACTGCAGAGAAGGCGTCTACTTAGTAGGATTATAAATAATCCAGGGTACCAATTACATCTAATTAAAATATTTCTCATTATTATAATCAACAAACCAATGTAACTGCTAATTAAACAGCTAAATATAAACAAAAATATTCTGATATTTCAAGTGATAATTTCCCTGGAGGAATTTTCAATTAATATTTACCGTGTATTTTGCTGTTTTGCGTTGATTAAGCGTACATCAAAAATGTGAAACCCACTTTTATTTTCAAATACACCAATCGCACATCCTGTCGCAAGAACCATTAGTCAACATATTATAACATAACTGCTAATTAAATCATTAAATATAGATATTATACTGATATTAAAATGATATTTTCCATAAAGGAATTTAAATTAAACTCTACTGTACAAAATGTGTTACGGATTCTAAAGTGCAGCTTAAACTACTTATATATTTATTTTTGAGTGGGCACAATGTACATTTAAAGAACCACCTTATATTAACACATACACATGTCTTCAAATTCTAAACTACATTTTGCTTAAAGAATATATTGTTGTTCATTGTACGCCTGTACACTCGGCACTCCCTTTGGTTTTATTTTATAAATTTTATATATTAGAAAAGCAAACATTTTCACGATGACACAAATAAAAGCCTGATCATTACAAACATTGAAGATTAGATAAAAAACGGGAACCATATACAAAATAGACATAAAATCGTGGACCCAAATGCAAAGTAGAAAAAAATCGGCAGAGATGTATTTATTCGTAATTACTAATGATCACCAGCTATTCTGTAAAGTGTGAAACTTAACTGAAAACGGTTGCCAAATTTCCTTCCACCTAGAGATTCAGTGTGCTGGACTCTGGTTTTAATTGAATGGTTGCCAAATTTCATGTCGAAGATCGTTAATTAGTTCTCTTCGGATAGTCCACCCTTCTTTGCCAATGAAAAATGGCAACCACGATATAGCCAATTTCGCCAATTAAATCGATAAGAAACCAAAATCAATTAAGAAAGGGAAAAAGAGATAAAAATAAGATTCAAATACTGTAAATTCAGAAATTATTGCGATTTTGTCTAGATATCATTTTAGACCAAAATTCGATTTTATTTTTTGCGATATTGAGGAAAATCACGCTTCATTCATATAAAAAAAATTCCAAAATCCGAATTTAAATTATTGCGATTACAACCCTGTCGTATTAATCGCAATAATAAAAACATCGCAATAATTTCAGAATATACAGTACCAAAATGTCCAAAAAGTCTAAAGAAACCAAAACCATCTAAAAACAACATTATGCACGATGAATATATTCTCAGTGTTTTGGAAACTGTTACAGTAAATTTATCACTAGTATCGAAATAGTAGAAATTGAACAAATTATAATTTTTTTTAATTCCGCTTGTTCATGGCGTCTATATGGCAAGCCGCTTTACTATGTATTCTAACTTCAAGAAATCTCATATAAGATATAAGATATCTTATAAACTTTATAAGATATCTTATATCTAAAGTTTATAAGATATCTTCTAAAGATTATAAGATATATTATAAAGTATATAAGATATCTCATAAAGTACTACCTTAAGATGCACCCACTAAGATATCATATAATTTGTAAGATATCTTATAAAGAAAATTATATGAGATATCTTATAAATTATATGAGATATCTTATAAACTATATAAGATATCTTATAAACAATATGAGATATCTCATAAGTTTATTAGATATCTTGAAGTTCGAATAAATAGTAAAACGGCTTGCCATACGTCTACCTTAAGATGCACCCACTAAGATATTTTATATACTTTTTAAGATATATAGTTTATAAGATATCTGATATAGTTTATAAGATATCTCATATAATTTATTATTTATAAGATATCTTATAAAGAAAATTATATGAGATATCTTATAAATTATATGAGATATCTTATAAACTATATAAGATATCTTATAAACTATATAAGATATCTTATAAACAATATGAGATATCTTATAAAGTTTATTAGATATCTTGAAGTTCGAATAAATAGTAAAACGGCTTGCCATACGTCTATCTTTAGATGCACCCACTAAGATATTTTATATACTTTTTAAGATATATAGTTTATAAGATATCTGATATAGTTTATAAGATATCTCATATAATTTATTATTTATAAGATATCTTATAAAGAAAATTATATGAGATATCTGATAAATTATATGAGATATCTTATAAACTATATAAGATATCTTATAAACTATATAAGATATCTTATAAACAATATGAGATATCTTATAAAGTTTATTAGATATCTTGAAGTTCGAATAAATAGTAAAACGGCTTGCCATACGTCTATCTTTAGATGCACCCACTAAGATATTTTATATACTTTTTAAGATATATAGTTTATAAGATATCTGATATAGTTTATAAGATATCTCATATAATTTATTATTTATAAGATATCTTATAAAGAAAATTATATGAGATATCTTATAAATTATATGAGATATCTTATAAACTATATAAGATATTTTATAAACTATATAAGATATCTTATAAACTATATAAGATATCTTATAAAGTTTATTAGATATCTTGAAATTCAGAATAATAGTAAAACGGCTTGCCATACGTCTACCTTTAAATGCACCCACTAAGAGGTACAATGTATTAATAGATTATCTATGATACCAACAAAAAGTATAAAAGCCTCATGAGCAAAGTAAACAGATTTTATTGGCAGGCAGGGCCTATTACTATAAAAAAGCTTTTTTGTTATTGTCAATTCCAATAGATTTATTTCAAAGATTGAAAATCATTCGTAGACTCGACATGATATTTATCATTCACATGGACGATTAACGGACACCAAATAAATTTAATTAAAATATTTTTATATATTTCTCTCATATGCTAGCACCGTGTTAGCGCAACCTACACTCATTTTATTATGTTTTCTCCTTTCAAAACAAATAATGTTCTAATTATATAAACGTTCTAATTATTGGTCATTGTCATCTTTTCATGAGTTATAAGTCAATTCTTAGTAAGTTCCATTAATAAAGAGTGGCCGAGTGGTCTAGGTAGTTTGTCATGACTACTACTGATCACTAGCCTGTCAACGCTGGGGTTGTGAGTTCGAATCTCACCTGTGGCGGGGTGGGTTCGACTCCGATCTTAATTGACAAGGATTGCCAATTTTCCTACCGAAGGTCGGTGGTTCTCTCCGGGTACTCCGCCTTCCTCCACCAATAAAAACTGGCCGCCGCGAAATGGCCAAAATGTGCTGAAAACGGCGTTAAACCCCAACTAAATAAATAAATAAATAAATAAATTATTGGTCATTGTCATCTTTTCATGAGTTATAAGTCAATTCTTAGTAAGTTCCATTTATTTTATTCTAGTTAAACTAAATCTAAATTCAACGTTTAATTATTCAAACAAAACAAATCATTCCAGTAAAATAAGCGATCGTATAGGCTCTATCAAATATTGATAGAAATCAACGCCCATTACAGTAAAACGTCATCATCAAAACAAAACACGTCAGCCGTACATCTAAACGAGGCGTGGCCAATTTATAACAGTTTATACTTTGCATTTTACGTAATAATCAATTGTTGAATCTATTTCAGAGAATGAAAAAAATATAGCAACACACAGGTATTTAAGTAACGTCAAAACATTTCCAAACAGTATTTTGTCATGTCCCCGACTAAGACCTTTTAAAATGGGGACGAAACATGTAGTTTTGGTTTTGTGTTTTCTACATGTACACGCTCAATACCAAACAGGACAATTCAATATTAAAGGTGGGGAAAAAATTACAGAAAACCCAAATACAACTGAGAACTTGCAGACCCGTTCTGAGATAGAATGTGTAAATAAATGTTTCCAAATGAAGGACGACGAATGTTGTGCCTGTAGCTACAACCCACTTAATAAGACTTGCATTGTCGATAAATCAGCTGGTAAAAGTGTAAAGACTGAGTTATCGGAGGATTTCAGCACTGCTCACAGAAAACACAACGGTATGTATAGTGCATTTATTGTGCAGAATTATACTCTCTTGTGCATCAAAATTCACATTAAAGAATGTATCCTTAAATTTTCATTGCATTCTATACCTAGAAATTTCATTACATTGCAATATACCTATACCTAGAAATGTCATTACATTGCAATATAAGTATACCTAGAAATTTAATTACATTGCAATATAAGTATACATAGAAAAGTCATATATTGCAATATACGTATACCTAGAAATGTCATTACATTGCAATATACGTATACCTAGAAATTTCATTACATTGCAATATACGTATACCTAGAAATGTCGTTACATTGCAATATACGTATACCTAGAAATGTCATTACATTGCAATATACGTATACCTAGAAATTTAATTGCATTGCAATATAAGTATACGTAGAAAGGTCATTGCATCGCAATGTAAGTATATCTGGAAATATTATTACATTGCAATATAAGTTTTTCTCACATTTCTATGTGTTTGGGACAGTCATATTTTGTGTGAAACACCGGTCTGAGATTCATGCATCTCACATCACATGACCTACGTTGACGTAACAATGCAAAAAAACACACGTCACAATGCTAGAACGTCAGAAAACACACATCCTCGTATAAATGGTACGACAACGTCGAAATTAACATCGCTTCAATTTGAAAATCCCTGAAGCGCAACCTAAAAGATGTCTTTCTAAAGTTTTGTACCTTTGGTACAAAACCAAAACGCATACGATCTTTTCAAATATGTAACTTATTTTGCACTAGGTTGTCTAGTTTAATAGAGCGCATTTTCGTGTCATGGCGGCCATGTTTATTTCTTTAAATATTCGACCGAAAAATGTGAGAAAAATAATCAGTCATGGTGAAAAATGTGAGACTGGACAATTCCACCCTCGGGTTCATATTTTCTATCATCAGCAACTCGGCAAGCCTCGTTTCTGACTGGAAAATGTGAACCCTTGGTGGAATTGTCCCATCTCACATCTTAGACCATGACTGATTATTATAATCTACATAACTGCGAGATACCTTCACACCTCCCACCGTTCTAATTACAGCAAAATGTCTGCTATTTATATTTATGAGGTGGACACTGTCATAACAACTCATATTTGATGAACATTTTTATTTCAAAATAATTTAAGTTAAAAAGTCAAATACATACGAAATAGGTACTTATTACTTTTATATTTTCTAAGTAACCTGAGGGAAATAAATTTTCTCCATGCGTTTATTTTATTTATAATAGATTATTTTTTCAATTAAATTATTTGAATCTTAACACCCAAATAGTTAAACAGATCACCTCATGATGTTTGATTGAACGAAATATGTCTGCAACAACATGTATAACTCTGATGCAGTCATTATCAGTCTATCACAACCCAGGCAAATAGCAAGATTGCGTTGTACCAACTCAAAAAAAACGTTTTAATAGTTAAAAATCCATTGACATGAACAAAATGCATCTGTTACAACTTTAAAACTTTTGCAGTCATTTAAAGTAAAAAAAATGTCCTTTGCAGTTAAAAAACGACTGACATTGGTCTTTTCAGTCATTTGTTCTGTCAGCTGTGCTTCATAATGATAGAAGTGACTTCTCACTTTGACGTACGATATCTCAGTATCTAGAGCATAAATGTTTATATCAGGAAAAACATCGTCATTGTTTATCAAATTAAGTATCTCATCACATAGCTCTGGTGGATGGGAACCTAGAGATTTAAGTAACCCAGCATATCATTACTGTCTACTAAACACTTGGATTTATTTTTCGGATTTAAGGTTGAGCAAAATTTTCTAGGCTGTGTTCTGGCAATATCGCACAGTTCAATACCTTTCTTTCGCTTAAAGTTCGTTTGTACCTCGCGTTTAACCTTATTATAGTCATTTCTTGCGAAAACATAAATACGCCGGTTAGCGTCAGAGGGGTGACGTATAAAAAAGTTTTTTGCGTTGTGGAATTTTTTTCGATAATATGAACACTTTTCATTGAACCATTCGTTGTTGGGATGGCTTTGAGACTTATTATCATCAATTAGATTTCAGCCTTCATGATTTTGAAGGTATTAGTCTAAGGATAAAACCCGAAGATTCTCAATAGGTCATTAGAATAGAAAGTAAAATGGAGTGTTGTTAGATCTACATGAAGTATTATAGTAGCAATTAGTAGATCTAATTTTAATTAGATTGTAGAATTGTGACATTAGTATAAAATTTATACTTAAAATGAACTGTTGTTTCGTTTAAGGTTGATACTACACACATGTCGGAGCATCTCTCAGGTCCACAGCTCTCTTTTTAAGTAATTGTTGTATGGCTGTTCAGTTGGGGTACCCAGCACTTTGCCTAAAATAGATTTGGCTCGTTTAATTTTCATAAAATTTTGACGAAATATTTACTTTGACCTGTTGACAAAAATACAAAAATTTCAAGAAATTTGAACCATACAAATTACGGGAATAATATCATTGGATATATTGCAGTTTGGCAAACACAATAATTTTGATCATTGAGAAGCTTGGTTTCTCTTTACTAATAGTATGTGATTAAAACGTGCAGCTTATTTTTAAAGAGTTAACTCCCTTAGGTGTTCTGTACCCTCTTAAGCATTGCTCTTTTTGTCACGGGGTGTAAGTCAATTAGGATAATTAAATTTGGTGTTTAATGCTGGTAAACATTGATTTCAACTACAAGCCTCATATAAATTTTTCATTCAGGTGAAACTAACCGTTCTCTAGAATTCGCCTAGCAGTATTGGAATTAATTCGCTTCGGCATTTGAATACTGCAAATTAAACTCAATCGATTGAAATTGTGACCGATATTAGCTTAATTGTATATCTCATGACATGATGCATTGAGAATGTACATTAACTTTTTTTATTTTGGTTAATAAGGCCACACAAAAGTGATTTTAAGTTCTTTGGATTTTTAAGGGTAAATATACATGTAGGTGCGAGCGAGCACACATTTTTTTTTCAAACGGAATGGAGCTTTTTTAGGCGCCATTTTTTTTCAAATTACGTGGAGTTGGTCCACTTTACCCACTTTGATTTTTTAAATATTTTACTGGACTACATGTATAAGGATACAGTTACAAGACAAATCATCCATCGACAACATGAAAATCAAACATTGTCATTCAACAAACAATAATAAGATCTGCAACTCCTTACAGAAAGAAAAATAAATAAATAAATAAAATGATCAATAAATAAATAAAGAAAAATTAATAAAAACATTAAAATTGAAAAATATACATTAAATGAAAGAAAAAGATTTGTTGTTTGTCCTATAATTATTATCTGCTATACATAAACGTTATCGAACCCTGGACGTCATGACGTTGCCTGAAAAAAATCACCAAAAGTAGTACCTTGATATTATCTTCAGCAGCAGATACAACGAAATCAGGCATGGGGACCCCGAAATATTTTTATATCACCAGAGAGCTCGTGGATGAGGCAATATAATATTAGTTTTTCAAGAAACTGTAAGATTACCATCAATGGTTTTTATAAACTTTTCGAGCAAAATTGTCGAACAATTGACGTTTTCCCTATATATCCTATGTTAAAAGTTAATTTAAGAAAGCATTGCAAAGGGTTATAGCAAAAAATTAAGCATGGGTACCCCCTTTTTTATTTCATATTCCAATGTATTTCGATTAGCTTTATATACAGACAAAAAATTATAAAACTGTAGGATAATTTCAATTACTTCGCCTTGACCTTAAGCTTAACTTTGACGATTGCCGTTTTTAACGAGTAAATGACGCTGATATGCACTTTATCTGGGGCTCTGGACCCTTGAAATGAAAGGAAAATCTTGCGACTCAACGTACTTTTACTGTTTTGCAGACATTTTACTCCATTTTTATTGTATCAGGAATCAAAAGGGACAAATATACCTAAGGAGCAATCAAAAAGACGTAATCCATTGGACAGACAAACCCGGGAAGACAAATAAACAACCACAAGCACAACAAATAAACACAGAAAACTAAAACACAATGAACAACACGAACTCCTATAAAAACCAGGATTGAACCCAGGTGCTCCGGAAGGGTAAGCAGCTCCTGCTCCGTATACGTCGTGAAGTATATATTAAATTATTCTATTAAATCAAATATGATGCATAAAATATGCACAATTCGTGGATTTACGCCTCACCAGTTGACCATAAGGTCCGAATAGCTAAAAGCCTTAACAATATTCCAAAATACAGACAGTTCCAATACAATTTTATCTGTATTGGCGACAGACAGAGAAAGTATACATAATTTAATTGTTTTGCATTCAAATTATCTATACATTTGGTGTTCTAAATAAATTTGTTTTCATTATATCACATAACAGTTCTATAATATATATACATATTTAAATATTTTATTCAAATACAAGTTTGTGTGTTTACATATGCAAAAAGGATCTTTTGTTCTTTTACCGACCAAATGGAAGTTCTGCTTAATTGGTTTTTTTGGTAACGATGCCAATCAATGCCAGGATGAAAACAACATTGTAAAAAAACCTGGAACCTGGAGTGCCTTAAACATTTCGCTTTTACTGCTTATAAATATTTCATTGAAATCATGATATAATAACAAAGCTTGGAACCGTACTTATAAATCCTTAATGACGGGTTATTGATTTAAATATTCTGTCTAGAAATTGTATATTACTTTAAATATCAGTATGAGTAATATTTCATTTAATTCAGCATTTAGCTAAGAAGGTTGTAGTGTTATTTTCGTTTTGCAGTTTCTAGTTTAAGCCAAATCAAACTGGTTAGCTCAACTGACCCAAAGGGTTAGTGTGATCTATTGTCATCACTTGGCGTCCGTCGTCAGTCGTCTGTAAACTTTTTAAAAAATCTTCTCCTCTGAAACTACTTGGCCAATTGAAACCAAACTTAGTCACAATCATCCTTAGGGTGTCTTATTGCAAAATTGTATCCATTGATGCCGCCGACAAACCAACATGGCCGCTGCTACTATAATTAGAACATAGGGGTAAAACAGGCAAAATGGTAATCTTTTATGGCTTTACATGTAAATATTAAGCTGATTTTTAGTATATAGTTGATGGATTGATTCTTTATTTGCAAAAGCATCATAACATGCTATACCAACAAAATATATACAAAATAACAAGATAAACAGACAGCAGAGAACAATTATAACAACAATATAGTATTCTATGATAAGATATGAGATCTGATTTTCCATGCGGCATTTAAATATTTACAAAGTTTTATGGTGAGTGTTCTACAAGAAGCTTGTAACAAATTATCTAATTTCTGGCGGGAAGACCAAGAACAGTAATATTTGGGTAAAAAATGACTTCGAACAGATCTGTATGATGGACAAATTAAAACAAAATGATATTCGTCTTCAACAGCAACCATTTTACAACATATACATATTCCCGTGGGATACTTCTGTAGCGACCCACTTCTAAATTCAGTTTGAGAGTTCCACTACGTAATTTGGTCAATATATGAACATTGTTACAAAAATTAAGATATTCATCAAAAATCGTTTTTAAACCTTCTATAAACACATAACTTATTACATTCATCTAAAGATGATAACCGACTTTGCACAAATTGATCCTTAATACGCAATTTCATTACATCAAATAAAAAATTTGTACCATCTTGTGAATACCAGACATAATTAAAACCAAAATAAAATAATAGATCTCTTATGTTAGATACCCAATTGGTTTTACCATTATTTGCATCATCATATAAAAGTTTATAAACATCATAAACTATATTAGGTATTTTTAGAAATAATATGTAACCAACATTTCAACATTTTCTGTTTTCTAAAAATATGCATTGGCAAATGACCAAGCTACCCATATAATGTAGGAGCGTTTTTCCCACCTTTGAGTATAAATCTACAGTAGCGATTATGGATAAATTCAATATTAGTAGCACGGTGAAAACCCCATATTTCGGATGCGTAATTTAAAATTGACCCTATCATACTATCGAACAAAAAGCACTGTTTGTCTGGAGTGATATAAATATGTTTGAGAGTACTAATCATTGCTCTTGAACCTTGTTGAGCTAGGCGTTTTTTGAGTATGCAAAAACTTTCCGTTATAATGTAGCAGCATGCCTAAATACACATAAGAGTCCACAATATGAAGTTCTTGATTGTCGTAGTAGAAATGATCGTTCACTTGTTTATCTGAAATTACTCCGCCAGATCGAACACGCAGGCGCACAGATGAATAAACAGATTTAACCATAGACACAAATTTACTACTGATTCCATTCTTCAATAACTTATAAATCAAAACCCTTCTATTTAACATGTCGAAGGCTTTTCGGAAATCGATGAACGCTGTGTAAAGTTTCAGTTTGTTCTGAAGAGTATAAGTAAGTATCCCATGGAATGTGAAAATCGCATCAATAGTAGAACGGCCAGGTCGGAAACCAAACTGATTATCTATAAGTTTATCTTCGTCCTCGCACCATGATAGCAAACGATCAGTTAGTATGTTGGTAAACAGTTTAGAAATAACACTAATCAATACAATTGGTCTATAATTGTTTGGGTTCCTTTGATCGCCATTTTTAGGCACAGGAATTACTAAAGATTCCGTCCAATTTTGCGGATATATTCCCATTTCGAATAACGAATTAAACAGTATCTTAAGGATAGGTGCGAATAACATCGGACATGTGACAAGCATTTCACCAATAATTTCATCGTTTCCTGGACTCTTACCGGTTTTAAGTTTTTTAAAAGCCATAATGATTTCTTCCTCTGATATCTCAGTATCTAGAGCATCAATGTTTATATCAGGAAAAACATCGTCATTGTTTATAAAATTAAGTACTAGTATCTCATCACATAGCTCTGGCGGATTGGAACATAGAGATTTTTCAAAGTAACCCAGCATATCATTACTGTCTACTAAACACTTGGATTTATTTTTCGGATTTAAGGTTGACCAAAAATTTCTAGGCTGTGTTCTGGCAATATCGCACAGTTCAATACCTTAAAGTTCGTTTATGTCTGATGTTTAACCTTATTACAGTCATTTCTTGCGATAACATAGATACTCCGGTTAGCGTCAGAGGGGTGGCGTATAAAAAAGTTTCTTGCGTTGTGGATTTTTTTTTTTCGATAATCAGCACACTTTTTATATTGAACCATTCGTTGTTGGGATGGCTTTGAGACTTATTATCTTTAATTTGAATCGCCTGAACAAACACATTGAATGCACTTTCGTATAAAATTCGAGTTATCTTTCTTACAGCATTATTTATATCTAGTTCGGATTAAATATTGTTTACCAATGCTATCATAGATTCGTAGTGAGTTTGTTCATACTCGTTATTAGGGACGAGATCAAAAGTTCAATGTAGGATAAAAAACTTAATTCAAATAGTTTGGGGGTGGGGGAAGGGGGGGGGGGAGTAAAAATCGCTGCATGTTTTGTTATCCGACATCGATTTTCGGATTGAAAAACACGGATTCAAGTGATGTCCAAGTCAATATACAGAACAAACATACATTGTTGAGGAAAAACAGGACCCATGATACAAAAAGTATACTCAAAGCATATGCCCATATTGGTCAATCAATTTTTCCCAAATTAAGTTAAGAGGAAGGGGGGGGGGGGGGGGTCAGTGAAAAAACTATGTGAATTAAGTTTTTTATCCTACATTGAACTTTTGATCTCGTCCCTTACACAATGTATCCCATTTAATGTATTATGTATTCTTGGGGTTTTGTTACACGGGTGAATAATAGACAAATTCAGTTCGAAAAATATTGGCATGTGGTCGGAAAACTCATTCATTTATAGGACATCGAAGTCATTAATTTATAATCGTTTGAATTCACCACCAGATAATCGTTCACACTACGACCTTTTAAAGTACAAAAAGTAAATTTACCTTCCGTATCACGCCCAAGTCTACAATTTGCAGAAGTCAATCCTGTATTATAACACATTTGTAATAGTTTGCGCCCGAATGCATTTACTTTAATGTCCATTGATTGTCTATTTGAAATAATGGGATTTTCAAAATGCTTTGCATTGTTAATATATTTATCTAAATTTTCATTAGGCAACACATCACTAATTTTACCAATGCGACTATTCAAATCAGCACAAACAAGGACAATACCTTTATTTTTATATTCATAATGAATACTTTCTATAATTTCATGAAAATCAAACTCAAATAACTGATAAAAATTTGATTTTCCATCTTTTTCAGTAAAACAAGCCTTGTGATCAATTTTTAATATAATAATACCATAGTCAAATTCTTTTTCTACTATAACACTATTTTTTATTACGTTTTTACAGTATTATAGCTACACCACCTTCATTTCGTTTACCTATATTTATGTTTCGATTAACACATGAAATTCTATCAAAACCATCAATCTAACATAATTATTCTCGTTTACCCGTGTTTCACTTAAAAATAGAATACTATATATATTACTCAAGTTCAAACTTTATAAACTGATTCGAGACCGTGAATGTTCCAACACAAACATTTTAAAGAATTATACTGTTCTCTGTCTTTATCGTATTTCCCCATGCCTATATCGACCTGCTGAGGCCTTCAGAATTTCCCGTATTTCGGCACTGTGACGTCGTAAAGAGTTGACCCGACCCTAATATGAGCTGACCCGAATATATCAGCGACGTCATAATGTTTGACCCAACGTTGACCCGAATATATCAGGAAAACATCCGGTTATAGGCAGATGGCCATTGAAAAGTAAGAAATTCCATTAAGATTGCTAGTTAAAAATACGATAAATTTATCATCAATTTTTCTTCAAACAAATATTGTAAAATATAAGCCGCTCGACACAATATGAAGCTTTTTAGCTCGTTCGCTACGCTCACTCGCCGAAAAAGCTTCACATTGTGTCTCGCGGCTGATATTTTACGATATACGTTTGCAGAAAACCTGATAATATGTACGAATCCTATTGTACATATTCTTTGCCTGATACAAAAATACGGTCTTTCACAAAATATGCCTTCACGTCATTGTTACGTAGTTGTTTCAAAAGAGGAAGTTTTTCTCTCCTGCGTTTTTGAATTTCGTATGGTAATTGTTCTGATATTCCGAATGACGTATCTTTAAGATTTTTCGCATTTTTCTTCACCAAATTACGACTTTCGAAGTTGGAGAAAGTTGTGGAATGAGTACTTCGTTTTATTCCAGCTGACCTACTTTTGACCTAATTATGGCCCTATGACTAATAAATTTTCTTGAAAATCCGTAAACTTTTTCAAAAATCTTCTTCTCTGAAACCACTGGGCCAATTGGAACAAAACTTGGCATAAATGGTCCTTCGATGGTCCTCTTTCAGAAATATATCCGAAGATCCCGCCCCTCCTCCAAATTGGCCACCAAAGCCGAACATAGTTTAACATAGGACCCTATGAGAAATTTACATAAAGATCTTCTTGTCTGAAACCACTTGGCCAATTTGAACAAACTTGACAGCAATGGTCTTTAGGTGCTCCTCTCCACCTGTCATTCAAGATGGCCACCAGAGCCGAACATAGTTTAAAATAGGACCCTATGGAAAATTTATATAAAAATATTCTTGTCTGAAACCTTTTGGGCAATTGGGACAAAATTTGGCAGCAATGGTCCTTATTTGGTCCTCTTTCAGAATGTATCCGAGGACTTGGCCTGTCATCCAGGATGTCCGCTAGAGCTGAACATATTTTAACACAGGACCCTATGGGAAATTTACTTAAAGATCTTCTGGTCTGAAACCACTGTACCAATTGGAATAAAACTTAACAGCAATAGTCAAGGAAAAAACGATATTGAATTTCAAGGTTAGCATTAAGACCGGTCCAATGCAGGCCAAATGCCCTAGAATTTATTTAAAAAAATTAAAAAAATATAACTGAACATAAGGCTACATATAAAAGAGAGAGATGGCCTATTGCTAAATAACAACACTATGATGTTACATTTCATGCATTATACATAAGGGGTGCTTTCCATTATGCGGTTCGTACCGGTACGTACCGACTTTCACTAATTCTACTTCCGGTTCGTCTGGTTCGTCATTTCTAAAGAACCACTGTGGTACGGACCAATAATGGAACACGAATCTTTGGTTCAATTGGAACGTACCGCATAATGGAAAGCACCCTATGAAACATTTTGTTCCAAATTCAGTTCTTGTATACTTCCTGTATACCAAGTGACTTCTAATACTATTATTACACCCTTACAACGAAATTGTGGAAGGATATAAAGTAACACTGCTATACGTTGTGTATCTATCTGTCCATTCAGCCCAAGACCACAAAGAACTGGTCCTTTTACCGGACACTGAGGAATGCTACAAAAAAAAATGTTAAAGGTCAAGCTGAGATCAAAGGTCCAGGTCAAAATTTTGTCAACACAATGCAGACTAAATATGCCTCGGTATATCTACACCTAACTTGGTACAATTGATCATCTTGAAGAGATGATGACCACTATTGATATTTAACATCAGACATCAAATGTCAACCTGAAGGCAGTAGTCTGGGTCAGAACCTACATGTAGGATGGTCCAATTTGCTTTTGAGAGTGAAAAGTCAGTTTATGGGTTATAATATGGCATACAATAAAGCCACCAATCAAATGATTTGGGATTGGAAGGTGATTCTCTGATTTACAGTACCCTATTTTGTCTAACAATTCAAATACCGGAATATAACATTTATAGCTATACACAGTAGGTCAACTACATTTGATATGTTGATACCACCTGCCTTATGAGATTGTCGATGAATACCAGTTGAGCGATACAGGATCATTGGAGCCTCTAGTTTTTAGTTCTTTGGATTTCGTCGCTCCGATTTTCGGACTTTGTACATGTACATGTAAATTTTAAGAAAAAACTTTTTTGTCGGTTCATTTTGCAAAAATGCCGAATATTTGCCCAAAATTCCTCATTTTTCAAGAAATTAAAAAATAAAGTGTTCACCCGCTCCTGTAATTTAATAAAAATTGATTTTTTTTTTTCATTTTTTGCAATATTTCAATTGAAACATTTATGATAAACGTACATTTGATGCCTGAAAAAAAAACTAGTCCTTAAGAAAAAAAATTGAAATTAAAATTTCGCTTGCTCGCACCAATTTTTGCCATACAAAATCCAATTCAAAGAACTAACAATCAATTTGATGTGGACTTTCGAGTTTTATTGGTGGAAGATTGCTATTTATCTTGCCTCATGCAAACTGATAAAAATGCAACGTGCACGAATAAAATGTATTTTTCAGCGTGAAATTCATTTTTAATATTTCTCGTTTGTCCGTGTGATGTGTTTATCAACAACACGTCACATCTTTGAATCCGTGGGAATTTAATTATAAAATCAGATCTCTCAAACGATCGTGACGTATCGCACGCCACATACAAACAACACAGTTTTTAAGTTCTGGAATGGCCGTAATCTAGATTAACCGCGCAACCCCTGGGGTGATTTCATCACGCGATGATTCCGAATTAATGCATTCTGAAATAAGTGTGCACGTCGTATAAAAAAAGAAAATCTACTAAAAATCAAACGTAAGTGCTCTACAGAATAGAGAATGGAAACGGGGAATATGTGAAAGAGACAACAACTCGACCAAAGAGCAGAAAACAGCTCAAGACATATCGCCTCTCTGATGAACATTATTCGGACAGTTTTTTTGCTCTTATTCCTGAATGCCGTGTACTTGGCGGAGAAGCAGCAAATACCAATTTTAAAGTCATTGGTTGATGATCGTACCTGCAAATTTCCTCATGGGAGGTCAAAACGAGACCACCGAGGGGGTTATATATACTGAACCGCAAAAGAAACGTCGCTTTTTCAAAATGTTAATTAATGATTTTTATATAATCAGTATTACGATTACATCACCAGGTAAGATTAAATTACCTGTGAATTAAATTTTCGGTTGAATAATTTTCAGTTGATATCGTAGAGCGACCGTACCTAAAACCGCTCGTGGGACACACTTGGCGGTAATTTTTCTTAAATCTTAAATGTTCGTGAAATTCATGCTCCTTTATGGGTATAAAAGGCCGGAGAAAATTAAAGAGTGTTGGTATCAGTGTTGACACAGAAGCTATGCCACGTCTGACTCCACAACAGAGAGAACAGGCCATTGGTCGATTGGATGCTGGGCAATCTGCCAGAGTTATTGCCAACGACTTCAACTGTGCTGTTCGAACAATTGAACGTCTATGGACACGGTACAATGCAACAAACAGCACAAATGACCGTCCACGGAGTGGTAGACCCCAAGTCACTACCCCTAGACAGAATAGAGGCATTGTTCGTCACCATTTGATGAATCGGTTCACCCCAGCTGCCGAAACTGCCAGAAACACTGTTGGAACACATGGACGACCCATAAGTGATGATACGGTTCGTCGGCGATTAGCTGCTAGAAACATGAGATGTCGCCGTCCAGCAAGAGGACCTATTCTTACTCCTCGACACCGTCAAGCTCGTCTTCAGTGGGCCACTCAGCGACAGAATTGGCGAAATCGACAATGGCGTAACATTATCTTCTCTGACGAAAGCCGTTACTGCATTTCAACAGCCGATGGCAGAACCAGAGTGTGGAGAAGACGCGGGGAACGTTACGAAGACAGCTGCATTCTGGAAACAGACGCGTGGGGAGGACCTAGCATCATGGTATGGGGTGGAATCGGCCTTAACGTTAAACTTGGTCCAGTCATCTTTCAGAACCTTGGCCCAGCTGCCCGTTACATCGACCAAGTCTTGACACCCCATGTTCAGCCCCATTTCGCACGTCATCAAAACAAGACTTTCCAACAGGACAATGCACGTGCGCATACCGCAAGAGCCACAAGAGACTTCCTACAGCAGAATAACATTAATGTTATGGATTGGCCGGCTTTGAGTCCAGATTTAAACTCTATTGAACATTTATGGGACGAAGTTCAAAGACGGTTGAATAATGAGCAGCCAAGTCCGACAACTGCAGCTGAACTTTCACAAGCGTTTCAGAGAGTATGGGCACGTATTCCGATGGCGTTTATTAATCGGCTCATCAACTCCATGTACCGAAGATGTGCCGCAGTAATTGGTGCCGGTGGAGGACATACACGTTATTAACGGACGTGGGAGCACAGCATTGAAAACATGTGACGTTGCGACAATTGTGACGTTTTTGTGAACATTGTAACCAAAAGACTGTAAATCATTCATTAAATTTTGTAAAAATTAATTTAAAATATATAAATCAATTTATCACTTTGAAATAAATGTATGTGAACATGTCATTTTGTGCGACGTTTCTTTTGCGGTTCAGTGTAGTAAGACGAACACAAAACTTTTTAAACAAATTTATTTGTATATAATATTATTATTTATTATCTGTAGATGTGCAAAAACCTTTTTAATTTTGAACATCGATTAAGGGTTCCAATTTTGGGACTGAAAATGGTGAAATTGCTAATTTTGCCTTGTCTGTGGAAATACTCATTCATATTTTGTTTCAATGGTTTTATTTGTTTATAACACTGTTCTTCACTATGTGTAGATGTGCAATAAGGTTTTCAATTTTGAAATTTGATTCAGGGTTCCAATTTTCAGACTGAAATTGTGAAATTGCTAATTTTTTACTGTTAATTGTTTTTTTTGACTTGTGCAGTGTGGGGATGGACATCGTTTATGGTGGCACCAATTTGTAGTTACCAATTTTAAAGTCATTGGTTGATGATCGAACCCGCAAATTTCCTCACGGGAGGTCAAAACGAGACCACCGAGGGGGTTATATAGTAGGAAGAATACAAAACAAAGTGTATTTAGTCCTTTCCAAGTTAATTTTATACTTTCTGGAATCTCAGATGCCAAAATTATCCCCGCACTTCGAATGAAGTTCGGGGATATTTGTAATCGGTCCGTCTGACCGCGTATGTCTGTCCATCTATCCATCCGTTTGTTAGATAACTTTGTCTCCAAACCTCCTCGGTCACTTTTCATTTCATGCATTTAATTTCTATACAGTATTGTCACAAGCTGTATGTAGATGCGCAATAATGTTTTAGAATTTTGATTTTCAAACATTTGGGCCCACAGTGGTCGAATTTCGAAAATAGGAAATTTAAACTTGTGGCCGAAACTCTTTCATACATTTTTCATGTTATGCTTTTAATTTCTATACAGTATGGTCACACGCTGTAAGTAGATGTGCAATAAGGTTTTAGAATTTTGATTTTCAAAAATCAAAGCCCGCAGGGGTCGAATTTCGAAAATTGGAAATTTAAGCTTGTGACCTGAGCTCCTCATTCGTTTTTACCTTTATGAATTTAATTTCTATACAGTATTATCACATACTATATGTAGATGCGCAGTAAGGTTTTAGAATTTGATTTTCAAAATTGGGGCCCATAGGGGTCAAATTTTGAAAATTGGAAATTTAAGCTTGTGACTTTAAACTCATCATTCATTTTTTATTTTCAGCTTTTAATTTCTATATAGTATTGTCACATACTGTATGTAAATTTGCTTTGTACTGGACCGATATGCTGAGTCGGATTTATTATGAAAAGAATAGATGCGCAATAAGGTTAAAAAAAAATTGGCCCATATGGGTCAAATTTCGAAAATTGGAAATTTAAGCAAGTGTGACTTACTCCTTATTCATATTTCATTTTATGCTTTTAATTTCTATTCAATATTGTCATATACTATGTGAAGATGCGCAATAAGGTTTTAGAATTTTAGATTTTCACAACTTGAGGCCCACAGGGGTTGTATTTCGGAAATAGTGAATTTAAGCTTGTGACTTAAACTCCTTCATTTTTCATATATATTTAACAAATTTATTTGCATATAATATTATTCTTTATTATCTGTAGATGTGCAAAAACGTTTTTAATTTTGAACATCAATTAAGGGTTCCAATTTTGGGACTGAAAATGGTGAAATTGCTAATTTTGCCTTGTCTCTGGAAATACTCATTCATATTTTGTTTCAGTGGTTTTATTTTTTTATAATACTGTTCTTCACTATGTCATGTATGTGTAGATGTGCAATAAGGTTTTCAATTTTGAAATTTGATTCAGGGTTCCAATTTTCAGACTGAAATTGTGAAATTGCTAATTTTTTACTGTTAATTGTTTTTTGACTTGTGCAGTGCGGGGATGGACATCATTTATGATGGCACCAATTTCTAGTTATAAATTGTTTATGTTTGGATTTACAAATACTTGGAACATTTCTATATACAGTTTTAATCAAAAGTACACCACCTAGTATATATTATTTTTTTCATAATAAAAAAAAAATAAAAAGTAATATTCTAAATTCTAATATCTACATTTTTTTCATTTTTTTAAAAACCCACTTTTATTCTAAAAAAACTCTTCAACTTATACATTAAAAACATTATTAAAAAAAGACAAGCAAATTTATCTACAAAAGCCCCAACAATTCTTTCAACCTCTGTTTTAAAATACTGGCATCTAAGCAGAGCCAACCGAATTTTTTCAACAATCTAATCTATACGTAGACAAAGCATTTAATTTAAGAATCTACATTGACCAATGAAACATCTCCCTGTGTGTTCATCTCTTGCTACAACTTTGAATTCTGTTTCATTATTTGATATGCCAATCTTTAACTGAGTAGCCTTTCGGAACCTGGATAATTTGATACGAATATGCCCTATTTGTCTACAGTTCTCGTCAGAAATTATCGTTGGTGGTTCGTCATTTTCAGACGCGTAAATTCGGATGAAAGCTTCTTCCTGTTCGAATGAAATGGGAAAGTCATATTCCGTCACAACTTCGTTCACTTTGATTGGTTGACCTTTCCTGATAATAGTATGAAACTCTTCTTGTGTGGAGGTCAAAGGTCGGAATGATCGATCGAAGGCTTGATATTTTTCCACGCCTGTCAGAATGGCGATCCCATAATGATATTTCGCCACTCTACCGACAATTGGGGTTTCCATGTGACCCATTATTACTGCTCCCTTTAGAACAACTACATCCGGAGCCAGTGGAGAAATTACAGTCAAATGTTTGAATTCATCTTTTACTGCTGCTTTTAAAAGGTCACATGATGCATATCCTCCAACCAAGAGAATAGTCGATACTCCCCTTGTTTCTGATTTTTCTAAGAGTGTCTTAAGGTACCCAATAATTGTTTTAATACCGTCTCCGAAAATTTCACTCATTATCTCTGGACTCATCTTCAGTTTATTTTTGTTAAGTCTTACTTGATCTTTATATTTATCCGAAATATGTTCCGGGTTGTACTTCTTTGCTTCCATCAGTAATGCCCTTGGTATGTCAATAATCGCTCGTTCATTCACTTTCACACTTCTTTTCTTCAGCTCGATCGTTCTTGATAATTCTAGGTAATCGTCTCTGTGATCAGCCACAAATTTCTTTACTGCTGTTGTATCAAAAACTTCTCTCAAAAATTTCCATATTGCTGCATTGATAGAGTTACCTCCCCATGGACCACCTGTTGCACTGTGTATTTCTTTTAGTTGTCCAGTCGGTAATACTTCGTTTGCTGTTATGTCCACTGTTCCACCTGTAATTTATAAGAAATATAAAAAATTAGAACCATTAGTGGGAAAAAACTATTGATTTGAATTCCATCCGCCACTGGGATAAGCTTGCGTTCATGGCGTTATTTTAGTCCTATAACATACATGTAGGACCTTGGGGCGATATTTATATTACTCATTTGTTTTCCGATATTGTGTTTTTACTATCAATGTGCTGCATTCCAAAAAATATAAGAAATGAAAATATCAACATATGTTAAAAATAAAAAAATAATGCGAAGACATATGTTATAGGACTAGACGTCAGTTTGCTATGTGTAAAACATTAAAAAGAGAAAATCAAAGAAAGAGTAATGAATATAAAAAATAAATTTATTCTAATCTAGAAAGTTCATTTGCTCATGACCCACAAGAATATTGAAAAACTTAAAAGTCTCTGAATAGAAAAAATTATATTGATAGGAGTGAAATTGAAGAAATTTTTAGCAACATCAAATCATTAAAAGAACATTGTAACTTTCAGAGATGCTGCACAAATGAAAAAAAAAGTTTGGTGCAAATATTGAAAAAAAAATTAATGAATTAGAAGAAAATAGTGAAACAAATGACAAAACCGATATACCTATAACCTGAAAAAAAAGTTTAAAATGTATTCGAACTGATTACATTATAAATTAAATTTTAAAATATAGCAGTGATGTAATTAGCAGTCTTTCTAAATTATTTAATATAATACTACAGCCGGGGCACTATCCTTCTGAATGTGAAAAATAATCTACCTATTCATAAATCTGGTGATAAATTAGACCCAACAATTTTACGGGTAGCTCTTTTCTTATATAAAATATTACAGGTCTAAGGAAAGAGCCATAAAAACAAAATCCCATTAGATTATGTGAGCCTTGTTGATAAAACACAGAAAAGATCCAACTAGAGTCAAGAAACGTGAAATTTCCCAAGCCCAACGGGCGAGCGAAATTTAGTCTCGAGACTATTTTTTTTTTCCACAAATACCCCTCCCGAACACGATGTATCTGTTTAATTACACCGAATGTCAAAATTAGATGTTCCTCTACAAACGCTTAAACTAAAACGGAGTGACGATGTAGATATTTCAAGCGTCCAGTCAGATTAGAGTATTTTTCACAAATACACATGTACCAGGGCAGAGGGTAAAATGTGGCAAATACCCCGCTGCCTCTGAAATTCTATGTAATGCATAATATTTGTGACAAACACCCCTCTAATGAACCAATCAGATTACAGCATTCTTACATAAGGTGTAATTAAACGTGAAGATGATAATTTAATGAACCGTCATCCAAATGAAATTCCCATGAAGTATTACATTTTTGTTTTTTATGCAACTCCATTTTAAATACAAGAACCAAAGCATAAATACCTCCAAGGTCAACCACAAGGAATCTAGACCCAGGTTCAAATGAATCAAGATTACTTCCTTTCGTCTGAATTTCTAAGCATTTACAACATAATGCGGCTGCTTCAGGTTCTAGTGCTAATGTCAAATTTTCTTCATCTATGCCAGCCTAGAAAAGAATGTTTGTATCATAAGTATCAATATATCAGAATTACAAAAAGGATTACGAAAAATACTGTAACAGTGCAAATGAAAGGATTAAACTTTCAAGAAGTCACTATGGAAGTCCACCACGTCACATTTTCTACTGTTTGGGGGGAAAAATGGAAGTATTATACCAAGTTACAGGCCATTAGAAAACGATTAGTTTTAGCTCAAATGGCACAAATGCATGACTATATGAGCTAATGGCGTGAATCGTCCGTCCTTTCGCCGTGCTCATCAGCAATCAGCAATAAAAATTTTGATCTTCTCTTGTACCACTTAGCCAAACTGTGGTGGAATGTTGCCTGGTTAGTCCTTTTTCAAAATGGTCTCCAACCAGTATGACCGATTTTACTAAAAGTAGAATATTCTCCTCTGAACCAACTTGACAAGTTGAGACCAAATTTCGGTGGAAAAAACCTTAGGTAGACTCCTTTCAAAATTGAATCGACCACCAAGAGATGTTTTGTTTAACTCAAGACCTTATGGGATAATTCAAAATCTTACTGCCTGAAACTATGAGCAATTTGGAACAAGACTTTTAAAAATTTATCAGATGACCTACAGATGTAATCTACGAAATTCACGTAAAGATCCACTTAGCCAATTTGAACAACACTTGGCATCAATGATCCTTAGGTGGTCCTCAAAATAGTTTGTAATTCTCACTGTTTTATGTCGTTGAAAGAAAAGTTGGGGCAACAATGGCATCATCCCATTTCGTCAATGTCTAGACACCTTTCAAAAAGAATTAATTTAAGATGGATATCTTATAATCACATTATAACATTTTTGGCATTTTAGCAATTAAATAACGCTTATATAAAATATTTTGATTTCCCATGTGTATGGTAGGTTACGAAAACTAATCTTTTTTTATAAGGTTTGACTCAAAAGTTCAATTTGAAGCTGAATATAATTAACGAAATATATCCCGTTTTTGTCTGAATAATAAACGACTAAAAAATATGCTTTTAGATTGTTAAGGAACTAGTTCTTTTATCCCTTTATAAGATAAGGGTACAACTAAGTTACAGAGATGTGAATATATTCCCGCGATTTCAAACATGTGATCAACTTGTTGTTGACAGGTTTGTTGATATATTTCCGATCTAATACCCCTTTATGGGTGCATATTTAATTGAATGCTGAAATCCACAAGCTTTTTAAAAGCCAACATTCTCAATTCTGTTAATTAACATTTTACGAACCTTTGTAGCAGCATCTATCATAAATTGCCGTGCACCCTCGTTCCAGATAGCTGGGACAGTCACCACCCAATGTACATCTTCCTCCTTAAGGGTTTCTATTTGTTCATGTGCTCTATTAAAAACGGCTCTTTTTATCCATTCAATAGAATAAGCAAAAACGTTTACGGCTTTCATACTTTTCGTTCCAGTTATGTCTTTGATCATCATTGATTTATTTAAGTCCTGGAAAAGAGATATTTTCTTGCAAAATGCGATTACTGAATAATTATAACTACCATTGGGCATAACGCCGGATCTTGTATACAAACAAGAGGCTCAATGGGCTGAGCCTGTATCGCTCACATGGCAGTCACAAACTTTTGATTTGACAGACTAGATTGATTTCTGGAAACTTTGTAAATGATCTTCTATAAATGCTTCTTCATTGGCCAAACAGTTTCAGAGGAGAAGTTTTAAATTTTGACCGATCAGAACATATAAAGGTTTCTGGTGGCAATTTTGTTTCAGGGACTAGAAAGATTTATGCAAAGTTTGTAAAGGACCTTCCATAGATGCTTCATACCAAAAATCAGTTCATTTGGCTTTACAGTTTCAAAGGAGAAGAACTTTTAAATTTCGACCAATCAGAACATGTAAATGCTCATGACGGCCATTTTGTTTCACGGACCAGGAAGATTTATGCAAACTTCCTAAAGGACCTTCCATAGATGCTCCATACCAAAAATCAGTTCATTTGGCTTTAAGGTTTCAGAGGAGAAGAAGTTTAAAATTTTGACCTATCAGAACATGTAAATGCTCATAGCAGCCATTTTGTTTCACGGACCAGGCTGATTTATGCAAATTTTGTAAAGGACCTTCCATAGATGTTCTTTATCAAAAATCAGTTCATTTGGCTTAACGGTTTGTAAGGAGAAAAAGTTTTACATTTCAACCAGTCAGAACATGTAAATGCTCATTGCGGCCATTTTGTTTCACGAACCATGATGAGTTATGCAAACTTTGTAAAGGACCTTCCATAGATCATCCAAACCAAAAATCAGTTCATTTGGCTTTACGGTTTCAGAGGAGAAGAACTTTTAAATTTCGACCAATCAGAACATGTAAATGCTCATGACGGCCATTTTGTTTCACGGACTGGGAAGATTTATGCAAATTTCGTAAAGGACCTTCCATAGATGCTCCATACTTAATATCTCATCATCACCATTCACTAAGGATACCATGTTTACTTTAAAAACCAAATATTGTTGAAATCTGAGCAAGTGTAAAAAATGGCGGGAAAATGGCAGCCATTTTAAAAATGGCCGTCCAAAATAACCTTTCATTATCACCATTCAACTCGGGATACCATGTTTACCTTGAAAGTAGCTTTCATCTTCATTTCTTTCTATAATTCAGGAAAAAATAGCAAAAAACAGCATTTTGACCCCTATGTTCTATTTTTACTAAGGGCGGACATGTTTTTCGACCAATCAAAAATCCTAGCATTAACTTTTGCAGGATACCCTAAGGAACAATCTTACCAAGTTTCATTTGATTTTGAATAGTAGTTTCAGAGAAGAAGATTTTTGAAATAATAACATAAAAAAAATCCAAAAATGTCAAAAAAGGGCAATAACTCTAACATCAGTTGATAGATTTTCACGAAAATCAACACACAGGTAGCTCTCATCATGCTGAACACTTTCAACCTGCCAGAATTTGCCGTAACCTAATGATTTTTGAGATATTTGCGAAAAACTGTTGTTTGACCCCTATGTTCTATTTTTAGTAACAGCGGGCATGTTTTTCGACGAATCAAAAATCCCCACATCAGTTCTATGCAGGGTACCCTAAGGAACAATCTTACCAAGTTTCATTTGATTTTGAATAGTAGTTTCAGAGAAGAAGATTTTTGAAATAATAACATAAAAAAAGCCAAAAATGTCAAAAAAGGGCAATAACTCTAACATCAGTTGACAGATTTTCATGAAAATCAGCACACAGGTAGCTCTCATCATGCTGAACACTTTCAACCTGCCAGAATTTGCCGTAACCTAATCATTTTTGAGATATTTTTGAAAAACTGTTGTTTGACCCCTATGTTCTATTTTTAGTAACAGCGGCCATGTTTTTCGACAAATCAAAAATCCCGACATCAGTTCTATGCAGGGTACCCCAAGGAACATTCATACCAAGTTTGGTTCTAATTAGTCAAGTAGTTTCAGAGGAGAAGAGTTTTGTATAATTGTTAACGACGACGACGACGGACGCCAAGTGATGGCAATAGCTCACATGGCCTTTGGCCAGGTGAGCTAAAAAGGAATTACTAATCCTTTCGCAGAAGCTTGGTTTCTTTTCTGTTTTAATTTGTAGTCCAAGGTTTTCTTTTTATGACCCCGCAACTAAGTTTGGGAAGGAGCATATAGTTTTACCCCTGCCCGTCCGTTCGTCCATGCATTTGCCCCATCCAGGGTATGTGTTTTGTTTGCATAACTCCTCCTACAGATTTAATGCTAGGAAAATGCAGGGTGTTTGTACACATATTGAAGATGTTCATATTGTCAGGGATTAAATTTTTGTCTATTATTACCTTTCTTGGTAGGTAGTTGAACATAGTCATTTTTGGGGCAAAATTTAGCATTGAGGGTATATGATTTGTCCGCATAACGCCTCCTACATATTTAATGCTAGGAACGTCTCACTTTGCCGGGTGTTTGTACACATATTGAAGAGGTGCATGTTGTAAAGGATTAACATTTTGTCAATTTTTTTCAATTCTTATCGGGATATGCGGTCGCATCATTTGTGTCTCCCAGACACAACATGAATTTCAAATGTTATTCTAGAACACTTTGAAAGCTGTCCTAAATTAAGGTTAATTGCACTGTGCTTGGTTCATTGCGGGGACATCGCATTGTTTAGTCTGTTTTAACTTGTAGTCCAAGGTTTTAGTTTTAAGGGTTTTTGATTTTATATAAAGTAATGTATTCATATACACACAGTCTTGCCGCTCGGGATATTGTCCCGTACTGTCCCTAAATATCGGGAAGTTAACAATCGGAAAGTTAAATTTATAATGTTCGTCACATACTTTTGTCTAGTAATGTCTCTAGAGATTAATTTCGCGATTTTCTGATCTATTTATCAATAGTATGCTTTACTTCAATAAAATAAAAGATGGATGTGGAGTTAATGTTCACGAAAAACCATCCTTTGCGATACTGAAACATATTACAATACGTACGCGAACAGCATTTATTTATTTTGGAAGCTGCTGAAAGGTCTTCGACTACAGACACGTTCATTTTGATAGATAAACTTACGCTACGGTGAGCGAGCAAGGACACTGGCAAATAAACTGCTCAGTCATTGATACATCCATCCTCGAGTTACATCATCACAAAAGTTTTAATGTCGACATCGTGATTTAGTCGATCGTTATCATCTGAGTGTGTCACAAACGATCATTGACATATCCCCTGTGCGATTCCAGTTCTCTTACCGATTTCGACATTTACCGATAGAGACCTATTAACGGCTTTGACCACTGGGCAATACGCCCGGTGTCGCATGCGAAACAGGATAGGCTTACCCTTTCGGAGCACCTGATATCACTCCAGGTTTTTTGTTGGAGTTCGTATTGCCCACACTTTAGTTTTCAGTGTTCGTTGTTCGTACATGGCTCTCTCTTTGTCTGTTTGTTTGCCAGTCGTGTTCCTTTTTGGTTTGTCTGGTTCGGGTATTGTCCTCTGCATTATGATATAAGATTTCCCTTCTGGCATTGTCGGTTCGGTATCTTCTGTACACTTTATTTACCTTATTGTTATAAAGCTGCATCTTAAATCTACTGAAATAGTACCAGTCTCTAGCTGATTCTGGGCTATTTTCTAAAATTTCGATGTATTTCTGCTCTGCTTCATATCCAAACGCAACAAATTCTCCTTGGGGGTTTAGAAGGAGTACTGTTGGTAATTTTAAGGATTCCAACCCTTTTTGTCCTATATCCATGACATATATTTCTAGTGGGTTCCTAATGTAATCTGCCCGCAAGGAGAAGGCGCACCCCGAATATGCAGAACCAAAATCTATGGCAGCCACCATCAAATGCATTCTGTTGATAAAACAAATTGGAAACCAAACTTTTGTAATTGATTAATAATTTATGTATTTCACAAAATTTTTAGTATAACAAAAATATTTTCAATTCACAATGATTGTGGACTCGATTTTCTCAAATGACCAAAATTTCAGTGGGTATTGAATTGCAAAAAAAACAAAAATTATAGCATACTTCTCAATCTGTTTGTTGATGTTTGAAAAGTTACTGAATATTGAATGCGTCCAATGTTTGTGAATACTTTATTTTGTCCAATGTTTGTGAATACTTTATTTCATCCAGTGTTTGTGAATACTTCATTTTCGCGCCGTCTTTTTTATTAATTCGCGATTTCCGTTCATTAGACAGGCATAATAATTATGTTTACAGTATACTGATAGACTGATTTACATCCTGATTATGCTTTAAAACTTGAATTTTTATTTATCAAATACTAAATTAATCTATGCGCTTACAACACTTTCAAGCAGTAAACAGGGGCGGAAATTAGCAATCGCCCATTCATCCTCGGCTACTAAAAAATTACCTAGGCAAGAAAAGATCCGCATTTGGGCGAAATTCAAAGAGTGTTCCGGTTGATAAAAAAAGAAGTAAAAAGTTACTTGGTGGTATCTTACTTTTTCAGTGCTATGGTCATCTGCTTGAATTTATTTACTATATCGTCTGGTGAAGCCTTATTCTGGTTGGGTTGAACTTGATTTTGGTCTTCAGATGTACTGCTTTTAGTCCTACTGCCCGGAAAGGCATCTTCCTGTCTGATATTATCCTTAAAACATATTCTTGATCTCGGCGCTGGTATAGGTTGAAAGACCTCAGCTAAACATAAAGAAACATAACATCTAAATTTTATCATAAATCATCTCATTTGAGATTTTCCAGAATCTACTAATTTTTTTCTAAAATTTAGATTTCCTGGAATACTTTACCGCCATTTTTATTCAACAAATTTCTAAGGCGTTATGGGACTTAGACTATTTTTAACATTTCTCAACAATAGAAGACCTTGTGGACGCATGTCCTCTGGCAGATTGATTCCATATTTGGTAGGATTTATTGTTATGAAATGTAGATGTACATATCATACCGCCATTTTGATTCAACAAATTTTGTAGGAGTTATGGGACTTAGACTATTTATTGACTTCTTGTGGAAACTGACTCTGCAGCAGCGGGGGACAAATGGCTACTTGTAGCAAACTTGTAGTATTTATAAGAAATATGAAATTTGATTTCTAATTAGTCCAGTCAAACTAAGTTTTAACCTCAAAATAATTGCAACAGAAAATGTTTTAGTTCTAATCTATAGCATTAAGCCCAAAATATACACAGAAAAAAGTCCCGTAAAATCTAACTTGAGGAAAACTCAAAATCAGCATTTTTAATTTCCTATGGAAATTAACATTGGAAAGGGGAGATAACTCCGCAAAAAATGAGTCTTTTTTTGTCAGTTTTTGGTTGATTTTCTTAAAATTACTGTAAAGTATGATACTTTGGTAGTGTTATAAGTTCATATTTGACTATATTATATAATCCTCTGCTCATGAAATGTACAAAACCGAAGTATTATGGGTATTTTTATTTTTTTTGCACATTTTTCATTACAGAAATTGCAAATTTGTGGCTTTGTGACCATTTTGAAAAAATAATGTGAAAATTTGGTATTGTTTATATCTGTAAATTATATTTTTTCAGCATCTACCTTGTTTAAAGAAACTTTAAACCACAAGAAGAAGAATATGTGCTTAATTATATTTATCAAATTTGAGATTCTTTACCTTGACATGTTGAAAAATTTAATAAATGGTCAACTAATGAATTACAGAATCTAGGTTGTAGCTTGATAAAAGATATGAAAACACCTTTAGAGTTGTTTGTTATACTCTAAAGACGGCTAAAATATAAAGAATCAATACATTCTGCTGAACTGAAGCGGTAATGTTCTAATTTTGTATCAATTTTTATTGATATTTCTGCCTTTTTTGCAGAGTTATCTCCCATTTTCAATGCAAATCTCCATAGGAATTTTAAAATCGTGATTTTTTAGTCTTCCTCAAGTTAGATTTTGTTGGACTTTTTTCTGTGTATATTTGGGGTATAATGCTAAAGATTAAAACTTAAAAATCTTCTGTTGCAATTACTTTAAGGTTAGGGTCAAATTCATGTTAGATTGACTGGACTAAATGGAATAAAATGAATTCACAATATTTTTATCTTTAAACAGAAATTGCTACTTACTTGGTTTGACAGGTTCCTTCTGTTTGCCATTCTCGCCATCCTCATCTATGAATGTGTGCTGAAGAAATAAACATTCTGATGCAAATTTCAGTGTACTGTACTATTTTATTTTTAAAAAATCATGCTAATAGCAAAAAATATGGAAAATCAAAAGAATAACCCAAAATCTTATACAGTAGATTGAAATCCAAAAGGACATTAATCCATCCAAGGACAAAGGTACATATTACAATCCTCAGTCAAAAGAAAATCAACAACATCTCAATTATCAATAAATAACAAAATGGATAACAGGAAAGGTCAACAATGACACACCAATCAATCAAAGCAACCCAACTGACAGAACGCCAGACAAAAAATAACTAAAAGAGTACAAAATACAAACATGAACACAACAGAGAATATCTAAACATTTCAGATATCGATTTTACACCGGTACAGAAATACCCGGATGTGCAAATGTAATACCCTCGAGCGGGAATTTGCTAATTTCTTCTCTATTTTAGTGCAGATCAACAAAAACTCCCTCAGTACATTTATGTACCGGTACATGGAATCTAAATTTACTAATTTTGTCAATTCGTAAATCTTGAGCCAAAAATGTTTTTGATCATTTTTGGTCATGAATGAAGCTTATCTATATCAGTCAAAACACTTCCTTTACAAACAATTTTGTATCTAAGTCTTAATAAAAATATACATGCCCTTAACAGGAAACAAGTCCCATGGAGTTAGGTTTAATTTTAAAGTCGGACTCGGAAAAACTTAAAATGCATCGGACTCTGGAAGAGCCTGCTTTAACATTAGGTATGTAGAATACTTACAGGAAAATGTTTTTTATTTATTTCTCTAAAACCATTGATCCACTTCTCCCTTTCGCCTTCTCTTGGAGCTGAAAAT
Source organism: Mytilisepta virgata (assembly GCA_028015205.1). NCBI lineage: Eukaryota > Metazoa > Mollusca > Bivalvia > Mytilida > Mytilidae > Mytilisepta > Mytilisepta virgata. The sequence goes on along the minus strand of CM051508.1, from coordinate 8,740,745 downwards.
TTTCCGAAAACTTAATAAAATAAATATAGTATAGTATAGTATAAATATAGTAACTAATCTTGAAATTCCTAATACATTTTGTACATAAAATCTAGAGCGGGTTTAAGAAATGCTTTGGGCGGTGAGCCGTCAGAGTGTAGGATTTAATAATGTCCCCCATGAAATAATGTCTGCCGGACATTATTTCATAGTAAATACTGTCCATGGACAATATTTAGTTATTTAAATGTGTCCTGGACACTATTTACCTATTCAAAAATGTCCAAGGCCATGAAAAATTCTGATATTCTTTTGTGCCTGTACCTAATCAAGTAATTTTAAATCTGTTTCATACAAATTAGTGTAGGGGCCTCAGTGACCGACTGGTCTAGGTATTTCGTCATGACTACTAATGATCTCTAGCCTGTCAACACTGAGGTTGTGAGTTCGAATCTCACCTGTGGTGGGGGTGTGTTCGACTCCGATCTTAATTGACAAGGATTGTCAATTTTCCTACCGAAGGTCGGTGGTTCTCTCCGTGTACTCCGGCTTTCTCCACAAATAAAAACTAGCCGCCGTGAAAAACCCAAACTAAACAAACAAACAAACAAATTAGTGTACATTTTGAAGGTGATCTCATTTTAAATCAGCAGTTTAGGAAATATTGGTTAAAATAAAATGAAGTGAAACCTGAGAAGCATGGTATAAACATGAATTCATTATTTCCATATATAAATATATACATGTACTTAACAATTATAATTTTCAATCAAAGAAGAGCAGTAAGAGGAAATCAGTATTTGATTGTCTAAAGTATATATCAGAACATTCAATAACTTAATTAAAAACATGATTAAATCAATAGAAATATTCATAGAAACTGTTAATTATATCCATTTAGTTTTTCATCCTCATTAAACTTTTTGGGGTATTTCTTGGAACTACGTGTAATAGATAATTGTAAATTTGTCGGTATTCACTGCCATCCATTGTTTTTATGTTTTACTTCATCTATTACACATACACCTTTATTTAAATTATATAATACAACATTTTGATAACCTTTGTATTACCTCCCTTGGAGGACAGAATATAATAATTAATCAACTGCTATGAAATATTGTCTGCTATTTCATAACTATTGCAGTAAATTCTGTCCACTTAAGGGACAAAATTTCATGGCAACGGACATTATTTAATATTATAATTCTGTGAAAAACTGTCCAGGCAGACACCATTTCACAGGACATGCAGTCAATTTAGTAAATTTGGTTTTTTTTTGTTTTTTTTTAGAACAAAGAGCATATAATTTCAACTTCTTTGTATAAATGATTTAAAAAATACATATTAAAGAATTTTAAAAAGAAAAAATTGATATGGGATGTACATATTTTTGGTAAATCATTTCTTTGTACCCCTCACCCATTTTCTCAACATTTTGGCTGATGACACTGACCAGATTGGTTATAAAATTTGAAAATTTTATTTCTCAAAAACTACTTATTGTAAGCACATAATTTTTTCACAAAGTTCAGTTGGATTTTAATATTTTTTGAATTCATTAATATTTTCCACATGTTTTGGAAATAATTCCCAAACCAGATTTCAATGATGACAAAAAGGTAAAGCCAAAACCATCTGAGGACACTTGAAATAAAATTTGATTTTTTTTACTTGAATCACAAATATTTTTCATAAAAATGTTTTGCTTTTGATTAAATACTTTACATTAAAGAAGAAAATGACATTCGTCTTCCACATTCCCACTGTTGCTAGTAATTGAGCTGCATGAAGAAGTAAGAAGTATCTCCATCTATGATGGAATGAACTGATTTTGTTGATCGATGAATAACGAAAATGAACTTTTTATTACGCAATTTGCCAATTAAATTTATGATTTATTTAAATTGAGAACCACCTTGTTAAATTAAAGTTTCATTTCTCTCCCATATTTATGTATATATAGATCTAGTACATTTAGATACTGTAAATTCAGAAATTATTGCGTGCATTAATTATTGCGATTTTGTCATTTTAGACCAAAATACAATTTAAATTTTTGCGATACTGAGAAAAATCCCGCTTAATTCATTAAAAACAATTCCAAAATGCGAGTTTAAATTATTGCGATTACAACCCTGTCGCATTTTTCGCAATAATAAAAGCATCGCAATAATTTCCGAATTTACAGTATTGACTTATAATAGTACATTGTGATTGTAAGTAAGTAAGCTTGTTTTATGTAATTAAGGATGATCGCTGGTCTAATAGGAAATAAATAGGATATGAAATAGGTGTTTTAGTTTGAGAGAACATATGAATAGTAAACAAATAAGCAAGATAAAAATATAGGTTCATGTGCTCATTTTAGAGCTATAAGGCCTTGAAAATTTGCTGGAAATGGGTTTTCTCTGGATTTTTCATTACCTTTGCATTGACAACTTGAGTCTCTCAAAGATGTATGAAAAATAAAAAGGATTTCATAAAATTTTGTCAAATACCATTTTAAGGTATATATGATTGAATTATAAAAGAAAAAGTGGGTGTTCATGGGCAAAACATTTTATGTTTAAGAAATGGATAAAACCCAAGGATTCCGAAAATCTGACAAAAAGAACCAAAACATGACCAGCGAGCATCCTTAAATCAATATTGTTTTCATTCATTTATGTAATCACTTATATTATTGTTATATGTATTCATACCAGAGATGGCCCATAATTGGTCAAATAAAGTTATTCTATTCTATCATTTCAATAGTAGCTCGAAATTGATTGTGACAAAAATGAAGTTTTGTGAAAAAGATGGAGTATTTCCCATGTGCGTGCATGTATGTCGTTTATGGCTTACCCTTTGTTCATTTTTGGCATTTTGGTGTTCAACATTTTGGACTATTGTTTTGGTATTTAACATTTTATGCTTTGAGCACAACTGATGAGTTGTAAGTTGGCGATATGTGCATATCGTGTGCATCGATATCAGGGGCGTTTCCAGGATATTTGAAACGGGGGCGTATAATAAAAAAATTTTTGGACCTTTTTTTTTGCTAAAAAAACCTAAAATAATTGTGAAATGCACTAATGTAACGGTTCCTGACTTGGAGCATGTATATTTTAGAGTATGTGTTTAATTAATGAATATGATAAATTGCCATATTCAATACAATATAAGCAGATTACGTACGATAGGTTTTTTTTTAAAGGGGCGGGGGGCGTACGCCCATTACGCCCTCACCTGGACCCGCCCCTGGATATTGGTAGAATCTATATACCCACCTTTCAGTTGTATTGTTTTCCCTTCAGTTGAAGTGATTTTAAAACCAATGCCATCTTTCTTCTTATCTACATCTGCTAACTAAATGAAAAAAAAAATTATACATATCCATTCAGGAGAATAGGGCAATCAACATTTATCAATGTTTTTCGAATTTCATATCACTTGTATGTTTCTCTTCCGTAACCATTTGTATTGGTATCTATAAAAAAATATTTTCCTCGACTTAAGACTGAACATTTTGACCAAAAGTAGTTGAACGAAATTTAACCTCAAGAAGTTTTAATTGATCAAATTCGTAATAATGAGTAGACTTCACTTAACACTGCCAAAATTTAGATTAAAGAAATGAATCATACACTAAGGTATTTTATAGAAGAAAATAAACATTTTAGTCAAATTTCCCAGAGCTTACGCTGTAACGTTCCACTGCCCAATCCAATTCTAAAACAGGTCGTTTGGTGTCAGGGAAATCTTGGAAAATGAGCACAACTGAAATGCATAACTTACAGAATGTTTGTTTGTTTGTTTGTTTAGTTGGGGTTTTACGCCGTTTTCAGCACACTTTGGCCATTTCTCGGCGGCCAGTTTTTATTGGTTGAGGAAGCCGGAGTACCCAGAGAGAACCACCAACTTAGGAAAATTGGCAATCCTTGTCAATTAAGATCGGAGTCGAACACACCCCGCCACAGGTGAGATTCGAACTCACAACCCCAACGTTGACAGGCTAGTGATCAGTAGTAGTCATGATGAACTACCTAGACCACTCGACCACCGAGACCCCCCTTACAGAATGTATATTATTGACAGTGATCGACATATCATGTGACCTCTCAGTATTCGTTGCTATGGTAATGAGATGACTTTTATATATTTTGTTGAGGTTTTCAGTTTGTAAATTATAAAAAGTTTAATTTCCCTTATCAGTAATAGTTGATATTACCTGAATTCTGATTGCCCTTTTAAGCCCGTTTGATTCAATTATTCCCCTTAATGCTGACCATTTTAAATAAATATAAATAATACTAAATTATTAATATAATTAATGGGGATATAACTCTACCCTTCCGAAGCACCTGGGTTAGTTCTTTTTCCATAGGAGTTCGTGTTTTATCCATTCCTTTACAGTACTTTTGAGTTCGTTGTTTTTGTTCTTGCACAGCGTAGAATTGCTGTTAACAATCAATCAAAGAAATAATATTCAGTTAATCCCTTTACCAAGTTACCCAGGGGAGATAATAACATTTCCTCCCTTTAGTTCTGAGGACCGAAGGGAGACGATTTCAGTTATCTCCCCTTTGCTTACTTGTTTAAGAGAGATAACTGATCAATGTATCTCATTGTACTCACAATAATATTCAGTTTGAATGTAGGCTTCTCTCCTGCATAGCATGGTTTTCTCTACAAAGGACAAAAATATTGTGTCAGAAGGAAATTTTATCATTTTCCACTGCATATTTCTCTAAAAACTGTAAATTTCAAAAATTTTATATTAACCAATTTCTGTGATAACAAATGTATTTTTAAAGTTGACACACAATATTTAATAAGTTTTCTACCTGTATTAAAGTCGTGAATAGCGGCGGTTTCGGCTAATCATCAAGCAATTTGTAGGACTTTGCTGTAACACGGAAGGGAATACCTATATTCATTCACAACAAAAAAACATGGGTTTTGTTTGGAGTATATTTCGTGTTTAACAGTTGTCATTAATTTTTAGTGGCCTATTTCGGGCATGTATTATCATTATATAACTTTGTTCTGGAAAATTTTGGGAGGCATTAGATGCCTTTTTGAAACTTGCCCAAGAATAGAAAAAAGCAAAAAGCACGGGAAAATTCCCAGAAACTTCAGTAGAACTTCGATGGCTCGAAATCTGTTCGAGTTACTGAAGTTTGGTCATGTACGGAAAATTGCAAGCACCTTACCGTATACATGTATGAGTTTGTGTAGCTGATCACTACCATGAAATATTTGTTAATTCAAACCTATTACGTTAATTACTAATTTATACTAATAATGACATCTTTATATATTGAACTTATTCAAATTCACGGGTCAGACTAAACTATCACACCTGCGATTGAAAGAAGAACGCCAGTACATATCGGGTAAGACGCATGCCCAACTATAATATTGAGTTCGAACTTTCCATGGTAAAATTCACAGTTTTATCATTTTCAGGACCAAAGGTTTTGTTTGACTTTTCGAGAAAAAGGTGTTCGAGTGTTTCTCCCAGCTCTCAGAAAGGGCATGGTATCAGAAGTCTAACTAGAGGCTCTCAAGAGCCTGTATCGCTCACCTGCATTTAACTTTTCACCTTTAGCAGACCTAAAACTTTTAAAAGTGTTGCAGTCAAATTGGCTGGTTTTTCTATAGGATTCTATGTTAAACTAATTTCAGCTGTGGCAGTCATCTTGGTTGACAGTCCAGGTCAGCGGATACATTTCTAAAAGAGAACCATCTAAGGACTATTTCTGCTAAGTCTTGTTCCAACTGCCTAAGCGGTTTCAGACAAGAAGAATTTTAAATAAATTTTCCTATAGGGTCCAATATTTAACAAAGTTTAGTGTGGCAGCCATCTTGTTGACAATCCGGGTGATTGGGCACATTTCTGAAAGAGGACCTCCTAAAGACCAATGCTGCCAAGTCTGGCTCCAATATGTCAAGTGGTTTCAGACAAGAAGATTTTTCAATGAATTTTTCCATAGGGCCCTATGTTAAACTAAGTGTGTGGCGGCCATTTTGGTTGACAGTCTGGGTCATCGCACAAAATTCTGAAAGAGAACCATCTAAGGACCATTGCTACCAAGTCTAATTCTAATTGGCTTAGTGGTTTCAGACGAGAAGATTTTTGAGTGAATTTCCCATAGAGTCCTAGTTAAACTAAGTTCTGCTGTGGCGGCCATATTGGTTCAAAGTCGACAAAATCAGACACATTTCTGAAAAAGGACCTCCTAAGGACCAATTCTGCCAAGTCCTGCTCCAATATGTCAACTGGTTTCAGACAAGAAGATTTTTCCATTAATTTTCCTATAGGGCCCTATGTTAAACTAAGTTCAGTTGTGGTGGCCATCTTGGTTGACAGTCCAGGTCATTGGACACACCTATGTAAGACGACCATCTAAGGACCATTACTGCCAAGTCTGGTTCCAATTGGTCAAGTGGTTTAAGACAAGAAGATTTTTCAATGAATTTTTCAATAGGGCCCTATGTTAAACTAAGTGTGTGACGGCCATCTTGCTTGACAGTCTGGGTCATTGCACAAAATTCTGAAAGAGAACCATCTAAGGACCATTGCTACCAAGTCTAATTCTAATTGGCTTAGTGGTTTCAGACGAGAAGATTTTTGAGTGAATTTCCCATAGGGTCCTATGTTAAACTAAGTTCTGCTGTGGCGGCCATCTTGGTTCAAAGTCGACAAAATCAGACACATTTCTGAAAAAGGACCTCCTAAGGACCAATTCTGCCAAGTCCTGCTCCAATATGTCAACTGGTTTCAGACAAGAAGATTTTTCCATTAATTTTCCTATAGGGCCCTATGTTAAACTAAGTTCAGTTGTGGCGGCCATCTTGGTTGACAGTCCAGGTCATTGGACACACCTAGGTAAGACGACCATCTAAGGACCATTACTGCCAAGTCTGGTTCCAATTGGTCAAGTGGTTTAAGACAAGAAGATTTTTCAATGAATTTTCCCATAGGGCCCTATGTTTAACTAAGTTCGGATGTGGCGGCCATCTTGGTTAACAGTCCGGGTCATTGGACATTTTTCTGAAAGAGAACCTCCTAAGAACCATTACTGCCAACTTTGGTTCCAACTGGCCTCGTAGTTTCATATAAGAAGATTTTTAAAATTCACCCCCCTTTTTTCTATTTTTAGTAACAGCAGTCATGTCGGTTGGACGTCGGGGATGCCAGACTAAATTTTGGAAGGGGGTCATCCAAGGACCATTCCACCAAAGTTTGGTCTCAATTGTCCCAGTGGTTTGAGAGGAAAAGATCTTTAAAGGAAAGTTTACGCTGGACGCCGTCTTTAAAGGGCAAAATCTCCTATAAGGGGTCAATCAATGATTTTGGTCATGTTGACTTATTTGTAGATCTTACTTTGTTGAACATTTTTGCTGTTTACAATTTGTCTTTATCTATAATAATATTCAGGATAATAACCTAAAACCTAATTTCCTTAAAATTAACAATTCAGGGGCAATAACCCAACAAAGGGTTGACCGATTCGTCTTAAAATTTCATGGCAGGTAGATCTTGACCTGATGAACATGTTTACCCCTGTCAGTTTTGCTCTAATTGCTTTAGTTTTTGAGATATAAGACAAAAACTGCAGTTTACCCCTATGTTCTATTTTTAGCCATGTCCGTCATGTTGGTTGGCAGGCAGGGTCATCGGACACAATTTTTAAACTAGATACCCTAATGATGCTTGTGGCCAAGTTTGGTTCAATTTGACCCAGTAGTTTCAGAGGAGAAGATTTTTGTAAAAGTTAACGGACGACGACGGACGGCGGACGACAGACGACGGACGACGACGGACGACGGACGCCAAGTGATGAGAATAGCTCGACCCTTTGGGTCAGGTGAGCTAAAAAGGGCACCTGAAGTGCGTAAATGGAGCAAAAAAGGGCACCGGATATACATTATATCAGATATAGGAAAGTCGATATCAAGTCATCATTTGCTACACGCTCGGGGGGGGGGGGGGGGGGGGTGGTCACTCAATATGTTTTTTGGTAGGGGTGAGCAGCTGGCACACCAGGACCCCCACCCTTATCATATATTAAAAATCTCAAAAATGTATACCTTATCCCATATTTTTAGCAGAAAAGTATACCTATATAATCATATATTTATGCCGAAAAGTATACCTTTTCATATATTTGGATCAAAACGATTATAATGAACAGAAATTCTTTATTTTCAAGAACAACAATGTTTGATTTATACTGCAATGATTGATTATACACATAAACTGTCAGACTGAATGATATTTTATTTAGATGCAACATATTGACCTTATCACATAATCCCATCAGTAATTCCTATCCTTATCGCATATTTTCATCTCAATTGCACACCCTCATCATATATTACGAAGCGTGAAAAAGGTACCTATTCCAGCGGCTCATCCCTACCTCATCATATATTGGAAGTGACCCCCCCTCGAGTCTACACGTATTAATAATTAAATCAATCAATAAAACAGATAATGTTCTGTTTGTGTCTTTTGAAAGCGAAAATAAATTTACATTGTACTCATGCAAGCATGTCCTAGAGTTACATTAAAAGTTCTAATAAAATTTATATTTGACGATTTGGAAATTTATTACTGTAATATTTTGAAAATATGTCTTAGGGTGGCCGTGGGATCCGTTTCCTATAGAATCTGAAATGGCTTGTAACCAAACCACCTACCTCGTACTGTTCCAAGAATCCGTTTTCCTTCAGGACGAACCATTTCTCTTGATATCCACGGAAAATCGACACTTTTCTTTTCAATGTTCCATCCATTCTCATATATGCTTTAGTATATCTGCATATTGAAATTTAGATATAACTTTTACACAATAATATGCTCATTCGAATGGTTATAAGTAATAAGCAAAAATCCCAAAAAACCAAACTAGTTTAAACGTAAAATATATTCTCAGAACATTAGATAACTCGTTGTTGCTTACGTGAGATCTGAATACGTGACACATAAAGTAGATACCGATTTCCACCTTAGGTTTTCTTAAGCGAAAGATTGATTACTAATACTTTCTTAATTCATGTAAATAAGAAATGTATGTTTCCGAAAAATATCTTCTTAAGGTAAAATTACTTAAGCGAAAGACTGATTACTAATACTTTCTTAATTCATGTAAATAAGAAATGTATGTTTCCGAAAAATATCTTGTTCAGATAAAATTACTTCATTTTACAAAATTGCCGGTGCAGAAATTAGTTAATTCAGTTAACCCTCCGGAAATCGATATATTTATCGGAATTAATTGTTTCCATTTAAATATATTTATATATTACTTCGTTTTATTTTAGATAAAGTGAGGTATATATTTATACGCACATGCTGTCAATTTCACATGGACCCTATCAGACTAAATAAGAAAGACAACCTTTTTCATAGCATAAAGATTGCATTTTAGATAATAGAAGGGGCGCTTCCGACTCTTAAATTATCCCCGCCTAAACTCCACTTTATGATCATTATATATGCATTTCAATTTTATATAGCATTCTGTAATCATTGCCATAAACTCTATGTAGATGTGCAATAAGGTTTTATAATTAAACTCGGGGCCCACAGTTGTCTTTCATTTTTCACCATGGACATTTTATTTCTATAATGTATTGTCATACAGTGTTTAGTGGGTTTAGTTGTAAAATTTTCAAGAGATCTACGTCAACCATTATCCCATATCCACTTTTAGCACATGCGTATAGTGCATGTTGTAGTTGCTTATATGAATTTATTTATTTGCAAAATATACCCATACGGGTCAAAGCAAAACACACAATTTAACAAACACGATGCAATACATGTACAGATTAAACACGACAACAAACGCGAATTGTGTGAACTTTAACCAAAAAAAATATCTTTTCAACACGAAATTGTTTATCTTTACAAAGAAATCATGCGATACAACCACAATATTTGTGTCACAATTAAATACACATTTACCTAGGCCCCCGCAGGCCCCCGTAGGCCCCCGTAGGCCCCCGCAGGCCCCCGCCATCTTGATTTTTGAACGACATGGCGGTTACCACTGTAAGTCTGTGAACTTTAACAAGAAAAAATATCTTTTCAACACGAAATTTTTTATCTTTACAAAGAAATCATGCGATACAACCACAATATTTGTGTCAGAATTAAATACACATTTACCTAGGCCCCCGTAGGCCCCCGAAATCTTGATTTTTGAACGACATGGCGGTTACCACTGTAAGTCTGTGAAAAATGTTTTATGAATTTTTTTTGTGTAAATCGTGAATCACATAATTTGCAAATGGTTATCTTATGAAAATAGTTGTATTCAAAACATGCTCTTAAAAGGCCAGAATGCAATATATTCATCACAAGAGAAATGGAAAGGCTAAACCAATGTCAGATACATATAGGACAACTCAAATGAGCAAAATTAGCGTTTTTTTCCAATAAGAATAGAAATAATTCATATGGGTAATAGAGTTGAAGTCATTTACACAAGGGCTGGCCCTTCATACTCGCTATCGCTCTGTATAAAATATCCGAATATAAATGTTTAAATGACTTCAAGTCTTTCACCCCATGAATTATTTCGTTAATTTACGGCATGTCACAAATGTTTTATACACTCTTATTTCCCAACTATAGGGTTTCAGTATGAATTTTTTAAAGTTTATTTGCTTCTTGCTGAGTCAGCCAGGTTATTTATTTTTCATGTACCTGACCCTCTCGACCCAAATAATTCTCTTTTTGTGCATACGATGCATATAACCTGATGATGAGTATTAAATTCCTTCAAATTAAAGAAAATTCAATGCCCGTATTTAATTCTTTTATATTCTTTATGTTAACTAATATTCATATAAAGTATCCAGTTCCCAGAATTTGTGAATGATGGAAATTAAATATTATATTATATCAATTGCATGTAACAGTGAAGGTTAAAAGTGAAGGTTAAATGCGTGCCATTTTGGTCACGTGTACTACTACGTGTGGGTGGCACTCGTACGTTTAGAAATTGTTACTAAAATAAATATTTATATTAAATTAATTTGTTTTTAGCAGAATTGTTTATCCTTTATGTGGAAAACCGGAAGAGTACATTGAAGCCCTAAGGGAGCAACCATTTGATTTGTATGGGGTGAAATGGGGACAATAGAAGCTTAAGGAATCTGAGAAAAACATGAAAAAGATAGACTTCAGAATGTAATTTTAAACAAAATAGCATTTATATTTGGTGGGGGGGGGGGGGGGGGTTGAGAGAGGTTCGTCGTAGTTCCAGTTTTTTTTGATTTCTTACCCATCCCCTCACTGCGAACAATTAAAATGGCAACTAAATAATGTATCAAATGCGCAATTTATTCAAACAAAATGACACTGTACATGTATTATATATAGATTTCATTTGTATCCGTAAAAGATCGTCTGGTACAGAGAGCAGCGAGTATTCAAAACATTTGCCAGTAGATGTCATCATAATAGAAAGCCCATTTGGGTCATCAGCGTTAAAAACAATATCGACAAAATTTGAAAATTTAGCATTTTTAATTTTAAAAGGTAGAAATGAAAACAAGAGGCTCACCAGAGCCTGTATCGCTCACCTGGAGTCTGGTTTTCATTGGACAATTAATCAACTATTTGACCAAGTTTGTTGCAATTGGTTCAATTGTCCAGGGAAAATTTGTTTAAGATTTATTTTTCATAAGGTTTAATGTTAAAATATGTTCCCTGATGGTGGTAGTCCTGGCAGGAAGTTGATAAAATTGACCAGGAATAAGGGTGAACCTTAAATAAATGTAACAGAATTACACAAACCAATAACTCCTAAATAGAATTTGGGAATCCCTTCAAAATTCAAGGGTATGTAGATCTCAACATGGCAAACATTTTTCAATTTACATTTCACTTCTATCTCAAATAGTTTTGGAGATAAATGCAAAAATGTTAAAATTTTGAAAATTTGACAAAAAAGGGCAATAACTCCTAAATGGGTTTTGAGATTTCCTTTAAAATTTCAGGGTATGTAGATCTCAACATGGCAAACATTTTTCAAATTTACATTTCACTTCTATCTCAAATAGTTTTGGAGATAAATGACGAAAAATGTTAAATTTTGAAAATTTGACAAAAAAAGGGCAATAACTCCTAAACGGGTTGTGGAATTTCCTTCAAAATTTCAGGGTAGGTAGATCTCGTCATGCTGAACAATTTTACCCCATGCCAGTTTTTGATATCTGTAACGGTTTTTAAGTTATAAGCAAAAAACAGCAATTTACCCCTATATTCTATTTTTAGCTACGACAGCCATGTTTTACGTCAGATCAAAATAAATTGAGGATCGTTTGTAGAGGACATGTCATAGTTCATTCCTATTAAGTTTCAAACCAATCGGCCCAGCGGTTTCAGAGGAGAAGATTTTTGAATGTTAAAATTTTGAAAATTTGACGAAAAAAGGGCAATAACTCCTAAATGGGTTTTGGAATTTCCTTCAAAATTTCAGGGTAGGTAGATCTCGTCATGCTGATCAATTTTACCCCATGTCAGATTTTCGATATCTGTAACGGTTTTAGAGTTATTAGCAAAAAACAGCAATTTACCCCTATGTTCTATTTTTAGCAACAGTGGCCATATTTTTCATCGGATCAATATAAATTGAGGATCGTTTGTAGAGGACATGTCATAGTTCATTCCTATTAAGTTTCAAACCAATCGGCCCAGCGGTTTCAGAGGAGAAGATTTTTGAATGTTAAAATTTTGAAAATTTGATGAAAAAAGGGCAATAACTCCTAAATGGGTTTTGGAAATTCCTTCAAAATTTCAGGGTAGGTAGATCTCGTCATGCTGATCAATTTTACCCCCTGTCAGATTTTCGATATCTGTAACGGTTTTTGAGTTATTAGCAAAAAACAGCAATTTACCCCTATGTTCTATTTTTAGCAACAGTGGCCATGTTTTTCATCGGATCAATATAAATTGAGGATCGTTTGTAGGTTCGTCGTAGTTCCAGTTTTTTTTGATTTCTTACCCATCCCCTCACTGCGAACAATTAAAATGGCAACTAAATAATGTATCAAATGCGCAATTTATTCAAACAAAATGACACTGTACATGTATTATATATAGATTTCATTTGTATCCGTAAAAGATCGTCTGGTACAGAGAGCAGCGAGTATTCAAAACATTTGCCAGTAGATGTCATCATAATAGAAAGCCCATTTGGGTCATCAGCGTTAAAAACAATATCGACAAAATTTGAAAATTTAGCATTTTTAATTTTAAAAGGTAGAAATGAAAACAAGAGGCTCACCAGAGCCTGTATCGCTCACCTGGAGTCTGGTTTTCATTGGACAATTAATCAACTATTTGACCAAGTTTGTTGCAATTGGTTCAATTGTCCAGGGAAAATTTGTTTAAGATTTATTTTTCATAAGGTTTAATGTTAAAATATGTTCCCTGATGGTGGTAGTCCTGGCAGGAAGTTGATAAAATTGACCAGGAATAAGGGTGAACCTTAAATAAATGTAACAGAATTACACAAACCAATAACTCCTAAATAGAATTTGGGAATCCCTTCAAAATTCAAGGGTATGTAGATCTCAACATGGCAAACATTTTTCAATTTACATTTCACTTCTATCTCAAATAGTTTTGGAGATAAATGCAAAAATGTTAAAATTTTGAAAATTTGACAAAAAAGGGCAATAACTCCTAAATGGGTTTTGAGATTTCCTTTAAAATTTCAGGGTATGTAGATCTCAACATGGCAAACATTTTTCAAATTTACATTTCACTTCTATCTCAAATAGTTTTGGAGATAAATGACGAAAAATGTTAAATTTTGAAAATTTGACAAAAAAAGGGCAATAACTCCTAAACGGGTTGTGGAATTTCCTTCAAAATTTCAGGGTAGGTAGATCTCGTCATGCTGAACAATTTTACCCCATGCCAGTTTTTGATATCTGTAACGGTTTTTAAGTTATAAGCAAAAAACAGCAATTTACCCCTATATTCTATTTTTAGCTACGACAGCCATGTTTTACGTCAGATCAAAATAAATTGAGGATCGTTTGTAGAGGACATGTCATAGTTCATTCCTATTAAGTTTCAAACCAATCGGCCCAGCGGTTTCAGAGGAGAAGATCTTTGAATGTTAAAATTTTGAAAATTTGACGAAAAAAGGGCAATAACTCCTAAATGGGTTTTGGAATTTCCTTCAAAATTTCAGGGTAGGTAGATCTCGTCATGCTGATCAATTTTACCCCATGTCAGATTTTCGATATCTGTAACGGTTTTAGAGTTATTAGCAAAAAACAGCAATTTACCCCTATGTTCTATTTTTAGCAACAGTGGCCATATTTTTCATCGGATCAATATAAATTGAGGATCGTTTGTAGAGGACATGTCATAGTTCATTCCTATTAAGTTTCAAACCAATCGGCCCAGCGGTTTCAGAGGAGAAGATTTTTGAATGTTAAAATTTTGAAAATTTGATGAAAAAAGGGCAATAACTCCTAAATGGGTTTTGGAAATTCCTTCAAAATTTCAGGGTAGGTAGATCTCGTCATGCTGATCAATTTTACCCCTGTCAGATTTTCGATATCTGTAACGGTTTTCGAGTTATTAGCAAAAAACAGCAATTTACCCCTATGTTCTATTTTTAGCAACAGTGGCCATGTTTTTCATCGGATCAATATAAATTGAGGATCGTTTGTAGAGGACATGTCATAGATCATTCCTATTAAGTTTTAAACCAATCGGCCCAGCGGTTTCAGAGGAGAAGATTTTTGAATGTTAAAATTTTGAAAATTTGACGAAAAAAGGGCAATAACTCCTAAATGGGTTTTGGAATTTCCTTCAAAATTTCAGGGTAGGTAGATCTCGTCATGCTGATCAATTTTACCCCATGTCAGATTTCGATATCTGTAACGGTTTTTGAGTTATTAGCAAAAAACAGCAATTTACCCCTATGTTCTATTTTTAGCAACAGTGGCCATATTTTTCATCGGATCAATATAAATTGAGGATCGTTTGTAGAGGACATGTCATAGTTCATTCCTATTAAGTTTCAAACCAATCGGCCCAGCGGTTTCAGAGGAGATTTTTGAATGTTAAAATTTTGAAAATTTGATGAAAAAAGGGCAATAACTCCTAAATGGGTTTTGGAAATTCCTTCAAAATTTCAGGGTAGGTAGATCTCGTCATGCTGATCAATTTTACCCCCTGTCAGATTTTCGATATCTGTAACGGTTTTTGAGTTATTAGCAAAAAACAGCAATTTACCCCTATGTTCTATTTTTAGCAACAGTGGCCATGTTTTTCATCGGATCAATATAAATTGAGGATCGTTTGTAGAGGACATGTCATAGATCATTCCTATTAAGTTTTAAACCAATCGGCCCAGCGGTTTCAGAGGAGAAGATTTTTGAATGTTAAAATTTTGAAAATTTGACGAAAAAAGGGCAATAACTCCTAAATGGGTTTTGGAATTTCCTTCAAAATTTCAGGGTAGGTAGATCTCGTCATGCTGATCAATTTTACCCCATGTCAGATTTCGATATCTGTAACGGTTTTTGAGTTATTAGCAAAAAACAGCAATTTACCCCTATGTTCTATTTTTAGCAACAGTGGCCATATTTTTCATCGGATCAATATAAATTGAGGATCGTTTGTAGAGGACATGTCATAGTTCATTCCTATTAAGTTTCAAACCAATCGGCCCAGCGGTTTCAGAGGAGAAGATTTTTGAATGTTAAAATTTTGAAAATTTGATGAAAAAAGGGCAATAACTCCTAAATGGGTTTTGGAAATTCCTTCAAAATTTCAGGGTAGGTAGATCTCGTCATGCTGATCAATTTTACCCCCTGTCAGATTTTCGATATCTGTAACGGTTTTTGAGTTATTAGCAAAAAACAGCAATTTACCCCTATGTTCTATTTTTAGCAACAGTGGCCATGTTTTTCATCGGATCAATATAAATTGAGGATCGTTTGTAGAGGACATGTCATAGATCATTCCTATTAAGTTTTAAACCAATCGGCCCAGCGGTTTCAGAGGAGAAGATTTTTGAATGTTAAAATTTTGAAAATTTGACGAAAAAAGGGCAATAACTCCTAAATGGGTTTTGGAATTTCCTTCAAAATTTCAGGGTAGGTAGATCTCGTCATGCTGATCAATTTTACCCCATGTCAGATTTCGATATCTGTAACGGTTTTTGAGTTATTAGCAAAAAACAGCAATTTACCCCTATGTTCTATTTTTAGCAACAGTGGCCATATTTTTCATCGGATCAATATAAATTGAGGATCATTTGTAGAGGACATGTCATAGATCATTCCTATTAAGTTTCAAACCAATCGGCCCAGCGGTTTCAGAGGAGAAGATTTTTGAATGTTAAAATTTTGAAAATTTGATGAAAAAAGGGCAATAACTCCTAAATGGGTTTTGGAAATTCCTTCAAAATTTCAGGGTAGGTAGATCTCGTCATGCTGATCAATTTTACCCCCTGTCAGATTTTCGATATCTGTAACGGTTTTAGAGTTATTAGCAAAAAACAGCAATTTACCCCTATGTTCTATTTTTAGCAACAGTGGCCATGTTTTTCATCGGATCAATATAAATTGAGGATCGTTTGTAGAGGACATGTCATAGATCATTCCTATTAAGTTTTAAACCAATCGGCCCAGCGGTTTCAGAGGAGAAGATTTTTGAATGTTAAAATTTTGAAAATTTGACGAAAAAAGGGCAATAACTCCTAAATGGGTTTTGGAATTTCCTTCAAAATTTCAGGGTAGGTAGATCTCGTCATGCTGATCAATTTTATCCCATGTCAGATTTTCGATATCTGTAACGGTTTTTGAGTTATTAGCAAAAAACAGCAATTTACCCCTATGTTCTATTTTTAGCAACAGTGGCCATGTTTTTCATCGGATCAATATAAAATGAGGATCGTTTGTGGAGGACATGTCATAGAACATTCCTATTAAGTTTCAAAACAATCGGCCCAGCGGTTTCAGAGGAGAAGATTTTTAAAGAAAAGTTTACGACGGACGGACGGACGGACGGACGACGGACGACGGACGAAAAGTGATGGCAAAAGCTCACATGGCCTTTGGCCAGGTGAGCTAAAAAGTAAAATGTGTGAGCGACCAGTTTTAGATAATGAGATTTTCATTGGCTACCGCTTACCTCATGGTTAAAACGTCAACGCGTACAAAAGGGTAACGCTGGAGAAAAAGGTTCATTTTGCGATTTCAAACTAATGCTATTTTTATCAAGGATAAGCGTACCTGATGAAGGCAACTATGCCCTTGCTGACTGAAAAATGTGACATTTTGTGATATCAGTTTCAAAAATAAAAAAAAGTGAAGAAAGAAGACATTCAATCATATATTTACATTGCTCAATAGTATTCCACAATGCCTAAAAATGTTTTGAAAATTCAGATTTTTTATTACAGCAATAAATCTAACAAGGAATTATAATTATTACATAACATATTAACCAACATAGAAAAATTGCGCAATAAAGCTTTAGAATTTTGATTTTCTAAAGAAGGAGCGCACAGGGGTGGAACTTCCAAAATTTGGAATTTCAGCTTGAGACCTAAACTCCTCTTTCATTTCACAATTTAAGCATTTTATTTCTACACGGTATTGTCATAAACCAGGTGCAGATGCGCGATGAGGTTTTAGGATTTTGATTTTCTAAAACTGGGGCACACATGGGTCGAATTTTGAAAATACTGTTTTTGGATGGGAATATGGTTTTATATTTTTTACTATAGGTAGGTGACCAAACTACTTACGGGGGTTGCGGGGATCACTGTCGATTTGGACAGTACAGATTTCTTTTCTTTTTTTTTTAATTTAATCATTGCTAATAAAATATGATGTTTTTATTCAATAGATAAAAATGTCTTTATTAATTTTGACACTATGATTCTTTTATTGTTTGATAACATGGGGTGGAAATAAAATGGTCAATAAAAATTTTTTTTCAACATTTATTCATGTCAACTGGTCATTTTGAAGAAGACAAAAAACACTATACAATAATTAAATATTTATTTTAACTGGGCATTCTGAAGGAAGACAAAAATATTCATAGTGAATAATACAATGGCAACCAAAAATAATTTGGTATATTACAAACCGTTTAAAAGTACAAATATACCTAAGGAGCAATCAAAGAAACGTAACCCATTGGACAGACAAACCCGAGAAGACAAATGAACAAGCACAACAAGTAAACACAGAAAACTAAAAAACAATGAACAACACGAACTCCTATAAAAACCAGGAGTGAACCCAGGTGCTCCGGAAGGGTAAGCAGTTCCTGCTCCGTATACGGCACCCCTCGTGAAGTTCAACAAAGTCAATCCGGGGGAGGTCACAAATCGGTGGAGACACATGAAAGGTTACGACAGTGGGAACAGGTCCAACATCATCTTAGATATTGGAACACTGTAATGGTCAATCAATTCGTGATGACGACCGTAAAATTTCCTAAGTGATGACATCAAATTATCCCTGATAAAACCAAATGTCAAAGGGTAATTTTTTTGTTGGAAATAGACTATAGGTCACCTGAGGTCTAATTCCTTTGATCTCTACCTTTACACCATTCCCACTTAGCCAAAATGATTTTCCTATTGAAATTTTAGAATTTTGGCTAAGTGGGAAGACACCAAACAACACTAATTATAAGGTATTTAAATTAAAAAGATTTGCGTTTTAAAATTGAAATGCTTTTGTTTCATTGAGTTTATCAATAAACAAAACAAACACAAAAATATAATGAAATACAAAATGAAAAAATAATATACATGCATAGTAAGCAGACATGGACCCTAATGATAGGAATTAGTGTACCACAAAAGGTAAAAAAGCAGTGAAAAAGAATACACTAACAAGTAAAATAAAAGGGCAGCATGATACGACCGCAACATGTATTTTTGGGGGAGCACCTTTAACCCCCTGTTTCTCAAGAACTGTAAAAGAAAGTACAAATCTGTTGACATGCTACTGAAAGTACTCATCGTTAATTAAAAGAAGTCGGATGAAAAATTAAAAAAAATATGTTTTACACAAATATTGATAACTTTGACCCCTTGTATCTGTGAAACAAAAACAGATAGAAACATTTTGACAAATGAAAGCACTCATCAAGGTATATTAAAAGAAAAGATCTCCATTACAATTGGACGAAAAATATAAATAATTTACAATATCAAGACGCATTGCTTTTTTACCCTTTTTTACCCTTTTATCTCAAAAACTGTAAGAGATAAAAGAAATCAGTTCACATACTACTGGGAACTCATCAAGATGAACTGAAAGAAAAAAATCCTCATTAAAATTGGATGAAAAATACAAATTTATGTGTCCTGCAAAATGGCTAATTTTGGCCCATTTAACCCTTTTTATCTCTGCAACGACAAAATTAACATAAAAATGCCTTGAGTAACTTAATTGTTTCTTATGACGAACCATTTAAAAAAATTCATCAAAATCAGAAAAAGTCCCCTTTTCGGCCTCTTATATCTTAAAACGATAAGATACAGCGAAAAACGGATCGCAGAGAGGTTTTTCCATTTTTATCATGAAATACTATACACAAAAAATCATAAATATCGGATAAAATTTTTAAAAAATCCTAAATTAAAAATATAAAAGATGGAAAGTAAAAATACTCTTAATATTTCCATCATACATGATATTCGTCAGTGGTTGGTAAATAAGCGTCTGAACTAAAAGATAATTGTGGTACAAATGTTATCTCGATCTCCATATTCATATATATATATATGAACTAGTCGAATAAAATTGTGACGGAAGTATGATCTTAATCTGCCTCTTTATAATAAAAATATCAGGCAACAGCTCTAAATCAGGTCATACTAATTGTTTTAATGTAAAAAAATCCGTATTCATATATGTTTTATAATATGGACAGATGCCTTTGTTTGGCGGGGTTATTCTACAAGAAGCTTCAGATACCTTATTTGTTGTTCACAATGCGTCGTTGGAAAGCAGATGTGTAACAACCGGGAGTGAACAACCCATATTTGATAACCCCAGGCTAAAAACTATCATTCAAGTACTATTCGGTATGGCCATATAAGACCGGGTGCGTTCGGACACACGTACTTGGGCAACATTAATCTTAAAATATATAGTGAGTACTAGAATAAAACAGCGTAGATAAAATTCAGTCATGGACAAGGAGTTTAAATCCTACTTACAACGGAATTTTAAAATTTTTCAACAGGGATTTTCAACACATGTTTCTAAAATCGGTTTATTACCAAAGCAATTACTGCTAAGGGGTGATAACCTCGGGAAGTTAAAGCCCACCTACAGTGGTAAAATACACAGATTTATGGAACGCCATAGCTGGGTTATATGTACTTATTTCTATATATGCACATACTTGTCTATATATGCACATACTTGTCTATACATGCACATACTTGTCTATATATGCACATAATTGTCTTTATATGTACAGATTTCTTCTGTACAATGCATATTTCGGGATTAAAGTTCACTGTATACGCTCGCGACTAAAACTTTGAAAGTCAAAAATAATAATGTGTATTAATGAAAGCACAGTTATACCCAATACGGATTGAAGGCTTTTAAACATAAAAAAAACCATGATAAACATGATAAACAGACGAACTAAAACAGACCTAATCATCTTATATGTAGCTTCTTAGTCCGCTTTCCTCAGTAACCAAGACTTTTTAATAAATTGACCAACATAGAGCATCAGATCTTTGTCTGTTAAAAGAATATTAATTTTTTTGATATCATTCAGTTTTTCATAATCTTCATAATGTTGTTTACGGTTCTGAAATAAATCTTCTCTTAACATTGTATTTATTTAACATTTTAAAAAGAAATGATATTCATCATCTACTCAAAAATAATAAAACATAGTGATCTGTAGAATAAAACAGTCCTGGAAAGTTTGGTTCAAATTTGGATAAGTTAAACATGCGCTTCAAACTGTATAGAATACAGTACGAGATTCGTCACGGCCAAAGCCAATTATAAAACAGGCAGTTTAAGGGAGCAAACATTTGATTTCCATGGGGGGGGGGGGGGGGGGGGGGTAGGATCAAATTTGAAATAAAAAGGCAGGACCAGGGTCACTTTAGGTGTGAAAAAAATGCAGGACTTGTGTCAATCAGGAAATATTTTGATTTAAATGAAAATAAGAATTTAAGCCGCAATAGCGGCCAAAGAAAAATCCTGAACCAGAACTTGGACGAAAAAAATTGGCAGAGTCGAAAAATTGATCCTAGCCCCCCCCCCCCCCCCCCCCCCCCCCCCCTCTTAAAATTAAATGGTTGCTCCATAAGGACAGAGGAATCTCAGACTATAGAAAACCACGATACCGTTTTAATAAATACTTATAACCGTTAATTCGAGATGAAGATAATTATAGATTAATACCTGACCTAATCCATATCGGACCGGGGATCATCCGGAAGTCGGATATGGGTCGAGGTATGATACTCGGTCCGATATGGATTTGGTCATGTATTAACCTGTTTATCATATATTGCCATAAGTATTTATTCCGAAACAGCCTGACACGTGACACACCCGGTCTGATATGGCCATATCATCCCGGGTTTGTTCGAATATCACTTGAATGATCGGTTATAAGCCTGGGGTGTGCAAATATGGGTTCTTCACTTCCGGTCGTTACACATATGCAAAAACCATCATACATGTATATCAAGTTCTAATTATATGATAAAGCGACTTTATTATTAGAGAATTATAGCTGTCATTACTACTTGAAATTAAATATAGCATAATCTTATTAATTCAATGATATCAATTTTGCTGCACAAGATGTGCAATTTCATAGATTTACGATTCGTCAGTTGTGCTCAACGCTTTAAATGTTGAAAACTAAAATAATAATACAAATTGTTTAAGAGCAAATTAAAAAAAATATAAAGCTAAAACCATCTAAGGACAGAGATTCTGCCTAGTTTTCACAAAAGTTAGAATTTCTGCAACAGAATTTCGAGCTGCTATCGACATTTTAGCAAATTATATTGGGCAAGAGCTAAAAAGATTGCCAATAAAATATAATATAAAGATACAATCAATTTTATATTTTATCAGATTAAAAGTAGAGGAAGTAAATCCTCTTCTCAAAGAATCATTTATGCTTTGCAAAGATTTAGATTCCAAGGGAATTTATACTTGGTACTCTTTTATAATGGATTTGATAAAAGAAACAGATATAAACATAGAGAGTCTGTATTGTGAGAAAAATGATAAAATAATTATTTATAAGAAAGATATAAAAGAAAAACTTAAAACTTATTATGATAAACTGATTTCAGATAGAATTTCATCGTTTGATGAATCAAGTAAATTACTTCTATATAAGAACTTATATAAAAAAGAAAATTCTCAAAACTATCTTCGTTCATTGAACTCTGAACTTCGAGTGTTAATAACAAAAATGAGAATTAGTGATCACAATCTCTTGGTCGAAAAAGGGAGACATTTAAAAATACCTAGAGACCAGAGATTGTGCAAATTGTGTAATGTATTAGAAGATGAAAAACATTTTCTTTTAGATTGTAGACAAAATCATGCACTAAGGACGCTATATTTGGAATATATTAAAAAGGAAAATGATAATTTTGATAGTATGTCTTCAGAAGAAAAAGTTGTATTCATTCTAAGTCCTTCTACGCCATCCCAAGTAAATAAATTAGGATCCTTTATAAAACAGTCAAAAGCACTGAGGACAGGGGACTCTTAAATATTTGCTTGTTTTTCTTTATATGTTACAAATTAATGTTTGTATATGTTGAGTATGGGCACGTTTTGATATGTATTGTTGAATGTATATATATATGTTAATGTCACAAACATTTAAAAGTTTAATGACAATAAATTTGATTTGATAAATTTGATTTGATTTATATTCATCTTTCAATATCTAAAGCAAATATTTTAATTCCGAGAGAGATACATTACATATAGAAGGTCTCTTAAATTCAATGAATAATAATCCGCGTTTTTTATGTCATCTATTTACCCGCTTTTCACACTATAAACTGCAGAAAACCACATAAGTACTTAACAGATATGTTTGAGCTCTAAGGAGGAATGCATACATCAAAAGATATTACTCATAGCCACAAATTTGAAAAGTTTTTGTTGAGATGACTATCTGAATATTTTGAGCAATTCAATACCCAATATTGGTGATTCTTGTGGGGTCATGTATGGCTAGTTTATCGTTGTTGAAAGCTACTTTCCCCGCTGGCTTAAGCTGAATCCAGTTTAAGTCGGCTAAAGCAATGCTTTCTATTTACAGACATATTCAAAATTTTAAATTCTGTTATCAAAAGAATTACAATAAAATCTAACTAAATGATGCTCGTATATAATTTTAATTTTTCAGTTAAACTTCGTATATTTTACCTGCTAGCAAACAAAACTGAAATATAGATAACTTAGGTACATGTACATCCTACGGTTTAAAAGAGGCTTGCCAGTTTACTATTATTTTGAAATTAAATAACTGAATTTTCATTTGTTTAAAAACCTGTAAGTTTTGATGCGTCTTACCAGTTCGTCCGTAAGCTATCCCCCCACTGATCTCCGCTTTTAAAATCCCAAATTATATTCCTGTGTTATAAAAGTGCATTCTTAAAATTAATAAGTTGTAACTAGTGAGCATGGCCTTGTATTAATAATATTGCAGTCACGTGGCACGAAGGTTTAAATTGCGTAGTATAATTTATGCTTTATAATTCAATGTAATGTTGATTTTTAGAAATGCCGTATGACCTTAATTTGGTTTGATTTAACAGTTTAATAGAACATGTAGAATTTAGTCAACGATGTCTTACGATTATACAATCTCTTGCACATTACGTGTCGGGAGCGACAGGGACCGACAACTCTGGATAGAGATTGTTAGGTACTCCTCGTTCTTCTTCCCTTGACAGTCAAACATAATAAATTAATTTTCTTTTAAAACATTGTTCCCTATTCATAGCTGCATAACATTATAACAGTTAGATCCCAGAAATATTAAATGATATGATATTTTACATTTTCACGTACTTTTACTTTTTACATGTTTTTTCTTCTCTCGATTATACTCTACATTTTGATATGAACATTTTAAAATCTCATTTAGATGTTACAAAAATCATTTATTTTTTAAGTTTCTTAAATCACGATTCCATTCTTTATAAAAAAAAAAATTATCAATTTTGGTGCACAAATATGGATATTTAATTGTGTATTTTGTCGGATGTCCACTCATCAGCTGTGGTTAAGACTGAAAAAGTTTAAACTCGGAATGAAATGAGAAAGAGAATACATGTATTCGAATGCCTAATTAACCGTCTAAAAGGATAAGGTAAACAAAACTAAAGCGGTAGTTATGCAAAGTTACTCTTTAGTTTTCAAAAAATTTTACAATTTATTTCTCCGGGGATACTGTTACAGTAAAATTTTACTGTTATTTTTTAACGTGATGAATTGTCGCCCCTGAAAATAAAGAAATGTGATCATATAGAAATAACAAAATCGTGCTGATTTCAAGTGTATAGAGTGCAATTTATTTCAAAATGATCGTTTTTGGAGGCAATGAAACCGGAAGTAACAGTAACAGCCACAATATATGAAGCTTTTTGGCGAGTAAGCGCAGCGAACGAGCCTAAAAGATTCATATTGTGTCGAGCGGCTTAACAGGGTGATATAGACGCAGAAAAGTACGATAAATATAAATTCCACCTGTTCCATGGCATATCAAATTTATTTTCTGTAAAACTGTGAAACTAGATAATAAATATTACTACCTTTATGGATTGATATTTTTTTTTCAGGACTAAGAGCACTTAGCCCGGTATATGCAGTGTTTATACGTACCAGATGAAAACACGGTACGATCAGTTTTCAGTTTCTCACTGAAGTATATTTTTAAAGATAACCTATATGGTGAGAGAATTTAGAGAAAGCTTGCGTGTAGAACTGCGGGGTTTTGTTTATTAATTTGTTTGACTTTTTTGTACATTCTACTTTTGATTGTTATGGTAAGGTATCCGGACCGTAATAGACGACCCTAAATTATATTTCTTTTTGGTCGAAAATTGCGTGAACCAAAAGGCCCGAGACAACAATAAATCCGCATAAAAAATATAGATTTCTTTTTTATCTCTACTAAAAATCAAATTAAAAATATAATAGTAATTTTCTCTGACTGTGATTTTCTTTTGATTTAAAGGGAACAGTTTTTAAAATTAGCTATTTCTCTCGTAGTTAATTTTTGCTTGGACAGATTTCAAATTTAAATTTAGTTATAACTTTATTTTGCGACCTTGGCCCTTAAACAGCTCGAGTTGCAAAACTATTGTTATAATAAAATTAAGAATTGGTTCAATTCAGAGAGGAATACTTTTATCAAAAGCAATACAGCTTATAGAATTATATATATATATAATGTAAATATATATACGAGAACACCAGTGATTTATACAATATACATATAAATACACGTGTAATATTGAACATGTTAAGGAGGGGTATTTGCGAAAAATACCAGTCGAGAGAATGTTAAATTTCACAAGCCGTAAGGCGAGGGAAATTCATTCTCAATGGTATTTTTCGCAAATACCCCTCAAGAACATGCTATATCTGTTTAATTACACCGAATGTTAAGGTACAAAACGCACTGATGATCGTGACATTACAAGCGTCCAGTCGGATAGAGTATTTTTTGGCAAATACCACGACAGAAAGGGTAAAAAGGCATATCCTTTTTGCATATACCCCGGCGCTGTTTAAAAATGAACGATATTCATTTGATAAAAGTAAATTGGTGAAAAATACACTGGCTATCAACCAATCAAAACCCAGGATTCTTACATAAGGTGTAATTAAGATACAAAACATATTGCGGAGTATGATATAATAACAATATCAAACACTGAAACTTAACTGACTATAAAAACCAATTTTCACGGTTTTTTTCTGCTAAAAATAAATATTTTACAAATTTGTTTAATTTTTTAATTTTTTTAACCGATAAATAAAATAAAAATCCAAAGATACTAATATTAGATATAGTAAATTTATACTATGCTGTGTAGAACGCATTTCAAGAAGTTACCTCTCATCAGCCAATTTGAATGAAGACGATCTTTTCTAATAATATTGGTTAAATTGTACTTTTGTCGTATGTCTTTATTTATCACACTCAAATATAGCTACACTTTGGAGATTTTTCAAAAAGGTGTTCATCTTTGTAATAAAACTGTGTTTTACTATTTCTCTAAATTCACAAATAAATGAATCAATGTTATCAATATCTTATATCATCCACATGAAAACCATAATCATACAGTATCTATCCGATTGTACATGCCAAGTTTGACATATCATTTGACTTTTTCATAGATTTTTCATACATATTTTCATAACAATATTTCAAAATATAGTTTTCAGAATGCAATACTTTATACCAATATTTTACCATTTTACAATATCTTTTGATACACATGGGGAATCTACCTAAGGGAGCAACCATTTGATTTTTAGGTGGGATAGGATCAAATGTTTGGTTCTGCCTATTTTTTTCGTCGAAATTTTGGTCCTGGATTATTTTTTGGCGGCTATTGCAGTCTAAAATTTTATTTTCATTTATACCCAAAATTGTCCTGATTGACACAGGTCCTGTATTTTTTTTCACACAAAACTGATCCTGTTT
Source organism: Mytilisepta virgata (assembly GCA_028015205.1). Lineage (NCBI taxonomy): Eukaryota > Metazoa > Mollusca > Bivalvia > Mytilida > Mytilidae > Mytilisepta > Mytilisepta virgata. The sequence goes on along the minus strand of CM051508.1, from coordinate 8,714,008 downwards.
TTTTATTTTCCCAAAACCTTGGTCCTGCCTTTTTATTTCAAATTTGATCCTAGCATTGGTCACTACAAATTTTGTTAATTGTCCTCAAGAAAATGCTAAATGCGTAAACGGAGAGTGTTTGGCCAAATCCCTGTCCCCCTAGTTCACAAAAGGAAAAAATAAAAGAAATTTGAATGTGATGGTAACACTGACCTGACATATTATCGTGTACATCTATCTATTTTAAAATGCATTTCAGATAACATTTAGCAATTACTTCAATAAGATAAAATTTTAGATAGCCTATGAGAGAAAATAAACATTGTCAATCACTTTATCATAAGTTATCTTAAGTTACTTATAGACATTTAACAATTTATGTCATAAATAAAAATATAACATTGAAGGTGAAAATGACACACCAATCTAAAGAACAGAACCATAGCTCTCCAAAACACACACATGAAACTAACAGAGAGTCAGGGGAGACTACTCAGTACGACAGACCCCTTTGCCTTATTAAAATGTTTAGCTTATTTACGGTAAAAAGTGCAATGTTATTGTCTTGATACTGCAATCTTTTGTGACATTAGTTGACATTACTACCAATTTCGAAATTATTTAAAACGTTTGTTACCCACAAGAGGCCCCAGTTGATTTAGCGGGAAAAAGATAACTGCATAAAATTATTAAGAATAAAGGAAATTTGGCTTCAAATATATTTTTTTCACCAATAAATAATACGTAAAGAGCTTATAAGTATTGAAATTTTGTTCTAAAGATTTAAGTCAGTAAGTTTGTTTATTTCAGTTCCGTCAATCAGGTCAATTAGGTGTGTGGCCTAAATGTTATATATACTGTCAGTGACCGTATATCACTTGTAAATATACTGTCAACGAATTTTGACTGCTCAAATATCTCAGTATAGATATCTTTCTCAAGTTGAAACACACTTCGTTCTTTGTATACGGCGTACACGGAAAAAAAGTATATTGCGTTTCCGAAGTTTGCCGATAATTACCGGGGTCAATACCATTAGGTTGTATGGAGCATCCGGGACATTAGGAAGAATCATCACGTGGTCATTTATGTTCCAGATACCTTAAAAGGGAACACAATAAACCAAAAACTATTCAATTCAATTATTTATTGATCATAGAATCCAACATAGGATTATCAATCAAATACAATATAAAAAAACAAACATACTATATGATCAACATTAAACATAGAATTTTAAATGATTAACTGTGAATATCTCGGCTGAGTACCTGACAGAGCAGATTGATATGCCAAAATGGCCGACAAGGTAAAAGCCATTCGGCTGCTAACCCGAATAATCCAGTCGTTATGGCCAAAGACCACAATTAGCGCACACTAATCCCTTATATAATATTTCTTCCATTTTTATTTTCTACCCTAATCATTCTTATTAAAGCATTTTTAAATGGTTTTTGTTCTAGATTTATAGTAGAATGTTCAAAGTTGATATGTTTTAAAAAGTTTGAATGAGCTGTCAGACGTAATCTAAGTGGTGATTTGGTCTGATGGAAAAGGTCAATACTTATGGTATCTTCTGCTGTCTTCAAGAATTCTGCTACCCTAGGAGATATTTTTTTCTAATATTTTGAGTTAGCACTGATGAATTTTTTTTAAATTTTGATATTATGACAGGAAGTAAGAATACTTTCTACATGAGACAGATTTTCAAGATTGCGCAGGTGCGATTTTTTTTAATTCAATTTTATTTTAATATGAAAATGCACTATGAATTAATTGTGGTCTTGAACCTTATATTCGCTCACTTCGATCACTCCGTGTAGGTTAGACTCCATAAATTAATAGTACCATTTTCTATGTGAAGTGAGCTAACAAATGTCATGGTCTTGTGCCATATTCAGAGTAAATAATATCCATATATATATATATATATATATATATATATATATATATATATATTCTGAAAGGCCATTATGTTAGCATTGTTTCAATCATGATAAAATAAATAAAAAATATCCATGGAAACCTAGTTGGCATAGCAACATTTCAAAATTTTTCATAAAAAAAGCTTTAAAATGTTAAATTTCACTCCACTTTGGCTTAAAATTGAGGTCTGATGCAGCGTTTCAATCAAACTGAGACTTAATTTTTCGATTCTGCATAAAATTCCACTACATATGTGGGAAAAAAGGTTTACTTTTCCGGCAATTTAACTTACCAGTGCAGGTGCTGATTATCTTTATAATAACTTTATTAACGCAACACAAGACTATAAGTCATGGCGATACAATGACAAATTACAAGACATATAAACATACATCACTGTCAAAGTTTTACACACCAAATTTCAATTCACAAGTCCCAGTTTATTACCTCCCATTACTTCTCAGAAGCAAAATCAGTTAATGTTTTCGTATTTTTTTAAACTAAAATCTATCCTCTTCAGTCAATATTACAATTTGGAGGTTAAGACATTTATTATTTATCTATCATGTAGTCAAACTTTACCAACTCTAATAATTAATAAAATTCTTGGGGTGCATTTTCTCTGAAACTGAATGGAGTCTAACCGTACCGAAGGAGAGAATCGGATACGGAAACGGCTTGAATTATTCGAGTTATCCGGCCGTGGACAGAGAAGTGCACCATGGAGAAATTTCATTGAGTTTCAACATAGCAGTTTGTTTCACGCCAGTCTCGAATTACATGGCAAGGTGAACTGGTACCGATCTAGTGGACTTGGACTGAACGAGCAGATCGAGAAATTGAGTCAGTGGTAATAATTTATATATATTTATATCTTTGATACCAATTTTGATGCACAAAATGTCCATATTTTGTCGATTTACGACTCATCAGTTGTGCTCAAGACCTAAAATATTGAAAACCAAAAAAAAACCAAAAAAAAAAACCAAAACACAAAAATCCAAAAGGTTGAAGAGCAAACTTAACAAATACCAAAATGACCCGGCAAAAGGAGTGAAGCCAAAACCGTCCAAGGACGGAGCTATGCACGAGGGAGATACTCCTTAGTTTTCACAAATAAATATATATTCTGTGATGTCGTTTGCTAGGCATTATTAATGGCCGTTATAAGATTGGATTCGATGCATGTTAAGTGTAGGTTCAGAGAAACATTAGCATAAATACAGGTCTGGCTAGTAGCATTATATTTTGTGTATGGTCTATACATTTTTGGACTCGAGCACTGTTAATGCAGTATATTTTGTTGAAATATGCATACACAGTTCATGTAAATTGGCAACTAAATAAACAAATAATTTTTTTTTCGAAAACGTTCAAAGTGAATAATGAATAATATGATTAATTCATTATACGTATCAGGGTAAACGCGTTCTTTTATTTATTTATTTATTTGTGATAGAGAAGAAAAGTATATCAGCAACCTTAAAATACAGCTTTCGAAAATGCAAAAAAGGTAACTGAAAATTTGCTTTACCTGTATAACGCAACTTCACGTTACTATGTAATCCTAGCTCTCACAATCGTATCAATAATCAGCAGGATGATTCATAAAATGTGTACAGATATATTATCAGATAACATTATTTTGAGAAAATTTTACAATGAAATGCATATTCCAAGTATATACCTGTCACGTGTGCATCTTTTAAATATTACATGTATTAGAATGAAGTTGTTTAGTTTGGGTGGAAGGGTTGAAATCGGCTTTTCATGCTTTATATATATACTAGCTGTATTCTTTTTCCGCAGTAACAAGACGTACAATGTACCTTAGAACTTTTGTTACAAATCCAACTAAAAGTAATACGAACTAGAAATTGGTGCCATTAGAAACGATGTCAATACCCGCACTGCACAATTAAAAAAAAACAATTAACAGTGAAAAATTAGCAATTTAACAATTTCAGTCAGAAAATTGGAACTCTGAATCAAATTTCAAAATTGAAAACCTTATTGTACATCTACACATAGTGAAGAACAATATTATACACAAATGAAACCACTGAAACAAAAAATGAATGAGTATTTCTAGAGACAAAGCAAAATTAGCAATTTCACCATTTTCGTTCCCAAAATTTGATCCCTTAATAGATTTTCAAAATTAAAAACCTTTTCGCATATCTACAGAAAATAAAGAAGAATATTACGTATATACAAATAAATCTGTTAAATCTAAATGAAAAATGAAAGAGGAGTTTAAGGCACAAGCTTAAATTCAATATTTCCTAAATACAATCCCTGTGGGCCTCAAGTTGTCAAAATCAAAATTCTAAAACCTTATTGCGCATCTACATACAGTATGTGACCATATTGTATAGAAATTAATAGCATAAAATGAAAAATTAATAAGCAGTTTAGTTTAAATTTCCAGTTTTCGAAATTCGACCCCTCTGGGTCCAAGTTTTTAAAAATCAAAATTCCAAACTGCGCATCTACATACAGTATGTGACAATACTGTATAGAAATTAAAGCATAAAACGAAAATTGTATGAGGAGTTTAGGTCAGAAGCTTAAACTTCCAATTTTTGGAAATTCGACCCATGTGCACCCCAATTTTTAAAAATCAAAATTGGAAAACCTTATTGCGCATCTACATACAGTATGTGATAATATTGTATAGAGATTAAATGCATGAAATGAGAAATAAATGAGGATTTTACGTCACAGGTTTAAATTTTCAATTTTCAAAATTCCACCCCTGTGGGCCCCTGTTTTTGAAAATCAAAATTGCGCATCTATATAAAGTTTATGACAATACTGTATAGAAATTAAATGCATGAAGTTAAAAATGAACGAGGAGTTCTGGAGACAAGATTATCTAACGGACGGACAGACGGACCGATTACAAATATCACCGAACTTCATTTCAAGTGGGGGGATAATTATGCTTTTCAAGGAAATTGCTCCCCTATCGCGCCATCTGGATCGATCGATCACAGCTTATACGGGAAAATGATACCTCAGAATTAAATTTCGATCAATATTCCCGACTTGTTCGGATCTATTCAACTTTAAATGCAACTAGCAAACGTAACGTTGCGTTTCATATCAGAATCGTTATTCTTATGTAATTTTGTAATTTTTCATCATTATACTCCATTGAATTGTTTTCTGAATATTAGTAAGCGTGTAGCTATAATGACTACCTTTTCCAAGACATTCCATTAGTAAGTGTATCTTACTACGGGACGCCATTACCTTGTAAATCTGTCGAACAGACAATATTGCATTTAGTAAAGAGCTCCTGCTAATACAAATCTTTTATGTAAATGTATGGCAAGCCGTTTTACTGTTTATTCTAACTTCAAGATATCTAATAAACTTTACAAGATATCTCATATAGTTTATAAGATATCTTATATAGTTTATAAGATATCTCATATAATTTATAAGATATCTCATATAATTTTCTTTATAAGATATCTTATAAATTATATGAGATATCTTATATATTATATGAGATATCTTGAAGTTAGAATAAATAGTAAAACGGCTTGCCATAGAAATGCCATTCCACGCACATAAAATTAAGCTTCAGCACACGGAAAATTGATTGCTGTATTTATCAAATTTCGATAATATTATAGCCAAATTTCACGACAGATCGTCAGGGCAATGTTACATGTGTATGTCCTTTAAAGATACACCGCAACGAAGTTTCTTCGACAACAAACAATTTTTGGATGGTTTGTCTGATGACGGTGGAAACCAAGAAAGAGTTGTTAATTTAATAAATCTTTAACAGTGGATATCTGAAACTGGGTCCAGAAAAGAACTGGCCCTTTACAGAATACTGAAGATTCTTATAAACAAAATTCCTTGCCAAGACAAAGACTCAACTTCACACCGAAAGTGTTGACTTAACTACCAACTAACAACTGTACCGAGGAAGCAACCGTTTGATTGGTTTGGCTGGAAGATACCTTAAATGTTAATTTTCTACGTCTGTGTGTCTAAATATTTTCGTAAACTTTCACACATAGATTTTTTTTCACAATCCACATTTATTTTATTTTAGGTAATTCCTCCCTGTGAAAATCAAGGGTTATTATAAAACACATACCTTCTACAGAGAATTGATCGCCTGTGAATCTGGTTATGCAAAACGTTTTGAATATTCACCGTACAATTTCAATAATGCTCTGCATTGGATGTTTACAAACATGAAAAATAAATATCAATAAGTTATTTTATGCGAGACTTAAAATAAACAATATTTTTCCTGGGAGACTTTGTTATTGGATTATTTGATAAATTTATCAAAATAAATATTGAATAAAAGTTCATTAGATTTATTTTGTGTAGGGTAACAAGGTGATTTATATCGATTCAATACGTAACCTCGTTATTTTTACACTTAATGTTCTCAATATAAGTTATGGGGAATACCGTTTTCTGCCTAAACGCCCTTGAACGACCTACTAAAGGTATCGTCCTATCATACAATTTTTAGCTCACCTGGTCAAAGGCCTTGTGAGATTTTGTTATCACCTGCGTCCGTCTGTCTGCCTGTTAACTTTTCACATTTTAATCTTCTCCCCTGAAACCACTAGGCCAAATGGAATTAAACCTGACCATGCTGGCAGGAAGCATATATTTGAGAATACATTTTGCTTATTTCATCCCCATCGGACAATAAACATGGCCGTCATGGGCATTGGCTGGGTTTTCAAAAATCTTCTCCTCTGAAACTGCTTGGCCGAATGGATCAAAACTTGACAGGAAGCATATATGGGGGGGGGGGTATCTGTTCGAGAGCACTCTTAGATCCGGGTCATTTGAAAGTCCACTCTGCCATAATCCGTTCTTGTGACTGGCTATTTTAAGATAGGCTGCATTAGCCCTCCCATATTTTTTAAGGCCACTCTGTATTTGTCCAGGCTTGTGACTGGCTATATATATGTATAAACCGTATTATATATGTATTTACCGTAGATAAAATTTATATATAGATAATCGCTGAACTAGATCGGTCTGATCACATCACAAGGTTTAACCTCGTCGGAAACCCACGAACTGGCTATATATATGTATAAACATATATAGGCTGCATTACCCTCCTTCCCTTTTTTGTTATATTTTAAGTTTTTCTTTGTAATATGTTAGTTCCAATTTCTCCGTCACATGAAGTCATTTCTGTCTTCAGCTGGTGGTGGTTCGTAGTCGTTCAATACACGGTTAAGCAGATATTTTCGTTTTTCTACGGCCTATTCCCATTATTCTTTTGATTCGTAGTCTTCATCTTCTCTCAAGCGTTTATTCATGTCTTGATGCCAGGACACCAGTCTGAGGTATAAATGCTTTCGTATTTCGTCTCTGTATGAGTGAAACATGTCTCTATATGCTGCCAAGCGTGCCTTGTCTTCTTCCATTCCGGCTTCGACTAGTTCGTTTACTGTCTGTGAGTATTCCGATTGATGTACTTGAAATGTTCTATTCAAAATGACATACCATGTACACTGTCCGCATTGCTCTTCGGAGTCTTCGTTGGACCCATGGTCACTACTTTGTTCCGATTCCTCGTTATCGGCTTCTTCGGTGGTGTCCTCTTCCATACCGTATGCATTCTCTTTGTGTCGCTCTAGGTTGAAGTTTCACTTGGAATGGTTTCCACATATGTCACAGGTATACATTTAAGATGTTTTTCTTTCCTGGGACTCGATAGTAGAATGAGCTCCGGTCGTCCTATAAGTGCTTATATTAGCTACAGGTTCCTCAACGGCTTGTTGGTTCATACACAAACGTTTGCCAAAGTATTTGTTTTGAGATTGTTGCAGTTCAGATTTCACATTTCTGATCAGGTCTCTATTAAGTCTTTTCCACTCGTTGTCAATCCTCATACATCCGTTGCAGATATTCATATCTTATGATAGCCAGTCACAAGCCTGGATAAAGGCAGAGCGGACTTTCAAATGACCCGGATCTAAGGGTTCTCTCGTATAGATCCAATCCACCCCCACCAGCAGCAGCAGCAAAAAAACTGAAATGAGCACGTGAGTATAGTAATGAGTAGCGATGAACTGCAAAGAGCAAGAGAAAAACAGGGATGAGCAAGAGAAGTGCAGCGATGACGAACAGCAACAAACAGCAGGAGCAACAGCAGCAGCGAAAAACAGCGACAAGTAGCACCAAAAAACCGAAATGAGCACGCGAGTAAGGCCATAAGTAGCGATGAACAGCAAACAGCAAGAAAAAACAGCGATGAGCAAGAAAAGAGCAGCATCGAAGAACAGCAACAAGCAACAGGAGCAGCAGCAGCAACGAAACCAATGACAAGTAGCACCAAAAAACCGAAATGACCACGCGAGTAAGGTCATGAGTATCGATGAACAGCAAAGAGCAAGAGAAAAACAGCGATGAGCAAGAGAAGAGCAGCGACGACGAACAGCAACAAACAGAAAAAGCCCCCCAAAAAATGAAATGAGCACGCGAGTAAGGTCATGAGTAGCGATGACGAGCAGCGAAGAGCGGCATGGAGTAAGAGAAGATAAACGAAGTGCATCATAGAGCAATGAAATGGACAGACCGATGAAAGACCCAGAAACGACCGAGAAACACGAGAAAAGGGGGAGATAATCAGTCAAGCATAGCACATCCGGGTCCCAGCACGTGACTAACGTCACTTCCGTAAACAAATGATGGGAAATGGCAGGAAATTCCGGGTCCGGTCATACATGCGCAGACGACACATCCGGGTCCCGGCACGTGACTGAAGTCACTTCCATAAGCAAATAATGGGAAAATGGCGCGAAAACACACTACTTCCGGTTGCGCGTGCGCGCAATCACTTCCGGGTACTTCAAGTTCCGGTCATGCATGCGCAGAACAAACATCCGGGTCCTGGCACGTGACTTACGTCACTTCGGTAAATAAATGGGGAAAAAACCATCACTTCCGGTTGCGCATGCGCGCAAACTATTTCCGAGTACTTGCGGTTCCGGTCACGTCACTTTATGTGACGTCATTTCCAGTGCCAGTCACGTCACTCCACAAATGCTAACTAAACTGTACCCATATACTACTCATATTCTTCGATTAGATTTTTACAAGCTCAATTTACAAGATCAAACTCATACATACCTTTCTTTCTTCTTCAGTTGTCAGGAAATATACTTTCCAACAAAATACATGAAATAGTATATTAGAACAATACTGTCACGGTATTTTTCTAACTGTAGGATTAATGTCAATATTGGCAAAAATACTACAGTGTGTCAATATTTATTTAAATCGGGTATCGACAACGCAAAAAATATATTTCTAGGTCACTTACAAGTAGATTTATCAACTACAATTATAGTTCTAGTTGTTAAATGTGATATCAAAATATAATACAATATGCTATAATTGTACATAGGTCTAACAACCTATTTTAATTCTAATGCATATATTTCACATTTTTGTAGCCGAAATTAATTAAATTTACCCACACATATGTGGCCCTCTGCACCCTTAGAACCCACGTTACTTCAGAGATATATAACCCCGATTCCTGGGTCTCGATGATAATAGAATTCGTATTACTATAGGTATTTGCATTCAAGTTATACTTGCAAGTATAATGATTTAAAACAAGAATACCATTTTTTTGTAGTTCTTGATTCATAAAGATTAAACAAATTAAACGGTCCATTAACTTATTACGAACTTTTTAAAAATATATATATAAATATAAAATATTTTTTCTGACAATTAAATACTAAGTTTATTTACAACCTTTGAAAGGCTCAGTATGAATGAATGATTGAACTTTATCTCATTAGCTACGTATGTTACACAGTTACAGAGAAACATATACATATAAATAAATGGAAGAACATGTTGGAACAGTATTTAATTCAATGAATATCAAGGAGGAGAGACTTTTTCGTTCACAATTTTAAAAATTTACAGATTTTACAGATATTTTTTTTAAGCATCAATTAAATTCAGTAAGGTTGTCATGCTGGATAAGCACAATAAACGTGTGCCTTATTTGTTTTCTATAACCATTGTTAATTATGGATTGAGTTTTTGTATCGTATATCAATATAAACCTTCATGAAACTCTTTGACGTGAATTTACATAACACGACTGGAATATTAAACATAATTATCTCAATACAATTTACGCAAGAACATTTAAACTCGAATTTAGTAAACATGTTAAAGAAAAAGTATTACACTGAATGATAAGGTCAAAAAATTCCGAAGGGCCGTCCAATAGTCATAAATCCGGAGACAGAAGAAAAAAACGGAGGTCGGAGGCGACGAGGAAAAAGAAACAACAGACAGAAAAAAGTTAAAACGTGAGCAACATAGGCACCGCCCAAAAAATATTAGGGTTAATTCAAAATGTCCGGGTGGGTAAGCAGCTACTCCCTCTTATAAGACACCAGCCATATGTTGCCCATGTCAAGTCCAGTTAAATTTTGTCATTGAAAGAGAAACACAGTGAAGTCGTCACGTTTGTTGTAGTTTTGTTTGCAGTTTTCATTTGTAATCAGTTTCAAGGTAAAGGTCATTGTAGTCAATTTCAAGGTAAAGGTCGTTGTCGTCAGTTTCAAGGTAAAGGTCATTGTAGTCAATTTCAAGGTAAAGGTCGTTTTCGTCAGTTCGTAGGTAAAGGTCATTGTAGTCAGTTTCAAGGTAAAGGTCATTGCAGAAGGCCAAGTTTCTAGTATCAGTTTGAGATGTGTACAATAACCAAATCGTGAGTTGTTTAGTGACGAAACATTGTCTATATAGTGAAAGCTGAAATTTACTGAAGTTTGAGCTAGTTGTTTTACTTATTTTATAGAAGCTATTGAAAAAAAAACCTTATTTGTGTGAGCGAATAACCGTATCGGCAAAAAGAGGAGCACAATTTGTTCCCAGTGTTTACACTGTTGAAAATCCTGTCCAAAAACCCTACACAAACTTTGTCAAATAAACTATTTACGTTTAAATTATCCCATTTTTGGTTATATTCTTAGTATTGAGTATTAATTTGTTTTCATTTCAAATAGAATTTCAATCTAAGACAATATATTGACTCGTGTACACCTGATAAGGATCGAGGTATGATATAAGGATTTAGGACTAAAATGAAGAAAGCGTATCAGGTCTTGCTGGAATCCATACCTCACGTCACTAGATTTTACCTTTTCAATGCGATGGGAGCATACATATTACCCTTCTGGATATTATATCCTTCCCGGTATGTTTGAGAGTTTACATTTCTAGTAACTCGATATCCAAAATAATTCATGCTATCAAAGCATCCGACGAACATCAGGGGTGGTTTGATTTAGCTTTAATTTACGCCACTATCAGTACAATTGGCTATGTCATGGCGGACAGTTTGTTTATGGAATTGAAAGTATGGTTACCCAGAGCTGAGAACCACGACCTCCGGCTGGACCAACCCCCACATCCACACTGGAAAACTTGGAAACCTGGTTAATTTTGATCGGATTTGGATAAGGTTGAGATGCCAATGATTATCATTATAGCCACTTTCTCATCGAATACGCCAATAAATATGGTGGGTAAAAATCAATTAGGTAATGAAATATGCATTAATGTTTTAATACATTAATGAAAAATATAAGTTGGGAATGGTCAAAACAAAATGAACAGAACAATGAAACTACCTACCCTATATACCTGAACGTCTATAACTGGAAATGATCTATAGCTCACACCCTTCGGAACGAAGGTACCGAGGTTCTACATATGTAGTGACGATGATTCCGGCTGTACAGCTTTGCACATTCAATAATTCACAAGAATACAAAATATTTATGATTTACATTTTAGCATATTCTTACACTGTTTTCAGTTTTATCCGGTTTAAATGTATATCCCCCTGCATTGGGTCAGAATTGTTACAATTACAAGACAAATTATTTATTTAATTAATGGTTTATGATCAATAATTGTCAATAATTGTTTATACTTGTTATTGCTTTGTCAGCATATCATTCAATAATGGTTTTTGATTACCCGATATTGTAAAAATATTGGGCTGTATTGTTAAAAAATATCATATTGCCAATATTGATAGTATGATAAAATACGTCATGTACGTGGAATCTAGCATTGTTTTCGTCAACAAACGGGGATAGAGAGATCGAGTTTTACATAAAGCAACACGGCTTTTAACATTCACCTCTTTATTATTATCAAGTTCAGCTTATTATTATTGCGTTAATTTTGTAAATGAACCACCAATTGTCAATGATTGTATACATGTATTTCGTGTGCATATAAAAAATTAACATCTATCGGAATTCCGATGAATAATAATTTTGACATGTCGGTACAAAAAGTTGGTATGTTTTCAATTCAAATATATATTCAAATTATAACTAGTCAGTGTTACATGTTCATGGGTGTATTGGCTGGTTATAGATAATGAAAATCCTCCAAAACTCCACTCTATTCAGTATTCAACTGAAAGCACCCAGTAACTTCAACCTTTCAAGTCAGAGGTTCTGAGTCCACATACCCTACTTTAAAGGCTGTGTAAATAGGGCTACCAGATAAAAGTGACATCTAGTGTGAACATTTTGTGAGTGTGGCTTAGGTAATAATTTTATAATTACCGATTCGAGTAAGTTTTAGATTTTAAAATTTTGTTTGCATATACTTTAAGTATATGTATAAATAAGATTTTAAGATAGTTAAGGTGAATATGACAGTTGCTAATTTTGGAGCAAGTTTTAGATTTTAATGTGCAATTTTAAGGAGAAAAAGACAGTTGCAGAGTCGATAATTTTTTAGATTTTAATGTGAATCTTTTGGATATATTCTAATCAGGAATAAAGGAGTTTTAATTGTGATAATAGGTATTAATGCCAATTGAATGTATATAAGTGTATAAAGAAGAATTTTAAATTAAATGGTAGTGCTTCTAGTTCAAAAGGGATTCTACACTTCAAGAAGTTTTGTCTAACTGAAGTGGTTCATCTGACAAAGGTGGAATATACAGAATAGGTAACAGGTAACAGGTCCACGTCGTTCCCTCAGAACCCCCAACTTGGGAGGATGATTAACCTGCAATTTTTGAATTAACTCGCTACTGCAACTAGTCAGCATTATGGTAGTTGTCTTTGTACACAAGCGTAAGTCATCAATATTACTTAAGCCACATCAAACTTATTTCTAGTTCTTTGGATCTTTTTATAGCAAAATATAGGTGTGAGCTCGAGCGAGCGAAATTTTAAAATTTTTTTTCTCAAGGACAATTTTTTTTCAGGCGAAGATCAAATTTACGTGCGCCACAATTTTTTTAAACTAATATATATTGCAAAAAAATGGAAAAAAATCCCTATTTTCTAAAAGTTAAAGGAGCGGGCGAACGCTTTTTACATTTAATTTGTTGAAATATGGGTAGAATTTTCATCATTTTTACAAAACGAAGCGTAAAAAAAAAAAAATGTTTGTAAAATTTAAAAATCTGAAAATCGGAACGGCAAAATTCAAAGAACTAAAAATCAATATGGTATGGCTTTAATTGACCCTTTTTCGAAAACGATCTCTATTTATGAGATATTTTGGCACCACAGGGAGTATAAAACACTGATTTTATCAATGTCATCAAGTATGAAACTTAAGTTTTAATACCAATTTAATCAAAACATTTATGATATTACATGTACTATATTAATAAATATAACTCAAAATTTACATTTCTACCATATCTAAATTATTTTAGATTTTGTCAGGAAGAAATTTTATCATTTAGTTGAATGATTTTGAAATTATTTTTGAACAACCTCAGCTACGGTTGATTGAATATCAAACTAGATCATGCAGTAATGAAACTTGAAAATCAGGGGAGATAATAAATGTTAAATTGGAAAGTTGTCTATTAAGGATGTATTCTTTTGATGTTTCAGTCTCGTTGAAATCTCGTTTGGGAATTATCAATTTTTATTTTTCAAATTCTTTAATATATATTTTTTCAATCATTTATAACAAAGAAGTTGAAATTATATGCTCTTTGTTCTAAAAAAATGAGAAAAAACCCAAATCTACTAAATTGACTGCATGGTCATTTTGACACAAAAAACAACAAAATTTTATAAAACTTATATTAACACCTACCTATAGTTTTTTTTAAGTTAAATTTATTTAGATTGGTCCACTTCATCTTTAGGGAAAGTATGAAAAAAAATTTAGTTATGGAACTGTGATTTTTTTCATGATAATAGCCCAAAAATGGGTAAAAGTTTTGCACCACCATATGATTTTTTCTTCATAAATTACTTTCTTAGATGCAGTCATATAAACCCAAAATCATGTTAAGAAAAAAGTTTAATTCTAGAAATTTTTTGCTCCTCAGAGATGTACATCCTTAAGCCAGACTACGAAGATGATGCACCCAAACTTTATTATGATCTAATACATGCACATATCTTGTACATCAAAATTGTTATCAAAGAAACTGGTGCTAAGTAAACTTGCAGTGGAATGCGAGATTTATATCTATATTGAAGCTGCACAGTAACTTTAAGATGAATAGCAGCAATATATCAAAGAAACTGGTGCTGAGTAAACTTGCAGTGGAATCTGAGATTTTTATCTATATTGTAGGCCGCACAGTAACTTTAAGATGAATAGCAGCAATAACAAATTTGTTCCTTTTCTTAGACTTTTTTCAGGTTTATGTAAGGAATTTTGTGTCAATATTAGTCCACCATACAATGATCTTCTTCAAGGGTGACAGTAGCGTCAAAATGTGGAAATCGGAAAGAATTCAATATTTTAATATAGGAATACACGGGTATATGGGGACAAAACTTTCAAAATCAATCCAGTAAATTCCAAAAGAATTTCATTTTTTATACGAGATTGCCTTGCACCGCAGGGGGTAAAAAACATTCAAGTGAAAGTAATGCAGAATCCTCGGGTTTTATCATTGCCATCATTTATGAAACTTAAATTTAATATTTCTTCCATATCTAAATCTTTTTATATTTTTTTCCTGAAGAAATTTTATCACTTAGTTGAATGATTATTTTGAATTTAATTCCAATTAATTCCTAGGAAAAAAACCCAAGGTTTCACCTCGGCAATGGTTAATTAAACATAAAACCATGGCTTCTAATTGGTTTTTTCCATAGATCATGTGAGTGATGATGCTTCCATATCTCCTATGGTATAGAACAAATAACAAAAATACACTTTATTCTCCTATTTTTATTTCCCTAAAATCTACAAAAACTGAAAACAAAATTTATTGATGTTTTGTAAAGGTGCTAGTCAGGATGTACAACATACATATACCGGTATATGATAAAAAGGATGTACAACAGATAAACAAAAAAATGGACCAGCCATTTTGTTTATGAAAAATATAAATATAAACATTTGAAAAAATATAAAATCGGATGGAGTGTTATAAACAAGTGGACGGTAAAAACACAAAAATCTACAAGAAAAAATGTATGTTAATTTTTCTTGGGCAAATTTAAATTTCTTTATATATATAACAAATGGCTTTTGGGGAAAAACATTCAGAGACTTTTTCAAACTCTGAAATATATAAATATGCCAAAAAAGATCCTAAGTGATTGACAGAAAACTGAAATTTCCTTTATTACTGTTTAGAGGCTCCCTACCCCCCCCCCCCCCCCCCCCCCCCATCCCCCCACGATCACATTCACCGCGGTATGTCACAAAACATATATTCCACCAGTACAAATCATGATTCAATGAAGTAATTCTTTCACTAAATAAGATAAAATTAGATGACCTTACCAAATAACAGTCTTATTTTTTTTTTAATTGTCGGAAGACATCAAGATCAGAAAAGTAAACTTGCCCAAGTATAGTTGAATTATATTACAAAGTTATATACAATGAAATAGATACAGATACATTACACATATTGCAAAGTAAGAAATCATATATTGCAGACTTCAATTATTATGAAAATAGTTCATTAATTGCACAGAAATTGGAGGTCAACTGAGACCTTTGTCAATAAATTAAAATATTATCATCATATAAAGCTAATTATTAGTATGAATTATTTTCAGAGGGTTATAAAATTGATTTTATGAAATATACCAAAAACTTCTTTTGTTATTTCATTCGTACTTGATTATTTAAGGTTTAATCAATTTTTACAAGATTAATTTCATGATGACAAAATGCCATGGAAACTATGAAAACTGTTGCACAAAATACATTTGTAAATAAATGTCACTGAATATTTAATAAAGAAAAACAAAATTTTCATTCCCAAAACATTTTATGTGAACATAAACTTATCAAGATTATAAATTTACTTCATCAAATTATAAAAGGTAACTATCTGTGGTTAAAACTCTCCCCACAAGAATTTAGACCAGAGATAATTAACCATTACACATTCCTAGCAATAATTTCTTGTATTTCAGAAGTAAAAATTCTGCATATATATATTTTACTTTTCCTCTATATAAAAAATATATGAAGGGTCCTTAAGTGACAAAAGAACTTAAGTTAATAGGTATTATCTTGACAGTAATATTTTCATCATGCCCTCTATAGACAGGGATTCCTATATAGAGGTGCCCTCCAAGGTGGGTTTTATTTTTTATTATAGTGTTAAAAAAATACCATGGCAATTTTTTTTTTAAACAGTACAGATCTTAAACAGAGAGGGCTGAACATCATACATATAAAATCTTCCATTATGATAAAGAAAAAAAAGACTATCATTTTCCTTTAGGACAAAAATCAAACATTTTATTTGTAAATGAAAATAAAAAAGTAAAGATCAACGTGTAAAGTAATAAAATTTCTTAAAAATATAGAACAAACCAAAAACATAAAAAAATCAACTGTGATCACAAAACATAAATGGACGGAAAATTGCATATGACTTAATTATCACAGATTGCTTTTTGGATTATAAATATTCGTTTATTTCATATACACACTGATTTCAATTGATAATTATGTTTGATTTTTAACAACCGATATAAATATTAAAAAAAAAAAATGATTTCTGAATAATTATCAAAATTTTTACAATTGTCCACAAATATTTAATTTAATATACAATTTCAGTTTACGACATAAATCAATTTTCTTAAAGAATAAGTATATTTAATTTCATTTTCATGTCTACTTTCACTTTACAATTGTAAGTTTATTTTTGCTTTATTATTGAGTCTACTTTCTCTTTGATTTTAGTTCCTTCTCTTTCTTTGTGATGTCAGCTTCGGTGTAGGCAATTCTCTTCATCAGATCTTCTTTCTTGGCGAGAAGTGTGACAAGTTTTTCTTGCTCTGTAGGAAGTCGACTGTCATGTGATTCAGTCATCTGCTTGATCCCTTCTCTGAGCTGAGATTCAGTTTTTAATGTCTGTAAAATAAAACAATTATTTGGAGAAATTTTTTTGATCTCTTCAAGCAAACAAATTTTGCATTTATTTGTTTAAATCCTTGTATAAAAAAATTAAGCAAATGAGACAGTTTTAGGAAAATGATTTCCTAATTCATAAACTAGAAAATGTGTCTATAAGACACGGAATGCCCCGCCCTTAAAACAATAGAGGTGTTGCTGAACTGCATTGTACTATACAAGACGACTGTAGTGGTGAAATATCTTTGATATATTACTATAGGTTTCTGAGAAATGAACCTAAACGCAAAACTTTACCGAATCGGGAGGTACGTACATACGTACAGACGGACGGACAAGGGTAAATCTATATGCCCCAGCCACATTTGTGGGCATAGAAATCTCAAAACATGAACTGAAATGATGTCTCAATGAAACCCATTGTGTACAATGATAAATGTCTAAAAAAAAATCTTTTTTCCGCTTTAGCTATCATACAACAACAAAATGTTTGTGTACCGGGTATTAAATACAGTAGAGAATATCCTAATAATGTTTTAAAATTTCATCTGTCTATACAAACAAACATGTCTAAAAGGCATCTACCTGTCATAGAAAGAGCATAACCTTTAGGGAGCAACCATTTGATTTTTATGGGGGGGATCAAATTTGAAACAAGAGGCTCAAGAGAATTAAGCCTGTATCGCTCACCTGACAGTCCCACAATCAATCCATTTTATTGCAAGTGAAAATTGTAATGGACCTTCCATAGATGCTTCACACCAAGTTTCAGTTCATTTGGCCTAGGGGTTTCAGAGGAGAAGATCAAAATGTAAAAGTTTACAAATGGACGGATGCCAAGTGATGACAAAACCTCACATTTGGGCCAGGTGAGCTAATAAAAAGGCAGGACCTGTGTCAATCAGGACATTTTTTGGTTTAAATGGAAATATAAAGGCCCAAAAAAATATTATCCAGGACGAAAATGTCAGCGAAAAAAATTGGTGGGATCAAACATTTGATCCTAGCCCCCCCCCTTAAAATCAAATGGTTGCTCCCTTATACAAAGATTAATATAATAAAAGATCAAAGTTATGTTATGTCCTTCATCTGTACCTATTTCTTTGGTATATTTAAATATCAAATCTATTACCTGTGATAACTCTTCATTTAGACTGTCATTTTTAGCCTCGAGGTCCATTAATTTTGAGTCCAGCAGATCACGAGAAGATCCTACTGGAGGAGCGGCTATCTGTTTCTTTGGACTGTGAAAATAAAATTCAAATAAATTACAATAAATATATTCTTTCCTCTAATTCTGTAAACTGTAGCTGTCATTTAGAACCATGCATTCATTCATACTTTATCAATTTTAAATAAGATATAAGAAGGATATGCCATTGTCGGCGCAGTAAGGTCAAAACCAGATATGGAGTTTAATGTACAGAGATAATTTTTCCTGGCCAAGAAAAAACGGAAATGCTGTATCGGAAGCCATATTGCTATATATAATCAAGAAACTATTACGGAAAAATCTGAACTACAAAAAGCAAAAATCCGCCAAAAAACAGAATAAAATCTTCCCTGAATATACATGAGATATTAACCCATGTAATGCTGGAACATTTTGCAAAGAGCATGAGAACAACATTTTTATTACTGTTTTACATCTTAGTCACAGAAAGTCTAAAAAAATATGCCTACTGTAGTAAAAAAAAATAAGTGTGGTTCCGGATACATCAAGATCAAAAATAGGGTAGGTAGGTATGGATTTTTTTATTTTTAAAGTTTTTTTTATGTTGAGCGTAGGAGAGAGATATTCTTTAAAATATGCTTATTGCAAAATGTCCAAAAAATCTTTAGGGCATGTGCCAATAAAAGGGTAGGTAGTGTAACCAGAACCATACATATTTTTTATTTGGCCTGACCTAAGAAGCTCAATAATATCAAGATGACCTCAGGTGTACACATGAGCTGTACTATATTAGATTCACAAATAACCACTATTGATCTTAATCTATTCATACTATGGTTGAAAGATTTAAACTTGTGACAAAATGTGTTCAACACAAAGGATTACTAGTTTTTTTAACTACATGTAAGGTTGGTGCTTCTCTTACAATACACTGATTTAAGGGTGGACTTCCAATGTTTATACAATCTGGAAAGCGTGTCTCAAAGATAGGTCAAGTCCCGCCCACTAATACATTGTAGCAATATGATTGGATGATATGTCACAGTGGCCAGTTTAAATATTGTATTCAAGTTCATGGTCAATATCAATATTCACGTAACAAATTACTGTATTTTCTGGACTGTAAGTCTATGTGGACTATAGGTCTAATTGATACTTTCTCCATAGACTTATAATGGTAAAATGGTCATTTAAAAGTAAAAAAGTCTCGACCTATAGGCAGGAAAATACGGTACATTGTTAATTGACTTTCAAGTCATTTTTGGTTAATTGTAGAGCTTGAGTATCATTTAAATTATCATTCGCATTGTTCATATACGATTGGTTGTGGAAAAAACATTGTTTCACCTCATTCGACCAGCCACCTTTTTCATGTTTGACAACAATAATATCTTGACCGTTCCAGAACATAACCAAAATCCAGATTTGCCGCTCAGTGTAAAACTTGATTAAACAGTCACCTGTCTTATGCGGCCACTTTACCTTTGTTTCAATTGTGACCGCTAAAAACAGGTTTGACTGTATTACAATGGCTTCCACAACAAATAACTACATTCAACAAAAAAAGGCTAAGTGGCATTAATAACCAACAGACAAACAGACATTCAAACCCTAGCTTATGTCTACAATATATTGACCTACCTGGATTTTGGTGATGTGATTGGACTTTTGATGCCTCTGAGTTCAGCCATGCGTACACTGACAAAGTCGCTCGTTGTCATAATTCCACCTTTGGCCATGAGGTGCTGTCTAAGTCTGGCATTGCTGGCAAGAGTCTCGGAGCCATACAATCGTTGTGACATTCTCTGTATAAAATAAATGTAAAGATGGACTATACAATCAAATTCTAGGTATTTTAAATAAAAAGAATCTGACAATTTAAAAGTGAAACAATGATAAGTGGACAATTACACAAGAGACCAGGCACAACTATTTTTTTTTGTAACTTAAAAATTTGTCTGAAATGGACATTCTTGTCTTTTCATTCTTATATGTCTTGGGTTTTTGCATGATCAAATTTCCAAACCTTGTCACTCAAACAAGACTAGTCAGAACTACTTTAGAACGATTAAGAACAGGTGAAATAAGATACATAATTGTTTTATTACGGGGGTACAGAACACCTAAGGGAGTTAACTCTTTAAAAATCAGCTGAACGTTTTAATCACATACTATTAGTAAAGAGAAATCAAGCTTCTCAATGATCAAAATTAGTATTTGTGAAACTGCTTGTCCAATGAAATTATTCCCGTAAATTGTGTGGTTGAAATTTCTTGAAATTTTTTTTTTTTTTTTGTCAATATGTCACAGTAAATATTTCGTCAAAATTTTATGAAAATTAAACGAGCCAAATGTATTTTAGTCAAAGTGTTTGGTACCCCCTTAAGATATATAAACATGTCCTAACCTGTCATAATTGATTGAAATATACCTTGTTCTGTTCATATTACAAGGATTTGATTTTTAGAATTTGGGCTTGAAAATCCAAAAATTGTATATATAAAGATAAGGGAGTTAAAATTAATCAAAAGTGCAGAAAATAACCTTTCCGTAGTTTAAGAATTATGAGAAATTTACCTGTTCTGAGAAATCTAGTTGAGTTGGTCCGTCAATCTTCATATTAACCAGATCTCCAATGACATTCATCTTCTCATCTGCACTTCTTGTCTGTCCGAGAGCCGATTCTAGTGCCTTACGTGAACCAACAGATGGCGCTCCCAACATAGACTGTGCGGATGTTGAGTTGTTAGTTCTTGAGAAGAACATATCTTGGCAGACTACTCTTAATGCCTACAAAAATTATAAAAAATTGCCAAAAAATGATACTCTAGGGCTTTTTCTATCTATCTATCTATCTTCATATTTCCGCACTCAGTCACAACTTTGACTATTACGTGCCGTTGCAATAATTTTCCTATTATCATTCTCAATGTCAAAAACATGTACCATAAAGATAGAAGTTACAAAATTCATGTTCAAATCTTATAAAAGTACCTAAATACATTTTGTATTGTATTAATTGTGGATAATCGATCCCAAAGGTGTTGGGGCCATCAAAAATAATTCGCAATAACAAGAATTTTGAGTTATCCAAATTACTTATAGTCCAAAGTATTATTTTGGGAGCGAAAAGGATTACTTTGAGATATAAGGACTTCAAGATAAAAAGATTTAAGTAAAAGAAAGTCAACTGTATTTATTATCTAATATTATGTTAGATTAGGGGTTCTGTGCATTAACTTCCAATATACAAATGTGTATGTAACCATTTATTACTTTTATTCCACAGAGCATCAAACATCCGTGGATTCCAGTTTTGTGTGGTTTGTCTTTTCATTGGGCTAGTGGAACATAAATTTAAATATTAAAGAAAATTTAAATTAACTATCAAGTGTGTAGAAAAAATTGTAATCTATCAGCAAATGAAAGGAGAATTTGTTTCTGCCATTTCAGTTTAATTTTATTATTGCCAAGGACATTGTTAACATTATATCACAATTCATTTCCAACTTTAATACTAAAATTATGAATCGGCACATTTAACCACCTAGTTAAGCAATGTAGAAAAAGCCAAATACAACGTAATGGGAAAAGATATTTCACACACAAGCTTACCTTATAAAACTCTCTCAAGAATAATGTGTTGGAATCATCAGTCATATCTCCAACTTTGATGTGAGCGAGTGTGTGAAGGATCACTACAACAAATTCCCCGATAGAGTCCATTCTCTCACGACGTACAAATATAATTTTACGACCATGTTCATAGAAGACAGAATTCCTGAATGCATTCTTTCCGTAGTTGTTTGGAGGCAAATTTGAAGCCAAAAGGAGGCTGACTTCTGGTGTGCCAATGTTCTGGTGAAGTAAACGAATGATAAATACACCATAGCGATAGATGACGAATTGGCTGGGTGTGATGTTGTTGATGTCGACAGGGGAAAGGTCACCTTTACACTGCCATTGTGCATCCTTGACATCCATGTATGCTTCACTGTAATCACCTCCTGTGAGATGAAAATAATAAGTTATTTTTAGACATGGTTGGATAGTGGTGGTGGTTTGAAAAAACACAATTGTTAACAATGGTCTGATAGCTGGATATCAAATTGACTTGTGATATTTTATTTCTTGGGGAATTTCTTTATGTATATAAGATTTGTGTCTTCTTCATCTCCTTTCAAATAAAAGGTAATTGTTTATCATTTGGAATTTTTGACACTGTTTTTTTTCAAACTTTCCAAGAATTTTTCTTGGTATATTTTGGCAATGTTTAACTTTCCAACTTACCATGACTTTTTCTCAGTGTATTTTGACTATGTTTAATTTTCCATCTGATAATGTATTTTTACAATCTTTAACTTTTCAACTTTATATCATAAATTTTTCTCCATGTATTTTGATTACATTTAACTTCCAACCTATAATGAATTTTTCTGAGTGTATTTTGACTATGCTGATCAAGAATTTTTCTGAGTGTATTTTGACTATGCTGATCAAGAATTTTCTCAATGTATTTAGACTATGTTTAACTTTCCAACTTATCATGACTTTTTCTCCATGTATGTTGACAATTTTTAACTTTCCATCCGATCAAGAATTTTTCTCGGATTACTTTGACAATATTTAACTTTCCAGCCTATCATGAATTTTTCTCAGTGTATTTTGACTTTGTTTATTTTTCCTACTTACCAAGTACTCTGTTATCAGGTATTCCACCTTCTGGTGTTTTATCCAACATTTCTGCAAGATCATTTATCTGTTTGAACAAAGGTGACATCATCAACATATTAACCCAGTCCTGTTCCTGGTTTCCTGAAGGAACATATGAACCTGGGGTACCAGCATCACTTGGTCCAAATGGTGTTGAGTCAGGACTGCCACCTGGTGGAAGTTTACTAGTAAGATCATCTTCTGCCTGTTTTCTCAGGAGATCTTCTCGGTGTTCATCATTAATGTCAAGCAATGATTCTTTTTCTAATTTTGCCTTATTTGAATTGATACGATTTTTTCTACGGGCCTCCAATCTAGCCTGGAGTGATGCCTTGCTCTTTGCTTGCTCCTCTTCCATATTAGATCTCATTTTTTCCATCGTCTCCTGATGTTCACGTAACAGTCTCTCTCTCTCGTCACCAGTTACATTCATTTTCCTTATTTCTTCCTGCTGTCTTCTATCCCGTTCCTCGAGCTGTTGTTTCCGCAATCTTTCTTTTTCAGACTCACGATCTTTCTGTCTCTGTAATTCTCTGCGATGCTCTTCTTCCATGTCTCTTTCCATATTTCTAAAATTTATATTTTTTATTAATTTTATTATTATTATTTTTATTAATTTATAAATTTACCTCTTACATGTATACAATTTTAATTTTTTTTTTCTATCTTAATATTGCAAGAGATCATTTTGATAAACGGGCAAAAAAGAACAGAAATGCTACTTTTGCAGCCATTTTACTATGTTTCTATGCTTCGGCCAATTTAACTCTCTCTCGACCTTTTGTGTAAAGATTGATACTAGTGACTTTTTTGTTCTTGGATATTGATTGATCAAAATTAATTGTGAGGTCGTCGGGATTACTGAGAAGCACCAATAAAATTGATGATGTCGTGCATATTAATCTGATCCCTTTGATCACAAATCATAACATTTCAAAATGAATTGAAAATTAGGGAAACAGCGTCTTTTATTTTTACTTGTGGGTTATAAGATTTCTCCAATCTTGATAGTTAAATTACGGAACTTTTAGCACTCGATAAAAAATCCATAATTTAATTATCTTGATTGGATAAATCTGATAATCCACTCGTAACTATGTAAGAAGCTATATATAAGAAAGGAACTGTAATAGGCAAATCAGCATTTCCAAATAAACCATGTCTGTACTTCATGACTCAAAAGAACAAAATTATAATTGAAGTTGATTGAAATGAAATTAATTTTTTTTTATCTTGAAAACCTCATAATACTATTTAGTTCGTTCTTTAAAAAAAGCTTAGATAGGGAGTTAAAATCTCTAAAATTATAACATTTGAACCTCTGAGAGCTTCTTGTCATTAATATTTAACTAATATTGATGATTTATCCAAAAAAAAAAATGTTGTAGGTGTCAGATAATATTTAGAAATTCTGAAACTCACTTAAACTGTTCCATAAGTTTCCTTTGTTTGTCTTCTTCTCGTTGTTTTTGCTCTGCCTTGCGACGTTCAAATTCTTCCTGCATCTTTTTCCAAACATTGTCACGGTAACGTTTGGCCTCATCACTTGCCAGACGAGCATCTTCCTGATATTTCTTATACAGGGCATCTTTTGGCGAATACTGTTTCATGGCATCTGCCAGCTCGTTAAGTTGTTTTTCCTTAAGTTGAAGTCTAGCATGGGTTTCTTGTATTTTTTGTTGTGGTGTGGTTTCTTTTTCAGCTTGTTCTAACAGTTTGATAGTTACGTTGTCAAAGTCCTTCAGCTGTTTCTGTTTCAAAGAAAGAAGAAATCATACTATAACATTGAAAAGGGATGGGTGGATGGATTCATGCCCATCAATACTAGAACATATGAATATGAACCCTGCTTTGTACTAGACCGACATGCTGAATTGGATTTTTAATGTGCTAGCTCAGGATGACATATCACCTCACCAGGGCACAATATTCTTACATGAGCCAACCAGTCTTTGCTCTTACTCATAAATGCAATGTTCTTGACAGAAAAGCACCAAATACCAATATTAAAGTCCTTAGTTTGACCCACATTGGAATCAAACCCATGACCTTCCACACTTTAGTTGAGCACACTCTTGAAATTGAGATATGTAAATTTCAGACTTTATTTAGTTTGTGAGTCAATCAGCCAAGTTTACACATCGATAAACTCATACAAAATCATATTTAATCCATATACTGGATTGTAAATTAAATAATAACTTGAGGGAGAATTTATGCGACTCTTTTAATTTTTTAATAACACTGCAAAGAAAATTTTCATCATGCGTCTTTCTTTTGGATATTGTCAAAAACTGAATCTGACATCACACCCCGAAAATGAAAGAAGTCATGTATTCTGATTCTTTTGAGCAATCACTCTTACGTCAACGAAACTTATAGACCAAGTGACAGCATGTTAATTCAGAACTTCTATAACTTGATTTCAATTGAGTGCCCCGTCCCAACTGACGACAGAAAAAGCTTAAGGATGATCGCTGGTCTAATAGGAAATAAATAGGATTGGAAATAGGTGTTTTAGTTTGAGAGAACATATGAATAGTAAAAAAATAAGCACGAAAAAAATATAGGTTCATGTGCTCATTTTAGAGCTATAAAGCCTTGAAAATTTGCAGGAAGTAGGTTTTCTCTGGATTTTTCATTGACTTTGCATTGGCAACTTCAGTCTAAAAAATGTATGAAAAAATAAAAAGGATTTCACAAAATTTTGTCAAATACCATTTTAAGGTATATATGATTGAATTATAAAAGAAAAAGTAGGGGTTAATGGGCAAAAAATTTAATGTTTAAGAAATGGCTAAAACCCGAGGATTCTGAAAATCTGACAAAAAGACCAAAACATGACCAGCGAACATCCTTAACTTGAAATCCTTGTATGTTTGTTCTGATGTCTTTTTTCTGTTTAATTTCTTTATGTAACAAACATATCAATGTTTAATAACAAATAAAATCTAATGATATAATTTTACCTCTTGTTGTCGTTTTAGTTGTTCCTTTCTTAGTGCCAGTTCCTCTGGAGAGAGGTCGCTACTGTCAGCTATCAAATCCTTCATTTCCTGTAACAGAAACAAAGAAAATTTATAAATATTTTAAACAAATCACATTTTCCACTTTCCTTTTTTTTCATTTAGGGTGTCTCTGTTTTTCCCAAATTGGTCTTTCAATGCTTAATTTTAAACCCTGAGGTTCAAAAATTTTGGAAAATAGCAAAATTTGATTAATCAGCTTCCTGGTCACAGGAATTAGCTCACAACTCCTATTTTATTTTTATTATCAATTTCTTCTGCCAATATTACAGCTAAATAAGAGGGATGGGTAAATACTCTAGTTTAACAGAACATTTTCATTTTCCAGTGTTAGCCAAAAAAAATTCCTATGAAATAAGTTCCAATGGAACAAATTTCATTGGCATGGGTTTTTCTTTGAAACTTTAATATCTCAGTTTGCAAAATTCTTTATTTGAAATTTATGACACAGAAAAAATGTTTTTCACATTAGGCCATACCAAATTGAATTTTAGTTCTTTCAATCTTTGGTTGGTATAAAAAGGTGCGAGCGTGCGAAGTTTTAAATTAATTTTTTTATTCTCCACAACTAGTTTTTTTTCGGGAGAAGATCATATTTACATGTGGCACATATTTTTTTTAATTAAAATATTGCAAAAATGGGAAAAAATCTCAATCTTTACAAAATTTTAGGAGCGGGTGAACAAATTTTATTTTTTATTTCTTGAAAATGAGGAATTTTGGGCGTATTTTAAGTATTTTTGCAAAAGGAAGCGGAAAAATATTTTTTCTTAAAATATACATAGTCCAAAAATTGGAGCGGCGAAATCCAAGAAACAAAATATCAATTTGGTATGGCCCTATGATTTCAAATTTTCAAATGTAGTTAGTTTAAAATTTTGTCTCAAATAAAAGAAGAATGTGTTCATGGGACATGGATGCGCCTGCTTATAAATATGCAAGAGTCAATGTACTAATTCAAACCTACTGATGTTTTGTTTTGTTTGAAACTTAATGAGTAAAACTCATAGAGTGTGCAAAAATGGCAAATTTGGCAATTCTCAATTTATAAAGGAGCATAAGAACGATGACAGTGATGACACTAAAATTCAAACTTGATCAGTGTTTGATTGTAATAAGCATTGTGTATAAGTTTCATAACATTTGGTAGAGGCAAAGTAAAGTCAGAGTGCAGAAATGCCAAATTCAGCAATTTTTCCGTTTATAAAGGGGCATAACTCCAGAATTGTGAAAGTGACCCCACCCAAATTCAATCTCAGTCTGTCTTTGGTGGTAATAAGCATTGTGTATAAGTTTCATAAAATTTGATTGAGGCAAACTAAAGTTAGAGAACGGAAACCAATTTCGAGACGTACATACCAGTATGCACATACTGAGAGACGGAACAGGTAAACCCTTATGCCTCTGTTGTCTAGCGGTAGGGGCATAAAAATGTATTTTTTATTACCTGTTCAAAGGCAGCTAAGAGCCTATCCCTTTCTTCATTTCTTCGTGACTCAATATCCGCTCTAGCTCTGCGACGAGCAGCTTCTAATTCTCTTGCTAATTGGTCTTCTAGATGGATAGCTTCTTTAAGATGTCGTTGTCTCAGGACAGAATAGATCATGTTTTCAGCAGTATCATCATCTTTACCCTGCAAAGGAGACATTAATATTTATCATCATTATATAACCCTCAATATCATCATGACATGACATGACCCTCAATTCAAAGATTTGGTTACATTTACAACTTCTCAATGCTATACTAGATAAGTGGTTGCTTCATCCTAATCTTGGAAAAATTTGTCCATTGATAAAATAGCAATAAAGTTTCTTTTTCTATAGTTGTGTCGTTAAATTTCATCATCATTAAATATAAGGAAAGCAATCTTGTTTTTATAATAGCTACACACCTTTAAAGTCTTCTGTTTAATTTTTCTTCGGATGGCAATATCACACTAAATGGGAAATTTTTTTCTATTTTCGTGTTCAGTGTATTGAATCAGAAAAAAACCCAAACTATTTTATAGACTGATTGATTTTTCTATCCAGTGCTAATGATACATACATATTAAAAACATTGTATGAATATGAACACTGATTTGTAGTAAAGCGACAAGCTGGGCTCTGTCTACAACATTGAAAAATCCTTAGAAAGATTCTTTTCAAAATGTGAAGCCTCCCAACATACCTTAACATTTTCAACAAGAGCTGACTTCTCTATTATCTTGGCAAGTTTCTCATTAAGTTTGTCTCGTTCCTGTTGTTGTCGTGACAATTCTCGTTCTCTTTCAATTCTGTGTTTTTCTTCCAATGTTTCTGCTCTCTTTCTCTGTCTTTCTTTAATCTGCAGAAAAAAATTGAAAAAAGGCATAAATAATGATAATATCTTCCAAATTTTAATCAAAAATATCGGCAAACGAATACTAAAGCGACATGGGAATAATTTACACCTCACTGAACTTGACACTTTTTTGCCCACTTTTAATAGGTGCATTTAATGGAGCAAGACATGCTTGCCCTTCCAAAGCACCTGATGCAATTTCCACTTTTTATGAGACGTCTGAAAAGTGCTTTAATTTTAGTGCCATCCTGTTCTAATTATTTTTCAATTTCTCATGTTTTTTCTGAAGTTTTCAATTTCCTTCCAGATGACCACAACATATAAAATGACCTTTAACCTTGGCTTATTACTCATTCAATCTGACCAATGAACTTCAAAATAAATAAAGTAAATGTCAATAGCAGCAATTTTAGCATTAATCAGTTTTTACTGTCCACCTGACTTAGCTATGAACTGAACAGTAATATGATAAAAGATAATAACCTTAACTTGTCCTTCAGCTTTTTGTCTCTCCCTTTTATTTATAGGGAAACATTTGTCTAAAATTCCCACTTCCTGACCTATCAACTTATAATATGACCTTTACCTATGACCTATGACCTTACCTTGTCTTTCAATACTTTGTTCTGCCTCTCCCTTTCTTCATCCAGATTTCTTTCTAGAGTAGCCATTTCTGCCTTATGTTTAGCCAGATGTTTTTGGTATTCAGCATCAGTAATGTTAGGATGATGGAGAGCTATATCTCTCTCAAATTTAGAAGTGTGTGCATCCAGTGCCTACAATATAGTGATTATTATAAAAGCCTAAATAATTATTGCTGGTTATTTTTCTTTTTTTTTTCTGACTTTTGAATCCCTACCAGCTGGCTACATTGTACCCTATCTAACCAGGTACCAAATCTTGCCAAGCATGATTTTTCTGTCAACATGAAATTTCCAATAAAAATCATATTTACTGTTTATAATGCACATATATTTAACATCAAAACAAACAGGAACTCTGTGTAGTGGTGAGATTGTGTACCTGGCGAGAAATGGTACATTTATACTATAGAATCAGTTTTAATGTTGTGTGTATACATTTATCAATGGGCATATTTATGTTTTTTTTTTCTTTAATTCTGTTCGCATTTATACATCTCTTGACCTGTTTGATAAATTCTGATATCACCACACGCTGGATAAATACGGCTCATGAAATTTCCCGCCAAAAAACGTTCAGAAGACCTCTTGGAATTTTACATTGTCATTAGAATAAAAGATTATAAAACTCTGGACGTGTTAATTATGAAATTTATCCACTCTCGATAATTAAATTTTCATTTTTTAAGTTTAAAAAAATGAAAATTTAGTTATGGTATCTGGAGTTGATAAATTTCATAATCAACTGGTCATCGTTGTAGAATCTAATATTTCCTCCCTTAATCTCTGTACCAGATATTGCTTATTCCTGCCTATTACATTCTTGGTTTGAATATATTTCTTTCCTTGATTTCTACAGTAAATAAATGACAACAGAAACTTTTCCCCTGTAGTTTTCTTCCTTACTATCATAAATCATTCCAATATCTCGGTTGATTCAAAACAAAGAAAATCAAGCATTGTTTAACAAAAGAATTAAATCAGGATGGTGATATTTAAGCTTGTAGTACCACATCTGGCATACAGTATATTAAACACAAGAACCTATCCAAGATTTTATTGTTTGACTAAAATTTAAAATAAAATGTTGATTAGCTCTGCATGCAATTTATTTAGCATGTAACACAAATTTAACCTAGCAGTACCACATGGCATTCAGTTGTATAAGACCTCATCCTCGATTTTATTGTCTGACTTTGAAATTTAAAATAAAATGTTGATTAGCTCTGCATGCAATTTACTTAGTAGGTTACACAAACTGATGTTCAAGTTATTGATTTATCACTCATGCTAAAAATGTTAGTTTTAACAAACGACAAATAATTGGTTGATTTTCCAACACTGCAGAAAAGTCAAGAGGTATTACTTTTAAAATAACAATGGAAACTGGCAATTTTAAAAGTACTTGTTCTAAAGTAATTTCGAGCTGGATCTTGGGGTCAAAAGAGGTAAGTGCCCAACTGTATTTGACATTGTTGGCAGTATCTGATTTTAATAATTAGATAGTAAAGACATTGGACAGCTATCAGAAAAACATAATAAATGAAGAATTGATAATTTTGTTGTAGATTTTTATGAATTTCCAGATCTTGGTAATTTTAAGTTTATTTATTCATTTACAAAACACATATTATTACCCAATTTTATTTATTCGTTTACAAAACACATATTATTACCCAATTTATTTATTCCTTTACAAAACACATATTATTACCCAATTTTATTTATTCCTTTACAAAACACACATTATCACCAAATTTTATTTATTCCTTTACAAAACACACATTATCACCCAATTTTATTTATTCCTTTACAAAACACACATTATTACCCAATTTTATTTATTCCTTTACAAAACACACATTATTACCCAATTTTATTTAACCCTTTACAAAACACATATTATTACCCAATTTTAAGTTGTGACAACTTTGACATTTTTCAACATTTCCAAATGGAGATGTTAACATACATGGAGTAAGAAATGTCCCCCCCCCCCCCCAACAAAAAAAAAAAAAATAAAATAAAAATAAAAAAGAAAAAAATTTAAAAAAAATAAATAAAGAAATTAAAAAAAAAATAAAAAAATAAAAAAATAAAAATAAAAAATAAAATAAATAAATAAAAATAAGGACATTGCAACAAGTACAAGTCAGCTGATATATTATAGTAAACTACCATAATCTCTAAGTTGGAAGGACTTATCACTTGATAGTTTGACATAAACTTGGACATACCAACGGTAATGAATTCAATGTAGGTATTTCTTATATTAATTTACACATAAAACAGCAGTAAGGAAAATGTTTATCATTTATTACCTCCCCTTATTTATAACTAAGGCAATCAGGATTTTTGAATTTATTGCAATAAACTATAACTGTGTTGTTTATTGCCATTCAGTTCCAGAAATAAGGGGAGATAACAAATGTTAAATTGTAAAGCAATCAATTAATAATACATTTACAGCCTAGCACTACTTACCTCCTATGTGTAAAATCAAATGAAACTTCATAAATTAATACTTAATCTAGAGTATAGTATTTAAATTTCTTTAATTCTATACATATTGAAACGTGTCTTGTGTGGTTTGGACAAAAAGATATAATGCCACATGTTGATTTAACTGTCACAGTTATTATGTTGTTTTCAATCAGATCTGTGCCAGGATATTATATTTAGAATTCAGACAAACAGATCTTATTGCTTTAAATGCTGACAAATACAAATTTCATGCGTCATTCCTATTTTCACAAAACTAAAAAACAGACCTGATTTTGATAAATGAGAACAAAAGCATAAATGATATTTCAGTGGCTATTTTATTATATATAATAAATGAACCGTAACAGACAACTCTGGTCTTTCAAAGGTTAAAGTGGATAAAAATCAGGTCGGAAAAAAACTATAGTTGCTTTTAGTTAGCTCTTTAAATTCACTTTTTGTCAACAAAATTAAACATACCAGTTTCTTCTGCTCAGTCATGTGACTATCAATTTGTTGACGTTCTTTTTCACAATCGTCGTCAATATTTCTGTTCATCTTCCTGGCTTCTTCAAGTTGTTTTCTTTCCAATTCCTCCTGTTCAGACATCTGTTGGTTGACCAGTTTTTCTTGATCAGCAGACATCTTATCACCATTTACTTTTTCATTAATTTGCATGAGGACATCAGCTGTGTCGGAGTCTCCCTTAGCAACCTGTCAAAAGAACGAAATTCAGAGCTTTAAATATTTTGTTGATGAAACAGGATATAGTAAAAAACTTCTTGACACCAAATCTACAAATTTACTTCTTGACACAAATCACACACATGTAATTCCTGACATAAATTCCAGACATTTACTTCCTGACACAAAATCTGCTCATGTGCTTCTCTGACCCGAAATTCACACTTTGATATCAAATCAACACATATATTTTGTAAAACATATTTACATGTATATCTTGACACATATACTATTGCACTATTTACACATGCACTATATGACACAATATCCATACATGTACTTCTTGACACAATATCCACAAATGGACTTCTTGACACAATATCCACAAATGGACTTCTTGACACAATATCCACAAATGTACTTCTTGACACAATATCCACAAATGTACTTCTTGACACAATATTCACAAATGTACTTCTTGACACAATATCCACAAATGGACTTCTTGACACAATATCCACAAATGGACTTCTTGACACAATATCCACAAATGTACTTCTTGACACAATATCCACAAATGTACTTCTTGACACAATATCCACAAATGGACTTCTTGACACAATATCCACAAATGTACTTCTTGACACAATATCCACAAATGTACTTCTTGACACAATATCCACAAATGTACTTCTTGACACAATATCCACAAATGGACTTCTTGACACAATATCCACAAATGGACTTCTTGACACAATATCCACAAATGGACTTCTTGACACAATATCCACAAATGGACTTCTTGACACAATATCCACAAATGGACTTCTTGACACAATATCTACAAATGTACTTCTTGACATGCTTCTTTAACATAAAATTAACACAGGTAATTTAAAATTATGAAACAGCATTCACACTTGTACTTATTGACACAAAATTTACAATTTCACATGACTAAAGTCCAACCAAATCAACAGCACTTTTATTGCTGTTCATTATCTAAAAGTCACTATGTGGCCTTCCTCATATAGAAAAACCTTGCACCTAACTCAAAATGGCCTCTTAAAGCAGCATTCTTTTCTAAATTCAATTCATGAGAACTGACACCTAAGTTCCAGAAACTAGGCACTGATTTAAGGTAATTTCATTTTCATACAGGGGCCTCTGTGGCCTAGTGGTCTTGGTAGTTCGTCATGACTACTAATGATCATTAGCCTGTCAATGCTGGGGTTGTGAGTTCGAATCTCACCAGTGGCGGGGTGTGTTCAACTCCGATCTTAATTGACAAGGATTGCCAGTTTTCCTATCGAAGGTCGTGGTTCTCTCCGGGTACTCTGGCTTCCTCCACCAAAAAAAAAATGTGCTGAAAACGGCGTTAAACCCCAACTAAACAAACAAAAAAACATTTTCATACAACAATATACTGCTGTTCATTTTATGTAATATTCAGATCTGCTTTTTTATTTCGTATCTTTTAATTCTGCCTTTTTTTTCATCAAATTTTGCAGCCCTTCTCAAATTCCTTCTAGCATAGATATATTTCTCAAATCCCTTGACATGCATTTTTTTCATTTCTTCTATAATTTATATTTCCATAAAATTGTTTTATAGCCAAAAAAAAAAGATAAGAAATGGGTCAAAGAATCAAATGGCCAGGTTATATTACTAACAATGACCAATGAGTGGAAATTTGTAAATGTTATTATAATTGATGAAATGAAGACTATAAGAATATGTAGTGATACAGCAACTGGGAATTCTGTTAAAGTGTTTCTAATGTATCCATAATAGGAGGTGCACATGTCCAATATATATATATAAACATTCTACAAAGTTTGAAGACTTTGGATTGAAAACTATAAGAGGAGTTGATTACACAAAATAGGTACCTGACTTTCCCTGCCCACCCACCCTCAATTCACCATACTATAACACGGATTTCACTGGGGGTAAGATTTGTTATCCTTGTGTAAAAATAACATACATGTGATTTAGTTATTCTGTCCAACTCTTTAGAAACAGCTTTCTCTTTCTCTAACTCTTCCTTCAGACGTTTCTTAGCTGCAAGTTTGGCCTTGACCTTATCCTCCATTTCTGACCTATCATCGTCAATGCGATTGTTCAATTTTCTCATTTCACTATGGAATTGAGCCATGATACGATCACGTTCCTGTGCTGTCTGGTTTTTAAGTATTTCCTTTAAAGCATCCTCTTCTGCTCTTTTCTTTTGTTCCTGGAAAATATTTTAAATGTCATTACCAGTGAAAAAAAAAAACACAAGAAGTAAATGGCAGCAAACACGATTTTCCTTCATCAATGTTTGGAAAAGTCCACCTATACAACCACCCACCGAATTTTTTCCAATAAAAAATCTGGTTAATAAGATGAAAATAAACTAAAATTGTGAGTGACCTCACTGAGTGAAGCTTGCAATACTAGGAGTTGCGCTTACAAGTGTGAAACATCTTGGATTATCTCCCTTTGCAAGCATCCGGCAATAATTATCTTGCTTCATGCATATCTACATATGATGTCCAACCTTCATATAAACTTTCATCAAAATCCATCGAAAAGTTAAGGAAGAGTTGAGTTTACAAGCTTTAAATATGTAAAAACCTTAAGATGGATTATCTACCTTTGCCAGGATCCGGCGATAATTATTCTTGCTTCATGCACACCTACTAGATGCCCAACCTTCCTATAAAGTTTCATCAAAATATATTGAATGGTTTAGGAGGAGTTGCGCTTTCAAGCTTTAAATATCAAAATCCACTGAACTTTGTTTGCAGGGGTATAATTAAAGTGTAGTGAACCGTTATATGAAATATATAAAAGATAAAAGGTCAGTAATCTGTCAAATGGACTAAGATTAAAAAATCAAACATTACTTGGTCATTTACATTTTTTTTTTACCCTTAGCCAATTTGACATCTCACCAAACTTTCATCCTTGGCAAAACAGATAGGAATCCATACCTGTTCCATCAATTTAATTGTGTCAAGGATGGCTTGTTCCTCCATCATTCTATCTGCTTCATTCTGCATTTCTCTAGCCTCTAACAACTTCCTCTTCTCTTCCTCTGACAGATTTTGTTCCTCATCAGTTGTCAGGCTTCCTGCTTTCTTTCTATCCTTTCTCTGTCGCAATTTATCCTTCATTTCTTCAACCTGCCTTCTCAATTCTTTGGAACGATCATTAGCCAAGTGAATCATTTGTTCTTTCTGAGCTTTGGATAGATCCATGGCTTTGATTTGTTGCTCAAGCTCTTTGTCAATATCTACTGGTTTTGCCTTCTCGCCTTCTTCTGCACTCTTCTTTCTCATTTCTGCCATCATTTCTTCTTGTTGTTTCTGAAGACGAAGAATATCCTGCATAAGTTCTTCGTACAATTGGTTCTGTGCAGCAGGTACTGAATCCACTGGTAGACCTTGACCCTGTGCTTCACCAATGTGTTTACGATGGAGATCTTTCTTCTTTTGTCTGCGCTGTTCTAATAGCTTCTGACGTAACGTATCTAACTGCTTCTGTTTGTTTTTCTCGAGAGATTCATTCAATTTCTGCATGTTGTTAGCGTAATCCACCATCACTTTTTCACGTTCCTGTTCTGTTTTGACCTTAGCCAACTTTCTTTCTAAATCAGCCTTAGCATCTTCAATCGATTGCTTCTTCTTTTTCTCGCAATCGTCAAGAGTGTCATTAATAGAATCAAGTTCAGTTCGTTTCAGGTCATTTTCTAATTTTGCAGCCTCGTATGCCTGTTTTTCAAACATCGCTCTCTGCAGCTCAGCTTGAGTGCCTTGGCTCTTTCCACCAAATATGTTTCCATCATCGACAGATGATGTCTGTCCGCTTGTTACAGGTTGAGTGCTGCTCGTCATACCTGAGGTCACATGTTTTACCTCTTCCTTTTCTTTCTTCTTCGATTTCTTGGAGTCTTTACCATCTTTTTCTTGATCATCTTTGGAAAGTTGTCTACCCTGATCATGACCTTGACCCATATTTGTAATATTTGTTGTATTCTGTGAACCGGCAATGTTCCTACCTGAATTTATCAAGTTCAGTAACTCAGAAGACAAATAGAAAGGTCCACCAGATTCCAGCATAGCAATGAGCTGCTTCAACAGTGGAATCAATTCTGAATCCTTTTCTCCGCTGGATTCCACATCACCATACACACCCGACAACTGGCAATCATAATCTCCAGCTAAGAGAGCTTCATGAGTTAACACCAATTTGGCCTCTGTTGCACACATTTCTGATCTCTCCCTGGCATACTCCAGAGAAGAATGTGCTTCATCAAGTCCATGCATTCTTGTAATAATGTGATCTTGAAGTTCAGCCTGTAGTCTATTCTTAGCTTGGCGGTATCGCTTCATAGCAGTATTTTCCGCATCAGGATTCATAGCACCCTCTAGATCTCCTAATTTATCCTTGAATTGTTTCTCTTCTTGTTGCAGTTTGGTGTAAAATCGACGAAGGACATCACACAATTTGACATGAGCAGCAATGTGACTTTCTTCATGGTTATGTTCGTTAGCATCTCCTTGTGTCAAAACTGCAATGACATCTGGTGGCACAACCAACGAATACTCCTGTTCAGCGCCACCTCTTCTTTGGAATTCTCTCTTCTGACTTTCAGATAAATTGTGTACTTCTACATCTATGTCTTCCAAGAATTTCTGAATGGTTTTGGATGTGACAGAATCTAGGTCAAACAATAATTGTTGTGCCATCTTGTGTTCTTTCAAGGTGACTTCTTTTTCATGTTGTCGCTGGCGTCTCCAGTAAGTGCGACGAGCAACCAACTCTTCTTCTAACATTGCTAGGGCTCCTGGTGGAGGTTTACGTTTCCTTGGACCTCCTGATGAAAGTGTTACAGGGACTGCCCGGCCATTTTCTGGATTACTACGGACACTTATGATTGGGCTCATTACTCCTGTTACAGGGTCCACTGCCTTCTTACCTATTGTTATGGGTACCAAACCTACAAAAAAGATAAAATACATATATTCATTAACACTCGGCATTTGCAGTAGTTTAATGGATAAGTAAGGATTGGTGGATAAATTCTTGATCCAAATCCATATATCCACATTATAAGCAAGGATTAAGGCCTTTATAGCTGTTCTTCATCTTAAAGTCGCCTTCAACACATACAGTAAACTTTTGATGGCTCAAATTCCAAGGGACCGTCGAAATCTGTTATAGGGAGTTTGTGTTACTGAAATTTGTTAAAGTGCCGCAAATTTCTAGTGTACTGAACACAACTAATTATCACCATGACATGTTTTTAAATTAAATTAATCAGGTTAATCACTAATTAACAATAATTATGACATACTGTAAACATTTACCAGTCAGAGTTATCTATTCTTATCACACCTGTAGGTATTAAGTAACACGCGTGTCCATTTGATTATTGAGTTCGAGTTTTCAATGGTAACACATCCAATTCTGTCATTCTTGGGGCCAAATTGTTTTGTTGGACTTTTCAAGAAAACGGTGTTTAAGAAACTGGGATTTTTTAACAAGAAAATAAAGGGAAAATTCACAAGATACCGAAGTTCGACTGTATAAATCTTGCAATTCACTGCAAGTTCTAGAGGGCCATACCAGAATTATTTGCTAAATATTTTGGATCAATGGATTTGTGTTGTCATATACACACAGCTTTTCACCTATAATGTGACCTAAATTCAAGGTCAAAATTGAGCCTTAAATTATTTTCCTACATAAAAAGACACCCCTCAGCAATGATTCACAATATTTCATTCAAATTTGTGATTTTCCTGATGGCAGTGAATTTGTGTATCTAATGAATCTTCAATAAGAAGAAAATAATATAAAGTTGCTATCCTTGAAACCAAGAAATTTTCAATAATTCATACAAAAATCAGCACCCACAAAATTAAATGAAATTTACAGTACCTCCGCCTTCCGGATCCTCCATTGTTCCACCAAGTGGCATAGTATTTCCTGTCTTCTTGTCTGTTGCAGCACCTAGTACTGGTACTTCTTGTCCACTGCCAGCTGGGTCCATCATAGATGTTCCAACCAATATTGGGAGCAGTTGTCCAGTCTTAGGATCTTCATACATACCTAAAAGAAGCAAGTATTTAAATAGAGTTTATAGAAAACTGGTATTAAGTCTTCAATTTCTTAAAAATAATTCAGACCTTGACTGTGGTCTATATAATTCCTGTTTTTCAGGTATATCCATTGTTGTCAGGCCATTTAAAGTTAAATAATAGATTATCATACCAGCCCTCCCCTCAAAAATTTTGGTCTATTAAATTCCTGTCTTTCAGCAATTTCCATTATTATTAGGCCTTTAAAGTTAAATCGATTATCTTCCCTGTCCTCCGCTAAAAAATTGGCCCTCCAAAAATATTTTAAAAAAAATTTCTTCAGTTTAGCCGTTTCCTATAAAATCCTTGATTTCACACATACAATGAATTTGTAAGTAGCCATTGGTCTTGATTGGACAGATATTGATCCATGTAATAAAATATAAAATCCAGCCATCCACCCATATTTTTTAGAAAGGAGGATGATAATCCATCAAATAATCTGATTTGGCCTTATTGTTACTTTTTTTAAAAGCAAACAATAAAATTTTATTAAACTTTATGTAAATTTCTTTACTTTTAATGCATTTTCATTGGTTTACAAGAATGTGGTATTTTACTTGATCACACCCCGGAAAGAAACAGCGGGTGGTATTTTACACTGTCCCCCCCTGGAAATAAACAGCGGGTGGTATTTTATACTGTCACCCGCTTGTAAAATTCAAGACATTCAGTATAATATAATAATAACAAATTTCTGAGAGGGTGACAGAGTATATTGTTACCCCTCTGAAAACATTGTCAGCCTCGGCTTCGCCTCCATCAATATACTCTGTCACCCTCTTAGAAATGTATTTTTTATATAAAACTCACCAGGACATCCTCCTGTAACAGCAAGAACTGAGGCTCTCTCTAATCTCCGTTCAATATCATGCTGACTACGTAACAAATGAGACTTCATGCGAGCTCTTGCCTTTTCCAACTCTACCAAAGCAGCCATAACATTGCTTTCTTCTAACCTAACATTGATATTTGTTCCAGTCTGGTTGAACACAGC
Source organism: Mytilisepta virgata (assembly GCA_028015205.1). Classification (NCBI taxonomy): domain Eukaryota; kingdom Metazoa; phylum Mollusca; class Bivalvia; order Mytilida; family Mytilidae; genus Mytilisepta; species Mytilisepta virgata. The sequence goes on along the minus strand of CM051508.1, from coordinate 8,674,544 downwards.
TTTGCTGTAATGGTACAGTGTATCGTTAGCTCTTGCTTCACAAGCCAAAACACTTGAATCCAGTAGAGCCTGGAATCCACCTGCTGATGGATGGACTGATGATTCTTTGAGGTATCCACTGTGAACTCTGACGACCTTTCCACTCAATGGTTCAACATAAAGGTCACCTGGAATTAGGGGTGACTTCCTGTCCCCTGATTTCACTCCTCCCACAGGTACAATGTCACCTGGAATGGAAAAAATAATATTGTATAACAATGATATGAGATAATTTTATATACCATGTTTATGGGACCATTAAAAAGCTTGACTTCTAGAAGTTGGTGTTTGTTGAACAACCTTGATGTAATCATCATTTTCTGTTGTTCAATCCTATGGGATGTTGCCTTGTTGAATTATAGTATAACTAATCGCTGAAGTTAAATACTTGAAATAAACAACACGTGACCAAACTAAGCAGTAATCAAGAATTCACTTTACAGAGTGAAATACCGGCTGGCCTTTTCACATGTGATTTACCAAATTCCCTTCATTCGGATACTATGGTAAATCTATGGTTACAATGCAATAAGCTCACATCTTCATATCACTTCTACATTTTATAGTAACAATACCAAAGTTGTATCAATTTCACACAACAATCAGCACTTACTGTTTACCAAACCTTTTCACTTTCAGTTGGGAATTGTTTTGGCCATGTGTTACGTGAAGGCTCAATACAAGTGTAGAGAGAGTATGATGTTTTTCCATTCCATTAACAGGATCTATAGTACCTTAAGAAAGCTTGGTACTCATAAAAGGTAAAAATTTCTTATTAAAGGGAGATCTAGTTTGTACATACAGGAATTATCTGATCTCTAAATTCTTACAATTTTCACATAAAAAAAACCCACAATTTTGAAGTATAGATTTAACTAGAAAATGTGTCTATAAGACATGATGCCCCACCCTAAAAACAGCCCAAGTGTTGCTGAACTGCGTTGTACTACACAAGAGGACTGTAGTGGTGAAATATCATTGATATATTACAATAGGTTTCTGAGAAATGAACCTAAACGCAAAACTTAACCAAAGTCATTGAAGCATGAAATGTAGGTCATTGTGACCCAAGTGTTGCTGAAGTGCATTGTACTGTAGTGGTGAAATATCATTGATATATTGATATAGGTTTCTAAGAAAAGGAGCTAAATGCAAAACTTAACTGAATCAGGATGTACGTACGTACAGATGTATAACGGATGGACAAGAGTAAATCTATATGCCCCAGCCACATTTGTGGCAGGACATAAAAATAGACTGTTCAATGATAGCATTACATCATTCAGAACTGGCAAAAGAGGACTTCATATAAACCTTTTCAGATATATTGATATTGTTTTACAGTTTTTTTATGAGTGAAATCAAATGAAGGTTAAATATTTGCTTTTTTTTCACACTTTTGGGTCAGATAAAATAATACTTGTGAAATACTATTATTTTTAACTTACCAGATGAAGGGTCCAAAGACACAGCTAAAATGGGTACTGCCTGTCCTGAGTTGGCATCTACCATCACGGACCCAACTTCTACAGGAGATGCTAAACCAGTGACTGGATCGACATGAGTACAGCCAATAGGAAGAATAGCCCCTGTCTGTGGGTGCATTGTAACAGCCATGATAGGCACATGTATTCCAGTAATAGGATCATGCATGGGAGCACCATATTTCATATCACTCTTGTGTTCCATAGGTCTAAGCTTTGTTTTGATTGGTTGTCCATCTCTAACTGGGTATGGTACGAAAGGAATGAATGGTTCGTCTGCACGAGCTGCTTCTCCTGTAATTAATCATTTTAAATATTTGCTATTTGCTCTTTTATGAAAAAAAGGCGGGATACAGTGAATAAACGCTTGAGAGTAAATCATGTAAATCATCAAAATGACAACAGATCTTTTTTAAACAGGAAAATTTGGTTTAAATCTTGCATTTCACTGCATGTCACTGACAGTCCCAAGCACCAGTATGAGCATAATTCGTCATATATTTTGCTAATTTTCAAATTTTAAATATAACAATATTTTTCAAAGTTGAATTTATTAGTGAACAAACCCAAATGAGTTATCTGAAAGATACTTTGTGCAATTAGCAAGATGTTCGTGAAAATCTATTTTTCTTTGCATAACCAATATCACTAAACTTTTGACGGAATATAAACATTTTCCCCTGCTTACCTATGTATGAGTAACCTTACTAGTAACCGACTTTTACCTGTGGCAGAATCCACTACAAATACAAGTCGTGATGTAACAGGGTCATAGGCCACATTGCCTTGTATTGGAAGGACATGGCCTGTCTGTGGATGTACGAAACAATCTTTTGGCACATCTGACAGAGATCCATCTGCTAGCAACATCTTAGTTCCTGGTTTTGGGCGGATCAATCCAGTTGTGTTGTCCATGGAAACCAAATCTGATGCCTTGATACTCATATCAGTACCTATAAAAATGAAATCACTTGAGTGCATGAATGTTGTGTTCACCCAGAGATTCCCAAAACTCAGAATTCTTAGTCTGCTCAGCTTTTCTTGGGTCTCATCAAATTTTTCATATTTACTATCAAATGTATTTTTGGGTTGCTAAAAATACTCAGCATGAATGTTTCTTATGAAAAACAATGTTTACAGTTATAAATGATGTAAGGCCACACCAAATTGATTTTTAGTTCTTTGAATTTTTGGACTTACTAAATTTTAAGAAAAACATTTTTGCTGCTTTATTTTGAAAAAATGCTGAAAATTCACCAAAAATTCTTCATTTTTCAAGAAAATAAAAATAAAAAGTGATCGCCCGCTCCTAAAATTTGGTAAAAATAGGGTTTTATTTGATTTTTTGTAATATTGCAGTTAAAACAATTTGTACTATTTGATTTGCCTGAAAAAATCTAGTCCTCAAGAAAAAAAAACTGATTAAAATTTCCCTCACTCGCATCTAGTTTTGCCATAAGAAATCCAAAGAACTAAATAAATATATCTTTTTTTGCTGAATTCTAGTCAGTACTTTTAATAGTAAGAACATTCCACTTCTTAAATATATAAATTCATTCAACTGTTCATATGAGTGCCTAACATGATAATACAACAGGTAAATGAAATCTGTTACTGAAAACGTTTGTCTTTGCTCATATTCATAGCAAGGTATGTTTGACAACATAACAATCATAATTGACAAGGATTGCCATATTTCCTGACAAAGGGTAATAGTTCTCGATACACACTTCAGATTCCTACACCAATATAATTTTCGTGCATAGCAAGGTATGTTTGACAACATAACAATCATAATTGACAAGGATTGCCATATTTCCTGACAAAGGGTAATAGTTCTCGATACACACTTCAGATTCCTACACCAATAAAATTTTCGTGCACATTGGTCTTGATTGGACAGAAATTGATCCATGATGTAACCAACTGTGCTGAAAGTGGTGTTTAAGGATGATTACTGGTCTAATAGGAAATAAATAGGATTTGAAATAGGTGTTTCAGTTTGAGAGAACATATGAATAGTAAACAAATAAGCAAGAAAAAAATATTGGTTCATGTGCTCATTTTAGAGCTATAAGGCCTTGAAAATTTGCAGGAAATGGGTTTTCTCTGGATTTTTCATTGTCTTTGCATTGACAACTTTAGTCTCTCAAAGATGTATGAAAAAATAAAAAGGGTTTCATAAAATTTTGTCAATTACCATTTTAAGGTACATATTATTGAATTATAAAAGAAAAAGTGGGGGTTCACAGGCAAATAATTTCATGTTTAAAAAATGGATAAAACCCGAGGATTCCGAAAATCTGACAAAAAGGCCAAAACATGACTAGTGAGCATCCTTAATCCAAATTCTCTTCACTCACCAAATAATTCCTCTCTCTTCAATGGTGAATTCTTTCCTGTTCTAACCAGTTGTCCTCCAGTGCCCTGTCCCAAAATTCCCCATGCTCCAACACGCCGACATTCGGCCTTACTCTCGTCCACCATGTTTGACACTAACATGTTAACACGAGAGTTGTTTGACGTGTGAGCTTCCATGTCTATATCTCCGTCTTTGTTGAGACCACCTTCCTGAATAACTCTGACATGCTCTTGTAACGTCCTAAGTGCTTCTCTTAAGGAAGCTTGGTACTCCACCTGCAACATAATTTGGGAGAGATTAAATATGATTTCATTCACTAGTCATAAACTTTTTGATGAAAGTCTGGGTATATTCTTTTCATCCATCTGTCCTTCACACTTTTCTTGTGACCTGAACTCTTTCATTTTTCATTGTATGCATTTTATTTCTATACAAAAATTAGGGCCCATATTCAAACATATGATTGTGAAAGTGGTGCAGTGAACCAGGGATGCAAGTTTTCATGGACACTGACTAATGTTGAAGGATTTCATGGTACATGTATTATTAAAGTCATGAAGAGCTGCTACATATCTTAATAAAAAAGTTTTTAAGAAATATAAACAGACATAACCAACCCTAAGAGGATATTAAAAGAAATACAAGATTTTAAAAAATTGTGGCCCTCATTAAATTACCTGATGTTTCTCACGGCATTGTTCGTCATCCTCAATTAATTCTTTCTGCCTGATCAAAATTTCTTCAAACTGCCTTCCAACATCTTTTCTTCTTTCAAGTTCATTTTCCAAATCCCTCAATTTATGATTATAAACTCTGATATCTTCATCTGTAGCCAATACATCTTTGCCTTTCAAGTTCATCTTTGCTGCCCATAGTCCTTTAAGAGACTCATTCTGATTGGCTACCCTTTGATACATGTTTTTGACCTGTAAAGCAAAGAAGAAAAAAAAGTTTAGATTTTTTAAAATTTATAATTTGATTTTTGATACTTTCTCATCTTGATATTTTTTCCCAAGGACATGTTAGGCAAATATAGGTTGTGAGGCATGTATATCACTCATCTTATAGCAACAAAATGTTCTATTTATCAATTTATAAGACTTCTAATACTTATGAAATCTTTGCATTCTGCTAGACAATGTAATATAATCAACCTCAATTGCAGAAATATAATGTCAGTGGAATTATCTTTTCTCTAAATACACTCCTCCCCCTTTTTCCTCAGATAAAAAAAAAATGTATGTTGGTTTGATCCCATAATAATCATCTTCATAATAGTAATATCTGATGGGATTATCCCGATTAAACATACCTCATCCTTTTGTCTACCGATTGTCTGTGTGACTTTATTTGACTGTTTGGACAGTGTCTCGTACAATGTTTTGGTATTGAATGCTTCCAAGTCGACTTGTCTATCATAATCCCAGAAATCATCATTCCTTACTTCAATGGCATCAGCTAAAAGTTTAGAAAGAATTATCAATTTGTGTTCTAATAAAATTTTATTCTTAGGTAAAGATATGTATAGATTATCGGGTTTTCTGCACAATGATATTGTAAAATATCAGCCGCAAGCCACAATATGAAGATTTTTGGCAAGTGAGCTCAGCGAACGAGCCTAAAAGATTAATAATGTGTCAAGCGGCTGATATTTTACAATATATTTACACAGAAACTCGATAATCTGTTTATCGTACAAATTCTGTACATTTTAGTTGCCCCTGTTAGACATTTTTTATGCTTTTTTGTCCTCCTGGAAGTAAGCTTGATAACGTCTGCTCTCACATTGTGACGTTGCTAATAAGTCCTGCTCTCATATTGTGACGTCGCTGATAAGTCCTGCTGTCACGGATAATGTCTCCTAATACATCACAAAGCCTTAATACAGAGATTACGGAGCGGCTGAGCAGTGTGATATAGACGCAGGGAAGTACGATAAATTAAATTCTACCTGTACCTAGAAACAATATATTGTTCATATATGAACGACCACATGTATGTTCAAGGCTGGCAACTTAGATGTACCTTTTTTTAATGTTGTTCCAACTGAAATACATGTATCTGAACACTGACTCTTAGAATTGTGAAAATGAGAGTTCCTTGTATTTCAGACTCTTTCCTGTTATGATCTTTTGTATGATCCTATTTTTTTCCTTGCATCATAATTGCAGATTTTTAATACTGCAAACCAGAAATTTTTTTAGATAACAGATGAAATGGGAAAATAAGGCCACCAAGAACAGTTATTACTTTATCCATATCGACTGATGTGGATTCACGAATTTAAAATAGCGACAACTTGAATTTATTTCGCAAAATTTCGAAAAAAGCAGTGCATAAATTTCCCCGTTTACGGTACTTACCAAGAAAGGAATGTAATTATGTTAAGTTTGTCTGAAAGCAATAAAAGCAGATGTTATAGAAAGAATTGTTCAAACACCGGTGGAAAAGCTTTAATATAATCAAGAATCCAGGAAATATCATCGAAAAAGAAATACCTACAAAAAGTCAATCTATGCACTAAAGTCAAAATTTTATCATTGGGGACTGGCCTTTATCATATAAGGTTTGTATCACATGCTTTTTACCATCATCAGTTCTACAACATAAGACCATCTCATAATAAAATACTTCTCAAATGAGTAACCAGTTTTTGTCAAAAGTGTTAATACTAAAAAGCATGTGCAAAACAACTATTATTTTATGCTAATCACTGCCTTACTACATGTATCAACTTCGGCTTTGCCACTCAAATTCAGTTTTGCAGGTATTTTCCCAAGGTCTCACCCAAAACTAAAACCTACCATCCAAAATTGCCGGCCTATTGTTATCAGGCAGGTCTAATCTGTAGGCAGCAGCTTCCATATTTCTGTGGAATTTGCGGGCGGGATGGACAGTGGATCCTTTGCTTGAGTAATCATCGAAATTATATTTCCTCGTACGGGCTCGGTAGAATGGGTACAGATAGGACGTCTTCGTCCATCCATATTTACGGAATAATACCTGAAAACATGTAAAACAGTATGTTTAAAAGTTCAAAGTTCAAAGTTTTATTGATATAGAATCCAACATAGGATTATCATCAAATACACATGAAATATAACATTGCATACAAAACAATTAGACAATCATATAATATAGACATGATATACATTAAATACAATACCTTACAAACTTGTTATCACAGCTGAGGAATGTTTCAATTAATATTACTATGGTTGTATATAAACATTCAAGATTATTTCCTAGATAACTATATCAAATGGAAAGGGGATGTAAAGAAATATATAATATGTGTTTTTGATAAGTCAATTTTCAATTTGAATAAAGGTATCGTAAGAGTTGATGTCACTGAGATCCGAGTTCATATTAGTGAATCCAATGACAGGAGTATAAAAATCCCATTATTAAACTCATAATAATAAAATGTCGAAAATATATCCCGTAGTTGTGAGACCCAAACTCCTGATCAAGACATTAAAATCTCCTGATCAGCCTTGAGTTGTTTGTCACATGTATGGAGTATATTTCCAAATCAATGGGCCCTGAAAGAGCATTTGAATAACAATAAAACAGTATAAAGAGAAAGAAAAAAAAAGAAGACAATTAAACATTAGAGATGATTAGACAATATAAATTGAATTAAATAATATGGCAAAAGAGTGTTTGGGAGAGAAGCTGGACTAAGGGAGATAACTCAATTTGTTTTACCAGTATTATGCTTTTTCCTTATATCATAGTTTAAATCTATATAATCACATAGTGATGAAATAAAATTTACATCATCATTTAACATTATCCATATAAATAAATCATGTAATTCTAATGACCTTAAGTTAGGGTATCTTGAAAAAAGTTTATCCATAAAAACAATTCTATTAGTGTTGTATATTGGACATTTGAGAAGGAAATGCATATCTCTGTACCATGACTAAACCTTATTCATTTATTTTAATTGAAACATACAAGTGCATGTTATAATATTTTGTTTGTTTGTTTGTTTAGTTGGGGTTTTACGCCGTTTTCAGCACATTTGGCTATTTCGTGGAGGCCAGTTTTTATTGGTGGAGGAAGCCGGAGTACCCCGAGAGAACCACAGACCTTCGGTAGGAAAATTGGCAATCCTTGTAAATTAAGATCGGAGTTGAACACACCCCTCCACAGGTGAGATTCAAACTCACAACCTCAGCGTTGACAGGCTAGTGTTCACTAGTAGTCATGACCAGGCCCCATATAATATTTTGTATATTCAACTTTGTGTACTGTGATGTCAAAGTTCGAAAATTATATATTACTGATGAAATATTCAAACGATTCTCCTAATAAACCTTCTTTGTGATTTATAAATCGTAAACTGACTCAAAGTAGGTTATATCATATAACCTGTTCCAAAGTTGACAACAATCCTTAAGTACTGGAAATAATAACTAATTTAATTTTTTTTGTCATCTTATGAATAAATCTAAAACACAAAATTTAAAATCTGCCTACACCTTCAGAATATCTGTATTTATCATTTGTAATGAAAACTGTATCCCACATGTCATGTTTAATCAATGTTCATTTTTTTTCTATTTTGTTGACCCTCCCCCCTAGAAATATTTTAAGCAGCCTGGGCACCTAATAACACACACTTACCAGAGCTATCAGCATAATGACCATGACTAACAAAGCAGCTCCAAGTATGATAAAGATGATGGCCCAGTCAGGTGCCTGGAGTATGTCAGAGGCCAATCCAATGCCATTCTGTATGAAATATCTTGATGTTGGTGGGAAGAATGGTCCGTCTTCAGAACAAACTGAGTTTTGTGCCATTACACGAATATACTAAAATAAAGAGTAATTTATGATAACCAATCTATTTCAAATGCTTCTTTAATTTTAATGTTTGCTAAAAATACAACACAGAAACACTTCACTTGACCTTATTCATAAATAATAGGTTTATGATGACAATCATGATGACAGCCATGTATTCAAGAATATTTTAGCCACAGTCAAAAAAACATTTTACAACCACTGGTGTAGTTATCTACAATAGGCAAACACATTTTTTTCTTATTTAAATTGGTTCCAATGATTTTATAGTGTATCATCGGATGTTTACTGTGAATTCAGAAATTATTGCGTGCATTTATTATTGCGATTTTGTCATTTTAGACCAAAATGCGATTTTAATTTTTGCGATATTGAGAAAAATCCCACTTCATTCATATAAAAAATTACAAAATGCAAGTTTAAATTATTGCGATTACAACCCTGTCACATTTTTTGCAATAATAAAAACATCGCAATAATTTCCGAATTTACAGTATCTTAACAAATGAGTCAATGTCTCTACTTGTGGACTCAAATTCCTGAGGGATCTCCAGGTCAGTCGCTACTGTACTTTTTTCACTGGAAGTGGTTTTTTGGGAATATCTCAAATGTTTCTTTAAAATGAGAGTAACAAAAGTATTATATTACCTTTTTTGTTTTAAACAGTCGTAATTCCACTGCTGAAATGCCTCAAACATTTTACGACAGCAAATTTCTAATTTTTTGTTTGCATTTGTTGATATTTTGTGTAAAATATGACATCACCAAAAACAAATAATATGTTGCAGAATATATTCAGGTTTTGTTTCCAAAGCAATTTTCTAATTTTTTGTTTGCAATTTGTTGATTTTTGTGTAAAATATGACATCACCAAAAACAAATAATACGTTGCAGAATATGTGCAGGTTTTGTTTCCAAAGCAAATTTCTAATTTTTTGTTTGCAATTTGTTGATTTTGGTGTAAAATATGACATCACCAAAAACAAATAATATGTTGCAGAATATGTGCAGGTTTTAAACATGTCTAATTGTTATTTCAAATGTACATAACTGTAGTCAAGTTCCAAGCTTTTTGTCAAGAAATCAGTTGACAAGGTATGCGAGATACACCAATAAAAAAACCTGCTTTATAGGGCACAGTGAAAAAGTCCCATTCATGAACAAAGCTTGTAAAATTAACCTCTGTACAGATGCCACCTGCTCATAAAGGGCACTTTTTCTGGTCCCTCGGGTGCCCTTTATAGACAGGTTTGACTGTAATAATATTCCAACGCTAGCCATGAAATTGATACTTATAATTTTTTAACTTTCTGAAATTAGTAAATTTTTGAAAACTAAGAACTACGTGTATCTTAGTCTTGCAGAGCTCTGTCCTCAGATGGTTTTTGGCATTTGAAGCTACTCAAGAACGTTTATTGGTTTATAATTTTGAATCTCCACATTTTTGGCCTTGAGCACCACTGATGAGAAATAAATTGATGGATGTTTGGATTATTGGTTCACATGCAATGGCAATTATAAAATGCATATCAGGGTGAGAACATACTGATGTGATATGAAAAGGATTTTTGCTTTGTACTAGACTAACATGCTGAGCTTGGTTTTTATTGGTTCTTCGAATGTTTTAGTGATTTTTTGTGTCTTGTTTGATTTTCAAATCTGTCAATATTTACCATCTTTTTATTGACATCGGAACTCAGATAGAACACATAAACACCCGGCTCAGTAAACTTGTAGAAAAACAAGGTCGCTGAGGATGTTGTCTGTACCATACTCTCTACCAATGCTCGGAATCCACCATAGTCGAAATTGCCATTAGTGTTGAAAAGATTGTTTCTGCAAAATTGAAATACAGAAATTAATTCAATGTTTAATAGAGCTATAACTACAGATACTGTGAACAAGCTCATAAAACTGTTTGTTTATTTGGGGTTTTATGCCGGTTTCAGCACATTTGGCTATTTTGCGGCAGCCAGTTTTTATTGATGGAGGAAGCTGTAGTACCGGGAGAGAACCACCGACCTTCGGTAGAAAAATTGGCAATCCTTGTCAATTTAGATCGGAGTAGAACACACCCCGCCACAGGTGAGATACGAACTGACAACCTCTGTGTTGACAGGCTAGTGTTCATAAGTAGTGATGACGAACTACCTAGACGACTCGGCCACTAAGGCCCCAGCTCATAAAATGATATCCTGCTCCAAAATATTATGATGCTCAAAATAAATTGCTTTCCCCTCAAGTTATCTTATGGGAATTATTTTGTTTCATACCTAAATTCATACAGTATACTACCTTTTCTGCAAAGAAATCTCATAATTAGAATATAACTGATTATACTTTTTTCTCTTATTCTTGACGCATTAATCGGTGGGATAAAAATACATAATATTTTTAACCACTTCCCTGTGATTAACTTTCTACGTGGGAATTACCGCCGTTTTTTCTACAGTTATTGGAACGATAAATTAGAGAAGTCCCGAAATGACGTCTATGTAAACAAACTACATAGCAACGACATTTTCTTGAGGTTTTTGTCAAAGATCATAGGAGAAACAGATTCTCCTTCAATTTACTCGTGAGTTATGGAATTTCTCCACCCGAGATAGTTAAATTTTAGATTTTAATATGCTCGCTAAAGCTCGCATGTTGAAAATCGAAAATTTAACTATCTCGGGTGGAGAAATTCCATAACTCACTTGTACCTGAAGGTAGAAAAGCAAAAAATATCAGCATTACTCCAACTAAGTCACTTACATAGTTCATTGAAACTTCTAATAATCAATAAACCTTGTCAGTGTAGTTCATTATATTGACAAATGATCAATAACTTTGTCCAGGTAGTTAATTTTAACTATTGAAGATCACTAGCCTTGTCAAGGAAGTTCATTATGTCTATTGAAGATCACTAGCCTTACCAAGGTAGTTCATTATAAAAACTGAAGATCACTAGCCTTGTCAAGGTAGTTTATTATAAATAAACTACTGAAGATCACAAATACAGAGATGCCAACCCAACTTGATGAAAATTAGGAGTAAAATTTTAGGGTCCAAATGATAGGGGGTGAAACATGGGCTTGCATCTGCATCTTCTGATCTGAATAAATGCTTACGAATCTCGGCAATAAGGATCAAATTCTAATAATTTACCGACAAGACCGATTGCATGTCTGGACCTGTGTCACCTTCGTATGTTTGTCAGGCTAAGTTCAACATGCAAAAATTCAAAGTAAAAATTTGTCAAATTTGCCCCCAAAAATGATTATGATGAAGTGTGTTCAACCACTATCTTAATTTCCAATTTTCATACCTAAAATTTATATGATAATAACAATGAAAGCCCAATAAACAATAACTTAAGGTGGTACCCAACACTTTCACTAAAATTAATTTGGCTCGTTTAATTTTCATAAAATTTTGACAAAGTATTCACTTTGACCCATTGACAAAAAATTTAAAATTTCAAAACATTTGAACCAACCAATTCATCAGAAAAATTACACGGATTGTATAGCAGTTTGACAAACACTAATATTGATCATTGAAAAGCTTAATATTCCCTTAACAACACAATGTTATTAAAATGTTTAGCTGATTTTACAGAGTTATCTCCCTGTAGTGTTAGGTACCACCTTAAAAATATAAAAATAACAAGATACTTACATATCGTAAACTGGGTAATAAGAACTGCTAACTGTCCAAGCCATCACTTCTCCATACAGTAGGCATGTCACTGGATTCAGAATTCCAGAAAATGTGGAATTGGCCAACGTTGAAGTAGCTAGCAGACGACGCCTTCCTGTGTACTGGTTACTATCTATCGAGGCATTGTATGCAAGAGAAGTGTCCTTTACATTGTTTACGAAAAGGGAGACAACTTCACTTGTTGGAGGATTATACACACCCAAAAATCCACTTGGTCCTGCTTCTGCCAAGTGTACAGGGCTTTCTGATCCATCAAGTGACTCACATTGGTCCTCCGTTATAGCCTCTCGGGAGTTGATGGCAGTTAGAAGATTGTCAGATGTTATTTCATGCTTCAAGTAAGATATTTTAGAATGCAATAAAAATAACATGCTGAATCTTATACAAAAAGGAATAAAAATTTGACAATAAGCTGTGAAATGGGCTAAATGTAAATAAATTAAAAGGTACAAATGAAAACAAAATATAAACTGTTATCACAGAGATATGTCTCGCCTTTTTGTAATTTTGATTATGCAAATGTTGAAATCATAATAGCAATACCTTAGCATCTTACACAAGTTATGCAAATATTCAAAGTCAATAGACCATGACTGAGGGGGTGGAACCAAATAATCTCCATGGCAATGATAATACATCTGCATACCAATTATCATTGACCTACCACTAGTGGATCCCCATAAACTGACCTAATCACAAACTAATACATGTAAAGTAAGCAAACCATTCAAAGTCAATAGACCATGACTGAGGGGGTGGCGCCAAATAATCTTCATGGCAATGAGATGTAGCAATGGTAATACATCTGCATACCAATTATCATTGACCTACCACTAGTGGATCCCCCATAAACTGACCTAATCACAAACTAATACATGTAAAGTAAGCAAACCATTCAAAGTCAATAGACCTGACTGAGGGGGCGGAGCCAAATAATCTCCATGGCAATGAGATGTGGCAATGGTAATACATCTGCATACCAATTATCATTGACCTACCACTAGTGGATCCCCATAAAACTGAGCTAATCACAAACTAATACATGTAAAGTAAGCAAACCATTCAAAGTCAATAGACCATGACTGAGGGGGTGGAGCCAAATAATCTCCATAGCAATGAGATGTAGCAATGATAATACATCTGCATACCAATTATCATTGACCTACCACTAGTGGATCCCCATAAACTGACCTAATCACAAACTAATACATGTAAAGTAAGCAAACCATTCAAAGTCAATAGACCATGACTGAGGGGGCGGAGCCAAATAATATCCATGGCAATGAGATGTGGCAATGGTAATACATCTGCATACCAATTATCATTGACCTACCACTAGTGGATCCCCATAAACTGACCTAATCACAAACTAATACATGTAAAGTAAGCAAACCATTCAAAGTCAATAGACCATGACTGAGGGGGCGGAGCCAAATAATCTCCATGGCAATGAGATGTGGCAATGGTAATACATCTGCATACCAATTATCATTGACCTACCACTAGTGGATCCGCATAAAACTGAGCTAATCACAAACTAATACATGTAAAGTAAGCAAACCATTCAAAGTCAATAGACCATGACTGAGGGGGTGGAGCCAAATAATCTCCATAGCAATGAGATGTGGCAATGGTAATACATCTGCATACCAATTATCATTGACCTACCACTAGTGGATCCCCATAAAACTGAGCTAATCACAAACTAATACATGTAAAGTAAGCAAACCATTCAAAGTCAATAGACCATGACTGAGGGGGCGGAGCCAAATAATATCCATGGCAATGAGATGTGGCAATGGTAATACATCTGCATACCAATTATCATTGACCTACCACTAGTGGATCCCCATAAACTGACCTAATCACAAACTAATACATGTAAAGTAAGCAAACCATTCAAAGTCAATAGACCATGACTGAGGGGGCGGAGCCAAATAATCTCCATGGCAATGAGATGTGGCAATGGTAATACATCTGCATACCAATTATCATTGACCTACCACTAGTGGATCCCCATAAAACTGAGCTAATCACAAACTAATACATGTAAAGTAAGCAAACCATTCAAAGTCAATAGACCATGACTGAGGGGGTGGAGCCAAATAATCTCCATAGCAATGAGATGTAGTAATGGTAATACATCTGCATACCAATTATCATTGACCTACCACTAGTGGATCCCCATAAAACTGAGCTAATCACAAACTAATACATTGTTGACGCCGTCGCCGCCGCCGCCGCCGCCGCCGACGCCGGAAACAGCATACCTATGTCTCGCCTTTTGACTCCGTCAAGGCGAGACAAAAACGAACAATTAAGAGTACTATAGATGGATGGATAAATTATTGTATAACATCCAATGGCAATTATTTAATGATGAGAACATATTGATATGATATGAATATTAGCCCTGCTTTGTACTAGACCGACCCGCCGTTCAACTGTATAATGAAATAAAAATCTTACCGAAACAGAATCATTTTGATGTCTTATTACAAGATGGACTTCCAACGGAGGTTCAGCACAAATAATACCAATTCTATCACGCTGGGCAAGACGACATTCTAGATTACAGAGGTCTTCCAAGTAATCCGACTGGCAGAGACAAACTCCTAGGTATCTGTCATAGCCTACGTATGTATCGCAAACCTATAAAAAAAAAATACCAATATACCATAATGCACCCTCACTTATTTCTCTAATTCATAACAATTGGTTATTGACAAATTTTAACAATATGTAGAGTAAGTTCCAAACTGAGGAATGTGAGTCGATGAAATATTTCCTGTTTGATGTGTATTAGATGAGTTACCCTATTTAGATATATACAACATTGGTACAAATATTTGTTCCACACTGATATTGGCTATGAAAGAGATTGTTCATAGCTACACTTGTACTTAATTAACAAGAGCCAGAAAATAATATTACTGCGAATCCCACGTTGTTGGATTTTTTAAATAAAACATAATAATCATTATTAATGAGAATATTTAAATATCATCAATTGTTATGCATGCGAGAGATAAGCAGACGTGAATGTATAAAATAAAAAATTCCCAGGTTTGATTTTTTTTAATATATTATATCCTGTTCTGTTTTTTGCAATGATTTCAAAAAGATATCCTTTTTGTTTTTGCTGTTTGTTTAGTTTGTTAAGGGGGTACAGAACACCTAACGGAGTTATTTCATAAAAATGAGCTGAATGTTTTAATCATATACTATTAGTAAAGAGAAATCAAGCTTCTCAATGATCAAAATTAGTGTTTGTCAAACTGCTATATATCCATTGAAATTATTCCTGTAAATTGTGTGCTTTAAATTTCTTGAAATTTTTATATTTTTGTCAAAAGGTCAAAGTAAATATTTCATCAAAATTTTATGAAAATTAAAAGAGCCAAATTTATTTTAGTCAAAGTGTTCGGTATCCCCCTTAACATCACAGTTCTTTCTTATCATGAAAAACATCTAACAACACCCTGCCTTTTTCTAGTGTTCAATAATTTTTACTCTATAAATGGAAATAATACATAGTGATGGACTGAATTAATTTTCATTGGCTAACAGGTTCCTCCGACCTTATTAATTCTTAACTTCTATTATAAAATACATATTTCTAATTATTTCTAACACAAAGCATCATCATTTCGAAGAAACACATATTTCATTTGATAATATCAAATATCAAAATTGTCAAAAATATTTTTTTGTTTATCCCTGGCCTGAAAAAAGTTATAAATTCAGAGATTCATTGTTAAAGGACACCCATGAAAACAAGTGTCTAATAAAATGAATTGGCAATATTCTAAAAATAACAACACTTACGTAGTTCGAACAATAGTCCTCCCACTGAGTATCCGTCAAACATTCTCCATTCTGTGCTCTGGTAGTGCCTGACAAACACAGGTCATACACTTTCTTTGTACAATCTGTCAGATCAGCATTCTCTATATATCCTGCACCACAAGGACAGGTTCTATCACTTTCCTGTAGAATATTCAAAGCACTGAAAGAACTGTTTGTTACCGTTTAAACTAATCTGTGATATTTGCATGCGTGACTGTGTTTTGCATGAAATCTATCAAGTCAAATTAGATTATCTACTGCCTTAAGTTATCTCCCTTTTTTACAATTTTGAAGTTTTTTTATTCTTGCTTTCTGATCAATATTGTAATGAATGAGTATGAATTCTGGATATTATAATTTTGAAGTTTTTTTATTCTTGCTTTCTGATCAATATTGTAATGAATGAGTATGAATTCTGGATATTATAATTTTGAAGTTTTTTTATTCTTGCTTTCTGATCAATATTGTAATGAATGAGTATGAATTCTGGATATTATAATTTTGAAGTTTTTTTATTCTTGCTTTCTGATCAATATTGTAATGAATGAGTATGAATTCTGGATATTATAATTTTGAAGTTTTTTTATTCTTGCTTTCTGATCAATATTGTAATGAATGAGTATGAATTCTGGATATTATAATTTTGAAGTTTTTTTATTCTTGCTTTCTGATCAATATTGTAACGAATGAGTATGAATTCTGGATATTATAATTTTGAAGTTTTTTTATTCTTGCTTTCTGACCAATATTGTAATGAATGAGTATGAATTCTGGATATTATAATTTTGAAGTTTTTTTATTCTTGCTTTCTGATCAATATTGTAATGAATGAGTATGAATTCTGGATATTATAATTTTGAAGTTTTTTTATTCTTGCTTTCTGACCAATATTGTAATGAATGAGTATGAATTCTGGATATTATAATTTTGAAGTTTTTTTATTCTTGCTTTCTGATCAATATTGTAATGAATGAGTATGAATTCTGGATATTATAATTTTGAAGTTTTTTTATTCTTGCTTTCTGATCAATATTGTAATGAATGAGTATGAATTCTGGATATTATAATTTTGAAGTTTTTTTATTCTTGCTTTCTGATCAATATTGTAATGAATGAGTATGAATTCTGGATATTATAATTTTGAAGTTTTTTTATTCTTGCTTTCTGACCAATATTGTAATGAATGAGTATGAATTCTGGATATTATAATTTTGAAGTTTTTTTATTCTTGCTTTCTGATCAATATTGTAATGAATGAGTATGAATTCTGGATATTATAATTTTGAAGTTTTTTTATTCTTGCTTTCTGATCAATATTGTAATGAATGAGTATGAATTCTGGATATTATAATTTTGAAGTTTTTTTATTCTTGCTTTCTGACCAATATTGTAATGAATGAGTATGAATTCTGGATATTATAATTTTGAAGTTTTTTTATTCTTGCTTTCTGATCAATATTGTAATGAATGAGTATGAATTCTGGATATTATAATTTTGAAGTTTTTTTATTCTTGCTTTCTGATCAATATTGTAATGAATGATTATGAATTCTGGGTATTAACTGATATTCTCTGTAAATTAGATATAATTATAGATTAATACATGGTCTTTTTCATATTGCCCTTGTTATCAACCCGAGACCTTGATATTGGCCCGAGGGTTTTATCCCAAGGTACGATATCAGTTGAGGGATGATAACACGGGAGATATGAAAAAGACTATGTATTAATCTATTTATCACATATTTTGCCACTACCAAGAAATAATATAACTGTTGAATTAGATTTTCCAGTCTTCAAGCTTTTTGCAGTTTTTCAGGTTTTTGACATCCCTGAATATAAGTTGCACATTCACAATGCTGCAGCTATTAAACAGTGTTATTTCTTTCACTTAGAGTCAAATAAATGAATGCAACTTCAGTTCCTGTGTTTTTCCCCCCGAGATCTACAAATAGATTTTATAAGCCCCTATTTGAAACTGCTTAGAACATTTATGAACGGTTAATTCACCATAAATAATGATCAGATGATTATTTACAGCTGAGCGGAAGTGACATCGCTGAAGCTCACGAGAGGGCAGATAACATGTTATCTGCCATTGTAAGATGTTATTGTCCCAGGGGCAAATAACATGCATCAAATTATACCTTTATTACATATGCAAAATTGGCGTTATTTGAATAAAATATGTGATAATAATAGATTAATATATGGTCTTTTTCATATTGCCTTTTTTATCGGCCCAAGACCTTAATGATATCAGCCCTGAAGGACGATATCAGTCGAGAGCTGATAACAAGAGTAATTTGAAAAAAGGCCACGTATTAATCTATTTATCACATATTTTGCCACTAACTATAAATAATTTTACTTCTGAATTAAGATTTTCCTGTCATTTGACCAGAGTCTTGCTGTTCCTACATGACATTTACAGTTGGAGCGGAAGTGACGTCGGTTATACGAGAGTCATTGCCCTCGTATAATGTTATTGCACTGGGGGGAGATCATGTGCTGCAAATTACGTTTTTATTATACATGCAAAATCAGTGTTATTTCAATAAAATATGTGATAAATGTATTTATATTAAATAGCAATAATAATTTTTCATTCATTCATATTGTATAATATCGGTTATCATAGCATTCAAACGAATGTTAGCCAAATATGATAACGAAATTTATCTCATTCAAAACACATTTTGGATCTTGTCAAAAGCTGAAAACCAAATTTTAAAATTTTTTAATTTGTTGCCTATTATAAAATAAAATTAGAAAGGTACCTTGAATGAAATCTGAAAACCAAATTCAAAAATGTTTTAATTTTTTGTTGCCTATCACAAAATATCATTACCTGGAAGTCTCGGCCTGATCCGGTACATTCACAAGTTGTCTGCCCTTCTTGAGCTTGTTTTGCAGCACCACCACAGTAGAAACACCCTTCTTGTGCCTCCCACTTGTTGAAATGATCAACAGGGCAGAGCTGACAATCACTGATACTCTTGCCCTCCAGGTAAGGATTGAATCGCCCTGCAGGGCAAGGTGTTGGGTATGAACTATTCTGTGGGCAGTAATATCCTGCAAGGAAAACAAAATATTTTTACTTTTCAAATAATTTGAATTTTCAAACAAAAAAGATAGGAATACAATATTTTTCATTACTTGGAGAGATTCTTTTCAAAATGCAAACTTTATTCAATAATAAAATTCTTTGATACCAATTTTGATGCACAAAATGTGCATATTTTTGTCCATTTACGACTCGTCAGTTGTGCTCAATCCTTAAAATGTTGACATCCAAAACAACAATCCAAAACGTTGAAGAGCAAATTAAAAAATGCCAAAATGCATTGACTGTATATTTAAAAGTGATATACATTCACTGACCATATATCACTTTTACTGTGAGGTACATAACCTTGGAATTTTACTTATGACGTCATGAATTGCAAAGGTTTTGTGGTCTTTTGATGTTGCTTTATGTGCAGAAATTCACTGCTTTCCAGTGATTTTTGACAGATTTTATGTTGCGGGATAAACAGAATATATGTAAATCGTATCTTCTCAGAAACAAAACAGGTAAGAAAAGCTTGGCAAGCATTGCATTTCTACCTGTTTCTATGCTTGTTCAAATAATTTCATATTTGGATAGCATAAAACCACTTCATGAACAAGAAACGTCCGTCAGTTATCTCCCCTGACCAAGTTACCCAAGGGTGATAACAAAATAGCCTAAAGATCAAAGGGAGAAGATTTTCATTGCAAACGTAATTTCCTTTCCTTGTAAGACAAAGAGATTTCATATATGCAAGTCC
Organism: Mytilisepta virgata; assembly: GCA_028015205.1. NCBI lineage: Eukaryota > Metazoa > Mollusca > Bivalvia > Mytilida > Mytilidae > Mytilisepta > Mytilisepta virgata. The sequence goes on along the minus strand of CM051508.1, from coordinate 8,654,475 downwards.
AAATTCCTAATGTTAACATACCTTCTGGGCAGAGATATGAATTTGTAGAATTTGGTCCAAAAATGTCTGCCAGTGAACTTGAATTGGCCAGCGGCTGATCTGTTGTTGCCATGGCTTTGCACACCACACCTGCACGACATGCTTCACAAACTGCCCTACTGTCATGTGCTCCAAAAGTACCAGGTTTGCAAGGTTCACAGGTGTCCCCGAAAGTTGCCCTTGGAGAGCCGTCGTATTCTTTGTATCCGAGTGGACATTTTATTGGTTCAATTGCACCTAATATGACAAAGAAATTCCATTATTGTATTGAATTGTTTAAGGATGTTCGCTGCTCAGTTTCAAAATAACAAGCTTTTCATAACACTGGTAAATATTGATAATGGATTAATAAAGGAACTAAAAGAGCGAGAAAAAAAATTATAGGTCTGTGTGCTTGTTTTCGAGATATAAGCCATTGAAAATTTGGATGGAAAAATATGCTCTCTTGATTTTACATAGCTTCTTCATTGACAAGTTTTATTTCTCAAAAGCCATTAAATAATAACAAGGATTTTACAAATGGCTTATTATTCTGCATGCAAAACATTTATGAAAAGAAAAATGGGTGTTAGCGGGAAAAATAATTTATGGCAATCAAATGGATAAAAGAGATGATTCTGAACATAGAACAAAAATTCAAAAACATAACCAGCGAACATCCTTAATTCTTAGATCTTTCTTTTCATTCTCATGCTTCTTTTAGACAGATTTCAAAGTTTCTACTTTAAAAAACTAACCCTGTGATTTAAATCTCTGGATCACATCATTATGCAGATTGAATTTAATGAAAAATAATTGGTTAAAAAAAAATATTGAAAATATGGAAGGAATTGACCACCATAGTACATAAGGTAGTCAAATTCTTTTTGGTGTGTAAAATGATATCCTTGGGCCCAGTTTCTAAAATTCAAAAATACACTCAAACCACCAAATTTTAAACTGATTTCTCAAATCTGTTTCTACTTTAAAAAGCTAAACCCTGTGATTTATTTCTCTGGATTACATCATTATGCAGATTGAATTTAATGAAAAATAATCGGTTAAAAAAAATATTGAAGATATGGAATTGACCACATAATGTAGTCAAATTTTTTGGTGTGAAAAATGATATCCTTGGGCCCAGTTTCTAAAATTCAAAAATACATTCAAACCACTAAATTTTTTTCTCAAATCTTAAATGATATTGATTAAGTTCAGGATGACTCGACGTACTCTTCAATATCTGAAACTATTAATGAAACTCAGGCCTGCACTTTAAAGATAGAGTATCACCAAACTATTTACCTGCATCGGTCGTACCACAGCTGTCAATGGCCCCACAGTAATGACCTTGTGGGCATGGTATGGGGTACGCTGTTCCATTTGGACAATAGTAACCTGGTGGACACGGCACTTGAGCCATCGAGAAGTTACAATAGTATCCTGCAGCACATAGGACCTGGATCTGAGCGCCCTCTGGACAGTGGTATCCCTCGTCACATTGAATTCCACTGTAAGTCATGCTTTCATTGGGACATCTATACCCTGCAGGACATAGGTAACAATCTGATATATTTCCTGCTGCTATGATATCCCTGAAAAATAATAGAAACACCAATTGTTTCATCTTTCCAAATTTTCTGACTTGATCATTACTCATGAGTCATAATTTAGCTTTTGTATGACTTTTATACATTGAAAATGGTAACACAGAATATTTATATACAGTGGAATCTTGATTTCTCAAACTAACTAGAGTCTCTCAAGAGCCTGTATTGCTCACCTGGATGAACTTTTCACCTTGAGCGGAACTAAAAATTTTAGCGTTGCAGCCAATTTGGCTGGTTTTTCTATAGGGTTCTATGTTAACTAAGTTCGGCTGTGGCAGCCATGTTGGTTGAAAGTCAAGGTCAATGGACATATTTTTCAAAGAGAACCATCTAAGGACCATTACTGCTAAGTCTTGTTCCAACTGGCTAAGTGGTTTCAGACAAGAAGATTTTTAAATGAATTTTCCCATAGGGTCCTATATGAAACTAAGTTTGGCTGTGGCGTCCATCTTGGATGACAATCCAGGCGATCAGACATATTTCTGTAAGAAGACCATCTAAGAACCAATGCTGCCAACTTTAGTTCCAATTGGCTCAGTAGTTTAAGACAAAAAGGTTTTTGAGTGAATTTCCAATAGGGTCCTATGTTAAACTAAGTTCGGCTGTGGGTCAGGTGAGCTAAAAAGTGACCTTTGAAATAAGTTAAGACATTGGTAATTTAAGTCATCAAGATCCAGAAAAATTACGGTTCCAGACCAGAACTGAATTAAAAATCAGTCGTATGAGAATGTTTCTAAAATTATTGCCTAGCCTCTCATTGTATCCACCTTATATAGCCAAACTGATAACAGGATTTTTCCTTTTTCAGTTAAAATTATCATTGATCTGGTTATATAAAGAGAGTTGAATATTTAAGTCTTAATAATCTAGTCTAAAATATGAAAATGAAATTAGAAAAAAACTATATTGTTTTAATTAGTTACACATACCTGTATGTTCCAGCTGGACATGGTTCTACATCTAAAGTTCCATTTGGACAATAAAATCCTACTGGACAGGGATACAGTAAATAGTCTGCTGTTCCTGTTTCATTGCACCTATAACCAGAAGGGCAAGGTTTACACCAGCTAATGTCGATGCCTTCTTCTAGGTCATTGTAGCTCATTATTGGACATGGAATGGGATCAGGTTGGTCAACTGGACAGTAGTAACCACGGTAACAAGGCTCTGAAACTGTGGAATTGTGTGGACATACTCGTCCTCCAGGACATACGTTGCAGTCTGCTGAACTATTTGCCCCCTCTATCGCAATGAATTTTCCTGCTGGGCATGTCTTCTTTTCAATTGTGCCTAATTAAGAGAAAATTATGCAAAAGGTGATACATTTCAAAAGAAAGGTCTCCATGGAAAAAATACTTTGATGAATAAAAGCAAAATTTTACATAGATTCAAAAACAAAATTCTAATATTCTAGGCTACAGACATTTAGCAACTTTAATAAAGTCCAAAATAATTAATAAGATATTAAGTACAGAATCAAACATTTGCTTCAACTCTTTGATGAAATACTGCTAAAATAATTTTAAATTGGTTTAATTTCCTCTAATTTAAAAGAACATATTTAAATGAAATTGTAACTTTCCTTCTGATCAATAATAGCCATAAGGACAGAGTCCACCATCAGATCATTATAAACGATTTGTCAGGGTTTGGTACAGACATAACTTATCTTCTGGGAAATAACAGCAATAAGGACAGAGTCCTCCATCAAGTTGTAATGAATTTTCAGAATTTGGTACAGACATAACTTACCTTCTGGGCAATAGTTGCCATAAGGACAGAGTCCTCCATCAGGTTGTAATGAGTTGTCAGGGTTTAATACTGACATAACTTACCTTCTGGGCAATAGTTGCAATAATGACAGAGTCCTCTATCCGGTCGTAACAAATTGTCAGGGTTTGGTACAGACAATTTACCTTCTGGGCAATAATAGCTATAAGGACAGAGTCCTCTATCAGGTCGTAATGAGTTGTTCGGGTTTAGTATAGACATAACTTACCTTCTGAGCAATAGTTGCCATAAGGACAGAGTCCTCCATCAGGTTGTAATGAGTTGTCAGGGTTTAGTATAGACATAACTTACCTTCTGGGCAATAATAGCCATAAGGACAGAGTCCACCATCAGGTCGTAATGAATTGTCAGGGTTTGGTACAGACATAACTTACCTTCTGGGTAATAATAGCCACAAGGACAGAGTCCACCATCTAGTCGTAATGAATTGTTAGGGTTTAATACTGAGATAACTTACCTTCTGGGCAATAGTTGCCATAATTACAGAGTCCTCTATCCGGTCGTAACAAATTGTCAGGGTTTGGTACAGACATAATTTACCTTCTGGGCAATAATAGCTATAAGGACAGAGTCCTCTATCAGGTCGTAATGAGTTGTTCGGGTTTAGTATAGACATAACTTACCTTCTGGGCAATAATAGCCATAAGGACAGAGTCCACCATCAGGTCGTAACGAATTGTCAGGATTTGGTATAGACATAACTTACCTTCTGGGCAATAATAGCCATAAGGACAGAGTCCACCATCTGGTCGTAATGAATTGTCAGGGTTTGGTATAGACATGTTCACAACACAATAGTATCCTGCAGCACATGGTCCTGTAATATGTCCTCCGGTACAGTACCTTCCTGCCAATAAAAAATTAAAATTACAAGTTTTTCTTCAAATAAAATGTGTAATTAGATTGAAATCCAATCTTGGAAAATTAAGTATCTCAAAATCATTCTCAACAATACAAAAAAATTCCTATATTTATTTAAAAATAAAACACTCCAGATGACCTGACGTCAATCTATGCCAAACTTGTCAAAATTGTAATATATAAATATTTAATTTATAAAGATGTAAATTTGAGGGCAAATGCAATAATTTGGCACTAATAGGATTAAACTAATTTAAATCTTTCCAGCAAGCTCTGTACTTTTGTCTTAACCAATCAGCAACAATCACACATTATTAAATTTTTAATAAACAACTGATTCAGAAATAGTTAAACTGATGAAGGATTAGAGAAATACTATTTACATATGTTCCGTGATGTGTTATTTACATGCTTTTTCGACCTAAATTCGGCACTATTTTGACATCGTTAAGTACCTTGATATGCATGTAGTGATCTGTCAGTATATATACTTTATGTGTTAAATATATTTTACCTGCTGGACATGCAGCACAATCTTCAGCCTTCTCTAATCCTGTCGTACTGTTTTCAGTGTAAGAACCATCATCACATGGGATAGGATCATACGTCCCTACTGGACAATAGCTAAATGGTGGACATGGTTCTGGGTTGCTAGTGTTTAACATACAGTAATACCCGCTCGGACAATCGGTACAGTTGATCATTCCATAGAATGGTTGGTATTTTCCTGTTTTTATATAATATACATCATAAATTAAGTGATTTTTTATTTATGTGACAACTGTGACAGGATCAATTTTCAATTAATACACTTCCTGTCCATTCTGGAAAAAAATCCTGATATTACACAATTTCGACTGGATAACTGCTATCAATTGAAATGAAAATCAACTATCCCATGATGTTATTTTCACTATATATAAGATCAAAACAATCATTTGAAAAACTTACATTTTGGCAATGAATACAACTGCTTTAATTTTAGACAAAACTATTATTGTTTATTGAAAATAACATAATTTTACAAAGTTGTTAAGAGTTGCTCAACATTAAAGAGATGCAGATTTTTAAACGCATAATTTTAGAAATAATTTGAGTAAGAAAAGTTAAGTGTTTTAAGGTAATATGTTTGTTTGTTTAGTTGGGGTTTAACGCCGTTTTCAACACATTTGGCTATTTCGCAGCGGCCAGTTTTTATTGGTGGAGGAAGCCGGAGTACCCGGAGAGAACCACCGACCTTCGGTAGTTAAATTGGCAATCCTTGTCAATTAAGATCGGAGTCGAACGCACCCCACCACAGGTGAGATTCGAACTCACAACCCCAGCATTGACAGTCTAGTGATCATTAGAAGTCTTGACGAACTACCTAGACCACTCGGCCACAGAGGCCCCTCTAATTCGGTAATATGTAATGTTTTAATTTTATCTAGTAATATTCTATAACAGTGAACACAATGGATTCATTCTATCTAAGGGGCAACAAAAGGCAAGAAGCTGATTGAAAGCAAACCAAATGTACCTTCATGATGTTTGGAGCCAAAAACTTGCCAGATTGCCCATCTGTAGTAGCATACTTAAATTCAGTTTTTGCTTCATAGATACCAAATCAATGTGCAATATCTTAAAAACTAAGTCAGGAACGTGTTTTTTTCATCACCATATATTCGAAAAAGACAATAAATTTGGCCTTATTTAAATTTTCAGTCAAAAATCATTAGAGCAACCTTACTATTGTATTGTATGACCTTAAACTAGTACCGTAAATATGACATACCTGGAGGACATGGCGTTGGATTTGCCGACCCTTGAGGGCAGTAATGCCCTGGTGGACATAGATGACTGCTTGGTGAAGAACTTTCAATTTTAGCTGTATCAGGACAATAGTAACGAGCATCACATACTCCTGTGGGACCCAGTAATCCTTCATTACCACAGAAATATCCAGCATCACATGGGAAGCAATCACTCTCTGCAGCTCCGTGGGTTTGATTTCTTTGGGTGCCACGTGGGCAGAGTGTGGCTGACACAGTTCCTGTGGAAAAATATCAAATGTGTTTAATAAGGAATTGTGTCAAATATTTAACTTGATTTTTGTTCTTAATAAAGTGAAATATCTTGGATTATCTCCCTTGGGTAACTTTGTTAAGGGGGATAATCGACTGTTTCTGATTCCAATTTTTAGCCTAAATATTTCTCTAGGCCAAGAAAAAATTACTGTTAGATTCTAATTATATAAAATTCAGGGAGATGGATAGATTTCTTCTTTTTGTTTGGTAAATCCTGCAAAAAACATGACAAAAATGTTACATAAAGGGGTAAATACAAAGGGGTATAAGGGATTAGGATCTAGAAGTGGACTCCTAATCCATTTAGCATTTATCTCCCCTATCTTTAAATATAGCAACATCTCTGTAGATATGACAAATACATGCACTTAATAATAAATCTGACTAAACATAATTTTCAGTACTTTAGTTCTTTGATCATTATTCCTTAAGCCTGGTATACCCCCTATATAATCTAGATAAAAAATTATTTTTAAGAAACATATGCGACCTTTATTTAAGAGTATCATTAACACATATAGTCAAATTTTTTTCTTTTGTGATCTGATTTTAACTTTCAAATCCTGTTTTTGGATAAGTTCATGCATGAAAAAGAAATAAGCCACATGCATTTTGCAATGTGTTCATTTGGTATAATTAATATCAACATTATTTCAACTTAAGGGGGTACAGAACAACTAAGGGAGTTAACTCTTTAAAAATCAGCTGAACGTTTTAATCACACACTATTAGTAAAGAGAAATCAAGCTTCTCAATGATCAAAATTAGTGTTTGTTAAACTGCTATATATCCAATGAAATTATTCCCATAAATTTTGTGGTTCAAATTTCTTGAAATTTTTATATTTTTGTCAACAGGTCAAAGTAAATATTTTGTAAAAATTTTATGAAAATTAAACGAGCCAAATCTATTTTAGTCAAAGTGTTGGGGACCCCCTTAAATAATAATATTGAATCCTTTCAAATACAAAATTATTTAATATTTACCCTCAGTACAGTAATATCCATGTGGACATGGGCCATTGACTCCGTCATTCGGTGCTTGTACTGTAGCATTCCCAAGACACAGGTAACCAGCTGAACAGTTACCAGTTGGGTTAGACAATCCTGATTGGTCACAATACTGGCCAGGTGGACAAGACAAACATTCGGATGATTCGGACAGCCCCTCGTGTGGATTGTAAGTACCTGTGAAAATTTTTTATAAATAAAATTCAAAAAATGCTCTTTATATTTATTAACATTGAAAATTGACCAACAGTTTTACAAAAACAAGAATTTTGTTTCAGAGAAAAAAAAATTCTTCAAAAATTGAGAAAAATGTCACATGTAATATTATAATCTTATTTGAATTATATGTTCCAATTTTTTGAAAATACGATGAATAAACACAAATAATACACCTCTATTGTCATATAGCAAATTTAATATTCCTGATTCTGATTTACCCATTTTCACAGTTGAGTTATCAGCTTTTGTTATTCCCCCAAACAATCCCAGGTTTATGCAAAAGCATCAAAAGTACAATTAAAGTGCAATAAATTCCAACAAACTGAATATCATCCTATATAATGATTTTGATTTGCCTATCAGAATTAATGATTTTGATTTGCCTATCAGAATTAATGATTTTGATTTGCCTATCAGAATTAATGATTTTGATTTGCCTATCAGAATTAATGATTTTGATTTCAGAATTACAATATACATGTTACCAATTTCAAAATATTAACATATTTATCTACAATTACATGTAAATACTTCAAAGAATAGTGAACCCTATTATTCCTTAACATAGGCTGGTGACAAAGGTGTAATCCTTAAAGGGAAGTAACTAACTCAAAAATAATTTCAGAATATGATAAATGTTTTCTTTGTCAACATACCAATAGGACATGGGACTCCGTCATTGTATGTTCCATTTAGACAATAATGCCCAGATGGGCATGGTAACGTAGCATTCATTCCCATTGTTGGACATGTTGTTCCTTCCAGACAAACTAGGCATTCACCTATAAAAAATAAAATTTATAAATTATTTACATATAGCAACTTATGTTTCAAACAGTCTGCAAATTTACCAAAAAAGTTTAAACATTTTATCAAGCATTTTTGTGTTGTTATTTAGATGTAAAAATAACAATACTTTTCTATTTTCTTAAAAGGTAAGAGAATTTTTTAAATTTATAAAACTAAATTCTTTTTCTATTAGGAGTTTCTGTTTTAATATTCCAAGGTGATTGGTTAAAAATTTTGAATAGGATACACTTCGAACAGTTTCAATTTGTGTAGAGTAAAAAATGCCATTCAATCATTAAAACTGATAGAAAACATGCTACTCAGTGAGTTTAGTACTTAATGTTTTATCCACCGCATACTCTATGTCCATACCTAACCAGAATCCAGTATTTTCAGTGGTTATTGCTAGTCTATTTTTTGTTATATGTTCAAAATATAGATGTATTTATTTAGGACTTGTGGCTAATTTTGTTAAATTTTTTACATCTTTGTTACCAGAGCTCTTTATTGTTTGTCTTTTGGTGTGGATTGTCTCTAATCATTGACAACTCCACAGCGACCTCTGGATGAAATCCATCTTTTCATATCTTCAATCTTACGGGATATTGAATTATCAATGCATACTTCATATCTTTTCATTTTCATACTAACCTAGTCCTGTACTTGGTGCATACGTTCCTATATCACATGGAGTCTCAGTTACTGCCCCTGATAGACAATAGTGTCCAGCGGGACATACATATCCAATAACGCCATCTGTAGGATTTGGAACGTTAGATCCGGTCAGACAAATGAAACCTGCATCACAGGGTAGACTGTGGCCTGTAAATACAAAACAAATATTTTTAATGTTTCTATTATTATATTTTCCACACTAAATCAAGGTGATGGATTTCAATTTTGTGAAAACTTTTTTTTGCCCAAAGAGTACATTTAGGCTCAAATAAGAATTTTTGCCTGTAATAGTTTGGTTAACTATCAGCACAATAAGCTTTACTGTGGTAGAAAGTTTTTATTGGTGAGAAAAACTGGAGAAGACCATTGACTCTCAGCAGTACATTTGTATTATGGTGTGTTTATCAAGATCCGAGTTGAAAAGACCTTGCTATGAATTTGATTCTAACTCAAATGTCAATATTCACAAGCACATGATTAATAGCTGTCAGCGATACCTTGACCATTTAGCCATTGGAGCATTGAATACATGTAAATAGTTTATATTTCTTTCTTACTTTAGTCTACACTATTGCTTATTTTGAGTCCTATTTTGTAAATAAGAAATTCCTTGTGGTTTTTTTAATAGAATTTATTTTGTGGAAAAATGGTTCCAACTTCAGATTTAAATGGCAATATTAAGTTTTCTCGATCAAAAGTCCAAACTAAAGATTAGTTCTAAAACTTAACTCTGTCATCTAGGATTATTGATAGCACATGTTTCATTAATGGTGCTTCTTCATTTAATATAAGCAACCTACCATTTTTAGAACTGGCAGGTGTACAATAGTTTCCAGGTTTACAAAGCTGACAGTCGGTTAAATTGTCATTTCCAGTAGATGTCGCTATTGTTCCATCAGGACAGGCTATTGGTTGGTAACTTCCTTCAGGGCAGTAATTGCCAACAGGACACAAACCTTCGGTGGGATTTGGATCAACTGTGCTTCCGTTACAGTAATAGCTGGAAAATAAAATTATTCAAATGCAAACCATACTTGATATGGAGTTTGGACTACTGTAAATATGGAAATTATTGCAATGTTTTTATTATTGTGAAAATTGTGATTGGTTTAGCATCGCAATATTATAAATTCACATTTTTAATGCATATTTTTATGTCTGATTTATTCTAGATTTGTCCCTCTTTGTTTTTATTTACTCAAGTAACTTTCTGGATTTTAATTGCCGACATCCACAGACAGGTTAATTGGTAGACACTTTGCTGTATAGGAATTGTGTTCACAGTTATTATATATATAATAAAATTTTGAATTCTAATATTTTTAATCCCATTAATTAAAATGATTACTTTAATAAAACTTCCATTTTCAACTTTTACTCGATCTCCTATCGCAATAATAAAACCTTTTTTCACACGGGCGGCGATCGCAATAATTTAATACAGATATATCTTTCCCAATCTGAAACATAGTTGTGTCCACTGATTTAAGGCACCAAAAACTATGGGGTATCCACTGAACCAAGATTGTTTATCTTCAACCACCCAATGATTTAGATTCCACTACAATTTTTTACACAACCATATCAATGTAATTACTGACCATTGCATTAAGACCAATGATAATCATACAGACTTCCTTTCCTTGATTGTAAAATTCTTGCTTAAGAAGCAGATTCCATTAGGTTCTGCAAGACCTGTGTTCTGGCAATATTGCCCTTGTGTACACTTACCCTGGGAAGCAGAGACCTTCAGGTTCAGGAAGGCCTGAGTTCTGACAATAGTAACCTAGTTTACACTTACCCTGGGCAGGGCCTAATCTTGCCGGCGAAATGACGATTTAAGTCGCCAAAGAATTTTCAAAATCGCTAAATCTCGCCGGCCTATTCATTTCTTGGCGAAGTGAAGTCGCTATCGAAATATCAGTAAATGGGAGATAACTCGTGAAATTTTTAGCACAGGTAAATTTTTGAAACAAAATGGCGACCATCAAGAATCGGAATTTTGAAGTGGCCCACGACTTATATTGTCAATGTTTGCTTGAAATAAATACAACGGCGACTTTAAACCTATTTGAATTTTATATTCCAAACTATTTAAGGGAAATCGAAATATCGTTTCATTCGTTTGTTATGAATTGAAGATGCATGGCGTCAGAACGATGTTGCGTAATCACAAAGTCAACTAATTTTATATTTTTATATGATCAGCTGATTGTTGTTTTGTTCTACAGTTAGGATTAAAAGGAAACACCTATGATGAAAGATTAGCCGTTAATAGGTTAGTTATGTGATTGAAAGTTGGCTTGGGTGACACTGAGTATGAGAATCTCGAGTCACAATGACACAATGTTTTGACAATTTATCCTTTGATAATAAAATATATTGGTAAGCTGTGAAAATTAAATTACTCAACTACTCAAAATTAGTAGATCAAAAGAAAATCAAACTGTATATAACTGTCCTAATTTTTTATAGTTTATCAATTTCAAAATTCTGTTAACACTGATAACATAATTAAATTAAACTGCTTTTGGCAATATTATGTCTTTGGCTAACTGGTTTGGGGTTCAATCCCCAAACCCAAATCAGTCTCAATCACCAAAATCAAACATAAAAAGAAAAAATACAGATGAGACTGATCAAAATGTTAAGCCAAAGAAGTTTTGTAAAGTTATGAGCCAAGATTGCTTTGATTGGTTTAAGGAAGACCCAAAAGGTCTTTCGCACTGTGAATATATGATTTGAATCTACTTTTATTTATATATATGCCATTGAAAACAGACACACAGAAAAAGCGCAACCGATACGGTGAATTAAAGTCCACTTCTCCCTAATCCATCCTGGAAGGAGAAGTCACTTCTCTCTCTTCAAAATCCTAGATTAGGTCCTGACCCTGGGAAGCAGAGTCCTTCAGGTTCAGGAAGACCTGTGTTCTGGCAATAGTGCCCTGGTGTACACTTACCCTGGAAAACGGAGACCTTCATCTTCATAAAGGCCTGAGTTCTGACAATAGTACCCTGGTTTACACTTACCCTGGGAAGCAGAGTCCTTCAGGTTCTGGAAGACCTGGGTTCTGACAATAGTACCCTGGTGTACACTGCTGACAATCTGATTCTCTTACCATACCAGTTATGTTGTTAAAGGTACCAGGTGGACAGGGATACTGTGTAGAAATCTCAGTTGCATTGGGACAGTAATGACCCTTTGGACATGTATAGTTTGTCAGATCTCCGATCGCTTCAATGCTGTTGTCACAATAGTAACCTTAAAACGGAAAGAATATATGGTTTATTGAGATTTAACAACACTTTCAGAGCAACTTGCTAATGCTAATGCGCAAATTTTAATGGTTGAGATGCACAAATAAATAGGACAACAAGAAAGGAGCTGTCATGTGACCAATGACTGGGTTTTCATTGGTTTGATTTGACAGTACTGGTTATAAAGTTGCAGCTAGCCTTGTATACATTAATAATGACAATGTCATATTTTATTATATGAAAAAACCTGGTCTCCTGGAAAATATTGGGACCTTATATTATTTGAAAAGGCGACGATTAATTACAACCACAGTTAAAAAATTTACAGTAATTTTTACTCCTGGCGTTTACTCCTATTTTACAACAATTTTTTAGATATTTTTTTAAAAAAAACTTGAAGTTAAAAAAATTTGCATGATAATCCCCTTTAATGAAATATAGATTCATACAATTCTTTCCTGTTCCAAGAAATATTTTTTGCACGATATTAAATCAAGTGCATGTTAATACATGTAGTGTAAGTAAAATCATATCTTGCGTAAGTTCAACATGTTGACATGAAGTAACAACCCACAACGATAATTGTCCTTGACACATCAATTATATAATCAAGTACACCTACCCTCTGTACATGGTTTACATGCAGACTGTTCATACTCATTTTGGAAGAATCCATTTTCACATCTTCTGGGGGTGGCAGTCTGTACCAAACAATAGTGACCAGGGGTACATCGGTAGTCATACGGATTAGGTTGAGTCTGTCCAGGTGGACAATAGAAACCTGAAAAGAAAGAAACTCAAGGTCAAATGATGCCAATATCAGGTGCTTTCTCAAAGATATGGTCAAAGCAGTTTCATTTTTAATGTACTTAACATTATGTCAGATTGTTAAATTTAAAATTACTGTTTTTAATTTTTTGTTTTATGTCATGAACTGTATTGAAAGTGTATTTGTCCCTTTTACAATAAGCGATTGCAAATGGTAATATATTGGTATACAGGGATCACACGTGGTAAAATATTGGTATACAGGGATTACGTGGTAAAATATTGGTATAAAGGGATCACATGTGGTAAAATATTGGTATATAGGGAACACACATGGTAAAATATTGGTTTACAGGGATCACATGTGGTAAAATATTGGTATACAGGGATCACACGTGGTAACATATTGGTATACAGGGATCACATGTGGTAAAATATTGGTATACAGGGATCACATGTGGTAAAATATTGGTATACAGGGATTACATGTGGTAAAATATTGGTATATAGGGATTACATGTGGTAACATATTGGTATGCAGGGATCACACGTGGTAAAATGTTGGTATACAGGGATTACATGTGGTAAAATATTGGTATAAAGGGATCACATGTGGTGAAATATTGGTATACAGGGATCACATGTGGTAAAATATTGGTATACAGGGATTACATGTGGTAACATATTGGTATGCAGGGATCACACATGGTAAAATATTGGTATACAGGGATTACATGTGGTAAAATATTGGTATACAGGGATCACATGTGGTAAAATATTGGTATACAGGGATCACATGTGGTAAAATATTGGTATACAGGGATCACATGTGGTAAAATATTGGTATATAGGGATCACACATGGTAAAATATTGGTATACAGGGATCACACATGGTAAAATATTGGTATACAGGGATCACATGGTAAAATATTGGTATACAGGGATCACATGTGGTAAAAAGTATACTTATCAGTATAAATTCATACAACCATGAATTATTTCTATTCTAATATGACAAACACAGTAAACATTGATATTAAAATATGCAAATTTTACAATATGTTAGGACTCAAAGTGTGTTAAGGATATTATGTTAGAAAATTAGTTAACTGCCATTCTGTATATTTTAACACACTGAAGTCCAGAATATATACTGATTCATACCTGCATCACATGGCCCAGTCACTGCATTCAATCCTGTTCCATTACAATAAAATCCTCCGTCACATGGTGTACAGTCACTTGAAACTTCTAATCTTATTATAGGTCCGTAGGTTCCATTAGCACAAGTTTCTGGAAGATCACTTCCTGTTGGACAATAATGACCTACAGGACAATCTATTTGCTTGGGCGATGTAGACCTTTCAGGACAATAGTAACCAGCGTCACAGTCTCCCACGGGATATTCCAGCCCATTTGTGGGGCAGTATTTACCAGCAGTACAATTCTGCATTTCTGATGATCCTTCAGGGCAGAAATATCCAGCTACACATTCTCCTCCATGTATAGTTGGCTGAAAAACACCAAAAAAATACATTAGTTTTTCCGGTGAAATCCTGTCAATTGACAACACAAAGATATTGAAATTTCTCCTTTTTCGAAATTATTTGAAGTGTTCACATCTTTTCTGTTTGATATTTTCCTCTTTCAAATTATTTTGATTTTTCATTGTGGACAATGCTGCGGTTAATAACAAAGGAAATTACATTTTTTAACAAATTAGTGTCTCTAAAATCATTTGGGGGCCTCGGCAGCTGAGTGGTCTAGGTAGTTCGTCATGATCACTTCCATGTCAACACTGAGGTTGTGAGTTCGATTCTCACATCTGGCAAGGTGTGTTAGACTCTGATCTTAATTGACAAGGATTGCCAATTTTCCTACTAGGTGGTTCTCTCCGGGTAGCCGTGAAATAGCCAAATGTTCTGAAAATGGTTTAAAACCCAAAATAAATAAATAAATAAATAAATAAAATCATTACGGTGCCTATGAGCAACTGTATCATGTTTCTAGTTGATATTTATAATAAACGAATAATAAAAATGAGATTTCAGGAAAAAAGGTTTGAGAAACACATTTTTTAATATGATAAAATAAAGCTGAAATATGCTGAACACTTACCTCAGCAACATCTGATCCATTTGTACAATACCAGCCAGCCGAACAATTTCCCGTTGGGTATGCATTTCCATGACCTTGACAATACATTCCTGGTGTGCACGACACACATGCTGCAATACTGTGTTGTTGTGTAAGGTTGTTAAAGGTACCAGGTGGGCAGGGATACTGATAAATATCAGTCGTGTTAAGTTCACAATAGTATCCACCTGGACAAATATTTGGTGTATAGTCTGATGTGTTGGCATAGCAATAGTGGCCCAAAGGACAGGCCTTACAATGATCCTGATTGGTCAAATCCTGATATGATCCTGCTGGACAGCCTATTGGATATTCAGTACCAATTGGACAATAATGTCCCATAGGACACTGATGACCTATAATCGGATGGACAGTTCCAGTTGGACATTGCGAGTCATTCAACATGAGTGGGTTTGCTCGGTTGACTCCTGATACACAATAATACCCAGGCAAACAATCTCCTGTTGGTGATGTTAGGTTTGTGCCTGAAATAAAATTATGATTGTGTAACTTTTAAGGAAGCAAAAACACATTCTAATACAGTCAATAAAGGGCACCCAAGGGACCACAGAAAAGTGCCCTTTATGAACAGATGCCCTTTATATAAAGGTTAATTTTACAAGTTTTGACCATGACATGGACTTTTACAGTGCCCTCTATAGACAGTGATTTGGTATATAGAGGAACCCTTTAAAGCAGGTTTGACCGTAAATTATAAACTGCATTGGAACAAAATTAAATCTAGGAATATTCTTGTAAAAATAACCCAAAGGCCTCAAAAGACTTTCAAATCTAGAAAAGTCCTATTCATATATACAATACATCATTGTATCTTGTTTCATTAAGAAAAAAATAAACAAACATGCTATACAAAATTATGGTTGGTAAATATGCATTTAATTATTTAAAAAACACTTTTTATATAGGTTATATAGGGGACTCTTCTTGACTTTAAAGGTCATTTTGAAAAAAATGACTGACAAAACTTCTGGGCAGGTAATGAAAAGCAGGCTAACCAGAACCATGGGATATTTTTTTTACTTTGCCTAAATAATACAAGATTTAAAAAGGACCAAAACTATATTATTCAGAATCAGGAAAAGAAAATGGATTGAAACCCCAAGAAAATGGTATTTCACCCACACTATTACAATGGGCCAAAAAAAATTACCTTCACAATATTGCCCTCCTGTACAAGGAGTACAGTCCTGAGCTTTCTTAAGTCCTTCACTGTTGCCATAGGTACCAGCTGGGCAGGGCTGCCAATCATGTCCTGTGCCATTTGGACAGAAGTATCCAAGAGGACAAACGGTTTTGGCCGAGGCAGCATCACCTTCAATGGATAGTTCTGGGACACAGTAATACCCTGAAATTATTTAATATGGTTTTGAAATGCAATGTCCTGGTTGTCTCCATTGAATGATTATTGAATTTGGACATATACTGCACACTTAATTCAAATTCAGCATTACATAAGAAGTTGGTTAAATAAATGAAATTTTTTTACGGAGATAAAGTGTTCATTTTTACCTTCTGGACAAATTGAGCAGACTGATGCACCATCATAATCTACAAACATTCCAGCTGGACATTCCTGGGGACTGGCACTTCCTGTTGGACAATGTCGAGCAGAGGGACAGATGATCTGAGTTTCAACACTGGAACCAGTTGGACAATAATAACCTGAAAATTAACATAATGAATGACTATTAATTACAGTGTTTACTAAAAAATTTATGGTACAATATTTTTTTCCTTTGGTACAGTTATAACTTTAAAAACATGCAGTCAGGGGTACATATGTAACAGCCAGTTTGTTCCCCCAGTTACTTTGTTTTGGCAGAACATTTTGACTAGCTAATTGTTCCTCTTCTTGACTAGCTAATTGTTCCACTTTTGGACTAGTTAGTTTGTTCCATGGCCAGTTGAAAAGTTTGGACTAGTTGAAAACTACTGGAACTTCTGGACTAGTTATAAAATTCCTAACCCTCAAATTTTCCAATATTTCCATCAATTTATGAAAATTTTTGACTAGTTGAAAATTACTGGAACTTTTGGACTAGTTATAAAATTCCTAACCCTCAAATTATCCAAAATTTCCATCAATTTATGAAAATTCTTATTTTAGTAGAATTTAAACCATAAGTATCAATTAATGATATTATTTTTATTTAACATGATTCATGTTGATATGCACACATACACACACTTAAGTTTTAAAACTTTACCTTTCTCCGGAACTTTATGACTAGTTTATGAATTCCGTGTCCCTGGAACTTTTCAACTATGTCTGGAACAAACTAACTAGTTGAAAAGTCTGAAGGAACTTTTAGGCTAGTTACTTTTTTCTGCCCAGAACTTTATATGCCCAGAACATATCAGCCCTTACATACATACTTTACATCATAGCATGAGATACGTAGTAGAATTTAGTTCATGCATTCAATTAATAAATTCTTTGAAACCGATTTTACCGGTGTACATTTCATTGATTTATGACTCATCACTTGTGCTCAAGGCCTAAAATGTTAAAAAACAAAAAAATAGTCCTAAAAGTTGAATAGGAAACTCAAAAATGCCAAAATGACCAAAAGGTTTATCCTAAAACCATCAAATTACAAGAGAGATACTCCTTAGGTCCTGTTCTATACTTAATGAGGTACCTTCTTTACATGGTCCAGTGACATTTGTCATTCCCGTCGTTTCACAATAATATCCTTCTGTACAGTTTGTACATTGTGATTCCATACTAAGTCCAAGAACATCAGAGTAGGTTCCTGCAGGACAGGCCTTTGGTGTTTCTGTTCCAAGAGGACAGTAGTGTCCAGCTGTGCAGATGATCTCTATTGCACTTTTAGATCCGACAGGACAATAATAGCTGGGGAGACACTGTCCTACAACAGCTGTCAAACCTGTAATAAGTAAAAGTACAAATGACCTCTATTTAATATCTGACCTCTGTTGCACTCTTTGATCTGGGATATGGTTTGGTTTAGATTTTTGGGTATTATGCAACTTTAATCGGTAGTCCATGGGTGGGGCTGCAACTACACTGGGATTCCCCCCCCCCCCCCCTTACTTACATTTTCAATAACTTACCTGTATCGTTACAATAGTATCCTCCTGTACAGTTGACACACTGACTTTCCATCTGTAGTCCTTGGGTGGGGCTGTAACTTCCCTCAGGACATCCTATAGGCTCTGCTGTTTGTTCAGGGCAATAATTACCAGCTGGGCAGATGTCTGCCAATGATCCTGTAAAACAGGAAAATAAAGTTATTAGTATATTAACAATGAAGGGGAGAGGGAAGGGAGGTGCTTGATCTAAATCATGACTCCCATCATGAACAAGGAAAAAAGGGACCTTTAACTGCATAAAACTCGTATTACCAATTATATCGTGAGTAACATTCATGAATATAGATACACTATATCAACAAGCATTCATAAATTTTAGTTAACTTCATACCTAAGCTTGGTGTTATGGAATCGGCACTTTGTCGGCAGAAGTAGCCAGCAGAGCAAGGCCTGATGGGATAGGTCAATCCTTCAACATCACAAGCCATTCCTCCAACACATTCAGAACAATCATGTGTACTATTTAATCCTACAGTAAAATAAATATAATATTGTTACATTCATATCAAAATCATTTATACATATTGTTTTCCATATAATGTATTTAGTCAAGCAATATTTTTTCACACACCCTCTACATTGTCACATCTTCTGATAAAGAAAGACTGTGAGGATGTACTGGCCAGGCTTCAGGGAAAGCTCTAAAGGTTGTATTCAGTCTAGGCATGACATCTAAAATCCACAAATTTAAGATTTCTTTTTAAAACCTTTCAAAATATGCTTTAATGTCTCATACTGTACACCCATTAACTTGTAACTATGAATTCTCAACTAAAATCCAGTTAATCTTCAGAATTGGCAAAATATGGTATGACAACAACAATTGCATTCTTTTCATTCTTATTCAAATATTCAAAGTGACAAAATATTCTTTTAAGATCATTTTATTAATGAGAAACATTACTTTTTTTTCATTGTTTGAATTGACAAGAACTTTGCACAAGGATAAGAACTAAGAAACTAAAAAAAAAACTATTATTATTCTTATCATAAAAACTTCAAATTGAAAGTTTTCAGACAATAATTATGAAAACACTGATATTTTTACCTGTTCTATTATTGAATGTTCCCTTTGGACATGGATATTCCTCAGGGAACCTGGTACCGTCTGGACAGTAGAATCCTTCTGGACAGAGATACTCGGCATAGTTTATTACTGGTCCGAAGGTAGCGTTACAATAAAATCCACCAGGGCATGTCTTACAGTCGCTCTGTATAGTTTCATCCTATAAAGAAAAACATAACATGCAGTGGTGCAATTTACAACTGGTTCCTTCAAATTATTTGTAATGGTCCCCTCCACAAATCAATATGTGTTTTAATACATGTGTTGTTAGTTTCCTAGACACAAAAAGGTAAGATCAGTCATTTTGTTAGAGTTCACATTATCTTCAGCCATTAAATTTGAACAAGTTATTCAATCATCTTCCTTAACCAAGACTTGAAAGGGAGGTAATTATAATTATCTCCCTTTGGTCATAAGACCTTATCGGACCCTACTTATTATATACCCCCTTGGTTTAGAAAGACAGCTGCCTGATTAGTCTATGAATGAGAAACACAAGCAGAGAAAATTGGACCTTTTTTAAACAACCTTTCAAATAAATAATATTTACGCAACCAAAGTAACCAAACTACACCTTACCTGGTAAGTTCCTGATGGACAAGGTTCTGGTATTTCCTTCCCTCCAACACAGAAATATCCTAGTGGACAACTGTAATTGGCAGGTGTCGCCACTGTCTGACCCTCAGGACAATAATATCCAGGATCACAATCTCCTGATTCGGCAGAGAGTCCATAGGTACCACAGTATTTGCCTATAAAAATATACTTCAATCTAAACTAAATTCTGCATAACTTAACAACAGTCAGACCTGCCCTAAATGTCACCTTAATTAAGCAGCACTTGCCTTCAGCGGTCATCTTCGAGTTCTCTCAAGGAATTTTATGTGTAAATTTAACTTGAATAAGCGGTGACCTCTTTAACACAGTCAGCAGCCATAGAAATGTTATCCCAGCTTGAATATTTACCTCAATTAAGCAGTCGTTTTTCTTACTATGTTAAAACCACCGTTAATTGAATTTTGAATGATCTTTAATTAGAGGTAGTGCTCTCAAATTATCAACCACTTCGTTCATATATGGTCGATTGTAGAAAAAACATCATTACACTTCAGTCGAATCATCATGTTTTTTATGTTTGGCAAAAAATAACATCTTGACCATTTTGGACTGGACACAAAAATCTATATTTGCCGTTCAGTGTAAATCTTGATTAAACAGTCATCTGTCTTATGCAGTCACTTTAACTTGGTCTCAACAGTGAACATAAAAAACAGGTTTTGAATGATTAATTATAAGTTTGGAGAAATCTTAAAAATATGAAATTTATTTAGGTCACAATATTCTATAATGCAATTTTCCCTGACTGACCCTAGGTCATGTGGTTTAATCCATCCATTACATTTTTTTTTAATATTGCTTAAAGTTAAACTAACCTTTCGTACAAATGATACAGTCCGATTCCTGAGTAGCCATTTGTAATCCATAATAATACCCAATGGGACATGGCGTGGGTGTACTACTCTCTGCTGGACAATAGTGTCCCGTTGGACATCTGTCACCTGTGCTACCACCTGGTGGTGTTGGTACAAAAGCACTAATATTACAATAGAAACCAGCATTACATATTCCAGTAGGTGATGACAATCCATTAGTTTGACAATAGCGTCCTCCTGTGCATTCTATCGGAGCTTCACTGCCCTCTGGGCAAAATTGGCCTGAAGTGCACCTTCCTCCTTCTGCTGGGTCTGAGGGCATCGTCTCTGTTGAAGCCAGAGTGCAATACCAACCAGCACTAGCAAAAAGAAATAAAATTCATATATTTTTATACATTTTGGCATACTTTAAGAGTGACCTTTAAACTTTTTATCTGAACATTGCCTAATTCGTTTCTGTAAAATTCTGAAATGCCACCCATAGAATTTTTCAAATTCTTTAACATACTTTGATATTTTCAAAATCTCACCCCAAAATGAGAAAATTTCACACTTGATCATTTGACCTTGTCTAACTATCTCAGGTGACAAGTGTTTTCAGCAATGTAATGCATTTCATAAGATGGGAAAATAAATGAAATGAACAATAACTGTAAGGCCACATTAAATTGATTTTCAATTCTTTAAATTTTTTGCCGCTCTTCAGACTATTAAAAGATTTTTAAGAAAACATTTTTTGCCCCTATATTTTGCAAAAATGCTGAAAACAAATTTAAAAAATTAAAAATAAAAAGTGTTTGCCCCCTCCTAGCATTCATTTAAAAATAGGGATAGCACTTTTTTGCTTAAACTTTTATATGTAATGTCTCTGTGTCTAGAATTAATACATCTTATATCTTCTTCAATATAATGGCATCAAACTAACCTACAGTTACCAGCAGGTAACTCAGCTCCATCCGAAGGACAATACTTTCCACCGTCACATGATATACATGACGACACGTTTGTCTGTTGTAAAGCTCCGGACCATTAAAAGATTTTTAAGAAAACATTTTTTGCCTCTATATTTTGCAAAAATGCTTAAAACTAATTTAAGAAATTAAAAAATGAAAACTGTTTGCCCCCTCCTAGCATTCAGTTAAAAATAGGGATTTTTTCCATTTTTTTGCAATATATTAGTTAAAAAAATTTGATCCGCAAGTGAATTTGATCTTTACCTGAAAGAAAAATAGTCCTAAATAAAAAAGCATTAAAAATTAAGCTAACTCGCACCTATTTTTGCCATTAAAAATCCAAAGAACTAAAACTCAATGTGTGGCCAAATATTCAGTAAAAATGACTTTAAGATGAAGAACAGCAATAAATGCACTCTTCTTTTGCTTAAACTTTTATATGTAATGTCTCTGTGTCTAGAATCAATACATTATATGTCTTCTTCAATATAATGGCATCAAACTTATAGAACTAACCTACAGTTACCAGCAGGTAACTCAGCTCCATCCGAAGGACAATACTTTCCACCATCACATGATATACATGACGACACGTTTGTCTGTTGTAAAGCTGGCTGGTACGTTCCCTTCAAACATGGGTACTGATGAGCGTGTGTTGTTCCATTTGGACAATAATGACCAACTGGACATGGTTTGTCGGAGAAGTCTGTAGAATTTGTCGTACAATAGAAACCTTCTGGACACCCTTTGCATGAACTTTGACCTTCTTCATCCTGGTATGTTCCGGCTGGACATTCTGCAGGAAGCTCACTACCGGTAGGGCACATATAACCTTTTGGACAAATATCTCCATAACCTATAGACACACAAAAATAAATGACGTAATTATGCAAGTCAGGTTCAACACATTTGTTCAATTATTTTCACAATGTTTAGTACTTAATAAAAAATTGTCAAAAAATATTTTGCTACATTATATTTGGAAATTTAATTATATTATATAACCCACCAAAATTTAAACACAAAATTATTCTTTTGGGAAACCATCTTGAAAAATTTTACACCATAAAAATAACTACAGTAGGTGTATGGTGTAGCGTCATATCTGTATTTTTTTTTGTCTTCAAAATCAAAATCGATGTAAACAGGAAGAGGCATTTATAATCAAATAAAATGTCAAAATTTTTCAAAATTTATTTCAATAACAACTAAGAGGAAAAAATGCATTCCCAATTTAAATATATATATTAAATTTCAAAGTTATCTGGTACCTGTGTGTCCTCCAATGAGTGGACAAGTGGGAGGATACGAACTGTTGGTAGCAGAGTTGTCAGGGTTTGGTCTATCTACACCGGACTGACAATAGTACCCTGCGTCACAATCACCTGTCACACTAGTGGCACCCTCTACTGAACAATGTTTACCACCGTCACAGTCTGTACATTGGTTCACCTGTAATGAAATAATATGCACAGAGTTGGTATTAGAAGTTGTAGGAATGCTAGAATAATCTGTATAACTGTGTATTTTTTAATTTTGTAGGATAATAAATCTGTACTATTTAGTTTATAAAGGGTGAACTTTCCTCATTTCATTAACATATATGTATATCAACATTTCATATACATGTATTTCAAGGTTGTCCTTAGGCCATCTAAAATAAATTCTCTGGTTCTCAGACAATTGATTTTTTAAAAATGGCAGGGTAGGGAGGGAAGTTTTAGCCTATTTCAATTTTATGTGTTTATTTTGGCAAAGTATGAACAGCTATGAAAAAAAATTCTAGTCCTTCCTCCATTTCAATTGAACCTAAAACTGGTTCTCATTCAAATAGCATACCATATATAAGTTTGTCTTTGTGCTGTATGTTCCCTTTGGACATGGTTGCCAGTCCAGGCCAGTTCCTGCTGGGCAATAGTATCCTGCCGGGCAATCAAAGTATCCTGACGTAGGATCACCTGCTGTAACATTCTGTGGTAAACAGTAGAACCTGTGATAAAGATAATTATAGGTTGATCATCGTAAAAAAAAAATTGGTGGAGCACAGTTTGTATCCATATGAAATTCTCGTAACATACTGCTTTGTAACTATGAAATACATGTTTTATTGCAGCACAATAATAAAAAGTCAAACCTATTTTTGTGTTCAAATTCTTTCTATGTTCAATTCCTAAGGGATGTTCTTGTTGATGTATTTCTATGACCTTGTTTTACAAGTAACTTACTCATTATGACAGATTACAAATGCATGATCCCTTGGAGTTATCTACATTGATCCTTCAATTAATTATTAATTCACCCTTCAAGACAGATTTAAAATTCACATTATCAAATCATTTCTGTTCAAATATCTCCCTTTATGACTCACCCATCGGGACAGATTTGACACTCCCATTCTCCGGTCCTGTTTGTGAAGTAGCCAGATGGGCATGATCTTGGTTCATCAGTTCCGTTAGGACAATGGAGTCCTATTGGACATATAATATTGTTAGCTTTGTTTGATCCTGAAATAAAAATAAAGAAATTTATTTATATTATGCAACAATAGCAAATCTAGAAATTCATTTCAAAAACTAATTTCAATCAAACTTAAAAACAATATTTAAAAATTTGTGTAAGGCCTATGCTGAAAAAAGGACTTAAGAAATTTGGATGAAAGTCACTCAACCATGAAATTAAGGTCATGGTGCAGAGACAAGTGTCTGACTGGCATGTTCCCACCAAGAACTGTCAATAGACCAATTACAGTAGATCTAGATTTTACAGTTGTTGAAAAATGGACTTAATCAAGAAACTTGGATGAAAGTCATTCAACCATGAAATTGAGGTCAAGGTCAAAAGGCAGGTGTCAGACTGTACAATGGGTCTAGGTATTACAGTTTCTAAGAAATGGACTTAACCACGAAAAAGTGACAAAGTAACTCCAGCATGAAATTGAGGTCAAGGTCCCAAGCCAGGAGTCAGACTGGCATGTACCCACTAAGAGCTATCTACAGAAAATTTATATGGTTGGCCTAGGTATTACAGTTGCTGAGAAATGGATTTAACCATGAAACTTGGACGCAGATTTTAAATTCATGTTCATCGCAGGCGAAACAATAAAAATTCAAAATGTGGGTGGTGATTTATTATGAGTGCTCATGGACAAAAATCTATCAAATCATTTTAATTGGCCTTTGCATTCAATGCATGTGTCAAATAATTCTCACACCTTTAAATGGGGTAAGCATTCAATAAAAACATCTGGCTACTAAAATCAGCCTTAATTTAATTATAGCCATAAATTAATGTCAAATCATATACATTGTTTAATTTAAATAAAACTTGCCTTCTGGGCAATAATATCCTTGTGTGCATAGCCCTTCAACTTCAGTCAGGCCTGTCTGGGCACAATAAAAGCCTGCTGTACAATTAGTACACTCTGAAGCTGCTGTAAGTCCAGTAGTATTTGAAAATGTCCCACTTGGGCATCTTGTAGGTGTGTGGGTTCCTTCAGGACAATATCGCCCAGCTGTGCAGATCTCTGGGGCATGGTTGTCTGAGCCCACCACACAGAAGAATCCTGCTGTACATGGACCAGTTGGTGTTGTCAGTGCAGTATCATTGCAATAGAATCCTGTCCAATAAATTTACGTAAACGACGTTACTCTGTGTTACAAACACAATTTTATACTTAAAAAAAGTCAGTTTGTACTTAAAAAATTTTTTGTTTCTTTCAGTTGGCATAATTGCTTCATGTTAAAATTTCTTTTTTTATAAAAGAAAAAAGAGAAAAAATTTTTTTTTTATTTTGTATAAAAATCATGGAATGTTTTCGTCAGTGAGCCTTCTTCAGTTTCTATAATAGTCACATAAACTACATGCTACATCAGTAATTTTAACATACATGTAAATGACTCCTGGATTTTTCTACACAAGAATACCCCCACCCCTACCAACCAACCACTGATGTTATCTCGATAATACAAATTATATAACGATGAGACAAAGAAAATTTCCAATTCCCAACCTTAATGAAGAAATACAAAGGGAGACAACTATAGTATTTATACTATACATGTATTTTACCTTTGGTACATGGTGTACAATCTGTAACATTTCTAAGTCTGACATTGTTTGAGAATGTTCCTCTTGGACAGGCTGTTGGCTCGGTAGTTTGTTCAGGACAATAGTATCCCACCGGACACTCGTCGGCATCTACACCCTGTGTTGGGGCAGCAGTCATTGCTCCAGATCGACAATAATATCCCTCGCTACATGGCAGTGATGGGTTTATAGTTCCACTGGTACAATAATACCCACCTGCAATGGATAGAAAATATTTAAGGATCTTTGAAAATCATGATTTCTCTATTATTTGACTTATTTTCAAACTTCTCTGATTTTATTAATTTTGAGCTCATTTTCTTAATTCTTTATATATTAATTTTTTACAAATAGCTTAAAACAAATTGCATAACAAAATTCTATGAAATCCTACTTCATCATGCCTTTTAAGAAAATAACACATACAATCTGTAAGAAAAACCAAGAGAGCACCACTGTCCTTGAATATCCAAATGTTAATAGGTCAACAAACAAGAACACTAACAAGTCATTATGTCGCTCAGTTTTTTTTTTGTTTACTGTTTTTTATTGGTCAAGTAAGGCAAGAAAACAAAAAGAGTACTACCGACCTTTGGTGGGAGAACTGAACAAAAAAAATCGTCTTAATGAGAGTATGTCTCACATTCAAGTGTTCAGACAAAATCAAATTACTACTAGTGAGAAACAACCTATACCACTCAGTAAATGAGGCTTCATTGTTCAGAATGAAATGATGAAAGTATTTTGTATTTTAAACACATTTTCGGGTGATATAAAGGCAATTAAAAAACCTCTTCATTCACTGTTTTGATTGATTTATTGAGATTTCACACCACTTTCAGCATATTTGGCTATACTATGGAGCCAGTTTTTATTGGAACATAACGCGAACAATCAACCAACAACAGGAAAATTGGCAATCCTCGTAAATTAAGATTCGAGTCAAACACACCTTGTCACAAGCTAGATTCAAACTCACAAACTCAGTTCGATATTTACAGGCCAGTGATCATATGTAGATAGACCATCTACCTATAGAGAACACACCCATCTCGCCCACAAGTATTTTTTAACAGAAATATCTTAATGTATTTACCTAGACAACCAGAACACTCAGAATCCCAGCGTAGTCCTGTTCCGTTGTTAAACGTTCCTGCAGGACATGGGTACTGATTTGATACTTTGGTGCCATTGGGGCAATAGTGACCTGTAAACCAAAATATTTGCAATATTATAGAAATATGCTAATCTTTTTAAAAACTTCATATTCAATCAATGTTCAAACTAGGACATCATTAACGCCATGTTCCTTTCTGAAATATTTTTTCTAACCAGAGAACTTCTGCCTTTCAAACTCTCTTTTAAAGATTTTGAAGAAATTGCTGAGTAACATTAACTTAAAAAATTTAACATTTTAATCCCCTATTATTTTCTGAATATGCCACATTTAATTTTTTTTTTAAAATAAAATCATTTTAATATGAAAACCAATTTCACAAACCATCCTTTTTCTATTTAAAATTTATCAATTTTTTTTTCAAAAAGCTTACCTTCAGGACAGTCATATAGAGTATAGTTAACAATAGGTCCTACAGAACTGTCACAGTAAAAACCTTCTGGACATTCTTTACATGTGGATTGACCAGTCTCATCTTGGTAGGTGCCAGACTGACATAAAGTTTGATCTGGTGATCCTAGTGGACAGTAATACCCAGCAGAACAGAGGTATGCTGAGGGATTCCTTACAACTTGACCCTCTGGACAATAATATCCTGTAATAGAAAAAAATTTTGACATGTTTGTTTGTTTAGTTGGGGTTTTATGCCGTTTTCAGTACATTTGGCTATTTTGCAGTGGGCAGTTTTTATTGGTGGAGGAAACAGAGTACCCGGAGTGAACCACCGACCTCCGGTAGGAAAATTGGCAATCCTTGTCAATTCACATCGAAGTCGAACACACCCCGTCACAGGTGAGATTCGAACTCACAACCTCAGAGGTGACAGGCTAGCGACATTTAGTAGTCATGACGAACTACCTAGACCACTCGGCCACAGAGGCCGCTTATTTACATCTAAATTAACATAAATATTCTCCATAAGATTGGAATTTTCCAATATTTTACACAGAATATCAAAATAAATATTTAAGTAGTTATCCTTTACATACATCTTCATTTTAATTTAAGTTTTTCAGGGAGTTCAAAAATTGGGACTACAAACCTGGATCACAATCTCCGTCTTCCGTCGATAGTCCAGATGAGTTACAGTATTTCCCTCCTGTACACAGTATACACCATGATATATTTTCAGCTCTGTAGCTTGGCTGGAAATATCCTGGGGGACAGGCATAGGGACTGTAGGTGCCTGATTCACAGTAGTATCCTGGTGGGCATCTGTCACCTGATTAAAATCAAATATTAAATCATCTTACAGAAATGGATATACTGTACTTACTCTATTTATTTGACACTAAAATAAACATATTTTTTAGAAAAATTGGAAATTTGTTGAAAAAATAGACTTTTTGTATTTCCGCCCATATCGTCATTTTTTGACTCCATATGACCAACCTGGTCAATGTACTTTAAGAATAGGCAATCAAAATAATGGGTTATACTTGCGGTATTGTTATTTCATTTTGCTTTCATGAATTTATATTTTTGTACCTTCAAATTAATAGTTGTTTTAATATTAAAGATGAAAACAGTAGCAAACTTCAAACGACCCGCCATGTTGTTGACTAATATGAAACATGTGAACATCTCACAAATGATTTTACGATCTGGATTTGGAGCATCTCACAAATGATTTTTACAACACATGTTCAAGGTTTGTAGTTTCGTCGTTGTTTTAGAACTTATAATTACTATAAAATTTAAATGTCTAATAAACATTGATAAGAGGATTTGTTTTGTAAAAACATTATTCATTTGAAAATTTTAAATTTTATTTCTCTGACAAACGTGAATACACAATTCTGTTCTGAAATCGTTTCAGATTTGTTTTCAAAAGTAAACTTCTAGGTAGGAAATATTCAATAAAATTTAATTAAAAATCAATCTTGTTTCAATCAAATTTATTAAGATAGATAGGTTTATATCATTTAGAAAGACGAAATAAACACTCGATAAGGACTGAAAGTAATTAAATTACCTAAGAAGTTAAAATTACTGACAGTCACCACCTGAGAACAATGATCATAACTTTGACAATTTTGAAATCATCGAAAGTTATCAAAAAATTCAATTTTCCTTGAATTATCAAAGTGTCGATTAATTGGGCCGTCCAATAATTAAGGTTATTACGGTAGTAAAATTAAGGTCATATATGAAAATTTATTCCTTAAAAGAAGTGGTTACTATGGCAGCTCTTTTTCATTATGTTGTCATGACACCATGCCACTTTTTAAATCTGCTTTAACGTTTAACAGTTCATTACATTGCAAGAAATTTTTCTGTCTATATCATTAATTATATAAAACATTTCAGTTTGAAAACAGGAATTATACATGTACACACATTTTGGACCAATCTCACGCCCTCATGCACGGGCAATGACTTCTCATGCATACCTTTACTTCCGTGGAAAAATAAAATGTTTACAAAAGCCACACAAATTTAAATGTTTTCTTTTAAACATCATCCTTGACATGAAATATACAGAAATGTTTGTTAATTCACTCTTATTTCATATTAAAATTAGCATTTGAAAGCTAACTTGTGTCCTTGAATAGCAATCGCTGTCGGTAAAATTGTCATTATGTAAGTAACAGTGTTGAGTTATCTCCCTTGTTTAGACTAATTTCACAAAGTTGTTATTAAATATTAGTTTTGTTATGCACATTGTTAAAAAATTGAATAAATTTAATATATTTCACTATTGTTTGTTTTAAAGACAACTGTCCTATTCAGAAATAAGAATAAAATATTTGAAAAACATTAAAATAAGTTAACACTAAATTACAGAACATTGATAACATGTATATTTCCCAAAGTTCTGTTTAAATGGATGCTATTGGATAATGGTGAAGACATTGAAACAATACAATGTTTATTCATACAAAGGAAAAGTAAAAATACAATTTTTTTTCTAGAGCAATTTAGTTCTCAAAGCAAACAATAGTGAAAATGGTAAAATCGATTATTGACCATATGATATTTGAAATTTTTTTTTATTGTGAAAGCTTATATTTTGATGTCAATAAAATCTCACCCAAAATTGCTCACCCTTAAATGAGCAAAATCTCACCCATACCCATTCTAAATTTGTCACATATATGCATGTAATGCAAAATATAAACTAAAACTTGAGAATAACTGCAATCATTAATACAAAAGAGCTATGTCCCTTACCTCCAGTTCCTGTTGGTTTATCAGTCGTTGAATTACTACTGCAGAAATATCCTTGGAAACAGTCACCACGAGGACTATCCATCATGTCTACATCACAATATTTTCCTGGATCACATCCCAAGGGGGCAGAACTGCCTTGTGGACAGTACTGCCCAGCAATACATTTGCCACCTTCTGGAGAGGTTGGCTGGGCAAGTGAAGATCCAATGGTACAATACCAACCAGGGTCACACATGTCTGTCGGTGTAGAAAGGCCAGGTGATCCACAGTAGTATCCTGGTGTACACTGCAAACATGCTGAATCATTTGCTTTACCTAAAAAGAAAAATAATCAAAGCACTGAAGTACTGTTTGGCAGTATTTGAAACTCAAAACCTCACTGCATCACTAAATAAAAATTATCAGTGTTGTGATATTTCACCAATTTGGAGTGAGACTCATATTTTATCTTTCAAAATAGTGTTGTAAATTTGATATCTGAAATTTTTATCCCATGAGAATAAAATTCATGGAGCTTTGCTTTGTAGTCCGATCCCCTAACCACTATATAAGCATGTCCCTAAACAATTCAAGATTGAAATTACCAAAATTGACTTCAGACTTGGAAATACATCAACCATGATGATGATCAATAATGATGAGCTCTGATTTAGCTCCCTAGGCTTTAAATTATCAAAAGAGTCCAATTACCTGTTAGATTATTGAATGTTCCTGCAACGCATGGGTTCTGTGTGTCATATTCTGTTGATGTTGGGCAGTAATGTCCTGATGGACAAGGTTTGTCTGAGTAGTCTGTGCTGTTAGATATACAATAATAACCAGCAGGACAGTCCTTACAGGCTGCTTGGTTCTCTTGATCCTGAAAATATCAGATAAATATGGACAATTTACAGGAAATCCAGTAGAGCTTGCACCTATCCTTTACAAATGACAAATCAAAACCTGAAATTACAAACACATTAGGTGGTATGTTAAATTGCAAGTGGCGTTAAAAGATTTACCTGATAGGTTCCTGGTAAACAACCTTCTGGTATAACTGTTGCTCCTGGACACTTATATCCAAGGGGACAAATTCCTCCTGTTCCTGTATGGTTCCCTGTTGGTGTTGGAGTATCTACACCAATTGTACAGTAGTATCCAGGGTCACATGACCCTGCTGGTGCCGTCAGATTAGTTCTATCACAATACATTCCACCAGTACATTGCTGACATTCTGTTACATCTGTAAGTCCTAATTCATTGCTGAAGGTTCCTGCTGGACAAGCTGATTCATTTCTTCCTGTGCCAGCCAGACAATAAAATCCTCTAGAGCATAATCTGTAGCCGGAGGTTGAATTTCCTAAATTAAAATTAGAATATTTTAGTCCATGTTCATTTTTCATTATAAGAAACATACAACCAACTACAAAGGCTGTGGGGACTCGTTTCACAAAAATGGTATAACAGTTATTAATCGTACATGTACATCTAATTTAGTGTATATAGAACGTTAGGCAATCAAATGACACTTAAGAGAATTGTAGTTCTACGATTTTTTTGTGGAACAGGATCCCGTTTTATTAATAGTTACATGTATAAACCTAAGTATTGTAATTTATTACCTTGTATAACTTCCTCTGGAACACAATAGAATCCAGCTGGACATGTCAAACACTCTGACTGCTGGGTCAAATTGGTATAACTTCCTGGTTCACATGGAACTGGTAGGCTACTTCCCATTGGACAATGTAGACCAATTGGACAGGGTGTATCAATTGGGTTGGGAACAGAGTCTCCACCTGGACAGTAGAATCCAGGATCACAATCTCCAGTGTAGGTCGACAATCCTGCAAAGACAGTTGAACTTGCGAATATCTTGGATTGAAAATAATGCACTGCTTTTAAAATCTATAAATTGACAAACTGTTCATAATACCTTAGTTAGAATTTTACCAATTTTTTTATTTTGTTTCCCTCTGAGGAGAACGGCACATTTCTGATGGTTCTTATAACTACATACATTATATTTTTTTTTGTTTCAATTTAAAATTACCTGAGGTGCATCATCTTAGTGTTATCTTTTTCTCGTAAAATATATACTTGATGCATACACTACATTTTGTTACCATATTCCTTTCAGAACATCTTACCCGAGTCATTGCAGTACTTCCCAGGGTCACAATCTGTACATTCGGTGATATTACCCAATCCTTCGGTGTTGGTATAAGTACCGGCTGGACATGGGATTGGTGCACCTGATCCTGAAGGACAATAATGTCCAACTGGGCAGATGTCTCTTCTAGAATGGTTAGAGGCTATCTCACAGTAATACCTGTAAAAACAATTTTTTACCTTAAAATATAGGTAATATCAAATTGAATCTAGAAAGTACATGTATCAATGCGGTACAAGTTAATCCATGAGTGCCAAGGGTAAATTAGCTAAAAATTCAATACCTTTATTTGGATTTTTATATAAAATATCTAATAATTTTTTTGAGTTATGACTATCTATTACTCACTTTTTTACAGTTTATTAATCACTTTTTTTCAGTTATATTTCCTTTGAAATGGATTTTCAGGGTACTTATGAGAACAGTAAAACCACAGAATTAGGTATTCAATAAAGTGCATATGTCATTTTGAACCTTTACTAGAATGCTACAAAACCTCAAAATTTAACATCCTCAAGCAAAGAATTTTTTTTAAAAGCATGAAAAACTTGGCTGCTTTCAATATGGGCAACTTCTACAAAGATTTTATTCTGGTACCATTAATTAATGAATATAAGCAGGATAACAACAGGGTACTAGTACAACATCTACATTGCAGATACAATATTGAATGAAACCTTGGTTTTCACAAAATAAATGGATCTTTAATTATTAACATACCCTTGCATACATGGTCCACTGGTGTTGGTCATTCCTGTTTCAGCACAGTGACTTCCTGCAGGACACAGAACACAATCCATTTCTGCCTCCAATCCGGTTCCATTACTGTATGTTCCCTTAGGACAGGGAACAGGATTACTGGTACCAACGGGACAGTAATGTCCTTCAGGACAAATATTGGCATCAACTCCTATAAAATCATGTCTTGCATTAACGATCATGTTTTCATTTGACTTTTTTTTATATTAGAAGAAATAAATTTTAAGATTAGTAACAATATCTAAATGATTGGGAACAGAGTCTCCACCTGAACAGTCCACCAAACTCAACTTTTGTGCAGTTATATTTTTTTACAAGGTCCTATTTCAAACTACAACAAACTTAAATGATATGCAGGCAGGATTTAATTGCAAGATAATTTTTCTAATTCTCTTGAAACAATAAGATATAAATAAGATCTTTCCACATTTTATGCCTTTATTAGACAATATGATTTTCATTTTCATTTTCAACTATTGTTAATTTTACTTTTTGACTTTTAAATTTTTTAACTCTTGTATCATGAAGTAGATGCCTGTTTTTTTTTAGAGAGAGAGAGTTATCTACCTTGATTAGGTGTTGAAATTTTGGCATACTGTTTGCAGTAGAATCCCGAGTCACAAAGGTCTATTGGTGTTACCATGCCAACCATAGGACAATGATATCCACCGAGACATGGGGTACAGTCAGACATCATCTGAAGACCTGAAATAGAAACAAATAATATGTAAAACAACTACACACCTCAATTTGTTTAATCTGAACATTTTTTATGCTTCTCAGGTATCCTCTGTTCAAGGTTTTAAAACCATACTTTTGATTTCTTCAAGATCACAAACATTGTATATGCATAAATTAACTTAAATAAAAAAAATGACCTGATACTCTCAGATATCTTTCCAACTGAAAAAGAAACAAAACAAAATATATTTGACCATAAGAGTGACCTGTCAAGGGGAATAACTCTATGTAGATTAAGAAAGGGATTATAAAATTTACTTGCTTCTCTGTGAAATATGATTAGAATTTTAAACAAGAGGCTCTCAAGAGCCTGAATTGCTCACCTGGCAAACAATTCACTATAAACTAAATTAATATATTAATGTTTGTTGTAAGTTAAACTGAGTATTAAAGGTCATGTAAAATGCTGAAAATACCTTTAAAAGCCTTTCAAGAAACTCTGGAAAGAAATATGCATGAGTTCTCCCTACGCTCGATTAAGATACAGTCATGGTCAATCTGATGATTCACAATACAAAATACAAGCTTTAATTCTTCTTCAAATACAAGTATAAATCTTTTGGTCTATATGTTGTCTTCGTTTTTAAAATGTTTGAAAGAAGATTTGTAAAAATTGTGGGTTAAGGCTTTTTATTTTCTATTATGCTTCATCTTTGATCATATTGACTAAGCTGTTGGTTTTTATCCAATAAACCATGCTTAACTCATCTGTCATTTTGTAGAGTTTCATCCAAATCCCCCTAATAGTTTCAGAGGAGAAGATGTTTGAAAATTTGTTAACAATGATGATGACAGACACCAAGTGATGACAATTAAAAGCTCATATATTATGAAGTTTAATCATTGTTATACAACATTCTCATCATCACTATTCACTAAGGATACCATGTTTACTTTAAGAACCAAATATTGTTGAAATCCGAGCAAGTGTAAAAAATGGCGGGAAAATGGCAGCCATTTTAAAAATGGCCGTCCAAAACAAACTTTCATCATCACCATTCAACTTGGGATACCATGTTTACCTTGAAAGTAGCTTTCATCTTCATTTTCTTTCTATAATTCAGGAAAAAAATAGCAAAAAACAGCATTTTGACCCCTATGTTCTATTTTTAGTAAGGGCGGAGATGATTTTCGACCAATCAAAAATCCAAGCATAAACTTTTTGCAGGATACCCGAAGGAACAATCTTACCAAGTTTCATTTGATTTTGAATAGTAGTTTCAGAGAAGAAGATTTTTGAAATAATAACATTAAAAAAAGCCAAAAATGTCAAAAAAGGGCAATAACTCTAACATCAGTTGACAGATTTTCACGAAAATCAGCACACAGGTAGCTCTCATCAAACCTAATGATTTTTGAGATATTTGCGAAAAAACTGTTTTTTGACCCCTATGTTCTATTTTTAGTAACAGTGGCCATGTTTTTCGACGGATCAAAAATCTAAGCATAATCTTTGTGCAGGATACCCTAAGGAACAATCATGCTAAGTTTTATCCAAATCTATTCAGTAGTTTCAGAGGAGAAGATGTTTGAAAAATTGTTAACGACGACGACAGACGATGACAATGGATGCCAAGTGATGGCAAAAGCTCACATTTCCTTTTAGGAAAGGTGAGCTAAAAAAATAAAAGCTAATCTAATCATTTTCCATTTTCCAGCATCAAACTAAAAGCTAATATTCTTATCATAGAAAACAGGACTTAAGTTCTAAAATACTCAAATTACAATTTACCTGTTCTATTATTGAATGTGCCGACAGGACATGGGTACTCATGTTTGTACCTCGTTCCTGCAGGACAATAGTATCCCATTGGGCAAATGGTTGTTGTATTGTCAAGGACAACAATGGAGACAGTATTATCACAGAAGTAGCCTGCTGGACATGTTTTACATTCATTTTGTGTTTCTTGTTCTTGGTAAGTTCCGTTTTCACATCGAAGTGGTGCATCTGTTCCCATGGGGCAATAATGGCCAACTGGGCAACTGAAAAGCAACATTTTTATTCACAAAGTCTTATTACACTAAACAAGATGTTTTCTGAATAGGGTAAATAGTTATAAAAAATTTGGGCCTGAGAATATACTTTACAAATAACTTAAAACTAAACTTCAGACCTGTAATTAGTTATTTCTTTTTTTCTTAATTCAAGTCACAGAATTGACACTACAGATTATCTCTTAAATGTCAACATATCTGCTCATTTATCATGTAAAAATAATGTTATTATTTGCAGAATATTAGTTTTAACTAAGGTTAATTGTTGATGAGTTGTAATAAAATTCTCTTATATTTCACAGTTCCATGGCTGAAAGTACAAGACGTGCCAAAAACCGGAAATTGGGAAGAATACAATATTTTATATTGGAATATAGAGACAAAAATGGTCAAAATCCGGAAATCTGGCAAATGTCGGAAAACTTTCATGCATGCAGTTCCATTTGTATAAGTTTAACTAATATTAAACTTACTTGTAGTCTGTGGGCATTGACATGTTTTGACCTCCAGGGCAATAGTACCCAGCCGAGCAGTTTCCTGTTGGTAGTTCCTGACCAGACATAGCACAATACTGCCCTCCTGGGCAAAATTTACAATCATTGAAATCATCCTGCAAAGTAGCATCTAGATAATATCCCATAGGGCATGGTTGTTTGTCGGCACTGCCTTCTGGACAATAGTGCCCAACTGGGCATTCGTTTCCTGTTGTACCATCTGTTGGGTTGGGTACTGAAGCTTCTAATATGCAATAGTATCCTAAATGAAAAATAAAACATTAGAACAGAAGAACTAAAGATATATATAGAAGTACTAACTGGGTCAATAAGCATGCTCCGTATATACTTTCATTTCTATTTGTCTAGGTTTTATAGAAGTATTGATGCCTGGTAAATGTTCTTTATTTAACATTTTGATGTTATATTTTGGTATTTTTTTACTTTTCTGACAGAATTTTATCAATTCTGTTGTAGTTAGGATAAAAATTTCATGAAAATAACCAAAGCATTAATTTTGAATCCTGAAAATGGTATAAAATTTCTTATTACATTGAGCGTGGTGAAATACCGGGATTTCAGAGTGAAATCGAAATCGATAATTCACCCAGTGAAATCGAAAGTCATATTTCACTCTAGGAAGTGACGTAACAATAGCTGTAGCCAATGACGTTGCTATACAATGGTCGACGCATAATCATATAAAAACATAATCCCTTGTATTTTATCGTTTACATTTCTGAATACATGGAATATTTCAATGTAATAAACAGAATAACTAATCTTGAAAATCGAATATCAAAGATCTACAACTCGTGACCGAAAAACACTAATAATTCACTCGTGCACTACGCGCACTCGTGAATTAATGTGTTGTTCGGTAACTCGTTGTAGATTGTTAGGTATTCGCATTTCAAGATTAGTTATACTATAAATATTGAAAATATTCCATTAACCAAGCTTGCACAAAATATCATTTAAACACAAATTATTTGAACAAAAATCACTAAAATCATCAAGGCCTTCTCATGTTAAATGATAGACTATTACCCATCCCTTCTAAGAAAACATGGGGTGGGTGGGATTTAATTTTTATAAAACTGATCTATTTCTGATGTCAACCCATTGCTGACTGCAAGATTTGGGATAAGGACCTGTGGTCGAAGACACTCACAAAAGACCCCAAAAAAAAATATCTGAAAGTCACATTCCTGAAAAATAAATAATGTGTTGGATGGGATCATAATCTATTACTTTACTTTAATTGGCCCAATTTTATAGCATATTTCATATCAAAAAGTCACATTTATTTCATAACTAAATCTGTTTTAGATGAAATTCAAATTAATTAAATGAACCTGTGAAAAATTTCAACAAATACAGTTGACTTGACACTCGTTATCTCGAACACATTTAAATCGAAATTCCGGGTAACTAAAATTATCTGTTTGGACCCTCAACAGCAGTAACTATACAGATTTACTCCAGATATCTCGAATTTTCCCTTAAGTCGAACTAGATTTTCAGGTCCCAATGGATTCGACATAACGAGAATTGACTGTATTTGCTGTATGGTTTTGATTACCAACCTGCAGTACAGTTTCCTGTTGGTGTGGCCAACCCATTGGTCTGACAGTATGTTCCTGGGGTACACTGTGTTGGTGCATAGGATCCATCTGGGCAATAAAATCCTGCCTGACATTCTCCACCCTCAGGCAATGAGGGTGTGGCCAAACTGGAGTTACTGGTACAGTACCATCCTACAATACGCATACAAGATATTTAAAAGTAACTAGATGTGACATTCCCTAATAACAGAAGATTAGGTTAGAAAACAATATATTTTCTATGTGACCTCCATTTCAGTTTGTCTTATGATCAACTGTCTGTTAACACTGTTGTTGTAAGGTCTAATCCAATTCATGGCAAGGGGTATAATCTTAACTAACAATGATTAGCAGTCTTCCAAAAAAGGTTATTGTTTCCCAGGCTTTCTCCAAAAATAGAAACTGGCTGCCTTAACACAGCAATTTATGCTAAAAATAGCTAAAAACCATATAAACTAAAAATTAATGATGTCTGCCTTTTTTTTCTTCTGGCTAAAAGTTTTTTTCCTTTTTTCACAGGTATTTCACAAAATTTGGATAAAATTATACACAAATAATTTATATGATGAATAATAAAACCAAAAATGACAATTCTTTTTTGGCATTCATTTAAGGAAATTAATGGGAGCTAACTCATAACATACCTGGTGAACATTTTCCAGTGGGATATGCCAGTCCATCTGTAGCACAATATTCTCCTCCTGGACAGGGGAGACAATCCATTACATCTCTAGCCATAGTCAGATTGTAGTAGGTACCAGCAGGACAGGGATACTGTGTGGGAGATATTGTACCCAATGGGCAATAGTATCCTGGGTCACATGGTGTGGCAGCATATTCTTCTGCACCTACATGAATAAAGAGTGTGGAACTAGCCTTATTATAAGTATAAGGAAATGGATAAAAATCCCCTTATATAAATTTCTATGCTTTTGCCAAAATGTCATTACAAATTTGAGATGAAACGTTAATTACGATGTAACTACAATATAATATCTAACCAATATCAAATTACCATTTCCTTACTTGTTTTGTACAAATCTTTATACTAAATGCCATGTTATTTACTTTTGTACACTAGATCTTAGATGTTTTTGTATCTTTTAATAAATGTCTTAATCATTCTTGTTTATTATATACTAAATACAAAATTTCCCTCTAAAATTTCTCTGCAGTTTGACTGAATAAAAGCAAAGTATTGATGACTTCAATGTGTATCCTGGTTATGTCATCACACAATGAAAAAAATCCCTTGAAAAGTAGAGTCTTTTAATTCAGACTCTGAGTTCGGTTATATAAAACATCTCAAACTGAGGATTTGATCCTCAAGTTGTAAATTTCCAGTTATTTGATTGGTGAGTATTCGAGTTGAGGATAAGTTGAAAAATTTCTCAAATTTGAGATGTTGTATGAAACCAAGGCCATCAAAATTAAAAATGGCACTTATCACTAACCTTGTAGACAGTAATATCCAGCTGGGCAATCAGAACATGTGGCCATTCCTGTCAGGTTACTGAAAGATCCTGCAGGACAAGGTATGGGATGGGTAGTCTCAACTGGACAGTAGTGACCGACTGGACACACACCACCAACTCCGGTCTGGGATCCTGCAAAATATAAACTCAGGTCACTCAAAGTTGAATTTCTCAAACAATATGGATATTTTTAATTTTATAAATCAATTCTTGTAACTTAAATTTTTATTCTGCAGAATGTTAGATTTACACAGGTGTTTACCCCTTTCTGGTATTTTCAGTAATGTTAATGATTTTTGTGAGTAATTTGGGCCCTTTGTCAGTAATCTCAAATTTCAGCATGAAAACTACAATAGAGAAACATGATGACCCGACATCAAGCATCTTATATTGTGTTAAGTCTAGAAACAATCCGAGTATTTATCATCAATGTCATTAAAACGCTTTTCATAACTGGAAAATCAAGCTGAATTACAAAGCATTTACACGACTGGGAATAAAAATAAAATGATTTTGGTACAAAACCGGAAATGAATTTTCGGAGGTATATCCATAATCCGTATTTTTAATCTAAAATCTTGGACAATTACAGAGATTCTGTAATAGTAAACACTTCTGAATTTGTGAAAGAACTTCATTATTTGAACAGGTTTTGTAAGCCTCTTTCATGTTCATGGTTCTACTGTTGAAAAAATAAATATGAAGTAACAGGATTATTTCTGGTAAATTTGCCTGTAGAACTAAATAACATTGTGTTAAATGGCAAGGTATAAAATCTGGACTGGTTACAAACCTGGTCCCACACATGTTCCATTACCACTTGGGTCTGATCTGTCGACACCATATTCACAGAAATAACCAGCTTGGCAAACTCCCGAAGATGTGGTCACTCCAAGAGAGTCACAATAATGCCCACCAGGGCATGGTTTACACTCGTCTGAAATGGTAAGGCCAGTTTCGTTGTTGTATGTTCCGACTGGACACTGTTGCCAGTCAAAACCTGTTCCAGCTTCACAGTAGTGACCAACAGGACATTGACCAATAACTGACCCTTGCTGGCAATACCTTGAAAATACAAGAAAAATATTTAAAGTTTTGGTAAAACTACTTGTGAAAAAATATGATACACGTTTATGATTCTCAATGCTTTACAGTATAGGAAAACACATTCGGTCTTTTAAATGTATAAAAAATAAATAGGACTGGACAAAACTTTTTTTTCATTTTTTTTACAATCATCACTATATTATTCGATAATAAATGAATAACTTTAAAGTATAATACAAAATCTTGCAAATAAAGGGGATATACCTCCTACCATCATGGAGGAAAAAAGGGCAATAACTCTTACCATCCTGGAGGACAAATATAGCATTCTGATCCCATTGTATGGTTCATGTAAGTTCCGTTGGCACATGGAATTGGTTCCGAAGAATTCATAGGGCAGTAATGAGCCACTGGGCATGGATATGATGATGGACGTGAAGAGTTTTGCCCAGGTGGGCAATAATAGCCAGGCTCACATGCTCCAGATGTGACATTCAGTCCTTCATCCATACAATACTGTCCTTCTATGCATGGTGTACATTGGTTGGTGTTGTTTAATCCTGTATATGGGTTGAATGTGCCCTGCAATTGATAAATGGGTATTATAAATAAAAAGCGGAACAGAAAGTGATCAAATTATTCGAATCAAAGACTTCATCTCAAAATATAATACTGCTTTCATCAACAGTTTTGATACTGATCAAATACATCATAAACACGGGAAAAACCCCAATTTAAGCAGTTATTTGACCTTGTGGTCAAAGGTCATGGTCAAATGACATTCAGGATGATTATAACACACAGCCTTAAAAAGATATACATACATTTACCAAAGGACATAAGTCTAGGTCAAAGGGCAAAGAAGTTATGGAGAGGACAAACTTCACCAAGAAGAAAAAGAAGAAATACGTCTCCCTTTGTTGAGGGGGAGATATAATGAAGAACATTTGTTCAATTAATAGTCCTAATATATTATATATAATAATTCTTATTACTGAATTCATAAGTTATGTGTTTTATTTTAAATTTATCCTGTAAAAGGCCATTTTTCAGTGCAAGATGACCTGCTTTTTATCCAATCAAAATGTCTGATTTTTAACTCCCCATCAAAACTTTCTGAAATTGTTTACAAATGCAATGAAAAATCCCATAATATTTTTGTGTTTACGTATTGTATTATCGTTTTGGTCTTCAACATTTTAGGCTTTGAGCACAACTGATGAATCGTAAATAGATGAAAGTGCACATCTTGTGCATCAATATCAGTGTGATAGCATTTTTTTTAAGAAACTCGTATAAATCCAGCTACTTTCTATATATAGAAATGATGCAATACTAACCTCTGGACATCTCTCTGGTGATCCTGTACCAACTGGACAATAGTGACCAGATGGACATATTTCTTGGTTTGGTGAATCTGACCCCTCAATACAGAAATATCCAGCATTACATAAACCTACAAAATACAAAACAAAATTTGTTACTAGACAGAAAACATAAACAGCAGTTAACACCAATGGTTTAATTGTATTTTACCTCATTGTAAAAGTGAACATAAATTCCATTTTTATAAATGGTCACATTAAATAAAATAGAAATTTAGACCACAACTTCCCGTAGTTTTGAGTAATTTGCTTTTGTTTCCAGAAATGGACAGGGTAATGCTTGAATAGTGCATTGGAAAGTTTATCTTGTACCCAACACTCAACTGAATTGCTCAATACAGAAATTAATTTATGTCACTCAGATATCTTGAACTCCTTCTGATCCATCAATTACTTTTTCAGTCACTTCCTTCAGCCAATTTTTTTTTTTAGTTTTAAATTTTTTCTATAAATTAGGATTTCTGGATTTTTTTTAGGTCTCCTCCTGAAACTAAATGAAAATACAATTTTTAGTTAACGTCCTGTTGTAATTTCTTAACGAATTTGTGGCTTAAAAAATTAAAAAAATAAAATTCTCCCACCTGACCCATTTCTGGTGGTCAGTGCTTAAAATTTCTATCATGTAGAACTTTGAAAACTCAAATATTATCCATAACAACTGGTTGTTCAGATGACCAAAGATCTACAATTATACAAACCTTCATTATCCAACAACCCAGGAGTCTGGCAGTAATATCCTGCCGTACACGGCGTACAATCTGTGATGTTCTTCAAACCTGTCGTGGCGCTGAAGGTTCCTGGTGGACATGGCACAGGTGTTGTGGTGCCTGTTGGACAGTATGAGCCTGAAAAGTAATATTATACAGTCAAACCTGCTTTAAAGGGCACCTCTATATAGCATATCACTGTCTATAAAGGGCACTGTGAAAAAGTCCCCATCATGAACAAAGCTTATAAAATTAACCTCTATATAAAGGGCACCTGATCATAAAAGGCACTTTTCTCTGGTCCCTTGGGTGCCCTTTATAAACAGGTTTGAATGTAAAAGTTCGGTTTTCAGAGGAATCCATTTTTCAGAGGGGTCGGTTTTTGGGGGTTCCACTATTGTTGTATTTGTTTATTGAAATTATTTTGTATAATAAACTCATATATATATATATATATTAAATTTCTTGAGTAAAATGTGCATTTCTGGATCAATCTTTATCAGGTACACTTGAGACTAAACTTTCAAACCAAAACCAGTGGTCAAAAAAGGTGTAAAAAGTAATTGAGTACTGAATACACATTTAATAAATTCTGTGATGGCAATTTTGATGCACAAGATGTGAAAATGTAGAAATACAATAATAAATTTGATAACCTGCTATACATGTACATGTACATATATTTAATAAATGTTTTCAGAAAACAAATATGATCCATTTTAAAATAATTTACACATGAAAGATATTGCACATTATGTTTTACACATAATACGTGTGACATTTACTGACCTTGTGGACAAATGTCTGCATCTGTAGTTTGATTGGGAGCAGACATCTGTGCATATCGTTTGCAAAAATATCCAGCATCACACTCTGCTGTAGGTGCTGACTGTCCCACAATTCCACAGTAATATCCACCAGAACATGGTGTACAGTCAGAACTCTGATTCAGTCCAGTTAGATTGTTAAATGTTCCAAGTGGGCAAGGCCACTGGTCAGCTCTCTCTGTACCTATAAATTTATAACATTACAGAATAATAAATAAATTAAATTTTTTTTTATTCAAAATATGCAAAGACAACAATAAACAATGACATAACAAATTTGAATAAACTCATAAATGAAATTAAGGATGTTCGCTGCTCAGTTTCAAAATAACAAGCTTTTCATAACACTGGTAAATATTGATAGTTGATTAATAAAGAAACTAAAAGAGCGAAAAAAAATTATAGGTCCATGTGGTTGTTTTTGAGAAATAAGCCATTGAAAATTTGGCGGGAAAAATTGTTCTCTTGATTTTACATAGCTTTATCATTGACAAGTTTTATTTCTCAAAAACCATTAAATAATAATAACGATATTATAAGATTTTTACAAATGTCTTATTATTCTGAGGATTATGAACATCTGACAAACATTCAAATACATGACCAGCGAACATCCTTAATACAAAATGGTCAAGTTCAAGATTTTTCCAAACAAGGACCATTTCTGTCTGAAAATTCAGAAACTATAAAAATTAAGACAGTGAAGATTAAACAAAATAGAAATGGCTGTTTCAGATTAAAAGTGAGTAAGTAGTGATGGTTCCTCTGTAGTGTTAAAAACTATGAAAAATTTATTTCATTGAAATATATAAATTCATAGGAATGTTTAACCTGCGGTTTTTTTATGATAAGTCACAGAAATTTTATTTACATACCTGGTGGGCAGTAGTATCCTTCTGGACAAATGACCGTGTCGTTAACGACAACAATTCCTGCTGTATTATCACAATAATAACCATTGGGACACAATTTACAATCTGATTGGCCAGTCAAATCTTGATAGAATCCACTTGGACATATTGTAGGTGTCGCTGTTCCTTCTTTACAGTAATGGCCGACGGTACACAAGAATGGTGTGTCGGTTATCTGTCCCTGTGGGCAATAATACCCTGCAGAGCAGTTTCCTGGAAGAAAAAATAACCAGTTAATTTTAAAAAATGT
The DNA here is from genome assembly GCA_028015205.1 of Mytilisepta virgata. Classification (NCBI taxonomy): domain Eukaryota; kingdom Metazoa; phylum Mollusca; class Bivalvia; order Mytilida; family Mytilidae; genus Mytilisepta; species Mytilisepta virgata. The sequence goes on along the minus strand of CM051508.1, from coordinate 8,609,894 downwards.
GTGAGTCTTCCAAGGAAGACATGTGTCGCCTGCGGACATCAATTTTTACAAAAGATATTAAAATTTTCTAAAAATGAAATATATATGCACACCTTTGCATTAAGGTTAATGCACACAGAAAGTTTCATCAAATTGCTTTGAGCAGTTATGGAGTAGTTGAAGATAGAAATTTTGACCTCCCCCCTTTTCTCAAAAATGTCAATTTTTACCAAAAAAAATTAAAATTTTCTAAAGATGAAATATATATGCACACCTGTGCATTAAGGTTAATGCACAGAGAAAGTTTCATCAAATTCCTTTGAGCGGTTTACGAGTAGTTGAGGATAGAAGAAAAGTGTGATGACACAAGACGCAAGACGACAGATAGTGATCCCTATGTGTTGACCATGCATTCCGCAGGCGACACAGAAATTACTGCTATAAAAAAATTCATGTGTACTGTAAATTGTGAAATTTTGCAGTTTTAATGTAAGATGTAAAGTGACTTTTATTTATCGAATTTCATAATATGTTATAGTAGAATATTGGAAAATTAGGCATTGAGATTTTTTATCCTGTAGCATTTTTCGTATCCATAAAAATACATCAATCTAAAAAACATTTCTTTTTTCTCCTTTTCCATGATTTTATATTTATAAAAATTTGCCTAAATGTTTACTTCATGGTTTTCCGAAATTATGACATCAGCAGATAGGTTGTGATGTCAGGTTTTCAATCAGTGCCTTTCGCCGAGACTCATGGTGTTATTTTTACCTGTTGTTTCCGTCAAATTGTAACTTCCACAATACTCTCCGAAACTACATGCCAAGCAATCAGCTTCCTTCATATTTCCTGTACTTCCGCTGAAAGTGCCAGGATTGCAAGGTGTTGGATATGATGACCCTGCTATACAGTAATATCCTGATGGGCAAATGTCACCAGTGCTGCCATCTGTTGGTGTAGCAGTTACTGCCCTTGCTGTGCAAAAGTATCCTGCAGAACAGTTGTCAGTGGGAGTGGCCAAGCCATCAAATTGGCAATACTGACCACCAGGGCATGGCTGTGGATCAGATGAATCTGAAAAAAGAATAAAAATATTATTAAGAAATTTTTTTTCCATGAATATACAGAGTCAACAAGAAATGTGAATTGGGGTTGAAGATATTTTTTGTAAATTTTGGCCAACTGACTGTATCAAGAGAAGGGCAAAGAACTTTCACTTTAAGAATACAGATTTTACTTACGCTCTGGACAATAATATCCTGGCTGACATTTTCCTCCATGAGTTGTCGTGTTCGGACTATCAGACCCACCAGAACAATACCATCCTGAAGTACAGTTTCCAGTCGGTGCAGAGTTACCTGCCCCTTCACAATATTCCCCTCCAGGACAATCAATGCATTCTGTGTCAGAAGTCCGCTGCGTGTATGGGTTGTATGTTCCAGCAACACATGGGTATTGAGTGCCATATTCTGTTCCATTTGGACAATAGTGACCTATCAAATGCAACAGCTTAGATTAGTATACCTTAGTATGCTTTTTTTTCTATAATTTGATGTTGGCGTGGCCAATGATGCGAGCACAGCTGAATAGCCCTTTCCAGAAACTCATTTCCGGTATCACAATTCTGACTCAAAATTATAATTTGAAGCACGTTATTTTCCTTACTTCCGGCAAACGAAAGTTTTTCTAGCCTTAGTATGCAGTACAATATGGCTGCCCCCATTAAACAAAGACTTTTCTAAATGATCCATATGTAGAAAATGCATATGCTCCTATAGCACTCACTGCGCTCGCTATAAAATATTTAAAATAATATCTTTATTTTGTTCTCTTCCAAACCAGAAACTGTTTGCCAGTCAATAGTTTCCACTACCATTGACTGATCAAATGTCTTTGGTATAATAAAACAATGACTGGATATTCTGGGAATAGTAAGTTTATTGTCTCCTGGGTACCAACTATTGCCCTCAGCTATGCCTAGGATTAATAGTTTGTACCTCTGAGAAATAAACATACAATTTTTCTTATATTCACTCAATAAGAGTAAAATATTAAGTCTGGGTTATTGTGGTTTTCCATGACTTTCAAGTTCAACTGACTATATCATGGTAACCGGTCTTTATTGCTGAAGATGAACGATCCACTTACTTTTGGCAGTAAAACTAGAAATCCATGTCAAGTAAGATGGGAGCTGAACACACCGCACAATTATCAGGGTTCAAACTCACAAACCCACTGTTGGCAGGCTATTGATCGTTATCCAAATATTCTTAATTACAAGTAAACTACTATAAATCCTGAATTTCCAAACTTTCAAGAAACATTTATATTACTCTATTGTTAGGTGCACAGAACTCCCTAAATATGATCCTACATATCACCACCACATCTTCAAATTTCAAGAACAATTTTGGTATTAGGGTTAATGTCATATTTCCATGATTGCTATGTACATAATATCATACGAACTACTGACCTACTGGACAAGGCATTGTCAGGTATTCAGTTGCATTGGTCAAACAGTAGAAACCTGCTGGACATGTCACACAGGAGGACTGTCCTTCCAAATCCTGATAGCTTCCAGCTGGGCATCCTTTGGGTATATCTGTACCAGTTGGACAATAGTGTCCTATAGGACATACTCCTCCGACACCAGTGTGGTAGGTTGATAATGGACAGGAACAATTGGCAGCATTTGTATCATTGCTGGCTCCAGGCATTGAGCGATCTACTCCAGATGTGCAGTAATATCCTAGAAATTACCCCAAAAATAACGATTTTCATTTATAATTTTTTTTTAACAATATAGATAAAAAATTTTGGAAGGGGTAGAAAGTGCACTTTTAAATTCATTTTTCTCCAAAAGCCATCATCCCTTTAAAATTTTCTGAAATACCATTTCAAAGCTTATATCCACAATATGAGCTATTAATTCAAGCAAAGCATCATTCAGAATATTCATTCCATTTCACAGAAGGGAAATAACTCTTACCAGCGGCACAATCTCCAGTACTGACTGTCTGATGTAATCCCATACAGTATTTACCACCTGGACAGGCAAAACATTGACTTTCTTCAAATCTTCCGACTTGATCCAGGTATGTTCCTGATGGACATGGCTGCCAGTCTCGACCAGTTCCTACAAAATATTTTGACAGTTGAGTACAGACTGTTTAACTCACATGTATGTAACATATCAATAGTTTTGGCTTTCTGCCACTATTTTTTTATGCAACTAATAGTCAGACTGGTTATTTAATCTTAATAGCAAGGGAAATAACTCTGTGCTTTTACTTACCAGCTGGGCAGTAATATCCCTGTGGACAGTCTTTGATATTATCTGTAGAGTTGGCTGGTATAACAGGCAGACAGTAGGATCCTTGTGGACATGTTGTACACTCGCTTGCACCTGTTATACTTGTGTAAGTTCCATCAGCACATTGCTAAAATACAAAACAAGACATGTTTAATAGGTTGGATAAAAATACATAATTTTAACCACTTACAAGAGATTAAATTTCTGCATGGGAATTCCCGCCGTTTTTTTAAAACTTTTAACGTTTATTGGAAAGATAATCTAGTGAAGTTCCTAAATGGCGTTCACATAAACAAAATGCGTAGCAACAGCATTTTCTAGAGGTTTTTGTTGAAAATCATAGGAGAAACAGATTCTCCTTCAATTTACTCATGAGTTATAGAATTTCTCCAGCCTTGATAGTTAAATTTTAGATTTTAACACTCAACTGTAACCCAAAATTACCTTGTATATTTCACTGCCATTTGGACAATGCATTCCTTGAGGACAGAGGTACCCCACAGGGTTTGGAACTGATATTCCTGTTGGACAATAATAACCTCCCCAGCATTGATATCCAGTGTCTGTCATGCCTGTAAATATGTTATCAAAACTTTTAACCTCATTACATCTCTCTCTCTAACAAATAACAGGTTAAATAAAACAATACATATCATATCTCACACTTCTGGGGGGAAACTCATATTTTTTTTATCAAGATTGTTTAGTTTTTGTTTGAAAATTATCAATTTCACAACAAAAATTACAGGAATTCTCATACTTTGGACTTTCAAAAAAGCACAGAAATGAGTAGCAGGGAAATTTTTTCTCCAAATTATCACGAAACAGATCTTTTCAAAAATCCTAACATAATTTTCTAATTTTTAGAGAAGTGAAATATTTTCTACGTAATACAGACTTCAAAGTTTATAGATTAACAACTCAGGAAAAGTTAGCCATAGTTTTAATAGTGGACACAAAGTAAATTATAACTTTAAGGAAGAAAGAGTTAATTAGTCTTCAGATTAAGCTTCTGCTGTTAGAATCAAATTTTAAACTTGACCAGGAATGAATTTCATGTTCAGCGGAGATAACCTTACCTGGATCAGGACAGTAGTAGCCACCAGAACAGTTTGTACATTGACCTTCTGCTGTAAGACCAGTCACATTTGAGAAAGTTCCAGGAGGACAGGGTGATGGTGATCCGACTCCTGCTTCACAATATGAACCCTCTGGACATACAATATAGTCTGCTTTGTCAGCCTTTCCAGGACAATAATACCCTGTAAAAATATCATATAATTCATTGATTTAAAAAAATCATAAATTACACAAAGTATTTTGGGGGCCTCTGTGGCCGAGTGGTCTAGGTAGTTTGTCATGACTACTAATGATTACTAGCCTGTCAACACGGAGGTTTTGAGTTCGAATCTCACATGTTGCGGGGTGTGTTTGACTCTGATCTTAATTGACAAGGATTGCCAATTTTCCTACCAAAGGTCGGTGGTTCTCTCTTCCTCCATCAATAAAAACTGGCCGCCACGAAATAGCCAAATGTGCTGAAAACAGGGTAAAACCCCAACTAAATAAACAAACACAAAGAATTTTGTAAATAAATAGATTTTGTATCATTTGTCAAAATATTTCATTGTTTTTACATCTTTAAAATTCTTTCAAATCGGACATTACTGCAGTTTTTATTAAATCAAAAATGCAGCAGGGTTAACAAGGCATTAAAACACACATATTTTCATCTTTGGTAGTCATATTTTTTTTAATAAATCATGCATAATTGTCAATAGCCAACCAATATGTGCAAAAACAAAAATTTCTAAAACCTATAATGCATTAATACCCAATGGGTGGTGTGACTTCAATGTCATGGAAGAATGATAATGATATAGGTGTTTAAGGATGATCGCTGGTCTAATAGGAAATAAATAGGATTTGAAATAGGTGTTTTAGTTTGAGAGAAGATATGAATAGTAAACAAATAAGCAAGAAAAAAATATAGGTTCATGTGCTCATTTTAGAGCTATAAGGCCTTGAAAATTTGCAGGAAATGGGTTTTCTCTGGATTTTTCATTGTCTTTGCATTGACAACTTCAGTCTCTCAAAAATGTATGAAAAAATAAATATAGATTCTCCTTCAGGTATGAGTGGGTTATGGAATTTCTCCACCCGAGATAGTTCAATTTTCGATTTTCAACATGCGAGCCTTTAGCGAGCGTGATAAAATCTAAAATTTAACTATTTAGGGTAGAGAAATTCCATAACTCACGAGTAAATTGAAGGAGAATCTGTTTCTCCTATGATTTTCGACAAAAACCTCAAGAAAATCTCGTTGCTATGTAGTTTGTTTACATAGACGTCATTTCGGATCTTCTCTAGTTTATCGTTCCAATAACTGTAGAAAAAAGGGCGGTAATTCCCACGTAGAAATTTAATCACCGGAAGTGGTTAAAGATATTATGTATTTTTATCCCACTGATTAAACACGTCAAGAATAGGAGAAAAAGGATTTCATAAAATTTTGTCAAATACCATTTTAAGGTATATATGATTGAATTATAAAGAAAAAGTGGGGGTTCATGGGCAAAAAAATTCATGTTTAAGAAATGGATAAAACCCGAGGATTCCGAAAATCTGACAAAAAGATCAAAACATGACCAGCGAGCATCCTTAACTGGAAGCAGGGCACAGTGTCCATTTGACAAATATATTCTTGTTTTCATATTGATTTATTCATCATTTTTGAGTTTGCTATTATATATTTATTTCAATTGTATTTCAACTAAACTGTGAAATCAAAGCTTCACCTCAAAACCCCAAATATTATAATTATCTAAAAATTCAATCAAACCAGATTTACACATGACATTGCGGTTTACCGGCATGTTGGAGGTTGTGATGAAAAAAATATATCTTACCAGCTTGACATAAGTCAACAGCTGCCGTCATGTTGTACTCGGCACAATAAAATCCAAATGTACAATTCGTGCATTCATCCACACTCTGTCGTCCAGTGGTAGGATTAAATGTCCCTGGTGGACATGACTGTGGAGTAATGGTTCCCTGTGGGCAGTAAAATCCCTCTGGGCAAATGTCTGCATGGTTTGGTTGAGATGGTGTAGAACTGTTGGCACCATAGGTACAGAAGTATCCTGGCTGACAATAGCCAACTGGTTCGGTAAGACCTGCCTGGTCACAGTATTTTCCACCAGAGCACTGTTGGCAATCCATGATGTCTATTTGGTGTGTGACATTGTTAAAAGTTCCTGCTGGGCATGGGTACTGATTTGACATTGTAGTGTTTTCAGGGCAATAATATCCAGTTGGACAATACGAGTCATTATATAATACAACTGGGTCCATCACATTATCACAGAAGTAACCTGACGGGCATCCTTTACAGTCTGACTGTCCAAGCTCATCTTGATATGAACCTGATGAACATCGTAATGGTGCAGAGCTTCCCTCTGGACAATAATGTCCTAAAGTACAATTGTATCCCGTTGGCTTGCTGTAATCCTGTCCGCCAGGACAGTACCATCCAGCACTGCAAGGGCCATCTGGTATATTATTTCCACTTCCATCACAATACATCCCAGGTGTACACAAAATACAGTCTGTGATATCGTCATTTCCAGTACTGTTGAGGTAATAACCAGCTTGACATAGAGTTGGTGAAGGACTGCCTTCTGGGCAGTAGGCTCCCTCTGGACATATATTTCCTAAAATAACAAATACTTTTTGGTGAATTTTGTTGACTTTGTGACATATTTTTTCAGGGACATTAAGTACTTTTGGGATGTGCATTATAATTGAAAGCCACATTATACCAAGATATCTAAGATCAATCGTGATTTATCATTTAGTGAATCATTTTCTCATTGATGCAAATTCATTATCCTCTTATTTTAAAATGCATATCACTTCTTTACTGTGGATGTGATTTCAATTCATGTTCATGGTCTGGTGAGTTGTAATATTTTGACAAGGACTGCCATTCTTCCTTTTGTAGGTTGGTGGCTCTCTCCAAGTTCTCCTGATTCCTCCAATTAATAAAATTTGGCTGCCATGATATTCCCCACCTGCAGATATTGGAGTTTTCTCTTATATTCAAGAGTTACCTTTCCTGACAGAAGGTGTCAAAGAGTAGATAACTCTGTAAATGGGAGACAACTCGCATGTACCAAAAATAAAAGCCTACTGAAAGTGAAATTGGTCAAAAGATCAATAAACCAGACAATTCTTCAATCTGAAACATATTAGGTTTTGATTTTTTAAAGCTCACTAAAATTCCTCCAGTGACAATTTTTAACATTTTTATACAGACACACAAAACTGGTTACCTGTTGTTCCATCAGTGGGATTAGCAATAACGGCAAGACTGGTACAATAATAGCCTGGATCACATTTTCCTGAAGTAGAATTCAATCGGTCACTAGCGCAGTAGTATCCTGGGTCACATGGTACTGCAAAAGCTGAGGCCTCTGGGCAGTGATATCCTGCAGTGCAATGACTTCCACCAACACCAGATGGCATGGCAGTCTCGGCCCCTCCGTCACAATAGTAACCAGCTGTACAAGGTCCAGATGGCTCTGATAATCCAGTTTGTTCACAGTAATATCCTCCTGGAAAAGGTATAGATCATTAACATAATTCAATGTCCACTGAAAAGTTATCATTAAAATTGTGAAAGGAAAAATGGTTTTATCCTGCAATTGGCCCATTTACTAGCAAAATAAAGGGTGTTGAATATTTTTTCTGATATTCCTCTACTAACATAATATCATCTTCTGGTTCTCTAATGTCTTCACATGCTATGAAAGCTTGCATTGTGTTCTAGTTCAGTGTTTATGACATCCTCTTTTCAATAGACTATGTGCCAAAATCGCCTTCTTAAAATAAGCAAAACATGTGCCATTTTCATGACTTTCCAGAAAAAAAGATAATTTACTGTTGCAGGATAAAACTAAAATATGTACATTGTTGGAAAATACATTTTACGTATTTGTACTCACCGAGAAACATGACTGTGAGAAATACTCAGTAAACCTCACATTTCTACATGTTTCTAAGGCTTATATAAATCAAATGTATATTTTCCAACAATGTACATATATTGTATATGTTTTATTTAATGAGGAACCAGAGTGAGTTATATTTTCCTAACCAATGTAGGTAAGGGAGATAATAAATTTGTCTCCCTTTTAGCCTCAGGACAAAAGGGAGAGCATTTAATTATCTCCCTTACCTACATTGGTTAGGAAAAGATAACTCACTTTGGTTCCTCATTCTTTATTTATTTAAAAAGGATTACCGACAGCCAGGAGCTATTATAGGTTCTCATCAAATTTCCTTATAAGATGATAACATTTTTGTAAAATATTGTCAATTCTCTTTGCTGTTTCTTTATTTTCCACTTTATTTTATATCCTAAAAGTTAATTACCCATTTTTGGCTGGGTTGAACATAGTGTAAATAGTGGGCAGATGGGTAAGGGTACCTATTTTTATTCTGGTATTGTTCTTTTACAATATATTTTCTTGTTTTGTGTTGCCTTAAAGAGACTTTTGCATGTGTTTCATTTCAGTGATTTTTAATATTGAGTAACAGTCATTCTCAGATTAAGAAATATTTATTATTTACCTCCCTTTAATAGCTATTTTAACGGATATATCTCTATTTTTCTCTCTTTCGTCTAAAGGATAATCGTCAAACCTTCATCAGACAAAATTTATTCCATTTCCAATTGCCCAAAACCTGCCATGGCATTAATTCCATATCTGATTCACCATGCCTCCATCACAATGGCATTATATGTAGGTCGTACTTGTGCAGTTAGGAATTTCAAACTCCTTGACAGTTTACTATTGAAGAAGCCATGATTTATTTGCTTTGAAAAAAGATACTTTTACCAGTGGCAGAGACTATTACTTAGATATGGGCAAAAATTAGCTAATTTTTCTCATTCATATTTGGTTTTCACTAAAATTGTATTTCCGCCTTACCTGTACAACTGAGACAGTCACCACTAGATGACCTCATGGTCTGATTATTGAAAGTTCCTATGCTACATGGATACTGGTTCCAGTTTTTGGTACTTGCCGGACAGTAGTGTCCCGTTGGACATGGGTAATCTGTATAGTTTGCTGTGCCTTGTGGACAGTAATATCCTATTAAATACACAGATTAAAAACATAAAAAAAATCCATTCAAACCAGTGCTACGTGTGTCTCATACTTGCAGTAGGGTGTAAAATTTTTCGATGCGGTAAAGATCTAACTGTGACTTTCAGATATAAAAAAAAAATCCTAAAGTGTGTTAGTAAATAGAATTAATTATTACCTTGTGGACACTGGTCACATGTTGATAGCCCCTCTACATTTGCATATGTTCCATTTTCACAAACAGTCGGATATGAAGATCCCACAGAGCAATAGTAACCACGGAAACATACACCACCATAACCTAGTTCCCTGTCATCATAACATGTGTTGTTAAGTGAAATGCTCTGGTTTAGGCCATTCGGATAATCTCTATCTATACCCTGCATACACCAGTGTCCAGCTGAACAATCACCTAAAATTTAAAAGTTGATTACAAAAGTAAAGCAAATAACAACTTCAACATTTTTCATCATCCGATATGAACAAAATAACATAACAGATAAAATGCCAGAACACTAAAGGTGCTCCCCAGAAGATATTTTATAAAAAAGCAAAATTTTCATCTCGTCCGTGAGATAATTTCAGCTCAGTCTATGCAGTCATTTTTATAAAAACATCAAATTATTGAAAAACCTGTAGTAACAAATAAATGACTATACACTGATTTTGTTCGTAATCCCTTTCCATTAATGCAAATGCTTTGAGAAGTTCCTTATAACAGTTACCTGAAGGACTTGTGAGATGTTCCCCATCACAGTATTTTCCTGCTGGGCATGGCTTACATTGGCTCTCCTCATACAATCCTCGCACATCACTGTATGTTCCTCTGGGGCATGCCTTCCAGTCCAAACCTGTACCTGCAGGGCAGTAGTATCCCATCGGACATAGCTCACTCTGGCCTGATATAGCACAGTAGAATCCAGCAGGGCAGGGATAGCATGTAATAGCATGGGTGTGGTTATTCTGTTGAAAAAATAAATATATATCAACAGGTTTTCTGTATACTAGTATGATATTAGCCATGAGATATAATTTGAAGCTTAAAATATTAATACGTTCTCTTTACCAGAAAAAGAGAATTTTAAGGATGGATTTCATCACTTTTCCAGTTTTCTCAAAATATAAGAACAAACCTCAGTATTGTTCCGACAAGGTATTGCCTGGGATACACCTTCTGGACAATAATGGCCAACAGGACAGAAAGTTGTAGCTGGTTCCTTGTTTACTGTTCCCTCTGGACAATAGTAGCCTGAAAAATACATACACATAATGAAAAACATCTGTCTACTTCCCTTATTTAAGTTACTCAAGGGAGACAATTCTCTTCTTCTAAAGCTCTGGGAAACTTGGTTAAGGACAGATGATTAAATAATGTTTCTAATTTCTGGAAAAGATCTGGAATGTAGAAATACATGTATGTAATTTTAAGTTAATATTTTCAACAATTTTCACTGTTTTACATGTATATTACAAAATAAGAAGCCAACAAGAAAAATAAATATTCTCAGACCTTCTTTTTCTTAAATCAAGAAAAAAAGTACCAATTTGCATCAGTTCAATATATAAAAGGTTCAAAACAAGAAAAAAGGTATGCAATCTTTAATTCTCCAAACTCACTCTGACATTCTGTTAAAACTTATCCTATATAATTTCCCCAATTAATTATTACAGCCTGCACCCACCCCTCTTTCTCATATAAGGTACACTTACCTTCCCCACATAGTCCTGTAGGATTGGTCAGTCCCTCTGTTTCACAGTAATATCCTCCAGGACATATAGTACATTCGGAACTCATCTTCAGATTAGTAACATTAGAGTATGTTCCTAAATACAAAAACAAAAAATTATGTCACCATGTCAAATGACATGATTCTCAGGCCATCTACTGCATTTCAAGCATTAATATATATACTTTAAATTCAGAAATTATTGCGTGCATTTATTATTGTGATTTTGTCATTTTAGACCAAAATGCGATTTTAATTTTGCGATATTGAGAAAAATCCCGCTTCATTCCTTTTAAAAATTACAAAATGGGAGTTTGAATTATTGCGGTTACAACCCTGTCACATTTTTCGCAATAATAAAAACATCGCAATAATTTCCAAATTTACAGTATAGGAAATTTGTTTATGCACAACAACTTATTTCCATTTTCAATTTTAGACCAATGAAAAGCACCTGACAAAGATTACTTCATTAAGGTGGTATCCAACACTACAGGGAGATAACTCTTAAAAATCACCAGACCGTTTTAATCATATTTAATAAATAAAGAGAAATTAAGCTTCTCTATGATCAAAATTGATGTTTGCCAAACTGCTATATATTCAATGAAATTATTCCTGTGAAGTGTGAAACTCTATTTACTAAAAAAAATCAACATTTATGTCAACAGGTCAAAGTAAATATTTCCTAAAAATTTTATGAAAATTAAACGAGCCAAATTTATTTTAGTCAAAAATCTTCATACCATGTCAATGGCTGACAAACTCTAACCATGTAGTGCAGAGGAGAGATTAGCAACTCAAGAAGGCCAAATAGGCCGAAACATCTTGTTGGACTGGTTAAAGGTCAATATAATAACAAGATATTATTCTATTCCCTATTGGAATTTTTTGAACTAAGGGAAAATGGTCCTATAAGAAAAAGCAGATATTTTACCATTTGGACAAAGTGTAGGTATGGCACTACCAGTGGGACAGTATGATCCCATTGGACAATCTAGGTACGTAGCTTCAGTAGCACCCTCTGGACAGTAGTACTGCTCCTGACAAAGTCCTTCTGGTTCAAGTAGAGCTAAGGCTTCACAATAGTATCCTAAATAAAGAGGAAAACATGAATTCGTGTTGTTCTATCATGAATTGTAGATTTTTAGGATTCAACATTAGTTATTTTGTTTATTAAATTCATTTGACAATTCGTTTGAAATGAAAATTATGAGTTAATGAGAAATGTGACTTGACACACCTATTGCTTTGACACTTCCCAAGGTTTAAATTATCTGTTAACCTGTGATTTATCAGATTTTCTCCCATTATTTGGCTATTTTAACACCGATCAGCTAAGTGGTTAAAAATAATTTATTCCCCTTGGGAGATTAAATTGTCAGTAAGTTCCTCTCTAGATTCCAAATTCTGGTTTGTCCGATTTGTGTTGTAATGTAGCAATCATGCATGGATGTCATCCAGCATGATATTTTTCCGCTTGAAAAATTAAATTGTAAAGGGAGAAACAAATTCTATCTAATGTTTGCATGTTAAGAATCTAAAATTTAACTATCTCAAGTGTAAAAATATCATAACCCACTCATAACAGAAGGAGAATCTATATTTCTTTCATTTGGAAATCATAGTGTAATTCCAAATAACATTTTTAATAAAACACTTTACCTGCGGTACAGTTTGTGCATTCTAATTCCTGTGTAAGTTTGGTTGTGTTTGAGAACGTTCCTTTTGGACATTTGAAAGGTTCTGACGTCTGTACTGGACAGTAATGGCCAGTAGGACATTCATTTGCATCGGTGCCTTGTGCAGGTGTTCCTGTTTTAGCTCCTTGTTTACAGAAATATCTGAGAAAATTTTAAAAAAAATAGAGATACACAAGGAAATTAAGAGTCTTTTATCTACTGCAATTTTTCATTATTATATTACAGTTGACTCTCATTATCTCAAACTCTTTTATCTCAAAACTCCTGATATCTCAAATTAATTTTTTGGTCCCCAGAATTAACTTTGCACTATATTTCCTCCTGATATCTCAAAATATTTTTGTTTGTCCCTTCCACTTTGAGATAACGAGAGTCAACTGTAGTTGTTTTGAGGTTTGTCTGCTTGCTTTATGTGCACTTTTATAACATAATTTTCAGTTTGTGACAACAGCCTGTATCCCTGCACTATACGAGTTAATCAAATGTCAAACTCATCATATATCATGTGAATAAGAGGTATCAGTAGTAATTTTAAGGTAGGACATAGTATCAGTACAGAACTGCTGGTTTCTTCATACAGTAAAACCTTACTAATCTGAATCCATTTGACACTGAAGAAACAGGTGTTAGGATTACATAGGTTACTTTACTAAAACAATATTCATTGTATGTTCTAATACAAGAGTTTAGACAGGTTTCTGATTTATGCAGGGTTTGGTTAAGAAAGGTTTCACGGTACTTTGACTGTAGTAACAGCAGGACATTCTTTACAGGTTCCCTGTACTGTGAAAGGTAGGACAGAGTATCTCTCCTATCAATTGACAAATAGGACATCAGACTCAGATTTACTGTAACACTGATTTATAGAGCAGCCATTTTCCCCAGACAATATAAATAACAAGACAGAAACTAAACTCATATGATAGAATGCTGATCTAAACTTTTGACCTAAATCTTATTAAAATCCATTGAGACATGTATACATGAGAGTGCTTACAAAAAGACAGGCAAACAGATGAACAGACAGACAGACATCAAAATTTCTATATCCTCCCATCTGCATAGCAGCATGAGACCATAAGGATCATTCTACCTACCCTGCATTACAGATCTTAGTGTAATCTGTCTGAGCCTGTTGGTCACAGTAATAGCCTCCTGGGCAGAGAAGACAGTCTGATTCCATTTGTAAGCCTGTGTAGTTACTGTATGTCCCTGTTGGGCATGGGAACTCGTTGTCATACTTTGTGCCATTAGGGCAATAATATCCTAGAATGTAATAATAATATTATTGACTTTAAAATAAATATATTATTACCTTGAAAGATATATCTGTGTTACTTATTTCACAAACCAGAAAAATATACATTTTAAGTTTTCCCATTCAAATCTAATTTATGTCTCCATTGATCACATTTATATCAGAATATCTTGGATTTCTTCAACGTTAATGCTTTCACAAAAAAATCAGCAGTTTTAAGAGATTGCGAATGTATTCTATCAAAATATGCCAAATGGATTAAATCTACATCCTTAATTTGTACAACAAAAAATCACTAAAACAATATTCAGTTGAATATGTAAAATAATGTAAAAATAAATTCCTCCTGTAAAAAGAAACAAACCTTCAGGACAGTCTGAGTTAGTATAAAGAACTACTGGTGCCTTTACATTGTCACAGTAGTAACCAGCGGGACATTCTTTACAGGTTCCCTGTTCTGTTTCATCTTGATAGGTACCAGAATCACATCTTCTAGCCTCATGACTTCCTTCTGGACAATTATGACCTAGGAAAACAGTAAATAAATTTATCTTAGGGACATTAATGTAGTGAAAGCCTTGTTTTTTGTCTGAGTTTAAATAACTTACAGAAACCACAAGGGAGAAAATACCACAATTTTTGGTGTATAGGTCGGTACTTTTTCCTCTGACACCCTGAGCTCGACCTATGCACCGCATCCACCTATCTAAGATTTTTTTTTAAAATTTTTATAAACCCCAACCCACCCCCTATATTTACTATTAATAAAATGACCTATAGCCAAAAATTACAGTATTCTATTTCATAAAATGGTTATAACTCCACCAAACAGTCAACTGTAGAAAAGCATCTTTATCTTTTATATTGATTTACCAATGCAACATCATAGCAATTTTTTTTAAATGTCAAAGGGAATAGAAATAGATATTCCAGTTTATACAGATATATTTCACATTATTTACTATTAAGTTTGTTGGACTACCTTCTACATATATAATTTCAAAAGTATTGATTTCATAATATTTCGTTCTTCACTGCCCCCAACTAAAAGTATAGAGGGACTGACTTCATGCCAGACACAAGAAAATATATATATATTTTTTCTTATCATTTTTTAAACAAACCTTGTGGACAAGTGTATTCGCCAGGGTTTGAAACATTCATTCCTGAAGGACAATAAAATCCGACAGTACATGGTCCTGATACTTCTGGGTTTCCGTATCCCGCACAATAGTAGCCTTGGAGACAGGTTTGGCAGTCACCGAGGGTGGTACTTCCTGTTGTATTGAGGTATGTTCCTGGGGGGCAGTTTGTTCCGTTAGAACTACCCCGAGGACAATACTGACCCATGGGACACACATCACCTAAAATGTATAAATTAACATTAACAAACTATTTTACAAGTCATATTAACAATCAATTCAAGATTGATAAAGACATGTAATCTCACAGGTCAAATCAACTCACACTTAAAGCATATCTTTCAGCAACCTTTTACTACAGTATTTTTACTATTAAATATAAATATGTGCCATTCAAATAGTTCATGCATTCCTGAATTTACAAATGGTTCTATTTAATCTAATAATCTGAAAAAAAACTAGCGGTTCTCAAGAGCCTGTATCGCTCACCTCGAGCAGGACTTAAAATTTTAGTGTTGCAGTTTATTTGGCCGGTCTTTCTATAGGGTTCTATGTTAAACTAAATTTGGCTGTGGCAGCCATCTTTGTTCACAGTCCACAAAATTGGACACATTTCTAAAAGAGGACCTCCTAAGGACCATTGCTGCCAAGTCTGTTCCAATTGGTCAAGTGTTTTCAGACAAGAAGATTTTTCAATGAATTTTTCGATAGGACCTTATGTTAAACTATGTTTGGCTCTGGCAGCCTATTTGGTTGACAGTCCAGGTCATCGGACACAATTCTAAAAAGAGGACCATCTAAGGACCATTGCTACGAAGTCTAGCTCTAATTGGCTCAGTGGTTTCAGACAAGATTTTTCAATGAATTTTCCCATAGGACCCTATGTTAAGTTCGGCTGTGGCGGCCAACTTGGTTGACAGTCCAGGTCATCGGACAACATTCTAAAAGAGAACCTCCTAAGAACCATTTCTGCCAAGTTTGGTTCCAATTGGCCTTGTAGTTTCATAGAAGAAGATTTTTTAAATTCACCCCTCCTTTTTTCTATTTTTAGTAACAGCAGCCATGTCAGAAGTCAGGGAAGCCAGACATAATTTTGGAGGAGGGCCATCCAAGGACCATTCCATCAAAGTTTGGTCCCAATTGGCCCAGTGGTTTCAGCAGAGAAGATCTTTAAAAGAAACTTCATATCGACACCGTCTTTAAAGGGCAAAAACTCCTACAAGGGGTCAATCAATGATTTTGATCATGCTAACTTATCTGTAGATCTTACTTTGTAGAACATTTTTGCTGTTTACAGTTTTTCTTTATCTATAATAATATTCAAGATAATAACCTAAAACTGCAGAATGTCCTTAAATTTAACAATTCAGGGGCAATAACCCCACAAAGAGTTGACCGATTTGTCTGAAAATTTCATGGCAGGTAGATCTTGACTTGATGAACATTTTTACCCCCATCAAGTTTTGCTCTAAATGCTGTTGTGTTTTTAGATATAAGACAAAAACTGCAGTTTACCACTATGTTCTATTGTTAGCCATGTCGGCCATATTGGTTGGCAGGTATAGTCATCGAACATATTATTTAACTAGATACCCTAATGATGCTTGTGGCCAAATTTGTTTCCATTTGGTCCTGTAGTTTCAGAGGAGAAAATTTCTGTAAATGTTAACATACGACGGACGACGGACGCCAAGTAATGAGAATAGCTCATTTGACCCTTTAGGTCAGGTGAGCTAAAAATGATATGACCTGAAAAAACATTTACCGTAAGTCTGGCCAACTGGCGTGTCTGTTGGAGATCCGCCACTACAAAAGTATCCAGCTGCACATTCATCCGTCACATTTGAAAGACCTGCAATTATATCAAAATATTTGTAATCAATTGTTATTATTAACAGTACAAAATGTGGTCAAATCAGATATTTTCAGCAAATTGTTGAAAAATAATTCAAATCAGAAGAATTATCATACCTTCAGTGTTTAATTGTATAATTCAATGTTAACTTGAAGTTGACTCACTATTTCATACAGTACAAATAAGAAAATGCAGATTTTAACTAGAGAAGAAATCGATTTTTGGAATTACTGCATGAAAGTTCCAATTTGGGTCAGTTTTTGTGTTTTTAGCCCAAACTAAGTGAAAAACCACCAAAATTAAGTTGTTAACCCCAAATTTGATTTGGATGACCTTCTTGAATAATAACAAATATTGCTGTTTTTGAGTTGATCTTTAATCAAAATTTGATTGCAGAATGAAATGTTTATATCAACAATGTCAATGGATATCTCATAATGTTAATGGTGATCCAAATGTGTTATGTTTTTGAGAGGGAGAAGGAAGAATTGGCAAAATGCCAATATATGATCAGTATTTAACCCATATTCCCATGCAAAACACCTACAGGTGTGTCAAATATTATTCTCAACTAAAATTTTAATTCTCAAAAGCAACTAATGTGTATATTGAGAAACTTTGATTTTGATGATGTAAAATCATATTTATTTAGTTTTATTTAGTTTGGGTTTAATGCCGTTTTCAGCACATTTTGCTATTTCGCGGTGGCCAATTTTTATTGGTGGAGGAAGCAGGAGTACCCGGAGAGAACCACCAATCTTTGGTAGGAAAATTGGCAATCCTTGTCAATTAAGGTAGGAGTCGAACACACCCCGCCACAGGTGAGATTCGAACTAACAACCACAGTGTTGATAGGCTAGTGATCATTAGTAGTCATGACGAACTACCTAGACCACTCGGCCACCGAGGCTCCTTGTAAAATTATACAAACAAACTCAACCTGATTAAATTTTACTGCATTTTTTCTTCTACTATTTTTATACGATGTTAACACTATAATAGAAATTATCTTAGGAAAAGTTTATAAAAATTCTTTTATTAATACACATCTATGATGTACTATTATCATCTGGGTATTGCTAAGAAGAAATACAAAATTTGAATTCGTATAAAGGCTTGTTTTGCTCTGAAAAATTCAGAGGTATAATAATCAAAAGCTGTTATTCCATCTATTCATAATTTAATTTTCTTTCAAAAACATAAAAAAACTGAATAAGATTATGCTAGCATATACCAAAATAACTTCCCTACTCAGTTTTCTGACAATTTCACCATTTTTAAAATATGCAAATATGCCAAAAAATTTTCAATAATTCAGTCTCCTGTTAAAAAGAAGTAGTTCCTATCAAACTAACTTAAACAGAAAACTTAACATTGAAAACTGCTAATTAATTGAAAGTCACTGGACCATGACCTAGCGGGTAGGGCCTCGAAATGGTCGGTAAACTGAGATTTACTGATAGTAATGCAATTTTACAGAAAATATCATTGATCTATCACAAGTAGTTCCTATCAAACTAACTTAAGCAGAAAACTTAACAATTGTTGATGCCGCCGCCACCAGAAAAGCAACTATGTCTCGGCTTCCATGACTTTTGTTGCATGACTATGTGTCTTGCCCGAGTACACACTCGTGGAAACAGATAATATTCAGGCCATGGATGCAGCAATAATTATTCCAGGATTTAAAATCACTTCCTTTAATCTTCAATTAATTAAGTCATGCTATCCAAAGTCTTGGTCAATTTGTACTGTCAACTTCAGAAGAGAATTTAAAATTTAATTGCTAACAGACCAACAGACAAAAAGAAAAATATCTTTCTAACCATTGTTTTCACAGTAGTATCCTGGTGTACAAGGTGTCTGGCTAGAGCTGCCATTGGGACAGAAATTTCCCGCCTGACATTCCCCTCCCTGTGCAGCAACAGTAGGTTCGGCATATTTTGACCCCTCAATACAATACCAGCCTCCATTACATTCATCTGTTGGCATGGCAAGACCTTGGGTTTCACAGTAATACCTGTGTAATAGAAAATTATACATTTAATTCTATGTATAAAAAAAATCTTTTTAGTGAAATCAAATCAAGAAAATTAGAACGTTGAAAGTTCAAATTTCTCTGGTGCCTTTTTTAAATCTGATGGATGGATGAATTATTGTTTAACGTCCAGTGGCAACCAGGTGCATATCAGGACAAGAACATGTTGATATGACAATGAATATGATCCCTGCTTTGTACTAGACCGACACGCTAAGTCGGATTTTTAATGTGCTAGCTCACGAGGTAACTGTCCGCAGGAAGACACATCACCTCACACGGACACATTATACTGACTCCGAGCTGACCAGTCTTTGCTCTTACTCCTAGATGCCACGTGCCTGATGGAGAAGCAGCAAATACCAATTTTAATGTCTTTGTTTTGACCCGGCTGGGGATCGAACCCGCGACCTTCCGCACTCAGGGCGAGCAGGCTACCACAAGACCACTGAGACGGTTTTTTTTAAATATGAACAAAACCTTTAGTGGCAAAGGGGCTAACAAAGGTTTATTCATACTTAATAATTTCGCATTGAAGTCTACTACTTATTCTCATGCCATTTAATTCTTTCAAAACACTTACCCCGGAGGACAAAGTACACAGTCAGTTGCAGCATTCTGCCCAGTATTGTTGTTATATTTGCCTGTAGGACATGGATTTGCATAGGCTGTTTCTGAATTAATAGGGCACCAGTGTCCCATTGGGCAGGGCTCAGGATCATAAGTTCCCACAATGCAATAGTAGCCAGGTGGACAATCATAACAAGATGACATCCCTGTTTGGTTGGTATAATATCCTGCTGCACATGGTTCTGGCTGAGATGATCCAGCCACACAGAAAGATCCTGTGAAAAAATCAAAACAAATACTAGCTAAACTGACAGTAAAGCTAGCTAAATTAAACTACAGATTTACATGCAAGCCTGCCCCTTAAAAATTGTTCTGCCATAAAAAAAAACTGTTCTTAGTCAGCTACAATTTTTGTATTACAGTCAAACCTGCTTTTAACGGCCACAATTGGGACAAAAGTAAAGTGGCCGCATAAGACAGGTGACCGTTTAATCAAGTTTTACACTGAGCGGCAATTCCGTATTTTGCTTTCCGGTCCGGAACGATCAAGATATTATCGTTGTTTAACATACAAATATGGCGGTTCGACTGAGATGAAACGATGTTTTTTTCCACAATCGACCGTAAATGAACGATGAGATTGATAATTTGAATGATAATTAAGCTATGCCATTAATTAAAGATGATTTGAAAGTCAATTAACGATGATTTTAACATTTATAGAAAGGTAAATGACCGCTTAATTTAGGTAAATTTCAAGCTTGGGTACCATTTGTTGTGACCGCTGGCCGCGTAAGACAGGTGACCGCTTATTCGAGTTAAATTAACGCGTAAAACTATTTGGGCGGACTCAAAAACGACCGCTGAAGGCAGGTGGCTGCTTAATTGAGGTGACCGTTAGGGCAGGTTTGACTGTATTTATTATGTGTGTGCAGTGTGTGTTTAATGATGAAATGGCACTTTAAAAAAAAAAGTTCTCTGAAAAAAATTAAATCCCTCCAATTTTCTGGGTCAAGGTGGATAAAAGCCAACAAATGAAGTTTGACATGATAGGGTACCATCTGAGATGGCAGAAAATGACAATGTTATAAAGGTGCCCTCAAAAATAACATAAAATAATTATTAATCAATGGATGGATGAATTATTGCTTAACTTCAAGTGGCAACCATTAAGTGTATATCAGGACTAGAACATATTGATATGATACGAAAATGATCCCTGCTTTGTACTAGCTCATGAAGTAACAGTCCACAGGAAGACATATCATCCCACCCGGACATATTATATTGACTCCGAGCTGACCAGTCGTTTGCTCTTACTCATTAGATGCCACATGCTTGGCGGATAAGCATCTTGATTTTTTTCCATGGGAAGTTAAGTCCATAAAACGAGAGTTCGTTATGCCAGTTTACAGTAAGTACGCAAAATAGCACATGTAATTTTAGCTAACCTGCTGGACAAATATCTCCATATGTCTGATTGAGTGGTTCTGCCTCCGATGACTTAACACTACAATAATATCCAGCTGAACATTGCGGTCCTTTGTCTGTCATGTTCTGACTTGGACAGTAGTATCCGCCATCACAAGCTGTACACGCCCCTTCTGACTTCAGTCTGATGGAAAATCTACAATAAAGAAATAAAGATAATTTTTTAAGTAATTCTAAACCATGAGAAACATTTGTGAGTTATCTCCCTTGATCAAGTTACCAAGGGAGACGATTTCACTTCCTTTGTTAATCTTGGTTAAGAGAGATAACTTGTCCACAAAAATCTACAGTACATTGAAATTTTGTATCAAGTTGGGAAATCAGTCAGAAGACAGCAAATAATCTCTTATTTTTATTTCATGACCCTATTTATCAAGGTGTATCAAGTAGAATTCATTTTATGAGAGAAAAAACCCTTGCATCAAAGCAGACTGTGGGAAGTAAATATCTTGTTACCAGTTACAAATATTGCTGTTGTGTCTGCTTAATTCTAAGAGGCAATCTTTTCACTGTGTTCAGTGTAATGTCTGTTATTTCACTGACATATACCCCACACCTTTTCATAATCATAAACCTACCCGTAAGTTCCAGCAGGGCAAGGTATGGGCAATGAGCTAGCTAATGGACAGTAGTGTCCTTTTGGACAGACACCATACTGGATTCCTGGGTCATCACCAGGGTTCGACACTCCTGATCCGAATTTTGAAAAATGTCCAGCAGCAATCGGTCCACTCACATTTGTAAGAGCTGAAAAAATTTAAAAAAACACTTTCAAAAATTTGAAAAATTTCAAAGTTAAGACATAAATATATTCTAAATGCATTACGGGAAACCTATCTGCGATGAAAAACCATCATGACTAATTAAATTCACAGGATTCAATATACAGTCGACTCTCGTTATCTCGAAGTCGTTCGAACCGTCAAAATTTGTTCGAGATAGACAAAATTCGACTTAACAGGAGCTCCCTAAGTGCATTGTATAACATTTGGGACTTCATGCAAAATTTGACTCATCTGAAAATTCGACTTAAGTGTGTTCGAGATAACAAGAGTCAACTGTAATTTTATTCAATGAGGTTTAAACTTTTCATTTTCAGTATACAATCAGTATACTTTCTCTCCAATGTAATCTTTATATTAACATCATAAACTTATCATCTTCATTTTACAACGTCATGACTACTAATGATCACTAGCCTGTCAATGCTGGAGTAGTGAGTTCGAATCTCACCTGTGGCGGGGTGTATTCGACTCGGATCTCAATTGACAAGGATTGCCAATTTTCCAACCAAAGGTCATGGTTCTCTCCAGGCACTCCGGCTTCCTCCACCAATAAAAACTTGCCGCCATGAAATAGCCAAATGTGCTGAAAACAGTATAAAACCCTAACAAAACATTTTTACAACACTAACCTGTAGTTTCACAATAGTATCCTCCGTCGCATGGTGTACAATCAGTCTCCGCCTCTAGACCTTCTCTGTTACCATAGGTCTCGGCTGGGCAGGCTTTTGGCTGTCTTAGTGGCACAAGGGTGGTACTGGCTGGACAATAATATCCTGAAATTGAAAAAATTATCATTAGGCAAAACTTTTGACTTTTGTAATAACATTTAACGATCCTGATCCTGATTTCTTTCGAGGAATATTAGACTGCAAGCGGGGTCACTTGGTAGTGTGTTCGCTTTGAAAGCAGAAGGTTGAGGTTTAAAATAGGCATTTGCTGCTTCTCTGCCAAATTACTGATTACACGAAATTATTTCAGGATTGATTTCAATTTTTGAACAGATTTGATAATATAAGCTGGATTAACCGTGAACCACGTTATAAAAAAGTCTAAACTGATCAAACAAGGTTATAACGAGTATAATTTTACACTTCCTGCACAAAAGGCTTATTAGCTCATTAATCAAATACGTAAATTTGATACTGCAGAGAAATACCAAAACCACATTATACTCAATAAGCTGGGTTGTGGGAACCAATAATTGCTTGTTACATCTCAAACCGAATTCCATAATTTAGTTTGAAATATGGATAATAAATGTATTTTTCTTGATAAATCTTATTACACACCTTCTATGTTTTTAGCATTAAAATAATGTACAATGCTTTATTCCAATTTTATCTTAAAAAGACGCTGTCCTTTCTGACATTTAAAAAAAGAAAATAATTTTTTATCATTAAGGTTAATATTGGATTCCTAATACCCATTGACCTATCATTTAAAAAAAATTATTTTAACTCAACATCTTCAAATTTTTATTAGTAGCTTGTTACATCATTACCTCAAATTTTTACATTCTCCATTTAAGGGGTTACAGAACACCTAAGGGAGTTAACTCTTTAAAAATCAGCTGAACGTTTTAATCACATACAATTAGTAAAGAGAAATCAACCTTCTCAATGATCAAAATTAGTGTTAGTAAAACTGCTATATATGCAATGAAATTATTCCCGAAAATTGTGTGGTTCAAATTTCTTGAAATTTTTATATTTTTGTCAACAGGTCAAAGTAAATATTTCGTCAAAATTTTATGAAAATTAAACGAGCCAAATCTATTTTAGTCACGGTGTTGGGTAACCCCTTAAATTTAACAGATAAAAATGTTAATAACCATACCTTGTTGACATAAAACTGGGGCTACTCCAGGGTAACACATATATCCTGCCATACATAGTGTGCATTCCCACAATCCTGTATTGTTGGCATAGTAACCAATATCACATTGTTTTGGTACATCACTTCCTGTTGGGCAAATATGATATAACGGACAAATATCACCCTCGGTACTGTTGACAGGGTCATGAATCCACGATCCTCCTGTGCAGTAATATCCCGCTGTGCAATCACCTTGAAAAGACAAAACCATGTTGATAATTAAAAAATATCCTTTCTTACATTCTTCCATAAATGGCTGTTTTCAGTGGGAGATAACATATGGAAGAATGTTGCACGTGCATCAATCTCCCGCTGTTGTGACATCCAATCAGAATTCTTTTGACCAATCAGGCATAACATTATTTAACTTTGTCAACTGTGCTCAATGAATTTACCCAGGTACAGAAAACCTAAAAATCCAGTATTTACAAAAGAAACAGGTACTTATACTCCTTTAATAGTGAAGAACTGGAAAATCTTCAACGCATTTTTAAAATCCAGCGTCTTTCCCCTCATTCTGCTGCAATTTACTCTGGAAAGGCGTGAATTTTAAAAATTTGTTAAAAATTTTTCCACTCTTCAATTTAATCTTTCATGATAACTAAACAAAAACGCTTACCTCACATAAACAAAGAACTTTAAAAAGACTTTACAAATTAAAATACATGCAAGTTAAATTTTTAAATGAAACTTCTTGCCTTAGAAGCAATTCCTATCTGAATTGCCTCCCTTTGGCACTCCTTTAACAAATTCCTGTGTAATTTTTTTAACTATTTTACTAGAGATTAGTGCTTATTTTGAAAATCTGCAAAGGAGGAAAATTGAGAAGAAGAAGTGTAATTTTTTTATGCTTCTACACAATAACTTCAGTATAAATAATGGCAAGGAACACCACAGATGGATATTTTGATAATAAAAATGATCACAAAAAGGATACTTAAAATATCCAATACACCCAAAGCTTAATCTGGAACACTGAGTTCAACTTACCTGAAACAGCAGTAAGGGCTGTATCATTACAATACTTCCCAGGGTCACAAGGAAGACATGCTGCACTCTCTGATGTCCCTCCTCTGTCTGGATTGTATGTCCCTCTTGGACATGCCACCATAAGGGCTGTACCTGACGGACAGTAATACCCAGGATGACAAGTGTCGCCATATGTAATTATTGTTTTGTTCCCTGCTGTATCGTTATTGAACACAGGGTCGTCAGAAAGAGCATTGCCGTAACAGATGTGGCCGGCTTTACATGGTCCTGTCACGTTGACAGATCCTCGATCTTGACAGTAATAACCTGTTGGACAGTCTGTACAGTTGACAATGTCAGTCATATTTTCTCTAAAAGAAAAAATAAATGTTACAAGGTATAAATGTAATAAAAGTCATTTTATGAGTTTCAGAAGTGTAAATATCATTTTTCTTTTGCTTGTGATCAAGGCTATTATTCGAAACACTTTTCATTGTTGTCTTTATATATATTTTTTTTATGTCTTGTTTGTTTACCTTAACAAGTTTGTCTTTATTTGTATTATGTGCTGTTTAATTAATTAATAAATTCCACCTTCCTTCCCCACTTTTATTCAAGAAAGGAAAATAGAAATCTTATATAAAAAAAATAATTTCATTTGGCCTTGTTTCTGTGTAAATTCATATCACTGCATACTCAAACTATTTTCAACTTTTTTCACCAGTGAAATTTAACAAGGTTAGCTTTAAATTATTGTAAAATACCTGTCCGAAAATGTTCCAGGAGGACAATCCAAAGGCACATATGTTCCATTTGCACAATACTTTCCAGCAGGACAGATGAAAAATTGAGTCATTGCTTTATTTGGACAGTAGCCACCTGGTGGACATTCGAAACATTCAGCGTAACCATGGTATGGCATGTAAGTTGCTATTGGGCATTCCTCTTGGGCTGTAGATCCATTCACAGCGAAATGACCTTTAAAATATATTTTTCAAATATATAGAAAAAGATATTTGCTTAGTGATGTAGTCAATTCAAATTCTACAATGTCTACAACAGTTTATAACATTTTTTGCAAATAAATTTACAAACAAGCACACTGTTAATTGATACCTTATTATACACCCCTCCTAAAAAATATGTGGTGAGCTGCAGAATTTTATTTTGTATCTTGTATTTTCTGTAGGTAGATTTTATAGATTTTGCAATTCATAAATTTATGTCAAATCAAGGATTTTACCAAACACGGACACAGTAAAATTTCAAAAGCCACATTTTGGAAAAATACCAAAATATGGGACAGACAAATTTTCAAGGTGTGAGCGGGGCTGATAATCTATCAATTATCTTAATTGGTCTTATGTAATTTGCTTTGTTTTTTAAATATCAGAAACTGCAGTTCTGGGTTACAGACAACCTCTTCTAAGAAATGGTATTTCTTAATATTTTCAGAATAAAAGAAAGCTCCACAAACATGAATTATTCAAATACATATATTATATCAGATCTACAAATAGGCATTATTTTAAAAAACATATAATATGTCGCCATGCAACTCATGCAGAATATGAAATAAATATTCCATATCAACACAAACAAGAATGCTAAGAATACCCCCACTCGTAATTTAAAGTATCGAGAAACAGATACTAGGTGTCCAACAGATTCGAACAGTTCACACACATTACAACTCATCATTGTCAAGCTGCTGTCCAAGTATGACATCATTTTGTTCAATAATCCTTTGAGAAAAGTGTGACGAAAAAATTTTTTAGTTCATTCAACATATTGAAATTTTAAAGTATCGGCAAACAGGAAGTAGGTGTCCAATAGATCTCAAAAGAGCTCACACATTACAACTCATCACTATTAAGCTGCTGACCAAATATAAAGTCATTCCATTCAGTAGAAAAGTGACGGAAAAATTTGTTGGAAGAATTGATGGACTAACGGAAAAAAGGACAGACAAACAGATAAATGAACGAATAAACGGACAAGGTGAATGCAATATAGCCCTCACTTTTAGAGTAGGGGTATAAAAATATAAATTTAATTTCCATTGACCACTAATTTTACAAAATCCACTTCTTGAACATAAAAAATTGACAGTTGTTTTTCTATTCCTATTTTTTCAACCCCTATAAATAAAATTTACCTGGATCTGTTTCATGCTGATATGGTACTTTTGCTGCACCAGTACAGTAATGTCCACCCCAACATTGACCTGTAGGTGCTCCACCAGCCACGGAGGAACAATAATAACCAGCATCACAGTCTGTACAATCATAATCATTAACTGCTCCAGATACATTACTGTAGGTACCAAGTGGACAAGGCGCTGCTTCAAATGACCCTGTATCAAATAGAAAAAAAATATAAGACCACTGAAAAAAAAGTTTCAGGAGCTTGTAATACTTTCCACTAGATTTTTGTGCATTGGAAGCTTTTTTCATTTTTATTTCAAACAATTTTTTTTTATTCTCTCCATCCCAAAATGTGAAATGTGAAGATAGATTGTTATCACAGGTAAAGTTATATTTCTGGTAATTGAAAATCCGTGTCTCTTGATTTTTTGTGCTATTGATTTATCATGCATTCACCTTGATTAGTGAAAACGTTTGACCTTGATTAGTGAAAACGTTGGATCTTAAGTGAATTAATTTGTGTCAATATATCTACAAATGTTTATAATCAACATGTTAATCAATTTAATGATTTGATTTTTGCCTTGCACTTGGTGCTTATACTTACGGATTATGTCAATAGACTGTCAATTTTATCTATTATAAACAATTTTTTTTCAACTGTTTATTATTCAAAATATTTCTCCAACAGGTACAAGTGAGTTATGGAATTTCTCCACCCTCAATAGTTAAATTTTCAATTTTCAAAACGTGAACCTTCAGCGAGCGTGTTAAAATCTAAAATTTAACTATTGAGGGTGGAGAAATTCCATAACTCACGATTAATTTGAAGGAGAATCTGTTTCTCCTATGATTTTCAACAAAAACCTCAAGAAAATGTCGTTGCTATGTAGTTTGTTTACATGAAAGTCAATTCGGGACTTCTCTAGTTTATCGTTCCAATAACTGTAGAAAAAACGGCGGGAATTCTAATGCAGAAATTTAATCACCAGGAAGTGGTTAAAAATAAAATGTATTTTTATCCCACCGATTAAAAACGTCAAGAATAGGAAAAAAAATACTACACAATGTATATTCTACATTCACTATATGAGCATTTAAACATGGATAAATAAATAGAGGCCTCAATGGTACGTATAAACTATCGTATGAACTATTGTTTTTCTCTGTTAACTACAGATATTTCAGATTTACTGGAAGCAATAAGGAACTCCTTTTTAGTTGAATTTTGAATTTTTCTTAAAGTCAGAAGGACTAAGACATAAAAGAGAGTCGAATGTATTTGTCTGAATATCATAAAATCAAAAAAATGTTTTTTGATTTTCACTTAATTATTGAACTTGGAAATATCTTGACCCATTTAAAAGCATACCTAGGACACAATATCCTCCTGCTGGACATAGCTCCCCAGTGGTGCCATCTGTTGGTGATGAACTGGTTGCCCCTGAATAGCACACATAGCCAGGATCACATGGAGCTCTGGGCTGGAGTAAACCAGGAGCATCACAATACATTCCAGGGTCACACAGGGGGCAACTCTCCAGTGAGGGAAGTCCTGCAATATATTATTTTTTACATGTCTTATAAATACATTGTATTTCCAATATAATTCAATGGAAATTATTTATTTACCAACAGAGAAAAATCTAATTCAGAATACTGTGTAATTTATGTGAAGAAAAACGGACATGGAGTGAAAGTCACAACATCGTCTTCAATGGTGGAAAATCACACTATGCTGCAAGCCCTGAATGGCCCCAGAGTAGTTTTCTTCATTTTTTTCTGTTTATGAAATTAAAATGCTACAAAGTCATATATATTAAAGTTGTGAAATGCTAAATTAAATGAAAAACACACACTGAAATTCCAATCTGAATAACTCCGAAATGATCATTAAAAGAGTTCAGCATTTTATAGATAAAAACAAACTTTAAATCCTTGGCAATGACTTCATATTGACCTAAAGGAAATACGAGTTTTATATTTCACATTAGCACTAGTTCAATATGTCATTTATTTTGATATAATGCATAATTTTCTGGAAAAATGTTGAAACTGCTGGGATAAGGATGTCCTAATCAGGTAAGTGATTTATTTATTGGTGGGAAGGGGGCCTTCAGTATAAAGTTCTACTTGTTGTTCAAGGCTGAATGAAGCCCTCTTTATGAACATTTTTAGCATCTGCCTATAATTTGGTTTTTGTCTTAATGGCATTTACCCCCATCCCCTTTTTAGTAATAAACTCTGTTCCTTTGCTTGACCTTTACATGTATTTGTACCATACAGATTTTATGTATGGAACTTTTTATCAATTTCTTTTCTATCTTACAGGATTCTTAAATTATATTTCTTACCCGACACATTTCCGTATCTGCCAATAGGACATGGTTCTGGCTTCGATGAATTGGCCACACAATAATATCCCCGATCACAAATCGTTTCAGAGCTTGAGGCTATAGGACAGTAGTATCCTGCTGAACAGCCTTTACAGCTAGCCAAGTCTGGAGTTGCTAAAACATCTGTAAATGTACCTTCTGGACACTGAGCCTGTTGAAAAAATAACATTTAAATTAAATTGATAGTGACAACTTGGGGTTTATCATATCTTTGATCTGTCAAATCTTTCGTGGGAATAATTATTTTGTAGCCATTTAATGTATTGGCTTTCGTGTGACTGCCTTGAAAGTTTTATCTTAAATTTGCTACAGTTAGCTCTGATGTTGTGTAATTGTGATTTCAGTAATCTTACTTGTGAAAATCGGGGGCCTTTGTGGCCAAGTGGTCTAGGTAGTTTGTCATTACAAAGGTACTTCTAATGATCACTAGCCTGTCAACACTGAGGTTGTGAGTTCGAAACTCACCTATGGTGGGCGTGTTCGACTCCGATCTTAACTGACAAGGATTGCCAATTTCCTACCGAAGGTCGGTGGTTCTCTCTTGGTATTTTGGCTTCCTCCATCAATAACAACTGGCTGCTGCGAAATAGCCAAATGTGTTGAAAATGGCGTAAAACACCAACTAAACAAACAAACAAACTTGTTGAAATCAACAATGTAATAAGAAGTTTTATGAATGATAGCGAACTGTATATTTTGTGTTGGAAAATCCAACTAGATGTACTGTGAGCAAAGCTCACAAAGGATACCCCCCGCTTTGAAGTCCAATTATCTCCCTTGTGTGATATCGGAAAGCAAAGATTTTCTTTGGATGATGTACTTCCTTTCTGTAAAGTTTCGTAGAAATCCATTGAGGGGTCTAGGAGTTGCGCTTACAAGATATATGGACAGACGGACAGACAGACAGACGGACAGACGGACAGACGGATGGACAAGGTGATTCCTATATACCCCCCCAAACTTTGTTTGCGGGGGGTATAATAACTAAAAAGACTGAGAATTCAGACACCAAAATTCTGCTCTTATCTCCTGTCTAGAACCAAACAATCCAACCAGCAAGGGGACAGGTCCAAACTACTTACCAGACAATATGGACAATATGATTAAAAACAATAAAAGAGGATTTTTTTCTGGTTGGTGTCACTTTAACCCATACATAAACAAAATAAACAACAATGGATGAAAATGAATTTGGGGATTTCACTTAACCGTTTTCAGTTGTAGAAAATATGCAGTCATAGATTATAGGCACCCCTTTTCAAGCTCTTACATCGAGGAAAATACTTAGTTCTACTATACTATGTTCTCAGACATTTTGACAAAAAGGTCCAAGTTGTGGTCGTCATAAGATCGGCTTTTTTCATCATTTTCAGAACTGAAATATCTTTTCATTTTCGTCAAGTCTTTTGATTGTTTTATAAATTTTTTGATGCAATTAAAATAAAAGATAGTTTAGAAAATTGCCTAAGTTTTAAGACAATTGATGAATTATTGACAATGGAAATCAGCTACAACCTAATTTCCAAATTGACTTGTTTGTTTGCGTAATACAGTAAAACCTGCCCTACGGTCACCTCAATTAAGCAGCCACCTGCCTTCAGCGGTCGTCCTGGAGTCCGCCCAAATAGTTTTACGTGTTAATTTAACTCGAATAAGCAGTCACCTGTCCTACACGGCCAGCGGTCACAGCAAATGGTACCCAAGCTTGAAATTTACCTAAATTAAGCGGCCATTTACCTTTCTATAAATGTTAAAATCATCGTTAATTGACTTTCAAATCATCTTTAATTAATGGCATAGCTTAATTATCATTCAAATTATCAATCTCATCGTTCATTTACGGTCGATTGTGGAAAAAAACATTGTTTC
The DNA here is from genome assembly GCA_028015205.1 of Mytilisepta virgata. Lineage (NCBI taxonomy): Eukaryota > Metazoa > Mollusca > Bivalvia > Mytilida > Mytilidae > Mytilisepta > Mytilisepta virgata. The sequence goes on along the minus strand of CM051508.1, from coordinate 8,578,616 downwards.
ATCTTAGTCGAACTGCCATATTTGTATGTTAGACGATAATATTTTGATTGTTCCGGACCAAAAAGTAAAATACGGAATTGCCGCTCAGTGTAAAACTTGATTAAATGGTCACCTGTCTTATGCGGCCACTTTACTTTTGTCCCAATTGTGGCCGTTAAAAGCAGGTTTAACTGTATTAATTTAAATTTAGTTAAATATTTAAACTATGTCAAATGCCATAAAATACAAGGTTAATTTTATTTTATTACTGAATTGTGTCAATCACTTATAAATGTTGATTACGCAATGTCTCTATCTTGATCTGATACCAGAATAGTTTGTGAATAAAAACAAAATATGACACAGGGAACCAGACAATGATACAAACAAAAACGGCGGTCGAAAAATCAAAATGGAAGGAGAATATCTTTTCATTATATTAACCCTCTTTTCAAGGAGTTATTAGAGGTATGAATTTTAAATCTCAGTTGTTGGTTTCAATATCTTTTTATCAAATATGGGTATATAATGTCAACATTGGTGGCGATCGTTCTCTTGAACTGACATCGAAAAGTCGCCGGAAAAAAAGTCTTGTGGGCCTGAAGTACCACATATTAAGCATCCATTTCTCAGCTTTAATTCTAGAGGTAAAAAAGTGTGTATAATCTACAACTGAAAACGGTATGTTACCATCTTTACAGAAACTGACAAATAATTCTGTCATATTACCTGTCTGGAACCATATGATCCAATCAGTGCTGGTACAGATCCATATGTATTCGTTATATTTGTTGGACAGTAGTATCCCATCTCACATTGCCCTGTTGGAGTTGATGATCCTTCCAAACAGTAATATCCAGCATCACAAGGGGCACAGTCTGTCACCGCTGCAGCACCGACAGTCTTCCTTACTGTTCCAACAGGACAATTAGTTTCCTCAACAGTTGCTGTAAAGAAACAAACAGCTGAGCTAGGGTAGTTTTAATGTTAGATTTGTTTATTTTGTTTACTTGGGGTTTTACGCCGTTTTCAGCACATTTGGCTATTTCGCGGCGGCCAGTTTTTATTGGTGGAGGAAGCCAGAGTACCCAGAGAGAACCACCAACCTTTGGTAGGAAAATTGGCAATCCTTGTCAATTCAGATCGGAGTCGAACACACCCCGCCAAAGGTGAGATTCGAACTCACAACCTCAGCGTTGACAGGAGTGATCACTAGTAGTTATGACGAACTAGCTAGACCACTCGGCCACCGAGGCCACTTTAATGTTAGAATCTTTTGGTTTGAAAGAGAACAGAATTTACATCACCTATATATGATGAATGCTGTAAATATTATTTTTTATGTATTTTCGGAGGCGTAAAGCTTCTTGTTCACAATAATTCTTGATGGGTTGATGAGTTATTGTTTAACGTCCAGTGGCAATCATTAAATGCATATCAGGATGAGAACATGTTGATATGATATGAATATGAACCCTGATTTGAACTAGACTGACACGGTAAGCCAGATTTTTAACGTGCTAGCTCACGAGGTAACAGGCCACGGAAAGACATATCACCCTACCTGGACACATTTTACTCATTCCTATATGCTGCGTGATTGGCGGAGAAGCAGCAAATACAAATTTTAATTTCTTTGGTTTGAATCTTGACAAGTAAGACTGGAGCTGAACACACCTGCCGTGAGCTCGATTTGAACTCACTTCATTGTTCATTAGCTGTTACAACAAACCACCTTTACCATCTGGTCACTGTGCCACCCCACCCCCCACCCCCCAAAGTGGAAAGGATACAATTTCTCAACAACTATGCATAACACATACCTTCCAGGCAGTATTTTCCGATAGTACATGGAGTTGCATCTGACACGCTCTTTAGGCCTGCTACACAGTATAAACCAGCCGGACACTTTTTATCATTCAACATGGCTTCCTCAGAAGTTGTTGCATTGTCACAATAATGTCTGTGAGAAAAATATTTTTAAATTCAATACATGGAAATATTTACATCTTCATCTATTTTAATTTTTATATCAATTTTCAAACACATTGTTAAAAATTTTTTTTTTGCCCCAATGCAGAATTTTGACTCCTGGCTGTTTGCCTATTATAAATAATCTAAATTTTCATATCTTTTCTTATTTAAGTTAAGTTATCATGTTAATATTTTTTTCCATGTTTGTTTCAGTGGAGTGAAATAGGCAAGATTTTATTGATTATCAGACAAAGTACAAATGTATGCAAATAAAATTATCCAACCTTCGTCAATATTTTTGGTCAATGTGGAAGTAAATCTTCATATGGAACGTAACATCCATTCATTTTGAATATTTATACAGATGGTAAAATTGGTTGGACAGGAGAAAGGGCGAGTAATGAGAAACCAGAGTGAGTTATCTTTTCCTAACCAATGTAGGTAAGGGAGATAATTAAATTCTCTCCCTTTTGTCCTGAGGCTAAAAGGGAGACAAATTTATTATCTCCCTTACCTACACTGGTTGGGAAAAGATAACTCACTCTGGTTTCTCATTAAGATTGCCAAATTACAATCAATAAGGAACTAAGGGAGAATAATTTAAATTGGCACTGATAAAAGTTGACGGGGTTTAATCAGTAATTCAGCCTTGCAATAGATCATCTTGGACATGCAGTGTTACAAATTTTACATTTTACAAGTTTATCTTTTGATAAAATCCACAACAAAACAAACAAGTTACACTAATGAAAAATTCAAGTACGTTTAGTAAATTTACCAAAATAAATGGATGGATGCATGAATTATTGTTAAAGTTCAGTGGCAACCAGGTGCATATCAGGACGAAAACATGTTGATATGATAATTAATATGATCCCTGCTTTGTACTAGACTGACATGCTCAGTCGGATTTTTAACGCTAGCTCAAGTGGTAACTGTCCACAGGAAGACGTATCCCCCCACTCGGAAACATTATACTGACATCGAGCCAACCAGTCGATCTTTGCTCTTGCTCCAAGATACCGCATTCTTTGCAGAGAAGCAGCAAATACCATTTTTAACGTCTTTGGTTTAAGACGCTCTTGAGGCTAGCACTCTACCAAGTAGGTGGTACTAAAATGAAGGATTCAAAACAGGTAGAGCTCACATGAGTAGATGATGGTCAAGTCTTACCAAACCGAAGATTTCATGAAAGGAACCACTGTCAGGATAAGATAAAACAATCTTTCCTGAGTTTTATTTGATTACCATCCTTACCCAATTTCACAGACTTGACAAACTGACTGACCAGGTTCTGAGTAAAAGCCAGTAGTACAATCAATCGGAGTTATTTGTCCTTGTCCACAATTAAATCCACCAGGGCAAGTTATACAATCAAACTGTCTTTTAGCTGGGTCACCTGAAATAATAAAACTTTTTTAGCTTTGTGTTTATAACCTAGATAATGTGAAATGAAAAACATTGTTATCTAAATGAATTACTGTATATTCATGAATAAATATGAAGTTTTTAATTTAGTGTGAAATACAGAACTTGATGAATATTTTTAACATGTGATTGCAAAATAATGGATGATGGATGAATTATTGTTTAACGTCCTGTGGCAACCAGGTGCATATCAGGACGAGAACATGTTGATATGTTAATGAATATGATCCCTGCTTTGTACTAGACTGACACGCTAAGCCGGATTTTTAACGTGCTAGCTCACGAGGTAATTGTCCACAGGAAGACATATCACCTCACTCGGACACATTATACTGACTCCGAGCTGACCAGTCGATTGGAAAATAATAAAATTACTTATAATTCAAAATATTGCCTATGAACTGAAAAATAACTTTGACATATCAGAAATTTTAAGATAAAAAGAGTTTGATATGAAACAAAATATAATGATTGCACCATAGTACCTGTATTTACAAGTCTATTAATTAAATATACCTATAACATTTCCTGACCCATCATCCCCATATGGCATATAGGTACCGGCAGCACATTCTGTAGGTTCATATACAGCAAATTCACAATAATTTCCTAAAACACAAAAAAGGATTTGATCATTTCAAAATATGTACCTGAAATCAATGTGTCATCTGAAATGTGAATGATTCTTACAACAGTCTCAAAACACTTCAACTAAAATTTTCACTGTTTTAGTACTTGTCACTTTCCAATTTGTTATTACACTGTAATTATTAATATTATATTTTTATAAAGTACAGTGAAAGTTTTAGTTGAAGTGTTTTGAGACTGTTGTAAGAATAATATAAATTTTATATTAATTAAATGTTAAATTAATATAATACATATATGCATAATTTAACCTGTAAATATCTCTGACAATTTAAACCCATACAGATGAACAGGTAAAGCTGTTTATTACAGGTCCATGTATAAACAACATTATTATTGTGGAGTGTTGGATACATTAATGATATCTATTTCGTATCAGAGAAAATTTAGTTGTTTTTATTGGTTGAAACACTGTCATGTGGTATTTATTAATCTGCGTTAAAATGCCAAGCAGGCATTATCATGATAATGCCCGTGGGCATTACCACATGGTATTGCCTGCTTGCAATTTAGAGTTACGTCCCCTTTTTGAAACGCAAACGTGATGCAGCAGTTGTTAATTAAATTCTAGACATTTCTAGATGAAATTTTGGTTTCAATGAAATAAAAAAACAATACTTGCTCAAATAGTATTGTTGTAATATTATATAACAGGGTGCCTTTTTATGTACTTAGTAGGTATGCATATTTCGAATAATAAATTCTTGTCAGTAATGTCTGAAGTAGAAAAAAGAATATACTAGTATATGGGTAATTTCTATGAATGTACAATATACCAGCATAGCACCAAAAGTAATGACAGAAACATAAACACATATCAAAAGGTCATCATGAGGTCTTCAACATACATGTACATGTAAGGAGCTTACACCCAGCAGATTTATATTTTTCAATGAAATAAACACAATAGTTGCTTATATAGAGGGCATTATCATGATAAATTGACTGCCCTCGGGACAGATATTTCCTTCAACATTGATAATTCCCTCGCCTTCGGCTCGGGCATTATCAATGTTTCAGGCAATATCACTGTCCCTTGGGCAGTCACTATATCATGATAATGCCCTCTATATAAGCAACTATTGTATAATTAGTTAAGGAGTTTAAATTACACAAAAACCACACAAAATTTTATTGTTTTAAATTTTCTACTCATCTTTCAACTTTCCAGTGATGTTGATGAAAAATTTTAAAACTGGTACCTTTGACATAAAATACGTGTTAATATGCTGTTACTTATTCTTAGTTCCAAAGAAATGAACATAAACACAAAACTTAACCGTACTACCCAAGGCACACCCACTGCTGAAATTTCATTGATACACTAGTTTCAAAGAAATAAACCTAAATGCAAAACTTAACCACATAGTTCGGATGGATGGACGTACGTACAGACAAGGGTAACTCTATATGCCCCATCCACATTTGTGGGCAGGGCATAAAAATTTTAAAATCGAGACTTGTGTCTTTGCAGTCGATCAAGATTGGGAGCGACCATTTTGATCAGTTTGATATAGGTCAACTGCAAATGTTTCTGAAGATATGTGTGTGATATATACCTTGTGTACAATTTTTACACTGTGATTCAGCTGACAACAATGTCTGATCATTGTAGGTTCCATTTGGACATCCAAATTCTGTCGCAATCCTCGTTCCTTCCGGACAATAGTATCCCGGAGGACATACATCTGTTTCTTTGCTGTCTCCACCTAGTGAGAAAAAACAAGATTTGTAAGATGAACTGTTTGAGAAAAAATATTAACTAAAGCAGTCAAAAAATGTCAGAGAAAAATTAGTCCAAGAGAACAGAATAATGTTTGTTTTGGGGTTTTTTTGTACTCTCCTTTGTTATATTGTTTTTATGATATGTGCAATACAAAGTATTCAACATTGCAAATATAGACCTTGATATCCAGAATCTGATATTATTTGTTACCATGGACCTTGATAATACCAGCTTTTATGTGATTTTTTGTAGCAATCAGAAACAGTCTGTATCTCCTACATGATCTTAGGACTACATCACAGATGAGGTTTACTTTCCCTCACAGAGGGTAAACCATGCACATTTCACAGACATCACCATATAAGAGTAGTCTGACGAAAGATCAACTGTCTGTCACAGATTGGCTAAAGACGCATACTCATTATCTCCCTTATATACACCTGCACAATGGGGATATCTCATATTTGTTATAGAAAAGAAGAAATAAGCTGACTATGACAATATACTGGCTTTCTGTTTAGAGTTGCCAGCCTGCCTGTCATATACATGTATCACACTAGTAAATGGATAAATCTAACAAACAAGGATAAAATATTGCATTACCTAATACAGTTAACTGTATAAAACTACATACCATTACAGTAATAGCCTGGTGTACAAGGTGTACATTGTGATGCATCGTACAGATCTGACCTATCAGAAAATGTTCCTGACGGACATGGATATGTGCTGGAAGACGGAGTTTGTAACGGACAGTAGAAACCAGGCATACATGGCTCTGGAGGATTGCTTGGCCAACCTGAAATGTAAAGAATTTTGATTTTAGAAATTAATACTAGTATCAACAGCTTGTGAAGATCGGGCAAACCAGTTGGTTCGAAGTCACATATTAACAAAATATATTAGGCTCCACGTAAAATTGTCATGAAATAGTAATTCAGAAGCCATTTCAGCAGAGAAATTGCCCTGATCCATTATCTGAAACAGTAAACCCCACTATGCCATTTTTACTTCCAGTGGGCATGGCAACCCCATGGCATCATACTCTGTAGGTGGGTCTATTACTGACAAAATAACTTCCTGGGAGGAGGGAAAATGAGCAGAATTACCATTATTTACCAATACAAATAATGATAAATTCATCCTGAAGACTTTAAATCAAGCACCATTTCATTACCTCGGCTATTGTTTATACATATGTTCTCGGCTCTTTGGTCGGGTTGTTATCTCTTTGACACATTCCCCTTTTCCATTCTCTATTCTATAGTCAATGCTACACACAACATTATATAAATATTATTCTTCTGCAGTGATATTGAATGCTATATTATTTTGCCAGATTGAATAAATACTAGTAATATTATCAGTTCGTTACGGTAGTAATGACTTTAATTTTATTAGAGATCTGTGTTTTTTTACAAATGACATTATATTTTCAATAATATCCTTGTTGGCGTGGCCAATGATGCGAGCGCAGCAACAGCCCTTTCCAGAAACTCAATTCCGATATCACGATTCTGACTCTAAAATTATAATTTGAACCAAGTTATTTCCCTTACTTTACTTACATCTGTTTCCAGCAAACGAAACTTTTTCTAGCCTTAGTATGTAGCACAATATGGCCATATTCACTTTAACAAATAAATTCACTTCGGATCGCATAATGGCTGCCCCCATTAAACAAAGACTTTTCTAAATGACCCATATGGTCCTATAGCACTCGCTCTTATTGTCTCAAGCTGGTTTTGGAAAACAAGTCCTTAATTCTTTGGAAGATATAAGTTTATCCATCTTAAACTTAAAAATAAAATGAGAAAAATTAAAGGTACTTTTGACAGTCCTTCCAACTTTGAGATAAATAGTTAACTATTTAAAATTCAAAATTTTTTTCCAGCTGGTTTCAGCATCTGTAATGGAGTTATTTTAGATTCATATTCATGGGTTTTCAAAGAATATTTACTTTATTCTAAAAGTACAAGTAACCTCACCTGAAGCCCAAGTACAGAACATTCCTAGTGGACAAGTGTCACATTCATTGGCAGATGTCAAGTTTGTACTGTTCGTGTAAGATCCTGGCGGACAAGGGAACTGATCGTTTGATATTGTCCCAGCTGGGCAAAAGTAACCTGCAAAATATTACTGTAGTTTGTTAATTTTAATTCAACCTGCAAAATATTACCATACTTCGTTATTTATAGTCCAACCTGCAAAATACTATCGTTGCTTGTTATTTATAGTACACCAAAATGAATACAAAATAACAAAAAGTTAACTTTAATTTCAAGGATTTGCTGGTGCAAAATAACTGTAAAACCTTTCTTAAAAATTTTGATGTCATCCTTAAAAATGTTCATAAGAGACCAGAAGTCGTCCACTTGACTGCAAACTTCATTTTCATTCATCTTTTCAAATTAATCTGATTCATCAAAGGTAAAAATGTAGTGAACAAATGAGAATTTGCAAAATATTTGATTGTGTGAGGAAAAAATCATTTTACCTGTTGTTGAACTAAAACATATGATGGGTAAGTTTTACAATAAAAAATATTTTTCTTATTACCTCAGCTTAACTTAAATTATAATCAACATTTGATTCAATATAATTATTTCAAATATTGTTTTTTCCTCTTTAAAACTTATGGAAAACCACTCTCTATTTCATTTATTAAACAACTGTGAGTACCACAAAGGTCATGCCAAAACATCTAAACAATCTTCCTAATCAAAGATTTACCATCTTTGCACGGCTCAGTTGATGCTGTCTGGTTGATTTCTGGACAGGCAAATCCTGGTTCACAAGCCTTGCAGTTCAGAGGATGTCCAGTGTTAGCTGTTGGATTGTAGGTTCCAGGTTCACATGGAATGGGAGAAGTCCTTGGTTCAGACTGGGTCCCTGCTGGGCAGTAGAAACCAGCAGGACATGGAATACATTCACTAGCATCTGCAAAAAAAAAAAAAAACAAATTCTTTATAAAACACTACAACTGTAACCTTCCTATTTTGATCAATAATAAAGGTTTTGGATATATACTGTAAATTCGGAAATTATTGCGATGTTTTTATTATTGCGAAAAATGAGACAGAGTTGTAATCGCATTATTTAAACTCGCATTTTGGAATTTTTCGACATGAATGAAGTGGGATTTTTCTCAATATCGCAAAAATTAAAATCGCATTTTGGTCTAAAATGACAAAATCGCAATAATAAATACACTCGATGATTTCTGAATTTACAGTACCATTTAATGAGGATAATGCTAGTGTAAAGGTAGAGCATGATTTGTCTCCAAAAATTACCTACTGCTCCAACTTGGGATCGAACCCGGATCCTTTGGTTCAGTAGTCCACAGCTCTACCAGCTGGGATAAAAGAGTACTCCACTAATGTAAATAATGGAGGGTGGTTATAAACCCTTTTACTTAAACTTAAATCATACATGAGGGAAGCCTCGTTACACTACCAATGTTGAGTTAATCAGTGTTGTTCTAATAATTAATTATCATCATAATTTGATTGAATATGGCAAAAAACCAATGATAGATCATAAAAATAAATTTCTCTGACTATTCAATAAATTCTTACATTCACTTGAATTTTTCAAGAAAAATGCTAGGGTGGTGTATATTTTCCATGAAAGCTTACTTGTCTGAAAGAAATAATCTGCAGTAAGCAAAAAATGAAAAAATTCAAAGATAATTTTACTAATGAAAATGAAAATACAGTCAAACCTGTCTATAAAGGGCACCCAAGGGACCAGAAAAAAGTGTTCCTTATGAGCAGGTTTCCTCTATACAGAGGTTAATTTTACGTGCTTTGTTCATGAATCGGAATTTTTCACTGTGCCCTTTATAGACAGTGATTTGTTAGATAGAGGAGCCCTTTAAAGCAGGTTTGACTGTATAGAAATAAGACTTATGAGCATCCTATAAATGCATTTGTTAGAAAAATGAGCTATATATTTATGCAATACATATATATAAAACCCCAAAAAAATTGACTTACTTCTGTATCCTATATCTGGTCCATAAGTTCCAATGGGACAAGCATTCTGGAAGCCAGAGGCTTGATTTCCAACACAGTAGAATCCAGCTGGACAATCAATACCATCAGTTGTGGAACCCTGCGGACAATATTTCCTTTCTGGACACGGTTTACATGTCTCAACCTTTGTAGCATTGGTCTCATCAAGGTATGTACCACCTGGAATTTTTAGATAGCAAAACAGCTTTACAATTTGTAAGCATGGTTCTCGTTTTGAATTACACCCAGCTTTAAGTTATATAGTGTTGTTTGGTAGTAATATCATACATAAACAAAAATTGGATAATCATATATGTATTAGTGACATTTAATGTAGAGAAGAATTAAACAATTGGGGTCAAGAGTATAGATCCAAAAATTGCTATGGTGCTGGTCTGTAACTCAGGCCATATAAATTTTATCAACATGTCTCATTAAAAAAATTAATTTCTACCTGGACAAGGATACTGTACACCAAGTGTGGTACCAGCTAAGCAGTAATGACCAGCAGGACAGGGATACAGGGTGTAGTCAACTTCTCCTGGTCCTTGGCAGTAATAACCTAGAGAAAAGAAAATTTATTACTATGACATGAATTACAAAATGTTATACTCTAATTCAAAATCATCCTTTTAATATTTGTTCAATATTTTATTCATTTAATAAATCTATTTTAATAGCCATTTTATAATTTGGGTATATGTTTATAAGCTACATCCTCAATCACTTAATTAATCAAATAAAAAGTTATCAACTGATTGACTTATTTATTTTCTGGTTATTCCCTCTTGATTTTAGGTATCTTAACTTCAAAATACATAAAGTAACACTATAAAATAAATTACCTGTATCCAACACTTATTATCTCCCCTGATTTCTAACTATAGCTTTTCCTTTGTTACTATATATTGGATCATGTTACATGTAAATATGCAGATTTTACATGTATGCATGTGTTTAAGGTGGTACCCAAAACCTTGACTAAAATAAATTTGGCTTGTTTAATTTTGATAAAATTTTTAGGAAATATTTACTTTGACCTGTTGACATAAATGTTGATTTTTTTTAGTAAATAGAATTTCACACTTCACGGGAATAATTTCATTGAATATATAGCAGTTTGGCAAACATCAATTTTGATCATACAGAAGCTTAATTTCTCTTTTCTTATTAAATTTGATTAAAACGTTCTGGTGATTTTTAAGAGTTATCTCCCTGTAGTGTTGGGTACCACCTTAACATATTCATGGATGAAAGTATTGGAGATGCCAAAGTCCAGAAATTCCAGAAATTGGGGAAAAATTTAATATTTTCTATAGGAATATATCAGAATAAAAATTGTCAAAATCCTGTAATCTGGCTTATTCCAGAAAACTTTCAGAACACTTGCTAACAGTATTGTCCTGATGCTGAGCCAAAGACCAATACAGCTGGCCGAGGACCAATAACAAGGCCAATACAGCTGGCCGAGGACCAATAACAAGGCCAATACAGCTGGCCGAGGACCAATAAAAAGGCCAATACAGCTGGCAGAGGACCAATAACAAGGCCAATACAGCTGGCCGAGGACCAATAACAAGGCCAATACAGCTGGCCGAGGACCAATAAAAAGGCCAATACAGCTGACAGAGGACCAATAACAAGGCCAATACAGCTGGCCGAGGACCAATAACAAGGCCAATACAGCTGGCCGAGGACCAATAACAAGGCCAATACAGCTGGCCGAGGACCAATAACAAGGCCAATACAGCTGGCCGAGGACCAATAACAAGGCCAATACAGCTGGCCGAGGACCAATAAAAAGGCCAATACAGCTGGCCGAGGACCAATAACAAGGCCAATACAGCTGGCCGAGGACCAATAACAAGGCCAATACAGCTGGCCGAGGACCAATAACAAGGCCAATACAGCTGGCCGAGGACCAATAACAAGGCCAATACAGCTGGCCGAGGACCAATAACAAGGCCAATACAGCTGGCAGAGGACCAATAACAAGGCCAATGTAGAAATAACCACGAATCAACTCTTTGAAAATTCTTAAGTATAGTCATCGAAGGATTGGAATGAGGATTAGGAGATATAAGATATTTTTATTCAGAGTTATTACTGAATAATTTATAATTATCAATTTTGGAGCACCAATAATTAGAGACCATGTATAAATTTAGATATAATGTAAAAATTTATGGGTTTTCGTATGTATTCAACATAAATCTAGAGAAAATTGACTCATTCTATATTGGCCGGGCAAAAAATCTGTATTGGTAAGGTTTTTCAATATTGGCCGAGTTAATGATTCTGTATTGAAAGGACAGATTTATTTGTATTGAAGCCTAGCAATACACTAGTTTATCAATAAAGTTGTTTATAGTAGTTTATTGCAATACATTCATATGGTCTGACAGCCGTAGTTAGAAACAAGGAAGTAATAAATAGTTAATCTGAAGTCATCAATTTGTTTATAATCTCACTACATTTACATCACAACCATACAATCTTTAAATTATTACCTGGTGGACATTGGACACAAGCGCTTGCATCAAAAGACCCATTGTGTGGATTGTAAGTTCCTGGTTCACATCGATAGAAATTCTTCCCATCGCAATACCCTCCTTGAGGGCAAAGTCCGTCTTCAGGGGCAGGAGTTGACGATCCCATTGCACACTGATATCCTTCATCACAAGGTAAACAAGCAGTGGACGCACCAATGGAGTAAGTTCCTGGAGGACACTCTGACCTTCTGGAATCTGAAATAAAAAAAAAAAATTAAGACAAAATTCATGTACATAATTCTCTCATATGTCATAACATTGAAATCAAGCATGTTCGATAATTATACTAATGTAAAAAATTATCAGACCTAAAAACAAGTAGCCCTTTTCACAAAATAATCTCTAGAGCAAAATCACTCGTAACTTATACTAGGATCTATATGGCTTAAAGAGTAATTTTATTCTTAAGATTTTTTGTGAAAAGTAATCCTCGCATACGCTCTGTATAAAATATCCGAATATAAAGGCCCAACCCATGTGTAAATGACTTCTACTCTATAACCCCCATGAATCATTTCTTAATTAAATTTTGAGAAGTTCCCCAACTTTAAATTTTGAGGTATCAACAGACTTACATTGTGGATCGGGACAATAATATCCTGCTTCACATCCTGTACAATTTGTTGATCCTGCAGCACTGTAGTATCCTGGTGAGCAAAGATCCTGACCCTTAATTGTGTGTGGACATCTGTAACCTTCATCACAAAGAGTGCATTCTTTCTGGTTACCAAGGGAATAGTATCCAGGTTCACAATCTTTTCTGTTATATCATAAAATAAACAAATCAAAATGGAAATTTGAAGAGAAAAATTATTCAAATTTCTCCTTAACAAATTTACCCAGGGAAGACAATAAAATAGTCTACCTTTAACCCTTAGGACCAAAGGAAAACAATTACAAATATCTCCCTTAACTTTCAATATGGATGTAAGTTAGACATACAAATAACCTTAGTCATAAGCTTTTTCATGACAAGAAGCCCGACAAATGTTTCTCGTTTTTTAAGTGATGTTTCTATTATCAAATAAAAAATTTTATCAGATTCGGTTAAGCTCTTTTTGCAATAAACTACCACCTTTTCATCCATACTTTTATAAAAATTAAGTTGGCTGGGTGTTGGTGTCCTTTTTATTCAATTTTTAGATACATTTTCATAAGGAATTCCCATTTTTTTTTATGTAGCAAGAAGTGGATTTTAGTTTAAACACTAGTGATCTGCTGCTAACTTACATGGTAGTATCTGTATCGACATCGGGACATTCTTTTCCTGCTGGACACTGTGTACACACTGTTTGATTGGCTAGTGAGTATGTACCAGGATCACAGTCGACCTCTATGTCCTGACTTGTTGATGGACATGCTCTGTAAAACAAAAATAATAAGTGTGCATGTCTTCTACGAAAAAAATAAGTAAACAAATAAAATCAAAGAATAGATCAGGTAAACACATTATAAAATGCCATTAATATCCAGAGTCAGCTCATATTGAATCAAATCTGTCTGTCATCAAAGTGCTTCAATCTGGCAAATCCTTAAGGCTACACCAAATTAATATAAACTAGAACTGTGAGGGGACCTCAATAATTATACCCCCTGCTGCTGTTAATTTAATGGACTAAGACATCCTTATCATGGTGAATTGTCTCACAATTTCTAAGTCCAACTGGGTATAACTGAGAGAACAAAAGGGTATAAAATTATGTGAAAAAGTATTGGACCAGGACATACTTCGCTTGCGCAGATCTACGTACTGGATCTAACAGTATGCAAAGTTTCATTAACCTTTGATAAGGCATGTTTGAGAAACTGCAGGTACAAAAAAATTCTGGACAGACAGACACACAGATGGACAGGCTGATTCCTATACATCCCCCAAACCATGTTTGCGGCGGGTATAATAATGTACAACTCAAAGTAACAGAGGTACCAGTAACATGTTCAGTCATGCATCTGAATTTGAACTAACGTAGAACAATGAAAAACTTACTTTCCAGCAGGACAGGGCGTACAAGATGTTGATTTTGCTAAAGCGTAGTTTCCTGGCAGACATTCTACGGTTTGTGTTGTTGTGGTTGTTGTACATGCGTATCCTGCAGGACATTCAGTACAAACTTTGGCTCCAGCTGTTGAATATGTCCCTGGCAGACAATCTTCTATTCCTGTACCATCGGCATTTGGACATATCTTCCCTGGTAGACACTGGGTACAGCTTGTAGCATTTCCTGTTGAGTATGTTCCCTCGGAACATGGTATTTCTACCGCAGATCTGTTAAGATATTAAATTTTGATAAATATTGATAAAACAGTAATTTTATGATTAATGTGATGTTTGCAAAATGTCCATCTTGTAATGGGTGTGAGATTTTTATCAATACTTTGAGGTATATCCTGGAAATTTTAAGAAAATGACCAATCAGGTCAAATACATCTGCAATGAATTTTGTTGAAAAAGTCCTCTGGATTTGAATGCATCATAAAATATTTTGTATGAAATAGAATAAATTAAAATGTTTTATAAAAACATGACTCTATAAATAAATGCTCCACTGAATATCTTTTAGAAAACAATATAAATATTTTGTACTCCCTAGTCTTTTGTGTCCACAATGTGGTGCATTAAACTCCAGTCTTAATTGACAAGGATTGCAAGTTTTCCTGCTATAAGTCAAAAGTTCTCTGCAGATTTTTAATATATCCATTTAATTTCCATTAAGACGAGTTTGTGGTCCTAAGATTCACAGAGGGACAGGTTGATTCGTTATATACTAAAATTTCTTCTGGTGTGGTTTAATGTAATTTAACACCATTTCAGCACAATTTCTAATCTCGAGAATGCCATTTTTATTTGTGACAAAAGTTAAAGAACCTTTGACATGGAAAATTCAACCGCAGTAACATGGGTGAAAGTACAAAAGGTGCCAACAAAAACTGGAAATTGGGAAGAATCCAAGATTTTCTAAATATTTCATATAGGAATATATAAAGACTAAAATGGTCAAAATCCGGAAATCCGACAAATTCCAGAAAACTTTCAGGCATGCAGTGACAATAGCAATACTTACGTAATACTTATACAATAGAATCCGGCACTGCAAGGGGTACAAGTCATGCTTCCTGCTATTGAGTACCATCCATTGTTACATTGGACATTTTTGGAAGTATCAGTAGTGTCAGGACAGGAATACCCAGCTGGGCATTGTGTGCATTCTGTGGCACCTGGGCTGCTAAGATATCCTAAAAGAAAAAAATGTGTGAGCCTTCCAAGGACGTCATTTACAAAAGATATTAAAATTTTCTAAAAATGAAATATATATGCACACCTTTGCATTAAGGTTAATGCACAGAGAAAGTTACATCAAATTCCTTTGAGCGGTTATGGAGTAGTTGAGGATAGAAGTTTTGACCCTCCCCTTTTTTTGCAAAAATGTCAATTTTTACAAAAAAAAAAAAATTTAAATTTTATAAAAATGAAATGTATATGCACACCTGTGCATTAAGGTTAGTTGAGGATAGAAGAAAAGTGTGACGATGCAAGACGACAGATAGTAATCCCTATGTGTCGACCATGCGTTCTGCAGGTGACACAGAAAAGAGTTTAGCTATTAAAATCAGCGTGCTATGTCTGCAAGTTATGATGCTAGATTTCTTTCGTGGATATAAATCCTATCCATGCCTCTTGTAACAAAATTTCAAGCTATGTTATATTCAAATCAAAAGAACTAATTATATTTGAGCTTATAGTTAATGGAGTGTGGTTCATCTAACATGGCAGGAGATGTATAGCATAGCTACTATCCTGCCAATTTGAAGACTTACACTACTGTGTCTTCTCTTTTAACTGATAGTCGTTTTTTTTTTTGGAATATTTCATATGTTTTTTTGAACTGAAAGTCAAAGGTATTACTCTACCTTGTGTTTTGAATAGTCATAATTGATAAATTGCCTTTTCCACTAGTGAAATGTCTCAAATATATTACAAGATCGAATTTTCGCCTTTTTTGCCTGCAATTCACTGATTTTTGCGAAAGTATGATGTTACCACATAAAATGTAACATTGCTGAATATGTGCTAGTATAGTTTCCAAAACTTGTAAAACATAGCACGAAGTGCTTTTGTCCAGCACTGATGCTAACATCCCACTGTAACAGGCATTAATATTTAGTTGATTTTTAAAAAGGATTTTTAAAAGGAGGCATCAATTTTATTTTCGCGAATTAAAAAAATGGATGTAAATGAATTATTTCAGACATACTTATTACCAATTGATTTTGAATTACTACAAACAGATGTATAATTGTTCACTGGGTCCTTTATAAAAAAAATTCTCTACCATTTTGCATAACTTTAAGAAGACACTAAAAGTACTGAAACAAAAAATTCACAAATTAAAGGATACTCAAAATTGAGATATAATTATAGAGTGGGAATCTTGATTGTTTCAAATATATAAACCCCTCATACACCAATGAATGTGCGTCTTGTTACAACTTGTTATAAGGATAAACAAAATACGTTAAGTGTTGAGATATGAACCATTTCATAGTTATTTGAATGTCAAGGGGTTTGAGAGGGTGGATAAATATGACAGCTGACCGTCAATTTGGACTTTTACAATACATACCCATAGCCATCTTATTTTTTTTTTACATCAAAACACAATAATGTTTAGTATAATTGGAAGATCGTCCAAAAATAGAATTTGTTCGTTCCGTCCTCATTTTTGACCCAACAATTTTGGCACAAGACCAACCTGGCGTATGCATGTTAAGAATAGGAAAACATAATAATACCTTATACTTTCGGCATCGTTATTTTATTTTGTTTTCAAAAAAATATCTTTCTTGTTCCTTCAAATAGGTGTTTTAGTGTCAAAGTCGAAAACGGCAGCAAACTCTAATCGCCCCGCCATACTGTTGACAAATTCGCAACACGTGACCAAAAGTTTTGGAGCATCTCACAAATCATTATTACTACAGGTGTTCAACGTTTGTTGACATTCGTCTTGTTAGAATATATATAACCGTAACATTTTAATATCTAATAAGAGGATTTGTTTTCTAAAAAAAATAATTTCATTTAAATATTTCAAATTTATTCCTCTGAGAAACGTGAATACACAAGTCCATTCCGAACTTGTTTCGTATTTCTTTTCAGAAGATAACTTCCAGGTAGAAAACAAATCAATAAAATATATTTTAAAATCGTTCTCATTACAACTGTTTTTAATGCAGTAAATGGTTGAAATGGTTAAGACTGACGAAATGAACACTCGATGAGGACTGAAAGTAATTAAATTACTGAAAATATTAAAATTACCGACTGTCACCAGCCAGTAACAATATTACGGACAATCTTGGTTGTAAATTAAATTGAATTTCCCTCGCTTTCGCACTTCTGTATTTTTTCATATTCATACACTAAAGTTTGCTTGACTCAAAACAGTTTTCTCCAACACCCATTTGTTATTCGATAGAGTTATCTTTCTATATTTGTTATTATTCAGTGAATAACTGCATACAATCCTATGCATTGTACCTTGATTTAAAATTGTATTGAGTTCATAGGAACTATTTGCAGATAGGAGTACTTTGGCTCCACAGATCGTCGTGTTAACAATACTCCAGCACGGCTAGTTTTAAACAAAACTACCAGTGCTGGACTAAAAATGTGGACTTTTAAGAAAGACCTAGACATAATTGTTTTTGATATTATAATAGTTTTTTTCATTAAGAAATCAGTTACCGAAGTATGTGGGACAAACAGTACAATTTTTTCTAATTTAACTGTTATGTCTACCTTTTAGTTCTATGTCAGAAGAGGAATATTAAGCATACAATAAATTACATTGAACCATCTGGTATGTATTCTGTTTTTGTTTAAAGAGGAAGTGTTAAAATACTGGCACCCATTAGGGGATAAAAATTCAGCAGTCTTCTCACATGGATGGGGAGGGATATATCCTCACTCCCTCCTCTTTCCCCTTCCATGTGTTCAGGTGGTCTACTAACCTGAATTACATCCTGTAGGATTTGCTGTAGTAGTTGGACAATATGATCCTCCAGGACATGTTGTGCAGTTTGACGCAGAACCTGCCGTATTGTATTCTCCTGGGTCACATGGGTTTGGTACTGTAGATTTATCCAATACTTCATATCCTACAAAATTATATTATCAAATCATGATTCAACTCACATCTATATACAGTAAAACCTGTTTAAAGCAAACCCTGTGTATAATATAAACCTATCTATACAGAACTCTGGTGTCATAAAATACAATAAATATTCTTCGGTAAATTAACCTGTGTAAACCAAATACTTGTCTAATCCAAGCAAAATCTTTAGTCCCAAAGATGTTCAGTCAAGAAAGGTTTCACCGTATTATTCTGAAATGAATACAAGCAGGACTTAAACATATATAAGATATAGCTTAAGCTATCAATTTATTGAATGTTTTACATAAAATAAATTCTCCTCATGCAATATTTCTACACTCAAGATTTAATGAGCAAGTTAAAATAAGAAATTTGATTTGGAGTTTAGAAATTTGTTATCTAGAAGTACACTGAAAGAAAATGTGTTTTTCCAATGTTTTTCAATTCTAAAGTAAACAAATTCCATTCAATTGCAACCATAATTTCTTGCTAGGAACCAGATGTCATAAACAAACCCTTACAATAAAATGAATAAAATTTGACATCACAGAAGAGAAAATCACAAGAAAATTATATCTTCAGTTAGGATTAAATAATGTTCAATCAATCGGTTGAGCCTTGTGGAAATTGAACAACAATGGTTGAAATATTAAAACATTACCTAAAACCTGAACCTTAACCTCGGAGGGACGGACAGACCAAACAACTATATGCCCAGCCTGCCTTACAGGTGGGGCATAATAAAAAAAACATTAAAAAAAAAAGTATCCTTGGCTAGCCTTCCTAATTGGAAATTATATATATATATATAAACTCACCTGCTTCAGCAGCAGTACAACTGGTCTGTGATCCTAAAGAGTAAGTTCCATCAGCACAATCCAAAGACTGGGTTTTGTCTGGGCAATACTTTCCAGCTTCACACAGCGTACAAATATGTTGGCCTGCTGCTGCATAGAACCCATCTGGACAGTCAGTTTCTGCAGCAGCTCCCTCTGGACAATATTTTCCAGCAGTACAAGTGGAGCATGACATGGCTATAAATAAATAATTAGTCATGTCGATATCAAGGAATTATATATATATATATATAAATGTAGTACCGCCTTAGTGGCTGAATCTTAAATTAAATCCAAACAATTCTGATAGTATGCATATTCCACCATTAAATCCTATTCTTTTCATTATCTGTCTGTCTAGAACAGGGTCATAATTTCTTTCAAAAAATGTCTAGAATAGAGTCATCATTTCTGTACAAATTTCTAGAACAGGGTCATAATTTTATTCTTCAAAAACAGAAATATTGGTAAGAAAAATGGTTTTATTTCAATATTCTGTAAATTCTTAAATTAATAGTTGGTTATGAAATCTAATCAGAACCTGTTGTAAAATTTGAATTTTTTCTGTGAACAGGGTAATTTTTGGTAACTGACTATCGTGAACAGGGTAATTTTTGGTAACCGACTATCGTGAACAGGGTAATTTTTGGTAACTGACTATTCTGAACAGGGTAATTTTTGGTAACTGACTATCGTGAACAGGGTAATTTTTGGTAACTGACTATCGTGAACAAGGTATTTTTTTGCAAGGGCAATTGTCACAAATACTAACTACGAGAATGAACTAAGTAATAATATGATTCATGCCCTTTTCCCTCCTCATCTCCAAAAGTATACACATAGTGATCACAGAAACTTTTTCTATAGAGGAATTTTGTGGAAAAAAATAGACAATCATGGTAGCATATTTGCAGTAGTTTTGAAATCGAATTTTTTTGGGCTTTAACCCACCATTTTCTTCGGAAATGCCTGTACCGAGTCAGGAGTATGACAATTGTTTCCCAGTTGTTCCGCTTAATATGGTTGAGCTTCTTTTTGGTTCTGTCAGTGTTTGAAGACTTTCCCCTATTGAATGTATCTTGGAGTACGGTACCTTTGTAATTTACCATGGTGTATGGTATATGCATAACTTCACACCTATATCAAGTTGATATTTGGAAAATTGGCACCAAAACTTTGAAAATTACATAGGAATACATTCAGATACTGCAAAGGTATAACAAGACCTATAAAAAAGCACACTTCAATACAGGCTTAATCTAAAGGTATGAGTGTAGAGGGAAATCACTATTATTGTGGTTCTTCATCTAAATCAATTTATTTAAACTTACATGCAGCAGCACTGTACTCTCCAGGAGCACACTTTACTGGTGTCGCACTTGCTGTGTCACATTTATAGCCAGCCGGGCAATCTATACAGGAAGTGGCTCCATCTGCTGAGTATTGATCTGTGAACATAAATAAATATTGCATGGTATTTCAATAGGTTGCTATTTTTTTGCATTTGAAAAAATAAAATTCTACTTATATTTATTTTTAGCACCAAATTTTCAAGAAAATTTCATAGTACTGTAAATTCGGAAATTATTGCGACGTTTTTATTATTGCGATAAATGCGACAGGGTTGTAATTGCAATAATTTAAATACGCATTTTGGATTTTTTCTATGTGAAAGAAGCGTCATTTTTCTCAATATCGCAAAAATTAAAATCGCATTTTGGTCTAAAATGACAAAATCGCAACAAAAAATGCACGCAATAATTTCTGAATTTACAGTATACATTTTGTACGTAATTACTTTTTTTTTCTTTCTTCTAAATCTGCATGATTTGTCCTACACACAAATTCCTGCCTTTCAATGTTCGGGATAAATAAATACGGGGTAAAATGATATGTATGTCTCATTTTTATCAACTTTTATCCACAGCAATACAAAAACTTACTTGAAGGACAAGCAACAGGAGCCGCCGTTGTAGTAGCACAGGAACTTCCTGCAGGACATATTATACAGACTGCATCTCCTAACTCTGCATAATATCCAGTACTACAGTCTGTTGGTGTCAATCTGTTTAAAACAAAAGAAGTAATGGACCGTAAGAAGCAGACAATACAAAAAATTAATTATACCATAAAAACTGCATGTTGTTATTTTATTTAATAGCCTATCTGTGATGTTATTTGCAAAGTTCGTCTGTGATATTATGTTACAAATTGAAAATTTGTCTGGTATTTTGTTTTATTGTTTTATTTTCTCCTTATATATTATTTGTTTGTTTGTTTGTTTAGTTGGGGTTTTACGCCGTTTTCAGCTATTTCGCGGTGGCCAGTTTTTACTGGTGGAGGAAGCCGGAGTACCCGGAGAGAACCATCGACCTTCGGTAGGAAAATTGGCAATCCTTGTCAATTAAGATCGGAGTCAAACACACCCCGCCACAGGTGAGATTGGAACTTGCAACCTCAGCGTTGACAAGCTA
This sequence comes from Mytilisepta virgata, assembly GCA_028015205.1. NCBI lineage: Eukaryota > Metazoa > Mollusca > Bivalvia > Mytilida > Mytilidae > Mytilisepta > Mytilisepta virgata. The sequence goes on along the minus strand of CM051508.1, from coordinate 8,556,825 downwards.
GTGATCATTAGTAGTCATGACGAACTACCTAGACCACTCGACCACCGAGGCCCCTGTATTATTTGTAAAAAGTTTATTAGTTTTAGGTAGTATTTGTTTTAATTAAACTTAATAAAATTTGTTCTCACTGTGATATGGCTTAAATGTCGCCCACACGGCGTAAAACAATATTCAACCAATCAATCAATACCACAGAAACAAATGAAAATCCAGCTCAAATGATTGAGAAAAAAAATCAAATACCTACTACAGTCAAACCTGCCCTAACGGTCACCTTAATTAAGTAGACACCTGCCTTCAGCGGTCGTCCTGGAGTCCACCCAAAGAGTCTAACGTGTTAATTTTACTTGAATAAGCGGTCACCTGTCTTACGTGGCCAGCGGTCACAAAAAATGGTATCCAAGCTTGAAATTTACCTTTCTATACATGTTAAAATCATCGTTGATTGACTTTCAAATCATCTTTAATTAATGACAGAGCTGAATTATTATTCAAATTATCAATCTCATCGTTCATTTACGGTCGATTGTGGAAAAAAACATCAGTCGAACCGCCATGTTTTGTATATTAAGACAACGATAATATTTTGGTCGTTCCGGACCAGAAAGCAAAATCCGGATTTGCCGCTCAGTGTAAACCTTGATTAAACGGTCACCTGTCTTATGCGGCCACTTTACTTTTGCTCCAATTGTGGCCGTTAAAAGCAAGTTTGACTGTATTGCAATTTAAATGTTCAATAATTGTACATGTACCTGTGAAACCATATGATTTTAATAATGTTTTTTTCTCCTTCTTTCTAGAAAGTGTAAATTGTGATATTGTAAAGTTGGATTAGATTAATGTTTAAAACAAATTCCTGCATGCACATGACAAAGGTCAAGTGAAGGTACTGCACTTTTATTGCAGTTTTCCAATTCAAAATGTTGACTTCAATACGGATAAAAATTAAGTATATCCCATAGCAATCATGTCTTTACAAACTGACAGCCATTTTCAAAAATATATTATATCTGGTTTGAAAAAAAGGTTTTGAAATAAAACTTGACATCCAGAATAGTTTTTACACTGATTCCTCATTATCGTATGTGATGTAATGACTTACGTTGGGTCGGAACACGCTTTCCCTGCTGGACATGCTACACAAGAAGCCTGATTTGCACCTGTTACTTCATCTAAAAAATAAAACAATGTTGTGAACCCGTTTTTGAAATAATAGTATCTCTTCTGTAGCAAAATAATTTCTGTACCGTAATCAAGTATCATTTCACTGAGATATTACCCTGCCTTGTATTGTGAAACTATTGCCCTTGTTTGGAGGGAGGTTGTATCTTAGTTTTATCTGAACTAACATCGTTCAAATTTATTATTCCCTCAGATTTTTAACTATGACTGAATTACAATAAAAAAACTGTGTCTTTGTTACTCAAAAAAAAAACCATAACTGTTCACCTGCACAAATTGAAAAGGGAAGTACTGACATGCTGTCCCTCATTATATGCATTACATACATGCTACCAGGAATATATGTTATATTCATGTAACACAATAACAGAAACACACGAGTAGGAATAGATGCCGACTTGAAAAGGAACTATTATGACATATCACTTGGATAATTGGCAAACTTTGCCAAAACTAGAGGCTCTAAAGAGCCTGTATCGCTCACCTGCATTGAACTTTTCATCTTGAGCAGGACTAAAGATTTGGCTGGTTTTTCTATAGGGTTCTACATTCAATTAAGTTCGGCTGTGGCAGCCAAGATGGTTGACAGTCTAGGTCAATGGACACATTTCTAAAAGAGAACCTTCTAAGGACCATTGCTTCCAGGTCTAGTTCTAATTGGCTGAGTGGTTTCAGACCAGAAGATTTTTGAGTGAATTTCCCATAGGGTCCTATGTTAAACTAAGCTTGGCTCTGTCGGCCATCTTGGTTCACAGTCCAAGAAATCAGACAATTCTGAAATAGGACGTCCTAAGGACCATTGCTGCAAAATTGGTTCCAATTGGTCAAGTGGTTTCAGAAAAGAAGATTTTTCAATGAATTTTCCCATGGGGCCTTATGTTAAACTAAGTTCGGTTGTAGCAGCCATCTTGGTTGACAGTCCAGGTCATCGGACATCCTTCTAAAAGAGAACCTCCTAAGGACTACTACTGCCAAGTTTGGTTGCAAGTGGCCTTGTAGTTTCATAGAAGAAGATTTTGGAAATTCATCCCCCCTTTTTCTATTTTCAGTAACAGCAGCCATGTCGGTTGGAAGTCGGGGATGCCAGACATAAGTTTGGAAAGGGGCCACCGAAGGACCATTACACCAAAGTTTGATTAAAATTGGCTCCGTGGTTTCAGGGGAGTTGACGAAAAAGTAAAATTCCCATAGGGTCCAAGGTTAAACTATGTCCAACCATGGCAGCCATATTGGATGGTGCCCCGGAAAACCAAACACAAATTTTAAAGGGGACCATCCAAGGACCATTCCACTTAAGTTTGGTTTAAATTGGTTCAGTGGTTTCAGAGGAGTTGACGAAAAAGTAAAATTCCTATAGACTCAATGTTAAACTAAGTTCAGCCATGGCGGCCATGTTGGATGGCGTTCGGGGAAACCGAACACAAATTTTAAAAGGGGCCACCCAAGGACCATTCCACCAAAGTTTGGTTCAAATTGGCCTAATGGTCTCAGAGAAGATAACGAAAATGTTAAAATTCCCATAGGGTCCAAGGTTAAACTATGTCCAACCATGGCAGCCATATTGGACGGTGCCCCGGAAAACCGAACACAATTTTTGAAGGGGACCATCCAAGGACCATTCCACTTAAGTTTGGTTTAAATTGGTTCAGTGGTTTCAGAGGAGTTGACAAAAAAGTAAAATTCCCATAGGCTCAATGTTAAACGAAGTCCAGCCATGGCGGCCATGTTGGATGGTATTCAGGGAAACCGAACACAAATTTTAAAAGGGGCTACCCAAGGACCATTCCACCAAAGTTTGGTTCAAATTGGCCTAATGGTCTCAGAGAAGATAACGAAAATGTTAAAATTCCCATAGGGTTCAAGGTTAAACTATGTCCAACCATGGCAGCTATATTGGATGGCGCCCGGGAAAACCGAACACAGTTTTTGAAGGGGACCATCCAAGGACCATTCCACTAAAGTTTGGTTTAAATTGGTTCAGTAGTTTCAGAGGAGTTGACGAAAAAGTAAAATTCCCATAGGCTCAATGTTAAACTAAGTCCAGCCATGGCGGCCATGTTGGATGGCATTCGGGGAAACCGAACACAAATTTTAAAAGGGGCCACCCAAGGACCATTCCACCAAAGTTTGGTTCAAATTGGCCTAATGGTCTCAGAGAAGGTAACGAAAATGTTAAAATTCCCATAGGGTCTAAGGTTAAACTATGTCCAACCATGGCAGCCATATTGGATGGCGCCCGGGAAAACCGAACACAATTTTTGAAGGGGACCATCCAAGGACCATTCCACTTAAGTTTGGTTTAAATTGGTTCAGTGGTTTCAGAGGAGTTGATAAAAATGTGAAAAGTTTACGACGACGACGACGACGACGGACGCAAAGTGATGAGAATAGCTCACATGGCCTTTTAGGCCAGGTGAGCTAATAATCTAAAAAAATAAACACTGTATTTTTGGTGTCATTTAATGCTTGTTTCATGGCCTTGAATAATTGGGAAGGTTAAAGGTTATATGATATTAAAGAAAATCCCACATGGTTTTTATCCCTGTTTTCACACATTGATTTCACTACCATAAAATCTGATTTATTACCTCCCCACAACAAACTTTACTTTAAACTTTTACATTTAAATTTTCAATAAATAAGTTGTGCACAAGTACTGGTTACACTGTATACAATATATAATTCAATTACATTTTACCTTTCGGAATGTCTCATTCTTTTTTATACCGATTTATCATTTGCTGAATGTCTAGTTGAAAATTTTAACGTATACATATATTAAGGAAAAGAAAAAAATTGTCAATAAGTTGACCCTGCAAATGTCTTTAAAAATGAACAAATTTTCACTATAAGTAACATTTCTGACAGATAACTTCATTCATGATAGCATGGTTTTAATTTGAAACTTAATTTTATCGATAAAATTTTAATTTTATGATCTTTTTCTGATTTGTTAAAATGATACTTACTGTTAGCACACAGTGTACATGTAGATGAACCTGCTGCTGCCGCATACCCAGTGCCACATGCCACTGGTGTTGCTGTGGCATTCTCACATTTATGTCCCTCTGTGCATGTATCACATGAACTTGCTCCTTCAAATACAATTATACGTAAATGTAAAGCATGTTGAAAACTTTTGTAGAACATCGAAAATAAGGAAGTCAAATCCAAGTAAAGGAGAAGTAATTTTATTGCTATTCTTCAATAAAAAGTCAGAAAATATCACCCTTTTCAGCCGAGTTTTACCGATTAGTATTTCACTTCCGCCCAAGCTGACAAACATCAGACTACAAGTTGGTTGTCTTGATTTTCAAGATCTACAACTTGTTTCCATTATTCTGCTGGTATGGCATTGCAGACGTGTCTGAAGAGACAATACCAGAAGTGAAATACTAATCTTTAAAACTCGGCTGGAAAGGGTGATATTTTCCGAGTTCGGTAATGTTTGGTCGCGGAATGTGATATTTTCATTGCTATGAAAAATTATCACATGTTGATAGGGGTAGGCGGAATAAAACAAAAAAAAAACTGCAAAATACCACATTCTGAAGAACCAATGAAATAACTGGATTACATCAGAAATTTGCATATAGTATAATAATACAATTCATTGAAAAAAGGAAGTAAGATATCATAGTATAAGAATAGTAAATAATATTTTTTTATCCTGTCTCCAAAAATTTTAATTGTTAATTTTTGCTATGTGTTGCCCATTGCTCACCATGGGGAAATGGAAGGATTTCAAGCATGATATTTTTTTTAAAATTTAGATGGTCTTTTAGGTATTACTCCAGACCAATTTCCATACATAAACTTGAAAGGCTTGTGTTTCAGATTTTTCGCTCTGAATATTTTTTAACAAAATTACTACTGGGGTATTTTAAGATATACTGCACTTCAGCAATTTAAAGAGTTAGGTTGAAGATGAATATATTCTACTTCTGTTCTACTTCTTAAGAACTTTGCAAGAAAGTTTCAAAGGTGCTTGTTTGTATTTCTAGGATTTTAGTACCCCAAGGGGATATATATATAACAATATCTGTTCTGAAAGTATAAGTTCCTGCTGATCAAACTGTACATGCTTCAATTATTTTCAAAGAATCCTGCTATGGAGTGTGGTGTTTTAAATTTTCTTTACATACCTGCTGACCCACTGAAACTTCCTGGTGAACAGGCTGCGCATGCTCCATCTCCTGTATTACTGAAGAACCCTGCCTGACACTGAACAGCTGCTCCTTGGTTTGGACAGTAGTAGCCTGCTGGGCACTGTGTACATGAGTCCTGATCTACAGAAAAAGTTGAAATTTAGATGAAGTACAAATTTTACTTCAACATAGACATGAAAGAATGTCAAAAACTAAGATTAGATTCAATGAATTTTTGAAGACATTTGAAACTGACATTTAGCTCTGGCTATAAACGTAGCATGTAATACTGACACTTACTTGAACTTGCAGTATGAAAACCAGATGCACATGCTCTTGGTCCTTCATCTGTAGCTGGACAATAACTTCCTATAGGACAATCTGTACAGACAGTTGCACTCCCCAGTGAGTATGTCCCTGAAGCACAGGCTGTGGGGGAACCTGTGCCAGCAGAGGCACAATAAAATCCTTTAGGGCATGCTGTACATGCAGCTGCTCCTGCACTGCTGGTCTGCCCTGAAGGGCAATCCTAAAATAACAAATATCAAAAGAATTTATAGTAAACATAGTAATAAGTTCTAAACAATCATAAATTTTACATACAATAATGCTCTTCAGGGAGGCTTAACAAACAGCAGATCAGAACTACTACTACTGTCTGGACACCTCAGTTCATAAAATGGATTTTTCGCATTTTGAAAGTCAGATTATTGGACAATTTTTTATTAGTTAATTAACCTTATTGAGTCGTCCAAGAAAAGATAAAAATCGTAAAGTTGTTAATAAAGGCTATGATTGTATACCTCACAAATGACTCTTAATGGGGAATTTCCAATAGAAAAATTAATGCACCTGAAAATTTAAAAAAATTATTAATTTGAATTTTTCAACTCACAACTTATCCTAAAATTTGTAAAACTTTTTTTTAGATATGTTTAATGCACTTTGTGAATATTTCATGCAACACGGGGTTGTCATACTCAATTTCATAAATCTCATATTAAGATTTATCTCTCTTTTACATTGAAAATTCCGTAAGTGGGATTCTTTTGTTTCTCTGGAGGACATGATTGGACAAAATCAGGTAAGTTCAGTTGTTTCAGTTACGACTCGGCTCCTTACATCTTTCACCCAAGAGACTAGACGGTTCACATTAAGATAATAAAATTTTGAAAAATCCATTTTACAAGCTGAGTTGTCCAGACAGTAGTCTGTAGGGCATTCCTGACAAAAACAAACGTCAAGTGAATAAATACTGGTAACAAAGTCACATATGTATCTTCCAATAAGTTTCTCTTGCAATAACATGAATAACACATAAAACTAAGCCGTTACCCAAAGTGCTAGTTGCAGCTTATTATAGATTCACCACATGTTTGAATCCCTAGAGCCCTTTTCAGAAACTCATTTTGGAATCACGATTTTAATTTGAAGCAAGTTATTTCCCTTGCTGGGGCATAGTACTGGTTCGCTGCAATAAAGAGTAAAGGATAAACTGTTTTTAAAACTTGTTAATTTGCATGTAATGTTTGGTTTATATAAATTTGGGAACTACTTATGATCTTTTTAGTTCCAACATACTTGTAATCAAACTTGATTATAAAGCTGGAAATGTTTGTATATTAAAGTAATAAGTAATATCTATTTACTTCCTACTGGTTGCTCTGCCCTGCAGCGAACCAGTACTACATCCCAGCAAGGGAAATAACTTTAGAGTCAGAATCATTATTCCTAAATGAGTTTCTGAAAAGGGCAAGACCATTAGATAAGCTGTACTTACCAAACAGTCTGTTGATGCAGATTTACTTGTATCTGGATTGTACTTGCCAGCAGCACATATCTGTCTAGGACTAGATCCACCAGGACAACTAAAATGATAAATTAGCATATCCAGTGAATATTCTCTTAAGGATGTCATTGGTCATGTTTTTGAATTTTTGTCAGATGTTCAGAATCTTCTGGTTTTATCCATTTGAATGCCATAAATTATTTTTCCCGCTAACACCCATTTTTCTTTTCAGAATTCTTTCGATTGCAGAATAATAAGCCATTTGTAAAAATATTATAAAATCCTTGTTATTATTTAATGGTTTTTGAGAAATAAAACTTGTCAATGATAAAGCTATGTAAAATCAAGAAAGCATATTTTTCCCCCCAAATTTTCAATGGCTTATATCTCGAAAACAAGCACACTGACCTATAATTTATTTTTGCTCTTTTAGTTCCTTTATTAATCCACTATCAATATTTACCAGAGTTATGAAAAGCTTGTTATTTTGAAACTGAGCAGCGAACATCTCTTAAGATCAATTTTGATGCACTTGATGCTTTTTTGCAAAAAAATTATTCATCAGTGAAGTTCATCAGAACACCAAATGCATTTTTAAAACAACCGAAAATGATATACAACAAATAAAGCAGGCGAGATAGATTTTAATTATAAAGAGTATTCTTTAATCAATGTACATTTAATTACCTGATAATACAATAAAACTCTAATAAAGAGAGAAATGACATTTTACTGAGACGTCAAATTTTGACCTACTCCCCCTCTAAAATTTAATCACAATTGTAACCTATACTAAAGGGACGTTGCATTTTGAATAAAATTAGGACTGATTTCCTGATTCCAATTTCTCCCTACTGTTCAAACCAATAAAAGCTTTGATAAAACTTTATAAAATACAAAAAACATCTTCTCCCATTATATTCAAAACAAATACGATATGTCACTTCGATAAAAATTTACTTAATAAAAAATCTGAATATTGAAACTACCCAATGCTTTATCTGAGGATATTAACGGTCATAAATCTAACAGATTTCAATGCCATATTGATAAATATCAGTGGTTTATAGAGGTTCAATGTATGTACTCTCATTTATCAATTCTATGTTGACAATACTTAACATTTTATGGTAGTTTATATATTTCAGGCATTTTGTCAAGCTTACAGGATATTAAATTTCCATAAAACAACTTTTAGGATTTAAGGAACTGATCTTATAAAAGAATATGTTATAGCTTAGATTTTTGTTAATAGTAATACACTGAAAAATGTCCAACTGTACAATTTTTTGTACATCAAGTGTCATTGTGTGTAAATTTTTGGTTATTTTCTGTGAATCGTATTTTTTTTATTTTTTTTTTATTATTTTTATATTGTAAAAAAGAAAATTAAATTTAAAATTTGTATTTTGAATTAACAATTTTTTAACAACTTTTTTACAAAAACCAAACATTTCATACTGTGTCGAGTTGTGATATGAGTAAATCATATTTTATAATATTAATTAGTAACTCATTTGTACAAGTATATGGTATGTGTTGATATGATTAATTTTCACATGTCATGTCATATTTATTAAGTTTGGATTTTGCTATAAATATTCTAGAAAATGGGTCAAAGACATAAATGGCCGGGTTGCTTTACTGGGTGTTTACTGTAGTGGTGACAAAGGTGAATACAAGATCATATTGCACATTGGCAGTCATGAATATTTATATAGACAAAAGTCAATAAGAAGTGACATCACAAATTGTATCCTCGTTTAAAAATGGGAAGAAATCCTCAGTGCTTGAATAATGAAAGTCTTCAAGAATTGCAAAAAATTTCTCAAAACATATCCATAAAGTGAAGTGCAAATCTTCAATATATATAGAAACATTCTTTCAACTTTCAAGGATGTGGGTGACAAACTGTAGGAGGAGTTGATTTCACAAAATAGGTACCCTATATTGAAGATGTCAATAAGAAAAACGACTAAGTTCCAAAGTTTGGAAAAATGGGAAATAATTCCTGAAATAATTCCATAAGGTGAGGTGCACATCTTCAATATATATAGAAACATTCTATGAAGTTTCAAGGATATGGGTAAAAAACTGTAGGAGGAGTTAATTTCGCAAAATAGGTACCCTCTATTGAAGATGTCAATAAAAAACGACTAAGTTCCAAAGTTTGGAAAAATGGGAAATAATTCCTGAAATAATTCCATAAAGTGAAGTGCACATATTCAATATATATAGAAACATTTTATGAAGTTTCAAGGATGTGGGTGATAAACTGTAGGAGAAGTTGATTTCGCAAAATAGGTACCCTCTATTGAAGATGTCAATAAAAAACAACTAAGTTCCAAAGTTTGGAAAAATGAGAAATAATTCGTGAAATAATTCCATAAAGTGAGGTGCACATCTTCAATATATTTAGAAACATTCTATGAAGTTTCAAGGATGTGGGTGAAAAACTGTAGGAGGAGTTGATTTCGCAAAATAGGTACCCATTTTCCCCGCCCACCCGCCGCCACCCGTCCCGACATTCACCATACTATAACCCGGATTTGCACTCTGTGCAACCCCGCCAAAAAATGACGTGTAAAATTAGCCAGCTTTGGGTCATAGTAACCTCATGCTACTCATGTCAATACATATACATTTGTGTAGGACTGTCCACCAGTGTTATTGAAATGAGTAAAGCATGAGTTTAATAGACAAAATTTATCTCTGTCTCATATTCAATCTTTGGCATTTATTTATTTTGGGGTTATCATATTTCCTCCTCATATCTCAAACCCTGTTATCTCTCTTTTATATCAAAACTCCTGATACACATGTATCTCAAAGTAATGTTTTGGTCCCTAGATTAAACCTTGCAGTATTTTTCCTACTGATATCTCAAAGTAGTGTTTTGGTCCCTAGATTAAACTTTGTACTATATTTCTTCTTGATATCTCAAACCCTGTTATCTCTCTTATATATCAAAACTCCTGATATCTTAAAGTAATGTTTGGTCCCTAGATTAAACTTTGCAGTATTTTTCCTCCTGATATCTCAAACTCCTGTTACCTCAAACCATTTTTGTTGGTCCTTTCAACTTTCAGTTTATGAGAGTCGACTTTAGGTTCTCTATCCCCATGAACAACAGTCCCTGCTACTATTAAAATTGTTTTTAATTCACTTATATTCCACAAAAAAATTCTGTAAGTTTAGTTAGGGACTTGTGAAAAACAAAAACATGAAAGTCCATAATGTCTGTGCATTACATTAATAATTCACATATGTAAATTTAAAACTTATTTTTGGTTTTTGAGCTTTTAAACTGCATGTTAATGCATATTCCCTGTTATTGATGTAATGAATACTGATCCAAATCTATTATGAAATTTCCATTTAAATTAATGAAGAATTTGATATTCTATAATAGATGCAAATTTAATCAAAACCGGTGGAATCAAACTTACATGTGAATTGAATTCTCTTAAGATTTAAAATCCACAAATCAGATTTATAAGTATTTATTTTCTATAGATAAAAGTACATGTAAAAAATAAATAAACTATAAATTAGGTCCTATATGTTGAACGTGACCTTATACAAATCCACATCAAATATATATATATATACATATATGTATGAGATATCTGCATCAAATGTTATACAACAGATTCACTTTCAATTTTGGTGGTTACTATACTCCAAGTCCAAGGAAACAAATCATGATCCTGTGGTAATGAGATTTAGAAATATTTTTCTTTTTTCTTGTTGGTATCCCCCCCCCCCCCCCACCTTGAAAAATTTTGCTGCATCTACATTGTACATGTATGAAGCTGCATTTTTTAAGTATGCAATCGACCAGACTTTTTTCAAATACATCACTGCATTAGTAGTGATATTCAATCTTATTATCATAATGTTTTTTTATCCTACTTTTTTCTACCAATTTTAGGACCCTGCTTTTTGTCCAAATTCCTTTCTTTTCCCCAATAAGTATCAAATGGTTTTTACATACATGTACATGTAATAACATAAAAAAAACATGTTTGTAAAAACCTTAAAATGTCATGATTTCACTACACTGTACATCCATCAAAAACTTGAAAATTTATATCCAATCAAATATAATGGATCAACAATACATGTATGGGGTATGTATAGAAGAAACAACTTATACACAGAATTTTTAAAAAATATAGTGCTGTTTTAACCTTTGACATTAATTTTACATGTATTTGTACAAAGTGTATGTAGAGCCTTATAAAGCCTCTGGCTAGCACTCTTGCTAAGACTACATGCATTTCTAATCACTTGAGACATGTAAAATTTACCAAAACTTTACCCTACATTGAATATTTTGCAAAATTTACCAAAAGTTTACCCTACATTGAATATTTTGCAAAATTTACCAAAAGTTTACCCTACATTGAATATTTTGCGAAATTTACCAAAAGTTTACCCTACATTGAATATTTTGCAAAATTTACCAAAAGTTTACCCTAAATGTACATTGTACATGTTGTAAAATTTCCATAGATTAGTTTTATTTACTTTTGTTAAAATGCACTTTCTGAACTTTTTCAAACTATCTGCCTGAATAAAATACGAATTTCAATTTAAATTATGAATTTTCAAATTAAATCCCATTTGAAATACTTTGTCTCCATGAAAATACTACATGTAAAAGCAAAAGAAATTTTGGTTAATTGATAGTCATCAGTTTACATAATATGTACAGCTATATTTGCAGGTCACATGTTTTTTAACAGGTGAAATATTACTTAAGTGTTTTGTAAATTTTAAAAAGCACAAATCAACATAGAAATATTTTTCCAATGATTAGTTCAAATATAGAGTAAGAAAAATCCTGTGTATCCGGTGATCAAACCAACCCTATTTTTCCGGCACCAAGCATAATTTTTTTAAGAGCTTCAAAAGCTCCAGGGTACCATTTAACTAAAAGGTGTAAGAGTTACAACGGATTGTAAATCCTTTGAATATATACAAGTTACAACTGATCATAATTCTTACGATCTTTAGAGAATTGGTACCCAAAATCTTGGTAATTTTTGTCTCAAGAAATATACATGCAATAAAAAAACATGTTTGTTTGTTTAGTTGGGGTTTAACGCCGTTTTCAGCACATTTGGCTATTTCGCAGAGGCCAGTTTTTATTGGTGGAGGAAGCCGGAGTACCCGGAGAGAACCACCGACCTTCAGTAGGAAAATTGGCAATCCTTGTCAATTATGATGGGAGTAGAACACACCCCGCCACAAGTGAGATTCGAACTCACAACCGCAGTGTTGACAGGTTAGTGATCATTAGTAGTCATGACGAACTACCTAGACCACTCAGCCACCGAGGCCCTCCAATAAGAAAACATGATTGCTCTACAACACGAAGCTACAAAATGTACTTGTTAAGCAGCAGCATGGGTCATCATTTGACAGTCAGTTTTAATGGGGGGGGTGGGGGGAAATAATAATAATGGACCTACTGACCTTTTTGTTTTGGCTACATATGTATGTTTAAAATGCCGTTTTCAGCACATTTGGCTATTTTGTGGCAGCCACTTATTATTGGTGGAGGAAGTTTGAGTACCAGGAGAGAACAATTACCTTCGTTAGGAAAATTGACAATCCTTGTCATTAAAGATTGGAGTCAAACACAGGTGAGATTTGAACGCACAACCTCACTGTTGTCAGGCTAGTTTTAAGTAGTCATGACGAACTACCTAGACCACTCATCCACCAAAGCCCCTTGGAGGTAATTATTTAAACAAGAGGCATGTTTACATGTAATACAAACCGTTTCATAAACACATTTGACCATATTTTCAATATTTCAGAAAAAATACATTATGAGTGTTTCAAAAAACAAAAAAAAAAGCAATTGCAACAGTGTTCAGATAAACATCTAAGATACCTATGGAAGATTAATGCCTCTGGATCTAGAATGGTTTGATTCTTGCAAAAAGTAAAAATTTTCACTGAGAAATCAATAACTGTACTGTTTTTCCTTTCTGTAGGATGTAAAGACTGTTAGTTTTAATGGAATTATTAATTTTCTGCTTTTAACAAAGGAAGACATTTCACCATTGGAAAGAATTCCAAATAAGCCCAATGAACAATGTTACAATGATTGAAAAGAAAGGATATGGATAAAATCTTGACACAAAACCATTTTTGTTGGTCCTTTCAACTTTCAGTTTAATATAATGGATCAACAATACATGTATGGGGTATGTATAGAAGAAACAACTTATAAACAGAATTTTTAAAAAATATAGTGCTGTTTTAACCTTTGACATTAATTTTACATGTATTTGTACAAAGTGTATGTAGAGCCTTATAAAGCCTCTGGCTAGCACTCTTGCTAAGACTACATGCATTTCTAATCACTTGAGACATGTAAAATTTACCAAAACTTTACCCTACATTGAATATTTTGCAAAATTTACCAAAAGTTTACCCTACATTGAATATTTTGCATGTTATTAGAGTTCAAAGAAACAGCAATTTTTTTTAACGTCAAAACCTTTTTTTATCAGAGATAGTATTCTGCGCTGGATATACTCCAGAAAAGATTTGTGAAAATTAATGCATTAAACTTTTCCGATATAAATTTATAAGATTTATTTTACAAACTTTTTCAAGCCTTAAAACTCAAACTAACTATGTACTGCACCACTTAACATTTCAAATAGTCACTGTGAATATTACATGTATATATTTCAAGGTTTTTAAAAATTCAATTCAGCGTGTTTTATTAAGTCAATGTTTTATTGCCCGATCACTAATTTAATTTCCTTAGGTGTGAATATCTTTTCAAATAAGAAAAGCAGTCTTAAGAACTTTGGTTTTCCAAATAGCTACAGTCCGTTTAAAATTGTCTTTTGTAAATAGTGACGGGGATTATATCTTAATTATATATGTGTGTCAGCAAGGGTTTTTTTAAGATTCCATCTAATCAAAGTATTTACTTTTAAATCACACAATCTCAAATCTTGGCACTACATTTATTTAAAGAAGACAGATAAAAAAAGCCAAAATAAATATTAAGTCATTTGCACCGCAAAATTGTTAAGTAAAAATGCAGGTACCTGAATTTTATTGCCTGTGTAGATTTTTTTTCTTAATTGTACATGTTGTACAAAATTCAATGCTTGATTGAACCTTAAATGTGTACACCATATTTTTTCAATTCTAAGTGGATGAAAAGTACATACATGTACATGTACAATCCAATATTTTACATCTACAATTTATTTGACATTCTTTATTTTCTTTGAATACAAATCATATAACTATACACTTATAAATTTCTAAAGCAAGTAGAATAAAATGACAGTCAACCATATACACAGAGATCAAAAGTTACGTGACATTATTTTTTAAAAGTTAAAACTATATCAAAATTATGTAATTAAGAAGTCAATCATGCAAAGTTGTTGTGACAACTTTTTATATTTCGATGAAAAATGTAACAATAACTTTTGGACTTAAAATTTGTACTTAAGGATGCTCGCTGGTCATGTTTTGGTCTTTTTGTCAGAATTTCGAAATCCTAGTGTTTTATCCATTTCTTAAACATGAAATTTTTTTGCCCATGAACCCCTACTTTTTCTTTTATAATTCAATCATATATACCGTAAAATGGTAATTAACAAAATCTTATCAAATTCTTTTTATTTTTTCATACATTTTTGAGAAACTGAAGTTGCCAATGCAAAGACAAGGAAAAATCCAGAGAAAACACATTTCCTGCAATTTTTCAAGGCCTTATAGCTCTAAAATGAGCATATGAACCTATATTTTTTTCTTGCTTATTTGTTTACTATTCATTTTCTCTCAAACTAAAAAACCTATTTCAAATCCCATTTATTTCCTATTAGACAAGCGATCATCCTTAATTTAAGAGATATTTTTTTGATTTTATAACTTTTCTAAAGTCTAAATAAAACCTTAAAATCTTAAGACTTGTCCTTGCCAAATGTTCATACAATTTTTTTTATATATATCTCATGCCAAAATTTTTATTTGAAATATATCAGTGATCAATTTTCTAATTTTTTGTTTAACAAAATGTTTCATGTCATTGGGTCGTGTTTAAATTGCAATAATTACAGTGAAATTAGTACGTCTTTTATAACGGATAAAATATTTGGCACGAATCCAATTAAAGGGTGACTAAATATCTACTTTTAAGAAATCAATATGTATCGTATTTGAGGAAGTTTAACTGCCAGACCATTACTGTGTTGAAAAGCGAAAAATTAAGAGATAAATAATTTATTATTATTATTATTTTAACACTAATATGTACTTGAAAATTTAATTAAGAAATTTTTAACCTGTTTTTCCAACAGACAAATCTGGTCATTAAAAGTTTCGCAATTTACATTGGGATATTGGACATATTGCTCCCAAAAGTAATGCTGGAATATGTTTGGTTTCAATTTGACAGCTCAATTATTACTGGCTTAACCCTACCAGAAGAACAAGGATGCATCTCATTGCATCTCCTCAACCGTACCCCCAAATGGACAACTCTTGATTCAATTAATTGATTGCAAAAAGCAGAATTGAAAAATTGAATATCATCCAGAGCCCCAAAATGAAAAAAATTAGGGGGCAAATATCTCTAAGTTTTTAAGAGATATGAGTATTTAACCTCTGAACAGCAGGATCAAAGGGGTAAAATGAATCTTACGTTTTACCAAAGGAATCATAAGCACTGCTGTTTTCACCTGTATTAATACTGTATATGATATTTCAATTACATTCCTTTTGTCCTGCCAATGCTGACTTCTAAAGACACTTTCGTTTTTTTGGATACCATACAAGGACAGAGTCAAGCACTTTTTTATAAAGAGAAAAACTCTCAAGCCTTATGACATATTAATTATGTCAGTAATCAATGTATCTTACAGGTGAGCAATGATGCTTTAAAATGATTTCAGAAACATGTGCAAAGTTATTTTAGACTGAGCGTAACTTTGATGACCAGAAAATATTTCTGCCATTTTTAATGCGTAAATGACGCTGATACACACGTTATCTCTGGCTCTTATAATCCTGGATAATATGCAGTGCACAGTATTTAACAGTTTATCAACAGACACACTTACTAATATCCCTGTTCACATGGCACACATGTTGATGATCCACTGTCAAAATATGACCCTGCTGCACAATTATTTGCACAATCAGTAGCACAGTTACATTGACCTGAAAAAATACAAGAAAGGTTAATTTAAATAGATTACTGTTGGTTTTTTTTTTTTTTAACAAAATCAATAATACATGTATCTTTTGAGACAAAGGGGAGGGTATCAACTCCATTTAATTGGATATCTTATTTGCATATAAGATTTTTGAAACACAAAAACATTTACAGGAGTACCACATAGTCAATGTTAAATACACATACTCTTGATAATTGCATATTGAATTTTTAACAACACCTCCTAATTGCATAATTTTTTTTTTAAGGTTTGAAAAAATTTGACACAAAGTTAGGGACGAGATCAAAAGTTCAATGTAGGATAAAAAACTTAATTCACATAGTTTTTTCACTGATCCCCCACCCCCCTCTTACCTTAATTTGGGAAAAATTGATTGGTGTATATGGGCATATCCAAAAATCGATGTCGGATAACAAAACTTGCAGCGATTTTTACCCCCGCACCCCCAAACTATTTGAATTAAGTTTTTTATCCTACATTGAACTTTTGATCTCGTCCCTTATGATACACTGACTGAAAATATCTTATAGAAATCAATAAAACCCAACTTAATGGCTTTTTCAATCAAATTAATTAACACTTTTTTATACAAAGTTCATAAAACAAATGTTTATACAGTACAAAATGAAATTTTCATACTTAATAACAACAGTAATGACAGTATTATACTTGTACATGAAAATAAAGAATTACACTTAGGCCAAAGAAAGTTAATTCTACAATGTATGTTCGGAGTAAGCGCCCGCATTGGATTTTCTTAATTTCTTTATAAAACAAACAAGGTAATCCGGAAACTCGTCATTGTTGTGTTATTTTAAATGTAATATATATGTAGGTGTTATCTGAGTTTCTGGACATGACTTTTTCATGTCTAATATCGAAATTTCAATGAAAAGAATCTGCATATCATGGCTGGAAATGAATGTTAAGTCAATTTCTACAACTTTACTTTGATAACTCTGAACTCTACAAGGTCTAGGTCAAGGAAAGTTCAGTTTTACTGCTAGTTTTCATATTTTGTTTTTTCTGGGGTTTTTTTGTGTTTGATTGCCTCATACCCTCCTCCATTTACAAAAAAAAGAGTTGATGTCAAACTCAGAATTAAATTGCTTTGGCCTTATTCATTATAACATATTTCTGTTAATGGCATACTTTTTTTCCTCTGACAAAAAGTGTATGCAAATATGATGACTGTACAGACTGTACAATTTTTAAAAGGACAGCACATGTACAGCTGTTTCCCTTTATCGTTGTTTGGCAGCTCAAGATACATTGCCAAAGTACAAAAATGTATTAATTGATTTTTTTCTATGGAAACCTCAATAATAAACCTGCTGTAAGACCCAAGTCCAAAGTCCTCTTTCATGTGTTTAAATAAATTATTTATTTTACAGTATGTTTGAGTAATAAGAGTTTATTTGGCTATGTGGTCAGTCATTAATTCTTGTTTTGTCCCATTTCAGTACTATCAAGGACTATAAGCTTTCAAAAACACGAATTCTTAGTATTATGACCCTTTCTATTTTCTATTTAATTTTTACAGGATCTATATGGAAAAGAAAATTAAGCTGGTTGCAAATTACAGTGTAAATTTTCCCCTATTAAATTATTTATAATACACTAGGGATCATGACAGAAAAGAATTTCAAGGGTGGAGAAAATTTGAAATTTACTTCTGATAAAACGGCAGCCAGATTCATTTCATATTCTTGTCAAAAGTTGAAAAGAAAAAATCTAATTGTAAAATTTGTCCCTTCTACACTGTACCCATTGCAAATTCAAATGTGAGGTTACTTTTAATGCAGAAAAAAACACAGTGAGAAAACTGGTACAATGAAGGATATCATTTCCTTTTTTCTTGTAATATTCTATTGCAACATGTAAAGAAACTGCATTAATTAATTTTATACATTGATGATGGTGATTTATCGTAATTTCCAGTGAAAATAAATTCATATTTTCACTCAGTGAAAGATCGGTTTTTAATTAACGTCGTCAAGGGCATTACTAACAAATGATGTTTGTGACGTCGAAAGATTCAGGAAGGGGTCTAAGGAAAATATGACACTTTTGAAGCATTTTTGTCTATTTTATCAATATAATAAACAGTATAACTAATTCAATGAATATCGAAAATATTCAACTCATGACCGGAAAACACCAATAATTCACTCATGCGCCGCAGGCATTCGTGAATTAAGGTGTTTTTTGGTCATCACTTGTTCAATATTTTGCGATATTCAAATTCTTGAATTAGTTATCCTATAACTCATTAATGTTGCCAAATGCTGACGATGGGTGCCCAACAAGTGGACATAATCATTTTCATTACATTACACTTCCAACAGAAAACAAATGTTTATTTCAGTAGCTATTGAAAACATCACTCAAGCTAGCCCAAAATAGAGGGAAGCAGATAGAGGTATCTTGGCGTTAATTTTTTTTTATTAGCCTGAACCATAAAACTATCTATGTCAAGGTTTTGAATTTAAACCTTTAATTACCATTTTTCAAAAATGTTCCTAATGAAATCTGTAAGTATTTTAAGATTGTTCAAGGCATTTCACAACCAAACCTTTTTTTAACCTAAACTGTAATTATTTCATAAGTATCGCGGACACATGAATTTATTTACCTACAATCTCTAACTGATATTTATTTTAAACAAACTCTGTTTGTTCAAGTCATTTAAATGAAATATGTCTCTTTTGTAAAGAAAATTTATGAACAAATTGGAAAGACCTTCCAATATAATTTAAATTTCAAAGAAAGTACGTCAGAATGAGAAGATATTTACTTATTTACTTGGACAACGCAGAAGTCCATCTTACTAAATAAAATATAAAGCTAACAAGTCAATTTCAAAATATAAAATAAAATATTATATTAATTCTATTTTTTCATGTTTTGAAAAAAAAAATAGAATCGATGAGACTCAAAAGTAAATACTATAAAGTTGGTACAAAAAGAATTTTATATATATGTACTAACACCAAAGTTATCTAACTTTTAATTTATCAACAAGGAAGTCTCAAAATCTATTCCATTTTCCATATTTAGAACCATGGGTGCTTAATAAGAACAACAGAAATTGTGTCCAGAAAAGGTGAACAACAAATATATGTAAAAAAAAGGTTTTAATTTTACAAGATATCTTCTTTGGTTTCAACAGTTTTCCATGAAAGGGGGTTATCATTACTCATGATAAATATTGATATTATAAAGTGTCGGACAAAGGGGTACATAAAGAGGGGTAAATGGAACACTGCTAGGCAAACATTAAAAATTAGATCTAGAGGGGAATGCTAAATGACTTCAAAGAAAATTGAGAACTGAAGATTTATATGGCAAATACAGAATGAATTCAAAAATGTCCATGGCAAACTGAACACATGTACCGAAATTGAGAAATTTTAATAAATATGCATTCCAAACTTCTGACAATCCTGCACTTCAGTAATTAAGAAAAACGGAAAATGATATCATTAATTAAAGGTTAAAGGTTGAACATTGAGTCTAGGGGTGAGACAATCCAACTTTAATAGAACTTATTGGAAAATGTAAAAAAAAAATTACGGTAGTTAAAGGGGACATGTCAAGAAATAGGGTAGGAAAGGTTACCACAATTGCACATATTTTTTATTTGGCCTAATTCTCTTAAAGTTTTGAAAATTGTATGGCGATTTCAAGATGTCTATTTTTGTTCAGTTCTCTCAAGTAGGTTGGATTTTGCCTCCTCAACAGTCACCCCTGTATCCATTCTTTTTTACCTGCACGACTGAAGGCAGAAACATGTCTAAGAGTCGGGTCACTGTCCATCCGTCTATACACCTATCACAGGAAAGGTTACCTACTTTGTGTAATCTGAAAACCCAACACCATAAACTCTGCATAACTTCTGAAATATTGCACAGTTATTCTGAATACATTGAAAATATGCTCTTCCCTTTTTGGGATGATTTGAGAAAAGAATGTCATTTATCATTTGTTGAACTTAGTCATTTTAAGCCACATCTGGTATAAATGGTACCTAGTTTGTGTAATATGAACTCCAACACCTTATTTGCATGCGACACAGGTCCAGACATCTGATTGGTCTCGCTCATACAAAATTTATAGATGAAACTGATAATTCGAATTTCAAAATTAGTTATTCTATTAAGGGACAAGATCAAAAGTTCAATGTAGGATAAAAAACTTAATTCACAAAATTTTTTCACTGATCCCCCCACTCCCCCTCTTAACTTAATTTGGGAAAAATTGATTGACCAATATGGGCATATGCTTTGAGAGTATACGTTTTGTATCATGTGTCCTGTTTTTCCTCAATAATGTATGTATGATGCTTTTATTTGCTTTAAAAGTCCAAACATATGTTAGGGCCGAACTTGAATCCATATTTTTCAATCCGAAAATTGATGTGGGATAACAAAACTTGCAGCTATTTTTACCCCCCACCCCCAAACTATTTGAATTAAGTTTTTTATCCTACATTGAACTTTTGATCTCGTCCCTAAGTACATTGATAATTGAGAATATTTAATGAGAAAATAATCATATTGACTTTGCCACAATGTTTTATAGTGATATTAGTGACTGCTATTGATACTTGTACATCACTTTCTAGAGTGAAATAAAAATTGTGTTCAGCTGAATTGTTTTAAATTTTATCAGGTTTTTGGTGGAATCTTGTGAGTCCCAGATCACTGTTTCAAAATACTGTTGAGTCCCACATTTGAATTGATCCGGAATCTTAGAATTTTGGTGAGGTCTTGCCAAAACTGTTAAGTCCAGAACTCACTTAGATGTTAACAAAAATCTGTTTTACAAGTGTATATCATTCTAGTAGTAAATCCATAATATCAAAAAATGTAAAATAAAAATCCAAACCTACCCACTCTATTTTTATCTTGACATAACCAGAACAACACATTTTTTACTTGATTTTAATAACCAAAAAGATAAATCAAACAGGCCCGACTTTGTCATTTACTCAATTTATCTTCTAATGATTATGAATGTATGCGGTTTGTTGCATGCTCCGTTTATAAAAAAGTTCATAGTACTGAGGAAAGCTGCATAATATATGTAATTGTATCAAAATTAATTGATTTCTATTTCACTTTGTATTTATGTTATGTTAAATGTTTAATAATGCTGTCAACCCTTTGGGAAATAATTTTCATATATTTGTGGATAAGAGTCACAGAGACTATTTCTGGAAAAGCCCATTTTTAGGATAAGGGCCCATTGGGTTTTCAGTTATCAGGTTATGGTGGCACATGAAAGAATTTTTTTACACAAAATGGATTAAGCATTCTGTGGAGGTGCAAGAACACTCCTAAATGGGATACTTAAGCCTATAAAGGGTCCCCTAACGTAAATTTAAGGCCATTGTTTTTCTTTCTGTTTCAAGTCATAACAACCGGTACAAATGGGTCTCTGTCATTATAAGTCTTTATAACTGTTTATACATACCCTTTACTATAATTACTTGCGAACAGCACTGCCATATTACCAAAATCAATGTAAGCTCCAATTTCATTCCGGGTACGGTTAAACAAAATGTGTTACAAAACAGTTTATTTTGGAATATTTTACTATAAAAAAACACAAGAGACCTGCACTAATGTTTTCTACAAACAAAACAAATAATATTCCCGATCCTTGTTACATGGTGTCCTTTTTTACTTTCACACAATGATCGAAAATTTTAGGACCTCGAAAACAACCATCCGTCCCAGTCTTGCACCCGTAAATAATAATTCATGCCATATCCGGTTCAAGTAGCATGCGTACCTGCGGTTACCTGGCGATTGTGTAAACAACTTTTACCGCTGGTATTTAATCAACAGCTTTGGGCAAAATCAATTATGTAAATAAAATATATTTTGGATTTACACATGATTTTAGCTGCGGTGTCAATCCAAGGACTCAAAATTACTTTCATACAGTTATAAGAAATGTACGAGCTCTCATTGACGTCCGCGTCTGCTAAAATAAAGTCACATAAAATTTATTTTACAGAAAAAACATATATCGCCTCCGATAATGTGGTTATAAATAATAACTTTATTAAACATGTTAAATGCATATGTATCCATAAGGTTAAGCAAAAAAATAAATGTACAAGTATGCATTAATACAAGCAATTATTATATGTCTTTGATAACAATCAAATGAATACTTTTAGAATATTTAAACTTCAAACTTCAAACTTTTATTTTGTAATGAAAGCCCACAAGGGGTATAGCATAAACAGTTTACAAGAATAAAGAGAAACAAACAAAGGAAATGTGTACAGTACATCACAAGAACATTGATGAACTTACTATTAGTATAACTTTATTGTTCGTCTGGAGGAGGCACGGGTAAATTCAAATTTAAAATAATACAAATTGTCTTTTATTTGATATTTCTTGTATAAAATTAGCTGTAATGTATGCCAAACCGTT
Organism: Mytilisepta virgata; assembly: GCA_028015205.1. Classification (NCBI taxonomy): domain Eukaryota; kingdom Metazoa; phylum Mollusca; class Bivalvia; order Mytilida; family Mytilidae; genus Mytilisepta; species Mytilisepta virgata. Next base: position 8,534,021 of record CM051508.1, on the reverse strand, counting down.
TTACTATTTATTCTATTTATTCTAACTTCAAGTTATCTAATAAACTTTATAAGATATCTTATATACTTTATGAGATATCTTTATATAATTCCTCGTGAAGCAAAAATTCATAATCTAGATGAAAGTAACAAATATTTTTATGTAAACAATTAAAACGATCTATTAATAATATTTATCTCCAGAAAACTTATCACGAAGTTTAGAATTAGTGATCATAATTTAGAAATTGAAAAGGGCAGATATTATAACATTCCAAGAGAGCAACGTTTGTGTAAAACATGTGAAACGCAAGAAGGCGAAAAACATTTCATATTAAATTGTAAATTAAATGAAGCATTACGACAAATAACTTTTCGAAATGTTTCTGCCGCAGATTCAAATTTCACAAATTTAACGGATGACCAAAAACTTGTCTTTATTTTGAACCCAGCGTCCTCCCAGCAAGTAAAAAACACCGGTTCCTTTTTAGAACAGACTTTGAAACTGAGGTCAGGGGACTAGTCACTTTTTGCTTATTCTTTGCCTTTATAATGTTCAATATTGTGTAATTGTTAATCTTTTTTTTTGTCACACACTTTATGTTTAAGGACAATAAAGTAATTTGAAATTTATCAAAGGCAAGTAAAGACGTATATAAAAGCACTATGACATGTCTTGTAAAAACACTTTTTAAAAGAAGATATCTTGCAGTTAAAATTGAGGCAAATAAATAATAATGATTAGAAGTGTGTATCATTAAGTAAATTTACTGTCTACAGAAGGCATGAAAAATTACTCTGATATACAGTGCATAAATTAAAAACAGGAAAAAAGGGGGAGAAAGTCTGTGATATATCTGTATATAGAATACCAAACTGTTATAAATTAATGAATCATTAACAAAACACGAGCAAAATGAGCCCGAACGCAATGAGAAACCAGAGTGAGTTATATTTTCCTAACCAATGTAGGTAAGGGGGATAATAAATTTGTCTCCCTTTAAGCCTCAGGACAAAAGGGAAATTATTTAATTATCTCCCTTACCTACATTGGTTAGGAAAAGACAACTCACTCTGGTTCCTCATTGACCGACCCATTTATCTTTTGTTTTAAACTAATTCCTTGTCGCAAATCATTAGGTTGTTCGTTCAACACATATCTCGGAGAGTAGAGGCCATATCTGGGTACATTAACAGGAAGAATTTTCTTTAGGTACAATCAGGTATCATATAATACTATATATACAGTTCCTGGTACAATCAAATCATGTAGATATGCAAGAGATTGCTTGGAAACTATTTTGTAAAGTAACTTAATTAGATAACAATTTTTGCGAATTTTTTTATTAACCATCATCAAGTACGTTTGAAAGTCAAAAAATGATAAACAAAATACTGTATGCAATAGAACCAGACTTAAACTTAGAGACAGAAATCCAGGTAAGGTAACTTTGGCTACGAGTGTTGAAACCCGAGAGTTTAACAGCCATTGGATTTAATGATTGTCTAAAAATCTTTTTTTTTTTTTTTTTTTTTTTTTTTTTTTTTTTTTTTTTTTTTTTAAATCAAATCAGATTTATTAGTCATTACTGTTACATAATTTGTATGTGACAAACTGTAAATAAATAAAAGTACAGATGGGTATAAACAAGTAAATAATTGTCGCCTATCCTCAGTTTTTTCAAATTTTTCAAAAAGGACCCGTTTCATTTACTTGTTCTGTCGAGGATAGGTTGAGAATAAATCTTAAGTTTGTCCGATCTGATAATGAGTTAAACTTTTATATCGATTCTTGACAATATGTGAAAAACTCGACTCTAATACTTTCATTAGTGTTACAATGAAGTAATGTTTCTCATCTTCAAGTATTCTACAAGTCTGACAAAGCCTGTCTTCTCTTGGTATCTTTATGTGTCTGCCCTTGTCTATCGCCCTAATTGGGGAATGATACTCTGGTGTACTCAATCAACTGACGTAGTCAAAGAGCCATGGGTTGTCAGGGTACGCTCGATAAACAAAACTAGGATCTTCACGACCTCGAGACTTCTTTTCTAATTGCAAAATCTTACTATGTTTACCGTTGAAATTATTCACTCGCACAAATAATCGTATTTATTGTGCAACTTCTCATTTCCAAATTTTGCTTCTTTTAAAGAAGGCCACTAGACTTTCGAATCTTGGGAACGAATAACACTTAATATGTTTGTATGTCATTGTTGACCTTTTCTATTATCTATTTTGTTGTTTATTAATAAATGAATTAGTTTTATTCTTATCTTTAAAAGATTAACATCGAAACATACTTTTGTGTAGGGTAAATAAAAAATAAATTCTAGTCGTAAAAAGTTGCTTCGTGCGAGGATGGACAAAATTTCACATGGTGTTTTAATATGGTTTCTCTCGTGCATAACAATTGTTAAGAGTATGAGGAACCTGAGTGAGTTATCTTTTCCTAACCAATGTAGGTAAGGGAGATAAAAAATTTGTCTCCCTTTTAGCCTCAGGACAAAAGGGAGAGCATTTAATTATCTCCCTTACCTACATTGGTTAGGGAAGATAACTCACTCAGGTTCCTCATTCTGCCATATTTCAAAATCCAAGAATGTGATTTGATGTGATATTATTTCCTTAGTATATGTGTTCAATTCTAGTTAATTACATACCAGTATAGCTCCAAAATCAACTGTGAACTAATTTTCAATCAAGATTTGTTCAAAACAGAATTTTAAACAAAAATTGTGTCTATCTAGATGGTTCAGTGCACACAGTTCAAGCTGGAATTCTTTCATCGAATCACACATTCCCCAAATTTTGAAATTATGTGCTATATACATGTAGTAAAAACTTAACCATAATCTATTGTTATGAATTAGAGATATGTGGACGTGATAAAGTTAACTACAGACTTACAATGAGATAATTTATTATATTGAGTGTGGTGAAATACCGGTATTTCCGAGTGAAATCAAATCCGATAATTCACCCAGTGAAATCGAAAGTCATATTTTCTACTAGGAAGTGAGTAATAATAGCCGTCGCCAAAGATGTTGCTATACAAGCGTCGTCGCATAAAACATAATCCCTTGTATTTTCTCGTTAAATTTTATGAATACACGGAATATGTCAATGTAATAAACAGAATAACTAATCCCGAAATTCGAATACCAAATTTTAGTTAATTTCTATGAATTATGCAAATATTTATATATCTTTGCTTCCAACACAGTTGTTGCACCGTGTATAACCAGTAACTACTGCAAGATGGAAGTTTTTACTTTTCAATAAGAGCTATTATCAACAAACAATTATGATGTTTTCTGATTAATAGAAACTCTGTATTTTTTCAATTTACAAATACACATTTTTAATAGCTTCTAAGGCCACGGTTGCACTCCACGAGCCGAAACTGGTAAACATAATTGTATTTAAGGAGGTCCTCCATAATTCTACCTTTGGAGCTCCTGTAATATTTTAGGACCTCCACAATTCAATTTTATAATATTTTCGAATATGTAAGGACCTCCTCAATTCTGTTTCAGAAGGTCCTAAGTTCGATTTATGGAGCTAGTAAAATATTTCAGTTTTATTGAGCTTCTTAATTCATGTAGGTCCGAAAATATTTCAGGGATAATCGAATTGTACAGGTCCACAAATATTTGAGGATCTCCTTATGAATAACCAAACATACAGTGTCCCGACGGCTTGCGACAGGCATAACATATATAAACTGGTGAAGCTGGGCAAGCCTGTTCTTGGGTCCTTAAACCTCCTCTTAGGTCCTTGGTCCGGTAGTAAAACAATAGCAGCCTAGCAATAAAAATCAACCCCAATTTATTTTTTGGGGGTTGTACACAAACATTCCGTGCAATGGAATATATTGTGGCATCCAGTTTTGGGAGGCAGAGAAAGTCAGAACATCCGGTGAGAAAAATGGACATTCAAAAGGAAAACTGGCAATCCATGTAAATTATAATTCGACCTAAAAACTTGCCATTTCGAGCTTGATTCCACTTGCCAATTTCATGATTGACAAACTAGCTATATTGACCATGAGTGGTTATGACGAACTCTCTTTGGTATACTGGGGAGGTTTAGGTGCCCATAAAACTGGTTTAACCCAACCCCTGTTCAGTGTATGTACCAAGTCAGACTATCCCGACTCTCTGTTGGGTTCATGTTTGTGTAATTTTTTGTCCAGAGTTCTGTTGGTGGGGTTGCTTTGATTGATTGCCATGTAATTCTAGATCTTTCCTGTTATCCATTTTGTTGTTTATCTATAGAAAGGATTTTTTTTCAGATTTTGATTTGCAGATATTTTCCACTTCCAGATTTAGACTTTGAAGATTTTTATGCAATGATGGACCTCTGTTTTGTGATAACAGATCTTTAAATGTTGGTAGTTTCTAAGGAACTTGTACAATTAACTCTAGAATTTGAGGGAACTAAGTCTGTTGAGGTGAAAATTGGTCATGATTCATGCCTGCCAATGAAGGAAATCCCACCTACCAAAGTATTTCAGTAAGTAATTTATAAATTTCAATACCAGAAAAGCTTTATGTAAGAACCTCAGACAGGATTTTATTTTTACTTCCCGACCTTGCTCAGCATTCCAACCATAAATCCAGTGTTCATATCCTGGAAAAACCACAAAAAAGTGCATAAAAATGTCTCAGAACACAGGATTTTACACAAAATTCCACTAGTGGGCCCCTCTTAGCAAAAGATCTGGATCTACCATTGGGTTCACTATTATACCAGAAATGGACAAAAATAAAGAAACACAAGACTAAGTAAACAAATTTATTTTAAAATTATTTTTTCCATTACCAAATTGTTAATGAAGGGAAAAACCATTTGTGAATGTACACAAATGGTCCAAACTGGCCCTTATATTTCATGAATTTTCAATTTTGTTAAAACACCAATTTTACCCAAAAATATTTTTGAGAATTCTATTAACAGAAAATAAAAGCATTTTTAATTAAAGTGCAGGTGATGCCAATGTGACATCATAATTGAACATCATTCTTTTAATGAACATATTTTGGAATATTTTTTTGTTTATGGGTCATATGTATATCATAATAAAATTTGTCACAACAAAACATATATCTGTCTGAACATTGCAATTAAAAAATTAATAAATAAATAAGAAAAATGTAAATTAATATATAAAAGAAGCAATTTTGAACTTGATATATGAACTGAACAATATAGATAGCACTGCATTCTCTACCCAGAATAATTCAGTCTATGGGTCATACAAAATTGGGAATGACATTGCTGTCTACTGTTTGGGAAAAGAGGGACAACTCTGGGTAGAGGACAGATTTCAAAATATTATCTCAAACAATATCATAAATCAAAATTGTTTGTGATAAACTTTCCATATAAAAATATTTCATATATATGTACATTAGGCTTTGTTTACAATAATAATACAAGGATAAAATCAGCCATTTTTAAAACTTGATCAGATCACAAAAAAGATGCAAAACAAAATTTGAGAAAAATTCACTGTCTAAAATTATTTAAATGGTTATTTCATTGGTCCGATGTGACTTCATTAGTAAAACCCCATGATTTCAGAACATGAATCAGGATTTATTACTAAAACAACAAAAATTTCCAACAATTAACAATAATCCATTTATAGAAACAATCTTCCAAGTTCAACGTTATAGGACTTTTTTGGGAAAAAATCTATATCAATGTACAAACTTAGCGAATGCTTTCTTTTTTTTATTTTTCAGCTAAAAAAAAATAACGTTGTTACAGTCGTAACATAATCTTTGTTTGTGGATTTCAATGTCATTGTCAACAGTATTATAAAAACTTTTAAATATTTTCACATGTGACTGAAGAACTGAAAAACAGTTTAGTATTTACTGCAGCACTTCTTAAAATGGCCAGTAAATCTTAAGTGTAAGCCCACAGTGATTTGGAGAGGACTAGTGATTTTTCTGCAACCAAATGGAAATCTTGGACCCAAAGCTTATGAACTTGGTATAACAGGCATTTATGTCATTAACCAAAGCTTATGAACTTGGTATAACAGGCATTTATGTCATTAAGTCATTAAATTCTATAAAATTGGATGCAATTAGGAATGATCATCGTGGAATTCAAAAAAGGGCACCTTGCCTGCCAAAAAGTGGCCATGGGAGAATGACTATCTGTTTCTAGAACTAATCAACTGCTAATTACTATCAAAACACCAATTATAATTTGATTGATGGCTTTCCTTGAATATTGGTATATATTTTCAAAAGGTTTGCATTTCTTGAAGACGCCTGCGAAGGAAAAAAGATGACTAGCATGAGAGAAAGTAGTTACATACTTTATCATTTGGAAAGCATCCACTGCCAGAACAGATGGTCAGTTGTTATTAAGGTATTTGGATCAAAGGTGACCTTGAATTTTGCATATGTCCAATTCAATGTGACGGAAATGACCACGGTTATTTTCAGTAAACTTCGTAAACGCAATATACCTCACTTATTTTCATAGATGCCTGTCATGGAAAACAATGGATTTGGTTTCAACTTGCTTTTCACTTTTAGTTTAATCCATTTTCAGTCAAAAAGAAATAGAATTTACAGCCGTTCTCTGTTATGGTCCATATAAGTGCTTATTTTCTTTGGTATCTAATAAAATTCGTAAGGGTTCCGCGGAACCCAGTGTCTCGCCTACTTTTGATGTTGTCTATATTTTCAGTGTGATAGGTGAATGCACATAATAGAATGCAATGTTAAGTCCATTTATACGTAAAAAACTGAAAAACAGAAATAAATATTTTACAAAATTTTCTCCTGGATACAATCTTTATATCATAAACAAGCTTCTGTCCAAATTTGGTAAAATTCCTGGATAGTTTAAGAAAGTTATTAAAATTTTAAAAACTTTAACCACAGAGTGAATGTAATGTTTCCTGGCAGAAAAACTAAGTCCATTTATAAGTAAAATACGGAAAAAATTTTTTTTTTTTTTACTAAATTTACTTCTGGATACTATATTATGATCATAAACAAGCTTCTGTCCAAGTTTGGTACAAATCCAGGATAGTTTAAGAAAGTTATTAAAATTTTGAAAACTTTAACCACAGAATGAATGTAATGTTTCCTGGCAGAAAAACTAAGTCCATTTATAAGTAATATACAGAAAAACTGGAATTTTTATTTTACAAAATTTACTTCTGGATACTATCTTATGATCATAAACAAGCCTCTGTCCAAGTTTGGTAGAAATCCAGGATAGTTTAAGAAAGTTATTAAAATTTCAAAAACTTTAACCACAGGGTGAATATTTGTGGACGCCGCCGCCGACGACGACGACGACGACGACGACGACGGAATGTAGGATCGCTATGTCTCGCTTTTTCGACAAAAGTCGAAGGCTCGACAAAAAGGTGTCCACAAACAAATAAAATCCCTTAAATATTTATATACATTCGAAGTGTATGATATAAAAGGCAATTCTAAAAAATTCTCTTCTGCATAAATGACTATATCTCATTTTAAAAAAAATGTGTGTAAATAACCACATAAAATGTATTTCATTAGTGACATTTTTCTCAATTCTTGTCTTACTTGTATTGAAATCGTATTGGTCAGCAGAAATTTGGGATAAAAATTTACAACAAACGGTATGTAAAATAAAATAATTTTTTTATAAATAACCTAGCACAACCTAATTTCAAGAGGATTCTAAAATTCTACGCAATATAGAGTTTGGTACATCAAGAGTTTCGTCTTCGACTAGCACAATATCATATTTTCTTTTGTACAGATCTAGACTTTCATCCACCTGAAAAATAGAAGGAATCGGACAATTTAGATAATAAAACACATTTCAAGATTATAGTTTTTATCTTTCACTGATAATACAATCTCATTGCAATTTACACAAAAAAACAATTTTGGCGACAAAGACTAAACTTTATCTATGATTTTTTCTTGAGATAAGTTGTAAACTTTTTCTTCTTTGGAGGTTGAGACAATCAGTTTCAAAACCTTCCCCCCCCCCCTCCCTAGCCCACCCAATAACAAAATTCATCCCTTGTACTTACAGAAAATAAGAATAAGACAAATGTGTATTTTTATTCGGTTTTGTGGCATTTTCACCACAGTTGGCTATAAGGTTGTGGCAACTTTTTATATTGATCAAGGTAGCCAGAATACCATGAGAGAATCACAGACTTTGTTAGGAAAACTAGCAAACCTTGCCAACCACGATCAAATCCCCCATCCATGAATTGGATTTGAACTTCAACTTAAGTCTTGACAAGTTATTTAAACTGACAGTTATGACAAAAATCTTAGACCCCCCCCCCCCCCCCTCCACCAAATCCATAGATGAATTATTGTTTAATGTCAAGTGGCAATTATTACTGTAAATTCAGAAACTATTGCATGCATTTATTATTGCAATTTTTTCATTTTAGACCAAAATGCGGTTTTAATTTTTATGATTTTGAGAAAAATCCCGCTTCATTCATATAAAAAATTCCAAAATGCGAGTTTAAATTATTGCGATTATCGCATTTTTCACAATAATAAAAACATCGCAATAATTTCCGAATTTACAGCACATGCATATCAGGACCAGAACATGATCATGTGATATGAATATGAACCCTGCTTTCTATGAGATCAAAACATTTAGCTGAATTTTAACGTGCTAGCTCACGAGGTCACAGTCCACAGGTAGACATATCACCCCACCAGGACACATTATACTGACTCCGAGCAATCCAGTCTTTACTCTTACTCCTAGACGCTGTGCTTGGTGGAAAAGCAGCAAATACCAAATTTTAACATCTTTGGATTGACCCAGCTGAGGATCCAATCCTCGACCTTCAATGAGCTCGAAATTAAAGATACCACAGACACTGCCAAGTCTGCATCTTATCTTGACCTTCACCTCGAAATTGACACCAGAGGAAGGTTGAATACAAAACTTTACGACAAACAGGATGACTTTGACTTTCCAATCGTCAACTTTCCATTTTTGAGCGGCAATATTCCAGAAGCGCCTTCGTATGGAGTATATATTTCACAACTCATACGTTATTCCAGAGCTTGTGACATATACATTAACTTCCTGGACAGAGCCCGGCTCCTGACAGAAAAGTTGCTCAGACAGGGGTACGTTACTCCTAAGCTGAAGTCATCCTTATTAAAGTTTTATGGGCGTTATCATGACTTGGTTGACAGGTATGAAAAAACCGTTTCCCAAATGAAAATGGACCTGTTCCATTGATATTATCCCTTCCTCATACCGGATTTGACATGGCGGGTGTCCTGCAGGAAGCAGAGACTGCTTACTCTTCCGGAGCACCTGAGTCTACTCCCGGTTTTTTGGTGGGGTCCATGTTGTTCATACGTTTTTAGTTTTTAATTGTAGTGCATGTATTGTTTTGGTCTTGTCTTCATTGTTCTCCGGAGTTTGTCAGTTGTAACGATTTTTCTCTCCTTCGAATATCCCTTTGGTATTTCTTGACTTTACTTCCACACCCAACACGAGCAATATACCACTAGACCACTGTACATGCGTTTATGTTGCTTATTTATATTGAAAAAGTTTTTGATTTCAGAAACACTGTGGTTTTGGGAAAATTTCTTCACTCCACAGTTTGTAAGGTAATATGATGACTTTCCCTTTATTTAAGGCTGTACAACAACCTCTTTTTGACTAAGTATTATTTCCTGATCCTGTATCATTATCTACGTAATACTGTAAATTCAGAAATTATTGCGTGCATTTATTATTGCAACTTTGTAATTTTAGACCAAAATGCGATTTTAATTTTTGCAATATTGAGAAAAATCCCGCGTCATTCATATAAAAAATTCCAAAATGCGAGTTTAAATTATTGCGATTACAACCCTGTCGCATTTTTCGCAATAAATAAAACACCGCAATAATTTCCGAATTTACAGTAACATTTATGAAATTGTTCCTTTCATTTCAACTTACCCTCGTATTAAGAAACCCTATTTTTAGTTTCTGATCTACTTCAGCACCGTCAGCCATATGTAAATCTCCGAGAGAATCTCCCATTAACATCATGTTTGTTCTATGTTCAATGTTCTGGAAATACTCTGAATCATGGATCGCATTTTCATTCTTGTTGAAAACGTGGATAATGTCGTTTTGGAATCCTATCATCTTGCCCTAAAAAAATTAAAGGTATTCATTAACAATACTACCATTAATTCAATTAATTTCAATTGTATCAATTTTTGGGAATTAGGGAAAAGGTTGATTTAGTGTGGCATTTAAGGATGATCACTGGTCTAATAGGAAATAAATAGGATTTGAAATAGGTGTTTTAGTTTGAGAGAAAATGTGAATAGTAAACAAATAAGCAAGAAAAAAATATAGATTCATGTGCTTATTTTAGAGCTATAAGGGCTTGAAAATTTGCAGGAAATCAGTTTTCTCTGGATTTTTCATTGTCTTTGCATTGACAACTTCAGTCTCTCAAAGATGTATAAAACAATAAAAAGGATTTCATACAATTTTGTCAAATACAATTTTAAGGTATATATGATTGAATTATAAAAGAAAAAGTGGGGGTTCATGGGCAAAAAATTTCATGTTTAAGAAATGGATAAAACCCAAGGATTCCGAAAATCATGACCAGCGAGCATCTTTAATATCCTATTTAGAAATATATGGAGACGTGCGAGCGCTAACAAACAAAGTCAATTTTCCATATTTTTACTATTTCAAGGGAGTAAAACTATAAGAAAAATACTCATTCTCGGCTGATTTTTTAACTTGCAGAGATAATTCTTAACCTATGACATAAATTTCATTATAATCTGTCAGAACATGAAGGCATGAGAGTGCTTACAAAATACAGACAGACAGATGGACTGACATTAGTATTTCTATATTCCCAACTCTGCATTGTGCCAAGGAGAATAAAAGGTTTCATAAGGGTTCTTAATTTTGGGAATTAATCATCTTACAAAATCGTAGAAAATCTTAGAAAAAATAAATCGTTTTAATACTTCAAAATCATTTATATTTCCTGATTTTTATAATACAAATGTAGCTATTAAATCGGAAAAAAATATCAATCTGAAACTCCACATCTTTATACAGTCAAACCTGCTTAAAAGGGCACCTCTATATAGCAAATCACTGTCTATAAAGGGCATTGTGTAAAAGTCCATGTTCTGTAAAAGCTTGTAAAATTAACCTCTATATAAAGGGCACTTTTCTCTCGTCCCTTAGGTGCACTTTATACACAGTTTTCACCTATTAGTTTTAAAGTGTTTTATCGTCCTAACATGGAGAATTATCGCGTCAATAAAATTTATATCATGCGAGGTACCATCGAGCACAATATGAATTTTATTGATGTGATAAATCCTGTATTAGGACAATAACACAGTGTATACAGAATTTATACTGATTTGTTTTTCTGGTAATTCATGAATATTTACTAAAATTTTTTTTTGCATGTAAGTGTTCATCAATCAAGTTAAAATTTTCAGTTACAGATTTTGTGTGTGTGTGTGATGGATGGATATAAATTGTGTTCATTGACGTTTGTTGTTGTTTTGCACAAAAGGGAGGTAATTCTAATTGACTCGATAAAAATTTATCAGGTCAATTTTGACCAATCAAAATGCGAGATGAAAGACCAAATCAGGATAAATGTTTTTACCAACCTGATCATCAAATTTCATATAATTAGATACAATATGCATATTTTCTTGCATAGTTGACTGCTGTCGGATAATTTCCTCTATGATATCTCCGATTCCTGCCGAAAATATCAATACTGGAATATCATACTTCTTTAGTTCATCAAAAAACCACGAACAACCATCTCTGAAAAAAATATAAAAAATAAAATAAATAAATTTCCATCTGATGATCACAAATAACCCCTGCCCGACACCCTAAATTTCAGCAGTTTTTGTTAAATCAAGGGCCATAACTCTGCAACAATAAAACCTAAAATCCCAAAACTGAAAGTGAAATGCACTAAATGGTCCATAGCAGCATGTTAAGTTTGAAAACATTTAATCAAGTATTTACTTAAACAAAAAATGTATCAGATAAAAAGGGTCCATATATACCACTGCCCAGGGCAGGGGTATAAAATATATTACCACATAGACTGATGTCCTTTGAAAATTTCAGAGTTATGTATTCGTAAGTTAAAGTATTTTAATTTTTTTGTTAATCATTAACGTAGTTTGGGAAATGAAAGATAATATATTTTAAAAGAAATGCTTGTATCAATTTTAATACTGTATTTTTATGTTAGTTTACCTGAGCTTTGCAGTGGAATTTTCAACACTTTTGTGTATTATGTCTCTGGATATGCCACATGTTTCTAAAAGACTATGTGCTTTTGTCCACCTACAGGTAAAAATACATAAAATATATTCTATATTCATGAAATAAAGTTTTACAACATATATAATAATTATAACAATCATGTTGAATCATGCTGGATGTTATGCAACAATCTTTATTATACCATTTGATGGAGGGGCCTCGGTGGCCAAGTGGTCTAGGTAATTCGTATGATCACTAGCCTGTCAACGCTGAGGTTGAGAGTTCAAATCTCACATGTGACGGGTGTGTTCGACTCCAATGTTAATTGACAAGGATTGGCAATTTTCCTACTGAAGGTCGGTGGTTCTCTCCGGGTACTCCGGCTTCCTCTACCAATAAAAACTGGCCGCCGCGAAATAGCAGAATGTGCTGAAAATGGCCTTAAGCCCCAACTAAACAAACTAAACAAAATCTTACTACATATCATGAAAACCATCAACATTAAGTTTAATAAAAAATATATTTTTATATAAATTTCTGGAATGATTATGAAACAAGAGGCTCCCAGGAGCCTGAATCGCTCACCTGGTCCTTAAGCTTTAAGGGAGTCTTTCATGAGCTATTACCCCTATAATGGATCATCTGACAACTTCGACCCAATTCAGACTTTTGTAGAGCTCAATGAGCTGATTGTTTAAGCAAACAACAGCTTTTCTCTATTGACAACAACTTAATAAGTACAAATTTCAAAAAAAAATCAAGAAAAAGGGCAATAACTCCTACATGGGTGGTTACATCTTCTTCAAAATTTCAAAGCAGGTAGATCTTGAGGTGTTGAACACTTTAGCTTCCCATCAGAATTTTGATATCTGTCACCATTTTTGAGTTATTTGCAAAAAACTGCAATTTACCCCTATGTTCTATTTTTAGCCATGGCAGCCATGTTTTTTTACAAATCAAAAATCCAAACGATAGTTTAGTAGCACTCATGCCAAGGAACAACTACACTAAGTTTGGTTGCAATTAAACTTATGGTGTAAGAGGAGTTAACGATTTTATTACAATGAATAAAGACTGCAAAAATGGTCAATTTTGATGATCTAAGGGGAATAACTCCTAAAAGGAATGAACCTACAACTTCGATCCTGTTACAAATTTTGTAGATCTTTGTGTGCCTAACAATATGAAATTTAAATTTTTCAAATTTCCTTTATAGTATCCAAGATATTGAGCTTAATAAGTGCAAAATTTGGAAAAAATGCAGAAAAAGGGCAATAACTCCTACATGGGTCGTTGGATCTTCTTCAAAATTTCAGGGCAGGTAGATCTTGAGGTGCTGAACACTTTTACCCTATGCCAGAATTTTGATATCTGTTATGGTTTTTGAGTTATTTGCAAAAAACTGCAATTTACCCCTATGTTCTATTTTTAGCCATGGCGGCCATGTTTTTTTACGAATCAAAAATCCGAACGATGTTTTTGTACACATAATGCCACTAAACAAATGTACCAAGTTTGGTTGCAATTGGACTTTTGGTGTCGGACAAGTTAACGTTTGAAAAATTGTTAACAGATGACGACAGACGACGACGACGACGACGACGGACGCCAAGTGATGGTAAAAGCTCACATGGACCTTTGGTCCAGGTGAGCTAAAAAAGGAAATCTAAAAATTAAATGGCTTAAAATACTAATGACACAACAGAACAAAAACCTACCATTCTATCATCTTTGGTATTTTTTCTTCTATTGTCAACTTCGGATTTGTTTCTATAGGGAAATAAGTATCTCTTAGCATTCTTGCCTAAAAATAATCAATAACATTTTTGCTATAAAAAAGCTGTATAATTCAGGAACATTATCAGTTATCTCCCTTAATTTACCCAGGGGAGATAATTGTAATGTTATTTTGTTTAGAACGCACACCACTAAATCGAACTCTCGTTTACTTCAAGGTTAAATTCGTCATTTTCAAAAATTTGGGAAAAATATAAATGAATTTTCCCAAATGAGGCAATATGTTGACATGTTTTTCAAATAAAAACTGTCTTAGAAAATTGTAATTGAATAGTAAATTGCTTACCAAATAAGAAATTTTTTCTCGTTTCAAATTTCCCAGTGAAAATTTGCCCCATCACTTCATAATGAATACCAAAAATTACAGGCGCATTAATATGTCCGGTTCTCGAAACTTTTAAGGGTTATTAACATGCCGTAAAGTGAATTTCGTAGGGTATTCATTCCTTTCCAGAATAAATTCACTTGTTTATGCTTTTGATTGTTGCATTAGATGTGACAGATCGACATCGAAACCCATAGGAATTATTTTTTACTACTTTCCGACTCTGTTGAAATTGCTCCAGCTATTTACCGAAGTGTCCCCATTATCCCCTGTGGGTAATCTGCTAAAGGGAGATAACTAAATGATGTTTGTGACTGTCATGGAGATTGATTGTAATTCAGAATTTATTCTTTATGCATTAAAGACTGTTGCTGTACATTTTGCTTCCTTCGGGTGTAATCAATCACCAAGTTTTGTGTAAATGCCTAAAATTCTCCATAACAGCAGATTTCCCATATGATGTGTGCAATTCACTGATGCATAAAATATCACATCTAAACTAAGGTTCGACAAGTTCAAGTTCTGGTTCCAAAAGTTTGAACCCTGTTGAATTATAGACCATATCTGTTTGTTATTTAAAATATACAGCGTTCAAGAAATAAGTTGTTGATGTATGTGTCCTACAAAAAGAATATTTTAAAATCCAGATAAATTTATATTAAAAAAAAAAAACCAAAAATTTATTTGAAAATTTTACTTGCACTTCATGTTAGACCATAACTATACCGGTAATTAACAATTTATTTTAAATCATACCTTTTCTTTGTAAAATTCTGGTAAAGAACCTTCTTCTATTACATCTGAAAAAAAAAACGTAAAATTAGATATAAATGATTTTGATCATTAAGAATGAATACTGAAAAGTAGCAATTTTTGTAACCAAAACTAACGGCTATCTTGAAGCAATGATCATACAGCCAATTTCCCCAGCTGACAATAGTAAAATAGTTCATTTAAAACAATGCTGATCTGAACCTTTCAGATAAAATTCATTAAAATCTGTCGACACATTTTGATGTGAAAATGCTCAAAAAGTCAGTTTGTTCCAAAGTGAATAACTAGATGAAAATAAATCACTTGCTGCTGATCTTTTCACTCTTTCAAGACAATTCTTATTTTAACCTGTGATATAAATTTCATTAAAATAAGTTGCAACATGAAAACATGATAGCGATTACAAACTGTGACAGACAGATGTACAACAGCATTTCTAAATCCCCCACTCTTGTGTTGCTGCAATGGAAAAAAAACCAGTAAAACATCATCAGTTACAAATATTGCTACTTTTCCTGATTTTGTTATAAATAAACTTTAAGGCCCAATGTTACATATGGAATATAGTTATGTGAAGTGTTTCACAAAGACAATGAAAAAGTTTCAAGACTTCCATATCTTGAAAATATATATTCTGTGTCAAGGTAATATCTAAGAAACTAATTAAATAATTGAATAATGATTTTAACTTCACATACTTTTCACAATGAAATATTTTGTAATATTCATTTTGAGTCAGTGGGTTGCATAATTCAGATAAGAAAAAAAGTAGAGAAGTTTAAAATACAAGAAGTATTTGTTTACAGAAGAGAAACATGATAAGGATATCTCATTTATCCAAGTTATTCAGGGCAGATAATAACTTGGTTAAGGTATTCAGGGGAGATAATAACTTGGTTAAGGTATTCAGGAGAGATAATTACTTGATTAAGGGAGATAACTGACTACAGTTTTTCAACTTATAATTTAATATGCAAAGTAAAGAGGGAAAGGGAAATACTAGAGAAAAATCATAACTTTAAATAAATTTACACATGCATTTTCCTAAGATTTATATGACAAATATTATTTAGTATCATAAACACATTCATAACATTTTCACACACTGAGAATAATTACACAAATAACACATAGAACAAGGATGCAAATAATTTGTACAATCAACTGACATTACCATATAAAAGAAATTAACTCTAAATGAAGGAAAAACCCTACATCTTCCATGTTTTTTAAAAGAATGTTTATGATGTCATAAGGGAAGTTCCCATCCAAAATTCTGTGATTTTCCAAGCCAGAAATCTGTTTCCCAAAATCAACTGAAAATTCTGAATTTCCATATTTTTGTTAATTTGACAAAATTTTTATTGTTTGGAGTTGGCTCACTACCTGCTTGTCCTCCAATATACTTTACTAAATTAATATCCAGGTATTTTGTTTAAAGTGTTTCCTATTTCAAAAAAAATAAGTGTAATACTCCAGTTGATTGTACATTATACTCTGAGGTTTCATGAATGACCATTATATTCTGAAATATATTTGTGGATATAAGAAATTCCTGATTTGCCCCTTTTCCCACAATTTCCAACAGAAATAATGTCCTTAAAATCTTTCTTGTTTTAATAGTTTCAATTGATTCTTCTAGCAATAAAGTTTATTCAAAAGATGCATAAAATATTAAGGATGCTCGCTGGTCATGTTTTGGTCTTTATGTTAGATTTTCGGAATCCTCAGCTTTTATCCATTTCTTAAACATGAAATATTTTGCCATGAACCCCCACTTTTTCTTTTATAATTCAATCATATATACCTCAAAATGGTATTTGACAAAAAATTTTGAAATCCTTTTTATTTTTTCATACATTTTGAGAGACTGAAGTTGTCAATGCAAAGACAATGAAAAATCCAGAGAAAACCCATTTCCTGCAAATTTTCAAGGCTTTATAGCTCTAAAATGAGCAAATGAACCTATACTTTTTTCTTGCTTATTTGTTTACTATTCATATGTTCTCTTGAACTAAAACACATATTTCAAATCCTATTTATTTCCAATTAGACCAGCGATCATCCTTAACATATATATCCAGTGTCATTAATAAGATCCAAGGCCAGGAATAGTTGCCTCACAATTTCGACATTATATCCATGTATGTATCTACTCAAAATCTTAGAGACAATCATTTTTTCCCCATTTATTTTCAGAATATAAGGATATCCCTTTAAAATCACACATATAACATACTATGACAAGTGGCACAGACATGACCCTTGTGAACATATTTGGTCAAAGTTCTATCGAAATCTGCTACAATCTGTAACAGAAATATTTATTATATGTATTATTAATAATTAGTACAAAATTCTTTAAAAGCTGAATTTTAGTGTCAGACTTTTGTAATCAAGTTAAAATGGTCTGACATTCTAAACTTCAACTTTCGAATAAATCTATCATTAGATGTTAGATCTGAACGTGATATATACTTTTATATATACTTATAAATAAGTTCATCATCAAATACATATATGTCAAACGGAAGGCGGGATTCAGCGGTAAAAACAAAATCACTACAAAGCAAGTCCCATCCCCCATTAAAAAAAAAAATCATTTAAATTTTTCCACAACTGTAATTAGAGTCAAACCTGCTTTAAAGGGCACCTCTATACAGCAAACCAGTTCTTTAAATGGCACAATGAAAATGTGTCCCCATTATAAACGAAACCTTGCAAATTAACATCTGTACAAAGAGCACATTTCATTGGTCTCATGGGCGCCCTTTATATACAGGTCCAAATGGATAAATCAGATCTCTAACAACACACCTATTGAAATTCTTTTCATACTTTTTTCTCGGTATGAAGTGGTATGAAGTTGTATAGAATGGTTTTAGCTAGCAAAAATTAATTTGCCTGTGCCCTGTTTTGAGTCCTACTGCTTTTAAAAGGTTTTAGCTAGCAAAAATTAATTTGCCTGTGCCCTGTGTTGAGTCCTACTGCCTTTAAAATAAGAAAAGGTGGACTTTCAGCCATGCCTGTCTTAATTCTATCATACCAGCGATATCAAATTCAAAAAGACAAAAATTTTAAGGGAATTTCCATTTCAATACCAAACACATTCCACAACCCCCATACCCCCCCCCTCCCACCTTTTTATGCACATAACAACAACATATCAGTTGTTAGAAGGACACTCAATGGAACAAACCTTTTTCCCAAAACAGGTGTCATTTAAATTCAAGTTAATAATTTCAATGATTAGTGAGTTGACATATATATATTATCTGATGACCTCTGACCTTGTTAATAAGACTTACTGTGACACCCTGAACATCTCTTTCCATTTTCAAAATATTTTGAAAGGGTAAAATCAAAATCTGACACAACCTGTATAATTAAAATTAAAATTTGATTTTTTTTCTTAAAAAATTTCAAAGCTTACATATACCTATAACCAGACTTTTGATCATGAAGAAAATTTTCAAATTACATTACATAATACATATCAGATTGGGTATAATCCTGAGACACCCAATACACCTTGTATTATTATATTGACAGTAATGTCCATTCTGGATTTGTCCGGATATTAAACAACTTCCACTTGGGGTCAAGTCTTACAATCATTTAAACATGCCTCTTTGTAAATTTTCTTTCATAATGCCATGTTAAAACAGGGTACTAGTGGGTCTCAACTGGTTTGGGATGTCATGAAAAAAGTGTGTAATTTCAGAATAATTCCGGATTGGACATGTACTGTCAATAGGTGTATAGGAACAAATGCCTGGCTTACATGGATAAGGTCAATGTCAATCTAATTAAAAACCGATCTCTCATCACTCCCGTTTTCTGATATGTCACGTGGGAGATCTAACGAAATCCCCTTTGAGGTCACATGTGAGTGAACTGGAACTTATGAATTTATAATGACATGCAAATAAGTTGACTTCGTATCAATAAGCCAATCAAAAAAGTTTATGAATTCTGGGGACTGACGATTTCTTCGTTAATAAAATGAGTTACATCCCTTTACCACACGATCAACTTACAAGATCGCCTAAGCCGCAATTTCATTGGTCGAACAGGACACACCTATGAGGTCACTCACATGTGACCTCAAAGCGGGTTTCGTTAGATCTCCCACGCGACATATCAGAAAACGGGAGCGATGAGAGATCGGTTTTTAATTAGATTGGGTCAATGTATTAATCTGTTTCTCATATACTGCTTAAGTATGTATATCTGATATGACCATTTCAGCCTGACCATCTCATGCACTTAGTTTGAATTATGTGTTATTAGCCTGGGGTGTGCAAATATGGCTTTTTAACTTCCTGCCCTTACACATTTAAAAAAAAACCCATCACATTTAGTACTGGTACCTGTATATGATAAAA
Source organism: Mytilisepta virgata (assembly GCA_028015205.1). NCBI lineage: Eukaryota > Metazoa > Mollusca > Bivalvia > Mytilida > Mytilidae > Mytilisepta > Mytilisepta virgata. The sequence continues at coordinate 8,514,453 of CM051508.1, read as the reverse complement.
TCTAGTTATTTACTGGCAGCCGTGAATATCAAAGGTGACATAAAATAACAGTGAGCAATTTGTTTAACTAAAAAACTGTGAGCACTCTCAGTGTTGAACTCAATGAGTTGATTCACTGCATTTGTGGGTGGTGTGTGTAAATACATATGGTATTTGTCCCTACATATTGTATGTGCTTGTCCCAAGACATCACCCTGGTTGTTTTTTCACGTCACATTTGGTTGTTTTTTCTCGACACCTTTGGTGGTTTTTTATCATCAGTTTTGGTTGTTTTTTCCTGTTACTTTTGGTTGTTTTAATCAAAGAGTCTTATGATTATCAGGTCAATTTACTGTTTGAATTGGAAATGTAGATTTAGATCTTATTTTGTTGAATATATTTGAAGGGCTGGCACCCACTTAATGCATTTTAAATATTGTTTTACTGTTATTTCTAGCCTAACACAGCTTTTATGATTCAAATTTTAATTATGCATAACTTGTTGACTGATTATTAATTTCATCTCTAGAAGAGAAATAACACAAGCTTGACATGCTGAGCCTCATGCTATCTCATGAGGTAACAGTCTGCTGGAAGATACATCAAACCATCCAGACACATTATTCTGACTCTTACCATGAACAGACCTTGCCTTTACACCTTATTTCCATGTTTTTAGTCTGGAAACAGCAAATACTAGTATTAAAGTTTTCAGTTATTCCCAGCCAGGGATCAAAAACTATGTCCCCAACCCTAGTGGCAAGAATGCCACCACAAGACCACAGAGGCATGCTTGATGCCCTTGATTGTGGACTCCCCAAGTTCCCATGGTATTGCCAGCATTTTTATTACTCGCACAAAATTGATACTTTAAAAATTTAATGCTAAAGATTTTCTTGGCATCTATTGAATATTTTCCATAGTATACAGCTCTGTCCTAAGATGGCTTCAGCTTGACTCTTCTGGTCCTTTAATTTGCTTTTCAAAAACGTGGGTCATTTGTTTCGCCTGTCAACATTTTTTGTCCTTGAGTAAATTGATTATTTGGTAATTTGCTCTAATACATATATCTTGTAAATTTAAATGGGTATGATGGAATATTTATTGTTTTATATAAATACCTGTAATTTGTCTGAACCATCCTGTATTAGCTGTTCTATGACACGTTTAACATGATCAGGATCACTTATGTGAACATGGGGCTTGTTTAAAAATTCCATCTGTAATAAAAAGAATTTATATATATGAAGTTGGTTTTGTAGAATTTTAAATTTTTGTTTCTTGGTGCTTGTATTGTGGTGGGCGTTGTTATTCAATGAAGATGATTGCATGAAACCTAGATTTGATTTATAGGATAACTAATTAAAGAATTTGAATATTGCAAAATATTCAACGAGTGACAGAAAAACACCTTAATTCACGAATGTGTGCAGCGCATGAGGGTATTATTAGTGTTTTCTGGTCACAAGTTGAATATTTTCAATATTCAAATTCTTGAATTAGTTATACTGTTCATTACATTGATAAAATAGACAAAAAATACTTCAAAAGTGTCATATTTTCCTAAGATCCCTTCCTGAATCTTTCGACGTCACAAACGTCATTTGTTAGTAACGCCCTTGACGACGTTAAATAAAAACCAATCTTTAACTGAGTGAAAATATCGAATTTATTTTCACTGGAAATTACGATAAATCACCATCATCAATGTAATAACAATGTTTTCCCATTTTTCTAAAATCCAATGGAATGTTGTCCCATATCATTATAATTTCATACACTTTGGCTAAAAACTATATGGACTTCATGACTAAACAGTCACAAGGTATTATCAATCACCTAGAATGTTGACCTTATGGAGTGTGGCACACCTTGAATGTCTTTTTTATTTTTATCAGAGAAAATCACTATTTTGCATAGCTAAGGGAGGTGTGATGGATGCTACCCACTCCCCCCCCCTTCCCATCCTCGCTGTACGATGGATCCGTGAGAACTAAATATACTTACCAGTGAAAACTTATTTCCTTCTTGAAAGTATTATAAAAGATGTATGACCTTGAAACTTCGTATTTATTTATTAAAGATTTTCTGAAATTCAAGTATTGATGTGTTTTTACATGTACACTGTACTTTCATTTTTACAACTCACCTGGAAAACATGGTTAACACCCTTTGTGTACAAAATATTTTATAAGGATGAAATAAGGCTATTTAAAAAAAATCCTAGATTTTTACAAAAACATCAAAAAAAGATTTATTTTTTTTTTTTTTTTTTGGAGGGGGGGGGAGTCTTTTTCCTGGGATAAGCATTTTTGTCCAAGGGACAATGAAAATTTTATCATCAACAAAACAAAAAGGAAAACTTAAATTATGTGGCAAGGAAAAGGATGTGAAATAATTCAATTTATGTTATCCCATGTTTTATTTACAATTTTACCACAAGCAGATCCTGGATCAGTGAAAGTTATTTTTAAATCTTCTTACAGGGAAGTAAAATTTGGTTTTCAGCTCTGTTTCTTTAAATTTCGGTCCTATTTTCCTCTATTCAGTTATGCTAGTTCCTTAAAATTTCATGATGGTAAAATTTTTCTGTCAGACATTAAAAATTTTACAAAGTTAAAATATGAAAAAGTTTGGTAATGTATAAGGTGCAAATTACATGTATGCTTTTTTTTTAAAAAGGATTTTTATAGATTTAAAATACTATATACATGATATAAAAGATTTCTTTATTCTGTAGTTGTTATTTTCTATAAACAGTATTTTTTACCCAAATTATCTATCTATTCTTTACATTTTACAAAATTTATTCTTTTAAATTAACTTTTCAGACAATTATATCCTCTGTTCAATAAATCCCACCAAAACTATCCTCTTTGCAGAGTTTAAAATTTCTTTTCTATGAAAAAAGCAGTGAGTTACATACCCTTATTTCTGTTTTCATAATGTTTCCTTACAACAGAACCTCCTAACTACATGTAAATGTACTAATGTATCAAAATGACTACAAGTTAATCTATTAATTTACTGTTACAAATAATCCAATCAGATCAGTTCTTGTTGTATTAATGTGTCCAGCATTATAATGGTCAAGTTCAAACGTAGTCTTGCTAGAATACTGACAATAAGACTTTTAATCATTAATTACATTATTGTTATAATAATTACATTACTGTTATAATCCTATCACATGAATTAATAACAGATAATTTTGAGGTCAAGCAAATAAAGACTTGTTGACTGTTTATTAGGGATCTCAGTTACAGTCAATAGCATTGCTGTGTTTCCACTGTGCCCACTTTTGATCTTTAAAGCGGCATATTTTAGATGAAGGGACAATCCAGTTTGGAGGTGTAGAAGTAAGCTCATCGTTCTACAAAGCCAAAGGTCCGGGGCTCAATACCCTTTCAGGATGAAAATTTCAGGGTTCAAATTTGCAACACCATATCGACACCATTCGTGAGTTTGGTCTCAATAAAATATGCTAGTCTGTTGGATGGGATCAAAAAATGGCTGTTCCCCGCCCCCCCCCCCCCCCAAAAAAAAACCCCAACTTTCTAATAGTTTCTCCCCTTCCAAATAAATTTTCCACTCATTTAATCTTGTTTTTGTCTATTATAATGTGTTTTTAAAATCACACTGAATTCAAAACACAGATTACTTTTCTTTATATATGGCTAGGTGAATTTATACACTTTAATTTATAGTGACCTTAATAAATCATTAAATATTATATTTAATACTCCATTAATTAGGCCAAATCATTGGAATATATCATGACATTGACATATATAATGATATGTTTTAATTCTGCCCATTTTTATGAATTACAGGATTTTATCTCTCATGGGTTCATTATAGGAATATATATAATGTTTATTTTGTATTACATAATCATTATATGTGCGTATTCTTGTAACAAATGGTATTTGCTTGTTATTATATTCCCCATGTGGGTCCTTGATTGATATTATTATTATTGGATAACAATAGATAGGGAATTATAATCTATTTCAGTACTGTAATGACATTTTTGTTATGATTTTAAAATAACAAAGTGGTAATTCTGTGCTAAATATATATTTATTCATACAATTTGATAAAGATACAGGTCTAGTTATAAGCGACTCAACATCCGAAAAAAATTATACAGATTTGGTCAAGCAATCCATTAATTGTCATCTAGAAAAAATTTCTTGAACAGTACACGTCAAACACACCAAAATTGAATTGAACCTGTATTTTATTGTGCAAGAAAAGATGCTAAAATTCCAATTGATCTGGTCAAGCAATTCTTTAATTATCACCTGTAAACCTAAAAAATCTGGTTAGAAAAAATAATAATAATAACTAGAGGCTGTATTGCTCACCTGGATTTATCTTGTCCACTTTGGGAAGGACTCAAATTTAAGTGTAGCAGTCAATGTGGCTAGTTTTCCCATAGGGTCCTATATTAAACTAAGTTTGGTTGTGGTGGCAGTCAGGGTCATCGGACATAATTCTGAAAGAGAACAATCTAAGGACCACTGCTGCCAAATCTGTTTCAAATTGGTCAAGTAGTTTCAGATAAGAAGATTTTTAAATGCATTTCCCTAGGGTCCTATATTAGATTAAATTTGGCTGTGGCGGCCATCTTACATGTAGTTGATAGTGAAAGTCATCAGACATAATGCTGAAAGAAGACCCTCTAAGGACCATTATGGCCAAGTCTGGTTCCAATTGGCAAATTGGTTTCAAACAAGAAGATTATTATGAAAATTTTCCCATAGGGCCCTATGTTGAACCAACTTTGGGGGTGGAAGCCATCTTGGTTGACAGTCTGGGTATTCGGACACATTTCTGAAATAGGACCATATAAGGGCCATTGCTTCCAATTGCCACAGTGGTTTCAGACAAGACAAAGGTAAACGTTAGTTCATAAGAAATCTGACTTAAATGAGCTAATAAAACCGTTCAGTGGGAAATAAGGCCTAAAAGGTAGGCATTTTGTTAAAATTTAATCCTTTTACTGCAGAAATGAGCAAAAAAGCAGATTGAATTGGGGATCAGAAAAAAATTCAGACAAATTGAAATTTGGCACTCTCGGAATTGACACCTCTCTTGTGTTATGTCTCAAATGTTGTTAAATACCAAAAAAATAAATAGATACGAGTCCCTACATCTACATCTACATAATGTACCAAACTCTATGAGTTCAGGAATAAATTTTTTCAGAAAATTTCAGATATTTTACCCCCTTCAATAATCTTTCAGACAATGAAAAATTCCATCTCATATTTTGAAGTAATGATTATGATGTCAGTAAATGTTGCATAAAAGGTATTAGTGAGATTTACAAGCTCAGACATTCACTACATTGTGTAACGTAAGTTATTTCACTAGAATGTAAATATTACCTATATATATTATATACTAGGTAACTTCCTGTGCAAGCATGGATATAATAAAAAGGTGGAATAGATGTTCTTAGTCCTTGCACCCACCATTTTCGGAGGGTGAAATATTTGTTTCTTATAAAGCAATGGGTGAAAAACATTATATTCCCTATAACAATAATCATTTATTGGTACCAATTTATTTGTAATAAACTGAAACAATATTCAAAAGTAAACCAAAATACTTTCCCTTCAAAAAAGTACTTGTTATGTGCTTGTCGTATCTATATTAAGTGTGTTCATTTTAAAAGCTCACTAAAACTTATGGTGCTATGTTTTATCCAAGTGTGAAGTAAAGTTTTCTTAATTAATTGTTCCATTATTAGTCCGTATTGTGTAATTGTGTAAAAATATAAAGTGCAAATAAATCTATGTGATTGTCTTACCTTCTCATTGCTAATATAAAATATGTCAAAACAAACCACTCTCTCAATATTTAAAAGTGAAACTAATTTATTTATAGTATCGTCTGTGGTATAATTATTGCACATATTGGTAGTATGTCAGGTTACCTCTGGTCACCTTAAAGCTGAACAATTATCCTTAGAATAGAAGTGGAGACGAATGACGAAACATGGGAACATGTCGGGTTGTTTCAGATCGTGTTAACTTATTGATAATTCCAGCATTTAAAGAATTGTGTTGCCCTAAAAATGTGAAATTTTCAGACAATACATTCATCCACAATCAGTCAAATTAAATGGTAAATTATAGCGAGTGCTATGGGAGCATATTGGTCATTTAGAAAAGTCTTAGTTTAATGGGGGCAGCCATTATGTAATCCAAAGTGAATTTATTTGTTAAAGCGAATATGGCCATATTGTGCTATATATACTAAGGCTAGACAGGAGAATCAAAGGGAAGGGGAAGGACACCAATATAGTACGCTAGAAAATGGCTGCGGGGAGAAATTCTCGCGATAATAACATACATTCTAGAACTTTTTTCATTGGCCACTGAGTATTTTTGCACATTTGTTACGACCGAACTGACCTTTCTAAAAATAGATATGGCAGACTTTCACTTTTCAATAAATTCACCACAAATCAAAGCAATCAAGTTCAAATTACCGATAAATATTTTTCCAAGTGACAGTTGTTATAAAAATGTGTGTACCACTGCACATCAAGGAGGGGGTATTCTAGTTTTCCCAGTTCTTCCGTATATTTTTGGTGGGGGCATGGGGAGTTAAAAAAAATGTATATATTGCGAGGTATACAACAAACAAAGATATTTCAGTGATTAAAGATATTTTGTGATGTTTTCATAGGGGAAATAGTATAATTTCTTAAAGTATTTCTGGTGATAATACTGATTTACATAGATATTAAAGGGAATAATTCACCCATTATCAAGATTTATCTGATTAACATCTCTTATATAGAGTGTTTAATTTCAAATGCGAAATGCTACATTTGTTTACGATAGTTAGGAGAAAAAAATATTCCCTGAGGAAATTATTCACTGGAGCTTCCTGATAATTTTGGAATACAGGTAATAATAACCATAATAACAGCTATGCAGGATAATAATTCATTAATTTTGTGCACGGTGTGTTTCTCTAGTTCCGATTGAAATTTATTAGTTTATATACAAAACAGTAAATATAACTTTAGTATGATGTAAATGTGCATTTTGTATCGAAGGGAATATATTCTTAACACAAGCATAAATCCACTACAGTGGAAACCCCGAAAACCGGCCCCTCTGAAAACCGGATTCCTCTGAAAACCGAACATTTACTTTCGGTCCGGAATTGTTGCCTATATATTCAAGTAAAAAAATCCTCTGAAAACCGGACCCTCTTAATTCCGAACACCGGCCGTACTTTCCGGTACAAAACATATATATTCTTGTCAAATTAACCTCCAGAAACCGGCCGAAACAATGTATTACCTGGAAAATCAGTGAACCGTAATACATGTCATCCTTAATCGATCGATGATTGACATCATTAAACTAAATAGCCATTTTAAAAAAAGGTGTGAAAGTCGTTAATCAAACAATAAAAACGTCGGATTGAAATTAAAAACAATTAATTGTATTAAAATAATGTGCGCGTGGTACATGTACACATAAAAGCACATGGCACCATTTTACAACATCGTTATAATACATTGTAATAAACTTCCGGTTTCACTCTCCGGATCAGATACGTCTTTTCCGGAACCTCCTGAAACCGGACCCTCTGAAAACCGGCCGATTTCTCCGGTCCCACAGCTGTTCGGTTTACAGAGGTTCCACTGTATTTGCTAATAATGATATTTCTGATTTTAGTACACTGTCAAAGGAAAACATATATCAAATGAAACGCAGCAATCGGAGATTGCACATCCCCCCGCTCCCAGCAAAGTCGGAATGCACAAAGTCTGAACCCCTCATAATTTCAAATTGCATAAATAGAGAAAAAGTTTGACACTGATCTTTGGATATCAAGAAACAACACAGAAATATGAAATTGGACTTCTACTGCTCGGACAAAGTCGAATGCAAAAGTTTTAAGATGGATAAAATTGAAATGGCCTACATCAAATGAATGTAAGTCTTAACTTGTCATGTCCATTAAATATATATATTGTTTAGGGGTGGGGATCTAAAATGTTTGTGAGAAAACTTGCTTCCAGCTAAGCCTAAATACATAAATTGTGAAAGCTATAAAACTTTAAAACTTCAAATTGCATAAATAGTGAAAAAAAGTCTGAAACTGATCATTGCATATCACTGAACAACACATGAATCAGAGTTTGCACTTCCCCTGCTCCCACAAAGTTGTAATGCAAAAGTTTAAAGATGCACAAAACTGAAATGGCCTGAATCAGATGAATATTAGTCCCTCCCTTTTCTGTCTAGTTCCAACATCTCTTTCTGTCACAAGAGAGAGAGAGAGAGAGAGAGTTGTCTTAAATTTTACTAGATGCTGTGTATTTTGTAATGAAATTAACTTAAACTAATACATATTTAAATAATATGTCTATGCTCAATGTAAAGTCACATACCTATAAAAAAAGAATGAAAATATTAATTATAACATAACCTGAAAAACAAATTTTATTCAACTTACATACTTGACAATTTATTGGTATCATTTTGGTTCCTGAAGAAAAGAGCTGGAAAAAATATAAATGTTTACTATAGATTTCACAAAATACACAACACCAATATTAAACATTTTAAAATATCTGAACTGATCTTTTAATAACGAATACAAGTAGCTATGGTTAAGGGTTGGGCATCTCATTTAGAGATAACTTGTAATTTTCTAAATAAGTGGGGTGGGGCCGACCCCCGGGATGACCATTAAACTGGTCTTGTCATGCCCACTAAGAATATATATGGTTTAGGGGTGGGGATCTCAACTGTTTTTGAGATAACTTGTAATTTTGTAAATGAGGGGGGTGGGGCCGACCCCCGGGGATGACCATTCAACTGGTCTTGTCATGCCCACTAAGAATATATATGGTTTAGGGGTGGGGATCTCAACTGTTTTTGAGATAACTTGTAATTTTGTAAATGAGGGGGGTGGGGCCGACCCCCCGGGGATGACCATTCAACTGGTCTTGTCATGCCCACTAAGAATATATATGGTTTAGGGGTGGGGATCTCAACTGTTTTAGAGATAACTTGTAATTTTCTAAATTAGGGGGGTGGGGCCGACCCCCGGGGATGACCATTAAACTTGTCTTGTCATGCCCACTAAGAATATATATGGTTTAGGGGTGGGGATCTTAACTGTTTTTGAGATATCTTGTAATTTTCCAAATGAGGGGGGTGGGGCTGACCCCCGGGGGTGACCATGTAACTCGTCTTTAAATGTGGAATAAAAATATATATGGTTAAGGGGTGGGGATATGAACTGATCTTACCATATTTTGAGATTTTACATATTAGGGTGTAGCCCCACCCCCCGGGCAAAAATCAAAATTCCGAAACCTTTGGCACAGACAACTCTTCAAGTGTTACTAGTGTACCTAATTTCATGTTTCTATCTTCAACGGTGTAGGAGGAGTTCTTGGACAATCGTTTTTAGACATTTTTTAACTCCTTAGGGCATTGCCCCTAGGGGCGGGACCAAAATTTTGATACCCTCTTTCAACTTGGGAAAGGCAATATAAGTAGTGACATAAGTTCCAATATCCTAGCTTTAACACTTTTGGAGATATCTCCATTTATTGGATATCGCGAAATTCGTTTTTCGCTCATAATTTGGCCCCAAGGGGTCGAATTCCAATTTTAAGGGGTCTATTCCCTAGTGGGTCATATACTCTTCCATGATGCCAAATTTCAAGTTTCTATCTTTTACCGTTTCAGAGATATGCCTTGCCACTACAGACGTACGTACGTACGTACGGACGGACTGTATTACATGATCCCCCCGCTTTCGCTAAGCGGGGGGATAATAATGAAAAAAGAGAGCTAATACTCCCAATTAAAAAGAAAACATGGGAGGTTATAATTATTGAGCACTAACTGTTACACACGTAGATCAATTTACTTTAATTTCTTATGATGTTGACAATTTTTACCAATTAAGCATCAATTTCAATAATATTATAGAACTGTTATGGTATATAAATATTTTTTACAAAAAGGAAAATTATTTCACATAATTCTGTCTTTCTCCGAAGTACAACGAATTCGCTAAAGGTTTCGTGCAGTTTGCACAATTAACATTTACGCTACCATTATTCACGTCGGGTGAATTTCTTCCAACACAAGTTTCTTCATTACTATCATGCTCTATGGTATCAATTTTCAACATGTCAAATTTTTATCTATATAAAACAATTTCAAAAATTTTTATAATGAAAACCTACTTAAAAGTGTCATTATTTTGCAACATAACATTTCATCCCCCTTATGGTGGCAGACATCTTGGATCCCGATTTCTCATAATATGAGCATTACCAGGAGCTGGGCTAGAAAAAGTGAGTAAAGTAAAGGAATAACTTGCTTCAAATTATAATTTTAGAGTTAGTATAATTTTAAATTAGTTTCTGGAAAGGAGCATTGCTGTGCTCGCATCATTGGCTACGCCAACAGCATATTATTCTATTTTCTTTAACATTATACCGGATGTGAAGTATATTTTATTATTTCGATCAATCAGATACCAAATAAGGCCTTGCTAAATAGGGGTAAAATTACAGGTAATCATGAATATATCAGTAAGGAATTATTTAAGATAAAGCATTATTACTGTGTAATGAAAAGAAACTCATGTACAAATGATGCAAATTCTGTATATCTCGTTGTTTGTGGTCCAACCGTCTTTCTGTTTTCATGTAGACAGTCAAGATTTACCTCCCATTTGATCAGGTTCATAACACTCAAAACCAAGTCGACAAGGAACTGAAAAAATTACGCTATTACTTGAGTGTCTTCGAAGAGGTCCGCTCATCAAAGAAAATCAAATTCCATGACGAGGCGAATTTCTGAAAAAATGGTTCTCAAGAAGAAATACACTGCAAAGATATAAGCAGAGACGTATATTATATGTCTCTGATATAAGGGAGAAAAAGCGGGGTTAAAGAAGAGAGCAAAAAAAAAAAAAAAAAAACAATTTAAATAGAAAAAGCGGTGATTCGTCTTTATCATTGATTCATGGTCTCGTCACCTGTAAATAACCCCTTTCCCTAAAATATTAATTTTACAGGAATTTAAAAAACTGCCTGTGAAAACAAATAATTAACCTTCCAAAAATAGCAAGAATTAAAAGGTCATCTGTGCCTAGCACAAATGATAAGGTTTTTCCTTGTCACGTTCCCAGTTTTGCAATAAAGAGGCCCTGCCCCTCCATTTTTGGCAAGGGGCGTAACTCTTGCGAAATAGATAAAATAGACAAAAAAAATGAAGTAGCAATATCTCTTTTTCTTAAGGCGGGACGGGCATTTTTATCTTGTTAATCTGTTTGTTTGCTTGTTTGTTTGTTTATTAATTATTTTTCTAATTTGTAGGTAGCAAGTTTTCCAAGGGTTGCTGAATACAAGTAGGGGGGGGGCATTGTATTTTTATTTCTCTAGATACACAAGTGACAGTAAAAGTACATTTCTACTATAATGTTTACTTCTATTTTAGGAACGCTGGATGACGTTGTGTAAGTCACGTGACGTCCATTTATATACGTCTGGACGGGTTATTTCTTTCTTTTCGAGAGAGGACGTCGTCCGGTGAACAAGGCCCAAGATGATGCATTTTACTGTTTGATGTGGAAATAGTCATAAATAGAAAACTGTGTGTACGTGTACACATTTACTTATGTCAGAATGAAGATTCATGTATAAATTTGATCTCACGATTTATTTATTTCGATTTCCGGTGCCATTTTCAGTAGACGACATCTCCGTGAATGAAATACTATTAATTTGACTCGAAATTTTGACATTCGGATGCAATAAATCGGTAACATTTGGACGAATCTTGTGTTTTCTGGCGGAAAATAGCTTTTTATTACTGCACTGCGCGAACGCTATTTTCAGGAAATTGGTTGGAGTTAGCGTCATAATTTTTTCTCATTAACAAAGCCCTGGATATCCCCTAGCTGTCTGCCAAATATCAGCCCTGTACGATTTGTACTTTTTGAGGAGATACGATCACATTCCTATGGGGTCCCGCTTGGATTTTTACCGAACCTTCTAAGAAGAATTGTATTTACAATATTAAAAATGTCATATCTACTATTCATAGCCTTTAAAGTTAAAAAATAAGTGGTTGCTAAGGACTTATATGTTGCTAGGGACAACAATTTCATTTCCTGTATTAAAAATGTCATATTTATATTATTCATAGCCTTCTAAGTTCAAAAATATATGGTTGTTAAGGTTTTTTACGTCGTTGCTAGGGACTTTGAAATTTGACCTTGACCTAACTTTGTAGATCGTATTATGCTGAACATTTTTGCGATTCAAAGTTTCTTTCTATCTCTAACCTCGTTTGAGATGTAAGCAAAAAATCTTCATTTCAGACCCCGAAAAACAGACAGTTTTGGTGCCCTAGGTCCATAATGGTTGGTCCAATAATTTTGGACCCAATACAACAAATGTAGATCTTTATAAGACACACATTTTCTCCATTACATGTTATCAGCCATCTTTTACAATTGTTGAGTAATCTCGATAACAAGCTAAGGTCAAAATCTAGGTCATGACCTTGACCTTTGACCTTGAAGAATTTTCAAGGTCACATGAAATAATAATCAGTGGTGAAGATCCTAGGTGGCTACGACTTACGGTTTCTCAGTTTTAGGGGCCAACTGACATCGGTTAATTTTCAAAGGGGCATAACCCTACCAATGAGTCGTTGAATCTTTTCAATCCAAATGTAACGAAGAACCAGGGTCTGGTCCTGAACAAATTCCACCCTTCGGTTTTTTTCTACCTATTATGGTTACGGTGTTTGAATGATAACAAGGTTTTCGGTGTTAGGGGAGATAACCGCTATAAAGGAAATGTTACGGCGTGGTGCCCTAACCACATGATAGCTTTTGGTCAACCGATACTTGATACCTAATATCATTTCAACATGTCACATACTTTTTTGGGGGAAATGTCGTTAAAGTTTGGCGGAAAAAGAATAATAATCAGAAGAAATACAGTAAGGTCTTTCCTTATAGTGAAAGGAAAGACATTAAAAACCAGTAAATTTTGAAATAAATCTTGAATTCATGATGGCTATCAGATTGGTAAGATTATTGTTTTACTAACTCATCACACATTCAGGTAAATAAGCTTGGTTCCTTTTTCAAACAGTCGATAGAGCTGAGGACAGGGGAATCTTGAAAATTTACTCCACAATGCATACAAGTGATCATGTTGATGTCGTTTTCATTTTATTATGTTGTGTCACATACTATGAAATTTAGTATTATGACAATAAAGATTTGAATTGAAACTAACTGTCTGACGCTTCTTTTTGTACGTCTCGTGTTTCTGTCTTTTTTTAAATATTTGAAAATTATGAAAATCGAGTAATAACTGTAACAGTGAAGTGTTACGAAGTCTCCCAAACGAATTTTATATAATAAGATAATTGGTTTAAAGGGGGGAGAATGACGACCATTGAGTAATGAGGTATGTATCATTTGAAGGGGAATCACCGTATTGTTTTTACACATCGTTTCTTCATTATGACGTCGCGCTTGACCGTCGAAATTTTATGAGATAATCTGGGACTATTATACTAAGTATAATAGTCCCAGAGATAATTGACCATTATTAATTTGATGGGAGTGGTGATAAACCCCTGGGGAAGCGAGGTATGTGTCATTTGGTGCGTCTTACCATGGGGAATAAGAAAATGTATGGTTTAGGGATAGGGATTTTAACAGTTTAATAGATAATTGAACATTATTGATTTGATGGGAGTGATGATAACCCCACGAGGAAGTGATGTCTTACCATGGGGAATAAAAAATATATGGTTTAGGTGCGGGGAGTTAACGGTTTATGAGATAAATGAACATTATTGATTTGTACGGAATGGTGATAACCCCCTGGGGAAGAGAGGTAAGTGTCATTTGGTGCGTCTTACCATGGGAAATAAGAAAATATATATGGTTTATGGGTGGGGATTTTAATGGTTTCTGAGATAACTGAACATTTTTGATTTGATGGGAATGGTGATAACCCCCAGGGAAGCGAGGTACGTGTCATTAAATGCGGCTTACCATAGGGAACAAAAAAATGTATGGTTTAGGGGTTGGGATTTTAACGGTTTATGAGATAATTGAACATTATTGATTTGATGGGAGTGGTGATACCCCCCCTCCCCGCTAGGGAACAAGAAAATATATGGTTTAGGAGTGGGGATTTTAACGCTTTTTGAGATAATTGGACATTATTGATTTATGGGGGTGAGGATCATCATACTGAAAGAATGAGGTACAAGTCATTTAATGCGTCTTGTAACGGAGAATAATAAAATATATGATTTAAAGGTATGGATTTTAATTGCATATGGAATTTTTCATAATTATCGACTTTGGGGGGTGGGGATGACCTCCCTAGAGGAACGAGGTATATGTCACAGTGTATATATAATAAATTATATGATCTGAGATGGTTATTGGTCACTCTCGTAGAGTTTTCAATGAAAAAAAATTTCCCCATAGGGCCCTATAGTAAACCCCCAGCCTCTTTGAACTGCTCATTATACGTTTCAGTGACCACCATCAAAAAATGAATAGTATTAGGCACATCTAGAAACACTGATCTTTCATTCTGGAAAATCGCAGATCCATATCTCTGACGGTTAACGAGAACTCGAACGAACAAAATCGGAGAGGAAGAAAAAAAATGTTCGATAAAAATCGCAAATCAAAATCTATATGTCTCCCACTTCGTTTGGGAGACTTAAATATTTGAAATGTAATTCCTCCTAATAAAAATGATAATTCGTATTTTCGAAATAATGTATTGAAAGTTGATATGACAACTAACAAAATAATTTTTCTGTACACACAAGAAGTATCCCGCTGTTCGTGTCAAAATAACAGTTGACCTTAGGTCATGTCCAATGTATCAAGACATCGGTTATCACCATGAGTGTCCATTACACAAGACAAGGTCGACTAAACATTCCCTGGGGCTTTTGATAACAAATTTTAACATCGACGTGCATATTAATATATTATTATTTCTTCTTAATCGTGTATCATTAAAATAATAATAATGAATCAAAAATAAAAAGAAATATCATTGTATGTTGCTAAGTAGTAGGCTTTATTTGATGTGAAAAAAATAAAACATATACATGATATATGTTTAAAGATAAATGCAATTATTGCTTATTAACTAAAACACCCATCTGATGAAAGTAATTAAGAAACAATTAAAAGTAACACTTCCTATAAAAAAAAGTTCATATGTTTCAAATAAGTAGTTTAAATATTGAAGCAGAGCAGAAGTTTTCGTAACTGTAACACCCATTGTCTCTCTCATTCATAACAATTAGTAATGGTTAAATTTTGACAATATATGTTGAGTAATTTCAAAATTCGATGAAATAGACACCCGTGTGAAGTGTGTGTATTTACCCAACTTTAGGTACACACACTTATGGTTGTAAAATCTATTCCGAATACATACTTCATTTTTGTTATGAAAGAGATTGAAAATTAGTAGTTCAGAGCAGATTTTGTACCTACTCTCGTTCGTATTAACTAGAACAGAACAAACAAACACATTATATAACATCTAATCGCATTCCTGGATTAGGAAATAACTAAAAACAGTACACTTAACATTATATCAATTGTAATGAGAGAGAGAGAGAGAGAGGGGTATACTAGCCGATAATACCAGAATTGTTGCCCTTGATTATGACCGTTATTACATATCGTTTTACACTGGAACGCTACTTTTTTTAGCTCACCTGACCCAAAGGGTCAAGTGACCTATTTTCTTCACTTGGCACCCGTCGCCCGTCGTCGTCCGTTAACTTTTTACAAAAATCTTCTCCTCTGAAACTACTGGACCAAATGGAACCAAACGTGGCTACAAGCATCATTAGATTACCTAGTTTAAAAGAATGTGACAGGAAGGTTGAAAGAGTTCGAGGAGCTTATATCTAAAGCATTTAAAGCAAAATGGAATAAAAATGTTCATCAGGTCAAGATCTACCTGCCATGAAAATTTTAGACGGATCGGTCAACCCTATGTTGGGTTATTGCCCCTGAATTGTTAATTTTAAGGAAATTTTGCAGTTTTAGGTTATTATTTTAAATATCATTATAGATAAAGACAAACTGTAAACAGCAAAAATGTTCAACAAAGTAAGATCTACAAATAAGTCAACATGACCAAAATCATTAATTGACCCCTTATAGGAGTTTTTGTCCTTTATAGATGGCGCCCGGCTTAAACTTTCCTTTAAAGATCTTCTCCTCTGAAACCACTTGGCAAATTGGGTCCAAACTTTGATAGAACGTGGCCCCCTTCCAAATCACCTGGGTCCAAACTTTGATGGAATTGTCCTTGGGTGGCCCCCTTCCAAATTATGTCCGGCATTCCCGAATTCCAACGGATATGACTGCTGTGATTAAAAATAGAAAAAAATGGGGTTAAATTTTAAAATCTTCTATGAAACTACGTGGCCAATTGGAACCAGAATTGGCAGGAATGGTCCTGAGGAGGTCGTCTTTCTAGACTGCAAACTAAGATGGCCACCACAGCCGAACTTAGTTTAACATATATAGGACCCTTTGGGAAAGTTCATTTAAAAATCGGCAACAATAGTCCTTACATGTTCCTTTTTCAGAATTATATCCGATAACCCGGACTGTCAACCAAGATGACCTCCACAGCAAAACTTAGTTTAACATTGGACCCTATGGGAAAATTCATTTAGGTATCTTCTTGTCTGAACCAACTGAGCCAATTGGAACTAAACTTGGCAGCAATAGTCCTTACATGGTCCTCTTTTAGAAATGTGTCCGATGACTCGCCCGACTGCCAATCAAGATGGCTTCCACATCCGAACTTTGTTTAACATAGCACCCAATAGGAAAATTCATTTGCAAATCTTCTCGTCTGAAACCACTGAGACAATTGTAGGCAGACTTGGCACCAATGATCCTTGCCTGGTCCTCTTTCAGAATTGTGTCCGATAATCCGGACTGTAAACAAGGATGGTCAAAACAGCCGAAATTAATTTATCATAGGACTGGAAAATTCATTTATTTTTTTTGTCTGAAACCACGGAGCCAATTGGAACCAGAAATGGTCCTTAGATAGTCCTCTTTCAGAATTGTGTCCGATGACCTGGACTGTCAACCAAGATATCTGCCACAGCCAAACTTAGTTTAACATAGGACCCTATGGAAAAACCAGCCAAATTGACTGTTACACTTAGACTTTTAGTCATGCTTAAAGTGGACAAGTTAAATTCAGGTGAGAAATACAAGCTCTTATGAGTCTCTAGTTATATTGTACGATGCTATGGTATGAAATCAGTTTCGAATTACTATAGCTGATACTCTAGTCTACATCATCCAGAGGAACGTAGTCTTTTATCACCCGTTAGGTACTTTACGCTAATCGCAATTAACAACAAACATTCTAAGTGCGGGACTTTTTTATTTGTTTAACCACCGCTTAAATTATGTGCCCATCCCATCCCAGGACCCTGTACTTTTAGTGGATATATCTTGTCGATCCTTATTATATACCCCCCCCCCCCCGACCCCCTGTTCAGTCCCATGTGATATTTTCACTGACGCTTACAACGTGTATCTCATATCATTGCATTTTGATAGATTGGCAAGCAGGTGATTATTTGATTCGTTTAGGCATGTCCTACTCTGAGCCACATCCACCACATTGCAGCTGAGCAGAGCCGGTGAAGTGTCAAGTCCGGTGAATGTTCATTCCATGAATCTAGCTGAAGATATCGCGAGATATAATTTCCCAATTAAATCATGATGACGAGCATAAAATATTTGGGGTGTGATTGTATCAAAGTCATTGAACAACAGTTATTTGACTTTTCTTGTCACGTGTACGAAACTAACGAATCAGCTCTAAAACATCATTGGCTAGAGATCTTGGAATTTTACTGATAAGAAAGGGGAAGTTCACAATCGGAAAGTCAACAACTATAACTTTGTTATACAGTTTTATAACTCCAACTACCCTTTTACGTCTATGCATAAGTCATAGTACCGGTAGGTATGAAGCAGAAGTAGATACCTCAGTGGTCTCCTTAATTTCAAGTCCACTGACACTGTGGCAGATAAGATGTATATACAAGAAGACAGGAAGGTTGAAAGAGTTCGAGAAGTTTATTCTTGCACATTTATTATAAACAGAATAATACCGCCGAAACATAAGGAGAGGGCAGGAACAAAGAACCTAGAGTGGGCTGTATCTTACCTTCTCCCTTTCCCAACTATAACGGTCCTGTGTACATGGCGTCGCTAAGGCATATAAGAACAATCGAATAGGTTGCCAAGTGTTTTCTAAGACGACAGACCTAACCGGAAGTACGAAATGGACCGAAACTCTCAATAGTTTATTTTCGTTTCATTTTCTTTGTTTTTCAATATTTCAAACTCATTTGACCCTAATAAACATGTCAAGTTACAACTGCGTGTAAACAGTAATTTTATATACTAAATTATCTATGAAGGATTTTGTAACTGTAGACGAATGGCGGCGCAACCTGAATGCCGTGGGTGTCAAAGTAACGAATATAACATGATTGTCTCATCTTCTTCATATGGAAAGAATATCATATTTGTAATATCACAAAGGATAACAGAAAAGGGGAGGTTACTGGTATTTTCTTATTTTTCTCGAAATCCGGCAAAAATCTAACAAAAGAAACAGACAAATTATAAATATTTCCGTATATTTACAGGAACTTACCACCCATTTGAAGAAAAATACTGTCCACGTAAAAAATCTTTTGTAGGCAATGTGAAATCAATTAATGTTCGTATTAATTTTCTTTCAAAGCTTGACACAGAGCAACTCGCTGTGGCATATATTTTGAATATCATCACCGTAAAGAAGTATGGCCAGTTTCCCTTAAATTGTAGCTGATTCACTTTCCAGTAGTGTATTTTCAAATATCTGTCAAATTTTGGAAAACGATGGTGTTTGATTTTGAAAAATTTTGAAAGCGCCTGAAATTTCGGACATTTTCAACAAAAGAGTGTATATAAAGTCATTTCACTTTACAAGAGAAACAAATAGCAAGTTTTTAAAATATTGTTTAACGAAGAAAAGAAACAATGCTTAAGGTCACAATAAAGTCAGAGCCATTAATAATTTATTAAAATTTGCACGAGTTTCTTTTAATTACTCATTTTTTTTAATTGTTTTATTTTTTTGCCACCGAAGTTTTTCAATACGGTACAAGAGAGATAACCCAAAGAATTTTCTGTGTCTTAAACAAATAAATTATAACCGCACTTTCGAATGAAAGTTCGGGTATATTGTCGTTTCGGTCGTCAGTCCGTCCGTCTTTCCGTTCGTCCGTCTGTCACACTTTCTTGTGACGCAAACTCCTCCCGCACTTTTGAATTTTTTAAAATTTTTTTGTGCCATATTGTTGCGGACTAACTGTAGAAGCGCAATAAGGTTTTTGAATTCCAAATTTTTAAAAGAGAGGCTGGGATGGACCAAAAAAGGCCAAACTATACAAAGAGCCTTGTGACGTGAACTCCCCTTTCCTTTTCGAATTTAAACCATTTTTATTGTTGCCATATTGTTGCTTACCAAATGTAGATGCACAATAAAGTTTTGGAATTCGGAAATTTTTTAACAGGGGGTAGGAGGGACCAAAAAGGACCGAAACAGAAAAAAAAAGCATAATTACTAAAGTAACCATGTCATGTTGTTGCTTGCTAACTGCAGATGCGCAAAAGGTTTTGGAATTCTAAATATCTAAAAGGAGGCCTGGGAGGGACCAAAAAGGGCCAAAATAGACAAAGAGCCTTGTGACGCGGACTCCTATTTCATTTTTGAATTTAAATAATTTTTATTGTTGCCATATTGCTGCTTACCAACTGTAGATGCGCAATAAGGTTTTGGAATTCCAAATTTTTTTAAAGGGGGTGGGAGGGACCAAAAAGGGCCAAAACAGAAAAAGATCATAATTAATAAAATTTTATCTAAAGAAAAAAAATGTTGAAGAAATTTGTGAATTTCAATTTAAGGGGCTATAGGTCCCTTAAAGGGTCCAAATAGTTAAATTATAGTAAAAGTGGGTTGTGATATATTTGTGAAAAGATGCAAACTGTAATGCTAGGAATGCTTTTATTTTGCATTTTTGAGGATTTAAAGGGCCAAAAAGGAAAAAGAGGCCAGAAAGTTAGATTACAGTAAAAGTGGGCTGTGATATATCTCCGCAAAGGTTATTTGTTAAAGATGCACTGTAATGCAATGTAATGCAATGGAAACTTAAAATGTTAAGAATGTTTGTTTACAAATAAATGTGGGTTGCGGGTATAGCTGTCCTTCCGATAGCCCCTACCTCTATAAGAAATAATATACCGTTAAAAATGACAATAAAACATAAACGATAACCTGTTTAAAAAGTTCGCTAAAATCAAATCTCTTTCGGTATATCTTTACCATTACAGCCATGAAAAGATTCAAAGGAACATATATTCCAATGAAAGTTCAAGATCTTTTTCGAAATTTTCAAGATTATTAGAAAACATTGCGAGGGAAGTTTTTAACAAATGTTTAACGATGCTAACATTATGTGTACTGCGCAAAAGGGGAAACCGCTCCACTTAGATTCTTTGCTATAGGGATATATAGCGCATGAATGATGGCGAAAAATTCATAGTTCAATATCAAGAGAAACGGATACCTGGATCCAAAATTAGAATTAAACTATGGGTCAATAACTAAAGATAGAAAGTTGCAGTGAACAACATCCATATACTTCATACATCAGTAACTATATGAGACTGTCCTGTTCAAAGAGATGGAGAAACATTACTACGATCGTTTTTACAAATCCCCTGCCTTACAAAGTATTATTTTAGGAAATGGTATTGGGATCTCATGACAAAAATCCCAAAGTGTTCAAATTTATCAATTCATAATAGACAAATAATTGAATTCCGTCAATTAATGGATAATTTTGGGGATTTATTAAATGTTGATTAGAATGTACGATGTAAATACAATCATCATCCTTCATTATTTGTTCGATATTCGGTAAAGTTATAGTCCTACGTTCGTCCAGGGATCATATAATACTATCATATACAGTTCCTGGTTCGTCTGGTTCGGACCAAGGGGGACGATAAAGCATTAACCTACCAATCGGTATTTCTTTGTTTACCAGCATACTTAAGGTTGGAGATCCACGAAAATGGTTCATCTCGACCCCCCACATTTTATGTGTCTGTCCCAAGTCAGGAAAGTATGGTAATTAATATATTTGTCTAAGTTACCTCTTTAGTTTATTTACAAGTTTGTTGATATTCTGACATGATATTGTACTGTTGGGCATATCTACTCAGGAGTTACTCTGGAGCCATCCAGGGCTTGTGGCATCGTTGTTAGATATGGGTGTTTGTTTAGCTATGTATATACTTTCTGTGTGACTTCTCTCCTTATACGTTTTTCTCACATTATATAAATGCGGTGATTTTATTCAGTCAAATGACAATTCAAAATAAAGGTTATAAGGAAATATAGATCGAACATACCATATATATATTTAAGTGTTAATATATATCTACTCATGATCATTTCACATTGTTTCATCATTAATTTCTTTATGTGGTTTGAATTTTGAGCAGATTTTTTTTAATTTGTACCTTGATTTTCCTGTTTGTTATTAAATTTCTTTACCAAAATTTAAATATTCTATATTTAAAACTACACGAAGAAAATAATTTCTTCACTCGGGTTTAATCAAGATATTTTAACACTTGATCACGTTTCTTTTTTCCTTCACAAAATATTTGAAAAGAAATACGTGACAACCATATTTATTAATCACTCTGTTTCTCGAAGTATTTCAAAATATTTTCAAAATAATCAACATGTGCTCTCTGAGTCAGCCAGATAGACTGAAACAGCCATAACTAATGTATGCTTTATATACGTCTCCAAATATAGACAAAATCACTATTTCCATACAGGGAATGACAGCTCTTATCAGACAATTTCATTGGTTAATAAACATTCTTGAAATACTTAAGGACGTAACCTTCGATTTGATTGGTTAGTAAAAAATTCCGAATGATAATATACAAAATCGAAGCGTGTGAGATCCGACTGCGGATAGCTGAATAAAAAAGTTGTGTAAATCCTTCCTCTAAATGCATAAGTGACATTTCACATCAGTCTTTCATTAATGGATGCTAATGTTGACATTCAGAATTGTTTATCTGATTACTCAGTGTCGTGAAATAGTGTGGTCACATAAACTTCATACCCGGCTTTCCGCCGAGATACGAGCTTGTCAAAATGGATGTTTTGCCAAGTGGAAACATCTTTCGTGAGCTTCAAGTTGTACATGATACAGGATATTTTTCGTCTCAGCCATCTCTGGAAGATCGCTGGCAACAGGTATGTACACTTTATTGATTTTCAAGAAACGTTATCGGGCTGTAACATAATGCAGAAACCAATCAACAAGTTCTCATTTCCGGATTGCCCCCCTACCGACCCCCAGCATGTTCGGCGCTATTATGACAGTTCCTGTATGAATGGATATTCTGAACATGTTAATTTACGATGTAGAAAGATTATTGTCAAGGACTTTGATGTGTAGACAGTGGTGGACAAGTACATCACCACTGAACAGACAATTAAAACATCCATCCTGCATCCATTCATTTTCAATGGTATTGGTGGCCCCTCTCTTTATTGACTTTAATTAATAATTTCAAAATATTTATTTCTCATTAAAATATAATATATTATAATGTAAAACTTTAACTGTGTATGTTATTAAAATTTTAAAATGCACAGTGCAAGAAAAGGAATGGTATACAACCACGGGTGCAAGAACCATATTTTTTAAAACTTTTTGATACATGTATGAATCTGGAATTGTTCGGTCTGATACATGTACGCCATACTTTTAGGCCATTATTTTGGGATGTCATTTCTCCTTTAACAATATAAACAGTTACATAACACCAAACATGTAAATAACTCTATTGGTAACTCTGATAATTAGTTGAGTTGTAATTATAAAATTATACCATGTTATATTCAATGTTATCATGTCTGTTTTATTTATTAAAAAAGGATGAATGCTTTTAGGGCAAATGGACCAAATACCTATGTATATACTCAAACAGAACTTTGGTAGAGCGGTGTTCCGGGTTTGATCTCCAGTTGGTGCAATTTGTAATTTTGGGAGACAAATCATGTTCCACTGTTACTCATGTACAAAATGTGTCTTGCATCATTGGGAAAAACCTTGGTCATTTAGACAAATATTTGCCAGTTTTAGATAAAAACAACATAAATGACCTTTGCTGTGCAGTTGGATTTTGCACATGATCTACTGCATAAATATCAAATGCAGTTGCACACTTGTGCAATAACTCAAAATTAAATTATTTATAAAGTATCTTGTTAATGCACTTCCCTTGGAGAATATTGCTACATATGGATCAATCCTAAAATAAAACAAATTAATGTATCAATAATACCGAGAATAAATAATAGATATATAGCTACAATGTAGCAATATTTCATATATAAATATGATATAGAAATTTAAGCTTTGGAGAAAATGCACAAAGATTTATAGTAAATTTAAAAAAAGGATTTCCTGATAGTTATATATGGCTTATCATATAGTTCTTCCTGTTGTTTGACTGGATTAGATTTTTTTACATTGAAAGTTTGAAGTATTCTATAAAAATTGTACTTTAGTTCGGAAAACAGAAAAAGGAAACTTTGTATCAAAAAGAGGACTTTCAATTAAAATGAATTGGATAGAAGAATTAAACTTTTTTAACCTGCATTGTTTGTATCACAAACTTTTGAAAAGTTCAATGTTTTAAATATGTTAGACTTGATATTATAATCCAGTGATTGACATTGATGTAGTATTGGCATATAGTGGATTTAGTTCATACATATAACATTAGGATCCATACAATGTGAAGTATAAAGGAACTGTGATTTTGTTATTGTACTTTAACTGTTCAAAAAGATTATTTTTACCTGTTGAAAATTAATTAGATACCACAAATTCCACAGTTGTGATGTTTTATGTCATATTTTTATTTATTTCTATGACAACGGATGTAAACATTTTACTCAGTCGTAACACACCTAACAACTATGATATGTACATAACATAATGATGTTACGATGTATAGAAAAAAAGCATCATTTAAGAAACAATTTTCTTTCCAAACCTAGGCCTATTGATCTCTTTTGCCCGAATAATATACTGACTCTCAGTCCTGTTACTTGTGCATGTACTGTACACTGTACAGTATCTGTGTACATTTTAGGGCATAGCAATTTTTCAGAACATTTTCTAAGGATATTTTGTCACAGGGAATATGTGTTTTTGTTAAATTAAACCTATTGATCTGTTGTGCCAAAATTATATATTGACTAAGTCCTGTTACATATAAAATGTCAGAGTACATGATTTGTTGGCAGTTATATATATGTACATTTCCTTGTACAGTGTACATATAATGGTAAATTGTAAATGATGGCAATTTAATAAAAAAAAATGTTCTAGGGATAGTCCTTGTCAAGGTGGAAAACATACAAGTCTGCCCATTAATGTCCAGAGGGGCTATTGGATTGAAAAAATAGACCAAACAGAGAAGGGGAGATAGGGTAAATAATGGTAACTTCTTTGAGGAAAGAAGACAACAGGCATCATCAGGAATTTCAGATAATGTCTATCACTTTTTCATATTCCTTAATGCCTGGCACTATCTGTATGTGTATACATGTACAGGCCATTTTCCATTATTTGCAACATTAAAATTTTATATATAGTTTTGTGATGCAGTACATGTACTGAATACAAATTCATCATTCAAGTACATTTGTACATGTATTGTGATTGTCTACAGTATCCCTGAAATGTTTGAATTGTATAGACCCCCACAAAACATCATCACAATTGCCTCCTTAAAACTTCACTGTATGCATCACCACATTATATATACATGTAGATATATTTTGAGCTGTTTAAAAGGAGGTAAATGATCTTTTCCTCCTCAGATTACGAACTTACAATGTACATGTTCCAGCTCGGTTACATGTACATCACTTAAGCTGACTATGATTACAGTTTAAAATATTGTAATGGTATTTTTTAATTTTAGTGCTGAAATACATGTAAGGCACAGAAATAAAATACAGATTCTGCTCACTTGATACGGAGTGAGCCCCTTCTAAAGATTTTTTTTTCATTATCAGAATGTCCCATCTGTTAAATATGGTTTTTTGACAGAAAATCAATACATCAACATTTTAGGTGTAAAAAAATCTTTTTCTGGTAACCCAACCAATTCTTTTTGCTGGTGGTGCTGACTTCAATTTGTTTCAGTGCTAAGGAGGAAAATTCATATCATGGCAGTTCCCTTCTGTGGATGCATGCTTGAATTAAGAAAATTGAGTACTGTGCAAAATATACTAGGAAAAGCATCATCATGCCCATGGTAATCCATTTCTGTCCAACCCTGCTATTTTGCATGCTATCAGAAACATGTTTTTTTTTCAGGCATTTAAATAAGCAAGCATGTTTGCGTAAACGTGCATATTGTTTTTTGGTCATATAGAAAACATGAGTGCATCTACATATATACATGAATTTGGTCTGTAGACATTTTAATCGTGTGCAGAGGCATTATTTGGTGTCTTTGCCTTTGATTAATCGATTTGATGAAAGTATTGCCTGCAATTCACCATATTTTTGAATTGATTATGAATGAACCACAAGAAAATTGATTTTCAATTCCATGGATCCGTGATTTTATCCTTTAGGGGATCCAGTATGCAGTTATCCAATAGTTAGATATTGAGATTAGTATTTAAAAGATTCCCCACTGAGTTCCCCTGGGATAAACTGATAGCATAATTCACTGAGATCTGTTGGTATGTAGTAAAGAATACTACAGCATTCCATCTGTAGTAAAGTGTTGACCTAATTTTTCACTGTGATGTTTGTCCTCTGTTCACCTGGTAAAAATTTCCCAGGATCCATGAAACAGTTTAATTTTTAGTCATATGAAAATTAATAAGAAAAATGACACAAAATATTAATATATTTGAGGAGGGTAAATATGTGAACTATTTAATATTTCATATACTTACTTGTACTGCAGATCAATTGAGGAATTTTTCATTAATCAATAATTTATAAAAACAACATGACTGAATATAGTACCTACATTTTACTGAAATTTTATTACTGTATGTTAATACAATCATTTTTCAAGATTGAAATTGAATTCAAAATTAAACTTCAAATATTTAAAATGTAAATGATTAACCAACTTGAAACTTGAAAAATTAAAAGAACACTTTCATAAATGTGTTTACATTGATACATGTACTTAAAAACATTTAACATGTGTGTTTTTGCAAGGAGGGTCCTCGGTGGCCGAGTGGTCTAGGTAGTTTGTCATGACTACTAATGATCACTAGCCTGTCAACACTGAGGTTGTTAGTTCGAATCTCATCTGTGGCGGGGTGTGTTCGACTACTGTCTTAATTGACAAGGATTGCCAATGTTCCTGCCGAAGTACGATGGTTCTCTCCGGCTTTCTCCACCAATAAAAACTGGCCGCCGTGAAATAGTCAAATGTGCTGAAAATGACGTAAATACCCAACTGAACAAACAAACATATCTTTGCAATGATTCAAGGGGAGGATGGGGGGGGGGGGGGGGGTAAGGTGTTACCTGATGAAACCGATTCTCCTTTTTTCTTATTAAATATTTCATTTGAAGAAAAAACAATTTTTTTGACTGGCTAGAGGCTAATGAATTTTATATTTTATACAACTTGCACCTCTTTCACAGATTGTGGAATTTACCACTAAAATAAAATACCATGTAAGCATTGATAAAACCTTGTACAATGTATATGTTGTGATGTAGGTAGGTGAATCATAAACCATGACAATATGTTACATCTCCTCTATAGTATTATAGATAGATATAGTGTCTGGCTGTTTGATGTATTTACTTCCTACAAAATATATGATTAATCATTGAGTAAAATAGTCATAGAATTTGTAACAGCTGACTCAGCAGTTTTTTTTTAAAGGTTGTTTGTACTTTTGTCCTCTGGTCAAATGGCCACTTGTGGCAATGTGGTCATGGAAAGTACATTTCTTGCATCATATTTGTATTTCATTCTTATTTCATATAGGTACTTACATGTATGGTTTCACAATTAGACTAACCCATCATGCAGTGCAAAATGCATTTTTCAAAAGGAGGTTCATAACATTTTTTGTTGTTCTTTGTAGATGTAATTCTAATCATTTCATCTGCAGGTTAAAAACAGGATTGAAAATAATATAATCAATAAATTTCTTGCAGTTAAAATTTTGTGGATTCGTTTCTAAAATATCACCAAAAGAATACGGAAGCGACAAAACAGTGAGAAAAGTCCACACATTCTAAGTCAGGAGAATTATTTCATGGGGATAAAATTTAATGGATTCCACAGTAAACAAATATTGATAAACTAATTGGTCATATATTTCATTGGGGATTAATTTTCACTGATTATATTTACCCATGAAATAAACGAAATTAAATTCCCAACGAGAATTTCTGCTTTTATACTATGTATAACAGTCATACATGTAATTTTCAGTGTTGTGTTTAAGCTTAAACAAAACAAAAAATACCCCAAATATTTCAGGATAATGGATGTGGTGAAAAACTTTCCGAAATCTTAGACCCCCCTGGTTTTATCCTTTAGCTTTTGTTGTAAACAAATTACACTGATTGATGTCCTTTCAAAGCTATATCAGTGGTGTGTCATTTTTAACGAATTTTAATTGTAAAATCAAACTGTCAACATTGATTTGGTATCATTGGGTGTTCTTAGACTAACCTATTAAGCAAGTTATTGATATTTCAAAAATAATTTTTTATTTTGCATATTTTATAGACTGATTTAGTGATTATTAAGAAAATGTAATATTTTGAATGAAGTAATGTATGAAAACTGAAGGCCATATTCTTTCATTTAAAATTCCCAAGTATTTCAAGCTCATAGATTTCCCATTTAACTTTGAAAGTGGATTCCATTCCATTTCGATAATCCATTTAAAACCATCTAAATGTGTATTGCCTTTTTGTTATGAAAAGATATTATATTTCCATTCAGAAATTAAATCTCAGTTATCGACATGCTTATACTTGAATTAATAATTTTTTGACCCAGATATATTTTACCCTACATATAAACAACTTGTATTGTATAGACTGTTTTTATTTATTTTAATTAATTATTTATTTATGTTTGGCACATAATATGTCAAAATTGAGGTAGGGACTATGAATCAGACTCAATCTGATGACTGTGGGCCTCTAATCTTGATGGACTGCAGGTCTTTCTGGGTTTTCTGGTTCTTTTAAGATAAATCTGTCAATCACAGTATAGCCAATTGATTTGAAAGTGGTCTAAAATTCCAAATAAACCAAATCAAACTTTAGAATATGAGTAAAATAAATAGAAAAGGTGAGCTGTAAAAAGGGACAAAGAATGACCTAAATGTATAAAAGATGCAAGTCGAACAAAAAACAATCACAATTTATTAAAAAAAAACCAAGAAAAGTAAAAAAAATAAGTTGACTCTTAGACTTTTTTTAATGCAGAGCAAATCTAACTTTGTTGCATGATAAATGAAGAAGTACACCAGGTAATATATGTACAGTCTGGGTACCTGTTTTGAATTTTTTTATATCTCACAGGAACAATTAATACACACAGAGAGGGTTACAAAATGTACTATTATTTGGGCCAACCCTGTATGTTATTAAACTGAAAAACAGAAGGTCTGACCCCAAACAAGCTAGTAAAAGGCCCATATGGTGAGAATTCTTTGTTTCTTACATGTATATATTTTTTGAAAAAGAGGTACATGTAGCTTAGATACATTTACGTACATACATGTATTCTAAAGTTTACTGTATTAATCATTTGCCTGTGTCAGAATCTTTTGTCCCCCCCTACCAATTCTAATAAAATTTCGGCATGCACCTAAAATCAGTAGTAATGATATATTTGTTATTTTCCCTTCTCATTTCAATATAAGTGCAAAATATCTTTCAAGGTTACCGTTGTAAGCAGCTTTGAAAACAACAAAGGTAGGAATTAATGAACATACAACATGTACAATCCCTCCTTTCATCTTCAATGACATTTTGGCTTTATGACAGACATCAAGAGAACCAGTTGTAAATCACTGTTTAACCTTGTGTGATACTTATAAATAACTGAAAAACTGCTTATTAACTTTGTCTTTGTGTATAAAAAGCCTCTTCTCTCAAAAAATTTTTGTTTAAGGGGTTCGATCAGATTTTTTGGTAAATGTACTTTATTCCTATGAACTTAATTTTACTTTTAAAAATGTTTGTTCTTTTTAGGTTTGTGTCATTTAAATAATTCTGTGTCCCCTTTAATTGGGACATGGTAATGGTATCTGTCCGTCTGTTCGCAATACCTTATCGATGCATCTTCTCTGAAACCACTTGGCGGATATCTTCCATATTTGATAGGATTTATTGATAAATGAAGTGTAGATGTGCATACTGTACCGCCATTTTGATTCAACAAATTTTGTAGACTATTTTCAACATTTATCAACAATAGAAGACTTCGTGGACACATCTCCTCTGAAACTACTTGGCGTATTGCTTAGGCAGAGGACATATCTTGTTTCTATAAGTAACATTTAATTAGTGAATTTTTTTTTTTTTGGGGGGGGCAACATAGATACAACTTTTAATAGCCTATATACCATTAGATATTCTTTTGAATATTTTCTTTTACATATATTTCCTCTGTGACCACTAGAAATAAGAATTAGAACATTAAAACCCAGCCAACCCCCACCCTACATGTGTACATGTACATCTTTGAATTTGTATTGCTAACAAGTCACAAAGAAGATTTGAATTTAATTAACAGGAAAAGATTTTTAAATGATGATAAATTTCCAGTTGTTAATTTTTAGTCCTTGAATAGTATTAACATGGGCAAGGCGACAATAAACCTATTTGTTCTGGATCATTGTAAATCATTGTAAAGTCATTAAAAATACATGTAGTAGGATTGAAAATGTTTTATTAAGGAAATTTGAAATTTATACATGTTTGTCATATCATCTTGTAATCAGGTGTTTTAGGTCATCTTAACCATCTACATGTACAACAAAAATGTCATTAATTGCTTTTTCATTTGTTTATTAATAATTGCTAGAGATGTCACAAAATAGCATTTATATTGCCTGTGAACCAAAAGTGGATGGTGAAAAAACAATTTCGTTTAGTGAAATTAATCAAATTTTCTTCAAAGTACTTGAATTCTGAAATGTTCATAAAACCAAATTACTTCTTTGGCTACCCCTTCCAGCTCCCCCCTTCTAAAAAAATTGATGTGAAACCTGAAAATTCATCCAGCATATATAGTATGTAGGGGCCTCGGCCTCTACTAATGATCACCAGCATGTCAATAACGGGGTTGTGAGTTCGAATCTCACCTGTGGCGGGGTGTGTTCGACTCCGATCTAAATTGACAAGGATTGCCAATTTTCCTACCGAAGGTCGATGGTTCTCTCCGGGTAATCCGGCTTTCCCCACCAATAAAAACTGACCGCCGCAAAATATCCAAATGTGCTGAAGACGGCGTAAAACCCCAACTAAAAAAACAATATATAGTATGTAAATTTAAGTTTCTAGATGTATTATTGAACTATTTCCCCCTAGGACAAAATAAGTATTTTTTGATAACTAATAGTAATCCCAAATTCCTCCAAATAATTACTATAAGTAAGCAGCTTAAAGTTGTTGACAAGGGGGGTTCTCAGATTTCACCTGGATATATTAAAATGAAAAATTACAATACACCTGTACTTTGCCCTTCTCGCGTGAGTGATTGTGAGATTTAATTTATTTGAAAGAAATTCCCACACAAATCTTCCATTCAAAATATGCCTTGGCACATGCAGACAAATTTCTCCATAATGTCTTTTAAAATTAGTAAAAACAAAAAAAATTTTGAAACATTACATTTTAATATTATAAATTTTAGGACAGTATAATTTTTAATGCTTAATTTGAAATTTAATTTAAGTTTTAATTAGATTTTAAAAACAGAATGGCATTGGTGTTTGAAGATTGTTGATGTGATCCTTGAAACGAGCATCCATTCATCATAAACAGTGTCAAGTTCAAATGGGAGGTCATTTAAAAAATAAATTGCTGAACAGACAATAAATTATAAAGATTGAAAAAAAAATCATAAACCATAAAACTGAGGAAAAAAAATGGGAATTTGAAAAAAAAAAGAGAAAAAAGATCAATATGGGAGATTATAAACCACCAATAAAGATATTCATGAATATTAAAAAAAAAGATAAAGATTTTTTTCAAAGTAATTTATTTTCTCATTCAAAAACATTTATTTATCTGAGAAAATGTTCATTGCCTTTGGCTCCTTATGGTACATGTACATGTATTTTAAATGGTAAAGTATAAGTAAAAACAACGCTATTTGACCTTTTGTTAAACCAACATTACAAAATTAATATTCAATGGGTTGTTCGACTTCAAAGGGGGTAAATTATGAAAAAATGATATTTATCTTTAAATCAAACACTATCAGTCTTAGGTTGTATTTGACAATGATAGTTTGTGTATATAATGATGTTTATTTAAGATAACTATAATAAGCCCCATTTATTTACATTTATAAATTTGTATTATATGTATTACATATACAGAGAGTGGGCTATATGACCTCTGATATGATACATTTGGGTTAAATATAAAATGAAATAAAAAAGAAAAGAATTTATATATGTAACACTGTGTAAATTGTATATTTAATTGCTTATAGTCCCATACAATCTTCCAAGTCTGGGGTTTTGAGTTCAGAGAAGATCGTACATGCATGTACATCTATTTTGTTCAAATATCTTGGTGTGCATGTAGAATTTAAACACCTGTTGTACGCTATTGCTATTTTTACACTTTTGAGATTGACATTCAATCAAGCAGAATAAGGTACAATAGGTGTTTAAATTCTACAAGCCTCCCAAATAATGAAATGAAGTGCATAAATATACTCTCTTGCTCAGTGCTTAGTTGGATGACTTGATCTCAGAAGCGCAAAGTTAGAATAAGGTACGACATGTGTCACCCTTCAGCCCTTTCACCCCAGATCTTATCTACAATATCTTCTTGCTGCGAGTATCGTAGCACTTTCGAGATTCAAATGTAATCAAGCACTGAGCAAGAGGATACATGTGTATATCATTTGAATGTCTTGTGGATGGGGGGGGGGGGCTGGGGATGAAGAATTTAAACACCTGTGTTACTTAATTTAATACTGAATTTGTATGTTAAATTGGCATTCAGTCAAGTACCAAGCAACCTCTTGTTGTAATTTTATTTCATTCAAGTATCCTCAATTATAAGTAATTGTAGAACCTTCAAGCAAGTGCTCTACTTCCTTTAGTGAAATGGAAATTTTCGTATTGTGTATTTGACAGTACCAAAATACAGGTATTCTTCCTTATTGAATATTTTTAACCGGACTTTTGAAAGTAAGATGAAGTTGTTGGGTTTGAAGTTATACAGATTCAAACAGCAGTGAAAAAAATTATGGTTTTCTGTTACTCAAACAGCCTTTGGTAATATCAAAATAAAGATATTTAATGAAAAAAACAGAGGGGCCTCGCTGGCCGAGTGGTCTAGCTAGTTTGTCATGACTACTAATGATCACTAGCCAGTCAACACTGAGGTTGTGAGTTCGAATCTCATCTGTGGCGGAATGTGTTAGACTCCGATCTTAATTGAAATGGATTGCCAATTTTCCTAGCGAAAGTCCGTGGTTCTCTCCAGGTACCCTGGCTTCCTTCACCAATAAAAACTGGCCACTGCGAAATAGCAAAAAGTGCTGGAAACGGTTTAAAACCCCAACTAAAAAAAAATATCAATCAACATAAAATTTGATTTGAAGCCTTTAACAACAGGTTCTGAAGTACATGTAGTTTGTAGGAATGCAGGAAGATTCTAATAACTATATTTTATTTCATATCCTGAGAGAGCGGGGTACGTTTTTGTATCTTAGTAACCCACTTGGATTTCAAGCTTTTGATCAGATATTCTGAACTTCGTAATCAATTTCTCTTATTTCTTTGTTTGACTGTGAGTCTGTGTTAACTTTGTTGACTCCTTTCCATTATTAAGTTTTGTATTTTTAGAAAAGTTTACTTTGATCGGTAAGATTACTCAGTGCTCTACTATTTATATTATCGTATTTATTTTTAAAAAGATTCTTAATCTCTAAGTTTCATACATTTGACTTTTTTAATAGTTTTACAGGAGGAAATCTTTTCCTCTGGGACATGATCGTCTGATGAAACATCTTTCATCGATTGAGTGTAGCCCATGAAGATATGCGACATGAATCAAGCTCTTTTGAAACATCAAAAGATTCTTTAAGAAATGGGTTTATATCTGCAGAAACAAAAGACTTTTTCAAGAAGAATTAGATAATTTAATAATTGATGTTATTTTCAAAGTTGACACTTTTTCAGACCTGAAACCTTAAATTCTTCTTCATTTTGTATCATGCCTTTCTGTTCTTAAGGATGCTTGCTGGTCATGTTTTGATCTTTTTGTCAGATTTTCGGAATCCTCGGGTTTTATTCATTTCTTAAACATGAAATGTTTTGTCCATGAACCCCCACTTTTTCTTTAATTATTCAATCATATATACCTTAAAATGGTATTTGACAAAATTTTATGAACTCCTTTTTATTTTTTCATACATTTTTGAGAGACTGAAGTTGCCAATGCAAAGACAATGAAAAATCCAGAGAAAACCTATTTCCTGCAAATTTTCAAGGCTTTATAGCTCTAAAATGAACACATGAACCTATATTTTTTTCTTGCTTATTTGTTTACTATTCATATGTTCTCTCAAACTAAAACACCTATTTCAAATCCTATTTATTTCCTATTAGTGTCCAGCGATCATCCTTAAATCCACACTGGTATACTGCCTTAGTATTCAAATTCTCTGTCAGTATACAATGTACATGTACATTTAATTGTATGATAACAATTTATAAGCAGTACTATAATACAAGTGTCTATAGTATATGAAGTGATTGACGTTTATGTGTAGATTTCTTGTCAGATAGTACATTATAAACACCTTATTTTACAAAGGTACAAATCTACCAAGATTTATCTATACATGGGTATTGTTAATGGAGGGTTAGGAGAGTTATTTATTGTGTCAAGGTCACAAGCTGGACAGGCTAGATTTTGTTTGGGTGTCTGGTTTTGACCATAAGTCAATCAAGGGATGGGAATACAGGTTATTGGTGGAAAAAGAATATGGAAGCTTTAAAATGGTGGGAAAAGTCTGTAAAAATACCAAGTAATGAGAATAGAACATAACAAACAAATACCACAAGGATACATATACTGTGTATAAGTAAAAGATGAAAGGAGTTTCTAACAATGAACATTTCTCGGAATTTTTTTTTTAAAATTACCGGTAGTTCATTGATAGAGTTCTCAATAGAAATAGAACCATGATTCAAAATGTACATAATTTTATGAATAATTTATTTAGTGAAGATTAATGGAAGACTGGTTTGATGTCATATACATGTATTTCAGAGCACAAATTTAATTGCTGCCGGAAATTAAATTCATTAAAATTCGTAAAGATCAAAGTGGAGCATTGTCTTTGTCAAGTTTAATGAAAGTGCATGAGAAAAATCAACATATATTCGGTTCGGTTTTTTCCCATGCATCAGTTTGTCAGATACAGAAAAATGTCTATACATACTTTGCAATTAATTAAAACATGTATGTGCATATTAGATTTTTTGTTCTCATTTTCCTTGGTTTCAATTTCCTGTATTTACATTTAAAAGAATTAATAAACCTAATGAATTCGGTGTTTTTGCCATGTCCGATATTTAAACTGATGAATTCTATTAACATATCTGTGTTTCTATAACAAAAATAACTACGTGCAGGTAATTTGACCAAATCTGTGCACATTAATTGAAAGAACATTGACGGCGAGACAAACAAGAATGAGGAAAATTTCTTATATTTCATATCCAAAATCAGGAAGAAGGAAAAGAGCTTTGATTTTTAAGATATCAAAAGATTTGAATTTGTTCATAGGTCTCTGGTTTTAGGAAGAAATGTAATAATCGTTTTATTGAAATATGTCACTTGTTATATAGTACATATTTAACTGATAGGATCATGCATTGGTGTTTTTTTTGTTTGTTTTGCTATTGTTTTTTTTAGATTAAACTCCATAAAATCTTATTTGGGGGGGTTGGGGGGGGGGGGGTCTGGCTTGTTGAGTGGTCAGTAGAATAGTAACACATGAGAATGTGAGTTTGAATTAACTTTGTGGCAAGGTGTGTTTGACTCCAATTTTATTGACAATATTTGTCAGTTTTCTTGCAGAAAGAAGTTTGCTTTAAATACCCGGTAATGAAAACTGGCTGCACAAGATTACTTACCATATTTTCAGGGTTCAAGTTCCTGAAATTTCACACTGAGCAAGATATAATGTTGGTTAACCCAACAAAGTTTGCAAAATTTATTCAAAAACTGATGTTAGTCGAGAGTTGAATCCCACTTTTTAATTCATTGATGAATTCACAGTAAGATTTTTATTATGAGAGGTAGACTTGTGAAATGTTTTCAGAAAATATAAAAAAAACCCCTCATTGCTTTCAGTTCAAATAATGTATTATGAAGACTGCTACCCACTTACGTGATACAAAAGTGCCATAAACCGTTAATTATTCACGTTACATGGTAATAATTTATTTATCATAGGTATTTCAACGTTTTTATGGTCCTTTAAATATTTGTGTTACCAAACCGTGCTTTTTGTTTTTGCTCATAATGACATATATACTATGTATTATATTTTACAAATGTTTCTCAAAAGTATTGGCTTACAATGCCTTAATTTTGGCCCACTTAAAATGTCACTGCTTAAATAATATCTGGATACAATATCTATTGAACTATGTGTTATAGTTCTCGCTTTTTGAGAGCGGCCATCCAAGCTTTAATCTCTAAACAAAAAATGCGTCAACATGTTAAGTATTTCCGTATTGTGATTGACAATGACTTTTATCGGTTCATCAAGTGTTTAAACATTATAGTCCGCATTTTGGTGGATTAGAACAAATATTTAAAATGTATACAACTTCTTTGGGAAGGAAGCTTTTTAAACCAGACCACTTGTGTTACTCTGTATTGTTCTATCATTATAATGGGTAAAATTATCTATGGATTTCATGGAAATTTTCTCTGACATACAATGTACAGACAAACCTGCTTTAAAGGGCACCTCTATATAGCAAATTCACTGTCTATAAAGGGCACAATGAAAAGTCCCATAATTAAATTCTCTCCCTTTTGTCCTGAGGCTAAAAGGGAGACAAATTTATTATCTCCCTTATCTACATTGGTTAGGAAAATATAACTCACTCTTGTTTCTCATTGTAAATCAGATATATCCTTGTAATAAATTTAGCTGACATATGTACTGTCACATTGAGTTTTAAGTAAGATGATAATGTATCCTGCTTATTTTGTGATGCGGAATTTGTTGGGGTTTCATTGAAATTGTTTTTAAAATATCTTTTCATAAATGTACATGGGTTTTTTTTCCCAGATATACCGGTATTTACCTCATTTACAACCCCCCCCCCCCCCCCCCCCCCCCCCCCCCTTCCCAAATCCCCAAAACATTCAATGGCTTTTGTACTGAGCCATACTTACCACAATAAAGATAGTTTTAAAAGGGACCACAAAAGACGAATTTTGCATTCTAAGTTGTCCTTCAAACCAAGTACAGGGCATCTAAATATCTAATCTCTTCTAATGTCAAGGCCACTTCTAAAGTATTAAAACACTTTAAAGATGTTAATCCAGAAATAAACCTTTGTAAATACATCAAGTAGCCTTTAAAATGCAGGTTTAAACAGTTCATTTGTCTGAATTGAAAAATTTATGAACAGAATCTGTTAACTTTTCAATCCCAACACATACCGTCATGAATTAAATAGAAAGGATTTAAACTTTTCTCAAATTATTTGTTTTCGATAACATTTTCTGCACAGAATGTGTATTGTTCTCCGTAGACATTTATATCTGCCAATTCTAGGCAGTGAATTATATCTGCAAATAAATAATTAAATAGTAAAATTATTTCAAACAGATATGTTTTGTTGCTTGTGTAAATTAGATAGATTTTGATTTTTTGCCAGAAAACAAATTTTTGTCCATTACTATATGTTAGGTGCGTAGATATTGAAAATTTAATGCATAAGTGTTTGAAAGAATTTTAATTTTCGTACTTCTGGGATAGGTCGCCATAAAATACCTTATGGTCTATGGTCCAATATTGTCGTGCAGATCTAAGTATAATGACCAATGTTTTTCTTGAATTTTGTGTTAATAATTTGTTTATGTTTTTACATTGTGACAAAAATTATTCTTTATTTGAATGAAAAAGCTGTAATTTGCTAATAATTTAGTTATTGGGAGTTACAATTATATTTTGGGGCATTATTTTAATCTGAGAAAATCATAATTGGCCTGTTTATAAATTATCCAAAGTCCTTCAAGGAAAATGTTTTTTTTTTTATGACTGAAATTTACGATCAATGCATTTTTTTTATAACCATTGTTTAATGAAATAAGATTACATAACTTATCTAAGTGGTTGGTCAGGACCGGTACATTGTAGAAACTGCCTGTGTGGGAATAATTTTGATAATTTTTGGAGCATTTTTAACGTTTAAGAGAGGTACCGTAAGTGTCACGAGACAATAATCATGAAAATGACATCTGAAAAAGTATTGAATGAGATTGTTTTGCAGCCCTCAATACAGGTTGAGTGTCCCTTATGAAAATGTTGGGAAGAAATGCTATTTCAACCACAATGCCTATCTGGTACATGGTAGAAATAACCTATTTTGATAAATTTTTGAAACAATTTTAACTTAATTGATAGAGGATTTATGTCAACCACAATGTAACTGGGAAGACCCCCCCCCCCCTTTCCAAAAAAAAAAAAAAATGGAATTAAAAAAAACCTCTCCAAAATAAATTAAAACGAATGTAGATCCTGGTTTACTTAGGCCACTAAATATTTAACAGGACAGACAATTTGTCATATTAATATTTTGACATCAATATAATATTTATTCTATTGATTTCTAATCTCCATTGTTGACATAGGGCCTGAACAAATAAAGTTCTTTGAGAATAATACCCAGAGGCTGAAGGGTAAAAATATTTTGAAACTGCCAAACTAAATATAGAGGTTTGTAGCACAGAAACCGGTGAGGTCATTGAACACCCTGCGACACCTCACACAAATATGAAAACAATTTTTATATCATTTGAATTGATATTTGTGGGGGAGAGGGGTTTATGGAGTGTCAGAATTTTGAAGATGGAACAATTTGTAGGATTTTCCTTAACCCTTCCATGATTATTTTATATACCTGACCATGAGCTGACCGTTCATGAATTTATGTAAATATATGGAACGAGCTGAAATTTTGTGGTTCTTAAAAATACATTATAAGGCTTTTTGATTGTTTGTTTAGTTGGGGTTTTACGCGTTTTCAGCACATTTG
The DNA here is from genome assembly GCA_028015205.1 of Mytilisepta virgata. Lineage (NCBI taxonomy): Eukaryota > Metazoa > Mollusca > Bivalvia > Mytilida > Mytilidae > Mytilisepta > Mytilisepta virgata. Next base: position 8,475,677 of record CM051508.1, on the reverse strand, counting down.
GCTATTTCGCGGCGGCCAGTTTTTATTGGTGGAGGAAGAAGGAGTACCCGGAGAGAACCACCAACCTTCGGTAGGAAAACTGGCAATCCTTGTCAATTAAGATCGGAGTTGTCGAACACACCCTGCCACATGTGAGATTCAAACTCACAACCTCAGCGTGGGCAGGCTAGTAATCATTAGTAGTCATGGCGAACTACCTAGACCACTCGGCCACCGAGGTCCCGTAAGGCTTTTGAAAAATTATTCTCAGAGGATCCCAAAGTAAATTTTGAGAGATTATAGCAATAAAATAACCTGTGAAGTGAACAATGTTTTCATAAACAAAAATACCTTTTTTCTCAATAAATAGTGCAGCATATTCCAGTTAAACATCAGATACAGAGATATGCATTATGTTGTACAGACAAAGCACATGTTTGTTTAGAGATAACACATGTATGGTGTTAACACCTGGCAGGCTTCTGATAGGACATGTTCTCAAGATGCTGAATCTGGCTGTCTCTAATTACCATCTTGTAGAAATATGCATTGAGTAAATTGAATTGATGGCAGGGAGGGGGGATGGATTTGAGAAATAGGAGGCCTTAAGATTTGATGGGGAAAAACAGCATGTCAAAGAAAGAAGATAATTTGGTAATGGATACAGCCGAAAAAATAATAAAAAAAAATTGCAACTCCTCCCCATTCCACAAAAAAATATTTGACCACCTCTCATAAAAATAGCTTATAATAATGGTGACCTGCACATATTTTATATCAAAATGGAGTCAAACTGCTTTAAGGGTCATCTGTATATATAGTAAACACGAAACTACTGTTTATAATAGGCAGTGAAAAAATATCTCAATCATGAACAAAATTTGGAAAATTAATCTCAGTATAAAGAGCACTTAAAGCAATCTTTATACACAGGTATGGCTGTAAATTGCTATATATTTCCACAGTGTCGCTTTTCTCTTAAACCAGCATCTGAGGTTAGGCTAGTTTTATTTTAGCTTTAATGAGTATACTAGAAAATTTATCATTTTATTTTCTTACCAATGAACAATTTCATTAGAAGTTCGTGATTTCCATGTAAATCAGAAGTTTGATAGCATATTATTAAGACAAACCTTTAGAGAAAAGATGAAGCATTTAATTCATATCTATGTCAGCAAGCGAAAATTGAATAGCTCTGATGAAAAATTTCCAGGTATTGATAATGAGCTAGGCTAATGAAGAACTGATAAAAAGACGAAAAGGCTGAGTCATTTTATATAGATATTTCCGGTCTTTGAGGATTATAATTGGTGGTCTCGGGAGTAGTTTGAAATGCAGGTTAATTAATAAACTTATAGAAATATAAATGCATGTTATTTCTCATGTCCAGATGATATTTTATAAAATAACTCGGTATGAACCATAAAATTACTTTGAAGACCATAAAGGTTGTGTAGAGTTCAATTGATAGGCTAATTCAAGTTAATTACACTCCGTCTAAAAAATATGGGGAGTGTGGTAGTATTTTATTACATGGATCTATTTCTGCATGTTTGGCAAGAACAATGTGCTCGAAAATTCTTGCTGTCTGCAGGTTTGGCATTGTAGAATTGTGGGTCTATTTGGCTACTGAACAGAGTCATTATATGTCAGATGTTGTCTACTAGATAAATTTACGAAAATCACATTTAGTAAGAATTAAAAAGATATGGGTCAGGCCAATTTTTGAGGGGCAGGCAAGAATGATAATCTATCATGTACCTTTAATTTCCATTACTGTTGGTATTTTTTGATAGAGCGGGTACATAATTTTCTGAGGTATAAGTTTTGAATGGATTTTTAACTGTTTTTTTGAACTGGGATAATAGGCAGAATACCCAACATTTGGTTTGCTGTAAATTTACAGCTCATTTCACTGAAAATTCATTTGTTCTAGGTGCATGCATAAAAGTTTTCCGTAATTTGACGTATTTCCGGATTTTGACCATTTTTGTCTATATATTCCAATATGAAATATTGGATTCTTCCCAATTTACAGTTTTTTGCACTTCTTGTACTTTCACCCATGTAGGTGCTGCTTCTCCGCTAAGAACACGGCATCTAGGAGTAAGAGCAAAGGACTGGTCGGCTCACAGTATAATGTGCCTGAGTGGGGTGATATTGTCTTCCTGTGGAAAGTTACCTTGTGAGCTTAACATAAAGCACGTAAAAAATCTGGCTCAGTATGTCAGTCTAGTACAGAGCAGGGATCATATTCATATCATATCAACATGTTCTCGTCCTGATATGCAACCTAAGGTTGCCACTGGACATTAAACAATGAATAATTCATCTTTCCATTTGTTCTAGGTTTTTGTAATTTTCTAGCAAAAAAGACTTACAGAAGTGAAAGGAGATATAACTGATAGATGCATGGGTGAAAGTTTTCCGGAATATTTTGGCTTTCGGGATTTTTGTAATTTCTGCAGTCCATATATTACTTAGCAAACATAAGAGAAAAAAATGGGAGCTATGATTTTTGGTTTCTGACAACTTCTGTACCTTTTAATACATGAAAATTTTGCTTTTACAACAAACAAAAAATAAATCAGAAAAGTAGAAAAGAGGTTTTCTTTCAACTGTCAACACTGCAGGAGCAAGCTAAAAGAGCCAATATATAAGTTTATAATACAATTTATAAGAAAACTGAAGACATTCAGTTTTAAACCACAAACTTTCTGGAATAATTGCTAAAATCTGACACTTCATCACTTTCTGGGTATCACAGGTATGCGGCTTAGAATATATATATCGGGTGTAAACACTTCCCTACCCATAATTATACACACGGAATGTTCATGTGGGTGTTTGCGTAATATTGTAGGTAGCGATTTAAATGCCATTCTTTAAATGTTTTGTTTGCTTCTCTATATGGGTGCATCTCAAGTTTACAAATTTAGCTAATTATAATACGTGTTCGTGCAACAATTCATGAACGTACAGTATAGTACATGTGCATGTAGGTCAAACAGGGCAGAATTAATTACTTTTCCGTTGGCTTTAGGTGGGAAAAATAGAAGTATTCAGAGTGGTGCAGTTGCATACAATATTGAATTATTTAAAGAGCCAAATCATGTATAAAAAAGCTGTAAATCTTTATCATGTATTACATTTAATTAGTTTGGTTATATAGGTGCTGATTTTTGTGGTTTTTGTGGGGGCGGTGAAACCGCAAATTTAAAAGTGCAATGAAATTCATATTTTGTTTGGAAAGTGAGAGATATAACTGGAAAAAATAGAGATTAAAGATTGGAATTTCTTTTATTCGGCAAAACGATAGCCACGAAATCAAACGAATCCACAGTTAAGTCCTGATAAAAACTCCTCATCCGCTTTAAATTTCAGCCCATGTATCAAAAGAAAAAAAATCAGTGAATATTTTGGGGTGCAATGATTGTGGTATAGGCCTTGTTTGCAGTTTATATTTCACCTATGTTTGTTAAAATGAAAGGTTGTTATTGAGCTAATGTTTCATGTAGAGTGATAAATGCATCATGCAGATCAAATTTACATTTTTTACTGGAGCCTCGGTGGCCGAGTGGTCTAGATAGTTGTCATGACTACTAATGATCACTAGCCTGTCAACACTGAGGTTGTGAGTTCTAATCTCATCTGTGGCGGGGTGTGTTCGACTCTGATCTAAAATTGACAAGGATTGCCAATATTCATACCAAAGGTTGTTTTTTTCTCCGGATACTCCGGCTTCCTCCACCAATAAAAACTGGCTGCCACGAAATAGCCAAATGTGCTGAAAACGGCGTAAAACCCCAACTAAACAAACAAACATTTTTTTACTCCTAACGTGTAGTTTATATTTTTGTCTATTTTTCCCCCCTACTGTACATGTATGACTCTCTATTCATAATAATTCTCAAGGTGGAAAAGCAGTACATGTAAAGGTTATGCAACTACATGTGTAACCAATAAAACTTACATCCCTTATGGCCACTTTTGACAAGATTGTAAGCTGATAATGTTTGACCTCAGAGGTCACTTTAGCCTTTTGTAATTCAATGGATGGTTATCCATTTGCTTATTTTGTGTTAAGAGATATAGACAATTAGGTTTAATTTATGGTTTTGGATATGAATTTGTTTTATATATATGATATACACTCAGGGGGGTAGTATAATGGTTTACCCTCTGCTTAAAGCTCTACACATCTGTTCACAACTGGAAATAAAGTAGACATTGAGCAGTGGCTTTAACTACAAAAAAAAAAAAAAAAAAAAATAAAGAAAAGTGGCAGATTTATGCTTTTTGTCTCGCCTGCGACGAAAGTCGCTGGAAGCGAGACATAGGTATAGCAATCCGGCGGCGAAGGCGACGGCGACGGCGACGGCGTTAACTTTTTGTAAAACCTTAATAACTTTTAAAGTATAATACTTACAATGTTCATCTTTGGTCCACAGGTGCATGAAGTGATGACCTTTTCAGCAGCACATTTTTAGATGACCTTGACCTTTTTTTCATGGTTCAATACCCACATAAACATTGCGACATAGTTTTACATTCAAATCCTTTTCTCAGAAACTATAATACCTAGAGTTATTATATTTGGTCTACAGTGAGATCTATATGGGTACATGCCAGTCTGACCCCTGTCATTTGTCCTTGACCTCAATTGCACGGTTCAGTGAACTTCGAAAATCTGCGACATAGTTTTACATTCAAGTCCCTTTCTTAGTAACTGTAATGTTTAGAGTCATCATATTTGGTATATAGTAAGATCTATATGGGTACATGGGAGTCTGACACCTGTCATGTGTCCTTGACCTCAATTTCACAGCTCAGTGACTTTGTCAATTTTTTCTTCTAAAGTCCATTTTTCTGCAACTACAATGAATAGACTCATCATACATGGCTTATAGCAAGATCTGTATGGGTACATGCCAGTCTGACACCTTTCATGTGCCCTTGACCTCAATTTCATGGTTCAGTGACTTTGTCAATTTTTTCCTCAAAAGTTTATATTTCAGCAAGTGCAATGACTAGATTCATCAGATATGGTCTATAGCTAGATCTATATGGGTACATGCCAGTCTGACACCTGTCATGTGTCCTTGACCTCAATTTCATGGTTCAGTGACTTTGTCAATTTTTTTCTTTAAAGTCTATTTTACAGCAACTACAATGAATAGACTCATCATACATGGCTTATAGCAAGATCTGTATGGGTACATGCCAGTCTGACACCTTTCATGTGCCCTTGACCTCAATTTCATGGTTCAGTGACTTTGTCAATTTTTTTCTTTTACAGTCCATTTTTCAGCAACTGCAATATCTAGACTCGCCATATATATAAGAACTTGCCCACCTCATATTTTCAGATTGATCACTAATGTTTTAATTAGGGGATAGACAAACAGGAAGGGGGGGGGGGAGAAGTATAACTTTGTGTATAAAGTTCCATCTAGTTTTTTCTCTTCGAATGGCATACCTAAGATAATTGATACAAAACTTACATGATTATGTATATAATCTATTTGAGAAAAAGTATTTTGTTGATCATAAAACCAAAGATCTTGTTTATTAAATTTCACACATAAATAATTTCACAACCCTCAATAGCCCCTGGCAAAATTGTGAGAACTACTAAAACATATCAAAACTATTGATCTATTGATTCATGACTTTGTAAATAAGTCTGTAATGTAATGTTAATTTTTGTGTGGATGTCCTTTCAATAAGAATATTTGGATTGATATAAATATAAAAAGGATAAGTATATATTTAAACTTTGTTTCAAAATTGTTATATTTGTTGACACAAAATTTTATATAAATATGGGTGGTTCTGAAATTTAAAATTAGCATACAAAAAAGCCATTGATTTATCACTTGAATGCCGGTTCTCGAAGAATTGACATAAAATGAGCGATGGTGCGCGCAGTATGGTGCAATCATCAAAATTTTGAGACAATTTATTTATCTTTTGGTGGTTTGCACGAAATACTTAAAATGCACAGTTTGATGATCCATAGAAAAATTATTGATTGATTAGTTATTGTTATCCCCTCGCCCAACTGAGTTGTGGAGGGTATATTGTACTGATGTAACTCATACTGTGGACTCATTGATTAATAAGTATGAGCATGCTTCCATTTGTATGAAATTACATAATGGCTAAGATAGAGAAAAAATTCTTGGATATATTTATATTTTTTAAGATCTATTACATTCTACTGTAAAACCGTATAAATCCATGACAGAAGATTTTTCGCAAACTGGTCATTGTAAAATAATTGGCATATTCTGGAATTCGTATATACTGTTCTTAACAATGTTTATTAAAGTATAAGGGAAATATTGGCGAAATTTATATTGGTTCAAATTCTGTTCTGCAGTATTACTATACTACAATTAAATTTTCTACATTTATTCCAAAATAAATTATGTTTGTAGTGAAAATTAATGAATCCACAGTTTTACTAATTCAGATCACATTTTTTTTGTTCCAGATGAAGCACTTAATAAATTCTAATACATCAGCATGATATCTCATATTTAACTTTCAGCGGGATTAGAAAAAAATAACATTGTTTCCTGTCAAAAGATCCTACTCTTTTACAAGGTTTTATTTTGTCATAATAACATAAACATAGAAATGAATTGAATATGATAGAATTTGTTATTGCAAAAAAAAAAAAAAAACAGCACACATACAGATACACTTTTCACTCAAACTATTTGGAAGTCAAAAAAATACATGTACAGGTTAAAAAAGCTTGCAAAATTTTACTGTGAATTGTCTTCTACCTTATCGATCTTACAATACCTGTTGTAAAAATAGATTAGCAATCTGATTAGATTACAGGTGAAATTTAAATGACCAATTTGGTTTACCTTGCCATACAAACTGAAAAGAATACCAAGACCCTTTTCAGGCAAGACATATTAGTATATACAATAGAATTTTTAGACAATTCATAGGGACTTTTGATTAGTTGATGACCAGACAAAAGCAAACCATGAACAATTTTTTCAACCTATGTTGTAGTAAAGCTATATCAAGTTGGTCATTTAAATTACACCAGTAGCCTATTCAAATTCCCAGATTAGTCAGACAATAGCAATTGATAGACCGGTATGGTTCTTGGCAATGCACAGTAAGATTTTAAAAATATTGTTTTAAGCAATTATGACAATATACTATAGCTATAGAAGTTACTGTATTATTGGTCATATAAGCTTTAGGATAAAGCGTGGACAGGGGATATATATATGCCTTTTGTCCTTGACCTCAATTCACGGTCCAGTGACCATATTAAGGTTTTTTGATGAGGTCAGTTTCTGACATATGGCTTTTGTCCTTGACCTCAATTAATTAATTGCTCAAGTAATCACATAACAGCTTTCGCATGTCTGTTTCAAATGTACCATAATGGTAGGCAAATGATAGCATGGTCTTTGATAGTGCATGTTATTCTGGGTCAAGCGCGGACAGGCGAGACATCTTTTAGGGTCCACACTTGTATTTTGGTCTTATTAAAAAATTATCTGTCAAAAAGGGGTTCATGGAGTCCAAAGAAATAAATTATTGAATTGTAGTTCTAAAAATATTTTTGATAAATGATGAATTCAGATAATTTGTGTTTGTTGGTATATCTACTACCATTGAAGAAGATACTAGACAGATAGTTTTTATCATCTGTTAGTGTGATAATTATTGCATGGGTCACAGCCAATTATTTAGTAGACACCTGTTTACTAATTGCTGGGGAGAGTTTCAAAGTTTGCAAACAAAAATTTTCGTTTGAAAGTATATACCTAGCTATATATGAATCATGATAACAGATTATTTTAGATTTTTGGAAGGTGAGAAAAAGTCGGGTATCTTAAAAGTAGGAGTTGTTGTTGCAGGAAGACATTTAATGATCAGTCTTTGATAGAATCAAAAGGAGATCAAAAGAGGGAGAGGTGTATTTAAAGACTTATGTATACTTCATTCACAAACTGTCTAATTCATTACCGTATTACATTACAGACAAGAAGGATATTATGGTTGTATTCTTGGCACCTAATATCTGTAGTATATCTCTAGTATTAATAATATGTATATAGGGGCCTCGGTGGCTGAGGGGTATAGGTAGTTCGTCATGACTACTAATGATTACTAGCCTGTCAACACTGCGGTTGTGGGTTCAAATCTCACCTGTGGCGGGGTGTGTTTGACTCCCACCTTAATTGACAAGGATTGCCAATTTTCCTACCGAATGTCGGTGGTTCTCTCTCGCTACTCAGGCTTCCTCAACCAATAAAAACTGGCCGCCGCAAAATAGCCAAATGTGCTGAAAACAGCATAAAACCCCAACTAAACAAACAAACAAACAAACAAACAAAGTATTAATAATATGTATATATTTATATTTAAAATTAATGAACACGTGCATTTCATTTTTTACTCCTAACTTGTAGTTTATATTTTTGTCTATTTTCCCCCCGTCCTATACATGTATGACTCTATTTGTAATAATTCTCAAGGTGGAAAAGAAATATATGACGAATTCCAAATTTTTATTGCCTCATGAGTCATAATCAGAAGTTGGAAATCGATTGAAAACATCTCAATACTATATTTTTAATATAAATGGGAACTGCCAGAAGTTTTGTTTTGTTTGTTACAACCCCCCTTTTTCCCCTTATTTTGCAATTTTTATAAGCTGGTGATACATTGTATATATAGCTGGAGTTATTATCCATATAAATATTATAATGGCCTTTCAGAACAAAGACCTTTCATTATATCCAGACCATCATTCTGATGAAAATTGATAAGTTATTATCCATTTAAACATTACAATGACTTATTAGAGAACCCTGCCTGAACAAACATTCACTATGTCGTCCTTTTTCTCTTTTTTTGTCTCCAAAAATGTATCAATTGGTGGTAATGTATAATGTAAACAGTATAATGACTCCTTACTGAGTCATGTCACATCTTTCACCATGTCCCCACCCCCTTTTGCAGACTAATGTATTATCTCTGTGAAGCTTAATGGAAGTGGGCCCCTGATAAACACATTGTTCAATGCACCCCCCTTTTTTTTCTTTTTTACAAAAATGTATCAATTGTAAAGATTATTATGACTCTTTAGGCTAACAGGTCTGAACAAAAAAATATTTCACTACATTCCTCCCCTCTTTCTGCAGACTTATCAATCAGTATTAATGTATCTAGAGTTATTACCCAAGTAAACATTATAATGACTCCTTAGGGAGCCCTGTCATCCCTACTAGAAATTGATTTTTCATAGCCTTGCTGATATTGAGACAGAAATAAAAACTCCTTGATAACTAATTAATTGCACTGGGCATACTGTTAATGATTAAATGATGAGAAAAAATGATTGACATTATCTCAGAAGGAATTGGCAGTCCATGGTTATAGCCTATGGTCAGGTGTAATCTTGGTACTTAAATTAAATCTTTTGTTTTTATAAGATGCTTGTCATATCTTGGGTACTTATTTATTCCGGTACATTTCTGTTGCAAGACAACAAAATTGATAACCTAGGAAAGGTCAGGTCAACAATGTTATACAAATCAATCAACACCACCCAACAGACAGAGCCCTGGATAAAAAATAACATCAAAATGCACAAATCGCCACCATAAGTCAGGAGAGTCTGTGTTTTGTACATGTAAATTCCAAGTAAAAGCAAATTTTTGAAGGAGTATATTGTTAGACTTTCATGTCTGAAACTTTTCCATAATGCTAGATTTCCCGTGTCCTGAAGTATTCCTGTACAAAATAACGGTTTTTGGGAAAGATCTCTGTTCAGTAATCCCAAGATCACAAGTTTAAAGTACTTTTGAGTCCTACAATTGAATTAATCCTTAATCTTAGAATTTTGGTAAGTTCTAACCAAAATTAACGATTCTAAGACTCACCTAGATGAGTTGCCGAAAAAATCCCAGAGATATTAGATTTTTCCTAATTTCTGGACCTTCTTAACTTTTACCCACGGATAATAAAATACCCGGTAAGTGCTTTCATTGACACACCAAAACTAAGAAAAATGTGATAAATTATAGAATGAATCCCCATTGGTCTGAACATGGGTTTTTCTATAGGTACTTAAGGAGTAGCTTTCTTTGTTTCATTATATTTTGTAATTGATGCCGATTATTGTGGTTTTTGTGGGTACAATAATGACACTATTAGACAAATTATCGGAGGAAATGTGTAACCAATGTTGTGTTTCAAAACCGTGAACTTTGATATCTTTGAATCAACACATTTTTACTACATAGTGAAATTGATACCCATAAAAGTAAATGAAATCACAGTATATTGTAACGGGATTATTGTTTGGTGACGGTTTTGATCAATTGTAATTTATGTATCATTTAGTGAAATGGGTGCAAGCATCTCCATATATGGAAATGTTATAATTTTGCATTTTTTTTTTTTACATATTTGGAGATAAAAAATTTCATGATTTAACATTTTAAGTGTATATTATTTTTATGACTTTTATTTTTGTAGGTAAGTTAAATGTAAACTCTAGAGAATACTGGAATGGTTAGATACATGCAGTATAGATGTAGCAAGGGAAACTTCAGCAAGAAGACCAAAATATAAATATTAAAAAGACAGCCAGAAAAATTGTCATGAAGACTAAAATATAAAAACAGCCCTGAAAAAATTGGCCAGAAGACCAAAATATAAAAACAGAAAGAGAAAACTGCTCAAGAAAAGACATGTAGAGTAAAATACAAGTATTTGATCATTGACAAAGAATTGGACATTTTAAGTTTATCCATTGATATAGACATACATATACATTTGAAGCTCATATACTCTTTTAACACAAATCAAAAGTTGGGGGAAACTTTTAAATTTTCTTTCAAAAGAGGGATATGGGATTCGGTTGGCAGGAACAGAAGGGACATGAACACCTTCTGTTTTTGCCTTCATACATGTATCTTAGCCTGGGAAGATCACTGTAGTTCAGTATTTGGCTAAAAACATACTGAACTTGAAGTGTATTTGACTCAATCATTTATTAAAGAATTATCAGGTTTATAGCAAATGTGCAGGGGAACAAGAAAGATTAGAGAAGAACGTTTGGAAAATACAACAGAAGAAAAGATCTTAATTACAATTTTTCTGTCATGAACAACAGGTTTTTTTGGAAGATGAAAATTTGGGAAAAAAGTAGTCAGATAGTATACAAAACTTGAAAAATCCATTTGGGAGTCATTGGCATTTTTCCATATTTTTTCATTGACTATACTTTCATAGCTCACAGAAAAGAACCTATTTTGTAATTTCCTTTTCATAGACAATGTTTTATTCATGAACTTATAAAATTTTAAATTTCACTGAAATTTGAAAAACATTTTCAAAATTTTATGACATTGATAGTTCAGTTATTGCCGACAAAGAGTAGATTTATTATTCATAGAACTCTGTGAAATTCATAATAAATTATAGACATCATTTTTCCCACCTAACAACCGTAACAATATATTGACACTTTTATAGATAAAAAAAAAACATTCACTTCATTAAATTTTTTATAAAATTCTACAAAATGATTCACAGGTTTACATATATTCTTGTCGCCACAGGGTTCATATTTTTCATTTCAACGCTTATGATTAAATCATCTGCAGTAATTCAAATTTTGACAAATTGGATTTTGTATATATCATGGTACGGGTATTTGAATACTTAACTTAGCATGTTTTCTTTCTATTAAAAGATAAAAGGAAGATTTCATATTGAAATTTAAATGACCCATGTCATCTCTTGTGTGGAGGATTATACGCATGATTGAACTTTGTAATATGGTTATTTTGACCCTGATACATGTACACAAAGTATTATGTGGCCAGTTAAGGCCCTAAGGTCAAATTTTGACACTTGTTTTTCTAATCTGGAACATAACATTTTAAATGGTCAAGATTGCATTTCATATTTTCTTAAAAAACAAAAATTGTGCTAATCTGATCTAAAAGATATGACCTACAAAATTTAAAAACAATAAATTTATCTTTATGCTTATTTGTATTAAATGTTTGAAAGAAAATTTTAAGGAGAGTGTTTGAGAGAAAGGGTCAGGTCTCAGATAGGAAATTCAAGAAAACCAAAGAGTTTACATCTGTACAAAAGTACAATCATTAATTTGTGCCTAATAAAAAAAAAAAAAAAGTCCAATACATAGGGATTGCAACCCCTATAACGCATGTTTCATAACCATATGAATTTAGATTTTGCCTGCATCAAAATATTTTATATATCTTTATTATTAATGCAAAACACAATCCCATTAGGGATATACAATGTAAGCATACAATGTACAATATACAACATCACACACACACACTAAAAACAATAAAGAAGATATGTAAACAGTTAATTGTTATGATAATCCTCTTTCCTCAGTTCTAATGACTGTTTTATAAAGGATGTAACTGTTTTAATATCACTTGATGTTGACGGATTTAGAAACCTTTTAAGTTTCTGAACGTTATTAAACTATTAAAACTATTTTCTACTGTATTAAAATAATTGAACAATTTTGCACGTAGATCCTGGGTTAAATCGCATGACAGAAAGAAATGAAATTCGTCATCAATTTCATTTTTACAATAAAAAAATAATCTTTCTTCTCTTGGTATTTTTTGTATCTGCCGATTTTGTGAACAATTTGCTTACCTCAAAATTTGGATGATTAAGATAATATTCTGTTTCAGACTGATCTAGGTTTACAAATTTATATAAATATATTTTGTTATTTTATATAATTGTTTTGATGTTATGAGTAAAACATTACCAAAATAATTGTAAAGTCATAAAGAATTCTCATATTATCTGGCAGACATATATATTGCCCTTTGATATAAGACATTGTCTTATTATCAAAGCTGAATTTACAACGACTGGACGTGTTTTGTCTTTATTAATATTTCCATATTTAATATATATATATTAATATTCCCTTATGATTCAGATTATCAAAATTAAAAAAATGAGAAATTGGATATAGTCTTAAAGACCAAATTATAACCCTAAGATGTTTTATCATTACTAATATTTCAGTATATAATATATATACATTTATTTTATATTTCTTTTGCATAATTTTGTAAAAATGACAGAAAAATGAGACAGAAATTTAATATTATTCAAGGACACTTGATTAATAACTGCAAAAAAAATAAACAAATATTTTCATAACAATCACTCATAAATCTCAACCTTAGGGGTAGGGATAAAGGTATGGGAATTTGAAGAACATAGAATTCATTTGAATAGTAAATGTATATCATAGTGTTGACACTTCTTTGACGGTCTTTGATGGGTAACATCTCATTGAGATGGTATTAAATTTCTTACTTATAATTTTTTATTATTGAAGAATGTCTGTGTAGGTGTTTGTATGTACACGTATAGGTAAATGATCAAGCTTCTTATAGAATTTATGTAAATATCTTAAAAAGGGAAGATATGAATTATAATGAGGTTGATAAATATGATATATACGTCATTTGCAGACTTGCTTGTCACTGCATCTAATGTACTTTTAAAAAAATTCTTTAAAAAAACATAGACTTCAATAGTAGAAGGAATGTTGAATTGTTTGAAAGAGAAAAATGCAAAGAAATTAAGGTTTGTTCAGGGAGAGGGGGGGGGGGGGGGTTCTACTTGAGAATAAGCTTGGTGTTCCTGTGTTTATTGCCTGTATCAAATTTATTGGAAGTAGCACCTTCCCCCTCCGGTTTTTAACACGACACAGTAAAAAGTGTCATTGGGAAGGAGGGGCGAAGAGGAGGGAGGAATCATTTGGGGAAGCTTTCGAGTTCATAAAAAGTTTGCATAATAACAGTTTAAATTTGATGTGTTTTACATAATACCTTTGCTAAACTTTTAAATAAGAAAAAAAACTAAACCAAAATCCAAATTGTTGTTGCATAAGAATTGTTTTTTATATATCACTCACGCATGAAACTGAAAATAGTTATAAATTTCTTCATGAAAAAAACTTGTAAAACAACAAGAAATGAAAATGTTCAGAAAAAAAGCTATATATATCCTATAATGGTAAATACATAGGAAAATTTACAATAATGAATAATATGACACAATATTATATTTATTGAAATTGATATCTATGTTTGTTACACAATATAACAAGGAACCTAATGACACAAACAATGTTAGGAAAACATTCGATAAATCAAACAGGTGATCGATCAAAACTGATTAAAAAAAAAATAATTATCAACCATTCCTATCAACATAACAATCGCTGACGATCTGTAATAAGCGGATTTGGAATCAGAGGGTGTTAATTCATTGACAATTTATACTGTATTGTTTGTTATCAACCAAAAGAAGAGGTGTTGTATATTTTACTCTGGATGGCATCAGTTGAACGGCTTCATGGGAAGATTATTTCTCATTACATGTAAAGCTGTATTCATCAGTTTTTGTAACATGATATAATTAGCAATTGTCATTTCGTTAATTTGACACTTTTATTGAATTACAATACTTGTGCTAATTTGTTATTACACCTGTATTTTATTAGAGTAAATCCTGTTATTTAATGCTGGCAATTTTCTCAAAAAAATATTTCTGAAATCAATTTTTTTTGCGTGATTTTCAATAATTTTACACTGAAAATCAATTTTTATGATTATTTAAAGTTGATTTTGAGAAAATTTCATAAAAGAATTACAATGCATAAAAATATTTGACCTTGACAAAAGATATAGCATTTTACCTGGGGTGAACACTGTTATGGAGTGGAATTGATATAACATACAAAAAAATATTGCTCCTGCTAACTTAATACATTCAAAAATGATAAATGTTCTGAGAATAGAAACTCTAGAGCATTTGAAAAGAAAAACGTTTGAATAAAAATTTACATGTACATTATTTAAAAATCTCCTTGCAAGACAATGGTTCAAGTTTAGAGTTCAATGCTGTAAGACAATAATTTCTCAAAAATGTAGAAATTCAAAGCAGAACCATGGCTTCAATATAAAATTCAATGCTGACAATTGTTTCTCGGAAATGACGAAAATCACATTCTTACATAAGGAATTGAAAATAAAAAGGGTTTGAATACATTACTTGTATATAGAAATATCTAGGCAAGACCATTATTTAAGTTCAGAAGTCGATGATGTCACAGTTGTTTCTCACAAAGGCTGAAAATCAGATTCTTACAATTGTACTGAATAACGATTTGATAGATATTTCCTGGCAAGACAGTGGTTTAAGTTCTATTCTATTCTATTCTTGACGTGTTTAGTCGGTGGGTTAAAAATGCTTAATATTTTTAATCACTTCCCGGTGATTAAATTTCTGCATGGGAATTCCCAACATTTTTTTTTACGTTTATTTGAAAGATAAACTAGAGAAGTTCCGAAATAACGTTCATGTAAACAAAATGCGTAGCAGCGACATTTTCTGGAGGTTTTTGTTGAAAATCGTAGGAGAAGCAGATTCTCTTTCAATTTATTTATGAGTTATAGAATTTCTCCACCCTCTGTAGTTAGATTTTAGATTTTAACACGCTTGCTAAAGCTCACGTGTTGAAAATAAAAAATTTCACTATCTCGGGTGGAGAAATTCCATAACTCACTCGTACCTGAAGGAGAATCTATATCTAACAGACACTTGTATATTGTATTACTGTTTACTTTATATAAATCAGGAAGCTAAAGTAAAAATTTTATGGGTTAGAAAAGAAAAATTCTTTTGTTAATAAGATTTTAATGTTCAGGAAGTCCCAAACATCATGAGCTTTGACAAATAAAAAAATATATATTTATATAAATGTAATGACAGGTTCTAAATTTGGAACAGTGCAGTTGTATAGACTGATTTAATGCCCTTCAATGTTCTGAAGTGCAATACAAAAATACTATGGCTTATGGTACATAGTAACATTTTACCCAAACAACTAGGCGTGTTTTTGGTTTCTCTTATATAAAATGACTTGTGCATAATTTGAAAATTTTTGAAATTTATCAGAGGGGCTGCAGTGACTGTCTCTGATATTATATATAATTGTCATTTTTTGTTGCATAAAAACTAATTTTTTCTAAGAAAAAGGGTGGTAATGAAAAATTATTACCCATTGCATCTCAACCGACCACCTAATTCTTTATTAAATAGGGAAAAAAAATAGATTTTGCCGAAAAAAATTCCTGTACAAAGAAGTATTTTTTCATTTCAAACCTTCTCTCAATCCCTTATTTTAAATTCATTGTCAGCTATAATTCATGTCAGGTTGGTTTGTAATCAGTTTCTGAAAATTCTGTACTATAAGAAATATGAAAAATTTAAAAATATTTACTTTGTCAAATTTTTTTCTTTTCAGCTCACCGATTTACACCATACATACACATAAAAAGAACACATTATGAAATATCCTATATTTTTTGTACCAGTTCAAACACATATATATTTTAAAAGTATATTAACTTTTGACAGTAAAAGAAGAAAAAAATGGTTGAAAATATGTTTTTAAATGGAAACTTAAACTTGTATTTTGATTTATATGCATTTTTGTGGAATTGTAAATTAAACTGATTATTGAAATGTAAAATTGACGTAGCTTCAGAGTGTTGATGCGATAAATATGAAATTAAAAATTCAACAAACAATTTTGATAAAAGAATGTTGGATAGTGCTAAAAAATTTAAAACGTAAATTATATAAGGCAGAGAAGGAATCTCATTATAAATTAAAATGAAAGCTGAATATATATACGTTTAAGCTTGCACAAGCTGTAAAGGAATTGAGATACATTGATGACCTAAAGTTTTAAGTAGTTTGTCTTGAATACTAATGATAACTAGAGTTGTGAGTTTGAAATTGGCTCATGATGTGGTGTTTGTGACTCTTGTCTAAACTGACAATGATTGCGAGGATCACCAGTTTTCTTGCCAGCTTCCTCAGCCAATAAAAACCTTGTTGACATATTATAGATGTGGACTTTGATTGATAGTTTTCCTGTCAAAGTTAGATACTCTGTCTTCCTTAGCCATTAAATTTGGAACTGAGAAAATGTTTATGCTCCGCAACACTTGGGTTCACTATGAACTACATTTCATGCTTCAGTGACTTTGGTTAAGTTTTGTGTTTAGGTTCATTTCTCAGAAACCTATAGTAATATATCAATGATATTTCACCACTACAGTCCTCTTGTATAGTACACAGAGTTCAGCAACACTTGGGTCGCTATGACCTACATTTCATGCTTCAGTGACTTTGGTTAAGTTTTACATTTAGGTTAATTTCTTAGGAAGTAAGCATAGTGTATCAATGAAACTTCATCA
This sequence comes from Mytilisepta virgata, assembly GCA_028015205.1. Classification (NCBI taxonomy): domain Eukaryota; kingdom Metazoa; phylum Mollusca; class Bivalvia; order Mytilida; family Mytilidae; genus Mytilisepta; species Mytilisepta virgata. The sequence continues at coordinate 8,458,347 of CM051508.1, read as the reverse complement.
GTGGATGTGCCTTGGGTAGTACTGAGCAGTCATACAATAATTGGGTCATTATGACCTACATTTTATGCATGAGGGACTCTGGTAAAGTTTTGCGTTCAGATTCATTTTTTTGGATTAAGCATAGTGTATCAATGAAACTTAATCAGTGGATGTGCCTTGGATAGTACTGAGCCTTCATCCATGATGACTTACATTTTAGTTGGGGCTTCCACAATTTCTAGTTTCTAAAATATTTCGAGAAAAATACCACTTTTAACTTCATGGATACAGAGAAAAGATTAAAACTAATTTTAAATCCATCACCCGCGATGATATAGAAACAGTGGATTCTTTTATATTTCAATCATTAGGAAAGGAGTATGAAAACTGTTTTCATATCATGTATATGTCCATTTCATTTGTGATGTATTTGTATTGTTATAACTGATCACTGCGCTTTATGTTTACTAAAAAGTTTCAATTTGAGTAAAAACCTGGTTGTCACAGTATAGAAGTAGGCTAAAAGATGCTTCAATTAACTAAGGGTGTACATGAAGTTACATGGCATGATTTTCTATAAATTTTTACTTTTTAATCGACAATAATTTTATAAAACTATTGGGTAATAATTAAAATGATATCGCGAACTATGACATCAAATAATTTGTTTGTAATGTCCTTAGTAAATGTAAAACTGAATCAAAATCTTAATGTGAAGACTGCACTTCATAACTGCACAATAAATTTTGCATCATCACACATTATTCATTTTCTGTAAAAAATTTAAAGCATGTTTTAAAGATTTGATAAGATAAAAAGGTCGTAATATGGCTTTCATGGCTTAGATGTGCTCTGCTCATATTAGGCAAGTAATAAATTGAACCCCAAAATTCAAATTAAACAATTTAGGATTGTTAGATACAAAAAAGACTGAAAATTTCACTTCAGATTCAGAGTTCACATAAAGTAGTGCATAGCGTTTTTTCATGTTACTTGACTATGATATAAAGTGACATGGATTTTGGAAAAATGGAAGCTTTGAAATGAAAAAACAAGAGTTTCAAAATGCAAGAAGGCTATAATTATAGTATTGGAAAGAACCGCTGTCATATGGTATTTTTAACCCCCTGAAAAGTGAACCCGGGGTCAAAATACCATATGGAAAATTCACCCCAGGTTCATTATACTGCTTGGTATTTTGACCCCTGGGTCATTTTCCTCATATGGTATTTTGAACCCCACCATGGAAAATTGAACCCCCTGTTTTAGGTAAAAAGTAGATTATCTAATGAACAATAATTTGGCTATGAATTTTTTAGCTCACCTGGCCACTTGGCATCCGTCGTCCGTGCGTCGTCCGTAAACTTTCACATATTGATCATCTCCTCTAAAACCAATTGAGCAAATTTAACCAAACTTTACAGGAATGATGTATGGAAGGTCCTTTACTAAGATTGACGAAATTTTTCCGATCCACCAAAAAACATGGCTGCCAGATCAGGACATAGTTTAACATTGGACCCTATGAGAAAACTTGTTAAAAGTTTATCTCCTCTGAAACTACTAGAGCAAATTTAACCAAACTTTACAGGAATGATGTATGTAAGGTCCTTTACTAAGATTGCCGAAATTTTTCCAATCTGACAAAAAACATGGCTGCCAGAGCAGGACATAGTTTAACATTGGACCCTATGGGAAAACATGTTAAAGTTCATCTCCTCTGAAACTACTTGAGCAAATTTAACCAAACTTTACAGGAATGATGTATGGAAGGTCCTTTACTAAGATTGCCGAAATTTTTCCGATCCGCCAAAAAACATGGCTGCCAGAGCAGGACATAGTTTAACATTGGACCCTATGGGAAAACATGTTAAAGTTTATCTCCTCTGAAACTACTTGAGCAAATTTAACCAAACTTTACAGGAATGATGTATGGAAGGTCCTTTACTAAGATTGCCGAAATTTTTCTGATCCGCCAAAAAACATGGCTGCCAGAGCAGGACATAGTTTAACATTGGACCCTATGGGAAAACATGTTAAAGTTCATCTCCTCTGAAACTACTTGAGCACATTTAAGCAAACTTTACAGGAATGATGTATGGAAGGTCCTTTACTAAGATTGCCAAAATTTTTCCGATCCGCCCTAAAACATGGCTACCAGCGCAGGACATAGTTTAACATTGGACCCTATGGGAAAACATGTTAAAGTTCATCTCCTCTGAAACTACTTGAGCAAATTTAACCAAACTGTTCTGGAATGATGTATGGAAGGTCCTTTAGAGGGATTGCTCATTTCGTTCGAATGCGACAAACATCATGGCTGACAGCAGGAACATAGTTTAACATACATGCCTATGGAAAAAAACATATTTTGATCATCTCCTCTAAAACTATAAAATTGAATAAAACTGTACTGGAATGATGTATGGAAGGTCCTTTACAAAGTTGGCTCATTATGTTCAAATCTGAGAAAAACATGGCCGCCAGAGGGGAAATCCTTTGGACCCTATGAGAAAAATATATTTTGATCATCTGCTCTGAAACTTTTGAAGCAAATTCAACCATAGAATTAATGGAAGTTTGTAGAAGCATTTTGTCAGGTGAGCGATACAGGCTCAGCTGACTGAGCCTCTAGTTTAAATTGGAGGTGTATAGTAAGGGGTTCAATATACCATGGCAGGGGTCAAAATACTATGACTAAGTAAAATTATCCAAACATCTTTATAAGCGTGTTTAATTCAAAATACCTTATGACACCGGGAGAAAGAACTGCAGATGAAATTGATATGAACATCATTATATGATTTTTGAAAATAGTTAGCTGCATTTGGAAAAATTGATACGTGCGTCATTTTACTGTTTGGAAAATAAAAATACGTAGTTTATAGCAGTAAACAGGAATCCTCCTTTTTTCATTAAAAGCATATAAAATCTTCAGGTATACAAATCAAAGGAGCTGCTTAATCAGTGCTTTGATTTCAAAGTAGAAAATTTTATTGAACACTAACTAGTTGAAATTGCTCCATTTAAATGGAAAAGAACGAAATCAAAGCTATTTAAGAACATGGATTAGAATGTTTTAAAGAAAGCACGCTTATTAAAAAGACGTACAAATCGAGGTCACACGGTTCTATTGAGTAGATAAGCCTGAGATTATTTTATCCAAAATACCATAAAGGGGTGGGTATGAAATCAAAATATAAGATAAAATATTATACACATGCCTTTCAATTTTCCAGTTTTTATGGTTGATACGGGTCAGCATTTATGGCTGTAAGAAATGTTTGTGATTTTTTTTCATTTTTAATGGTTTTTGAAGTTGGCCAGTTTTTGCTCTAATAAATGTCATGATTTTTATCAGATTTTTTTTCATTTTTTTTTTATAACTTATTTATCAGTTGTGGCTATATTTATATGTATTGGAATTTTTTTATCACCTGCAAGAATAACCACCCAGCAAAAATTATTTGCTTCATAATGGTAATTGATTTTAACACTCTGGTACTCAGATTTGGTCAAATATGTAGTCTTTGTTAAGTTGTAATTTTTCGTGAATTTCCAAGCACTTTCATTGATTATCCTCTTTCCTACCTCTCCGTATCAGTTTTTCGATATTGGTTTCCTTGTGTATTCTGGAGCGTTTATTGTGAGAAATTGTATAAAATGGTGTCTTTTCCCACCACAAAGTTACATGTACATAGTAAGTACAAATTGTAAATGTTCAGTATGACATATTTAGGTGTACTGCATGCAAATTCAAATTATGCCATTTTAAAAATCATTTTTCATACCCAGATTTAAAAGCTTTTTTTGGTTTTTTAACATTATGAATATATAGTTTGCTGGATTTGGTAAAATTATTAGTTAAAAACTTATGTTTTTGGAAGATTTAAAGACATCATGTCAAATTTTTTCCAGCCATTTTCAGCTTTTTCCTAACAAATAATCAAATAAAGCTGACTTATTCATAAAATAAAACATGACTGTTTTAAGTAAAGTCAAGAAATACCAAAGGGATATTCGAAGGAGAGAAAAATTGTAACAACTGACAAACTCCGGAGAACAACGAAGACAAGACCAAAACAATACATGCACTACAATTAAAAACTGAAAACATATGAACAACATGGACCCCACCAAAAAACGTGGGTAGACTCAGGTGCTATGGAAGAGTAAGTAGTCTCTGCTTCCTGCAGGACACCCGCCATGATGTCCATGTCACAAAAATTCTGCTTGTTTACAAACTGCATTCATATGTCAGTTGGCATTTGACATTTTCAAATTCATGAGTGGATTTAAATTGATAAGGAGTAGCACATTCTATGTATAATATAAAGAAAGGACATTATTCTCTACGACCCACACAAAAATTTATCGACTCGCCACCTAGTATTGTCACAAAGAATTTAAAATTCACCTTAATCCTATCTTCTAAGCAGATTACACGTTAACATAAGAAGAGTTACATAATATTAATTTTTTTAAAGAATTTTTTTATCTTTTTGACATTGCCTTCTTTTTTGTTTGTTTTTGTTTGTTTTTACAGCCTAAATATAAAAGAATAAAAATAAGATTACTTGATTGTTAGATAGAAGGGGGTAAGGGAGGATCGCAGAAGGTTTAAATATATATTTAAACAGGTGTCAATAAATATTGACATAAAAATAAATGAATATCAAATTAATTATTTTTATTAAATTACAAATTACAAAATCTATTCTTTGAACATTTTTATAAGAAAAAACTTTTGTACTGCAAAGCTGCTTTGAAGGACGCCTCTATATAGCAAATCACTGTCTGTAAAGGGCACTCTGAAATGTCCCTATGTGAACAAAACTTGTAAAATTAACCTGTGTATAGAGGGCATATTTCTTTGGTCCCATGGGTTCCTTTTATACACTAGTTTGACCGTATTTCTTTTTACATTTTTAGAATATTCTCAGATATGTTTCTTTTTTATATGGTACTCAGAGAATGGAGATCTTTAAACTCCGATAGTTGTAAACAGACCTTTTATGGCATTCCGAGACCGAAGTTTTTAAAAATTCTAACGAACACTCGGCCAATTGTTAATAGATCTTGATAACGGCAATATTTATTTTGTTCTTAATTTGTTTACAAGGTATTTAAATGGACTTAGGAATATAATAACAGGGTATATCGGAAGCTATCAGGGGAACAAACAAGCTTCTTATGATTGTTATCTGTGATATAGGATATTTTTTCCCATTAAAATTTTCAACACATCTGGTACAAAAAATGATAAATTGTAGAAAGTCCCAAACAGTTTTCAGGATTTTTATATTTACAAGATGCCTTGTCCTTGAAAAAAAAGTGATTTTTGATAAAATTTTCAGGATTTTTTAATTATAAGAAGCTATTGACCATATCAAGAAATACTGTTGAAAAATGAAAAGTTCACATAATCAAATAAATAATTTTTAATTTAGGAATTCTATAATGACTGTAATTAACCCAGCATGTTATGACCACGTTGATTTTTCATGCTTTCGCTTCTGTTGTATTTTCTAAATTAAAAACCTTGACCATGACAATTTATTGAAAATTTTAATTGAAATTTTGAGCACAAGCTTTTTCTTTTAAAAAAATGTTCTTGAAATTTGTTGTGCATGCATGCTATGACCATGACAAATTAAAAAAAGAAAAATTAATTAAAATTTTGAGCATCAGCTTTTTATTTATAAAAAAAATGTCATTGAAATTTGTTGTGAAAGCAAGGGATGGATTCAAATTGAAGTGCACCTGGGTATGTTCAACCTACTTATCCCTCCCTTAAAACTGAAAAACAAAAAGAGTTCTGCTAGAAGGTGGAAAAGGGGCTATAAAATATGAATAATGTGGCACCTTGACATACTCTGCAAAAATATTTTAATGTTGCATCCACGTGCACTCTTAACATAAAACCCTGTATCTGGCCCCTGCATGCAAGCATGTGACAGTAGCAATCAATCTTATAATTAGTTTATTTACCTGTCATTGGGATTTGTTGCATGTGGGATCAGGATGTTAATCTCAGTGTTGAACCTCAGTGTTGATAAATCACAATTTATAACAATTTATAAACTAATAAACTAATTTCAAAACAAGTAATAGAATGAAAAAGTCTTATTTTGTCATATGGAAGGGGATTAAAATTTTAGCTTAGAAATGAAAGGTGTGTAAATGTTGATAAGACAAAGATCAAGTACAAGAAGAAGTCTTTAACATTGAGCATGTGCCCACACTGAATTACAAGCTCTTTATAGTCTCACAAAAGAACTTAGTAAAGAAATACAACCAACACAAAAAATGTCTGAAATAAAAACTATACTTCTACTGACAAGAATGCTGAACTGGACAGGCACCTGAAAATATAGTAGTGTTATGATCTAGTTAAGTGGTGATTTTTTTGCAGAAGTCCCCCTTTGCACCTTTGTATTGATGACTTTGATATGAGAAAAAACAAAAATATACAGAAAAAATGAACAAATATTTTTGGCATTTGAGCGAAAGACAGGTTTATTTATACCTAAAGTAAACATTGTTTAGGGGCCACAGGAAGCCCACCTCCGGGTGCAGGATTTTCTTGTTGCATTGAAGACCCATTGGTAGCCTTGAGCTGTTTTCTGCTCTTTGGTCGGGTTGTTGTCTCTTTGACACATTTCCCGTTTCCATTCTCTATTTTATGTACAGCGTTTTGCAAAGTTGACAGAAAGAATTCCTTTTAAACCTCCATAAATGATGGAATAAGTAACTATATGCATGTACAAGATAGGGGGTTGAAATGGAATTCTAACAAAGTTGACCATATATATATAAATCAGTTCACTAGATGATACATGTAAACACTGTGATTCTTTTATGATCTGGCAAAATTCTAAGACAACTAGATCATTTGTCATCACTGACCTTGACAGTAATTATGAATATTACAATGTAATTAGCTGTTAGATTTAATTAGTCATTAATTTCCTTGATCTTAAAGTGATACATACACTGTATATGAGGGACTGTCTCAAAGTAGTTTTTAGCTCACCTGGCCTAAAAGGCCATGTGAGCTATTCTCATCACTTTGCGTCCGTCGTCGTCGGCGTCGTCGTCGTCGTCGTCGTCGTATGTCGTCGTAAACTTTTCACATTTTTATCAACTCCTCTGAAACCACTGAACCAATTTAAACCAAACTTATGGGTAATGGTCCTTGGATGGTCCCCTTTAAAATTTGTGTTCGGTTTTCCCGGGCGCCATCCAATATGGCTGCCATGGTCGGACATAGTTTAACCTTGGACCCTATGGGAATTTTAACATTTTCGTTATCTTCTCTGAGACCATTAGGCCAATTTGAACCAAACTTTGGTGGAATGGTCCTTGGGTGGCCCCTTTTAAAATTTGTGTTCGGTTTGCCCGAACACCATCCAACATGGCTGCCATGGCTGGACTTAGTTTAACATTGAGCCTATGGGAATTTTACTTTTTCGTCAACTCCTTTGAAACCACTGAACCAATTTGAACCAAACTTTGGTGGAATGGTCCTTGGGTGGCCCCTTTCCAAACTTATGTCTGGCATCCCCGACTTCCAACTGACATGGCTGCTGTTACTGAAAATAGAAAAAGGGGGGGGGGATGAATTTCAAAAATCTTCTTCTGTGAAACTACAAGGCCAGTTGCAACCAAACTTGGCAGTAGTAGTCCTTTGGAGGTTTTCTTTTAGAAAGATGTCCGATGACCTGGACTGTTAACCAAGATGGCAGCCACAGCCGAACTTAGTTAAACATAAGGCCCTATGGGAAAATTCATTGAAAATTTTTTTTATCTGAAACCACTTTACCAATTGAAACCAGACTTTGCAGCAATGGTCCTTATATGGTTCTCTTTCAGAATTGTGTCCCATGACCTGGACTGTCAACTGAGATAGCTGCCAATACCGAAATTAGTTTAACATAGGACCTTATGGGAAAATTCATTGAAAAATCTTTTTGTCTGAAACCACTTGACCAATTGGAACCTGACTTGGCAGCAATGGTCTTTAGGAGGTCCTCTTTCAGATATATGTCCGATTTCGTGGACTGTGAACCAAGATGGCCGACAGAGCCAAACTTAGTTTAACATAGAACCCTATGGGAAATTCACTCAAAAATCTTCTGGTCTGAAACCACTCAGCCAATTAGAACTAGACTTGGTAGCAATGATCCTTAGATGGTTCTCTTTTAGAAATGTGTCCATTGACCTAGACTGTCAACCATCTTGGCTGCCACAGCCGAACTTAATTGAACATAGAACCCTATAGAAAAACCAGCCAAATCTTTAGTCCTGCTGAAGATGAAAAGTTCAATGCAGGTGAGCGATACAGGCTCTTTAGAGCCTCTAGTTTCTTTAAATATGTATTTGATGTAATTTTATTGCAATGAAAACCCTGGTGGTTTTTGCAAGGAAAATAAATAAACCTTACCGTACATAGACAGACAAATGAAGCTTACTACAGAAAAGGATGACTGTAATAGAAAAAACAAATTCACAGATCTTCTGCTGGGGGCTATCTTGAAACTTGCAGTAATGTGACATTTTAGTAAAGGGTACCAGTTTCTTTCAAAAATGAAAATATAACACAGAAGAAATATATTAAATTTTTGTATCAAGGATATGAAGGTTTTTGTCCTGAGTGGTTGATACTTTTATTTATGTCACAACATAAAATTTAACAAGACACCTGACCTTTTATATATAAAAAATAAAATGAATACAGATATATATTTTTCATTTAATTGTTTCTTGTATTACTAGAATACTTTTAACAGTCAGAAAACTTCATATTAATACTCCCTTTAATGACCTTTAAGGTACCATAATGGTCCTTTCATATACCACGTTGTTTTTCTCCCTCTGGGTACACTTTGAACCATCGAATACATAAACTGTTAGTCAGGACCACAAACAGTGGTATTACATCATGTTATAACAATTACAGGTATCAATTTGTTTGACATGTTAATTGATGGATTTCTAATTATCTTGTTTACCTGTATTTTAAAAGGGGAGATAATTCAGGCTTCCATACAGTTACACAAATGGTTCTGATAATTACAGGTTCATATTATAACGAAGGGATATGGTTTAATAATATATCATGCAAGATATCTACATTAAGGTGGTACCCAACACTTTCACTAAAATTAATTTGGCTCGTTTAATTTTCATAAAATTTTGACAAAGTATTTACTTTGACCCATTGACAAAAATTTTAAAATTTCAAAACATTTGAACCAACCAATTCATCAGAAAAATTACACTGATTGTATAGCAGTTTGACAAACACTAGTATTGATCATTGAAAAGCTTAATATTCCATTAACAACACAACGTTATTAAAACGTTTAGCTGATTTTACAGAGTTATCTCCCTGTAGTGTTAGGTACCACCTTAAGTTTAGTGCAGACAAACATCATCTTTACGTCACAATCTGACCTTCAATAATTTAAAAAATCTTGTCACTTTGAAATTTGCTCCCCAGTAAAAAGGGGAGAGAATTCAGTTCCAAAACCAGAGAATGGTAGAAAAATAAATACACTAAAAATAAACACTAAAATGAAAATTGGGCTAAACAGAAAAATGAAGCTCAGGTGATTGCATTCCAAGTTTTTGATTGCAGCGGGAAATGGAAAAAACTTGCTATTTGTTCAAGAATATTTATTTTGATTTTTGTAAATTTCAGTTATGTATAGAATCAAAACAGAAAATACAGATGACTATCGTTATCTCAAAGTGGAAGGGACCAACAAAAATACTTTGAAATAACAGGACTTTGAGATATTAGGAAGAAATATAGTGCAAAGTTTTAATCTACATTTTGTAGGGCCCAAAACATTACTTTGAGATATCAGGAGTTTTCAGATAAAAGAGTTTGAGATAATGAGTCAACTGTACCTTCATGTATTTTACAGAGGTTCAAGTAAGATGAGGGCACAAGTAGATAGGAATAGTAACATGAGGGCAAAAGTAATATTTGTAAATTATGATTAATTTCTTGAATGGTACATACAGATACACAAATTGAACCGGCTTCCTCCAAATGGGCATTGAAGCAAATCCTTATCCCTAACAGCAGACTGCTGTTTGTAACAGTCAAGTCGATTAAATATGAAAAAATGTGAAAAAATATATCAAGTCATTGTTTTTCTCCATTTTATCAGATTTCAAAAATAATATTCGATCATTAACCTTCAGAATTTTGAGAAAGAAAAACAACGGAAAATGAAATAACATTATAATTTGGATAGATTATTACTTTGGGAGTAGTTTACCTTGAAAAATATATCTACCTATAATTACCGCTCGTTAACCTGCGAGATCAAAGAGAACACATTGACTGGTGAAATTGATACCATGCTGACGAAAGTATAAGGGAAAACCTAATATTTTATAATCAAATCCAGGATTAATATACTTGGTTTTCATTATGCTATCGTGTTATGGATAGAGCGATGATAATGTTTCAGATTAATGATCTACAATCTGTATTGTTTGGTTGTGTCTTTTATAATGTTGCACAAAACTGTTATAAAAAAATGATAGTTTGGTAGAAATTGAAGTTAGAAATTCTCAGTATTAAATGAATTTATTTTGGATGATTAAATGAAAAAAAGATAAAATACTTGAAATAATTTAAAAAATCATTTCTGGGTTTTCATACATTAGAGTCAGTTGCTATAAATGAAAATTGGGCTAAACAGAAAAATAAAGCTCAGGTGATTGCATTCCAAGTTTTTGATTGCAGCAGGAAATGGAAAAAACTTGCTATTTGTTCAACAATATTTGTTTTGATTTTTGTAAGTTTCAATTAAGTATAGAATCAAAACAGAAAATACAGATGACTATCGTTATCTCAAAGTGGAAGGGACCAACAAAAATACTTTGAGATAACAGGACTTTGAGATATTAGGAAGAAATATAGTGCAAAGTTTTAACCTACATTTTGTAGGGCCCAAAACATTACTTTGAGATATCATGAGTTTTGAGATAAAAGAGTTTGAGATAACAAGAGTCACCTGTACCTGTATGTATTTTACAGTTGTTCGTGAAGTAAAATTATACAAGTAAGATGAGGTCACCAGTAGATGGGAATAGAAACATGAGGGCAAAAGTAGATAGGATTTTTTGTAAATTATAATTAATTTCTTGAATGGTACATACAGATACACAAATTTAACCGGCTTCCTCCAAAAGGGCACTGAAGCAAATCCTTATCCCTAACAGCAGACTGCTGTTTGTAACAGTCAAGTCGATTAAATATGAAAAAATGTGAAAAATATATCAAGTCATTGTTTTTCTCCATTTTATCAGATTTCAAAAATAATATTCGATCATTAACCTTCAGAATTTTGAGAAAGAAAAACAACGAAAAATGAAATAACATTATAATTTGGATAAATTATTACTTTGGGAGTAGTTTACCTTGAAAAATATATCTACCTATAATTACCGCCTGTTAACCTGCGAGATCAAAGAGAACGCATCGACTGGTGAAATTGATACCATGCTGACGAAAGTATAAGGGAAAACCTAATATTTTATAATCAAATCCTGGATTAATATACTTGGTTTTCATTATGCTATCGTGTTATGGATAGAGCGATGATAATGTTTCAGATTAATGATCTACAATCTGTATTGTTTGGTTGTGTTTTTTATAATGTTGCACAAAACTGTTATAAAAAGATGATAGTTTGGTAGAAATTGAAGTTAGAAATTATGAGTATTAAATGAATTTATTTTGGATGATTAAATGAAAAAAAGATACATGAAATAATTCAAATAATTATTTCTGGGTTTTCCAACATTAGAGTCAGTTGCTCTAAAGTACATGTTGAAAAGTCGAATTGAAAATCAAGTAATTAAATATCTTTTGATTGTAAATTTTTAGTGTATATCATATAAGCATCAGAATTGTAATACATGTACAAGTAATGTTCATGGAGACAAGGACTAATATTCACAGACAGTATGTAAAAAATGCATAAATGAAAGCTCATTAGACTGCAAAACTTAGTGGAAAACGTTCTTTTTCCATTTTTAACCAGAATTTTCAATCAAAAGAATATGATGGTAAAATTTTGGCATAAAGAGTGATGAAGGAAAATCTGGTTCCCTGTCACTCAGGAATCTTGTTGAAAATTGTATTGACGTGAAACATGAAAATTTTGGTCACACAGGTATGAGACAAAACTTTCTGTTTCCTCTCCAGGACAGTAACTGAGTCTGGGTGACTCCCAAATTTCAAATTGCTACCATAATTTAAGCTGTAATTCTTAACAACAAATTTTAAAAATTACTTTTTATTGACTATTGCAGAACTGTTTGGAGATGGAACGATATCTGAAGAGTGAACCTAAATTGACATCTTACAAAAAATTAACAGATTCAAATCCATGGGATGAGTGTATAAATTGTGATTCTAAATTTACTGCACCTGATGGTATTCGTTTAGAAATGAAAGACGAAAATGGTGATTTTCATCATCTCACAGATCTTGAGGAATATGAAGGGTCAGACGATGATGACGATGAGGATGATGATGGAAATGAAACTGAAACAGAAGAAAGACTTCAACAATTAGCACATTTAGATTTAAACGATCCATGTTCCGATAGGATTAGTTTGCACAGTTTTAGTTCTGCTTCTAGTGGTGTATCATGGGATAGTAACAACAGTGATCCGCCATTATCACCCATCATCCCGAAATCTAATGACCCTTTTGCACTTAGACTAGTTGCTCAACCAGGCCGTACTACAACGGTTGCGGTCAGATTACCTCAAGGAGACACGCGTCATCAGCCATATTATATCACAAGTCCCAATGGGCGACCACGTCCGTATACAGCTCAGCCTGTCCAACAAAGGCCGGCGGTTGCATTAAATGGAAAAATTCGTACAGATGTTAGTCCCGACCTTCGTAGACGAAATCACAAATGTCCCTACAATGGATGCAAGAAAGTCTACACCAAAAGTTCTCATTTAAAAGCACATCTAAGAACCCATACAGGTAATTTTCAAGTTCCAGTATTCTGTATAATTACATATGGTATATTATATAAAATGACATATCATTTATTTAAATTTCTTATTTTGATGTATATAAACTACTGCCACTACAGATGCCTAAACATGAATTAAAGAAAATGGTTGACTCATTTAACATGATATAGTTTACTCTTATAATTGAAATTCATATACGGTACGCATAATTATATAAAAATACCATAAACATGAAAATTATGATCAATATATCACAAAAGAAAACCATGTTATATCATCAACAGGCTTCCCACACGACCTGGAAAACGGGAAAAGACCTGGAATTTCATTTAGAATTTTCCAGGCCTTGAAAAGTCCTTGAAAGTCGGAAAAATCACAAAAATCCAGAAAAAAACGGGATTTTACAGGATTTGTTTTTTTCTAGTTAATCATTATTTCGATCCGCCTCGCATTGTTACTGTGATTGCAGATTTCATTATTTGATTGCCTTACTGTTGCTTTATAAAGGGTAACACAAAAGACAATTTCCCATTGAATCCGGCTACATGTCCTGTATGTAATCTTTTGAGCGTTTTAAGTAACAGTATCTTGTAAGCATGTTTTGTTTTATATTTAAAACCGACAAATGGTGGGACATTTGACCACAAAAGGGACCTTGAAAATCATGAGAAAGCACTGGAAAACACCTTGAAAAGTCCTTGAATTTGAGATGATTTTTTTTGTGGGAACACTGCATCAAATAATTTCTATTATACATTTAAAAAAAAATATCCACCAAATAATGGCAATATTTACAATTTATTATTTTATAAATTCAGCATTTGTCTATAAAAGAACCATGCATTTGAAATTTATGGAAGGGCCAAAAGGAGATTTTGGACCTTTTGAATTGTATGTTACATGTGTTTACTTGACATGCAATCCATATTACTGGTTTTTATATTACATATTTTCTTTCATTTTTAGGTGAAAAACCATACAAATGTACCTGGGAAGGATGTGATTGGAGATTTGCTAGATCTGATGAATTAACAAGACATTATAGAAAACACACTGGCGCCAAACCATTCCGGTGTAAAATCTGTGATCGTTGTTTTTCACGCTCGGACCATTTAGCATTACATATGAAAAGACATCAGACATCAGATTTGTAGTATCAGGGTTAGATAGGTGTTTTAAAAGAAATCTCAGAAAATATAATCATGACATGTCAAGAAAATATTATTTATAATTTTTCCAAGGATCAAATTATACATTATCAGATCTGCCTACGCATCTCATCATACAGAAATGCCAGGATGTTCAACCATTCAGCCAATCAAGATCAAAAGATTTATTTACTGCTTGGCAGTCATCAGCATTGTAATATGGCTGTTAACCAATCATAATTTTCCTTTCCATTCAGTGCTGTTTTTTTAACTTTAATATAAAAAAGGTGACAGAGTTGTTATTTTTTTGAGAAAGAGAAAAACATTTTGACAAAAGTGTTTGAGATGGATAATGGTTTTGTACTATCTGTTAAAAAAATCTTCTGAAAGGTTTATCAAATAATGGAGCTCCTGTCACCTTTTAGATTTTTCAGAGATTATTTCTACAGTTAATTGAGTGCTATATTAGAGTATAAAAAATGACTTTATATCTTTTACTAATTGTGATTTACTTCAATATTTTGCATAGTATTTAACACTAGAGGACCAAATGCCACTCACGATATTAATGGTAATTTTTTCCTGTTTTTTTTTAATTTTGAAAAAAAAATTTTTTTGTATTAAATTTACTAGCTTTTTCTTCTAACCATAGTTAAGAATGATTAATTAAAAATTTTCTTTGATTTGAGGTCTTAAAAAATGTAATCATGGTTAAAATTTATTAAATGTATTGAAAATTTTAAATAGAATTGTCTGCCATTATGAAAATCGTGAATTTGGCACTGATATTTATATATATATCTCTGTATTTTTTGTCATTGGTCAATAATATCGTAATGTACCATGTCTGGTTTTGGTGTATCGTTGTGTTCTGATAAAATTAGATGTTTTGTGTCACAGTATACGTGTGCATGTGTAAGATTTTTCACCATCTGTGCATTTAAGTAAATATTCCATCCATTTGTAACGATATAACGTATACACAAATTTTATGCAAATTACTGGCACATTATTTCATAAACCTGTTGAAGTTATGTCACCATAGGCCTACTTAAATTCTTGTTGGTGAAAGACTTCTAATTTAAATCAGTTGGTAAGGTTAAAATACTTTTTAAAACTGACTGACTTGTTGTCTGAAATTCCTATGACGTCAAATGGACTATTTAGAATTAGCTGGGTTGTTGGACATCAAAAAAAGCACACTCCCATATAATACATGTATAAACATTAATTTTCTGACAAGAAAACCTTCCATGATTCTCTTCTGAAACCTATAAAAATTATTTTCGTCAACTTGAGTTTATATTTTGACTGACAAAATGAAATTAGACAGCAATTAGTTGTCTTACAATCAGTTATTATTAAATGAATTTTTGATAAGTAAAAGACAATATTGATAACTTATTTGAAAATAAAAAAGAGATAAGTGCCGATTTTTTATTTATTAAGTCAACAAATTTCCCAGTTTGATATATGGAGTGCACTTTCAATTTCCACCACCCTGTACAATTCTAAAATTAGCAGTTTAACATCAGAGCAGTCTCCAGCTAACCAATATGTCACTAAATATCAACTTAAGGTAGGCCAAAAAAAATCTGACCTTCCGACCCTATTTTGAAAACTGATGTAATAGGAAACACACATATTATTTTTTTTTTGGCCTTATGAGCCATAGAATCACAGTGGAAACATAAAAGTAATGGATATATCTGAAGATAAATAATTTTATACTGTGCATAATTTCTGATTGTGAAATTTTGAACCTCATTCACTTCAAGAAAACAATACCATATGCACAATAGACTTTGCCATTAAAAATCTCATTGTTACCAGATATGAATATTTTTACAGTTTCTATCTAATGAAGTTGATCAATACACGCACATTTTGAACTACTGGTTAACTAACTATCTGGCTATAAATGGTAATGGTGGGAGGGAAAAAAAAGGGGGGGGGTATAAGAGGCTTAAACAACTATTCATTTTGATAGGCTATATATACTAAACTAAAAGTGGCGACCTCTGTGACTGAGAATAAGGTAATACTTTCTTTTCTAAATATTTCGCAAGTATTACTGTATAAAAATCTCAGTTGATTATTGAATGAAAAACATGACATACATATTTATCTACATGAAATGTTTAGTTATGCTAGATATATCATTTTCAATAAGTAATTTTTTCGAATTTGATGTAGATCAAATATGTATTAAAAAATGTTTTTGGAGAACATGATTGATGTTATTAATTTCTGTCGAATCAAACCTGTTTATTTGACCGGTACACCATATCTTTTAATTTTCATATAGTATACTGAAATGTACATTTGTACCATGGGTCAGAAATTCTTTTTCAGAGCAAAATTCATAATCGGTTTTCATACTACTCAGAATACCCTATGACATCAAAATTTACAATTACAAATCAGGCATATAACGAATATAACGTTTTTAATAAGGGCTGAGCTTTTGAGTATATGTACATGCATTTCATATTGAAACCTCTTAAATGGAAGGAATTAACAGTGAATGTTGAAAAAAGGCACAAACCTATGAACAAAAGAAAACATCAAATGTTATCTCTATGTAAATTAGGTAAATAAGAAAAGGTAGATATTTATCTCCCTTAGCCAAGTTGGTTCTAATTATACCCCCCGCTAACAAAGTTTGAGGGGGTATATAGGAATCACCTTGTCCGTCCGTCTGTCTGTCTGTCTGTCTGTCTGTCTGTCTGTCTGTCTGTCTGTCTGTCTGTCTGTCCGTCTGTCCATATATCTTGTAAGCGCAACTCCTCCTAGACCGCTTGATGGATTTCAACGAAACTTTACAGAAAGGAAGTACATCATCCAAAGATGTGCATGAAGAAAAATCTTTGCGTTCCGATATCACACAAGGGAGATAATTGGACTTCTATTTTTTTGGCTTATACATTATATATAAACCTCGTAAGCGCAACTCCTCCTAGACCGCTCAATGGATTTCAACGAAACTTTACAGAAAGGAAGTACATCATCCAAAGATGTGCATGAAGAAAAATCTTTGCTGTCCGATATCACACAAGGGAGATAATTGGACTTCTATTTTTTTTTGGCTTATACATTATATATGAACCTAGTAAGCGCAACTCCTCCTAGACCGCTCAATGAATTTCAACGAAACTTTACAGAAAGGAGGTACATCATCCAGAGATGTGCATGAAGAAAAATCTTTGCTTTCTAATATCACACAAGGGAGATAATTGGACTTCAAAGCGGGGGGTATCCTTTGTGAGCTTTGGTCACAGTACATCTAGTTTTTTGGTTGTCTGGTTCAAAGGGAAGTTACTCAGCTTAGTTGAAGGGGGGATAACTGGCTAATGTTTCCAATTGATTTTGAAAGGTAAAATAAATAAACAATTGAAATTCATGATTTTGCATTACTGTGTCATAATACCTGAAAATTTGTTATCTGAGGTAATTCGTTCACTTTATTTAACCCAAGGTTGAATTTAACCAAGGGTAAAATCTTGTAGAAATTCACTGTTTAACCTTGGGTTAAATTCAACCCTCAGTTCAGTGAGTTCAACAATCAGTCCCTGATAATTAAAATAACAGATTACTGACACTACTTTTTATCAACATTATCCAAGCCACAGTGGGACCTAGAAAAAGTACAACGGAATAAGCTATGCTTATGTTGACATTGATTTTTGTAAGTTGTCAAAATTCAATGGAATCATAAAGCTGCATACATTTTACATCAACTTGTTTTAAGCCAGACAATCACACTTTGATGTGAAAACTATTGCACTCCCAACATTCTACATATTGTTATTGCATATATACTGATAATAAGATAAGAATTCAATTATAATATATATGTGTATTTGGTGTAAAGTAATCTAGGTAACATTTAATAATGAGGAACCAGACTGAGTTATGATTTCCTAACCAATGTAGGTAAGGGAGATAATTAAATTCTCTTCCTTTTGTCCTGAGGCTAAAAGGGAGACAAATTTATTATCTCTCTTACCTACATTGGTTGACAAATATAACTCACTCTGGTTTCTCGATGTCTACTTAACCAGG
The DNA here is from genome assembly GCA_028015205.1 of Mytilisepta virgata. Classification (NCBI taxonomy): domain Eukaryota; kingdom Metazoa; phylum Mollusca; class Bivalvia; order Mytilida; family Mytilidae; genus Mytilisepta; species Mytilisepta virgata. The sequence goes on along the minus strand of CM051508.1, from coordinate 8,440,129 downwards.
ATATGTGTGGGTCCAAGTTTGATTTTCTCACATAAAAGATAAAGGGAAACAGAGAAAAATCTCGTGAAAAGTCTGTCATTAAAACTACATTATCATAAAAAATTCTTAACTCTTAGACAAATTGATGAAAATTATTAAATAGAAACTTATCTAAAGGTACACAAACCCTTAAAATGGTAGCCTAAAAAATTCCAGCATTCACTCGTCTGTTTAGATCAGAAAAATATATCGGTACTTTACAGTTAAACACCCTCAAAAATAAGTTTAAAATTGTTTGAAAGCATATAAATTTTTAAGCATGCATTTTGTGATATTCTCTGCATGAAACAAAATACTACTATTCATTTTTGGGATGAGGTTATGTTTATAATTTAGAGTTGTCTCCCATTTTTGTGAAACATGAACAAAGGAAGATAACTCAAATTACTCAACCAGAACTTTTTGAATTATGCATAAATTATTTCCTGTGATAACTTGTGTTACATGTTGTTTTTTTTTAACATAAGTATACATTTTCTTGCCTTTAACAATTTGCTCTATGGAGTTTGTCAAATGTTCATACTAAAATCTATAAAAAATGTCAAATTTTGTGATGTATGGAGTATTTATGTCATAGATATGCAATTTTATGTTGGATGTCAACTGTAAAAATTACCATTAACTTATTACATAGAGATTTTTAAAGTAAGGAAAATGAACAATAGACTTTTACTAAATGAACTTTGATGTATTGGAGAAGATATTGGGAGATCCCAAAATTGGTTTCAGATAAAATTTCTATCGATATCTTATGATATGTTTATTTTTACCTTTATATATTAGTAGATATTTAAATTTTAAAACATCTTTAGTCTTAGCAATTCAAAGTATAATTGTGCCTTTAGCATTATAAAGAATGGAAGTTGAAAGTCAAATGTTTTAGTGAACGTCACAAAAATGTCTGCCTTTTTATATTCCACATACAAGCGAAGTAACTATCATGGTAGAATGTCTGCATCAGTTTCTGGCCGTATTCAATGTTGTCTTATGGTGCTACCCATAAACATTTCACCATCATCAGGAAAATGTTACAGAAACAAGCAGATTTGGTGCATGTATGAAAAAGTTTTCAAGATGCAGATCAGAGATAATTAATCAATGGACAAAAGATCTGGAATTTATACTGATAAAACAAGTTTTAGGTGATTCTAACAAAACAATTAAAATTTTCCAAGTTTTTTCGCCTGCAGAGGTCATTGATTGATAACAAAAGATTTTTCTTAATAGTTTCTTTAATCAAAAGTGAAATTTCATATTGACAGGGAATTTTTTTTATAAAATTTTCTTTTTTTTCAACTTTTTTCAAACAATTTGATAAACATGCCTTCTTTTTTTATCATGTGACTGTAAAATAAAATTACAATATATTTTTAATTGGTTTCTGAGGAGAATTGACCATGGATGAAATTACCAAGCCAAAATTTCATGTTTTTTTGTTTTTGTTTATTATAGTAACGTTAAAAAAAAAGAAAAAAGAAGAAATAAAGCAACTGGCATTGTGAATGATGAATAGCTGTAGTTTGAAACTATAAATTTTTGTTAATATTCAAATATATATTGTTAATTATTATGGAAGGAGTTGCAGAGTCAAAAATGGACTTGCTGTGACTTTCTTCACAAATATAACACAAAATGTAGTGTCCAATTTATAAAAACCAATGTGTTTTAAAAACCATGTATGAATATATTATAGTAATTATATTTATGGTCAGTGCGGTGTGTCACCTGTTTTTGCTATTTGGTATAAGCTTTCTTGTTATGTGGCACATACCATTTCTGTTAGTAGGGAAGGTAGGGTATCATTATATGTGATGCATCTATTATTAATTGTTTATTGATTATTATTATTATTGTTTACATGTGTAATGAGAAATCTTTTGAGAATATGTATACACTTAATTTTGCAATTCTTTGGTATATGTATATATATATTTTTTTGTTAGTGTACATATTCGAAAGAGAAAGCATTGAATAAATATATATATTTACAACTTATTTATTGTGTTTATTTGTGTTGCTTGATGTGGCTTTGTCTGATTTTTGCCACAGTTGGGTCAAACGAAAAATATTAAAATTGGTTTTTGCTGCTTCTTTGCCAAGCACGTGGCACCTAGGAGTTAGAGCAAAGACTGGTTGGCTCAGAGTCAGTATAATGTGTCCGAGTGGGATGAAATGTTTTGCTGTGGACTGTAACCTCATGAGCATTACCTTAAAAACTCCGCCCTGCTTGTCGGTATATTACAAAGTAAGATTCATACTCGTATCAAATCAACATGGTCTCATCCTTATTTGTATGTAATAATTGTCAGTGGATGTTAAACAGTAATCCAGGCATCCATGTCTGCTAAAAAGTTCATATACAGGTTCTAGGGTGCTACGGAAAAAATAGTGGATCCAACATCTTTTTCATGCCTTAACTTCATGTTAATGAATATTTTCAAAGGGAAATAACTCTGGTGAAACATTTTATCTTTTCAGAGTTGTTTCCCATAGTACATTTTTGTCTTTTTCCTTAATTTCTACATTTGTCTCCGTAAATAACTAAGGTTATAAGCAAAAATATATAATTTAATTAATTAAATAAATCAAAAAAGAAAAAGTAGGTTGAATTTTCATATCCCTTCATTATTTCGTTGATTCTCATGTCTCATAATTGAGGATTTTGTACCATGAAATGCCGCTTCCCAATCCAGACCCCAGCCTGACTTCTAAGAAAGAAAATTGGGTATTTAATGCGAGATGTGTCAGACATAGATGCGTCACACAGGATAGCAATAAGAGATGTGGCTTCTTAACTCCTTTTGCTCAGTTGGTGGCCGAGGTGTTGGACTACAAAAGGGGCATGGTTTGATCCCTTAATTGATAATATTGGAGATAAAATTCTCTACTGTTACTTGCCTATATGTTCAGGCTTATACAGTCAAGGATGCCCTATAATTCAAAGTAAATTCAACACTGTTTATTTGAAAATTTTTGAGTCAAATACACCAGTTGTGTTTGTTTGTTTAGTTGGGGTTTTACGCCGTTTTAAGCACATTTGGCTATTTTGCGGCGGCCAGGTTTTATTGTTGGAGGAAGCCGGAGTTCCCGGAGAGAACCACCGACCTTCGGTAGGAAAATTGGCAATCCTTGTCAATTAAGATCGGAGTCAAACACACCCTGCCACAGGTGAGATTCGAACTCGCAACCTCAGCGTTGACAGGCTAGTGGTTATTAGTAGTCCACCAGTTGTGTCAAACTATTTTTAAGGTCACAAAGTCTAAAAGTTATATTATTTTACCATTTGGAAGTCAAACCTGATAAATTAATTGATCACACTAGTTTTCCCTTTCATATAATGTAAATTCCATTATAATGTGTTTACTGACAATGTACATAGAATGGGAACACAACAAAGTACAAATGTATATGGATTATTCTGAAAAAAATATAGTAGAAATTTTAGCCGACATAGACTCCATTTTCGCACTTCTGCTTTATAAAGTCCCCAACTGATGTCAACAGTTCAAATTCAGAATTTCATGGTGCAAAATCCTCAATTATGAGACATGAGATCAACTAAATAATGAAGGGATATGAAAATTCGACCTACTTTTTCTTTTTTGATTTATACAATTAATTAAATTATATACTTTTTCTTATAACCTTAGTTATTTACGGAGACAAATGTAGAAATTAAGACGAAAATGTACTATGGGAAACAACTCTGAAAAGATAAAATGTTTCACCAGAGTTATTTCCCTTTGAATATATTCATTAACATGAAGTTAAGGCATGAAAAAGATGTTGGATCCACTATTTTTTTCCGTAGCACCTGTATATGAACTTTTTAGCTCACCTGGTCAAAGGCCATGTGAGCTTTTGTTGTCACTTGGCGTCCGTCGTCAGTCCGTGTGTTAACTTTTCACATTTAAATCTCCTCTAAAACCACAGGGCCAAATGGAATTAAACTCGACAGAAAGCATCAAGGTAACGTCCTTTATAAAGTTTGCTCATTCGTCCGAATCGGACAACAAACATGGCCGCCATGGGCATTTGTTGTTTCTGATAAGCTGATATAAAAAAAAATCTTCTCCTCTGAAACTGCTCGGCCAAATGGAACAGAACTTGACAGGAAACATATAAGGGGTCCTTTATAAAGTTTCAAGTATTATTTCGTCCCGATTGGACTACAAATATGGCTGCAATGAGCAGTCTTTGTTTCTAATTGGCTGATATAAAAAAATCTCTTCTGAAATCGCTTGGTCAAATGGAACGAAACCTTTTTTTCTGGAACTGCTGGGTCAAATGGAACGAAATTTGACAGGGAGGTTCTTTACAAAGTTTTCTCATTTCGTCCCAAACGGACTAAAAATATGGCCCCATGGGCAGTTCTTGTTTATGATTGGCTGATATAAAAAAAATCTTCTCCTCTGAAATCGCTTGGCCAAATGGAACAAAACTTGATAGGCAGCATATATGGGAGGTCCTTTATAAAGTTTACTCATTTCGTCCCGATCGGACTACAAATATGGCCACCATGGGCAGTTCTTGTTTCTGATTGGCTGATATAGAAACATCTTCTCTGAAACCGCTTGGCCAGATGGAACGAAACTTGACAGGAGGCATCTGTGGGAGGTTTTCTTTTACAAGGTTTCCTCATTTTATCAACATGACTGGTTGATTTAAAAAAATATTTTCTCTGAAACTGTTTGGCCAAATAGAGCCTAAGAAAGTGTCTATGGCATATATAAAAAAACAAAATGGCATATATAAAAAATCTACAGAAAAACAAAAATGCTTGAAACGAAACATGACCTGAATGTTCCTCATAAGGTGCTGACCAAGTGTTGTTACTTTAGTGCTAATCCATCATACCACACTTCATAATGATATGGAGAAGTGACTTTACTCTTTGAGGTACATCAATAAAAATGGCTTTCAAGCCAGGTGAGCGATACAGGCTCTTTTTGATTCCATGTGAAATTCAACATTGTTCAATGCTGTATTTTGATAAACAAGAAATGGATAACAGGAAAGATCAACAATGACATACCAATCAATCAACGCCACCCAACAGACAACTAACACGAAAGAGCTCAAAACACAACAGAGAGTCAGGATAGTCTAACTTGGTATAAACACTTAACACTAGTGGGGTTAAACCGGTTTTATGGGTACCCAAACCTCCGCCTTATCTATCCTGACACAAGTGTATAAAACACACTTTAACAAACAATACATTATGATTAACAACAAGGTGACCGCTCGCTTGGACGGTACATAATTTAGATAGCAGGATCAGAATGTGCTCGTTCTAACTGTAAAACTAGCTAAGGCTCTCATAGCTGCAGGTCGAATACTGCAAATTGAGCCTGTCTTATTCTCAAATCCCTCACTTCCCCACGATGTACCCTATTATACCTTACAGTAGATATTTATTTTTAAAGGAAACAATTTTAATACTGAAACAGACCGTTTAATTTCAGAGGAATCCTGGATGACCACATCCTCGAGTCAACAATAGTAATGTTTACCTCAACAATCAAAGGAAAGAATGTGGGACAGAGAAACTATCCCTTGTCAGACTGAAAACATTCAATAAGCAAATAAACAAGGCATTTATTGCTCCAATCTTGCAATACAATCAAGATAATTGCTGAGAAATATTTAATTTTGGTTGTCCAAATATATATATGATACACGATACTTAAGTACGCATTCGTTCTTGTAAATCACGCATTGCAAGCATGGCTACGACAAGCAAATTAGTTCCTTTTAGTACTTTCTTCAAAATCAAATTAATCGCGGTAAAACAATATGAAAGCTTGACCAAAAATATCATCAATTTCCAGGTCACAGTACTAAAATTTCTCATCATCTATGCTACGTCTCTTCCAAAATGGATACGGAAATCTGTAATTAACTTCGCATTCCTCTCGACATTTTTGTCCTGGAGTAAGTGTAAAAACAAAAGTGTAAATTTTTACGATGAGTGCGAAATATTTAAATTTTGAATTGTAACGTTTTAGTTTTATGATCACTTCAGACTGCATTGGGTTATAAGATGCAGAATACAACCCACACGGAATTTTGCGTTCGTTAATCCATGCTGCGTCATCTAGCGCAAGTCTGTAGGAATTCTCTGGTTTTTCAAGACCATTTATCATTTTGACCAGTTCAGAAAGAAAACAAGTATCACAGAGCAGACGCTGTTTGTGCATTTCCGTAAGTTGTTTTACGGGATCCTCTTTTCTATAAATAGTTAAAATCATTGATATTTCATAATCCTTTTTAGTATACTCTATTCTATCATAATATGGGTTACATTCAAAACAAAAAGTCTCTCCTGTCGCACACCAGGATGCGAAATGCCCGGATGTTGTTTCTATGGTTTTGTGTCGATATTGGGCATGTGGTCTGATTCTTATTGTCGACAGTGAACCTAATGGTACATCCTGACCTAATGAACGTTGTACCAAAGACAAAGCTCTGTTGAGTACTTTAGCCTTCTTGTATGTTTTTCGGCCATATTGTACCAAATACAAATTTGTAGCGTTTAAGTCCAATTCTGGTAGAGTTTCTAACACTACCTTATCATGTTGTACAAAGTCGTCCCCAAAAATTTTCCTGGCTAATGGTAACTGATTTTTACGAGAAGCGTGAATAATCTGAATCTTTACTTTCGAATTATCAGAATCACAAGTGACGTCTGCTACAATGGCGTGATAAAATTTAAGTTCGTGCTCGAAACAAACATTGTCTCCAATTTCTAAATCATCCCTTTTGGAAATTCGTTGATAAACAATGCACTTCGTACATGCGTATTGACTATTTGGAGTAAAGTCCGGTATCAAAAGCTTCCCGTGACACTTCATGGCGTTTTACTGCAAAGAAAAAAAAATCATGTTTGAAAAGAGAACCCCAGGGATATACTTAATCGTAGATATGAACATGTAAGAATATGACTGAGAAGGCGTTTTAGGACAACATCAAGTAGGATTAAACGGGGGGAAATTGATTACATCTGGCTAGAATTCGTCGTGTTATTAACAAGAAGGAACAGCCTATACTACACTAGACATGTATTAACCCCCCCTTTTCACAAATCCAAAACTTTTTATGAAAAGATGCAGGGAAACCGAATCTTCAAGTTCTCCGAAAAGAACAGGAGGAATGGGATATAAAGAAAGGAACTCGTGCGTTGTATTATACGTTTTAAAACACTGAGTTTTTCGGTCATTCGTTGTGGAGTTTAGGTATTCGACTTTTCAAGGAACAACCATGACAATATATTGCTTTTCTTTAAGTCTTTTCCCATAGGATCTGTATCTCTTTAATTTTTTTTTAAATTATGAAATGATTAATATAAAATGTGGCAATTAAGGATCTTTTCCATTTTTTGGTCTTTTTGTCAGATTTTCGGAATCCTCGTGTTTTATCCATTTCTTCAACATGAATTTTTTTTGCCCATGAACCCACACTTTTTCTTTTATAATTCAATCATATATACCTTAAAATGGTATTTGACAAAATTTTATGAAATTCTATTTATTTTTTCATACATTTTTGAGAGACTGAAGTTCTCAATGCAAAGACAATGAAAAATCCAGATATTTCCTGCAAATTTTCCTCCTCTAATATGATCACATGAACCTATATTTTTTTCTTGCTTATTTGTTTACTATTCATATGTTCTCAAACTAAAACACCTATTTCAAATTCTATTTATTTCCTATTAGACCAGTGATCATCCTTAAACGACAACTGTTCTAATAATCACAACAGCCAATGCCTCAAAATCAGAAGCTTTTTAGTTAACACCCAGCATTCTTGTAATCCGTTCTTTTATTTCCGATTTTATTAAATTTCTTATGTTTTGTCGCGCTTACTGTAGGAAAGTACTTTTTCTCCATACTTTTCTAGTTATTGATATCTTATTATGTTCAACCGATTAATTTTTATAGGGGCCGCGGTGGCCGAGTGGTCTAGGTAGTTCGTCATGATTACTAATGATCACTAGCCTGTCAACACCAAAGTTGTGAGTTCGAATCTCACCTGTGGCGGGGTGTATTCGACTCTGATCTAAATTGACAAGGAGGTCGGTGGTTCTCTCCTGGAACTCCGGCTTTCTCCACCAATAAAACTGGCCGTCGTGAAATAGCCAAATATGCTGAAATGGCGTAAAACCCCAACCAAACAAACAATTATTTTTAATATATGGTTTTAAAAAGTATTTGACTGAAATATTTGAGCCTTGATATAAGAAACACCAATACGCGTTATTAGATATATTGGAAAACGAATTTGAAAGCACTTGTTTTTCAAGACCTCCGTATCATTGCAAAAATAAGCAATATTATGGACAATCTAGATATTGGAATACATCACTAAAACAACTGTTACGTCAAAGTATTCGTTTTGTCCGACGTACATGAAGTTGCAATGGGATGCAATTTTTTCAGTGTTAAAGGTCGACATGAAAATGACATTGCCAGAAAAAGGAGTAGGGCCACTTTCCACTGTATATTGTATTTGCTTCACTCGTAACCATTGATTTTATAATATTAAATATATTTCTCCTATTCTTGACGTGTTTAATCGGTGGGATAAAAATACATAATATGTTTAACCACTTCCCAGTGATTAAATTTCTACGTGGAAATTACCGCCGTTTTTTTCTACGGTTATTGGAACGATAAACTAGAGAAGTCCCGAAATGACGTCTATGTAAACAAACTAAATAGCAACGACATTTTCTTGAGGTTTTTGTCGAAAATCACAGGAGAAACAGATTCTCCTTCAATTTACTCGTGAGTTATGGAATTTCTCCACTCTCAATAGTTAAATTTTAGATTTTAACATGCTCGCAAGTGCTCGCGTTTTGAAAATCGAAAATTTAAAACTATCTCGGGTGGAGAAATTCCATAACTGACTCGTACCTGGAGGAGAATTTATATATACCTTCCTTTCATCACACACGATTACATGCAATGCATTTTTATGTTAACAAACAGAAATTTTATTCTTAATCATTAATAAGTTGAAATAAGTTGTCTAATCGTAAAGATCGTGTATATAGGCGATTTGGGTCAATTTGTATCACTTTTGAAATATTGCCAAGAAGGAAATTCAGAATCAAAACCATGCTACTGTCATATGAAAGGAACTACGTACATAAACTGACTTACAGCAAAAAAATCGTTTTGGATCTGAGTGACCTTCACGTTGAAAATCTCCTTGAACACGTTAATTTGGCAAATTTGTGGTAAAACTGTCTCCCAAAGGGGACAAAAAATTTAGTAACTCAGTTGTTAGTTACTATTAGCAAACCTTTAGAGACAGCATACAAGCATTATGTCCACAGAAAGTTTAAAAGGCTTTAGGCGACTTTTGAAAATGGCCCTAGAAGCGAAATACAGGGGAAAATGGCCTAACTTCTTTAAATTATGTGAATCCTTTTAGATATCACCAGCTTAATTTGAGCCATAAGACAATTATCATCAAAGATTTATACCATGATATCAATTTCGATGCACAAGATGTGCACATTTCATCGTGATATCAATTTTGATGCACATTTCATCGATCTACAACTCAAGCCTTAAAATGTTGAAAATCAAAGCAATAATCCAAAACGTTGAATAGCAAATTAAGACTACAAAGCAACTCTCGGAATCGACAATGATCCCCGCCCCCCACATATAGCTGGAATACCTAACAGAATGCAAAAATTGTAGAATGAACTTAAGACGACTTCAGGTCACAAGGTTAAATCACTTGTTTGGGCCCCTTAGTGCCCAATTTTAGAAAATTAAAATTCTAAAACCTTATTGCGCATCTATATATAGTGGATGACAATAGTGTATAGAAATAAAATGGATAAATTGAAAAATGAAAGAGGATTTTATGTCACAAGCTTAAATTGACAAATTTCATTATTCGACCGCTGTCGGCCCCGAATTTAGAAAATTAAAATTATTAAACCGTATTGCGCATCTACAAGTCATTTGCAAGTGCTATGCAACCATTCTATACAGAAATTAAATTCCTAAACCCAAAAAGTGAAGGAGGAGATAATGTCACAAGAAAGTGTGACGGACGGACGGAGACAATTCCTATATCCCCGAACTTTCTTCGAAATTGCGTGAAAAAAAACCCGAACATGACCGAAAGGATGGAACCAAGACCAGAGCTATGAACAGTATTCCAAATTTCTGTTTAGTCTTAAATTTTTAGATTGAAGAAATAATTATGCCACCAGTTAACAGATTATCACTGGCCTAATTTTCAGAGGTTTTTGTCCACTCGTATCTATATAATTTCCCATTTGAATGACAGAATATCACTGCGAAGGCTACATATAAAACTATAAAGTGTATTTCCGTAAAAATGATTTCTACCTGGGCGGAAATGTATTGTCCAATCTGATATGTATAGCCCTGATATGATGTTTTATCATTCGGAAAATAGGAATATTAGTTCCAGCGGCCGTGTGTCAATGAACTGGTTAGAGTGCCGATAATAAAACGTAAAAATTTCCATTTAAAAAAAAAATAAGGATTAAATAGAACATAAATACCTTTCATATAGGTTTCCTTTTCCGTGTTATGATTACGAATAGTTTATAAATAGAAGTCCAAATGATAAATAATTGTAACACGGTATCCTTCAGTCAGGTATCCCACAGTCACTACCTGTGTCAACTTTACATAGATTAAACTTGTACGACTGATAAACTTTTGTCCGAACGTCACAAAAGGTTTCCGTCGTGACAGCTCGTTGTGGAGCAACTTCCGTACAATGGAACCTGTGTCAATCCACGATCCGATCGATTTTATTGATATCTCTTATCACATTAAAATTCGGTTAAAAATAGTGAAATAATTGTTTACTGACAGAAAAATACAGTCTCTCTTAAATTTATTTAATCTGTTGTTTGATGTATGAATTATACATGCATATTATTATTACTTGGGAAATATTATAAAACTTTTATTTTGGAAAACGCGCAATATTATAAATTATGACTAATATACATATATATATTTCATAGTTATTAGAGCTCTGTCCCAAAGCTGTTCGGTTGACATAAATTATGTTACTGAGAGGAATATTTATCAGAGTAATTTTATATATATATACGTGATTTATACCGGGGTACTTTGTAAAGTGCAAATAACAGATTTTAATAATTTAGAATGGGGATCTTTAAAAAATTCCACTTTATGAAGCAGTTCATAGATATGATAGCATATCTTGTTACCTTTTATGGCATTGCAGAATATATTCAAATATTGCCTTTATTTTGTTTTCGACACATTTCTACTTTTACGTACCAATGCCACTCCCCTTCCCGATCAAATTCATATGAATTAGTTATTGGGTAACTTTGAATGTGACATTTCAGCCTAAAACCACACCCACACAGAACCGAAAGGGCTCGAGAAATACACAAGGGGTGTATAAGATGACACTCTCTCTGGTGAAATACATGAAGAAAAGGAGTGACAATTTCCGGGTACAAGAATGGCCGACTCGAGACGACACATTATGATAAGACATTGTTTTATAACGATTATCATTATATTTATTTGATAGACATTTGTATATGTTATTCTAAAAAGTTGGAAAAAATGCTACCAGGCAATTCTTCATTTAGGAAAAATGAAACCCACTCTCAAATTTTTATCGAATCCGGAACCTTTGGTACAGTAATTTACCGCGCCACCAACTAAGAAGTACTCTACTGTCGCAGCTAATTGCTATAAACCTGTTAGGTTCTACAAATTCTATCGTACACAAGGGAAGCCAAATTACAAATGAATGGAATTTTTATTTTAGGCCATATCAAATTGATTTTTAGTCCTTAGGATTTCGCCGCTCCAATTTGCAGACTTAAAAAAAAATTGCCGCTTCATTTTGCAAAAATGCTGAAAATTCGTCCAAAATTCTTCATTTTTCAAGAAATTAAAAATACTTTTATTTGTACATTAAGGTCAGGAGGTTAGGCTTCGTAGCAGAAGGCAATTGTAAATTTGTGTTTTTTTCTGGGGTCAGTAAGGGCTTTTTAATTCACAATCTCTTAACGTAGTAATAATTGGCTGAAAATGGAGGCGCCTTAATTTTCAAAACTTTTTTTTTACATTCTTATCCGAATTGGATGATTTCTTTTAAAAGAATGATTTATCATGAAAAATACAATGAATTACCGTCTAACTTGTTGCAGAGATAACAAGATTAATGGGGCCAAAATTAGCCATTTTGTAGGACACCTTAAACTTTTATTTTGCTTCCGGTTCCAATGGAGAGTCTTTTCTTTAAATTCACTTTGATGAGTGCTTTCAGTAGTATGCCACATATGTTTCCTAACTTATACGGTTTTAGAGATATAAGATGTTAAAGGGGCAAAAAAAAAAAAAAAAAAAAAAGAAAAAAAAAGAAAAAGAAAAAAAAAGCAAAATGACTGGATACGTAACTTTGTTCCATCTGGTTTTTGTGGTAGGTCCGATATTTATATTTATTTAAATATAACTGATATTTGCCTTTTATCCTGGTAATTTCCTAATACTCTGCAAAAGAATACCAAATATCGACAGAAAAAAATACCGAAACGACAAAACTGTGGGAAAAGTCTCTAAATTCGTAATCCAAGGAACAGACAAATTTATGAGAATTGAACACAACAAACACCACAAGGATTCCAAAACAGTTAGGCAGAGGGTAAATTCTAAAATACCAAAAGCCTAAAAACAAAGGTCAAAATACAGCACAAAAACTATAGCACTAGCAATTTGAACTTGTACAAAAACAAGAAGTGGCGTGAGGTGCTCTGGAAGGCTCCATGGTCTCTTTTTCAGAAATAAAAAGTAAACAGATGAAGACTTAAATTAAATGTGAAATTATTTTTACATAATGGTATGTCCCTGAGAGGAAATGAGGAATGTACATGTATGCTATTGAATTTACATTTCACTAAGGAAAGCTTCATGCAGAGGCTTAAGCTAAAACTGGTGAAAACATAAAGGATATATTCATGAAATCAGTTTGAACTTATATATTGCTTTCATATGCGAGAAAATAGTTAGATTTGATACTACAATATTGCGTCAGATTACTACGTTGCCTTATTTAGTTACATAAATGTAAACACAAAATGTGAATGTCGTCTTGTTTTGATGAAATTCGTTGCCGGTGTCACATACTAGATTCCCTCCCCCCTTACTCAGTTTCCCTCCGGAAAAATGGGCATATAATGAGTTTTCCCACCTGAATTTAATGGTAGGAAAAATGATTATATACTAGATTTTTCCCCTAGACCGAATCAATACTAAACTTTCCCCCCTTGATTAAATTCGTACTATCAACTAAAAAAACAATGCTAGATCTATGATTTTTAACAAAATTGAATATTTGAGCATAGTTTAACACTAAGGACAAGTTGGTCATGATTTTATTTTTACATTGGACAACCATTTCCTCATAGAGAACCAAGTTTTGTTACTTTGGTGCCGATCGGAAATTCAAAATGTCTACCAGCCGATTGAAACCATATGGGAAATGATATTTTCGTCTTCTTTTTGAAAACCACTGAATAGAATTTGACCAATCTTGGCAGAAATCTTCCCTCTTCCCTATGCAGTCATTCAGAAGTGTTTTTACTTTCGTACCAATCAGAAATTCAAAATGGCGCTAACCATGGTCAAAGTTAACATTGAAACCCAATGGAAAAGACATTTCAGTCATCTGTTTGAGAACCACTTATCAGAATTTGAACAAACTTTGTAGAGATCTTTCCATGAGGTAATTTATAAGTGTTGTTACTTTTGTGCCGATTTCAAAGTGCCCGAAAACCGAGGTCAAAATTTGCATAAAAGCGTCAGGTAAGCGATTCTGGCTCCTGGGTGCCTCAAGTTTTTCCATAGAAAAAATAACCACAATCCCGTTGGATTCTGCCGTCGCAAGTTCTATTGTGACGGTTATAATTGCTGTATTTCGAGCTTGGTTTTGTTCGCAAAGCAAAGAATGTAAGATAGATTCAGTCAGATTTAACTTTGAAACTTTATTTTCTCAAAAAATTCCACAGTTTGGTGCCTTATAGTGATATCATATGTGATGGGAAATTTAGCGAAGTCCAACATTTTTTTTTAACAGAAAAAGATCCCCTATTCCAAGTCAATTCGTTCATCAAACTGTAATTTTGTTAATTATGTATACCTTGATATATTTACAAATAATATAGAAAAAGGTTTTATTTTAAATATGTACGAGGAGTTGTGTATCTTATATAATGCCGACAGACAAACGGATACATGGACTGAAAGATGTAAACAACGGGTGCACCAATAGATAGCATTTTTGGTATTTGGACTAATACAAAACATACAAAATTGAACAAAAATATAAAAAACAGTTATATAGGTTTTTTACTTGACGTTTTTCATTAAGTCAAGGGTAAACTTCATTAAATTAAACGAGTTGAAGCTATGTGTTTAGCATTGATTAGCAGTTGTCCATTGAAAGATACTTATCTTAACAAAGTATGTTTCAAATTTTAACAAGATATATTGAGCCCAACGAAGTCGACACGTTTTTTTTTAATTTTCCAGAAAATAGAAAAAATGTTCGTGCATATTTGATTTTTTTATTACAACATTTAACTTTCATAAGGTAACAGTATAGAGGAGCCTAAGGAAATGTCAGTCTAGTGGGTTTTCAAACTTTGATCGGTTCATTCCCGTTTACATGGTTTAGCCAACTTTTTGAATTTTTAGGTATTACAGGTAAAAAATGAAAGGGCTGATTCCCCGAACTTCAACTTTTGAAAGATCAAAGAACATTTCCCCCCTTCATTAAACCTGATTAAGGGGTCCATTTAAGGGTTAAACAATTACTTTTACAGGTAAAAAAATCACCCGAGTTTTGTTTTATCTGTGTTGCAATAATTTTCTCTTAATTATATATGTATCAAATGAATTAATATGTTCCTTGTTGGTGTAGCTTCCATTTAGATGTTGGATTAAAATGAAGATACACATATAAATTACTAATAGTTTATTTCATTTGAATAATTAATAATGCTTTCATAATAAACACATATTGTATGACAAATTATTAGTTGATGGAACAATAAATACAATAAAATTCACAAACCACTGAAATTTCTATCAAAACATTTAAAAAAGCAAGTGTGATGTCGGCAAGAGTCTTTGGTAGTTTTGGAGTTTTGTTTTCGGCGAGCCCTGTAGAGTGTTGATTTGACTGAGTTAAATGTTGGTAGACGCTGAATGACTGTTTTAGAAATGTCTCCATTTTTACGTATATGTCT
This sequence comes from Mytilisepta virgata, assembly GCA_028015205.1. Classification (NCBI taxonomy): domain Eukaryota; kingdom Metazoa; phylum Mollusca; class Bivalvia; order Mytilida; family Mytilidae; genus Mytilisepta; species Mytilisepta virgata. The sequence continues at coordinate 8,424,783 of CM051508.1, read as the reverse complement.
GTAGACATAGCCTTCGTATGCTAGATTCTGCCCTCCCTTTCTATTGGTAATAAAACTGACATCAAGTTGTGCATTTGCCATCTTTAAACTATGTAATGAAAAACTGAAGTTTTGTTCAGTTATATACTTAAACATAGCTTGGTGTGTACATTGGATTGGGTTATGGCATGAGTCAAATCTGAAATGTGTTCACTTTGCAAAACTTAAGCTTGGAAGCTGAACATAAAATATGCATCAAGGAATTAATCATTTACTTAATCTTACAATAATTAAACGGTGAAATGAGTAATAAAATGAAATATATTTTTTAAATACATCTAATTAAGTTCAGTTGAAAAAAAAATATTTGTATTTAATATTTGCATGCGAAATACTTCTGTTTCTTAAATTTATTAAAGTGTTAAACAGTAGTGGTTCATTTTTAAAATATTTCGATAGTAAAATATATAAAGTATTTTATTCAAACTTATAAATTTATTTCAAATACTTATTTCTTTAATTTTGTTTTATTCCAAATTATATATTTTTTTAAATAATTTCCTCATATATATATGTATTTATATACACCCCTTATATACCCCAATTGAACACACTTTAATTGCTAAAACAACAACATGTATCAATTATGTATCAATTATGATTTTTAAAAAGTTGACATTCGGGGAACACCCCAATGAAAGTTGGATAGATGAGATCAAAGGTAATTAGGAACAAAGGATTCTTGATTAGGGCTTGGGTTGGGTGACAAAGGTAATAATCGACTGAAAATTATTCCAGAAACATATTTATTAAGTATATAATGCACTTCTGACATTTGCGAATTGTAACCCTGGTATTTTTTATTTTTATTTTTGGGTGATTTTTAAAAAAATATATTTTGTTTGAAGTGTTTATCTTGATACAGACATTTATTGTAACTAGATAACATATTTGTTATAATTATTTTTTATTTCTTGTTGTTAAGTGACCAATTTCATTTTCATAAATGTGCATCAAATGTTGTTCTATATTCTGTAATTTGTATCTTCATCCGAGTTTGAGTAGGTGGGAAACAGCGTCTGTGTACTAGAAAACGTCGATCTGTCCTTGCTGCAGTCGCTCCTTTAGATGTCAGTCTGGTGTCGATGTTGCGGTATTTCAGCTTGCGAGTTTTGCGTTTTCCTCCTGCAGCATACTGTATGAGTCGGATCTCGGTGGCAGTCTGGGTGTTCTGGAGTTTCTGAATGATGAGAAACAGATTCAGGTGAGCCTTGTTTAACTGATTGTTGAATTTGTGGTGCCAGCCTTCCGGATGGTTAGTGGTCCTTGGTCCGACGGTTGAGTAATGGTTCCATTTCGCTGGTTCTCTGTCAACCCACTGTTCGGTAACATAGTCGTTGAAACTGGTGGTCTTTGCGTCATTGGTTTGGTAGTCGTCGAGTGCATTGAACCATACTTCTACTCGTTGAGGATGTACCAAAGGTAGTGCGGATTAAGACTGAATACTAGTTACTCATAGCCACACTTTCTCAAGTTTCCTCACAATTTCATAAAAAAATGTGTTTTTTTTCTTTATTTTTTTAAATTAATTTTACAGAAGATAAGTATAAAAAAATACCCTTAAATCACATTTAAACTTTCAAAAATATTTTATAAATGTAATAATATTATAATTCACCAAACATTTGCTTCAATCAATTTTAAAATAATTTCAATATTTTCATAAATATTTGAATTCAATCCTAACAATTTCCCCCATATTACTGTTCTATTTACATATAATGTTAATCCAAACAGGAACAAATTTTCAGTCACAATTTAAGATGACACCTAATAATTACTAAATAAACAGCCCACTAATTAACTACAATCTAAAGTCGGCTAAACAGGAATATTGTATTATACCTGATTTTCAAAAGTTGGAAAAACGGGAAGACACCCTTTGATCACAGATACAAAGAACTTGGCAATATTTTGTAACCATTTTTCGCCATTTTAGTAACGATTCTTTAAGTTTTTTTAAGAATAATTACGAATATTTACACTGGAAACAATAAGAAAAATGTTTTCATGTACTTATTAATAAAGTTTCAATTTTTTTAAAGTAAAAAGGCTATGTTATTACATGCATATGGAAATTAGATTTAAGTTTAAATGACACGATGTATATATCTACAGTGATTAACTGATTTTATATTTATATATACTATCCTAAGAACTTTGTGATATTTAGTCATTTTCTATCTTTAGCTAATTGGGTATAGAATCAATTAAATCAGAGATATATAAAACACGTCTCTGATAAAATATATTATTGTTTTTTAATTGTATGAGAATGTCTTGTTGTGGTAATCAAAACAGGTAAGTTTATTAATTTTCTTAATAGGCTTCATTGTATGAAAGTTTCGAATCTGAAATAAAAATAAACAAGAACATAACGCTTGGAACCAATGCACCGAAAGATTAACCAAACTAAGATTCGCATCATTGTTAGCAATGTCAGTAAACGCCAGGTGGAGCTGTTTTTGGGGAAGTTATTTGAAAACTGGATTCCGCTTCTTTACAACCTTTTCCAGCCTATTGTGGGACCAGTATACTGTAAACAAACTGGGGTTTCCGCCCAGTGGCGCACCTATTGTTTACTGACATTGCTATCATTGTACATATTTAGATATTGTTTTCGAATTCTGAGATATCTCTAAACTAAGAATACGGATATTATTTGGCACGTATGAGATTCGAAATAAATAAAAAGCAAATACTCATATACTAACCAGCAAAAGGTAGTTCGTCATGACTACTAATGATCACTAGCCTGTCAACGCTGGGGTTGTGAGTTCGAATCTCACCTGTGGCGGGGTGTGTTCGACTCCGATCTTAATTGACAAGGCTTGCCAATTTTCCTACCTAAGGTCGGTGGTTCTCTCCGGGTACTCCGGCTTCCTCCACCAATAAAAACTGGCCGCTGCGAAATAGCCAAATGTGCTGAAAACGGCGTTAAACCCCAACTAAACAAAAACAAACCAGCAAAAGAAACGATACGCATTCTAATACATGATACCACGGAGATATCAAAACTTGTCTTATCGGACTGATAATTGCACAGTATTACTTTAACGTGGAAAACTTCATTTTCTGCCAAATCTTGAAATCTTAAAACTATGATATCTCTAAACGCACAATTTTACAATAATATTACGAAATTTTAATTTTAACCATGCATTTTAAAAAAATATAATTGGCCAAGTTTTTTTCTCTCTCACAAATCTACCCTTTCAATTATCAATTTAAAAGTAATGTGTTACAAATGCATTGCTCTGATATTTGTGATATTTTTGATTTTGAACCCATGACATTTATCAAGAATTTTAGATGTTCACAATTCACCATTTTCCGAAATTCTCAGATTGCAAAAATACAGTGGAATTACTTTTTGACAATGAATAGCTTATCATTATTCAAGTAATTTGATTCATAAATCAGGATGATGCTTCTTCTTTCATTTTTTTTTCAGACCGTGCGTGCGGTATCCAGACGCAATCAACGTAGATACAAATAATCGTCACATGACGAATAATAACCAATTAAAAATCGTTCTTCTCGGCCAATCAGGCGTTGGGAAATCCAGTATAGTGTTGCAGTATGTCAAAGGAGAATTTAATGAATACAAGGATACGACAATAGGCGGTAGGTGTACCAATTTGATGTAAGATTTAATTTGTCTGGAAAAAAGAATAATAAAAAAGATGAAGAAGAGATATCGCCATTAGAGAATAAAACAAAAAACGCAAAAAACAATAACAATATTATCGAAAAGAAATACCCGTAAAAGTTCAGTCCGCCTACCGATGCGGGGATTGGCGAGTACCACAAAGGTTTGCATTAGCACGTGCATTTTACTAAGTCGATAGACATCAGTACAAGGATAACTCTTTTCGAGTATTAAATTAACACTTGTCGAAACTTGGATAATAAAAAGCGTGCACGCTATACAAGAAGCCTTTTATGGTTAGTGTCTGCGTTTTTAAATTTTTTTTTGGATAAGTCACTCGTCTTCAGTATTGCAGGTACTTTTGGCTCATTCATATTGGACGACAGGCCACCAGACACAATTGTGTAACTTCATATAGTTTGAAGAAATTTGTCCTGTATTCTAAAGTTGTTCATTTTATCCTGCATATGGCTTATTTACTTGCCACACAAAGCGTTTCGAATATTTTTTAACACCTCTTAAAAAAATACCTTGAATTCTTAAAATATGATAAAAAAGACAAAATTGGACAATTTATCGTTGTAGGAAAAAACAATATATGCGAACTTCTCATTTTTGTCTTGTTTCTAAGGCTAGTAATTTTAAAAAAATTTTCCGACGATATATATAGATTGTATTATATGTATTCTATTTTAAAAATTTTCAGCTTTTTATTATGCCTTAGCAACTAATAAATAATTGTGGTCTATCCTTTTCATCAAATCTCGTAACAAGTTTCCCGCTGGAGGCCTTTAATCAAGTTTGAAAAAATGCTGGATTTGGTAAAAAATGTATTTGGGTAGTGTTTCACTAAAGGTCGTCAGAGTTACGATCAGTCGTAACATCTATACATTCAAAGGATTTACGATCAGTCGTAACTCTTACTACCTTTAGTAGCAATGTCAGTAAACGCTAGGTGAAACTGTTTTGGGGGAAGTTATTTGAAAACTGGATTCCGATTCTTTACAACCTTTTCCAGCCTATTTTGGGACCAGTATACTGTAAACAAACTGTGGTTTGCGCCCAGTGGCGTCCCTAGTGTTTACTGACATTGCTACCTTTAGCGAAACAGCTATCCAAAGTTTTTTTGTTTTTCACATTTACAGCTGCTTACTTTAATAAAACCTTGAACTTGGACGGCGCAAAAGTGAAGCTGGATATATGGGACACTGCTGGACAGGACAGATATCGCTGTATCGCTAATATGTATTACAGAGGAGCGAAAGGGGCTGTTGTGGTCTATGACGTAACTGACAGGGTGGGTAATTACAGATTATTGCATGGAATTTTCCATATTGGCCCTGGTATCGGCCCGAGACTCCCATATTGAGCCAGAGTGCTTGCCCAAGGGCCAATATGGGTCGATGGCTTGTCCAAGGGCTAATATGGGTCGAGGGCTTGCCCAAGGGCCAATGTGGGTCTAGGGCTGATATTAGGACCTATATGGGAAATTCCATGTCATAATCTATTTATCACATAAGTTTGGCCTGAAGAAAATAATCAGAATATAAATTCAACTGAAATGTATTTTTAACAAAAATATCACAGAAACAATTTTATTTTTCTGATTTGAGAATATAGCAAATGTGGATTTTAGGGCAAATGTGAATTGTAGAGGACAAATATGGATTTTTGAGGACAAAATTGAATTTTGGAGGGCAAGTATGAACTTTTGAGGGCAAATATGGACACCCATTTCTGGTCATATCTGTCATGGAAAATCAAACGTATTATATATTACTAAATATGTGATTAAGCTTGATCTTTGACACACACTCGGGACAATACAGACACAGACAGATCAAATAACAGAAGGTGGAAGTGCAGTCAGAGTGAAAACAATATATTTTATTCCACTATATATATATAAATTCATAGCTATGTACGTATTTTATTGGTTGAGACTCTCCCACGTGATATTGAACAAAACATCGTGTTTCCCTCTCAGATTCGTATTTCACCATCATATCCCAGTTATTCGAAATGCTCGTGTTAGTGGACTAAATCATTAATTTCCCTTGCATCAGCAAGCCCTCGAGAAACATGACTTTACTCGGGTGAAAAAATCTTCATATTTCACTAATGCAAGGGAAATAAATGTATAATATTTATTAATTTCCCGTTGTTGGCTAGTACATTCAGTATTTAATAATTCTCTCTTTCAGAATTCATTTGAATCGGCACAAAGTTGGATCAAAACAGTGTTCCAAGATTCTAGCAATCCAATAGAGATATTCCTCGTTGGTAATAAAGTTGATCTAGGTGAAGGGCGGAGATCGGTGTCAGTAGAGGTACATGTAATTGATATAAAATTCTGTGAAAAGGAGGAGCAAAGATGAATTTTAGATCTAAAGAAGACAATACAGATTTTTAAATAATTCACTAGAAGCAAACTGAAAATTTCTAATGAATTAAATTAAACTGATATTTGCTTTTGGCCCGGTAATTTCATAGTAGATTTTGCAAAAGAATATCAAGGCAATGCAACAATGGAAAAAATTCTAAAATACCAAAATCCAGAGACAAGACGAATTCGTGAGAACATTATGATGTCGGTGAATGTTGCATAAAAGGTATAAGTGAGATGTACAAGTTCAGACCTTCACTTAACTGTTATTTAACTATATTATATATAATTGAAATACATAAACATACACAATAAGATTATATTTTATTATTATTATTATTATTATTATTGTATTGCTTATATTATGATATAGATGCTATAAACTATCTTGAGAATTGTACCTCCTCAGTCAAATAGAAAGGGAAAAAATACAAAATTATATTTCTCCTGTTCTTGACGTGTTTAATCGATGGGATAAAAATACATAATATCTTTAACCACTTCCCGGTGATTAAATTTCTCGTGGGAATTACCGCCCTTTTTTCTACAGTTATTGGGACGATAAACTAGAGAAGTCCCGAAATGACGTCCATGTAAACAAACTACATAGCAATGACTTTTATCTTGAGGTTTTTGTCGAAAATCATAGGAGAAACAGATTCTCCTTGAATTTACTCGTGAATTATGGAATTTCTCCACCCTCAATAGTTAAATTTTAGATTTTAACACGCTCGCTAAAGGCTCGCGTGTTGAAAATCGAAAATTTAAATATCTCGGGTGGAGAAATTCCATAACTCACTCGTACCTGAAGGATATATATATATATATATATATATATATATATATATACTACTTTTTTATGTACATAAATTGTTTGTAATGATTGATGTTTGTTCTTTGTGTGTTGATGACAATCCAGATCTTGGATTTTATATCAATAAAATCTTTCACTTTGAGAACATTAAAATGGGAAAAGACTACAAACACACCAACAAGGGAAATAAATATATTTAGCCAAGAACTAAAAACTAGCAATTTGAACTCACATTAAACAGGGAGTAATATGAGGTAGTTTGGAAGTCCCATCGTCTCGATCTTCTTCATATATAAAAGTACCATTAGATGGAGACTTGAATTGCGTGTTAAATAGCATATCTCTGAGAGGACATGAGGCTGGTATGCCATTTAATTTGCATTTTAGGAAGGCAAGCTTTATGCAGAGAAGAATGGTTATTTATTTACAGAGGCTTCAGCAAAAACGGGTGAAAACGTAGATATTATATTCATAAAATTAGGTTTGTAGATTTATTGAATTTTAAATGGTTTTAATTTTTTAGGAGATGATTTTTATCTCGATATCATGCTTTCAAACTCGTTGCTTGAAGACAAATGCAATGATGCGTAAGATATGTCACCCTGCGACCACCCACCGTATCCTCTCCTACCCAATTTGATACTACAATTCCGCGCCCGATTATAACGTTTCCTTATTTAATTACATAAACGTATATAAAAATTTGAATGTTGTCTTGTTTTGATGAAATTCTACGCCGGAATTGTTCTCAAAGGAGGATTGAACCGGGACTACTGTTAAAGCTATGAGGAGCTGTTTTCGGTTTTTGAATTTGTCACTAAATTTTTATCCCTTGACTGTTTAATATACCGGGTACCAGATCTTATGTTTGCAATTGATGTTTCCGCCCATGCATTGCACAGCATGTAGCACAAATGTGTAAATTTGTAAACAAGTACATCCATACACTAAATAATACAGAATAAAATATCCAGAATATCTCTAAAAGATCTATTGCGCACAAAGAATGTATGGATGTTTTGTTGATAAGGAGTACGCGTACGGTTCCTCTATCGTTTGAACCGCCTCGGTGGTCTCGTGGTAGCTTGCCTGCCTCGATCGAGTGCGGAATTTCACGGGTTCGATCACCGGGCCAGTTCAAACCAAAGACATCGAAATTGGCGTTTGCTGCTTCTCCGCCAAACACGCGGCTTCTATGGTCGGCTTGGAGTCAGTATGATGTTTCCGGGTAGATAGGTTATGCTTTCTTACGAACTGTTACCTCTTGGACTAGCACGTTAAAAAGCCCGGCGTGTGGGTCTAGAACAAAGCAAGTTTCATATTCATATCATATGAACATGTTATCGTCCTGATATATATACTGACTGACTTGTTACTGGACGTTAAAAAATAATATATCCATTCCCCTCTATCAGCGGCAAAATCTGCACACGAATGATTTATTGAACTTCTGAGATTAAAATTATATTTTGTTTGTTTGTTTAGTTGGGGTTTTACGCCGTTTTCAGCACATTTGGCTATTTCGCGGCGGCCAGTTTTTATTGGTGGAGGAAGCCGGAGTACCCGGAGAGAACCACCGACCTAGGGTAGGAAAATTGGCAATCCTTGTCAATTAAGATCGGGGTCGAACACACCTCACCAAAGGTGAGATTCGAACTCACAACCTCAGCGTTGACAGGCTAGTGATCATTAGTAGTCATGATGAACTGCCTAGACAACTCGGCCACCGAGGCCCCTTAAAATTATAGCATAAACATGAATTTATATGCTGAATACAATATAATACTTAAGCTCTAAATAAAGACAGGATAATTTAGAAAGTCAAAAGTTCAAAACACATCTAGCACGCATTCAAAACGATCCTCCACTGCAGTACCACGTGGAAAAGTTCATCTGGCGAAGTCATGAATTTCTTGCTTATTCTTTGTGGTCTGTTTGGTAAGTACAAAAATAAATAGCTCAAACAGAGAAAAACTAAAATTATCTACTCAACTGAGTCAAAGAAAAGATGTAATAACAAGAGTATTTGAAATACATTTATTTCTTTTTATTAGTGTATAAAATTGTCTATGGAAACGCTTAAATGAGTGGCAAAGCAGGACAATTTGAATGATAGACGCTGATTAACGAAGTGGCCGGCTGAACACGATGTTATATGCAATGGATAGGAAGATTTTTTATCTTACAGAGAGGAACTAGTACAAACCTTACAAAGTTGTCGTTTTTGATCCATATTTGTTATGACAGATTATGAATTTTTAGCAACTACCCTTTTTCAGATTCAACATTCATTTCCTCACTGATTTCATATTCCTGCCATTTTGTTTTAGGATGACCTGGGCCAGATTTTCTCGACACGAATTTCTTTGTTCTATCACAATTTGGCGAGAACACCAAACTCGCTATTAAAGCAGTAAATTATTAACTAAATTTAGAATTAGCGAACACACTCTTTTAATAGAAAAGGGTAGACATCTTAAGATCTCTAGAGACCAAAGGTTCTGCAAGTTCTGCAAAGAGATAGAGGGTGAAAAACACTTCTTTTTCAAATGCCCTAAATATAACCCCACTTGGAAGAATTATTTTGAATTTATGAACAACGTTCCTGAGTGGGATGATACTGATATAAATGACATAATAAAACTTAAATAATACTAAACCCCACATCTCACAGTCAAATTAAAAATACATTTTCCTTTATTAGACAGTCATTAAAACCGAGGACGGGAGACCCAAAACTTTAATTTTGACTGATGTTTTAATGTTGATTAATTTGATGTATGTTTGATTTATTTGTTTTGTTTGTCACAAATCATATATTTAATTTCCATGACAATGAAAGTATTTGATTGATTAAACTTATATAATCATTGGTTATTTATGCAGAAAAAAAACTATTTAACTTTAAAAAATGTCAGTAGCTGGATTCAAACCTGGGACCTTTTGCATTCTAGAGTGACACATTTACTGTGCTACGACTGCTCACTGTTTTATTTCACCTTTATTTGGTGTTTAAAGTTAAAATAAAGATAAATTTATATTAATAATTCTAGAATAGCTAGGATTTTGAGTGATCTTAAAACTGCCACACAACCTTCTAGTACTAAGGTTATACCACTATTGTATAATAAGACTATATATTTACTGTTTAGTTTTTGTACAACCTGCTCAGTGACATGATGTGAGATACTGTAAATTCGAAAATTATTGCGATGTTTTTATTATTGCGATAAATGCGACAGGGTTGTAATCGCAATAATTTAATGGAATTTTTTAATATGATTGAAGCGTGATTTTTCTCAATATCGCAAAAATTAAAATCGCATTTTGGTCTAAAATGACAAAATCGCAATAAAAAATGCACGCAATAATTTCTGAATTTACAGTAATTAGAATAATATCTAATATGCATATGAACAGGTCAAGTCGTATATTGTAATGTAGGAATACAAGTGGCAGTGATTGTTGTATTTTTGCTGGTGGAGTTCCATTCTCCAGTTCAGTTTCTAGTATTTCGAAATAATATCTTAAAATAAGTAGGGCCATTTCAAAATGTTTTTTTAAAATCTTTCAAAATCTCTAGAGGCATGGGCTGGTATATGTCCTCTAAAGATTTGCTAATGATAACTAACAATAAAGTTACTAAAATAAATATTACATACCTGAATATCGCTTTGGGAGACAGTTTTAACACACGCTTGCCAGACATTTGTCTTTAAGACAGTTTTTCAACTTGAAAGAGACTAAGAACCAAAACGAATTTTTGGGTGTTAGTGAGATTATATATCTCCTTTTATACGACAGTAGAATGGTTTTGGTTCTGAATGCCGTTCTTCGCAGTATTAAAAAAGTGATGCAAATTGACCCAAATAGCCTATATACACGACCTTTGCCGGTAGAAAACTTGAACTTTTTAATGATTAAGCATAAAATGTTTGTTTGCTAACATAAAAATTCATTGCATACAGTCGTTATCGGAAATAAGTAGGTAAAAATTTAAGATTAAAAAATCAATGGTTATGATTGAAACAAATACAGGGGAAAGTGGCCATACTCCTTTGTTAAATTTTGTGAAAACGAATGATATCTTACCCGATGGCTTTTGCGTTCACCTATTGGTAATTTTGGAATTTGAATGCTTTTGGGTTATAGTTTTGCCCTTGGCTGATTTCCAATTTTAGTAACAGCAGCCATGTTGGTCCAAGGCTCGGACCCTCGCAAACACCTGTGCACCATTCCGCCAAAGTAGTTTTACAAATTTTCGGTCTTGAGCACAATGATGCAGCACAAAGCGACGAAATGTGCACATCTGGTGCATCACAATTGGTATCACAGAATATGTACACATTTATACACTAAATTGATTTTAATTTTTCTTCAGTGAAATAAATACAATATTTTTGTATGCAGAGAAGCGTGGCCCGATACTCATACCGACTAGATGGTATGACATGACACTCGTCTTGTCATTAAAAAAAATCTGTTTATATATCGACAAAAGAATACCGAAGCGACAAAACAGAGGCAAAAGTCCTCAAATTCGCAGTCCAAGGCCGGGAGAATGGAGCACAATAAACAAACGCCACAAGGATACATGTATAACTAAAAGAATGAAAAACGTATAATAAACTAAACAAAATTAGAACAAGACAGCAGAGAAACTAAATCACTAGCAATGCGAATTCCCATTAAAAACCGAGAGTGACATCAGGTGTTCCGGAAGGGTTAGCATGTCTTGCTCCGTTAACTTCACCCGTCACATTGCCAGTGAAGTGTCAAGTCTGGTTATGTGTTAAGTTCGGTGAGGTGTAAATTCCAGAAGGAAGGAAATCTAACTGAAGATGTCTGGTCTCATACGCGAGATTGAAACTTCGTGTGGGCAAGGACGTATATTAGAAGGATAGGAAACTCCCGATATCGCCTTGATAATATCCAAGAAATATCGCGAATCGCGAGAAAACACGAGATCTGCAGATAGCTTCAGCGGGAATCGCCACTTCGAGATTTCTACATCAATTTTTAAGTATAAAAACATTATATGAATAATTAAAAACATATTTAGTAGATGTTATTTTATGGTATTAAATGATTTTTTCACTATAAAAACAACATCAAACACCTATAAACATCATAATAAAAGATCATAAGTAAGGATGCCAGATGCTGCCCATGATGATGGGACCGAGATGGCATGACCCGTCATGTTGCATTGGTTTTTTTAATTTTATTGCATTTACTTGTATAAAAGTATTTGATTACAAGTTTTAGATAATATTTACGTTTGCATATGAAAATAGAGCGTCTTTTGTTGTGTATATCACGTGTAATATAACATATAAACCACCCCTTTTCGGTAAACAAAATGGCGACTTCCATGGAGAATGGCCTTGTATTTTGCAGCTAAATGTGCATTTTTGGTGTGAAAATACGCTTCTAAACTGAATGAGTTCCTTTCTTTTTATATTTTAACGTTTGCATAGCAAGTTTCAACTTTATTTGTCAAATATTGAAGTTATTGAAGCCCCCTCCATCTTTTTTGTCAAATATTTATCAATCAGAGCAGAGATGCTATTTTGCAGCTATCTTGTTGAATATATGCTACACAATCACATATTGCATGATTTTTTTTCCATTTCTATGACATTTTTACACTTGCATGGCAAATTTAAGCTTTTTATGCTGAGAATTTGATTAGATATTGAGCTACAAAATGAACAAATTTTTAACAGCTCTATTTTGTTTCATAATATCTACCTATCAGAGCAGAGCTGCTAGTTTGCAGGTATAAGGTACATGCACATTGCATAAAAATGCATTACAGTTAATTTTTTCCTTTCATTACATATATCTAGACTTGCAGAGAAAAAATGAGCTTCCTATTTTGGAAAATGAATGAGATATTGAGCCTTTCTTTGCTTAAATTAATTTTCTTTTTTTTTTCATTCTCAAAATAACTGTGAACCGGGGCAATGCAGTTAATTTGCAGCTCAAAAGTCAATATCGGAATAGTAAACAAATTTTACTTTAAAGGTCTCCTGTTCCTTACATGTTTTTGAGCATGCTGAGCAAAATTAAGCCTCCTATCTGACAGAAAAGCATACATATTTTGTTTTATTTGTCTTATACTTCTGTCTCAGTTGTCAGGGGCAACCTATGAATTCCGTCGGCCAATTGAAGAATGGTTTTGTGTAGTGTAGTATGATGTAGATGATGTACGAATTTATGTGTAAAAGACTGAAACAATTACCTATGTGGCAGGCTAACTAACAGATCATGTTTATACAATCAATCATAACACCTGTAATTAACAAATGTTATGTGGCCAGGTGCTATTGATAATTGAATATACAGGTGCCCAGCTGAGAAAAAAAATTTATTTGGATAGAAATGCGGTTTTAAAGATGTGATTATGCAATAAAACTTTTATGACAACTAGACTTTATAATTTTACTAAGGTATGTCATTTAAGTTGTTTTTTCAGTAGAGAAATAGTTAGACAAATAAATATATTTATTATATTCTGTATATTCCCCTAGCAATAGTTCCAAATCAAGATCAGTGTCTCAAGATAAAAAATCTGACATGTTAATAGAGTTCAAATCCAAAAGTAAATAGTTTATTTTGCAACTCGTTCTTTTTATGACATATTCGTGTTTATTATACCTTAGATATATTTTTCTATAATAAATACATGCACAATAATTTCACTATTTTTAACATTTTCAGTGATTTAACTATTTTCCCCGGTCACCGGTCAATAGTTTCCAAACTATTTTCCCTCAAAAAACTATTTTCCCTCTTCAAGTTACGTTGTTTCGCGGATTTTTAATCCCGGGCACGGGATTGGCTGGGAGGTTTTAGCCGACCCGTTCGGAAGCTCCCGCGTTATAGGTTATCGTCAATGCTGAATCCCGAGATGTTCCGGTACGTCTTCAAAGTATTTAGAAAAAGGGATATGTCATGGTGAGAACATGAATTTAAAAAAAAATAATGGACTCTGTCACTCGATCATGCATCTCGGGTACGTACACATGACTTAAATTTTGCCTTAATTATCTCTTGTGTTTCTTTCGGTATAATAAAACACTTACTGACTGAGTAGTCGGGGAATAGTAAGTTTATTGTCCCTCTGAACAACTATTGCCCCTCGGCGTTGCCTAGGGGCAATAGTTGTTCCTCGGGACAATAAACTTACTATTCCCCTCTTACTCAGTCAATAAGTATATAATATTTCTCAAGATTAATTTTCTGAAATCAGCTTTGGTCATTTTGAAAGTAGACAATGACTCTTTTAGTGTAGCTTGGGTCATAGCCTTTCTAAATTGAATAGTAGAAAGGAAACTACAAAAGCTCATTAAATAAACAACTTACAACTTATAATCTGTCAAAAAGTAGAAAGGAAACCGCACAAGCTCATCAAATGAACAACACACAATCAGGACTAATTTATTTTTTATTCTAATTAATTATAAATCATCACAGGAATTAGGAATGCATAGGTAAATGCTCAAACTAAATAAGGTTTTAATCAAATTAATAATTGTTTCTAGAAGACATTTACTATTCAATAATAAAAATGTTATAACTTTGTAATTTATACGATTTTAACGGCCCTGTAAGACATATTTGATAGATTTTTTTTTATATTTGTTTCTTTGGTTTTTAAACATCGAAAATAATAAACAAAGTTTTTTAAGTTAAAAACAAATGAGAGAATTTCTGTCATGATGATCGAGACTATAGGAGTTCTAGTTGTTTACATTATCGTAACTAACCGGAAATATTTACTTGAAGCGCGCATAATTGTAGTAGTGAGTAAATACAAGTCTCACGATACGCGATATTTTAACGAGATACCGCGAGACACCAATCCTTGTTTGTTATACGTCCTTGGTGTGGGCCAATAAATTCGCGAAGACGACCGTAAAATTTTGGAGTGATGAAATTAACGCAGACTAAACATATATATAAGAGGGTCTGGTTGGTGGTTTTCACCCATTTTATTATATTCAATTAAAAAAATTCTTATGGTAAAATTTCATGAAGTTAAAAAAAAATTTATTACAGAAATTGGACAAATAAATTGAGTGACATACATGTTTTTTAAATAATTTTTGTCGAGCCTTCGACTTTTGTCGCCGAAGCGAGACATAGCGATCCTACATTTCGTCGTCTTCGGCGTCAACATTTACATTCACTCTGTGGTTAAAGTTTTTAAAACATTAATAACTTTTTTAAACTATTCTGGATTTTTACCAAACTTGGACAGAACCTTGTTATCAAAAGATAGTATCCAGAGGAAAATTTTGTAACAATTTTCCCCCCATTTTTTCCGTATTTTACTGATAAATGGACTTCGTTTTTCTCCCAGTTATAATTACATACAGTCTGCAGTTAACGTTTTTTAAAACATTAATTACTTTCTTAAAGCATGCTGGATTTCTACCAAACTTGGAAGGAAGCTTCTTCATGTTCAATAAATAACATGCGGTGAAAAGTATTAATGCAATAAAGATGATATGATATATGTAATTTTTTTTTATCCCGAAGTTATGCTTTTCTGTACTCATTATTTTATTCCTCAAATTCTTCTTCATTTTTTAATTATAATTTTTCCTTACTTTTTAGTTTTTATATTTTCTATGAACCCAAACCGTCCAAATCGTCATATAATATCCGTTGGGTTGCTTTGATTGATTGGTATGTTATTGTTGACCTTTCCTGTTATCCATTTTGTTATTTATTTATATAATACATGTAATAGTATACACTTATTGATGTAGAAAAGATAAAACGCTTCCACTATAAATACAGCAAAATCGGTCAACACTCATATCGTGGGAAAATACTGTTTGATACAAAAATCTAGAATGTCATCAATACAAAGTTTTACAAAGATAACACCAACACTAAAACAACTATTTATGAAAAAAACCGAAACCTTGAAGTGATTCATATACCAGTCCAATCTCCATCTGTTTAATTTGATAGAAGAAATATATTGTAGCAAAAATTGCAAATGCACTGGCAACATCCTTTAGGTCGATAAAACACTTCTGTTTCTTTGTCTACAAAAATAAAAATTGATAATGAATAAAATTTCAAGGAGGTCATTAGAGGTAATACCCATGTTTTGTGTTACAAAAACGTGAAACAAGCCCTTTCAGATTCGATCCTGAGGCCACACCAAAATGATTTTTTGTTCTTTGGATTTTGCCGCTCCAATTTTTGGATTATGTAAATTTTATGAATTTTTTTTTATGCCACCTCATTCTGCAAAAATCATGAAAATTCACCACAATTTCTTCATGTTGCAAGAAAATAATAAAAAAATTGTTCACCCCCTTCAAACATTTGTAAAAATTGAGCAATTTTTGCAATATTTTATTTTAAAAAATTTGTGCCGCACGTAAATGTGAGCTCCGACAAAAAAAAAAAAAAAAAAAAGAAAAAAAAGAAAACAAGTATTCAAGGAAAAAAAGTAAAAGTAAAATTTCGCTCACTCGCACCTATTTTTGCCATCCAAAAATCCAAAGAACGAAAAATTAATTTGATGTGGCCTTATCGTCCATAAAAAATCAAATAGTCTTACCCTAAGGGAAAAAAGGCAAACTTGATAACAGGAAAGGTAAAAAATGACATACTAATCAACAAATGTCACGCAACAGACAGTATCCGGGACAAAGACCGAGCACAAAACACAAACATAAACAAAAAGAGGGTTGGGATATTTGACTTAGTACAAAACAATGAGGGATGAGGGGCCTTGGTGGCCGAGTGGTCTAGGTAGTTCGTCATGACTACTGATGATCACTAGCCTGTTAACACTGAGGTTGTGAGCTCGAATCTCACCTGTGGCGGGGTGTGTTCGACTCCAATCTAAATTGACAAGGATTGCCAATTTTCCTACCGAAGGTCGGTGGTTCTCCCTGGGTACTCCGGCTTCCTCCACCAATAAAAACTGGCCACCGCGAAATAGCCAAATGTGCTGAAAACGGCGCAAAACCCCAACTAAAACAAACAAAACAACGAAGAGTGTATAATAGTCATTTTCCATCCTTCTGAGTTTTAATGATCAGATGCTTGATATAACCTAATATAGAATACTACTGAACAAAATATCGGAGTAAATTCAACGGTTCTTTTTATTTTGCACAAGAGAAATCCTTGATTATGAAAATATTTATTTTAAGCTGCTGTTCTAATATTATACTGTTTGCAACGAAATGTTGTGTTGAAGTTAACAGTGTTCCGGTACTGTAAATTCGGAAATTATTGCGATGTTTTTATTATTGCGAAAAATGCCACAGGGTTGTAATCGCAATAATTTAAACTCGCATTTTGGAATTTTTTATATGAATGAAGCGGAATTTTTCTCAATATTTCAAAAATTATAATCGCATTTTGGTCTAAAATGACAAAATCGCAATAATAAATGCACGCAATAATTTCTGAATTTACAGTAGCTATGTCACGCAACAGACAGGTATCAATTTATTATTACCACTGAGTGGTAGAACTGTAGATATTATATCCTTGTATGTATACCTTTGAGACTGGTGAATTATTAGCAGCTACCATTGGGGTAGAGGTATAGAGGAGGGTTCAGATCCCACCAAATATGTTTAACCCCGCTGCAGTTTGCGCCTGTCCCAAGTCAGGAACTTCTAGACTTTGTTAGTCTTGTTTGTTTTTTAAATTTTGGTTCATTTGTATGTTTCGGAGTTTCGTCCACTTCGCTGAAATAGTATGCATTATTGTTAAGGGGCCAGCTGAAGCCCGTTTCCGGGTGCGGGATTTTCTCGCTAAACTGAAGACCCTTTGGTAACCTTCAGCTGTTAACTGCTCCTTGGCCGGGTTGTCTCTTTGACACATTCCCCGTTTCCATTCTCTATTCTATCAGTTGCTGGCATTTCGATGCCAGCCCAAAACTTGAAGTCTACTTCAACAAAAAATAAATTTTGCGAAACATTAGAGTATCTTCCTCGTGCATATCTATATCATTAGACTCTTTTGGATATAAATTGTACTCCTTTGGTGAGTGTGGATTTTTTGAATTGGTTCTTCAGCCTTCTGGATTATTGGTTTAGTTCTCAACAATTAAGACAGTGTGTAAAAATGATGAGTCGTAAACTGACGAGTTGTTCTTCATCTTGTGCATCAAAATTGGTATGAAATAATTTATAGTATTACCTTTCGAGTGGAATGTTCTTCCGTGTTTTCAGTAAGGCTGTCTGATGAATAACCTCGGTTGCCGTCTTCATCGTATTCAGAAATTGTTGTTGGTCTTCCTTCCGTTTCCCAAATGAAAATGGACCTGTTCCATTGATATTATCCCTTCCTCATACCGGATTTGACATGGGCAGCATGGCGGGTGTCCTGCAGGAAACAGAGACTGCTTACTCCTCCGGAGCACCTGAGTCTACCCCCGGTTTTTTGGTGGGGTCCATGTTGTTCATATGTTTTTAGTTTTTAATTGTAGTGCATGTATTGTTTTGGTCTTGTCTTCGTTGTTCTCCGGAGTATGTCAGTTGTTACGATTTTCCTCTCCTTCGAATAACCATTTGGTATTTCTGGACTTTACTTCTAAATACAGTGGCTTTTCCTGATATAAAAACATAACAAATGCAATGGGTATATTAGGTTATATGGTTTTGAATTTTTATTTATCTTCGAACATTCGTAGAATAATATGCCATGAATTATTATAAAATGTTACTAACATTTAGGATTCATTTTTAAATTACAGTTTAACCTCATGAATGTCTATTTCTGAATAAAAGATCAACACATTTACTTACTGATATCCATTTTTTTCCATGGCAAATGCACATGCTTGGACGCTTTGCATCTTTAAATTATAAAAGAAACAGTGATGGATCAATGTTTAACCCTTTTTAATGCTGGGATTGCAAAATTAGACACTTAGCAGAGAAATCAATGAGTGCTACTCAACAGACAGAACAACGACAAAAGTATAAAAGAGTACAAAACACAAACACAAACACAAGAGTGATAATCTGGCCTGGCATACACGAAGAACACTGTTGGGGTTAAACTGGTTTTTCTGAGCTAAACCTTTTCCTTATATATCCTTACAATCTTGTGTATAAAACATACTATAAAAGGCAAAGCAGTGTAAGCATCAACAAGTTGACCGCTAGGTAGAACTGCAAAAATTGGTTGGATGGTACAAAATTTAGATAGCAGGGTCAGAACGTGATCTTTCTAGTCGTAAGACTAGCCAAAGTTATCATAGTTTCTTGTCGGATACTGTATGAAATATTAACACCTAATGATTCTGATCAGTTGATTGTCCGAGTAATTTATCACAAATCATCTCATTTTCCCTTCACTGTATACAAGAAGTATATGTGCCATTTAGATTTGACTTTCTCTACTGTATATAATTATTTGCGAAAAAATTGTCCAATCAGCGGGATGCTTGTCACAGGTCGGGATATTATATAGTCTCTCGGCTATATGTTATGCAAATTTAGTGAAATGTGCGCATACTGCATTTCAATTGGCTGAACATCACAGAGGAACATTGGTTATACTGTATAACCGGGCATGGTCTTGTGACATCACCTCCGGATTAATCCGCCACTTGTAAATTCAAATAGTCCCATGTCATTATTGATGTTTGAATTTAGGAATCATTGCACTTCTGTTTGGAAATTGAATTATAAGGAATGTTTCCAATTTTTGAACAGGTTATACTTCAATAACCTTGTTTTTTGGTCAGTCTACGGCAACTGCTTCGCGGTTTATTATTATTAAAAATTGGAAACATTCCTTAAATATACAACCAAATATCCTTGACGTGAAATCATGTGAATTTCATGTTAATTTGTCTTTCACGTTCAGGTCATGTGAAATTCAGGTTAATTGTGAAGTTAAATCAAATACTACATAAAAGAGTATTTTAATTTTCTTTACTAAAATGTTCAGATGAATTTTTGGGAAATTCTAAACTAAACGCTCGGCTAATGATAATTTTGAGTTAGTTTTATCATGTGGATTTCACCTGATACTATAATGTATTAACATGAATATCACGTGAAAACGTTTTTCATGAGTAATTCAAACACCAATCATAAACTGCAAATCACGACAGATCGTTATAATCAGATTATGACCATCTCAAATCACATGCTAGTAAACAAATTAGTAATTTATAAAGTTTTTTGTAAGTAAAAATTCTAAACCAAGTTTTCCAAACGTTTCAGCTTTATTCAGCTTTTCCCGGTGGAAGTAAGCTTTATTCAACATTCCTCAGTGGAAGTAAACATCCAGCCTTCCTCAGCAGAAGTAAACATTCAGCCTCCTTCAGTGGAAGTAAACATTCAGCCTCCTTCAGGAGAAGTAAACATTCAACCTTCTTCAGGAGAAGTAAACATTCAGCCTTCTTCAGTGGAAGTAAACATTCAGCCTTCTTCAGTAAAAGTAAACATTCAGCCTTCTTTAGTAGAAGTAAACATTCAGCCTGCTTCAGTGGAAGTAAACATTCAGCCTCCTTCAGGAGAAGTAAACATTCAGCCTCCTTCAGTAAAAGTAAACATTCAGCCTTCTTCAGTAGAAGTAAACATTCAGCCTTCTTCAGTAAAAGTAAACATTCAGCCTTCTTCAGTGGAAGTAAACATTCAGCCTGCTTCAGTGGAAGTAAACATTCAGCCTCCTTCAGTAAAAGTAAACATTCAGCCTTCTTCAGTGGAAGTAAACATTCAGCCTTCTTCAGTGGAAGTAAACATTCAGCCTTCTTCAGTGGAAGTAAACATTCAGCCTTCTTCAGTAGAAGTAAACATTCAGCCTTCTTCAGTAAAAGTAAACATTCAGCCTTCTTCAGTGGAAGTAAACATTCAGCCTTCTTCAGTAAAAGTAAACATTCAGCCTGCTTCAGTGGAAGTAAACATTCAGCCTCCTTCAGTAAAAGTAAACATTCAGCCTTCTTCAGTGGAAGTAAACATTCAGCCTTCTTCAGTGGAAGTAAACATTCAGCCTTCTTCAGTGGAACTAAACATTCAGCCTTCTTCAGTGGAAGTAAACATTCAGCCTTCTTCAGTAAAAGTAAACATTCAGCCTTCTTCAGTGGAAGTAAACATTCAGCCTCCTTCAGGAGAAGTAAACATTCAGCCTTCTTCAGTAAAAGTAAACATTCAGCCTTCTTCAGTGGAAGTAAACATTCAGCCTTCTTCAGTAAAAGTAAACATTCAGCCTTCTTTAGTAGAAGTAAACATTCAGCCTGCTTCAGTGGAAGTAAACATTCAGCCTCCTTCAGCAGAAGTAAACATTCAGCCTCCTTCAGTGGAAGTAAACATTCAGCCTCCTTCAGGAGAAGTAAACATTCAGCCTTCTTCACTGGAAGTAAACATTCAGCCTTCTTCAGTAGAAGTAAACATTCAGCCTTCTTCAGTGGAAGTAAACATTCAGCCTTCTTCAGTGGAAGTAAACATTCAGCCTTCTTCAGTAGAAGTAAACATTCAGCCTTCTTCAGTGGAAGTAAACATTCAGCCTTCTTCAGTAAAAGTAAACATTCAGCCTTCTTCAGTAGAAGTAAACATTCAGCCTCCTTCAGTAAAAGTAAACATTCAGCCTTCTTCAGTGGAAGTAAACATTCAGCCTTCTTCAGTGGAAGTAAACATTCAGCCTTCTTCAGAAAAAGTAAACATTCAGCCTTCTTCAGTGGAAGTAAACATTCAGCCTTCTTCAGTAAAAGTAAACATTCAGCCTTCTTCAGTAAAAGTAAACATTCAGCCTTCTTCAGTAGAAGTAAACATTCAGCCTCCTTCAGTAAAAGTAAACATTCAGCCTTCTTCAGTGGAAGTAAACATTCAGCCTTCTTCAGTGGAAGTAAACATTCAGCCTTCTTCAGTAAAAGTAAACATTCAGCCTTCTTCAGTAGAAGTAAACATTCAGCCTTCTTCAGTAAAAGTAAACATTCAGCCTGCTTCAGTGGAAGTAAACATTCAGCCTCCTTCAGTAAAAGTAAACATTCAGCCTGCTTCAGTGGAAGTAAACATTCAGCCTTCTTCAGTGGAAGTAAACATTCAGCCTTCTTCAGTAAAAGTAAACATTCAGCCTGCTTCAGTGGAAGTAAACATTCAGCCTTCCTCAGTAGAAGTAAACATTCAGCCTTCTTCAGTGGAAGTAAACATTCGGCCTTCTTCAGTAGAAGTAAACATTCAGCCTTCCTCAGTAAAAGTAAACATTCAGCCTTCTTCAGTGGAAGTAAACATTCAGCCTTCTTCAGTGGAAGTAAACATTCAGCCTTCTTCAGTAAACGTAAACATTCAGCCTTCTTCAGTGGAAGTAAACATTCAGCCTTCCTCAGTAGAAGTAAACATTCAGCCTTCTTCAGTGGAAGTAAACATTCAGCCTTCCTCAGTAGAAGTAAACATTCAGCCTTCTTCAGTGGAAGTAAACATTCAGCCTTCTTCAGTAGAAGTAAACATTCAGCCTTCTTCACTGGAAGTAAACATTCAGCCTTCTTCAGTAAAAGTAAACATTCAGCCTTCTTCAGTAAAAGTAAACATTCAGCCTTCTTCAGTAAAAGTAAACATTCAGCCTGCTTCAGTAGAAGTAAACATTCAGCCTTCTTCACTGGAAGTAAACATTCAGCCTTCTTTAGTAAAAGTAAACATTCAGCCTGCTTCAGTAGAAGTAAACATTCAGCCTTCTTCAGTGGAAGTAAACATTCAGCCTTCTTCAGTGGAAGTAAACATTCAGCCTTCTTCAGTAGAAGTAAACATTCAGCCTTCTTCAGTAAAAGTAAACATTCAGCCTTCTTCAGTAAAAGTAAACATTCAGCCTGCTTCAGTAGAAGTAAACATTCAGCCTTCTTCACTGGAAGTAAACATTCAGCCTTCTTTAGTAAAAGTAAACATTCAGCCTGCTTCAGTAGAAGTAAACATTCAGCCTTCTTCAGTAGAAGTAAACATTCAGCCTTCTTCAGTAAAAGTAAACATTCAGCCTTCTTCAGTAAAAGTAAACATTCAGCCTGCTTCAGTAGAAGTAAACATTCAGCCTTCTTCACTGGAAGTAAACATTCAGCCTTCTTTAGTAAAAGTAAACATTCAGCCTGCTTCAGTAGAAGTAAACATTCAGCCTCCTTCAGGAGAAGTAAACATTCAGCCTTCTTCACTGGAAGTAAACATTCAGCCTTCTTCAGTGGAAGTAAACATTCAGCCTTCTTCAGTAGAAGTAAACATTCAGCCTTCTTCAGTAAAAGTAAACATTCAGCCTTCTTCAGTAAAAGTAAACATTCAGCCTGCTTCAGTAGAAGTAAACATTCAGCCTTCTTCACTGGAAGTAAACATTCAGCCTTCTTTAGTAAAAGTAAACATTCAGCCTGCTTCAGTAGAAGTAAACATTCAGCCTTCTTCAGTGGAAGTAAACATTCAGCCTTCCTCAGTAGAAGTAAACATTCAGCCTTCTTCAGTGGAAGTAAACATTCAGCCTTCTTCAGTAGAAGTAAACATTCAGCCTTCTTCAGTGGAAGTAAACATTCAGCCTTCTTCAGTGGAAGTAAACATTCAGCCTTCTTCAGTAGAAGTAAACATTCAGCCTTCTTCAGTAAAAGTAAACATTCAGCCTTCTTCAGTAAAAGTAAACATTCAGCCTTCTTCAGTGGAAGTAAACATTCAGCCTTCTTTAGTAGAAGTAAACATTCAGCCTTCCTCAGTAGAAGTAAACATTCAGCCTTCCTCAGTAAAAGTAAACATTCAGCCTTCCTCAGTAAAAGTAAACATTCAGCCTTCTTCAGTAAAAGTAAACATTCAGCCTTCTTCAGTAAAAGTAAACATTCAGCCTTCTTCAGTGGAAGTAAACATTCAGCCTTCTTTAGTAGAAGTAAACATTCAGCCTTCCTCAGTAGAAGTAAACATTCAGCCTTCCTCAGTAAAAGTGAACATTCAGCCTTCTTCAGTAGAAGTAAACATTCAGCCTTCTTCAGTGGAAGTAAACATTCAGCCTTCTTCAGTTACTTCCACTGAGGAAATCTGAATAAAGCTGAAACGTTAGGAAAACTTGGTTTAGAGTTTTTCTATTTATTACAACTAGAGACTTTTGTAACATTTTACATGTATATACTGACAAAATCTTAAGTTTCAAAACTTAACACATTAAAATTTAACAACCGTGTTCCCACCAAAAAATGAAAATATCCCAATTGACGCTATACATTATTACGACGCACCAAAATAAGTTCACCATGAGGATTTTTCAGCATTGCTATCTCCTCTTTGTAAAACACCTAGATAAGATATTTTTTAAATTTGAATACATAGACCTGTTACATTCTGAAAAGAATTATATATTAAATAAAATACAAATTCATTATGTGATTTCAGTCTTTATTGGAATATTTCAGTTAAGGTATCCTGGCCATAAATGACCACGTGATTATTTAAAAGTTCCCGGATGTTCCATACAACCCAATTGAAATGACCTCGGTAATTATCGGCAAACTTCGGAAATTCTAATATAACTAACTAATTTTTACAGACTCTGCATATAAGCAACAAAGTTTGTTTCAACTTGAGAAAAATATATATTCAAAATTCCATCTTTAAATTGTTTGGTTCCGCCATTCAGGGTCAAAAAGAGATACAATTTTTTTTATCATTATCTATTATAGTCCGGATACCTTAATTCCTCCGATAGAACTAACAAAAAACGTAACATTTGAGGTTAGTTCCAAATTAAAATATCACTGCATGTGCATTTTTTTTATGCAGTCTTCCTATAATCGAGACCAGAGTATCTGTACAATATTTGTTGTTCCTGAAGAAACTGTTTCAATCCATGCATTTGGGTAGTCTTCATCTTACCTTTAGTTTATTCTGAATAAACTCAGCAATTTGCTAATTGACGAGGAACAAGGAGAGCACTGCGTGATGGCTTTTTAGTTTTGATATGTGAAAACCAAGGGATAAGAAATGAGTGCCCTTATTAGAGAGGTTTGTTAATAAAAGGGACATTTTTACTTTTTATAGGCAGTGTTTTGCTGTATAGACGTGCTGGTTTAGGCAGGTTTGACTGTATGGTAATGTCAAAGAAAATTAATCTAAATATTTTTCCATATAAGATTACAATTAACTCAGAATTGTGAAAGGCATATAAAAGAGTATATAGTTTTTGTTGTGCTTGTGGTTGTTCATTCCCCGGGTTTGTCTGTCTAATGGATTGCGTTTTTTGGTTTGCTCCTTAAGTATATTTGCCCTATTCATATAGAGTTGACTTACCCCTCGTGCCATGATTGCGTGCCCTAAAATCATTTAAAAGTTCAGTAAAAAAATCAGAGATTCGGTGTTAGATCGACATTGTGATATAGGACTGTTTTACTGGAACTTTGACTATTTATGCATCATTGTTCCAAGAAATGAGAATTGTTTGCTCGTATTGAAAGCAACTGTTATTAAGATAAGTTTTCCAACCTATGTATGTTATCATGATTGTATTTTAAGTATAATTACGAGATCAAAATAAATACGCATCAAATTTAATATAGTTCCTCATAGTTTTATTTTGTATTTTGTGTTCGTTTCCTTTCTTAAAAGTATTGTTGTTTAAATTTAAAACACAAGTGACATAGTATTATTTTCTTTTCTATCAACCCCATTCACACTCTAATGCATTCAAAACATAATAAAAATGCAAAATAGTATTTACTGTCATAAAAATTATGGAGTATCTACTTCGTGCAACGCTCTGTCCTTGATGTTGATCTTGTTGCCACTTGAACTTGGTCTTCACCGTTTTGGATTATTGTTTTGACTTTCAACAGTTTAGGCCTCGAGAACAACGGATGAATCGTAAATCGTCAAAATGTGCACATCCTGAGCATAATTGTTGAAAAAAATATTGTGCTTACAAAGGGAAGAAAAGTTTTAAATGGAAATTAATTTTTTCCTAAACCTACCTGAAAGTCCAATCGCTTACAATAAAAATAAGCAAAAATGCATATTTGTATTATCTTTATATTCTAAGTACAAACTACTGTTTATAAAAATGACTTGATAAGTTAGATATATGTTATCTGTGCATAATCTAAATCTCTTTAAATATAAATCTTGCTTTTAGATAACCGAGAACGTTACTTGTATAATAGTACAAAATAACAATCCAAAGATACTAATATTAAATATAGTAAATTTATACTATGCTGTATACGACGCATTTCAAGGAGATACCTCCCATCAGCAGCATTAAAAACGAATCATTTGGAAGACCAAAAACCAAACTTATATTAAACAAGAAGTACTCAACCAAAAATATCGAAATAGGAAACCACATTTCAGCTAAGGAGATCTACCATGTGCAATACAAGGAATGAACCCTTAGTATTTCTATTATTTTTGAATTTTGCTAAATACTGGTAATTTCTGTAACAAATCAATGAATAATCATGTCAGACAAGTCTGACGACTGGGTTGGCGAATACCCTCGGGGACCTAGGGTCCACCAGCAGAGGCATCATCCCAGGAGTTTCAAAATCATTGCATTAGGGCCACTCCAATATCAGCATTAGACAGGGTGGATATGAGGCTAGACATATCATGACTGTATCGGGACATTGAAATGAAGCATCTATTAAATAAGTAAAGTAAAAAAATACCAAAGGGATATTCGAAGGAGGACAACAAAGACAAGAACAAAACAATATATGCACTACAATTAAAAACTACAAACATATGAACAACATGGCCCCACCAAAAATCCTACACAAAAGAAACTTCCACCTATCAAAACCCCAAATGTCTGAAACTATAAGTCACATTATTCCAGAAAACACTATAAATGAGGTCAATGACTATGATGATAATTCACTTCAGGGAGGAATGGATGATTTGTTGTCACTCTCATGACCTCAAACAGAAATAATGTTAGAGAAGATAAACACCTGCGAGTCTTCACAATAAAAGAGTGTCAGTGATATGGTTTTGACTGACATATCAAATATTGACTAGTCTACTCAGAAAAGTGAAAAAAAGATTGTGCACAGAAACGTGTGTGAGCGTACTGTGCCCCCACCTATGATTTTCCAAAACTATTCTGTAAGTCTGTACTACAACAACCAAAAATGAACATTGAATTCGATGTTAACAAAATTACTTCTTGACTTTAAAAATGATTTAGGGTTGATTGTTCAATATTAAAAGTTTAATTTACAGTACAGCTTTCAATTTCCAGAAACTCATCACACTTTCACAATCTATAATTCTGTCCTTAGATGGTTTTGGTATTTTTGAATTTGCTCTTTGACCTTTAGAATTTTTGGTTTCGTTTTTAACATTTTAGGTCTTGAGCACAACTGATGTGTCGTAAATCGACGAAATATGCACGTTGTGCATCAAAATTGGTAACAAAGAATTTAATTTGACTAAAAAAAGCAGAAACATGACTGGTATGACTGATTTAGTCTACACAGACCAATACAAAGAAAACTGCACAGAACAAAAACATTTCTACTCGGGACATAATAAATCTGTCTCGAACAGACACATAATTTAGAAATGTATACTTTAAATCATGTACATTTTTGTACGAAGTTATATCAAGAGAAACCACATTCAGAGTGATATTCTAAACAGAAGGGACAAAGATGAAGGAAACAAAACAGACAGAAGTAATAAAAAACAAAAGAAAACACAAACAGTTAAAGAGACACCACCAGAAACTGGGAGCATGGACCACAATTTAGAAGAATACTAAGCATAACATGTACTACTACACCTATTCATCCACTGTTATTACATGAAAACAGAAACTTGTGAAAAGTATAATAGAACAAATAGTCCACTGAAGACCCATGCAACTATTTAAAATTAACCCTCCGTTAACATGAACAGTTTTATAGGAAGCTTAACTTCCGAATAATTTGACACTGACCCTCCAGTGTGAAAGAAACATAAACAAAGAACATGTAAATAACACTCCATGACATTCCTTATTCTGTGAAAAGAGGTTTGTTAGACAAAATTACAGAATTTGCATAAAAGTAAAGTCAATACTCGTAAGCCTTACGAATATACTGTTGACAATTTTCTAGATTTGATACTATTTTCCGAAGGTTAATATTTTCATAGCATTTATCCTCTTCTGCCTTAAGGTGAAGTAGATTTAAGTTGAAAATTTCGATTCATTGGTTAATAATTTAATATTGGATGTAACGTTTCATTTGATTGGTCAATTTTTTTTTTCGTCTATCATTCTCTACTATGACATCATTTAAGGGAATCCCAACGTTTGAGACGTCAAAAGAACAGCTGGAATTGAATTATAAGGATATAATACCTGTAATTTCGAAATAATTTCAATGCACTTGGTGCATGCTTTCACGTGAGATATTTAGTGTGTACCATGTGACTGAGGTTATTTCTTCATAGACTGAAAAAAATACAGTCAATCCTGAAATGATTTAGATATTTTCTTCCACAATTCAGTCTCTTTTATGTAAGAGCTCCTATTGAATTTGGGTTAAATGTAACAAAATAACATAAATACAGACGCTTACACAGGCAGTCCCGATCTGAAATTAAATGCATAGAAGCGTTCATAATTGTTTTTTAAAAAAACCTGTTTATAACTACTTTACCGGTATATTTATCATCAATTTATGATTAAATGATAAACTACAGCGCGTGTCAAAAGATGAAGAGGACATGGACCGATCATAGGTAAGAATAATGTTGAAACTTAATCATGTTGTACGGTGTGAACATTTAGTTTGTTGATGCCCTTTCAAGATGAAGAAGAACAATAAAAACGATGTTTGCTTGCTTTTTGTATTATTTACATAATATCTACTTAGGGAGAGGGCATAACACGAAACATAAACTGTCCAAGGGACAGTTGTATTGACTGAAACACAGATAATGCCCGAGCCGCGGGCGAGTGTATTATCGGTGTTGAAGTCCATACTACTGTTTCGAGGGCTTTCTCTGTTTCATGATAATGCAGAGGGCATTATCATGAAACAGGGAAAGCCCTCGAAACAGTATAACCAACTATTATGTTTATTTCATTGAAGCAATCATGGGTTTTTGTTCAGACATTCTGTGAATATGTTAAAAACTTTTTCAGACTTTGTCTTTTATTGAAGACCATTTACAATGTAAACTCTGGATGTTGCTTAGTTATATACTGGTGGCTTTGCGCTTGAATAAATCCGAATCAATTATCCGTTTTAAAAAGGGGGCGTAGCTCCAAAAGCAACAACGGGCATATCACTTGATAATGACTGGTCATAATCACACGGTATTGACTGATACAAGTATTACCTTTGGATAATGAATGACACATTATCTCCAATTATCCAATGGGGATAAAAAGATTTTATCTGACATGAAATAATTTTCAATATTGCATGAGTAAGATTTTCAGGTGAATCTTCCCAGCATTCTTCCTTCATCTTAGTCACATAATGGCATCTGATAACATTTGATGTAATGACTGGTTTTCCATCTCATTTATATCTATCCCAGGGTACCAGATAAATTTTTAAAATTTATAATTTAGCCCAGTAGCGAACTTTATCCAAAGATACCAGTTCAATGTTCTGAAAATATTATTTAGCCCAGTGACCAACTTGACTTTAAATGACATTGCTGAATGATAATAAAATAAACTGAAAACAATCTTCGATTTTTTAATCTACTAACAAATTACTAATATACGGAAGAATAATTCCGGTTTCAGTAAATATATCTGAATAATCACTTCATCATATGATATAGAAATCTTTCTCCAGTTGAGTGCCTTTCTATGTATTATAATTGATTTTGTACAATAAAGTCATTAGAACGAAATGACATTTGTTATTTTTAACTATAACTGATGCAAAATCAGAATAAATGGAAATTATCTATGTCAAATGTTTTCATTGCCAACATTTGCTCCCCGGATATATAAGAGGAAAATAAATGCCTTAGAGATGAAGATCTCAATAAACATTTTAAAATGCAGGAGCTGGTGATTAACTACCGGTTAAAATCTGTCTTTTAATAATAGAGTAGAATATTTACGGTTAAGGGGTGGGGATCTAGTAAATTTTGAAGATATTTAAACATTGTAAATTGAGGGGGTGGTGATTAATTCTTGGAACTAAAAAATGCAGATTGAATTAGTATTTACCTTAGACCGAATAACCCCAAAATCATTTGCCTTTTCCCTTTTCTAGGGTCACAATTCACTCAATTTAGGGTTTCATCAAACAAATACTTCTGAAGTTATCATCTAGGAGCAACAGACGGAAGGACAGATGGACGGTTTGACAAAGCGACGACTATATGTTTCTCCGAAAACGTTTGATATGATTGGTAGAGTACGTTTCACACAGGTCCGGAAAGTAGAAAGTAGAGAAACTGATCGAGTTTAAATCTTAAATTAAAGTTTGGGTAATTTATCGGTATTGATGTCTACCAGGGAAGTACTTTTGTGGACCTGTTTTTTATTTATTTTGAACCGGTTGGTATGATTTTGTAAAAATGTTAATGGCAAGTACGGCCTAAGAAAAGCTGAACTCCACGCACCGATTAACGTTCTTTCTCCCATTCTTGACGTGTTTAATCGGTTTGATAAAAATAATAATATCTTTAACCACTTCCCGGTGATTAAATTTCTACGTGGGAATTAACCGCCCTTTTCCTACATTTATTGGAACAATAAACTAGAGAAGTCCCGAAATGACGTCTATGTAAACAAACTACATAGCAACGAAATTTGTAGAGGTTTTTGTCTAAAATCTTAAGAGAAACAGATTCTCCTTCAATTTACTCGTGAGTTATGGAATTTCTCCACCCTCAATAGTTAAATTTTAGATTTTAACACGCGAGCATTTGAAAATTGAAAATTTAACTATCTCGGGTGGAGAAATTCCATAACTCAATCGTACCTGAAAGAGAATTTGTATGTAAAATTCTGTCATAATCACGCCGGGAAATAGAGCGTTGGTGTGGACGTGAACTACTTTCCGAAGTTTGAAGCGAAGCCCGCGTATTCTTAATTTTACCGTGAGTTTCGGCTCATTGTTGAAAACGTCACAGAAAAACTTATTGTATCACATGATTTACTCGTTAATATAAACAACCATCTCGGTGGTCTCATGGTAGCGTGCTCGTCTCAAATTCTATCACCGGTGGGGTTAAACCAAAGACTGAAGAATTGGTATTTGCTGCCTCTCTGTCAAGCACTTGGCATTTAGAGGTAAGACCAAAGAGTGGTTGGCTCAGAGGCAAAATAATGTATCTGGGTGTGTTGAAATGTCTTCATCAGTGGTCTATTACAAATAAACATAAAATAGATAACCGAAAAGTAAACAATAACAATAGGTTAATATAACAATCAGTCACGACACCCAACATACATGACCCCGGATAAAAAATAACATACAGAAACACAAACAACAGACATAAACACAACAGAAAGGCAGGTTGGCCAGTTACTGAACATTTGTGGGGGTCTCGTGTAAGGTTATTGATATTCATATCATATTAACATGTTCTGGTTCTGATATATCACTGGACGTTAAATAGTCCATCTATTCAACCGTCATTATACATATACTTATCGTATTTCCCTATGGCTATATCGACCTGCTGAGGCCTTCACAATTTCCCGTATTTCGGCACTGTGACGTCGTAAAGAGTTGACCCGACCCTAATATGAGCTGACCCGAATATATCAGCGACGTCATAATGTTTGACCCAACGTTGACACGAATATATCAGGAAAACATCCGGTTATAGGCAGATGGCCATTGAAAAGTAAGAAATTCCATTAAGATTGCTAGTTAACAATACGATAAATTTATCATCAAGTTTTCTTCAAACAAATATTGTAAAATATAAGCCGCACGACACAATATGAAGCTTTTTAGCTCGTTCGCTACGCTCACTCGCCGAAAAAGCTTCACATTGTATCTCGCGGCTGATATTTTACGATATACGTTTGCAGAAAACCTGATAATATGTACATGTACATCCGTCTTTAACCTTAAGGCAGTTTTATTATGAAAATGAATAACAGTTAAAATATTTTTTTGTTCATTTCATTTCCTGTAGGATATTATAAAAATTCACATGCAGTAATAGTTTCATAACTTGTACAAAACAACTAAATTTCTTTGTTGTATATAATTGTTTAATCAAATTTCAATATATTTTTCATTAAAGACACAGAGCTCTTTTATTTACTAATTATATTTTTTGTTGTTGCGTTGCAAAAACTGTGCGTTTATATTCATTTAATTAAATAATCAAATTGAAGATATTTGATAACTAATACAATTCTATATACAAAAGAATATTTACAATGATTGTTGATACAACATCCGAATCTAAATTAGTTCTAAAAATGTAAATTTTGACTGGTAGCTTCATTAAATGTGTATGAAAAGAAAGATATAAATATGACCTTGTCACTACAAAGCAATTAAAAAAAATATTAAATACAAACACAATCGATTCTTGTTATCTCAAAATGTCTGATATTTCAAAGTAATAGGTCGGTCCCGAGATAATACTTCGTACTGCAATTACTTGCGATAACACCAATCTCTGGTAATGCCGGAACGATTTAGATTGTTACAATATGAAAACAAGAGTCAAATTTATCTGATTATTTTAATGAATTTATCCTGATGGAATAATGTGATTTGTTGAATTACTGTCAATGACAACATACAGAATAAATAGTTAGATCGAACCATTATAAGGTAAGCATACTTCGATTTGTTTCTATTTTTTAATACAGTTTTGTTTAATGCATATTCTATATCATGGAACAATTTCAGTAAATACCATTTAACTATAATCATAAATAAAGTTTCTGCTTGTGGACTGTAAGTTCCCGAGGGCATTAACAGCCCAATAGCCAGAACTTTTGTCCTGGCATGATTCATCACTTAAATACCTTTAAATTTTCAGTTCAAAATTTGACAAAAATTACCAGAAATTTCTAAGGCTCTTCCTTTTGATGCAGAGGTAACACTTAGCTGAGTTTGGATTACTGTTTGATTTAATTATTTTGGGTTTTTATGGTTGTGCTTATTAATTCATCATTTCATTATATCTTTAACCGGATTTCCAACATTTTGATCTCGAGCACTGCTGATGAGTCCTCAGTCAACGAAACGGTCATACAGTGCATCAGATTTATTCTGTATTTTATCCAATCCTTTAATTTCACTTTTCGATATATAGATGACGTGTAATTCCGAGTTCCAAGACTTTCTACATCTTATCTACCCGAGTGAGCTTGAAATTAAGGATACTACAGGTAAACCAAAGTCCGCTTCAAATTTAGATTTGTTTCTTGAAATAGACTATGAGGGTCATTTGAAGACAAAACTTTATGACAAACGTGATGACGTCAACTTTCCTATTGTTAATTTTCCCTTCTTGGGTAGCAATATACCAGCATCGCCTGCATATGGCGTCTACGTTTCTCAACTTATCCGATTTTTAAGGGCATGCATGAGTTACCCTGACTTTCGACAAAGAGGATTACTGCTGTCACAAAAGCTTCTTAACCAGGGTTTTATCAGGGATAAGTTGATGTGATCACTTAGGAAATTTTACGGTCGTCATCACGAATTGATTGACCATTACAGTGTTCCAATATCTAAGATGATGTTGGACCTGTTCCCACTGTCGTAAACTTTCATGAGCCTCCACCGAATTGTGACTTCCACGACGGGTGCCGTATACGGAGCAGGAACTGCTTACCCTTCCGGAGGACCTGGGTTCACTTCTGTTTTTTTATAGGGGTTCGTGTTGTTCATTGATTTTTAGTTTTCTGTGTTTATTTGTTGTGCTTGTGGTTGTTCATTTGTCTTCCCGGGTTTGTCTGTCCAATGGATTACGTTTTTTGATTGCTCCTTTGGTATATTTGTCCTTTTTTGTGATACATTTCACTACGTATGAAAGGTGAAGGCTTAAAAGAAATAAGCACCCTTTTGATTTTCTTGTTGGAAGATGCTAAGAAGTCACGTTTCATTTTTTTTTATTAGTTTCGTAACGAGCGTATCTGAAATCGAGATGAGCAATAACTGTTATATTTAAAAATACATGTATAAAGAAGTGACACGTCATTCTTTAGTTTTGACAAATTTATGTGCCTTATTTGTGCCCCTTTGAATGGAAATTATTTGTCACCATTTTGATTTAAATGATGTGCACATTTTGTCAGTTTACGACTTTGTTGTGTTCAAGGCCTAAAATGTTAAAAACCAAAAACAAAAATCCAAAATGTTGAACAGCAACTTCAAAAATGCCAATATGACCAAAAGTGTAAGGCTTAAACCATCTAAGGACAGAGCTATTTACGAGTAAACGATTCTGACATTACATTAAAAAAAACTGCCAGTTTCACGCAAAAACATAATTAATCTCTGAAGTCTGATTCCATTACAGATTTTCAGTTTCATAATATCGGAGTAGATAACAAATTCCATAAACAGTCGTAAACCGGGGACAATGATGAATTTTTATGCACAGAGCACAGAACACAATTGATGATAAAAGGATCTTCATTGATTATCCATCACTACGTATCAACACTTTGTATTAATAATGACTGTGTATAGGTTTTTGAACTTTTATCATTTTCTACAATCTACATAAATATTCCAATTTAAAATTTAAATCTATTATAGAATTTTATGCGCTAAAAAATGTAGGATAGATGAAGGAATACATCAGTTTTGATTATATTACAGTAACCTTTGAAATAGGAATGAATCTGAACTCTTCATATGTTTGTGGTAACTCTTCAAATGACACGACCAACAATACTTGTAGTAGTGATGTTGACAATGATCTAGCGGTAAGCAATAATGAGAAAATGCAAAATTGTATATATATAATATGATATAATTCTTTTATACCAATTTGGATGCCCGAGATGTGTACATTTCGTCGTCATCAGTTGTGCTCGAGGCCTTAAATGTTGAAAACTAAAACAACAATCCAAAAGGTTGAAGAGCAAATTCAAAATACCAAAATGACCAAAAGGGGTAAAGCTAAAACCATCTAAGGACAGAGCTGTGCCTGAGGGAGATACTCCTTAGTTTTCACAAATTTTAAAATATTGTAACTGTTGGGCTAGTATCGAAATACTAGCAACTGAGCTGGGTATATCCTCGGGGACTTGGAGTCCATCAGCAATGGCATCGACTCAGTGATTACAATATAATCCTTTGATACCAATTTTGATGCACAGGATGTGCACATTTCGTCGATTTACAACTCGTCAGTTGTGTTCAAAACCAAAACAATAACTTATCTTTTTGTTTCAAATAAAAATGTATGCATAAAGAGGTGCAATGTTCAATAACCAGGTACATAATGAAAAAGACTGTTAAAGGTCATGGTTGACCTTTAGATTTGATCATTTTTTCAAATGAACTTCAAAAACCATAATATGCTGGAGACAATGTAAAAAGCTCAATATGGTTATTTTACAACTAATAATTATTAATAAAAAAAGTCCTTTGACTTTCGGAATTCCAATTAAATAATTCAGCAGTCAATTTCTTTGAGTTGTCAAAATAACGTTTACATGTTACAGTTCTACTTTTAATAGAAAGTTATGTTCCGCTCCCTTGTCTTCAGTATTCTTTCCAATGAAAACTTCATTACTCAGCATCTAATACTGAGTTTATTCAGATGGAAAAAAATATAAAGCTAGTGGTAAGTCCGGCATTCTTTGGTCGTCATATGTCCGGTTTCAGAATTAGCTGGGACTTTAGGAAGTCAGAGAAATTGGGGAATATTGCAAATAACATATATCAATGTGTACAAAGTTAAACTTGTTGCTCTGCCTGGCTTATAAGTTTCACATATGTAACCATTTGAAAAATTATATCAAAGTATTCGTCATTTTTCCTTTTAATGAGAAACTAGAGTGAGTTATCTTTTCCTAACCAATGTAGGTAAGGGCGATAATAAATTTGTCTCCCTTTTAGCCGCAGGACAAAAGGGAGAGAATTTAATTACCTCCCTTTTCTACATTGGTTAGGAAAAGATAACTCACTCTCGTTCCTCATTAGGAAACGGTAATTAACAAACTTTAAACTTTCTTTAAGAGAAAAAAAATTAAGCGTGTAAGGTGTACGTTAGTTGTGAAACACTCATTAGTTCCGATTCTGTTTTCAGTTTTATATTTGAAATGCGCTCTGACGTGCCTCGGCTCCGATTAAATCTAAAAATGGTCTCTGAGGAATTTAGGACTAGGTAGTGGACTTGAAGTTGTCCTATAGAACTTATGTTGAGCAGGCACCTGTTTTCAATAGATAATAACGGGATATCTGATTTGGACAAAAATCGGATTTGGACAAAAATATTTTTTTTAATATTTACAGAATAATTTAATTTGAAATTTCTGCTAGACTACTCAAGACATACGATATTATTTTTGTGTTATGTCATGTTTTTTTTACTGTAGGATTTTTATGAGTCCATGAAGTGGATATCATTGTTTATTCTAATTGGAATACTCACGTTAAACACTTCAGTTATTGTATTACTATTTATTAGTAAAAGGAAATCGAGGATGGGATTTTTCGTCAAAAACTTAGCATTTGCAGGTATAATTTATGTTGTATAAAAAAATTATCAGCACAACAGGAAAGGAGGAATTTCACCATTTCCGTCTTGTTTAATATTGACTGTCTTGATTTGTTTCAATTTCTGAATTGTTAGGATAAGTTCAGAAAAGAAAGAATTGTGCAATTTTGATTCTTTGCCTGTGCTGAATTGATCTAAATATGTCTTGATTATCTTAATTTGATCTGAAATTGAAAACAAAATTAATATAGGAAGATAAAAAAGATATTGTGCCTTTTGGTCAATCCAGAATCATAAAAGAATAAATTATGCAATCTTGAACTTTATCTATGCTGAACTGATCTAAACTTGTCTAGACTGATTGACCCAAGACATTATGTCCTTATTTGATCTTGTTATCTTCATTTTGTTTGAAAATATGATTGGAAGAAAATCAAGACAAATTAAGAATAAACAAGACAGTAATGCTCGTTGGAGTCCAAAAGTGGGTTACTACTGAATAATTATAATAATTATTATAAGACTACACCAATAAGATATCAGAGTATTTCTAATTCATGATAAAAAAAGGTTCATATGTTTCTAAAATGTATCTTTTTGTACAGGAATTTTACTCTTTTGATAAAAAAGAATATTTAAATAACTTCAATGAAAATAGTAGAACTCTGCATTATTTTATTAAATCATTTTTATGCACATTTATGCACATTTGATCAAATTTCAGACCTAGCTGTTGGATTATTTTACGTTTTACCAGAAACAGTATTTAACTTGTTTGAAGAAGAATGGAATAAATACATATGCTACTTGTATTACGGCTATTTTTCCATCGTTGCTTACTATTGGTCAACGTTTGCAATAGTTGTGTTAACCTTAGACAGACTATTTGTTATATTGCGACCAGTCTCTTCTGTATCCAAAAGTAAAAGGTACCGGTATGGATTGGCATTTTCTTCGTGGGTTCTAGGGTTACTGTTTGGAATCCAGTATGCTGTTAATTTGAGATTTTACGATGATGTTATCTATTGTGGTCATGAGTTTTCATATACTAGAGTAAGTACATTACGATCAATCTTTAGCAAACAAATTTTGTCTTATGCATGGTGATGCCCTTTTTCCTATATAAAAAGCGTTTGTTTTTGTTTTCATTTGGTTGTATCCCATAAATAAAAAAAAAACGATGACAAACCTCATTATACATTAAAAAATATATATATTATTGCATTATGTGAAATTTGTGTGGAATTACGAAAATATAATTTATGCATTATCAAAGCTACGAACAGAGTATTAAGCCACAGATTTGTCCCTACACTAAATTTGTGAATTTGGATTGTTTTAAGGGCTAAGGTTTATATTGATCGTCTTGGTTTAAAACGCGTATGAACAGGTTCCGTATCAAACTCCAATTTTAAGTTAATCCGAAGTCATGGTCTTAAAGACTTACCAACTTTATAATTAGATAAAAAAAACATGGGCAAGTTTAATGTACATAGAAACATTACTCATACATCTGATGCCAATTTTGGTGAACAAACTCTCATATTTCATCAAATTAAAACTCACTAGTTTACTGTAGGCCAAATATGTTAAATGCCCAACATTGTCCAAATCAACCAAGTATAGAGCTATATATGCTAGAGTCAGATTAAAACCAAAATCATCCAAGTATAGAGCTATGCTTGAGTCAGATTAAAACCAAAACCAACCAAGTATAGAGCTATGCTTGAGTCAGATTAAAACCAAAATCATC
This sequence comes from Mytilisepta virgata, assembly GCA_028015205.1. Classification (NCBI taxonomy): domain Eukaryota; kingdom Metazoa; phylum Mollusca; class Bivalvia; order Mytilida; family Mytilidae; genus Mytilisepta; species Mytilisepta virgata. The sequence continues at coordinate 8,386,569 of CM051508.1, read as the reverse complement.
CAAGTATAGAGCTATGCTTGAGTCAGATTAAAACCAAAATCAACCAAGTATAGATCTATGCTACAGTCAGATTAAAACCAAAATCATCCAAGTATAGAGCTATGCTAGAGTCAGATTAAAACCAAAATCAACCAAGTATAGATCTATGCTACAGTCAGATTAAAACCAAAATCATCCAAGTATAGAGCTTTCCTAGAGACAGATTAAAATCAAAATCAACCAAGTATAGATATATGCTAGAGTCAGATTAAAACCAAAATCATCCAAGTATAGATCTATGCTTGAGTCAGATTAAAACCAAAATCATCCAAGGATAGAACTATGCTTGAGTCAGATTAAAACCAAAATCAACCAAGTATAGATCTATGCTTGAGTCAGATTAAAACCAAAATCATCCAAGTATAGATCTATGCTTGAGTCAGATTAAAACCAAAATCAACCAAGTATAGAGCTATGCTAGAGTCAGATTAAAACCAAAATCATCCAAGGATAGAACTATGCTTGAGTCAGATTAAAACCAAAATCAACCAAGTATAGATCTATGCGTGAGTCAGATTAAAACCAAAATCATCCAAGTATAGAGCTATGCTTGAGTCAGATTAAAACCAAAATCAACCAAGTATAGATCTATGCTTGAGTCAGATTAAAACCAAAATCATCCAAGTATAGAGCTTTCCTAGAGACAGATTAAAATCAAAATCAACCAAGTATAAAGCTATGCTAGAGTCAGATTAAAACCAAAATCAACCAAGTATAGAGCTATGCTAGAGTCAGATTAAAACCAAAATCATCCAAGTATAGAGCTTTCCTAGAGACAGATTAAAATCAAAATCAACCAAGTATAAAGCTATGCTAGAGTCAGATTAAAATCAAAATCAACCAAGTATAGAGCTATGCTAGAGTCAGATTAAAACCAAAATCAACCAAGTATAAATCTATGCTAGAGTCAGATAAAAACCAAAATCATCCAAGTATAGAGCTTTGCTAGAGTAAGATTAAAATCAAAATCAACCAAGTATAGAGCTATGCTAGAGTCAGATTAAAACTAAAATCAACCAAGTATAGAGCTATGCTTGAGTCAGATTAAAACCAAAATCATCCAAGTATAGAGCTATGCTTGAGTCAGATTAAAACCAAAATCATCCAAGTATAGAGCTATGCTTGAGTCAGATCAAAACCAAAATCATCCAAGTATAGAGCTATGCTTGAGTCAGATTAAAACCAAAATCATCCAAGTATAGAGCTATGCTTGAGTCAGATTAAAACCAAAATCATCCAAGTATAGAGCTATGCTTGAGTCAGATTAAAACCAAAATCATCCAAGTATAGAGCTATGCTTGAGTCAGATCAAAACCAAAATCATCCAAGTATAGAGCTATGCTTGAGTCAGATTAAAACCAAAATCATCCAAGTATAGAGCTATGCTTGAGTCAGATCAAAACCAAAATCATCCAAGTATAGAGCTATGCTTGAGTCAGATTAAAACCAAAATCTTCCATGTATAGAGCTATGCTAGAGTCAGATTAAAATCAAAATCAACCAAGTATAAATCTATGCTAGAGTCAGATAAAAACCAAAATCAACCAAGTATAGATCTATGCTACAGTCAGATTAAAATAAAAATCATCCAAGTATAGAGCTATGCTAGAGTCAGATTAAAACCAAAACCATCCAAGTATAGATCTATGCTACAGTCAGATTAAAACCAAAATCAACCAAGTATAGAGCTATGCTAGAGTCAGATTAAAACCAAAATCAACCAAGTATAGAGCTTTCCTAGAGACAGATTAAAATCAAAATCAACCAAGTATAGAGCTATGCTAGAGTCAGATTAAAACCAAAATCAACCAAGTATAGAGCTATGCTTGAGTCAGATTAAAACCAAAATCATCCAAGTATAGAGCTATGCTAGAATCAGATTAAAACCAAAATCAACCAAGTATAGAGCTTTCCTAGAGACAGATTAAAATCAAAATCAACCAAGTATAGATATATGCTAGAGTCAGATTAAAACCAAAATCATCCAAGTATAGATCTATGCTACAGTCAGATTAAAACCAAAACCATCCAAGTATAGAGCTTTCCTAGAGACAGATTAAAATCAAAATCAACCAAGTATAGATATATGCTAGAGTCAGATTAAAACCAAAATCAACCAAGTATAGAGCTATGCTAGAGTCAGATTAAAACCAAAATCATCCAAGTATAGATCTATGCTACAGTCAGATTAAAACCAAAACCATCCAAGTATAGAGCTTTCCTAGAGACAGATTAAAATCAAAATCAACCAAGTATAGATATATGCTAGAGTCAGATTAAAACCAAAATCATCCAAGTATAGAGCTATGCTAGAATCAGATTAAAACCAAAATCAACCAAGTATAGAGCTATGCTACAGTCAGATTAAAATCAAAATCAACCAAGTATAGATATATGCTAGAGTAAGATTAAAATCAAAATCAACCAAGTATAGAGCTATGCTAGAGTCAGATTAAAACCAAAATCAACGAAGTATAGAGCTTTCCTAGAGACAGATTAAAATCAAAATCAACCAAGTATAGATATATGCTAGAGTAAGATTAAAATCAAAATCAACCAAGTATAGATCTATGCTTGAGTCAGATTAAAACCAAAATCATCCAAGTATAGAGCTATGCTTGAGTCAGATTAAAACCAAAATCATCCAAGTATAGAGCTATGCTTGAGTCAGATTAAAACCAAAATCAACCAAGTATAGAGCTATGCTAGAATCAGATTAAAATCAAAATCAACCAAGTATAGAGCTATGCTAGAATCAGATTAAAATCAAAATCAACCAAGTATAGAGCTATGCTTGAGTCAGATCAAAACCAAAATCATCCAAGTATAGAGCTATGCTTGAGTCAGATTAAAACCAAAATCATCCATGTATAGAGCTATGCTTGAGTCAGATTAAAACCAAAATCAACCAAGTATAGAGCTATGCTAGAGTCAGATCAAAACCAAAATCATCCAAGTATAGAGCTATGCTTGAGTCAGATCAAAACCAAAATCATCCATGTATAGAGCTATGCTTGAGTCAGATTAAAACCAAAATCTTCCATGTATAGAGCTATGCTAGAGTCAGATTAAAACCAAAATCATCCAAGTATAGAGCTATGCCAGAGTCAGATACTCCACAAGATTTAACATTGTTGAACAATTTTGTTGCTTATTCACTTAATTGTCCAAAATATATCCAGATTTATCCTAAAACATACAAATTAAAACTAGTACCGAGATACCAGCAACTGACCTGGAGGCCTCCACTTGGACTTCTAGTCAATCCAGCAGAGAATAATGAAATATAGATTCCATTTCTGATGCACAAAATACATTGTATGCATATTTTGTTGAATTACTACAAATCAGTTGTGTTAAAATGTTGAAGAGAAAATATAAATACCTTAATGACAATATGGGTAAAACCAAACCATCTAACAACAGAATTATTCACTAGCAAGAATCATCTCAACAAATCTTAACACATTTAAGTATTAGCCTAACGTTACCCTTGAAGTCTATTAAAAGAGGTATCAAAACAGTATTAATTATAACTACAATGTATTTTGATGTAACTTACTGGATGTGTTTAAATGTTAAAATATGAAATAAAATAAGATTTTTTTTTGTTTCCAGCAGTTATCCTTTGCACAAGAATGTTAGATATTTGAAATGGATTGACTAAAAACTTGAACTCAAACTGAGATAATGTAGAAATACGTTTACATTTTGATCCTCAAATTCTTTACTTTCGAGAAAGCAATAATTAATTGTATTTTCGTTTTCGATGTCCGGATACGTAAACCAACTGTTCTCTCCATACTTAAACAAAATTATTGATGTATTTTAAGCTGGATGAATCGATGTTTAAACATACATTTTATATTTACTATGTTTAAATCATTTAATATTTACAGTATATCTTGTATAATTACAGGTCATTTTGTATTTTGATCTTTTTGTACTTTTGATAATTTTGTAATTTTGTATCGATGTATCGATGTTTAAAAATACATGTTATATTAACTATGTTTAAATCATTTCATATTTACAATATATCTTGTATAATTACAGGTTATTTTGTATTTTGACCTTTTTGTACTTTTGATAATTCCTGCAGCGATAATTTGTACATCTTATGTATTGATTCTTGTGACAATATGGAGAAGAGAAAGGAGGGGTTTTGTTGTAGCGAAAGGAAAATATAGTTATACTCCAGGTAAGCCAAATTTTACTCGTATTAAAATTTTTAAAAATGTGTTGAACCTTGTTCTGTGTGTCACAAATTCTCCTTGTTTTTGTTTTTTGTCAACTGGGCTTTTGCTAAAAATGTGAAGAAGTGTGTCGTTAGATCTAAGTATTAAATATAAAAATCACCGAATGTCAAAATGTCAGAAAAAAGCAGTAGAGTAACCCTATTATATAAATATATGCCATTAACAAATCGTTTAAAAATTTTCAAAAAGGAAAGAATTACCTTTTTTAGTGCAAAGTATTTAATTAAATCAATTCAATACATTTATAATTTATAATGGAATAATAGGATCTGAAAACAAGCAATAAAACTAATTTTAATTCGTCTCCAACAAGATATCAGGTTATACTTAGTTAATAAATAGATTTACATCTTTATATTGTTATAGCTGTATATTTGTACGCGATGAATATGGGGATTGAGTGAGAAAGAAAAGGGTTAGGTGAATCATTATTTGTTCATTATATATTTCTTGGTAGTCTATTTACCTTATTTGGTGATTGGATGTATAGTTTCGACTGATTTATAAAGGTATTTAGAGGTAACCCTAAGCTGAATTTGGATACCTGTTTGTTTTAATTGTTTTAATTTTTGGTGGTTGTGCTTATCAATTCATCATTATATCTTTAACCGGTTTTCCAATATTTTGATTTCGAGCACTGCTGATGAGTTGTCAGTCAACGAAATGGCCATACAATGCATCAAATTTATTTCGGTATTTTGTGATACGTTTTATTACTACCACTGGGTATATGTCACTGCTGGTGGTCTGTTAGTCCCCGAGGGCATTATCAGCCCAGTATCCAGAACTGTTGTCCTGGCATGATTCATTACTCAAATGCCTTTAAATTTTCCGTTCAAAATTTGACAAAAATTACCAGAAATTTCTAAGGCTTTTCCTTTTGATGCAGAGGTAACACTTAGCTGAATTTGGATACTGTTTGTTTTAATTGTTTTGATTTTTGATGGTTGTGCTTATTCATCATTATACCTTTAACCGGTTTTCCAATATTCTGATCTCGAGCACTGCTGATGAAATGGCCGTACAGTGCATCAAATTATTTCGGTATTTTTTGATACGTTTTATTATAGACTTGTTTATTTTGTCGGAGACATTCATTGATCCGCCTATAGTATGGGTTGTCCGAAAATTACAAGAAAAGCAGTAGTGCAACCCTACAATAATGTATTAGATTAACAATTCATTGACAAAATTTAAAAATAATGCAAGGAATGACTTGTTTGATGATTGAATGTAGTTGGTTATTTTGTCTTGGGGATTTCCCACTCATTAAAGATCGTTTGGTAATCATTAGATGTCTAGTTATGGTGTGTTCAGTTTGCAAAATTTAACGTGATGTTGTCTTCTTGGTAGTTTTTTCAATATCCGTTCTTTCTGGTGTTAATTATTTAGTTTGCATTTCAGAGCAAGATGGCGGTATTCAAGGACAAACTAAAACTATAACAACAGCAAAAATCAAAACAACCAAACTTCTTTTTGTTGTAGTAACAGGTAGGAAAAAATGTTAGAAATACTATACGAAGTTTTAAGCACATTCGTAAACATACGATCAAGACTGGTTCCAGGACAACTATAGAAAAAAGACACTGAAGACCGGATATCAGATGACAAAACTAACCGTAGTCGTACCAATAATTGTTAAACGAGATCGAAGAATTATGGTGGTTGCAGCCATTTAATTGTTATGGGGGGCGGTAGGACCTATGTTTGATCCCGCCTATTTTTCTCGACGAAATCTGGTCCTGGATGTTTTTTGGCAGCTATTACGGTCTAAATTTTAATTTAACTTAACCAAAAAATTTGCTGAATGTCACAGGTCATACTTTTTTCACACCTAAAGTGATACTGTTTTTTTATTTTGCCAAAATCGTGGTCCTGCCTTTTTGTTTCAAATTGATCATAGCCTCCTCCCATAAAAATCAAATGGTTGCTTCTCAAGTGTGAGGCGATTTAAACAATTATTTTACTGGTAAAGTATATTCACAGATTGTCGAAGCGAGAGTAGTGAGTTATAATGAAACTACAGAAACATCATCCTAAAGAAAAGGAAAAATCACAAGAACTTTTGTTATCAAATATATTATTAAGTGACACTGTGAATACATTTTTTGTTTATACCAATAATACACTTATTTAACTCATCGAAAGTGTTCAAAGCTGAAATTTAGAAATACAGAATCAAGACTATAAAGTTGTAGAGCCTATTAAGGGGGTACGGAACCCCTTAGGGAGTTAGTGTTTGTCAAACTGCTATATATCCAATATAATTATTCCGAAAAATTGTGTGGTTCAAATTTCTTTAAATTTTTATATTTTTATCAACGTGTCAAAGTAAATATTGCATCAAAATGTCAGGAAAATTAAACGAGTCAAATCTATTTTAGTCAAAGTGTTGGGTAGCCCCTTAAGAGGCTAAAATAAGTGAAAAGTGAAACAAAACTGATACTTACCTAAGTGCCTTTTAATAAGTGGGCATAAAAAGTAGCGTTTGCTACATGTTCTTTCTTTTGTGATTATTTCAAATACCATAGACTACCATTGAAAACACAGTCGATGCCAATGCTGGTAGACTTCAAGTCCCCGAGGGTATCCCCAGCTCATTTGCTAGTATTTCGATACTGGCCCGAAAATGATACTTAAAATGTACTCTTACAAAATTATATTTGAGAAATTAAAACCTATTTTGATACTTAAAATTTAATTACAAAATTGCAAAATTTGAAAAACTAAGGAGTATCTCTCTCGTGCATAGCTCTGTTCTTATATGGTTTTGGCTTAAACCCTTTTGGTCATTCTGGTATTTTTGAAGTTGCTCTTCAACTTTTTGGATTATTGTTATGGTTTTCAACATTTTAAGCCTTGAGCACAACTGATGAGTCGTAAATCGACGGCATGTGCACATCTTGTGCATCAAAATTGGTATCAAAGATTTTAATTATATACAATCTGTATTTGATAACTAAACAACAAATATATTTACCCATCGTTAAGATATACAGTTGATTCTAATTATCTCGAAGTTCGCGATAGCCGAAGTTCGACTTGGAATTGGAAATCATCGAGTTTTGGACAAGGGAGATAATATTAACAGACTTTCAGATTCCATTCGTAAGGTCGTGTTTTCAATGATTGTTTTTACTTGTTTGACGATTAATTGTTTGATTCACATGCTTCTTATGAATGTATGTATTTTATTTTACCATATTAAACACAATTTATTTTCAGCATACGTTTTGTGTTGGACACCAATTACAGTGGTAGCCTTTTTAAACCATTACGGCCATCTATTATTAGACAACAAAAACGAACAGATAGCATACCAGACATTATATACATTTGCGCCATTGAACAGTTTTGTGAATCCTATAATATTTTTAATATTCAATCGAAAAATGTTTCAAAGAAAAAAGAGACGATTTGGTGATACGCTGAGAGCGAATACTATATCATTATCAACGATGCGATCAACAAAACAACATTAAATCTGATCATAGACAATCAAATGTTTGGATAACTGCAGTTAAACTATTATCTGAAACGATTGACGTCAGGGGGGAGAACCCAAAGCTCAAATAACAGAGATATTACAAAAGTTAAGTACCTCAGATAAAATCGGTATTTCTTGCTATTTATAGAATTTCATATGTATAAATGCATCATTTAGTCAGGATTATTTTGTCATTCGATTGTCATTGAACATTACGCTGAAAACAAAATCGAATACTTGATCTCCGACTCAGTCCGGAATTACCGCATACGGGGCAGAAATTATTATTCTGATCACGTGACTTTAGTGTTTTGTTAGGCATGAGAATGGCGTTTTGCACGTTACGAGAGTGAAGGGAAATTTGAAGGATAATGCAATTCTGGCGAGTTTTAGCTTTCTGTATTCATGGCATGATATACCCTTCTGGGACAGAAATTGTCGCAACTTTGATACAGTTTTTGTAGCAATATTTACCGGGGCTGCTATATTTTTATTGTTTCTATGCCTAACAAAACGTCACATGATACGTCATTCTTTACCTCCATCGCAAAGAGCGATCGATCTCGAAAAAGTCGTATTGTTGGTTATTTTCATATGATATTTATAAGAAAATACATGATATCTATGTAATTGTATATATTTGCTTTATTTATTTGATATATACTAGATTGTGAAAATATCAATATTCATGAGTATTAATATCTAGTTATACCACCGGAAATGCACAGAATCCACAGAGCCATCAACTTTGATGTTACAGGATATATCTAAACTACTATAAACGTTTTAACTCGATGTAATTATAAATGTACAATAAATAAAACTGCTTAAAGAAGATAAAGAAGATACATTGAAAAAGGTACTGTCTATATACTGTATACAGTCAATACCAGCATAAGTTATCTCATCGATCCAGAATTGTTACGGTCACATTTTCACAATTTGATTGACTATTACATGACTATAAAATATATTAAATTTAGTAGATTACATGTGTACATTTCTTACTTAAGATTATCATTTCGACGTCTCCTATCTTTATACGAGTTTCAAAACGCAGAATTGGCGATGAGTTTCTGTGAACACAGAAAGTCGGTAGTGTATATTTGAGTTGCCTCTCCTTATCTCTAGATTTTACATATTTGGTGTAAAGCATGCGATAAATAATTATTTCCCAGTTGTTCATAAAGTTTATATATAACCACGCATTGTAGAGTTTTTTAATTGTAAAATACCAAGGCGGTTCACCTTAGTTATCACTTTTCTGCAGCGTACTCCTCTATTCTCTAACACCTTTCCTTTTCTCTATATAACAGACAACTATAATTTGTTTTACTCAAAATAGTACTAGAAGCTCTGGTAAATTTCCGATTTTTTTATGGTTGAAGTCCTTTAGTTGAAAACCCTTAGCTAGCAATGTCAGTAAACGCCAGGTGGAGCTGTTTTTGGGGAAGTTATTTGAAAACTGGATTCCGCTTTTTTACAACCTTTTCCAGCCTATTGTGGGACCAGTATACTGTAAACAAACTGGGGTTTCCGCCCAGTGGCGCACCTAGTGTTTACTGACATTGCTACCTTAGCTTGACTTTTATCACATATATGTAGAGATTTCTTTTACCATTTACTATCAATATCCATTCTGTCATATGTTCGTCAACTTTTAATTAATTTGTATGAAATCTATAGGACATCATATATCAAACCACCTAACAAAAAAAAATACTGATTTTACATTAACTGCCAACAAAATTGTAGTTTTACCTATATGTGCAATTCTTTATCTTTTTCAGAGTAAATAAATCAACAAAGCTAATTATTTATTTCAAAACTCATTATTGACCGACAGAAAGATAAAAGCACATAAAACATAACATATACTCCCCAAGCCTTTAAAAAATGCTGCATAAATTATAATTTAAAAGTAAAGCTTTATCCGACCATCAGCTATGAGAGCTTTAACTAGCCTTATAGTTTAAAACGACCAAAATCTGACCCTGTTATCTAATTTATGTACCATACAACAGTTTTTTTTGCAGTTTAAGCAAAATTCTACCGTCCTCACCACGATCTGATTGACCGCTATGGAGTGCCATTTCCCAAAAGGACAAAAGACCTCCATCTATCATAGATGTTCTCCCCCTTTACCGGACATGACCTTCAACGAGCAGCACGACGGGTGTCTTGCAAGAAGCAGGAACTGCTCACCCTTCCGGTGCTCCCGAGTTCATCCCCGGTTTATGGTGGGGTTCGTGCTGCTCGTTTCTGTGTGTACTTTCTTTTTTTGTGTGTGTTGTTTGTTACTTTGTCCTTTGTCGTCTTTTTGGTGTTCCCGGTTGTACCTTTTGTCTTTGACACTTCGGTATTCATACCTTTTCTTTAAGCAATTATTCACTATGTTGATAATCATTCTGTATTAGGTTCATGTATGTTTCGTACAATAAGAGTCGGAATAGATCAAGCGAGGATCAATTGCTATTCAAATTAGCTTTGCTCAACTATAGCTCTATTTTGATCAATGTATTTTGCAACTGTTAGAATCCGGTGTTATTGATAGTATGTACCTCGTCAGGTTGCTTGGTGTTGTTGTTTAAGATAAAAATTGATTTATCATAGCTTTGTATTTCACCTTAATACATATGCATAACTATTCAAAGCGTATTTTTTACTGGATTTTCTCTTTCTTCTAACTGGATTTCACATAAAAGGTAACGCATCTACGCATTGTTAGTAGCGGTATGCTTAATCAGCAATCAATTATTTGGTATTTTAAATTAATCCGAGTTATCTCTCTTGTCCTGCGAGGTTATAAAACGGATGTGTTCGATGTCATTGCCGGACTTCAAGGATTCAGACATTAGATTAATTAGACGACATCTGTTCAATTAGCCATGGCATCGGAATAACAGGTCGACTAAAATAAATCAGATCGTCATTATGTGAAAACTGACGAACAGTTCGTTATACGATAAGGAGCAACTTTTTTTTAACTCCGTCATGTCCGTTCTTGTTAAGATAGATGGATCCAATATATTCCCATATTTTAAAACACGTGACCAACGTTTTGTTGTTGACGAAAACATGCATAAATTGAAAATGATAGCTCTATGGATAGAATTTTTATTTGAATTTTATATTTAAATATAAGGTATTAAACATGTGTTAAAAAGTATATGATTTTCCCAATTGTGTATCAACTTTATATGTATATATGTATATACAAGCATCACATTTTCATTTATGGAAAAAATAGCAAGGCAGTTCATATTTGGGAGAAATGACAGCATATATCAAAAGAAAAGAAAGACATTTCAAATATCAAATGCTTTATGTCTGAGAGATAAAATTAAAGTGGTTCCAATATGTAAATTCCATTTGAAAAGGCCATTTGTCATGGTGATAAAATCAATAAAAAAATGATTTAAAAACCTATCAAAAATCGAAGTGATCCCGAAAGGTGCAATTCCGAAAATTTCAGTCAACCAAATTATAGCTGCCTCATATAGGAGGTGTGCAGTAGTGGTATAATATTTGCGTTCTACTTCCGGTAAACGATAGCTGCCTTTTCTGACTGCTAAATTCCGGTTTAATCAGATAAATTCAAAAAAGATTACCGTTCTAATTACGTATTTCTGTTCGTATGAGGATATTGATAAAAATAAACCAAGCAAAATGTTTCTGTCATTCATATTTGTGAACAAATACAATGTATACAGCATATGTCACACTATTCAATGTTTCCAGCACTATCGAAGAAATTTAGGAGATATTTGTATTGCGCCTGTCTATTTGTAAGTCCCACTTTTCTTGTAATTTAACTCGTCTTTCATTATCACTAAACTTTCGAAGAAAGTTCAGGGATATTGCGAATGTCTCCGTCCGCGACATCAGTTTTCAGGGATCAATATTGTGTGTTAACTAGTAATTCATTTTTTTTTTAAATTTTAAACGGACCTTCTGTTCTTGTTTGTTCCTAATTGCTTTGATTTTTTGAATTACAAAATTTTCAAACAAAAGATAGATAATAAGATCAAACGAATACACATCAACTCCTCCTTCAATAAGAAACCAGAGTGAGTTATATTTTTCTAACCAATGTAGGTAAGGGGGATAATAAATTTGTCTCCCTTTTAGCCTCAGGACAAGGGAGAAAATTTAATTATCTCCCTTACCTACATTGGTTAGGAAAAGATAACTCACTCTGGTTCCTCAGAAGGTTTTCTGGATTTAATTTATATATAGTACCTGCAGATGCACAATAGGATGATAGAATTTTTATCATATGGCAAAATGCTGGGTAAATTATTCATGGCATTTGCATCACGTGACTTCAGCCCTTTTAAGCAAATTACCTCCCTTAGTTGTAGATCGAAAATGATAAAATTGTTTGAATTACGGATAATCGAGTCTTTTTCCGTCTCGGCTCTTAAACTAATGTGTCTATGAAAACTTCCTTTGGCGGATATTTACAAATTGTTTGTTTAATTCTGAGGGGAAAGGCTTCATATTTGAAGGATTACGCTATGGGAGACTTGAAATTATCATGTTTTAAAAACATTTTGGCCGAAAAGTTATGAAAGCAGGTGAGATAAAACTTATTTCCTCATTAAATTCATCCTCTAAAGTTATTCTCTATATGCGGACAATTTATATATGATCTCGCCTTGTATCTGTATCTGTAGTTTGAATTTGCATTTTTAACTAATTTTTGTTAATTCATATAGCAGTTATACTACGGTTACGCTTCAGTTTTTTAAACTGAATTGGCCGAAAGTTTTCAATGCTGACAATGTTTATTTGCACACGAAAGGAAAGCTAATATTGTGTAGAATGTACCTATATGCGGACAAATTGCTTATGAGTTATAGGAATTTGAATATTTGCATTTTTATTTTTTGGGGCAAGTTTAATGCTTTGTAATGAATGTCGTCAGAGAAATCCAAAATGGCCGCTATGCAAATTACCAAAGTACCCGCAATTTTGCCATATGTTATCTAAACATGAGGCCCATGGGGTCAATCTTGTGACCTACACGACTCCTTCATATTTCAATGCACATGCATATTATTTCTTTACTGTATTGTCATACATTATCATTTAGATGCGCAATAAGGGGTGAGAATTTTGATTTTCAAAAATAAAGTTGTGACACACAATGGTCGAACTTCGAAAAGTTTAAATTAAAGCTTGTGACGTAAACTCCTCTTTCATTTTTCAATTTATGAGTTTCATTTCTTCACAGTATTGTCATAACATTGTTAAGTGTTATTGTAACGAACAACGGGCACACATGGATTGCATTTCGAAAATGGTGAACTTAAGCTCGTGACATAAACTTATTACATATTTCATTGGATGTAGTGATTTAATTTCGTCATAGAATGATTGCATAACATCATTAAATGGGCAAGTCTTTGGTTAAGTATACCAACTAATTACGGGTGCAAGGATCACTGTCCGGCAGTAGATTTCTTGTTTTTAACGTTATGCATTTTATTTCTATATAGTATTATCATGTACACCATATGTAGATGCGCAATAAGGTTTTAGAAGTTTGTTTTTTAAGACTGTGGCCCACAAGGGTTGAAATATGAAAATTGTGTTTTTGACGTAAACTTCTCTTTCATTTTTCACTTTATTCGTTTCATTTCTATATTGCCTCATACACTTTTGGTTTTTCAATACTGTAAAGAAAAAAAAAATAACCACAAATTAGAAAATGAAATAGGGTTTAGGTCACAGGCTTAAAGTTCGACCCCCTGGAGGCCCGAAGTTTTGAAAAATATATAAAATGCATAAATTTAAAATGTGAAAAAGGTTATATCAGAAGCTGAAATTGAAAATGTTTTAAATTTGTATCCGTGGACCAAGTTTAAAAAATAAAAATTCGAAAACCTTATTGCGCATCTGCGTATGGTGTACTATACTGTATAGAAATAATATGCACACATTGCAACATGAAAGAGGAATTTACGTTATAAAATTTTCGAAGTTCGACTCCTTTGAGCCCCAAGTTTAGAAATTCAAAATTCTAAAACCTTATTGTGCATCTACAAGTAGTATGCAATCATTCTTTGTAGAAATTAAATTTCTAAACCCATAAATGAAAGGAGAATTAATGTCACAAGAAAATGTGACGGGACGGCGGACCGACGGACCAACGGACACCAAGACTGATGGAACCAGACAATCGGAATATATTTATTCGGAAGTGCAGAGATAAGTGGGCCTCCTATCAACGGAAGCACTACCCCTTTGGAAATACATTTTTTTATTACTTAATAGCAATGCATGTCGGCGTATTTGTATGGTCATGCACAAGAGTCCTCTCGGTCACCCTTCGATTTCTTTTTATTATATTACTTTAACTGATGGTAATTCGTTATTTCGAAATGTCGAGTACGACGGACGGAGGCAGCTAGGACCATGCGAATATGTCCTCTTATACACGGCAGTATAACTAATTTCAAAATGCTGGTTTTTTTCTATTATTAGCTCTCGCTGGTCATTCGCGAAAGTTCTCTGTTAACCCTCAAACGATACCTTTTCCCCACACTTTGAACAAGTTCGGAAATATTGTTATCGCCTCCGTCCGTCACACTTTCTTGTGACCTAAACTCCTCATTCATTTATAACGGGATTTAATTTCTATACAGTATTATCAAATACATGTAGATGCGCAATAAGATTTTATAATTTTGATTTTCAAAACTTGGGTCAAACAGGGGTCGAATTTCGTTAATTGGGAATTTAGCTTGTGACCTAAACTCCTATTTCATTTTTTCACTTCATGCATTTAATTTCTATACAGTATTGTCGTGTACTTTATGTAAATGCGCAATAAGGTTTTTGAATTTTGATTATTAAAAATTGGGGCCAAAAGGGGTCAAATTTAAAAAAAATTAAATTGAAGCTTGTGACATGAACTCCTTTTTCATTTTTTATTTTATGCATTTAATTTCTATACAGTATTATCACACGCTGTAAGTTGATGTGTAATAAGGTTTGCAATTTTGATTTTCACAGCGTTGGGCCCACAGGAGTCAAATATCGAAAATTGGGAATTTAAGCTTGTGACCTAAACTCCTTTTTCATTTTTAATTTTATGCATTTAATTTCTTAACAATAATATCACGCGCTGTATGTAGAGGTTTTAGGATTTTGATATTCAAAAATTGGGGCCTACATAGGAGTCGAAAATTGGGAATAAGCAGGTAACCAAAACTCTTCTTTCATTTTTCATTTTATGAATTTAATTTTGTACAGTATTGTCATACAGTGTATGCAGATATGCAGTCCGGTTTCAGAATTCTGATTTTCCAAAATCTGGGCCTGTATTCAAAGATATGATTGTGAAAAATGTGCACAGGAATACAAAATGTGGGGAGTGCGGGGATAGCTGATGTTTCCGATTGTCTCAATATAGTTTTATATTGCTTGCAATTATATCTTTTTTTAACAACTGAGCTATGTTTGTGCGATTGCATTTGAAATCTGCCGTATCTCTGGGGTACGTTTAATATCGTAGCTGCTACGTAAGGCTAATTAGCTTTTTATTATTGAACGCATAGATAGCCTAGCTGCTACGTAGGGCTAGATAGCCATAAAAGTTCGTGCTAGCTGGTAAATATATTATGACGTCAAAGAAATCAAAATGACGTAATATTTATCTAAATTCATAAAAACATATAAAACAAATTTTATGCATGATTTCAGCAAGTTTACGAAATTTGTACAAATTCTGGCGCGATGTTCAAGCAGTAATAGGAGTATTTCCATACATTTTTTTTTCGATATTTTATTGACATCGATGTCATTTTGCTAGGCTAGCATATCGTTCAACATCGATAGATATCTAGGGCATAGCAGCTAGGCTAGGTGTTACGATATTGGACGCAACCCTGGTGTGTCCTATCAACTGAATCACCACCACGGTAATAACTTTAATAAAATTCTTAAGTCCTCTGTGAACCAAGATGTTTTTCTTTCTTCTTATCATGTGGTTTGCATTTAATAATAATTCTTTATTAAATATATGAAATACGGACCATAAAATAAAACTACTGCAAATATCGACACATATTTACATGTATATGACATTCTTTTACACTTACAGTCTCTAATTTTTCCAATGGGTTTCTATTTAAAAAAATATTTTGTGAAGTCATGTCAAAACCAATTTTCATGAAAATTGGGAAATCAGAACGAAAAGTTTCAAATTAATTTATTTATTCACTGAGATCCTTCATCAGTACTGTCGCGTTAATTACATGTAACGTTAGAAAACAAAATGGCTAATCGTATATATATAATGATTTAATCACAAAAAAATTATGACGTCAAAAAATATATAGGTGAAATCTGATGTCACAGTTTTCTTTGTAACTAAATCATTGTCACTCTAAATCAGGAATCGGAAATATATACACAAATAAACAATGAAATTTGAAACATGTCTCTTTCTGAGATTGAAAATTGGTTGAAAAATTATTTCACAATAATTCTTTGAAAAAATATGAATTTGTAACCTGTGGCAGGAACTGTATATGATCCCTGCTTGTGGTGAAAATCGGAGGTGACGAATAATAACACTGTCTTTGAATTTTGCGATCTAGAAAGATTGAGCAGATTCAATTTTTCTGAAATTTGCATACTTTTTTTTATCTGATTCACTTACCGTTGCGTATTTTATTAAGACTAATATCTAACCTTTGACATTTTACATAAAAAGGCATAGATATTAATTATAAATTAAATAGTTAAACAAAACGTACAGTCATTTAATACTATCAATCATATTTTTTTTCAATATTGATTTTAGTATTAAGTTATATTAGATATCAATTTAATGTTGGATACAATGGCTAATTATTGTTGATTTCATGCCAAATCTTGCATTGTTAATCATTGACCCGAGAAGGGGAATCCCAATCAAGACAAAAACTAACTGCAATACACTAAACTCATTCAACCGTCATCATAATTGAGGTGCCATCTGGCGGCAGTTAAGAACATACGTTTGTTTGGAAAAGAAAAACATGAAAAAGTTCAAAAAGGATGATAAAGTTTAAATATTTTCGTTTTAAAGAATAAAAAGGGATTTAATAAATAAACATTCAAAATGGGGAACGGACTTTGTGTGGAGACGGGAAGTAACATGACAATATTTGACTGGCAAGTATTTTAAAATTATTTTTAATCAATTTTAGGTGCACTAACTTTTGTAACGAGGTAGTGGTTGTACTAGTTTAAATAACTTTTAAAAACTTACTAACAATGGACCCTTTTCACGCATATTTTATACCTTTTAAATTTTGTGAATACAGTACGTAATAAAATCTATAATGGATAAAAAATGCTCTGTTCACACGTACATCTCCATTACAACATATATTTATATTTCAGATTAAAATATATTTTCTACTGGCTTACTATGAAAAAACTCAGTTTCGAAAAAATTAAGAATTTATTTTTTCTATGTCAGTACATGTATATAGGCATAATTATTTGAATATCTACCATTTATATTTGTTTAAAGTAGGACGACTGGTAAATTATATTTGCAAATAATCTTTTTTATAATGCTTTCAAGGACACCATTGTAATAATTGACTCTTTACGTCAAAATAAATATACCTATGGATTTTATTTCAATTGAAGGTGGTATTGTCTGAGCGAAAATGGACCGTTTTTCGATCCATTTTTTGGGTTGAAAAAGTGTCAAATTTTTGTAAGAACATTATTCACGTGTATTTCACTGAGTTCCGACCTATAATGTTTTATTTGCTTAAGTATGTAGAAAATACCTCTGACGCAATTCTCACCATGTGGTTGCTAAGTTTTTTTTCAAGAATTACAATTTTTTTAATAGTGTAAGCAGAAACTTAATTCTATTCAGAATTATAATCTAAATTAATAGCGCATACTTACATTTTTGAAATTTATTTCTTCTTATGCACGTTAACAAAGGCTTCACCTTGTTTATAAAATAAATGAAAAGAATTTTTGGACATTTTTCATAGAGAATAAAATGAGGCATCTTCCAGGAATCTGTGAATAATTATTAACAGATTTGTTTACCTTGTAAAAATCTAAAACATCGGAAATATTTTTTATTTGTTAAAATAACTTTACATTCCATGGCAACTACAATGCACAATTTCAGAAGGCCGGGATCATGACAGTTTATATATCGAAACAAACAAGAAGACGAGTGTGTGTGTGTGTGTGTGAAACAGATATATAAAGTAGAATGTCATCGATCTTTGCATATTTACCCCCCCCCCCCCAATTTAAAAAGTAAATAAATAAAGGATTAATACATGAATCGAAAACAAAATGTTCAAATGAAAAAAAAAGGAAAAGAAAATTGTCCAACATTGACAATTACCTTTCCCACTTTTACCACTGTTGATGAAACGTACTCAGAGACAAAACTGTCAGAATGATGTGTTACCACGTTCGTTACCAAACATCTGTTGTAGAAAATTTGATGTTCTGTACGAGGGAACGTTGTGTTTTTAAGTGTGCACTGATAAGAAAAAAGTAACGGATTATTACAAGATATATCATATAAAAACTAAATAAACATCACATAGTTCTCCTCGTAACAAATCAAGCTAAACTCAAAAGAACAGTTATTCCTGATAGTTATGAATGAATCACATGGGATCAAGATTTATGTTTTCTTCTTTATTTTTACTTAAAGTGTTGCATCACATAAAGTAGATTGTTCACAATTTATTTTTTTTTCTTAATTTTTTCAATAGTTTGCTTTCCAATTATTCAACAGTTTAATATATTTTCTTCTGAGGTACCTAAACATTTAGAAGGTTAAAAAGAGGCAATAATAAATAAAATAAGATAAATAAAAACATCCATAAAGAATATTGCAGTTTGTTTTATTATTAGACTAAATTAATTTTGATAAAAATGTGTCATTTCTGTTTTTAGATCTTGATTATGCGATTACAAAGTTAGGCAGACATTGATTCACTAGTCTTAACATCTTTTTTCTGTTTGGAATTATCCATTTAATTATTACTATAGGGGGGGTAAAGGGTGGGGGGGGGGGGGGTGGAAATTGTCAAACACAATGTGATAAAGGCCCCAAAATCAGGATAGATATAGCTAGTCAATTCCAGGATAGAAAGTTACCATGAATCAAAAGGTCCCTCGGAAATTTTGAGTTTTCTTTCTAATATACAAAATTAACATGTGTTTTCTTAGTTATTTTTACACTCAATTTGAAAAAGTCTGAAAAAATGTTAAAAAATCATTT
Organism: Mytilisepta virgata; assembly: GCA_028015205.1. Classification (NCBI taxonomy): domain Eukaryota; kingdom Metazoa; phylum Mollusca; class Bivalvia; order Mytilida; family Mytilidae; genus Mytilisepta; species Mytilisepta virgata. The sequence goes on along the minus strand of CM051508.1, from coordinate 8,367,506 downwards.
CAAAATTATGCAGACAAAAAAACCCCGCATGTTTTCATGCACGCGCAATTTCAAAGAGCATGTTTGACATTTGGAGGAAGATTAAGTTTGAAAAATAAAACATATCTAGCTCCAGCAACGAATCGATCTCAAACTGATTGTTTACGCTTTAGTATAAGTACCTGGCAATGAGGTGTAAGCACCTGCTAGGCATCACTTCTAATTCAATTCTTAATATCAGATTAGAACTGATAATGATCTTTTATGGCAAACAATGTGAATTTAGCAAAGTTTCCACTTTTCTATATTCATCATTCTTAAAGGATGTCTGTATGCTTGCCTGCTTCACTTTACCTCTGTATTCGTCATCATAAGCATATTTCGGAGTGCTTGCCTTTATCAATTGGCTTTAAACTTTTGAATTCCTTGAAGCTTAAAATTTCTGACATTTACAGTACTGTGTTAATATGATAATGTTAGAATTTGAGGTATGCGTCAGTAAACAGTGTCACAGTGCTGAGAATTCACTAAGATCGCGTTAAGTAAAGTTTTGAACTTTTCGCCATGAGAAAAAAATTATTTCAGGGCCAGATTAACCGTATACAATCTATTGCAGCTCTTCTGCTAGAAATAAAAAACAAAAACAAGGTAAAAAAGTATGATTCTAACGTCTCACTTAGTTTACCTCTGATAAAACGAACATCATACAGTACTGATGAGTACTGATTGGAATGCTTTTCGCTATTTCAGTATTCGATATTTAAGTATCGGAACCCCATTTCTCGTCCAGCCTCAAAATTACAGAACGGAAACCGTTTGAAAAAAATTCTCGAATCCATTTACGTAAGATCTTGACACCTGGTGTTCATTAAGACAAGTTGAGTGATCTATATTTACATGTGTACATTATCTCATCAGAATATCGCTGTTTTATAGCATCTTTTATCGTCTGAGCGCGTGGCGTCATGCCTACAGCACGGTGTTAGCAGACGACACTGGATTCCTAAACATCAACTTAATTTTCTAACAATCATAAAAAAATTAGAAAAAAACATGAACCCGTAATAAGGTTCAGTGCAGTTCGTTGCGTATTACAATAAAGGAATTAAGAAAAAATATTAAAGTCACTTTGAAGACTTACTACTAACGTATGTTAATACATCTCGGGGGGGGGGGGGGGGACGTGTAAGAAGGAAACTTCAAAATAATAAATCTAGGGGGTTGAGATGAAGGATGGTAGTCAAGAAACACATAGAGTTGTATTGTTGTATAATTTAGCTACGTTAGATACTTTTCATCGTCGCTTCAAATTTGATTATCACGTGCATGCTATGGGCAGCCATTCGGGCAAAAATTAACAAAAAATTAAAAACAGACGATAAACTAAAAACAGACATACATTTTACTAACAGACAGACGATCGGGCAAAAATTAACAAAAAATTAAAAACAGACGATAAACTAAAAACAGACATACATTTTACTAACAGACAGACGATCGGGCAAAAATTAACAAAAAATTAAAAACAGACGATAAACTAAAAACAGACATACATTTTACTAACAGACAGACGATCGGGCAAAAATTAACAAAAAATTAAAAACAGACGATAAACTAAAAAACAGACATACATTTTACTAACAGACAGACGATCGGGCAAAAATTAACAAAAAATTAAAAACAGACGATAAACTAAAAACAGACATACATTTTACTAACAGACAGACGATCGGGCAAAAATTAACAAAAAATTAAAAACAGACGATAAACTAAAAACAGACGCAAAATCACAAAAAACAGACACAAATTTGAAAAACAGACAAAAAATACAAAAACAGACATAAATTTTACTAACAGACAGACGATTCAGTAAAACAGACAAAATATGAAAACAGACACAAATTTTACAAACAGACGTAAACTTAAAAAACAGACACCAAATTGAATAACAGACGTTTTTAAGTGTTATATATATTTAATACTTCTATATATAAAAGTTAATTATTAAATATTTTTTTTCACCTTTTTGCTAATATAATATGAACCAATTAAGCTGTTAGAATTTTAACAAAAATCTATACAAATAAATACAATCTGGTTTAATAAATCAAACATTTTCATAGTAATTAACTTGGACACACAATAATTTTGATTCTGGTTCATTTGACAGGGGAGATAATAAAAAAAAACTTTTTAATTTAATACTCAAGACAGGTTTTTATCCTAAAACTTGGAACACAGCGAGTCCTTGTGAACAAACCACAGGGGCCCGACTTCTGGAAATTTATTTATTTATTTTTATTTTTTTTTTTTTTTGTTGTCTTATTTCATGAGTACTTTTAATAAATATTCACTGTAACAACGAATATTCTGCGTTTATTATCAATATGCTATACACTATCCACGTCCTTATACTAAAAAAACCTAGGATTTTTTAGTATAAGGACGTGGATAGTGTATAGCACATTGATAATAAACGCATAATTCGCGTTGTTATAGTAAATTTTTATTAAAAAGTACTCATGAAATAAGACAACAACAAAAAAAAATAAAACAAAAAAGAAATAAATATCCAGAAGTCGGGCCCCTGTGGAACAAACGACCATTGTTTATTTAGAGGAGGGGAGAAGGTCCCTGTGATCAAACTTCGTAATCAATTTCTTATTTCTTTGTTTGACCGTGTTAGATAATTACTTTTGTATTTTTATAAAAGAAAGGTGAGATTGCTCAATGCTCTACTATTTATATTATCATATTTATTTTTAAAAAGATTCTTAATCTCTAGTTTCAGGGATTTGACATTATTTCATAGTTTTACAGGGGGAAATGTTTTCCTCTGGGACATGATCGTGTGATGAAACATCCTTTATAAATGCATGTTGAAACATGCTCTTAATATCGGTATGCAGTCTATAAAGGATGTTTCATCACACGATCATGTCCCAGAGGAAAACATTTCCCCCTGTAAAACTATGAAATAATGTCAAATCCCTGAAACTAGAGATTAAGAATCTTTTTAAAAATAAATATGATAATATAAATAGTAGAGCATTGAGCAATCTCACCTTTCTTTTATAAAAATACAAAAGTAATTATCTAACACGGTCAAACAAAGAAATAAGAAATTGATTACGAAGTTTGATCACAGGGACCTTCTCCCCTCCTCTAAATAAACAATGGTCGTTTGTTCCACAGGGGCCTGACTTCTGGATATTTATTTCTTTTTTGTTTTATTTTTTTTGTTGTTGTCTTATTTCATGAGTACTTTTTAATAAAAATTTACTATAACAACGCGAATTATGCGTTTATTATCAATGTGCTATACACTATCCACGTCCTTATACTAAAAAATCCTAGGTTTTTTTAGTATAAGGACGTGGATAGTGTATAGCATATTGATAATAAACGCAGAATATTCGTTGTTACAGTGAATATTTATTAAAAGTACTCATGAAATAAGACAACAAAAAAAAATAAATAAAATAAAATAAATAAATTTCCAGAAGTCGGGCCCCTGTGGTTTGTTCACAAGGACTCGCTGTGTTCCAAGTTTTAGGATAAAAACCTGTCTTGAGTATTAAATTAAAAAGTTTTTTTTTATTATCTCCCCTGTCAAATGAACCAGAATCAAAATTATTGTGTGTCCAAGTTAATTACTATGAAAATGTTTGATTTATTAAACCAGATTGTATTTATTTGTATAGATGTTTGTTAAAATTCTAACAGCTTAATTGGTTCATATTATATTAGCAAAAAGGTGAAAAAAATATTTAATAATTAACTTTTATATATAGAAGTATTAAATATATATAACACTTAAAAACGTCTGTTTTTCAATTTGGTGTCTGTTTTTTAAGTTTACGTCTGTTTGTAAAATTTGTGTCTGTTTTCATATTTTGTCTGTTTTACTGAATCGTCTGTCTGTTAGTAAAATTTATGTTTGTTTTTAGTTTATCGTCTGTTTTTAATTTTTTGTTAAATTTTGCCCGATCGTCTGTCTGTTAGTAAAATGTATGTCTGTTTTTAGTTTATCGTCTGTTTTTAATTTTTTGTTAATTTTTGCCCGATCGTCTGTCTGTTAGTAAAATGTATGTCTGTTTTTAGTTTATCGTCTGTTTTTAATTTTTTGTTAATTTTTGCCCGATCGTCTGTCTGTTAGTAAAATGTATGTCTGTTTTTAGTTTATCGTCTGTTTTTAATTTTTTGTTAATTTTTGCCCGAATGGCTGCCCATATCATGCATATGTGGATTGTGAGTCAACAAAAATGTCCACCATATCTTGTCTTGCAAATTACTCACCAACCGTCTATCAGAATTAGTGGTGAGTGTATCGCTCGAGCTTTTAACCATACCGATTAACATTTATTTTTGTATAACGCAAGTAGATTGATTAACAGTGTGTCGTAATGACTAGTGTAAATACCACAGGAAAACATCATTACCGTGTTGACATTTTGTATTAGGTCCTCATAATCTTTTTTTTTACTTTAATCGCTACAGATAATGGAAATAGACTAGTTAAGGCCACACCAAATTGATTTTTCGTTCTTTGGATTTTGGATGGCAAAAATAGGTGCGAACGAGCGAAATTTTAATTTAATTTTTTTTTCTTGAAAACCTGTTTTTTTTCGGGCGAAGATCAAATTTTCGTGCAGCACAAATCTTTTGAAATAATATATTACAAAAAATCCCAATTTTTACTAATTTTAGGAGCAGACAAACAATATTTATTTCTATTTTCTTGAAAAATGAGGCGGCAAAATTTTTTTCTTCTTAAAATTTACATAGACTTAAAATCGGAATGGCAAAATCCAAAGAACTAAAGATCATTATGGTGTGGCCTAACTTGGTTTATTTGTTTTATCGTTATAAAATTTCCTAAAGTTATTCTCATTTCTGAAATTTATTGAGTTGGAAACGATATGTTACATTGTTAGTGCTTTAGTTTCTGTGCTTTACATTGCTAGTTCTTTAGTGTCTGTGCTTAACACTGCAAGTGCTTTAGTTTCTGTGCTTTACATTGCTAGTTCTTTAGTTTCTGTGCTTTACATTGTCAGAGCTTTAATTTCTGTGCTTTACATTGTCAGTGCTTTAGTTTCTGTGCTTTAAATTGCTAGTGCTTTAGTTCTGTGCTTTAAATTGCTAATTCTTTGGTTTATGTGCTTAAAATTGCTAGTTCTTTAGTTTCTGTGCTTTAAATTGCTAGTGCTTTAGTTTCTGTGCTTTACCTTGCTATTGCTTTGGTTTCTGTGCTTTACATTGCTAGTTCTTTAGTTTCTGTTCTTTACATTGATAGTTCTTTATTTACTGTGCTTTACATTGTCAGTGCTTTAGTTTCTGTGCTTTAAATTGCTAGTGCTTTAGTTTCTGTGCTTTACAGTGATAGTTCTTTAGTTCTGTGCTTTACACTGCTAGTGCTTTAGTTTCTGTGCTTTACATTGCTAGTGCTTTAGTTTATGCGGTGTCTTGTTCTAATTTTGTTTAGTTTGTTATTTGTTTTCTTTTCTTTTAGTAATACATGTACATGTATCCTCGAGACAATTGTTTTTTTGTTCCATTCTCATAGCTTTGTCTTGCCATTGCACTGACTTCGATTTTAAGAATTTTCCCACTGCTTCGGTATTCTATAGAAAATTGAAACTTGCACCATGCATGGGACGTTTTATTTCTGAATTCTTAATGTAACAGTGCAGCTGTATCTGACTAAACTTGTTGAGATTCTTTTAAAATAACAATCCAAAGATACTAATATTAGATATAGTAAATTTATACTATGCTGTATACGACGCATTTCAAGGAGTTACCTCTCATCAGCAGCATTAAAACCGAAACATTTGGAAGACCTAAAACCAAACTTATTTTAAACAAGAAGTACCCATAACCAAAAATACCGAAATAGGAAGCCAAATTTCAGCTAAGGAGATCTACCATGTGCAATACAAGGAATGAACCCTTTGGAATCTAAGTTAAGATCCGACCACCATTTCAAGCTAGCATTCATCTTGTTAGTAATCATACTGCAAGATGTTAATAGGGGGAGGTTTGTCCTTAAAATTATTTTAACCCAGCAACATTAGCAAGTCTGTCTGTCTATTATATTTTTGTTTTCTACTCTCTGTGCTATTGTTTTCTGAACGGACGTGATATTACATTGGAAACATCTCAGATTATGTTTTTATTTGTTTGTTTTGTAATGTTCCAGATTTTTGCAAATTCTATATTTAAGGAGGGTGTATTTCTTCGATTGCCAAGCTAGTAGGCTGCAGGCCAAATATTTTGTTGAAATTGGAGAGTGGTTTACTTTATGTCAAAGTCAGTTGTACTTTCTTTTTCAAACGTATTCTAACCGCCTCGGTGGCCTTTTGTTAGAGTGCTGGCTTCGATTGCGGAAGGTCTTTGGTTCGATCCCTGGCCGGGTCAACCAAAGACATTAAAATTGGTATTTGCTGCTTCTCCGCCAAGCATGCGGCATCTAGGAGTAAGAGCAAAAGACTGGTCAGCTTGGAGTCAGTATAATGTGTCCGAGTGGGATGATATGTCTTCCCGTAGACAGTAATAACCTCGTGAGCTAGCATGTTAAAAACCCGGCTCAGCATGTCGGTCTTGTACAAAGCAGGGATCATATTCATATCATATCAACATGTTCTCGTCCTGATATGCACTGGACGTTAAACAAGAATTCTTCCAACCATGCATCAAACAGTATTCTCGATCTATAATAACCTATCGGCGAAGTATAGTACCGCTCAAATACATGCGCACTAATGAATACAGTCACTATACATGTCGTTGATGGACTGTAGTTTCTTATTCACTTTGGATATGCTACGTTTGTGTGTTTTTTATTTCTTTGAATGTTTCTTGTAGTATGTGTTTGCTGTCCTTGTTTTCTCACGAATTCACCTTGACTTTGGGTGTTAACATTGTACAATTTTCCTGCTGACTTATTACTTCGGCACTCTTTTTCTGATATTCTTATTTCTGGTCATGGTAAAACCCTTAATAAAACAACCCCTTTCGTAAATTACCTCCCTTGAAGTTTTCGTAAAACCTTACAATGGGGCAGCCTTAGTCAGACAAAAGTTCTTTTGAAAATAACAAATATAAGACATTTATCTCTGTCTGTTTTACACAAGACCTTGGGATCTCTTCAACAAAATTGACGTAAATCTGCTTAAACAATCATGGCGAGCAGTTGTGGTGCGTTCGGGTAATTAATTGGAAGTCATCTAACCTTTGCTCTTCGGTGTGCTATCTCTTAATTGCTTCACGCTATTTTATGTTTATTCTTAGTGTCAAATTCTTTGTTTAAGCAGTGCACCTTACGTCTTGGAAAGAAAGAAATAATCAAGGTAATAGTTGAATTTGTTTATAAGGAGAAGTTTTAATTTAGGTGGGGATTTTGAGTCAGGAATTTACCAACCGCCTTTTACCACCCCCCCTCCCCCTAAATAAAAAATGAAATAGCAGTTTCATAAGCAGGCATGAACTGTTCCCGTTTATAATTTTTATTTCATGAAAAGAAAAGTTAAATGTAGTTTCAAATCGGCAAATAAAAAGAAGGAAAGAAAAATACTTCACTGATAAATGTCTTCTCACTGTCTCGTATTTATTGAATTGTTCACCACATATTCAAATCACAGTGTAAGAAGAATGTGTATCTATTGGAATGCACAAGATGGATGAGACATTATGCGTTTGGTAACTGTGATTTATGCCTTATGAGGCTTTTGATTGATCAATGAAAATATCTTTTTGTACTCCTAATTATAGTTTTAATTCTAATGAAACGTTGGTTGTAACGTTGATTTTCATTGGATGTCGTTAAAAATTTCAAGTCATCAATTCTGAAATACGTGCGAAAAGTTCCGGATTTAAGAAGAGAAAAAAAAGCATCTAAACTTTATGTTTACAATAGCATCAGGACTGTTAGAACTGTATTATAATATTGCCGGCATCAGTTTTTGATTTGGTGGCTGCAAGTATCTGTTTACTGGTTCGGTTAACGCCGAATCAATCTATGGCAAGCCGTTTTATTATTTATTCTAACTTCAAGATATCTAATAAATTTTATAAGATATCTAATAAACTTTATAAGATATCTCATATAGTTTATAAGATATCGTATATAGTTTATAAGATATCTCATATAATTCATAACATATCTCATATAATTTTCTTTATAAGATATCTTATAAAGTATATAAGATATCTTATATAACAAATATTTTTAAGATATCTTATAAACTTTATAAGATATCTTATATACTTTATGAGATATCTTATAAAGTATATAAGATATCTTATAAAAACTAGATTATATAAGATATCTTATATATATTATACGAGATATCTTGAAGTAACAATAATAGTAAAATGGCTTGCCATAAGAATCGCTTGTTGTACTTTAATCAACAAGATGCATGTTCTGATGGCCAGAACTGCAGATTTCTTGAATGCTCTCAGATTTCCTAATAATGTTTGTTTTAATTACTACCAGATTTACAAACCTGACTTACAGAAAGCATTAAGATAAGATGTTGAAAACAGCTTGACCTTCTTTGAACAATGCTTAAGTTATGATATAAAACGTCTGTTTTCACCGTTTTACAGTAATTTCATATTAATGAGGTTGCATGCTTTTTATCAATCGATGATACGGGTCTTTTATCGTCTGCATTAGAGCACGTGCTGGTGTAATCTTCACAAATTGATTATAAATACAGCGCCTTGCAATGATATTGATATGTTCTGTACCTGTCGGAAGATGCATTAGAACGAACAGAATAAATGCTTACTTGGAGAACGAGAAATGATACAAAAATATAGGGATCAACCATTTGATTTTTATGGGGTGCAAGAAGGGAAATTCTGAACAAAATACGCTTAATAACTAGGAGGAAAGTCAAGTTTACAAATGCGATGAAACAAAAAGGAATTAGTTTTACTTGAAATAAAATAGTAGGGAAAAAAAAGAGATCACAATGTTTGATCCTGCCTAATTTTTTCGTCGAAATTTTGGTCCTGCATTTTTTTCACACCTAAAGTGATCCTCTCTATTTTTTTTTTATTTTGCCAAAATCATAGCCTGGTCCTGCCTTTTTATTTCAAATTTGATCCTAATTAACTATTTGATCCCCCCCCCCCCTAAAAATCAAATGGTTGATCCCTAAGTTGTCTCATAATTATTTCGAGGTTCTGTTCCATTCATCAGGAATAGGGGTCAAGGTTAAACATAATGGTGATTTGTAACCAATAAAGTTTTTTCATCAGATCAGTTAAGAAAGCAACATTGATAACAAGCTATTCATATTTTGACGGCCTTTTATCAGAATTTACCAATCGTATTTGAACGCTGAGGGGGTTAGTTAATTATCAGAGAGATATTTTGATACGAGAGGGAGAGGAATATGAAAAACAAGTGATGCTTTAAGAGTCGATAAAAAACATCGGACTACAAAATCGAAAAATTGATTAAATATCTGGACAGATATATAAATATTTGAGAAAGAATACAAAACAACAAGATTGCAGAATCAGTATGCATAAGAAGTATAAGTCACATAACTCCTACAAAATTTGTGGAATCAAAATGGCGGTATAGTATGCACATCTGCACTTCATATCAATAAATCCTACCAAATATAGAAGCAATACACCAAGCGGTTTCAGAGGAAATGCGTCCACAAAGTGTTGCGGGCGGGCGGACGGATACCATTACCATGTCCCTCCGTCGCTTCGCGGCGGGCTCAATTAGATCATGTAGATATAGGGAAAAGTACGTGTAATCAAACTCCAAAGACAACGTGAATTATTGAAATCAGTGACACACAAAACAAATACTACCGAAATGTCACCTAAAGAAATAAAAACATTCAACAAACCAAGATGACATTGACGTCATCATCGTGTGCCCCTGTATGGCAAACGTTTCCCTTTTAATGATACCTATCACACTGCCTGTGAGTCCAATCCTATCATATGTTCCCGTAACAAGTCCGATGCAGGGGCGGGTCCAGGTTGGGGCGTAATGGGCGTACGCCCCCTTTTCAAAAAAAAAAAAAAAAAATATCGTAATCTGTTTATATTGTATTGAATATGGCAATTTATCATATTCATATTCAATAATTAAACACATACTCTGATTTCTTTTTAAAGCAATTCAGGAACCGTTGCATTAGTGCATTTCACAATTATTTTATGTTTTTCAGCAAAAAAAAGGTCCAAAACATTTTTAGCCTCGCTCCGCTCGGCCAAAGTTTTATTGTACGCCCCCCCTTTCATATATCCTGGAAGCGCCCCTGCGATGTGACCTTTAACGTGTTTATACGTGAAATCTAACTGAAGATATCTCACTGTTTGAATATTCATCAAGCCAAAGGCGGGTGCCTCGGTGGCCGAGTGGTCAAGGTAGTTCGTCATGACTGCTAATGAACGCTGAGGTTGTGAGTTCAAATCCCACCTATGGCGGGGTAAGTTCGACTCCGATCTTAATTGACAAGGATTGCCAATTTTCCTACGGCTTCCTCAACCAATAAAAACTGGTCGTCGTGAAATAGCCAAATGTGCTGAAAACGGCGTAAAACCCCAACTAAACAAACAAACAAATCAAGCCAAAGGCGGGTGAAATTAAGCGTGTCTTATCGGAAGAATGCTTAACAAATGCTGAACATGTGTTTCATTGTAAAGACATGTATGTACTTATAACACCTAGATATTTATTTAATTTTAAAAGACAAAATATAATAACAAAATATTTTGCTTCTTTATTATCTTATTACTTAGAAAAAGCACATTTATTTACCCCAATATTTTCAAAGATACATTTGGTAATTATAGAAATTTACCTCTAAATTCAATGTACATTGAAAAAAATGTTACATTCAAAGATTATTACGGAAAGACCATTGTTGTTTATGAATTACCTGTGTGGTTGTCTTACAAATATTGATTACATTTAACATTAAAATATGTCTATTCCGGTCACAAAAGACTGGATCAGATAAACCCATATCTCATGAAATGTCTAAAACCCAACGATATCAGATCTTAATATCACGACTGTATTTACATGTACTTAAATATTAGATTTATTTGATCGATAACACCATTGAATTTATCAATTATTTTAAACCAGAAATTGTAATTCTCAAATTCTCTGCAGATTGAGTTTATTTTTGATCTACTTAGATAAGTATAGAGGTGCTTGCATGTTCTTTTAATTTTTATTTAATGTTGGAAGGAGGGGTCGATCAAGGATACTGGGTTTTTTGCATACTCTTTGTCGACGATTCATATTTGTGCATTTTTGCATTACGGGTGTAGCATGTGAAGGTTTTACGGCCAGAAATCAGAAGACAAAATTGCTTATAATTTTAACAAATCTAAATATGCAAATTTTCAAAATATATCTAATTTATAACTATCTTCTATTGATTTCACGGAATACTGACGGGGTTAAATCACTATTTAAGGTAGAGTTTTACCACAGTGTTCCATCAAATTGTAAGTATGTAGCGATTCTGAGTGGTTCAAAAAGAATAAGTCCGAATCCAGAGAATGATTCGGGATTTCAATCAAAGAGTAGGGCGATTCTAAAAATGTCCGAGAATAGTAAAATCCTAAAAATTAAAAGTAAAAATTTAGAATGTCTAGGAATTGTAAATGGCGACTCTATTTTGTGTAGATCTAAAACAACTATAATTGCAAATGTAGGTCACAACAGGAAACTATTTACACTATCATATTCAACACAAGATACACTCTCAATTCATCTTAAACTTGCAGTGGTGTAAAGTATTTTTGTCCCCCATCGCAACGCGACGGAGGGACTTAGTAATGGTCTGCGTCCGTCTGTCCGCCCGTCACAGTTATTGCGGACACAATTCCTCTGAGACCCCTTACCGGATTTCGGTCAAATTTTGTAAGATTGTTAGTAACCACATGTACATAATCCTATCGCACCGCCATTTTGATTCGACAAATTTTACGGGAATTATGGGACTTTAATGTTTTTGTGCATGTGACACTACAGGAACATTTTGTGGACGCACATTTTTATTTGTATTGTACTGCAATTTTTTCATTCGACAAATTTTACCTGAGTTTTCATGTGCTGCCCAAGGATGGCCATTTGAATGCCAATGTTTCCCATTTTTATTCCCATGTTTGGTAGACGTGTTGATATCCGTCATGTGCCGCCGTTTCAATAATACATATTTTGTATATCCTGTGGGGCTTTAACTTTTCTCTGCGGCGGGGGACACATGGCTATCCATGTTGAAGGCCTTAAGTTGAAGAACAACGATAAAAGCATTGTTTCTTTGCTTGAATGTTTGTAGGGATTTAATGTTGAGAATTAATTAATAAGGATGATTAGAGCACCAAAAATGGAATTTTAGATCGCGTACTTTATACTATGTTAAAGGAAGTTCTAGTCCGTCTAATTTTTTGCATCCAATGGTTAATAAGTGGGCCTAAAACAATTGTATTATATGAAATATATCACCATAGATCATCACTTAACATTCTTTTTAAAAGCCTGTTCTACATATAGCAGTACCATCTATAACGATATCCATCGATAAAAATAACGTTTTCAAGAACAAGCATTTAAAAACAGAAAATGAAAAATAAAAAAGAAAGTAAGAAGGAAAAGGTTCATATATGTTAATTTACTCAGCGATTTTTGGGGATGTACTGTACTTTCTCGTCATAAAAAAAGTCAGTGTTTTATAAAAAATACAAATTTTGCCCAGTGATGACTTCAGACATCCCCTTTTAGCCTCATTGAGAACTTGAACATGTAATATCTTTTTGTAGGTAAATTATTCCACTAAGTTATTTTGGTAATTGTTTCAGAGATTGAGAAGGCTTGATGTAAATAATTAAATTATGACGAAAGTACTACAAGATATAACAAATAATTAGTCATAAATATCTACAGAAACATAACATTATATAACTTTTGACATGATTTTTTTATCCAATCAAGAAGACATATCAGTCAACACCTTTCATTAGGGTGACTTGCATTGGAAAAAAACCGGAACTTGTTCTTTGCCACTTACTATAGATGGGTACCAGATTCTGATATATACAGAATAATTAAACGCAAAACACAGAATAATTAAATTATTTTTTATCAATTTATTGCAAGCTGGTGGTAAATTTATTAAACGTTATTTTTTGGTTCTCGAGAGCCCAACATTTCATAAGGGGAAGGTTGTCTTCTTAAGCTTTTTTTCTTAGATTTAGTTTTTTTCAAAGAAACGAACTTATTTAACCATTGGTAGAAATAGGGCAAATAATTTCAAAGGCCTGAACCAAGGAGGCAGCACTATGCTTTTATATTTTTTCTCTATATTCGAATTTCAGTATAGAGCAATTCCGAAAAGCCACACATTTAATTGTTGTAGCCCTTTTTTTTTCTTTAGTAACAACGTTATTATAGACAAATGTATGAAACGAAATTTTTTTTCAATTAATTGGAGTATAAACGCACTTATTACATTATTTAATGGTTACCAGTTTTATGTAGTAATTTTTGTCAGTCTGATAGAAAATTTCATGAAAACACTTAAAATAAGATGAAGACCTATCATATCTCGGTTTATTGGTGGGTGTAACACTTCATATCTTCAGGAAGAGAAATATGAAATTAAACATCTTTGCCTATATTTCATGTTTCTCCAGCAAGAAGATATTTATAGATTAATACATGACTTAATCCATATCGTACCGGGTATCATTCCGAGACTCCCATATCGGACTGTGACTTGCCCCAGGTCCCGTATGGGTCGAGGGATGATACCGGGTCTGATATGGATTAGTTCATGTATTAATCTGTTTATCAGATACTGCCATAAGCACTTATTCCGAACGCATCCGGTCTGATATGACCATATTAGCTTGACCACGTGGCATATCCGGCCATATTAGCCCGGGTATGTTCGAATAGCACTTGAATGATCGGTTATAAGCCAGGGGTGTGCAAATATGGGTTGTTCACTTCCGGTCGTTACGCATATGCAAAAACCATCATATCAAGTTCTAAGTATATGATAATTACGTTTATTACAAAAAATCAAATGTTGGGGAAACTTGAATAAACCAAATTCTGATATATGGGAACAGAGTTTTTGCTCTTTAGATACAGTCACAATTTAGAGAGATTTCGAAGGTTTAAATAAATTACTATAAATTTTAACAGAGAAAACAAATCATAAATATTGTACTTTTCTAGAATTTTAGTCGGTGAATACCTGATTTATTTGTTTTTGAAATACATACATTTTCTACATTTTCCTAATCAAAAATATTATAAGCGATAACTGCAGCTCTAGTGTCATGGGATATTTACTATAAGCCAACACATTACAGCAAAATAACACATTATATAGACGAAGTCTACCCAAAATTATTCAGAACTGTCAGGTATTGGTTTATTGAGGACGAGGTCAATCAATATCTAACCATGACCCATATGGCAAAATTGCGGGTACTTTGGTAATTTGCATAGCGGCCATTTTGGATTTCTCTGACGACATTCATTACAAAGCATTAAACTTGCCCCAGAAAATAAAAATGCAAATATTCAAATTCTTATAACTCATAAGCAATTTGTCCGCATATAGGTACATTCTACACAATATTAGCTTTCCTTTCGTGTGCAAATAAACATTGTCAGCATTGAAAACCTTCGGCCAATTCAGTTTAAAAAACTGAAGCGTAACCGTAGTATAACTGATATATGAATTAACAAAAATTAGTTAAAAATGCAAATTCAAACTACAAATACAGATACAATGCGAGATCATACATAAATTGTCCGCATATAGAGAACAACTTTGGAGGATGAATTTAATGAGGAAATAAGTTTTATCTCACCTTCTTTCATAACTTTTCGGCCAAAATGTTTTTAAAACATGATAATTTCAAGTCTCCCATAGCGTAAGCCTTCAAATATGAAGCCTTTCCCCTCAGAATTAAACAAACAATTTGTAAATATCCGCCAAAGGAAGTTTTCATAGACACATTAGTTTAAGAGCCGAGACGGAAAAAGACTCGATTATCCGTAATTCAAACAATTGTATCATTTTCGATCTACAACTAAGGGAGGTAATTTGCTTAAAAGGGCTGAAGTCACGTGATGCAAATGCCATGAATAATGTACCCAGCATTTTGCCATATGCTCACTAAAACACAATAACCTCTTTATTAAATGATAAGGAGTTTTACAACTTTTTTCAGCAATATATTTAACAAATAAAAAATTAACAGAACAATTGTAAAAACACTTATTATTTTATAAAGCAGTTGAATTTTGATGAGGTCTGTTCGAATAGATCAGGTATTTCGTCGAAGGTGCCATTGGTGACTTGTCTGTTTCAATGAATCACATTCGTAACGCGGAATTCCCTTTGTTGCTTGTTTTATAGCAACAGAATGCCCCCGATATTATATATATATAATTGTTCATGTTCAAGAAATGCATTCTTAAATTTGTTAAATATCTTCGTCATCATTTATTCGCCATGCATTTCACCGAACTGCGGAAAAAACGGTGACAGCGGAATTTTTCTGAACACCCGGTTGGTCTTCGACTGACAATCAAAATAAATAAAGCTAAAACATGGCTAATAAACGCGACATCTGTAATAAATGTCACATCAGAATTCCGATTCTCACATCCATAAACAATTGATACTCGAACTGAACGTCTGAAATAAATTCATATACAAAGGTCTGTCAAATCATTCTGCCATTTTGCACAAGAACTATGTAATCCGACCTAATTAAACCACATAATATAGTTCAAACAAAAGATTAAACATTAAATAATATCTAAATTGTATTGACCTTTAATAACCTGTTTGAACAATTAAATGTCAGGTAAATTTGTGAACGCGACTGTACCGAACCTTACATGTCAGATCTGAGTATTTTGTGCACAGTCTAGATGCACAAAGCGAAAAACCCTTCTAACCTCTAAGAAAACATGTAAGAATATATGGACTCTTTCATACATATTATTGTTTGCCGGAATGGCTTTTAAAAAAACACAAGCTTTAGCGTCATATTTTGTTCAAGATGTCAGTCAAGATGTCTAATGTGTGTTGGAAATAAAACCAAGAAATGTAGGTAAGGGAGATAATTAAATTATCTCCCTTTTGTCCTGAGGCTAAAAGGGAGACAAATTTATTATCTCTGTTACCTACATTGGTTAGGAAAAGATAACTCACTTTGGTTCCTCATTGGTGATCAATTTTTTACGGGTACTTTTGCATTGTGTTTGGTAAATGTAATAGTATGATAAATACTTGATAAAATATAGGTACATTTTCTCTAAGTTTTATAATTTTAACCTTGATTGACACATCTGATTAGATGGTTAATTTTACAAAATAATCCCTTTGTTTGCAAAAGATTTAGACAATAATATAGTATTATTGCGTAAGGTTTTCCATATTGGCTTAGTTATTGGTCCGAGGCAAGTCATATTGACTAGTCCAATATAATCCTTTAATGCCTAACCAGTCCAATATGTCAAATTGACTAGTCAATACGGCATATTGGACGGGTGTGTGTCGTATTGGCGTACTTTGACATTTTGTATTGTATTGACAGGTTTTATCATATTTAGGCTGATATTCTATTGTTGGTCAATAATGCAAGGTATTTCAGCATGAATTTCATATAATTCTACCCTAAATTTCAGAATGTTAGAATACGTAGAATAAAGTACATAACTGATTCAGATTTGAACATATGATATGCGGTGATATTACTGTCCCTCATCTTAAGGTCATACAAAGGCCAACAAATGGTATCTTGGGACAAAGCCATATAAAAATCTATAAAATATGTGGTTTGCGAAAATATTCACTTATGATTTAACTTTCAGTTGCGTCAGAAGAGTTGTAAAATAAGGATTTATGATTAAATGGGTTATAAAAAATCATACTCAACATTCAAATATACTATTTTAGATGATTTATTAAATGTGACAAAAATCAAACGATACTTTAGATTTAAAGGTTCGTGAATATACATGTATACGTATCCTGTAATGAGGAAGAAAAATATAGAGTATAAAATCTCTATGTGCACTCTACACACAAGTCCTAACAAAGAATAGGACCTTTATTGCTATTCTTCAACTTAAATCTAGAGTGAGGCCTCCTACACAAAGGAAACTCTCACACCCCGCTGCAAGTTCAAGACTTCTACTCTTTCTTGTTTTATCGATTTAAAATAAAAAGTTTAAAATTATTTCTTTAATGATCTTTTAGGCATGTATGTGTAAAGATGTCGTGTCTTGAGGCCATCTTTCTTATTTAGAATATTTTACATTTAAAAACAAACATATAGGATACTAGATATTATTTGGAAAACAATTTTTTTTGTTTTCAAATATAAATTTCATAAAGGAATAATTATTTTTTTTTTACAATTTATCATTTGTCACCTATAACAATGAAAACGGTTTCAGATCACAAGATTTGTGACTGGACCGATATAATTCAGTGATCATATAGTTATATGTTCAATTTGTTTTGATCTTTTGTTTATTTCAGCCTTTGTAAAAAAATATTGATAGATTGTGTGAAAGTGTATGCTATCGGGAAATCTTTAATTATTATAAACTTCTTTCTAAAGGACTTCTTTTTTCACCAAAATATATATGAGAAGTACAAAACATATTAAAATTACATTTTTCAAAATTCAAAATGTCTTCTAAATGTTATAAGCTCATATAGTAATGTCTGTTTTATCTATGAAATGCTTACCTCCAAAAAAAATCTTTAAAATTACAATTAGAAACAAATTTATATGATACTAATAAATAAATATAATGCTGAGGGTCAAAGATCAAGTTGACAGACATTTCTTTTATGAATAAAAAAACAGTATTTTCGGTAAATAAGCAACTCAAAATTTCTTTTAGTTATATTTGAGCGTATATGCTGTTCGTGACATAAAATTCAGAAAGAAACGACCAACCCCACCCCACCGATCAAATAAATAGATTAATGAATAAATAAATAAATAAATAAATGAATGAATAAATACATGAATGAATGAATAAATAAAAAAGAAATAAATAAATAAATAAATAAATAAATAAATAAAAATAAAATGGACCTTGTCTAATATCAAAGTTACTTTTTAAACCTTTTGTACTAGATTTACTGTCCAATTCGTGAATATAGAAGATAAGACACCCAGTTGTTGTATACAGCACATTCAAATATGGAAGACCAAAAAGATAAAGCCATAAAATAACGAAGTATATTACAACTACTAGCGCAAAGTGTATTGCCAATAAATAACCGTCTATTCTACATATATATAAAAGTATGACCTTTTGACAAATACTATATTCTGACCCTAACCGATGTCTAAGCCTACATTGCAAGAAAAGGACTGAGTAACCCGGAAAACACAAGTTCTACATGGAAAAAGGCGACATCTTTAAAAAAAATGTATAATCTTTGGCAGTATAAACAGACTAACAATCAAAGTATTTAACCTGAAATAATATTCTGTCTGATATATTTACCCCTACAACAGATGTGTATGTGATAACAGTACAAATATTTATACCTACATCACGCCAAACGTGTTGTTTTTGCTATAATTGTCATCTAATATAAATAAACTTTCGTGCAATTCTTATTGTCATCCATGTCTTATAATGTCAGTTTAGATACAAAACCGAAACATTTGTATCTGTCAAACAGGATTTTTACAACACACACATCCAACTATGATTTCATAATCGTTCGCACGACTTTGATCGACACTGGTTCCAGCACATCGATAGAATATAGACATTGAAACCGGAAATCAGAACACACTTACGACTATTTGTCTTCGTACTTTGTCGTCCAGAAACCTTGACCTGACGAATACGAAACAATAGCCTAACGCCATAGTACACATTTAGTTTATAAATCAGTTACAAATAACGTTAATGTTTTTTTGTGTGATTCTAATGGTTTCCGATTCATGTTTTTAGAACGAATCGGTCTGCGAAGCCAATGATTTCTGGTTCAATTCTTACCCAGGATATCCGATAATATGCATAGTATTCAGAGTAAATCAGAGATATCTTAAGACTAAATAGGCCATAACTTGGAAAACATAAGGTCATACACCTTTAGCATCGGGGAACCTTCAACGTCTTGACGACAGTTATCCAACCTGAATAACATTATATGCAGAACCAAAACAAGTTTTTGTTATTTAAGCTCGTGTATCCATATAATCCAGTTTTTATAAGATATCTTATAAATATGTTTTATATAAGATATCTTATATACTTTATAAGATATCTCATATATTTTATAAAATATCTTATATAGTTTATAAGATATCTTATAAAGAAAATTATATGAGATATCTTATAAATTATATGAGATATCTTATAAACTATATAAGATAACTTATAAACTATACGAGATATCTTATAAAGTTTATTAGATATCTTGCAGTTAAAATAAATAGTGAAACGGCTTGCCATAATTTCTGGTTTTCTGCGTGTCCTTAATGGCAGTGCTCCCCAAATATGATACAAAATGCTTTAGAATTTTAAAACTTAAATTTTAAAAATGCTTTAGAATTAAACACCATTATGTAAGATGGTCTGCGATAGAAATGGGTAAATATTTAAAACTTTAACAGTTATAAATGATACAAATACAAGGGTGCTTATTATCGTGTTAGTAATCTTTAAATAAATAAAGCATTAAATTAAATACAAGAAAAAGTGGACCTTCTTATTTCCCAACATTATATATAAAGTTGTCTAGTACTTCTCTGTGCCCACGCAGATACTACAAAAAGTCACATGACGTCTGAGTAGTGTGTAACTAGTAAATGTACCTTGCACAATTTCATAGTTTTTACCGAGAGCGACACTTGAATTGAAACAGTGGGAATTAGTAAAAAAGAAAACAAATGGGGGATGGGGGTGTGGATTGTGTGGGTGAGATTGAAAGTGCATTTATATTTTTTTAACAAGTCAAATGTTTTAAGTTCTGTAGTATTTAATTCAAATAAAAAAATTCAAATTCAAAACTTTATTGCCAATAAAAAGACCATTGGTCCATAGCAATACAGACAAATCATACAAATATACAGACAGATATACAATATGTATTTTAACACAGTTTAAGTGTCTCCTTTCCTCAGTTCTAATGGCTGTTGTATAAAAGACGCTACTGTCTTAATATTATTTAATGCTAAATTTATAATCGATAAAAAAATATTTAATTTATTATAAGGGCAAATTTCACCCATAGGGGTCAAGCTACATACATGTATAATCACTTATCGTATTTCCCTATGGCTATATCGACCTGCTGAGGCCTTCAGAATTTCCCGTATTTCGGCACTGTGACGTCGTAAAGATTTGATCCGACCCTAATATGAGCTGACCCGAATATATCAGCGACGTCATAATGTTTGACCCAACGTTGACCCGAATATATCAGGAAAACATCCGGTTATAGGCAGATGGCCATTGAAAAGTAAGAAATTCCATTAAGATTGCTAGTTAACAATACGATAAATTTATCATCAAGTTTTCTTCAAACAAATATTGTAAAATATAAGCCGCTCGACACAATATGAAGCTTTTTGGCTCGTTCGCTACCCTCACTCGCCGAAAAAGCTTCACATTGTGTCTCGCGGCTGATATTTTACGATATACGTTTGCAGAAAACCTGATAATATGTACATATAAATACAAGACAACCATCCTAAAATAAAATAAGTATACGAACATGGATATAACATTAAGGTACAAATACATAATATAAACATCGAATCTGAGAACATGTAACCGACGTGGAAAATCTCTTCTGAAAATGAGGACAACATATTATTGTATGGCAACGCAATATTCCATGTAGAACTTAACCAAAAATTAGCGTGCAATATACGCCGATATTGCACAGAGAGCAATATTGCATTGTAAGGACGACATCTTGGATAGTTTTTCGGGTTATTTCGGGGATCTGGATGGTGTTGCCATACAATAAAAGGGTTATTGCACGAAATTTGGACATAATGTCCCTCGTAGAATATTATATTGCACTCTCAAGCTCGTGCAATATTACATTCTACTCGGGACAATATTTCACAGTATTCGTGCAATAACCCTATATTATTACATATCATGCATATTGGTTGCAAGCTATCCGTTTCCTATCGACAGTTGTTTTAATGATAAGAAGGCTCTTATAATATAGCTTAAAGAATATTTGCAAATCTAAATTTCAAGCATTTGATCAAAGGCAAAATTTGTGTATTTTTTAATGAATTCGATATAATTTCAGCTAACAGTGCAAATGCCTTTGAGTTTCTTAATTAATTCAAGGTTGAAATGTAACAAATCAAACATAACGTTATATACACTGTATGTATGCCTTTGAATTCTTTTCAAAATACCTGTAATAAGACTTCAAAGTAAATATTTAATGACATACTTATGTGAAAATCAATATAAAACTTGTGTCCCAAAAAAACAAATACCCGACGATATGAAATTAAAATTTTCCAAGTGAACGGATAATATATATCAATTTGAACTTTTCATGGGTAAATATTTAAAATTAACACCGGGTAATTTGAGCCCAGTTTTAAGTGGCAATATATAAACTTAAGAAGATATATCCAAATAAAAAGATGTATATTCTTTTCTGTCCTATTATCAGCTTTGATACACACTCAAGTTGGTCCCAAGTAGTAATATGTTTGACAATCGAAATGTATTGTTACATTTGAAATTTGAAACCTTTATAAACCAAGTAGTCGAAAATCTTTTAAATTGAAAAAGAATATGTTTTCTTTTTTGAATAGTATCATACGTGTACGAGTAACAATTTTGTTATGAAAATGACATCTATTAGCAATGTCAGTAAACACTAGGGGCGCGCAGGGCGGAAACCATAGTTTGTTTACAGTATACTGGTCCCAAAATAAGCTGGAAAAGGTTATAAAGAAGCGGAATATAGTTTTCAAATAGCTTCCCCTAAAATAGCTCCACCTGGCGTTTACTCAGTGACATTGCTACATCTATCGGTAAAACCGAAGTGTATTACAGTTGTAGATAAAAATTCATTCATTCAGATACATGTAGTTTCCTACTGTCTAGAAAATGTTATTTTACAGTTATTTGTCTTTCAAATCTACAATTTTTATGAGATGGGGAGGTTGGTCAGGAATTTCGTTGTATTTCCTTCAGTGGCGAGGTTTGCATGTATTTAATCTAAATAGACAAGTATTGAAATTTTTCCTACCAAAGACCAGTGGCTCTGTCGAAAGAAAACACGACGAAAGGTACTGAGGAGGGAAATATTTGAAATATGTACTTAGAAAATCAAATTATACATGAATGTATACAATGGAGTTTTGTAAATTTGCATAGACAGAATCAAATTTTAGGCGGATTTTTCTAGTTCTTATGAGGCAAAGGTAGTGCCATGAGAAAATAACTCATGTAATACAGGAGCATAAGTTAATAGAGCTTTTATTACTGTTCTTCATCTTGCAAGTTGCTGTAAATACAGTATTATAGTATAAATGTTTCACTTTGTTCGGTGTTGGGTCCAACTAGCTCAGTCAATACATGTTCAACTGCGTATTATTTAAGCAAAGTGCATGCAAAGATACATGTTCTGGCCAGCAAAATCAATGAGACACGAAAGTCAGTATGTTCTGAAATTTAGAAAGACTACATCTAAAAATATGAAATATTTCATATTTCCGAGCACAGAAGCGAAAACAAAGAGATATTTCCTGCTTTCAGAAAGGGATTAAAAAACACGGTTTGGTCATTATACTATGAAATTTTGTGTATAAAAATCTTGTGATTGAAAGCAACAGAATCATAAGAGTTTGGCCTATCGATGTTGCTAGGTAAAAACTACTTAATGACAATTTAATCTTTTTTGATGCTACGATTGCATTTATGTAACGTAGGTATATCAGTAACTTGTTTCTAATAATAAACCTAGAGAATTTCGAGAAGATTTATTGATACGATGAAAAAGCACGACACAGTTTTGATAAGCACTTTAATAACAAAATTGATATTGTGCAGTAACAGTTTCCATAGATCAATAATGATTCCCCATGGCTTGAAAGTTTTATTACAAATTCTGCATGTACAGTATGAAGTGCATCTTTCCCTTTGAATATACTAAAGCAAAACAGATTTACTGCGGTTTGAATAAACAACCTTTCATTTCCTAGATGAAAGACATCAGCCCCAGCGCCATGACAACACTTATATATATGACGTTACAACGTGGGGCATGAATTCAATGAATAATCCCTACAAAATAATTTGAAAACATGTTTGACGTAAAAAAAAGTGCATTTTAAAATTGCTGTCAAATGTAATAATAAGAATCGAATGTTTCTTTTAGTAGTTTCATAGGGTTATAACAGTGTTGACCGTGTGCACAATTTTCGTATAAAGCGCTCCATACAAAAATTGCTACAGTCAACGATTTTAATCGCCAATGAAATTACAAAAAAAGAAGCATTCGATTTTTACCAGAAGATATGAATTGGAATATCCTAAAATAAAACCACTTATGCCCGTCATAGAACTATCACGCCGCATATCTAGTGGACTTTCTCTAGCCTGTTTACGGGAAAGACGTTATTTTTCTCAAACATTTATGCACTATATCATTTTCGATGATATTGAAAGTAAGCTTGAATGTTTCAGGAATCGCCAATTTTCAAATACAAATTAAACCTGTCTTTTGTTTAATAACTCCTAAGGATCCGACTTTTGTAGAAAGAAGCCATATTGGGAGTAAAAAATTGTGCCGTCTTTCCGGCGTTACCAGTTGTACATGGTATGCTGTATAAACCATGAAAGTATGCTTCTCTGTTCAAAAGGGTGGTTTTAAAACGTTAAAGTTCGAAAAAAAAATATTTGTTAAATACACACTACTAATATAATAGCCCAAAAGAAACATTTACTTTGTTTGAACAACGGACTAAAATTTCATTATAATTTTACTTTCTAAAGTAATCATAGTATACGTTACCTATAATTACTTTCTAGACTATGGCTTCTAGTTTTCATAATAAAATTACGCAAATCCTGTTGTGTAAATGTACGTTCAACCCACATTCAACTGAAACATTGTAAATGCATAAATGGTTTAGCTAGTTTTATTATGCTAATATTGACAGACGACCACTGTTGTCTATAGATCTTTTCCCAAACACTTCAAAATATTAATTTAAACATAAAGATATTATCAGGTGAAAAAAGAATGGATTTGGAGGTCAATTTATAGGCAAGAAGGTTAGTGTTGATTTAAGTTATTATTAAAGATTAAACCATTCTTGAAGTGCTGCTACACTTTTTATTCTAACTCCGTGTGTGAGAAAAGAAATAGTTCAAGTAAAATGCTTTGACTAAATGATTTTAATAAGATATGCAATTTTTACCACTATATGTTTCAACGGTATGTTCAAAACCCAAAAATAGTATTTTAATTCTATGATTCCAATTCTGAAGGAATAGGTAAGGGTTGTAATAGATAATAATGGCGGGAAATTAATTATGTCCTAAATTATAGAGAATGGCTCAAAAACAGATAATAATTTGGGGTAAAATCATGATTACAGGGAAAAAAAAACTACGGAAAAAATAAATTTTTAAACTGATATTCACTATTAAAGGATTTTTTTCTAGTAGGCGTCTATTGAACAGATATATCATGTTAAGGAGGGGTATTTGCGAAAAATACCAGTCGAGAGAATGTTAAATTTCGCAAGCCGTAAGGCGAGGGAAATTCATTCTCAAGACTGGTATTTTTCGCAAATACCCCTCAAGAACATGCTATATCTGTTTAATTACACCGAATGTTAACGTACAAAACGCATTGATGATCGTGACATTACAAGCGTCCAGTAGGATAGAGTATTTTTGGCAAATACCACGGCAGAGAGGGTAAAAAAGGCATATCCTTTTTGCATATACCCCGGCGCTGTTTAAAAATGAACGATATTCATTTGATAAAAGTAAATTGGTGAAAAATACACTGGCTATCAACCAATCAAAACCAAGGATTCTTACATAAGGTGTAATTAGTATTGTAATATGCTGTTGGCGTGGCCAATGATGCGAGCACAGCAATAGCCCTTTCCAGAAACTCATTTCCGGTATCACGATTGTGAGTCTAAAATTATAACTTGAAGCAAGTTATTTCCCTTACTTTACTTATTTCAGTTTCCGGCTAACGAAACTTTTTCTAGCCTTAGTACGTAGCACAATATAGCTGCCCCCATTAAACAAAGACTTTTTTTAAAAATTTTCCGATATGTAGAAAATGCATATGCTCTTATAGCTCTCGCTATTATTTATATACATATAAATACCATAAATGACAGACGATCAAGGAGGCATATTAAAGCTGTGTTCGTTAAGGTATCCGGACCATAAATGACCACGTGATTATATAAAAGTTCCCGGATGTTCCATACAAGGCAATTGAAATGACGTCGGTAATTATCGGCAAACTTCGGAAATGCCAATATAACTAACTTATTTTTACAGACTCTGCATATAAGCAACAAAGTGTGTTTCAACTTGAGAAAAATATATATACAAAATTCCAGCTTTAAACTGTTTGGTTCAGCCATTCACGGTAAAAAAAAGATACAATTTTCGATCATTATCTATTATGGTCCGGATACCTTAAGAGCATTTAATAAAATGCCAAAATATTATCAAATAATAACAAATGACTATGTGTGTATTAAAAGTAAAACATATATGTACATTTCGGAACTGCCTGTTACATAATCAAAAGATAAGGTGGCCCCAAATCTCTTTGGCCTTTTTTAGAGGCCACAGAGCTTCCCCACCCGAAAACATGCCTCCTATTTATTTCCCCACTGAATATTTTTAAAATTGAAAGAGTGCAAGCAAAAGTAATATAAAACACAACTGCAATATAATATCAATCAAATGAGCAAATCTATTGCCTTTAAATTTTTTTGTTGTCACAGGATTTTCGTGTTTGCTAAGAGAATCCCTCGCCTACACTGTACATATTTTATTATATAACAAAAGGGTTATGTTTAAAAGTTTTTAAAATATCTAATTTAAGCACGTGTATCAGGTTACGTTTGTTTTTCATTGTATAGTTTGCGAAAATCAAGATTACTTTGATTTGAAGTATCAAATATATTACAATGTATTCACTAGAAGAAAAGGAATGTTAAGTTTGAATATTTTGAAAAGAAACGTCCTAGACATGTATATACATAAAATGTTGTTTTGCATGCATCATATCCAAGGTCAGACATGATCTGAAAGTTGGATTGAGGAAGTGATCTTAAATTTTGGAATTCAAAAGGCCTTTTTTATATATTTACTTATTTATTATTTATTTGTTTATTTATTATTTTTGGGGACACATCTCAACACAATCTCCGAAACCGAGGCTGTTGTATCTCCTACGTCAATCAATATTGATTGATTGACGTAGGAGATACATGAGCCTCTGTTTCGGAGATTGATCTCAACATAGAATAACTTTTAAGTTTCTTCAAAAGCACTGCTTAGATTTTGTAACAATATATCGGCAAAAGTATACTGCATGTGGTGTGATAGGGACGGAGGTGGCGTCAAAACACCAAAGTTAACGTTCAGCGGCACTTTTCACAAAAAATCTTACGAGTAAAATTACTTTTATTTCACAGATTCTAGTATAACCTACCAGTGACTTTACACATAAGATATTTTGTGAAAATGGCACCAGGGACTAGAACCCACGTTATATGTCGTTAGAGGTGTTTATTTATATATTATGATGTTTATTTATTTTATTTGAGGGGGGAGGGCACATCAAAATAGACTTTTTTCTATCTGTTTGAACTACATTCCTTTATATTTCTGTTCAATTTTAATTAAATAAGTATACTAAAGCAGAAAACAAATGCAATTTTAACTCATTTGATTGATCATATGACGGGTGTCGTATTATAAGCACAAACTTGATAACGCTTCTGAAGCAGCTGGATTCTTTCCGTTTGAATTGCAATCTTATATAGTTGTTCATTGTTAATCAACTATGTAAATTAAGAATAAAACAATGCAAATTGCAACTCATCTCATAGACCTCATCTGGAACATCAACTAATTATGCTTCTTGAGCAGCCAGATTCGGTCCGGGTTTTCATTGTAATTTGTGTACCGTGGTATTTATTTTTCAGTGTTTATATTTTTTCGTTTGCATTTATTCATTTACATTCTCCGATTTATTCCTTTTTGTTTAAATTAGATCTCTAGGATTGCTCCCATGATGGTCACTTTCAATTCAGTAAATAAACTAATGAATAGACAATGGCAATTTCAACTCATTTTATGGACGACACGACGGGTGCCATATTTGGAGCATAAACTGATTAACCTTAGTAGCAGATGTATTCACATCTGGTTTTCATAGATATTCGTGTTGTATGTATTACATGTATTACGTTTCCTGTGTTTCTGTGTAGTTTTGGAGTATTTATTCATTTCACGGTATTCAAGGGTTAGTCAGTATCCCTAATTAACATATTTTGTATTGTCCTTTAAATATTTTTGTCCATTTTATAACCAAGAAACTTAAAAAAAAATATCAAAAGTGCACAAAGAACTTGGCAAAAGCAATTGCTAAGTGAACTCATTTGAAAAGATTATACTTAACATGCTTAAAGGTACTTTAAATGTTTACAGTGGTAAAGTTGCTATGCAAATCTGTAAATAAAATCGATTCTTTTGATTAATAATACAACTGAATGATATTGAAAGAGTGATTGTAAACCGTATATAAACTAACAATAGGTAGTACGTTTATTATTTACACAGTTATGTAATTCCCGTTATGTAAGTCAACACTTATTTGGCGTTATTAAACAGACAGTGCATTTTAAAATGGAGTTTGATAGGTTTTTTTCTGTCTCTCTTTATTTTTTATTTTTTTTTATTTGGAAACATCGTTAATAATAATAAAAATATCATCAGTATTCAAACGTTTTGAATTCTTGAAATATCCAGGAAAAAACTGGACAACTTCAGAATACTAGGAGAAATAGACTTTCTGTTTTTCTTCCTTTCTTTTGTGAAACGCATTGCTTTCTTCGAACCGACAAAACTGAAACAAAGACTGGAAAAAGCAAAACAAATTGTATCCAAATTTATTTTGTATTTTACCTTCTATCACCGTTGTTCTTCGTGTCCAATGTCACAGGACCTGACGCAGATATTGCACATTTCTCCGTCTTGAGCAGTTGTCTCTCTAACGTACTGTAAATTCGGAAATTATTGCGATGTTTTTATCATTGCGAAAAATGCGACAGGGATCTAATCGCAATAATTTAAACTCGCATTTTGGAATTTTTTATATGAATGAAGCGCGATTTTTTTTCAATATCGCAAAAAATAAAATCCCGCTTCATGGTCGATTGACAAAATCGCAATAATAAATGCACGCAATAATTTCTGAATTTATTAGATGTTCTACTATTTATACATATATATATATATACGTCAGCGTGTCTTGATAGATAACAGAGAGGCTGGTTACCCATAAAATATGCATTGATACCAATTTGATGAACAAGGTGCGCAGATAGATTTACGACTAAAGACCTAAAATGTTAAAAACTAAAACAATTATCCAAAAAGTTAAAAATCAAATTTCAAAATATCAAAAGTGTAAAACAAAAACCACCTAAAGTAAAACTATTTAACACCAACACTACTGTACCAACTGTTGCTTTTATGTTTAAAATATGTATTTTTATGTATTTTGTCCACTTTTTGTCTAGTTTTTTTTAAAAGGATGTGTGACATCTTTCATTTTTTCATTTTTAACATATAACGAGTATGCTTATTTTGGAATAAATGTATAAGTTAGAGATTATTCTGACGTCAAAATGCCTACTTTAGAATTGGCTAAGGCCATGGGGTGTCAAAGCTCATTCCATGAATAAAACTGGAAAATATAACAAAATATTTATCAATGCTTTTTAAATTTAAATTTATTTCTGACAAGAAAACCCATCCTCCCAACTCAGGGTTTTGTATCCACGTTCGTTCCTACAAACCCCTGACATCACACATTCATACATTGCGGGTCGGAAGTGAACGATTTTCATTGGTTCTTCTCAAGGTCAAAAGAGAATCCATTTGCGTCGTAGGTAGAATTTTGTAGGTCACACACCAGGCGGCGATGTGTTCGACCCGCAAAATATGTTTGTTTGTTTGTTTAGTTGGGATTTTACGCCGTTTTCAGAACATTTGGCTATTTCGCGGCGTCCAGTATTTATTGGTGGAGGAAGCCGGAGTATCCAGAAAGAACCACCGACCTTAGGTAGGAAAATTGGCAATCCTGGTCAATTAAGATTGGAGTCGAACACACCCCGCCACAGGTGAGATTCGAACTCACAAACTCAGCGTTGACAGGCTAGTGATCACTAGTAGTCATGACGAACTACCTAGACCACTCGGCAACCGTGGCCCCCGCAAAATATGAATGTGTGATGTCAGGGGTTTGTAGGAACTTGGGAGGATGAAGAAAACCTTGTATGTTTGACTTCGGTAACAGTTTGAATAATTATCTTACATTTTTTCCCCTCTCAACTTAAAAGTGTCGTTTATAACCAAGCACAATGAATGAATGTAGACGAAATAAATGATATTGTTTCAAATATAAACTTTTTGAAGAGATGAATGGTGCTGCATATAAGGTTTCTGTGATATAAAATTAATTTTTCCATAGTAAAACACTGGTATAAGTGCTGATTCTCAAACGAAACTGCAAATTTCACAATTTTATATATATTACGCTGGGACGTTCCGACCAGGCCGTTTGAGGTCACAAGAATTTTGAACTAATGTGGATTGACAACTGAATGACTCAGTGGATGATTCCACACGTCTACACATGTAGGGGTACCACGATCTGGATAAATATGTCGTAACCTGAAAGAGACATAGCTCTTTTTTTAACATAGATAATAATGACTTCTTTACAAATGGCCCCCAACTGCAGCAGAATATTACAAACCATTAGAATTAAAATTCCAATTAATTTGGCACACAAATCCAACAACTGCCATGTCTAAGTAGTAATTTGTTAATTAAACTTTATGTTTTAAGTATAATTAATATTACCTAATGTTTCACATTATGTAACAACTAAGGTGGGTTTTGTTTATACTTTCTGTGCGGTACAGATGATGCGTGTTTACACAATACGAAGTGCTCCATATTTCTTTTGTTTTTACAAAAAAATTACCCATAGACTTTCTTTGTTGTATGATAGAATTACCGTTCGTTAGACGCTTTTGATTTGTTATAAAAAATAAAGGAAGTGTTTGTTTCATTATGACAATTGTGGTTGCACGTGCATTGAGTACAATGTCGGTAAATATTACGGAACATTACCAAGTTGTCTCCCTTCACTGACTCTAATTTTTCTCGTTTTATCCAATTGGCTATGCTTTGTGAAGGGCAAACAACTTGGTCCCTCCATAGAAGAATAAGATTAAATATAAATAAAATAAAATCGTTTCCGTCTTTTATTATCTTTAAGAATTTTCAACCAAAATTTGTAGCAAAAAATTCAACTTTTCTCAATGTCCCATTCAATTTCCAACTAAACATATTTTTCATAAGTTACCGCGTTCAGTTTTGATAAAAATATCTTCATTATTTTTCCCCTTTCATACATTGATATCTTGAAATCTATGTTCGATATTGATTTTGTTTACATTGGTTATGAAATGTCACTATCTAAATTAGAATTTCTACAGCTGAAACTTTTTCTTGTATTTTTGGAATATACCAGTGTGAACTAAGGATATATAAAACACCCACAAAGCATTCAAAACGCCCGTATGTATAGTCACAATGCCGCCTTTTCATTTATTTACACAGTTAAGAGTTTTTTTAAGTTTGCACTTTAAACATCCGTAGTAACCTGTCAACGTGTTCAAAGGTTTCAATAGAATTTTTAATATGCCCCTAGAGAGAGTGACAAAAGATTTGAAGAGAATACGATAGAGCAGGGTTCCCCTTCTGATTTATGCTAGCTCATGATAATCTGTTTTTTTCCTACAATTTATTGGATAAAGCGGCTATGACGTTACTCTATTGTTGACTTCCGGAAACCATGAGCAGACTGTTCGGTAAAAAAATATTGTTTGTCATCATTAAGAAAATTGTTAGTTTCTATTTTGTTATTGGTATCTTTGGTCCTGTAATTTTTTTTTTCGTGCGTCACTGAGCCGGCCCTAGCCCCTTAACATGATTTTTGTTCCTGCCTGCATATTGAGATGCATATAGCATATAGCATGCGTGTATAACACCAGGACTTCTTTAAGGAACCCCATTCTACTGCATTCCCACAGGGTCTTACTGGGGTTAAAAACATGACGTGAGATACAGCGCAGCCCCTAAACATGAACTTTTTCACCGCGAAATGCCTGCATATTGAGACACATACAGTAATGCACATATTTACATACATGTATACATCACGGCTTCCTTAAGGAACCCCAATTTACTGCAGGTCCTACTGGGGTTAAAAACATGACGTTAGATTGACGATTTTGAAGAGAAGTTATACAGGATCAAAATTGAAATGTTTCTGAAAATAAATCACAAAACCAAATATTTGGGCGGCGGTTCTCTAAGGAGTTGTGTTCAATTTTTTCATATAAAGTAATTGTATAATTATTATAAATTAGGAATAAAAATTAATTCTTAAAAATTTCAAGAGAGGTCCCCCTTGTTCAGACCTCGTTCATTTCTTTATAACCCGTGAATTGTCAGTATATCAGATTATCAAATTAGAATAATTATACACCGATTGCTTCACATGACAATTGTCACACCAATTTATTTATTTTCAGATCATTTAATTTAAATAATTTCAAATTAAAACAATTTATCAAGATGTATCCTTTTGTGTTCCCAAAGACCATTCTAATTTTTGGACTCCTATAACGATACGGTGCTGTGGTGCCCGTCTATTTTGTTCAGATAAACGAAAAAATGGCGATGATTTTGACAGGATCAGTTTGGTAGTTTTATCAAATTATGCTGCAAAAATCGAGTTTTTTGGAGGACAATAAGAGATTGCAGCATTTGAAAATGATTTTGACGTTTTATTAACAATTGAAAGTGTCAATAGTCATGACAATGTTACGGAAATTCTGAATTTACGTCAATTTTTTAAAAGAACCGACTAAAGAGGATGTGATCCTGTTTTTTCAGAGGTATGTCAATAGCAAACCAATATAGAACTTTTTGTTATTGTCATAAAACCGAACTGAATAATATTGTTAAGCTAGTAAAGATAATTTGCCATTGACAAAGTTCTAACTATTTCAATGAGGAACCAGAGTGAGTTATCTTTTCCTAACCAATGTAGGTAAGGGAGATAATTAAATTCTCCCCCATTTGTCAACAGGCTAAAAGGGAGACAAATTTATTATCTCCCTTACCTATATTGGTTAGGAAAAGATAACTCACTCTGGTTCCTCATTTGATTTTTAAACTTCTATTTTTTTCATTGGAAGAGTTACATTTTCTTTTCAAAGACGAGAAATAAAAACGAAATAAAAGTATGTTATTTTAAAGAGTATAAAAAGTAGTGAGTATAAGTGTACATTTTTTGTATCTAAAAGTCATCAAATATAGCAAAACTGTGAATTTATAGCTAAACAAATTTTCAACTGGCAGACTTATAAAATGTCTAGAACACTGGCATTTATCATTTCAAAATTTCTCATGTTATAATTTATAGGGGATTTTTTTTCTCCCAAAAAAATATTTAAACATGTTTTAATGAGCAACCATTTGATTTTTATGGATTTTTAGGGGGCTATGATCAAATGCTTGATCCTGCATATTTTTTCGTCGAAATTTTGATCCTGGGTTTGTTTTCATTGAAACCAAAAAATGTCCTGATTGACACAGGTCCTGCATTTTTTTCACACCCGTTAAGTGATCCTGTCTTTTTATTTTGCCAAAATCCTGGTCCTGCCTGTTTTATTTCAAATTTGATCCTAGCCCCCATAAAAATCAAATGGTTGCTCCCTTATAACGTCTCATATTTTTAGTTTTTTGTGACGTTAAATTTTTATATTGTATTAGTGTATTAAGATCGATTATCGAAAAATTCCTGTGTTTATATATTTAGGGAGGTCACCCATAGGAAAAAAAATCACCATAATACATGTTGCGTATGGGGATTCAGCCATTCGTCTTTTAGCCCAGACATAATGAACAGTTTGAATTAATCCAGGTATGTGCATATCTTTATATGTAAAAGTGTCACATGCAATTAAAAAATTGTAAATAACGCCCATTCACATTGATCTAAATATATAAATTGAAATTTTGGCTAAAGAAAATCTTTGTACTCATGTTAGTGACACGATAATGTAGTTACTAATGGGAAGCTTTGCTTACATGTAAGTTCTGAAAGATTTTGTCTCCATTTATTGTTTTCTATCTTAATTTAGATTTCGAAAACTTCGCTATTTCTTGAGAGCTTTGTTACCTATATCTTGATATTATTTTATTCTAATATAATTTGCACAACAGACGATGCCTTACAATCTAGTGATAAGCATTGTTTCAACCAGTTTCGAGTGCATAAATTCTTAATATTTCCATTTTATCATGCGTGAATTACACACACCTGCCTATATCCCTCTCATTCATAACAATTGATGGCGTTAAATATTCACATTATTTTCTATTAATTAAATGAATCCAGGAATGTGATTCGATCTTATATTATGTCATTAGTTTATTTAAAACGAGTATATTTGCAAAATCCGCTTTGAGCTAAATTTTATCTCTTTCGTTGACAATATTAATATTTTGTCCAAAACAAATATTGCAGGCACAATTGTGCCTGTTAATGGAGTGATGCACACACTTTTTTTTGGTTATTACTCTGCATACAGTTAAAATGTAACCATAACTAATTGTCATAATAAAAGAAATAAGGTTGGTTCGTTTTTGTAATGGAAATGTCCCTTTATTGTCCAAATAGTCTGAGATTTGATTTGAATAGGTACTGTAAATTCAGAAATTATTGCATGCATTTATTATTGCAATTTTGTCATTTTAGACCAAAATGCGATTATAATTTTTGAAATATTGAGACAAATTCCGCTTCATTCATATAAAAAATTCCAAAATGCGAGTTTAAATTATTGCGATTACAACCCTGTCGCATTTTTCGCAATAATAAACACATCGCAATAATTTCCGAATTTACCGTAGTTAAAAATTGGAAATTAATCGATTCTGTACAGATCAAATGCAATTGTCAGTTGACAAAAATTATTATGTGATAATTATTCAAATGGTTAATGAAATGAAAGATACTATATGGAGTGCGCTCTTAGTACAACGACCTGAGCTAATTTTAAAAAAGGCCGTTTGATGCCAAAGAAATTTCGAACTGCTGTCAAAATATGGATCTGGAAGCAGATTCAACAAGTTCAAGTTGCAATTAACAATGGATAACTAGGAAGGTCAGGAAATACTTGCAAGTGAATCAACAAAATCACATCCTCTCAGAAAATGACTACAAAAAGCAGAAAACAAAACCATTAGTAGGGATTCTAAATGGCCGCACATATTTTAGTTGAATAGCGGAGGTAGGGTTATATAATCCAATGTTATGGGTACCAAAGGCCACATATTTGGTTTATAAAGACATATTCTAAAAGCAGACACGATACTGTTTATGGTTGATTAAAGCAATTTTTTTGTAGCTTTTTCCTAGGATTTTCATTGTCTGTCTTATAGCTCATAACAGTTTTTTCTTCTGCTCGACCCCATTTGATTAAAAAAAACATTTAATGATATTTCAAAATCACCTTATTCACATGATACTTCAAATCTGTTATTAAAGAATTATTATTATAAACCAGTAGTGTATATCTACTCGGTCAATACGTAATATATTAAATTAAAATAGGAACTTCACTTGCATATCCAGATGGCCATGTCGATCTAGATATAAAAATGTCAAAATTATGTAAAAATGTTCTGAATATCATAGACAAAGATGTATTAATTGCTAAACTTCTAACGTTAATTAGTTTTCCTATGGTTTTACTAAAATATCTCGGTGTTGTGTAATTCATGGAATGGAATCTCGCGATGGAACAGGTACTTAAATTTTAGAGTGGAGTTTCACAATAGAGTTCAACATTCCAGTTAATCTATATACTCTAAAATCCCACTCCGTAGCTGAATATCATAACTCGGTCCCAATATATCCTTCTTATATAGTCCATTCCATGACTCGAGTCCGTAAATTACACAGTGCCAAATATCTCAAACAGAGACTCATATAAGAAGTTCTGCATCATTTAAGTTGCACAAGTGTTAATTACAAACATATCGTAACATTCTTGAGTTTGCAAATCATCATTGAACTAAGATCTCCTGTGATCTTTAGTTACACAATTTTGCTTTAAAGAATTATGTTACCATTAAGATGGTAAATCGTTTTGAACGAAAAGAAAACATGAAGTATTTCATTTTCTTTATTATCTTCTGTTTCTGCAATTTTTCAGTTTTCGGTTTGAAAATAAACAAAGTTTTGTATATTTTTTTTTCATATTGAAGTACAAGAAGTATTTTAGTAAGGTTCTCGTATTTCAAAAGAAACCATGTTCTACGAAAAGGAGTATATATCATTAAGGTCATCATGGACCGGTAACGCCGGAAAGACGGAGAATATTTGATTTCTTGGTTTTGCTTACTTCAACAAGGGTAAACTTGCGTGTAATCAGATTATATGATTTTACTAAACAGTGTTACTTTTTTATCCCTTTTTATCGTATTTTTTTATCATATGACAAAGAATTATAGACTGGCGTGGGATGATGTCTCACTGACTTATCACGTGGGATTTTGTCTCACGGACTCTTTCCATGGAATGTTGTCTCATTGATATTTAGCACGTAGGATGTTGTCTCACAGAATCTGACCTTTTGTGAAGTTGTTTCATTGATACTTACCTCGTAGGGTGTTGTGTCACTGATTATAAAAAACGTGTGGTGTCGTCTCACTGAATCTTACCCCGTGCAATGTTGTTTCATTGACTCTTAACCTTTCCTGGGATATTCCACACTCCTGCACCGGAGTCTTTCCCGCACCAGGAAGAAGAAGAAGAACCCGTGGGTGTTTTCTAATTGACTGTTACCTCCATGGGATATTGACTCACTGATTCATACCCAGTGTGATGTTATCGCACTGATTCTTACCGCGTGGGATGTTTTCTCAGTAGCTAGTACCCCATGGGATGTTCTCACTGATTCTTACCACGAGGGTGTTGTCCGACTAATTCTTATCACATGAGATGCTGTCTCAATGACTCTTATTTAAGACATGGTAACTATTCATGAAATAACCTGGATAAGTGTAACAGAGTATAGAAGTTCTTCAAGTTTATTCATACATACATAGGTGTCTAGGTCCATTTTTCTCTCCTGTCATAAAGTTTCTATTGACATGCAATCTGAATACGATTATTGAGCAATGTGTTAAAAGGTCAAGTGAATCTGGTCAATTTACGAAAAATTTAAGCAATTATCCATTTAAACAGATTGGGAATAGTACAAATAAATAAGTTCTGAAATCTTATCCGAATAATAGCTGTCAATAGATGTATTCAGATATCATATAATAACATTGATAATAAAATCTACGCGACAAAGATTTAATTTTACTTATTTGAAATATTACAACATAAGTAAACATTAATTATGCAAGATTTATTATTGATAAAATTCAATGTCTTATTTTCATATACATATACATGCAATAAAAAAAGAGACTTGACAAGTCATTTCAATAAACATACGTGCATTTTAAATTTTTAATTGATAATCAATATTTTTGGCATTGATTATCAGACCATTAATTCAAATAAGAAAACATTCTTCAGCTAATTCATAACAGATGCTACATTTAGTCGAACTTCGGCTATCTCGAAACCAATCCCATGGCCCCTTGCACTTCGAGATAACGAGATTCAACTGTAATTTCATTATATTATTTGTTAAGATTATCAGGACAGATCGATTCAAGCAATAACTATCTAAAATCTTCTTTCCTATTTGATTTAATTAAACATTTCCGTCATACACCCTTCCTTTGATAAAATTTGAAATGTATCTTGTTATTCTTATAAGCCACAAAAATTGCAAGTAAGGAAGCAGCTCTTTGAGCCCTTCTGTGTACCCTTTCATAATCTATATTTACAGGTATGACCATAGGAGGAGCCTTTGTTTCCGCCTTAATCGATGACACCCAGCATCAGTTTCCTAGGCATGTTTTTAAAAAAATGCAAATATTCTACAAAAAGTGCAAAAACTGTTGAAAATCATATATATCTATATACCAGGGAGAAACATTTTCTGTGTTATCCTCCTTTACCAATATTACTCAAGGGAGATAATGATTATATTTTCTTTACAACGAGAGGGGGCAAAAAATGAACGACTTCCTTCCATGTTGGTAATTTATTGAGGGAGGTTAATCGGATAATGTATTGCATTACCTTGATCTCCTTTAGATGAGATTTTGTACGTAAAACTTTGAATAAGATAGTGGCTTTTCGAAAAGTGGCAGAGATAATTTTCAATGGAACAAAACAAGAAAATCAATTCAATTTACACCAGAACCCTCCC
The DNA here is from genome assembly GCA_028015205.1 of Mytilisepta virgata. NCBI lineage: Eukaryota > Metazoa > Mollusca > Bivalvia > Mytilida > Mytilidae > Mytilisepta > Mytilisepta virgata. The sequence continues at coordinate 8,329,760 of CM051508.1, read as the reverse complement.
CCCCCCCCCTAAAAAAAAAAAAAAAAAAAAAAAAAAAAAAAAAAAAAAAAAAAAAAAAAAAAAAACTGGTGTTCGTGGAATATTTATTTACGATTTATACAGCAGATGATATAACAATGATTTTCAATAGAAGAGGTTTTATTTTATTGTGGTGACCTAAATTTTTAGAGTGGTCTAATTATACGGAAACTTTCGTAGTGGTTTTACATGTATATGGATGTATTGATGGATTACAAGCCTAGTTTTATAGTTAACATTTTACTAACCAAATTACTAATTACTATTAACATGCATCTGTTTTAACATTGAAGATGAAAAATTTAATTTCAGACAATAAGGTGAGTACTTCACATTAAAGTTGTTTCTAAATATTCACAAAACATTAAAAAAAAAACAAAAACAGCGGGAATTCATCATCAGAGGTAGACATGAACAATCAGAAATATTCAAAGTAATCATCTAGACCACAAACAAAATAAGTACAGTTTTGTCAATGACCTTAAAACCAGAGCAAAAAAACTGGTACGAGTAATTGTGTCCGCAGGAAGACATCTCACCCCACTCGGACACATTATACTGACTCCGAGCCGAACAGTAGATCTTTGCTCTTACTCCTAGATGCCGCGTGCTTGGCGCGGCCGTGTATCGAACCTGCGACCTTCCGCAATCGAGACTAGCACGCTACCACGAGACCACATTCCATAATGAATATTTTCTTCCTTGAGCATTGTTTATGAAACATATAGTTGAAATATGCACATTGATTTATAATGTTAGATGAAATGATGGTCCCAGTTTCCCCAATTTGTACGACTACGATTAACGCTGGTTTCATCAAATCAGTAGGACAAAGACAGTATTGGACCTGATAAGAGATTTAACTTACGACAAATCGAAGTCGTACGGATGTCTGTTAAACCGAACTCTGAGACCCAATGCCGAAAATATTGAAAACTGAAACACTTACCAAATATTTAACAGTAAGTCTTGAAACATGAAATACTGAATTTGTGTATGATAGTGTATAGAATAGAGAATTGAAACGGGTGAATGTGTCAAAGAGACAACAACCCGACCAAAGAGCAGAAAACAGCTCAAGGCTACCAATGGATCTTCATCGCAGCGAGAAAATCCCGCAGCCGGAGGAGGGCTTCAGCTGGCCCCTAAACAATAATGTATACTAGTTCAGCAAAATGGACGGCAAACAAAACTCCGAAACATAAAAATGAACAAAATTCGAAATACACACAACACTAACAAAGGCTAGAGGTTCCTAACTTGGGACAGGCGCAAAAATGCATCGGGGTTAAACATGTTTTGTGAGATCTGAACCATCCCCCTATACCTATATCCTATAACATACATAAGACAAAATATATAAAAATTAAAGAACACGTATGTATTTTTTTCAAAGAATATTATGATTGTTTCATTGTTCATTATATTACAGGCTCGACCATGTCCTTGGAACTGCCGGTCAAGCTGTCGGATTACGCGCCACGTATGATGACGATTTCATAGACAGATTGAACCACAAATACACTGTGATGATACTGATAGTATTTACTGTTATAGTTAGTACGAACCAATATGTCGGTAATCCTATAGAATGTTGGTGTCCAACAGATTTTACAGAAAATCGAGTAGATTATACCAATTTCGTCTGCTGGGTTTCCAACACGTATTACATACCCATGCAAAGTCAGATTCCTGCGCAGTATGATCAGCGCCGTGAAAAGGAACTGACGTATTACCAGTGGGTCCCATTGATTTTGCTTACAATTGCAATGTTTTACAAAGTTCCAAGGATGATTTACAAGGTTCTTGGATCATCTTCTGGAATTAGCATGGATAAGATTAATGCTATGGCACGTGATACACAATATTTATCTCCCGAGGAACGGGAAAAAAAACTGAATCATATTGCCAAATACATGGGTCAGTGGCTTAAAACAGCTGCTCCACACCGAGCTGGACTTTTTCCACATTTGCGAGTTAAAATTTCGAAAATTTTCTTCTTCCTTTGCGGGCGGCATTATGGAAATTATCTGGTAACAGTAGCCATGTTTTACAAGCTTATATTTTTAGTGAACGCAATCTGTATGATGTACCTTATGAATGCATTTATGGGATCGAAATACAGTGTGTATGGATTAGAAGTCATGCGTGCGCTTAAGGAGGGCGAAGATTGGAGTTACTCGCCAAAATTCCCGCGCGTGACTCTCTGTGATTTTGAAATTCGGCAGATGACGAATTTACAGCGATGGACTGTACAGTGTGTACTTCCGGTCAATCTTTTCAATGAAAAGATTTTTATTTTTTTGTGGTTTTGGATGGTTTTCGTAGCAGTTGCCGATGCTTTCGGATTTTTGACTAATTTGTATGGCTATTTATTACCACAACATCGACGATCGTACATTCGGAAGTATCTCAAGATTAATAGTTTGCATAAAAAGACTGATTCGGATAGAAGAATCCGAGAGGATTTCGTTGGAGACTTTTTGAAACAAGATGGCGTTTACGTATTACGCCAAATTAGCAACAATGCCAATGACGTTGTTGCGTCAGAAGTTATAAAATATTTGTATCGGGATTTCTTAGAAACGTACAAATCAAACGCAGACGACAATAGTAACATTGAAAACATTGATTCCGTGTGATGCAGATATTAGAAGTTAGAAGTTAAAACCAGGTGCATATCAGGACGAGAACACGTTGATATGATAATGAATATGATCCCTGCTTTGTACTAGACCGACACGCTAAGTCGGATTTTTAATGTGCTAGCTCACGAGGTAACTGTCCACAGGAAGACATATCACCTCACTCGGACACATTATACTGACTCCGAGCCGACCAGTCTTTGCTCTTACTCCTAGATGCCGCGTGCTTGGCGGAAAAGCAGCAAATACCAATTTTAATGTCTTTGGTTTGACCCGGCCGGGGATCGAACCCGCGACCTTCCGCACTCGGGGCGAGCACGCTACCACGAGACCACCGAGGCGGTTTCTTGAAAAAGGAAATCAGATGCTAAATCTCCCGGAAGACTAACTTCGTCCCGAGCACCCCAAGAATAACTGACGAACTTTGTGAAGAATTGTTTTGGTTTCTAACCTGCAAAAACGGTACATCAATGTGATAAAAGGTATTTTGGTACATAGAAATGGGACCAGTTCACACGTGACGTCTGCAGAGAGCAATACTTCCGGTTCGAAATATATTTGGAAAACAGTATTTTGTGCCAAATACATGCATCTCTTCCATATCAAGCTTGCGCATGTACAACGAATATTTCTTTTAGTCATCAATGTCATTCGTTCGACATTGCCAAAATAAGACACACCAAATACATATAGCATACAATCAGAAAACATCTTTTCTAAAATATTTTAATTTGTTCTGCTGTATTTAATCCATACATGTAGGTATTATTATAATGTATGTAGTTGTCACCACGTGACCTAATTTGTTATTATCTAAGTAATATAAACAAAATTTGTCTTCCCAGTCCATGTTTATGTATTAACCAGAACCATTGTGTTTTTAAATGAAATTTGTTTTTTTGGGGTAAAATATAGCAATGTCAGTTAACACTAGGGGCGCCACTGGGCGGAAATCAGAGTTTGTTTACAGTATACTAGTCCCAAAATAAGCTGGAAAAGGTTGTAAAGAAGCAGAATCCAGTTTTCAAATAATTTCCCCCAAAACTGCTCCACCTGGCGTTTACTGACATTGCTATAAAATAACGTAATATGTAATATAGTACAAATCATTTTAATACTAATTCTTTCTAATATTTGAATTGACTAGTACGACTTATTTGTCATGAGAACCATTCGACAAGTATAAACCCATGGGAAAATGGGTATTACAGAAACATAGAGGCACGTAGGATAAAAGAAAGAATGCATTTAATTTATCCTGGTCAGACAGACGAGTACCTAAATTTTCTAAATTCAAAAATTTATTTAATTTAGGGACGAAATCAAAAGTTCAATGTAGGATAAAAAACTTAATTCAAATAGTTTGGGGTGGGGGGTAAAAATCACTGCAAGTTTTGCTATCCGACATCGATTTTTGGATATGCCAATATTGGTCAATCAATTTTTCCCAAATCAAGTTTAGAGGTGGGAAGGGGGTGGTGGTGGGGGGGGGGGGGGGGGGGGGGGGTTAGTGAAGAAACTATGTGAATTAATTTTTTTTATCCGACATTGAACTTTTGATCTCGTCCCTTAGGCTCGTATTTCAAACTTTTCAAGAATTTGTGTCAGACGGAGGCGAAGTCTCTTTTTTTATGTAATATTAGTTGAAATAGATCTTTTAAGTTTTATTAATTTTTTCAATTTAGAAAATTTACAAGAAGGAAAATTTTGAAATTTAAATTATGTATTTAGTTCGGCAAAAATATAAAACTGAGGTTCAGTAAAAAAGTTGACTTCTTGAGATTTTATTTTTTGTGTGTTATTGGGCTGTTTCTGTGATAAATTTGAATATGGCTTTATTAACATCTTCAGATGCAAGTCATGTATTTAAATATAGTATGACTTATGTTGTATCGAAAAGAAATTAAGTAAAAAAGCAAGAAATTGAGATACATCTTTCAACTGTAATAGATACTAAATTTTGTTTTTATCCCAATAAAGAAATGTAAGGACCGGTCAGAAAGATGGATGAATTATTGTTTAACATGCAACCATTAAGTGCATATCAAGACGAGAACATGTTAATATGATATGAATATTAACCTGGCTTTGTACTAGATCGACACGCTAAGTCGGATTTTTAACGTGCTAGCTCACGTTTATTTCTTATTTAAAAACATGAAAGATGGATGATGGATGAATCATTTTTAGCCTCCATTGGCACCCATTAGGAGCATATCAGGACGATCGAGAACATGCTGATATGATAATGATCCCTGCGTTGTTCTGGACCGACACACTAAACCGGATTTTTAATGTGCTAGCTCAGGATGTAACAAATTCACCCCACCCGGACACATTATACTGACTCCGAGCCGACCAGTCCTTGCTCTTACTCCTAGATGCTGCATGATTGGTGGAGAAGCAGCAAATAGTAATTTTAATATCTTTGGTTTGACCCGACCGGGGATCGAAATGGCGACCTTCCGAAATCGGGCCGAGCACGCTACCACGAGACCACAGAGACGGTCCCGGTCAGACACACAAATTATGATATTCAAAATAGAAGTTTCAGAACTTTTGATGCATGTATCTTTTTTTCTGTTATTTTTCATATTATAGCCCATGTTATCCTCTCGGGCTGATATTGATCACGGTCTTGGGCTTGATGTGAGATATAATATGAAAAATCCCACATGATAATCTATATTTATTGTTTGGGTGGGTTTGTCAGATTTGTTTTCTACTTGCCATATGCAACACATACCATCAGGTATCTATGATGAATACTAAAAGCAATTGTTCCGAATGGACTACTCATTTTAAGTTTTTGTTTCGGTGCCTTTCTATTCTCAATACTAGTAAGTTCGGAAACACATGTACAAGAGTATCAGATACATTTAGCTTACACATTCCCAAGATGTAAAAGTTTTACCTCATTTTGCGATTATCATATACATCCTTGTGATTTGCATAGATCAGAATTTTCATATACACCCCCGTGATTTGCATAGTCTAATTTATGATTTAGATATTATTATATATATTTTGGTGTGCATATCAGGTGAATGATTATTCTAAGTATTCATGGTGAACTACTTGTTTGTATTTTTTCTTGATATTTTGTTTTTAATTTTAATTTTATTTTAATGCATTACATGTGGTAGATTTTGTTGTTTTGTTACAAGTTTTTCTTATGTGGATTTGGATTTTTTTGTTTTTATATATAACGTGTGGCTGTGATAACTGAATACCTTTATCCTGTTACTATCATATCTATTGATATTTTTCTTTAAAATTTGCCTTATAAGTCCCAAACCCCGTGGGAGTTACAGTTCCGTCCGTATACCTTATCTTTAGAGAAATGTTGTTACGTCGACAATTGGTGTTTCTCTTTACACGACTACTAGTGTAAACAACACGCCGCCATCGTTCTGCTCTTTTGGCCAGTTCAAGTAGTTTTTCATAATTGCTACAGTTACAGGATAAAAAACGCATGACCATTGACAGACAATAAAGGTAAAATTTGACTAAGAGCGAAAACATGAAGAAGATTTGACAAAATGTCGATTTTCTTTGTTTTCTAACCATTGCCAACAACCCTTTATTCTCCGTCAAGGACCATGTGCAGTATTCTATATATAATTGTATTATAATTATGCAAATTAATAATTTAGTGCTAGCCAATCTGTGATAGATTTTTATATAATTTGTATATGTATATATATGTTTCTTTGGATACTAAGTATATATTTAAAAAGTACAATTGACTCCCGTTATCTCAAACTCTTTTATCTCAAAACTCCTGATATCTCAAAATAATGTGTTGGTCCCTAGAATAAATTTTGCACCTTATTTCCTCCTGATATCTCAAACTCCTGTTATCTCAATTTGTTTTTGTCGGTCCCTAACACTTTGAGATAACGAGGGTCAACTGTAGATACATTTCTACTATTTTCTGTTTAGTTGTATAGATTTAATTTCCGAATGTATAATTTTTTTATTTTATTTGTTTGCATGGTCAGAAAACACGTATATACCAAAACTTTAATACTCAAAAATCATAATCAAACCGCATGAATCTCAAACGTGCAACGTAAAGTATTACCCTACCATTAAATTAAAGAGTAATACTCATAAATCGTATCGAATATAAAAAAATGTGACATGAAATCTTATGCGCCATTAAGTATCGTATTAGTGCCACGCACCTGGGTTCCGTTTCACAAACATTCGTAGGATTACGATTAGTCGTCTGATCTGATTTCCGGTTTTCAATGTCTTTGTTCTATTGACGTCATGAAACCAGTCTAGATCGTAGTCGTAGGAATGTTTGTGACCCTGTCATTTTTCTCCGACCTTAAAGGTTATTAGACTTAAAATCAAATGTAAATAAGAGTGAACAAAATTTGAAAATATTACTTAATACTATGTAATTGCACAGACTCTTGAAATAACTGTTCAGTGCGTAGGATTGATTTTGTTGCAAATGCTCTCATTTAGTTATGTATATACCCGAACGGACGTTATAAAGTGTCAGGAGGCCAGTTCAGAGGGGAGAGCTGTTTTTTATCTTGAACTGTCTCATAACACTATATAACTCGGTTATTTTCTGAAGTGTCAAGAAAGCAGCTCTTATCCGGACAGCTTATAGAACAGGGCTGTCCTAACACGAATCTTTTTTGACGATTTGTAGAGCTGCTTCGTGACAGAGTAAAACATGTATTTTTTTCAAGTACATGTATCTGATATCAAGCATTATGAAATTCTTTGAAAGTTCAAGAATAATAAAAAGAAAACGCAGAAAATGCAAACACAAAATAAATAGGATACTTCAAAAACTCACAAAATTTAAAAATTTTGTAAAACTATACTATTTTGTTTAGGCTTTATTCTTTTTGAAAATTATTTGCCACGTCGGAGGGGGTGGAAAGGGGGGTACCTTTCTCCTTTCTCCCGCCCCTCGTCTCCTTTCTCCCGCCCCCTCTCTCCTTTCTACCGCCCCTCTGCTTCCATCTCCCACCTTAACAACCGTCTTTTTTCAGATCAATCGATTTCAATACAAATTTGAATTAATATATGACCATATATAGGTGGCATAGGTCTTCATTAAAGCATATACTGATTTTACGAACAAGGCCTGCCTCCGACTCGTACGCAAATTAATACACAATGTTGGAATGTTGTCAATGGTGCATTGTGCATGCCCCAATGTCAAGAAACTCATTTTTTCCCTGTCCTCGAGAACACCTTACTTTGTATGGTCAAGTAGATAACGTAAATATTTTAAGGTGACCTGTAAACGCATTAAGTACATGTAATATTGTTTAGAGGAGGGAGTGTATCTCTCTGACATTGTCAGCATCCCTTCTTTTTAAATTTGTAGACGATCGCCAAATACTTAGAGGAAACAGATACCCACATGTGAAGGGAAACCGGAAATGATGGGGGCATTTTAACAAGAGGCTCTCAAGAGCCTGAATCGCTCACCTGGCAAACAATGCACTATAAACTAAATTAATATATTAATGTTTGTTGTAAATTAAACTGAGTATTAAAGGTCATGTAAAATGCTGAAAATACCTTTAAAAGTCTTTCAAGAACCTCTGGAAAGAAATGGGCATGAGTTCTCCCTACGCTTGATTAAGATACAGTCATGGTCAATCTGATGATTCATAATACAAAATACAAGCTTTAATTCATCTTCAAATAAAAGTATAAATCTTTTGGTCTATATCTTGTCTTAATTTTAAAAATGTTTGAAAGAAGTTATGTAAAAATTGTGGGTTAAGGCTTTTTATTTTCTATTATGCTTGATCTTTGACCATATTGACTAAGCTGATGGTTTATCCAATAAACCATGCTTAACTCATCTGTCATTTTGTAGAGTTTCATCCAAATCCCCCTAATAGTTTCAGAGGAGAAGATGTTTGAAAATTTGTTAACAACAATGATGACGGACTCCTAGTGATAGCAATTAAAAGCTCACATATTATGAAGTTTAATCATTGTTATAAAATATTCTCATCATCACCATACACTAAGGATACCATGTTTACTTTAAAAACCAAATATTGTTGAAATCCGAGCAAGCGTAAAAAAAATGCGGGAAAATGGCAGCCATTTTAAAAATGGCCGTCAGAAACAAACTTTCATCATCACCATTCAACTCGGGATACCATGTTTACCTTGAAAGTAGCTTTCATCTTCATTGTCTTTCTATAATTCAGGAAAAAATAGCAAAAAACAGCATTTTAACCCCTATGTTCTATTTTTAGTACGGGCGGACATGTTTTTCGACCAATCAAAAATCCAAGCATTAACTTTTTGCAGGATACCCTAAGGAACAACCTTACCAAGTTTCATTTGATTTTGAATAGCAGTTTCAGAGAAAAAGATTTTTGAAATAATAACATAAAAAAGCCAAAAATGTCAAAAAAGGCCAATAACTCTAACATCAGTTGACAGATTTTCACGAAAATCAGCACACAGGTAGCTCTCATCATGCTGAACACTTTCAACCTGCCAGAATTTGCCGTAACCTAATGATTTTTGAGATATTTGCGAAAAACTGTTGTCTGACCCCTATGTTCTATTTTTAGTAACAGCGGCCATGTTTTTCGACGGATCAAAAATCCCCACATCAGTTCTATGCAGGATACCCCAAAGAACATTCATACCAAGTGTGGTTCCAATTGGTCAAGTAGTTTCAGAGGAGAAGAGTTTTGAAAAATTGTTAACGACGACGACGGACGACGAGGACGACGGACGACGACGACGGACGCCAAGTGATAGCAATAGCTCACATGGCCTTCGGCCAGGTGAGCTAAAAAGGAAAACGTAACGGAGAGATAATTCCGTTTTGAAAGAATGATTTCTAGAAATGATCGGAAATGGCAAAAATGGTGTGGCAAATATAAATGTTGCCTTTTTTCAAAGATTTGTCCATTTATTAGAACATTTAGTATCCATTTTTTTCGTTTTTTTTTACCTCTTTATTTTTTTTCAACATTAAAGTTCGTCTCCCTTTGATAGTTCTCCCTCCTTTCTCCCTCCCCTCGTCTCCTTTCTCTCGCCCCCTCTCTCCTTTCTCCCGTCCCCTTTCTCCTTTCTCCCGCCCCCTTTCTCCCTGTCTCCCAATACCCTTTCCTCCCCCTCACGTGGTAAACTAAGGAAAAAGATTTTTATCTTAATGAAAATAAGTAATATGACAAGAGGAAAAATTGTGTGGGTGGGGTTAATACTGCAGTAATATGCCTTTCATCTTGCGTTGCTTAGAAGTTATATAGACGCATTTGACTTTATTAGAAACTGATGCAAGGTTTCCAGGGTTACATCTGCGTTTGTTTAAATCTAGATAGAAGAACGTCTTTTCAAGTTTATATTAACATAAAATTTAACATTTCATTTTTCATTATGCTAATTTCTTTTGTTTACATAACTGCAATTTGTTGATACTGCACTGAATTCGATTTATTTTTTGATTCCCCCTTTGACACCTCTATCATCCATTTTGTAATTAGCAACATAGTTCTTTGCGCAATTTCGTGAGTGTTTTTTTGTTTTCTACTTACATTAAAGCTAATAGTGATCTCAACTAAATATTGAATTGTTAACAGTTGTAAATAATTAAATATTGCTGTATATTCATTCGTTTCTATGTATATATATATATTGACTTAGTTGTGCTGAAGGCCAAAATTGTTGACATCCAATAAAGAAATAATTCAAAATACTGAACACAACATAGAACGCCCCCCCCCCCCCCCCCAAAAAAAAAAAAACAAGAACCCCCCCCCCCAAAAAAAAAAAAACAAAATTGCATATAGCCAAGATAAAAAATCTATAGACACGGAGACAGAGAGCTCTGTGCCCGAGCCCAAGGGATGTGCTCAACCAAAATGAACCAACGGTTATATAGCCAAAACAAAAGCCATCAATTGATACGCACAGTGAGCTATATGCAAATGCTCGAGGGAAATAACTAGCCAAAATGAACCTAAGGATATATGTGCTAAATTATCAAATTTTTATGTGGTGGGACAGTCTAGGTGGATATTATAATAATAAAAAAATACAATAATAATTAAGATTTTATTTCAAATTAACAAAAAATATATCTTGCTTCTCAATATGAAAATAGATTTTATGCATATTAAATGTGATGTTTGCTTCTAAAAATGTACAAATTTGCTTAGTTTTGAAATAGAGCACAAGGTTCCCTTATTTGGAAAAGATCATCATTACACTAAACTAATAACGTATATTGATAGTATAGGATGTTTGTCTCTTTCTAATATATGCAAATTCAAGGTGATTTGTAATTGAATCAATTATAAAATGTTTACATTTATATAAGTGTATATACATCGTGTTTTTGGAACTGCATGTATTTTCAAAGTTTATTTAAATGTGTATTTAGAGCGTATTTTTACCGAAAACGTTTTAAGAAACCAGTGTATTTTCAAAGTTTATTACATTGATGATGGTGATTTATCGTAATTTCCAGTGAAAATAAATTCGATATTTTCACTCAGTGAAGGATCGGTTTTTATTTAACGTCGTCAAGGGCGGTACTAACAAATGACATTTGTGACGCCGAAAGATTCAGGAATGGATCTAAGGAAAATATGACACTTTTAAAGCATTTTTTGTCTATTTTATCAATGTAATAAACAGTATAAAAAATTCAAGAATTTGAATATCGAAAATATTCAACTTGTGACCGGAAAACAGTAATAAATCCCTCATAAACTGTGCACATTCGTGAATTAAGGTGTTTTTCGGTCACTCGTTGAATATTTTCGATATTCAAATTCTTGAATTAGTTATCCTATAAGTATTTACATTTGTATTTACAACGAGTGTTTATATAAAGTGTTTTTACACTGACAATTTTATAATTTACAACATCACTTTACAGCTTGACTGTAATTACAAAATAAACTTACTTCAATATATTTGCTGTAATGATACTATGCAATAAGATGTATGTATTTTTATCATAATTTATTCATTTAATTAATTTTGTAAATAAAAGTCATTATTTTTATGCCTTTTCAATTTATTTTCACACGCCTTCGTCGTAAACTTTTTTTTTTAAATCTACTCCGAAACCACTGGGCCAATTGAAACCAGTCTTGTACCTTATGGGAAAATACAGATAAAGATCTTCTTGTCGGACACTAAGCATCCACTTGTAATAAAACATGACATCAGTGGTCCTTATGTTGTCTTCTTTCAGAATTTATCCAATGACCTGGTCAGCCAACCAAAATGTCTGCCACAAATTGGAACCGAAATTTACTAGCAGTCTTCATTCAGGCTTCGATACGAGTAATCAGACACCCAACCAAGATGGTTGCCACGGCCAAACTGTTTAACATGGGACGTATTAGAAATTCAGTCAAAGATCCTCATGTCTGAAACCAAGTGGAAACAAACGAATTTTTTATGAGCAGATGAATTCCGGATAAGCGATATAGGCCCCAAGAATACTCTAGTGTTTTTGTTTTGTTTCTGTTATTTTAATGCTCTCGACTTTACATATCTCGGTTTTGTCTTTTTCTCAGGATTAATGCTTATCACTTGATTGGTCCTCCGGATTTTCACCTTGTGTTATAGGGAAAGGTTTAACTATTTTGTCGTTGGAACATATATGTGCACCCACTTCGCCCACTTTACTTCATGTCTGTATGGTGTAGTCCATTCCAATTCCACTCATTCCGAGAATTGTTTTATGTCTCATGATTATATACCAGTGAAATTGAAATAAAACTCACATAAAGAACATCTGCTTCGTAATTATAAGTCCGTCAAGAAATTTGTGATGACCCCAAACTAATATCTGTGACAAATGCAATAGTTTCCGTTTTCCTGTAGTCAACTTTCCATTTCTGTTTAGTAACATACCTGGGATGACCTCAAACTAGTATCTGTGACAAATGCAATAATTTCCGTTTTTCTTGCAACCACCCATTTCTTAGTAGCAACATACCTTCAACTCAAGCGTATTGTATATGTCTCATAAGATACACCAGAGTATGTTCAAATCATGGCCGTCTAACAAACAAACGAATAGTCTTAACTCTAATATCTGCTTTGTTTAATATTTCATTGATTTATTTATAAGAAAGAGAAAAAAAATTACTACGAAAATCATTTTTTACAGGAAACGGATTTATAGAAATAGAAAATTCATCACGTGGTTATTTTTAATTCTATTTTCAGAAAATGATTTGGCATAGAAAAATATCTCTGTAGACTAACTGAATATTTTAGAACTTAGATCACTAAGTTTAGGCTACATCGAATTGTAGTTATTTGGTCTTTTTATGGCAAAAATAGGTGCAAGCGAGCTTAGTTTTCAAGTTAGGCGAAAATCAAAATTACACGCGGCACAATTTTTTTTTACTAAAATATTACAATAGATGGAAAAATCCTTATTTTGTTACCAAATTAGGAGCGGCCGAACACTTTCCATTTTTAATTTCTTGAAAAATGAAGAATTTGGGGCAAATTTCAGTCAGCATTTTTACAAAATGAAGCGGAAAACTTTTTGTTTCTAAAAATTTACAAAGTCAGAAATCGGAGTTACGAAATCCACAGAACAAACGATCAATTTGATATGGCCTTAGAATTTGTAATTTGAAAACACCACTTGAAACTGAAAGGTGGAGAAATATGCTCCCTCAAGATAGTGTGATTAAAATATTACAGAAGAATATCACTACCTATTCATTTGTGAAAATCCAAATTTTCCAAACTCACAAAAAAGAATAAAAAAATATGTACCAAATTATTAAAAGATTTTCCCAAACACTGACAAAATTGAAGGTTTATTCTGTATTAAAAATGTCTCTATTTCTTAGCAAATTTCCCTCCTACTATAATTGATTATCTATCACTATATGTTATTGATATTTCAAACTACATGTAGTTCATTGTGTCATGTTTTATGTTTATGTACTTGAAAACTTTACACAATTGATTTGCAATGTGTCTGAGTGTTATCCAATAGAAGTTATAAGTTCAGAACTGCTGAGGAAGTTTGGAGCATAAAGTGCCGCACCCAAAGCACATTTGCCCAGCATCTTCAGACACTGAAACCATTGCCGAAATAATCAAATTCAAGAAGGTATGTTAATGGTAAATATAGATATATGTAGTGATTCCAGTTTTGATGCACTGTATGTACACATTTTAACAAGTTATTTCTATCAGCAGTGCTGATTAAGACCAACAAGACCAAAACCGGGTCTGGGCCTGCGTTGCACTATGCAATTCATTGGTCGGCAAACTGGATGTGGCTGCACGACGGATCCAAAAATTGCTTACACGCTACAACTCAATATTATAAAGCTGCAGACAAGATATAAAATCATTCCCTTCCTGTGGAAGCCAAGAAAACTTTTAATTTGATGAAAGTTTCCTACCCAAGGTCTTTCGGACGGACGGGCGGAGTCAAGTGGTTACTAGACCTGCTTTCGCCGTTGGCAAAAATATGGAAAATCCAAACAATATACCAAAAACACAACAGAGAAGATGGCCGAAAATGGAAGAACTAAAAACCATTAATACATGCATGAGGGGGGTTCTTCTGACGATCAAGATTATACTGATTAAATACTATAATTGATTAGGGATTGAATTCATAATATTGTATTCCCCTCGTTAGGACCTTATCAATGTATCTTATAACCTTAAGTATAGCAATACTTAAAGGGATAAATTAATAAATAAAAGGTATGGTTAACCAGAATTTAAATGAATATAATATTATTCTTTATAAAAGGACTTAAACCTATACCATTAAGAATTTTAATCGTAAATTATTTGAAATTAATCATCTTATTGTATTTTTTCAAAAATTAATTTATAAAAATTAATGACAAACGTCTTTGTTGAGAATTAAATGAGTCTTACTAGTAGGGGTGAGTGGGCTAGTATGTCACCTTATAATCCATCTGACGCATCTAATCAAATATTTTTTGATATCATTGTGCTTTCCGAATAACAAAAACAAAGTAATTGAATACGGCAAATTAAGGGGGTACAGAACACCTAAGGTAGTTGTCTCTTTGAAAATCAGCTGACAGTTTTAATCGCATACAATTAGCAAGAGAAATCAATGAAATTATTCCCGTAAATTGTGTGTTCAAATTTCTTGAAATTTTTATATTTTTGTCAACAGGTAAAATTAAATATTTCGTCAAAATTTTATGAAAATTACACGAGCCAAATCTATTTTAGTCAAAGTGTTGGGTACCTCCTTAAGTTGTTCATTAAGATGTGAAAATGAAGTAAAAATTACGTGGAAAGTTTGGGTTTCCATAAAACCGGTTCAACCCATCACTGTTAAGTGTTTGTACAAAGTCAAAATATGCCTTCTTGTCTGTTGTGTTTATATTTGTGGTTTATGCACTTTTATATTATTTTTTTGTCCAAGGGTTTTGTCTGTTGTGGCAACGATTAATTGGTATGTCATTGCTGACTTTTCTCCTTATCGATTTTGTTGTTTATACGAACTATCTGCGTTTCTTCACTATAAACTATTACCTTTTTCGACGTTAATATTAGAAGTAATTACACCTTATGTAAGAATCCTGGGTTTTGATTGGTTGATAGCCAGTGTATTTTTCACCAATTTACTTTTATCAAATGAATATCGTTCATTTTTAAACAGCGCCGGGGTATATGCAAAAAGGATATGCCTTTTTACCCTCTCTGCCGTGGTATTTGCCAAAAAATACTTTATCCGACTGGACGCTTGTAATGTCACGATCATCAATGCGTTTTGTACGTTAACATTCGGTGTAATTAAACAGATATAGCATGTTCTTGAGGGGTATTTGCGAGCGAAAAATACCAGTCTTGAGAAAATTATAAATAAGATATCTTATAAACTATATAAGATATCTTATAAAATATTTGAGATATCTTATAAAGTATATAAGATATCTTATATAAAAAATATTTATAAGATATCTTATAAAGTATATAAGATATGTTATAAAGTTTATAAGATATCTTATAAATATTTTTTAAATAAGATATCTTATATACTTATATACTTTATAAGATATCTCATATATTTTATAAGATATCTCATGTATTTTATAAGATATCTTATATAGTTTATAAGATATCTCATAAAGTTTATAAGATATCTCATATAATTTATAAGATATCTTATAAAGGAAATTATATAAGATGTCTTATAAATTATATGAGATATCTTATAAAATATATAAGATATCTTATAAACTTTATGAGATATCTTATATACTTTATGAGATATTTTATAAACTTTATAAGATATCTTATAAACTATATGAGATATCTTATGAAGTTTATTAGATATCTTGAAGTTCGAATAAATAGTAAAACGGCTTGCCATATAACAGTGTTAACACATTGCAGCGACACCCAACATTCATCAGAAATTAATTTTACCTAACAAGCATGATTCTCACTTTGCTCGTGAAAGTGAAGATGGAATCGCTATCTTCTAGACCGAGGATTCGGTGGAGGTACATGAAATGATACGGCAGTGGGAACAGGTCAAACATTATCTTCGATATTGGAACACTGTAACGGTCATAAGTTTCGGACTGCACATTTAGGAAATTCCAGAATAAATTGTTTTCTTTTTATGACAATTCGCGTGTTTATTGAAGAATTTCGAAATATGAAAAAAAAAAAAAAAAAATTCAATAAATTTGTCATAGGTTTGGAATTGCACATTTAGTGAAATTCCAGGTTGCACAATAGTTCATATGTTCTGTCACCGGTATTTATTGAAGAGTTTGAGTGTATGTGAAAAAAAGATACCAATGTTAGTCCACTGAAAATGTCCCATTAAATGTGGAAAGCATTAAACGATAACCCCAATGCCAAATGGTCTAGAGATGATTAATTACAGATAGCAACCAGTCACATTTTCTAATAACACGTTGAAGTTGTTACATGTAGTGTTTCTGATTTTTGGTTTTTGCAACTCCGTTTACACCATGTTTTAATCAATTCGGTCTTCGCTTCCGAAGCGATAGATGATATGATTTTTAATGGAAAAAATAAGCATAGCAAACCACAAGAAGAGAAAAGAACGAGATAAAACATTTACATCTGTTAGAGATACATCTAAAGATATAGACAACAAAAGGGCCCTACCCACGACAAAAAATCATGGACTTTGCAAGGGTGAGAACAAACAAAGAGAAGCACATTACAAAAATGCAAAATAAAAAAAATAAATAAAATAAAAAAGAGAAAAAAAGAAAGTGCAACGTGGAGCCCTACACACACGAAATAATTAAAAAAACATAAATTAAAGATAAAATCAAATTAGGCAAATGAATAATAAAATAAATTAAATTAATAACAAAGTACGGAGAAGACAATTCTAAGTTTATTATCTTTTGTTTTGACAATAAAATAAGTTTAAAGTAATAACAAAGTAAAAAGTAAACATGCAATAAATAAATAAAAAACAACACACTGTGTAAACTGAGGTGGTGATATATATACAGACTTGGTATTGTACTCGCAAATTTACTACCGCACTTGCAGGAAAAGTCATGCAACAGTGACATCAAATATCAATCGATAAAAAACCTCAACAAAAGGCATGGGATATAAAAATAAAATGGACAGAATAGTCTGATTACTTAGCTAGTATTTAGAAGTAGAAGGGCATACAAACTACGCTATAAAAGCCAGGACAATGATATATGAATTAATAGTATCTTGATATTTTTAGGAAATTCACGTCTTTTATCAATTAGACTATACTGAGGGCTATGATTGAAAAAATTGCTGGGGTCCGTGTCCTCTAAACCCCAACTCCGCTGAATCTTCTCCTGCTGCAGGGTCAAAGTTTCCTCGTATTCAGTGGAACACTACATGGAACTTAATTTTGGACACTTGGTTTTATACACTACTTCAAATTTAATCACCCCGGGTCTTGATGTTTGCCACTAATTATGCACTTTAATTATATTACATCGTCAGATCAAAAAGATTTTATATGATAAATATTTGAAGAAATTCAATTAAAATATACTATTATCTGATTTGGGGTCGATATTGTTACGACTATCTTGTCCTTGATTGACAGATGTACATTTTTTCTCTTCTCATTATTTGAATCCTGACGTTAGAAGGTTAGAAGAAGAGCAATAATGACATATCTTTATATGTCAGAGCCAAAATTTTACCCCATTATAAATGAGAAAATTACTTACGCCCCATCAATTCTTGAACGATAAAAATGTTTGTTCGACAGGAAAGATTCAATGCGATTGTACCAACAATGATTTTTTTATGATGTAAAAAAATAAAGTTTTCATACGTTTGTTTTCCGGCAGGCACATAATAATAATAATTGTTATAAAAAGGTATGTGAATCATTGTTTTGAGAACTGAGATGTTATTTGCAAAGTTTTAGATAAAAAATGCTACAGTTTTAAGAAATTTAGTATGTAAAGAGAGGTCATCTATAGCTTCCACGACACTAATCAGACACTATAATACAATAAAATGACTAATTTAAATAATTTAAATTATTAAAAATAACATATTTAAGTAATGATCCTGAACCCCATTTCCTAAATGGTAAATAACTGGTTTTAAAATGTAATGTAATTTTTCGTATGAAAAAAATATAATGTTATTTGATTTTTGTTTAAAAAGTTGTTAGAGTCTACTTGTTAAAGATACAAACAAGAAAATAATTGTTTTCAGCTTATGGTCTTATCCCCCTTTACCCTGAATAATTTTGCATTTTCTTGTTTATCTCCCCTGGAAAAACCGGAAGTATACATGTGCAGGTTACCAACGAAAACATTTCTAAAAGAAAACGATGATATTTCGTAAATTACCTCCAATATTATTGATATTTCAGTCAGCAATTGTTGCAAATGGTAAAATATTATATAGGGAAAGCCGCGCTATTAAATCTATTTTACAAACTGAGGTGTTCAGACAGTAGATTTTAACATCATGACAACTCCTGTGCGGTACATCGAATCACCGAAAACCTCCCGGAAACACCGGAAACCTGATATAATATTACCTAAACCTCATCAAATGTTGCGAAAACCACATCCATTCGATCGGTGTGCCAGTTTTACATCTAGAAAACATAATTTTATTAATATTGTATAAGAAATGTGACTTTTATGCACGATTTTCTTAGACATAGTGCATTCTATATTAACCCTTTTGGTGCGACGTTTTCAAATTTACAAAACGTCATATGCGACGTTTCTTTTCAACGTCATAAAAAATTGTGCAAAACGTCAGGAAACGTCTTTCTTGAAGGACATATATGTCCTTAGCGCATTCTACCGACAATGACATATATGTCCTTACCGCATTCTGCCGACGATGGACACATGTGTCCTTAGCGCATGCAAAGGGTTAAATCAAAATGGGTGATCGAAACACCGAAAACCTGATATAATATTACCTAAACCTCATCAAATGTTGCGAAAACCACATCCATTCGATCGGTATGACAATTTTACATCTAGAAAACATAATTTTATTAATATTGTTTAAGAAATAAGACTTTTATGAATGATTTTCTTAGACATAGTGCATTCTATATTAAATCAAAATGGCTGATCAACGTATAGATTAATGCCTGAAGGTAAATTAAAATTAATTATTGTGTATATTAAAAACCAATATTTGTACTCTATGGTTTTAATCAACTTTAACTGCCAATTAAACATTAAAGAATAACAAAGAAAGTTGTATTGTATAACTGTGGTTATAGCCCAATTAGCATAATTGTTTAGAAAAAGATGAAAGATGGTTACTTATTATAATTTGAAAAAAAAATTCTCAAAAATTGTGTTTTTATAAAATGGATATGAGATTTATGTTTTCTTTAATTTAAATTTACTAAATTTTAATTGTATAAATATTTTGTTTTTCTTAGATGAAAACGATCTAAATAAATTTAAAAAAAAAATTTGAATTAAGGCTTCATTATTAAATGCAATAATTATAAATACAGCTAACAATATACAGTTTTATTTATTAATTTATATAATAATATGTGATCAAAATATAAGTGTGAATATATAATTTTATATAAACAAAACAGCAGTAATTTTATCAAATCAAAAGGTAACCTTCCTCTGTAAAATGAACACCATATTTAGCCTCATACCCTACCCGGTAAACATTAATCGGCTTGAAATTAATATAATGAATTAACAGCCTTCTGTTTGAATAATCCATTTATTAAACCAGACCGGATAATGTATTCCTCGGAGGTACAAAAACGAGGCTAAGAACGTTTTAAAACAGACATGAAAATCACTGCTACTCCCCTCGAAAGGTAGGCATCAATGAAACAATCCAAGTCTGCTTCAAAATCGCTCAGGTCAAAAGATTTCCTTTTTTTTTTAAATAAATAACTTTTTCGCAGACTATTACAGATATGCCCATGCTTTGTGCAGGATATCTCAGTAGTTTTAACTTATCTTTTTAAAATATAAAAATAAATAACTTTTTCGCGGACTATTACTGATATGCTCGTGCCTTGTGCAGGATATCTCAATAGTTTTAACTTATATTTTTAAAATATAAAAATAAATAACTTTTAAAATCATACTATTATCAAAATAAATGTATATGTATATACTTTAAAGAAAAACGTAACAGCCCAAATAAAGGTCTGGGATAGTGGGGATTCTACCCTCACATCGTTCATGGCCTTGACGTGGCGTGAGGGCTCTTCCATTATTTACATTATTAGTGTAATGATAATTGTAAATAATGGTTGTCCAACATAAACAAAATCGGTAATAAACTTAATTTATTCAAGGTATACACATAGTGTATTGTACTTTACCTTAGGGCATTTAATCGATTTGTCCGTCCGTCATATTGAATTACAGGTAATATAGAATGCACTATGTCTGAGAAAATCATGCATAAAAGTCACATTTCTTAAAAAATATCAATAAAATTATGTTTTCTAAATGTAAAATTGTCATACCTGTCGAATGGATGTGGTTTTCGCAACATTTGATGAGGTTTAGGTAATATTATATCCGGTTTTCGGTGTTTCGGGAGGTTTTCGATCCGCCATTTTTATTTTAATATAGAATGCACTATGTCTAAGAAAATCATGCATAAAAGTCACATTTCTTAAAAAATATCAATAAAATTATGTTTTATAGATGTAAAACTGGCACACCGATCGAATGGATGTGGTTTTTGCAACATTTGATGAGGTTTAGGTAATATTATATCAGGTTTTCGGTGTTTCCGGGAGGTTTTCGGTGTTTGTGGGAGGTTTTCGGTGATTCGAGGTACCCCTCCTGTGTGCAGGCCAAACCAAAGGCCTTATGCAGAGTCACCATACACACAAGGGCAATAACTTCTCAATAGGTCCACAAATAACCATTGTCTTCAGTGCCTTTGTTCACTGTGGACTCCAAAACATTTTAATTGTGACATATATCCTTATGTCACAGTAAACAAAATGAACTACTTGAAAAACAGCACAATGGAATTACGTTTTTCATTATGATACAAACTGTGACATTATTCCTCATCCATTCAGTTGGCAAAGTAGTTCCAGGCTTGGGACACATTTGATTTCACGAGATATTTTTCTCAAAGTTAGAAGTTTTATTAGAAGGAAATATGTTGGGAACATAACAAAATGGTTAAGAAATTGAAAGTTTATAATGAATATTCATCCACGTATGTATTAAAAGAAAACAAAGTCTTGTCCAGTATAAACACGGCTGACGGGAGGGTCTTTTCCCAGTGGAGTAATATTATGGAATGGAAATGACCCTGCTACGGAGCTTGGCCATGAGTTTTTATCAGCCCAAAACTAATTCTTCCTAGACCAAGGCTTTAGACCACTGTCTAGTGGCTGCCATACTTAGATTTCCCTGACTAGCATTAAAAAGACAACACTGCAATCATTTACCTGAGCTTAGAAGAGTTATTTCCCATTATGAAGTCAATATAAGCCTGAATACACTTCAATATGTTGACTTCTATTGGTAGAATGCCACACTTTACACATGTAGAGTTATCAACTATCTGTTCTGAACCTGAACAAAACATATACACAAAGGATTGCTTATTTTTTTCTAGGTTTGGTTACAGTTGAAGACAAATTGAAATATTATGAAACTCTTGACACTGTGGATGTTGAAAGCATATCTAAAAGAAGTGTTGATACGAAAGATCATACTAAACATGTAAAGTTTTATGCACTAGGAAGGTATGGTTTATTTAAAAAAAAAGCATGTAATTTTATTTAGACATTTAAGCTTAATATATTAATAATATGTATATTTTCATTAAATCTAACTGAGAAAAGCCAGACACTGGCATCATGATTTTTAAAAATAAAATCTCAACCGATTATCGTGAAATTTATGCAAAATGCAATGAAAACAGGAATTTACCAACAAAAAAAGATGTATTGTCATGACAGTAACTCAAAACCAATCTAGTAAAAATAAACTTAAATCATAAGGCCAAGTAAAAAATTGTTTGGTTTAGGTTGCGCTACCTACCCTATTTTTTTTGCATCTACCCTAAAGATTTGCATGAACCTCATTGCATTCATTCAAACTTCTTTACATTTTTGAAAATTGTGCTCTCTAAAGTGAAAAATTAATGAAATAAGCATCATAAAGTGGATATTATGTAAAATCTGTCTTTACCCGGTATGTCATTTTTTTCTTTCATAACTTTTTATAAAAAAAATTATGGTCTACAACTGCAGATTTTCTGTTTTGAAACTGATACTGTTGAATTTATAATAGTGCCTTTTTGAAAGAACAAAAAACCTCTGAAATATTTGTTTATGTAGCATAAATGAATCTTATTCAGGTTATAAAGTGAAAAAGCTTGTGATTTGAATATACAATGTAGTGTCACTCGACCATATTGTCTACTAAACTACAGATTATAATGTTAATTCATTTGTTTATACATGAATATTCTGAAAATGTTTTTTTTCATGTTATTTCAGAAATTTTTCCTTGAATTTAAAAGTAGATGAAGGAATATTTTCCACTGATTTTAGAGTTGGTTTAGTTCACAGTAATGGCAGTGTATCAGACAGGTTTCTTGATACCGCCAGCTTCTATTCTGGGAAATTGGAAGGTAAAGAGTCAAATTTTAGGCTAACTCCAAAATATAAATAAAGGCCTGTTTCTGTCTACCTGAAATTTTGCCATTCCCTTAATATTTTCAAAAATGATGTGATCAGAGATCTATAGATATAATTCCCAAGAAGAACATAAAAAAAACTTATGAAGTGGATAAGTAATGAAAGTATATTAAAGCATTTTTTATTTTATGGCATTATAATTCACAACATTTAAGGGCCATCAGATCTGGCCTTCATTAGTTTAATTATTGACATAATTCTGCATCCCACAACAAGCAGGTACAGAACAAGGTCAAAAATAATTTTTTTTAAACTTTTGATATAATCTACTGCAGTATGTCAAATAATTGTGCTAGACTGAATCTGTTGTTGAATATTCCCAATTTTTGGTACATGTGAGTTGTCTCCCATTTACGAGTTATCTGCTCTTTGGAGAAGGTGTCTTCCATAGACATCAATGTACAAATTGTCATTTTTCTGCAAAATAATTTTTCTTGCTAACAATATCCTCCATACACAATAGTGATATGTTTTCGGTTATATTTTCTCGCATGCATAATGAAGGCCTTCCCTCTTTCAATATTTTCAGAAAAAATTATAAGTAATTTTTGCTCTTCATTTTAAAAAAGACCAGACACCTTCTGCCAGGAAAAATAACTCATACATATGGGAGACAACCCCAACATCCAGAAATAGGAATAGAGAATTTTTTTACATAAAAAATTTCCAACTAACAACCGGGACTTGAATGTTTTAGAATTTTGTATGATATCTATGAAGTATGTTGCAGCTGAACTAAAAAAGAGATCTATACGACCTAATGAAGTTAGGAATGAACTATTTTGCAGCTGCATGAACAAGTGAATTGGTATCAATGATTTGAATGAACTTGAACTTTTCAGGAGAAGATAACTCTGAGGTTCATGCATTTCTTCATGATGGTGCTATATCAGCCACAATTTCTGTTCCTGGAGAAAGTTTTATAATTGAGGTAAATAAAATTCTAGAATCAGAATATATAAGGTACTTTTATAAGGCCAAATAAAAAAATACATGTGTTTAGGGTAACACAGTGAAAAAAGTTAGGTAGGGTAGGTAGGGAAATTTTTTTTTTTACATTAATTTTTTTAGTTAGGTTGTATACTGGGGTCACCTTGACTTTAACAGTGCTTGTTGAAGAAAGGTTATAAAAAATTTAGGGTAGGCACTAAAAATAAGGTAGGGTCGGGTTACCCTAAACACAACTATATTTTTTTTAGGCCTAAGGTCAAACCAAATAATGGGCCTAATGTAATTTAAAAAAAATAAATACTGTATTATGAGTAATATCATAGTTTTTACAACAAAAGATGACTGATAAAATATTGTAAATGGCCAAACATCCCAAAACGCACATTATATGCAAAAAATTTAGCATTTGAGTTTGTTTTACTATCTCTGAAGATGGTGGTATTTTTGTGCAATGTTTTCATAGTTTTTATTTCACATGTTTTAGCGTTGGAAGGGTAGTAGCCATGTTTCATTCAAATTCATGAAAAAGAAACATGCAGCTCAAATTTTTCTTCATCGTAAATGACATTTTTATTAGCTCACCTGACCCAAAGGGTCAAGTGAGCTTTTCTCATCACTTGGCTCCATCGTCCGTCGTTGTCCGTTAACTTTTACAAAAATCTTCAACTCTGAAACTACTCGGCCAAATTGAACCAAACTTGGCCACAAGCATCATTAGGGTATCTAGTTTAAAAAATATGTCCGTTGACCCCGCCTGTCAACCGACATGGCCAACATGGCTAAAAATAGAACATAGGGGTAAACTGCAGTTTTTGTCTTATATCTCAAAAACTAAAGCAATTAGAGCAAAACTGACGGGGGTAAAAATGTTCATCAGGTCAAGATCTTCCTGTCATGAAATTTTCAGATGAATTGGTCAACCCTTTGTTGGGTTATTGCCCCTGAATTGTTAATCTTAAGGAAATTTTGCAGTTTTAGGTTATTATCTTGAATATTATTATAGATAAAGACAAATTGTAAACAGCAAAAATGTTCAACAAAGTAAGATCTACAAATAAGTCCACATGACCAAAATCATTGATTGACCCCTTATAGGAGTTTTTGCCCTTTAAAGACGGAATCCAGCGTAAACTTTCCTTTAAAGATTTTTTCCTCTCAAACCACGGGGCCAATTGAGACCAAACTTTTGTGGAATGGTCCTTGGGTGGCCCCTTTCCAAAATTATGTCTGGCATCCCCAACTTCCAACCAAGATGGCTGCTGTTACTAAAAATAGAAAAAAAGGGGGGGGGTGACTTTCAAAAATCTTCTTATATGAAACTTCAAGTCCAGTTGGAACCAAAGTTGGCAGTAATAGTTCTTAGGAGGTTCTATTTCAGAAATATGTCCAATGACATGGACTGTTAACCAAGATGGCTGCCAAATAGGGCCCTATGGGAAAATTCATTGAAAAATCTTCTTGTCTTAAACCACTTGACCAATTGGATCCAGACTTGGCGGCAATGGTCCTTAGATGGTCCTCTTACAGATGTGTGTTCGATGACCCGGACTGTCAACCAAGATGGACGCCACAACCAAACTCAGTTTACATAGGGCCCTATAGGATAATTCATTGAAAAATCTTCTTGTCTGAAACAACTTGACATATTGGAGCAGTACTTGGCGGCATTGGTCCTTAGGAGGTCCTTTTGCAGAGATGTGTCTGATTTTGTGGACTGTGAACCAAGATGGCCACCACAGCAGAACTTAGTTTAACATAGGACCCTATGGGAAATTCATTCAAAAATCTTCTCGTCTGAAACCACTAACCCAATTAGAGTTAGACTTGGAAGCAATGGTCCTTAGATGGTCCTCTTTCAGAAATTTGTGCGATGACCCAGACTGTCAACCAAGATGGCCGCCACACCCGAACTTAGTTTAACATAGGGCCCTATGGAAAAATTCATTGAAAAATCTTTTTGTCTGAAACCACTTGACATATTGGAGCCAGACTTTGCGGCATTGGTCCTTAGGAGGTCCTTTTTCAGAAATATGTCTGATTTCATGGACTGTGAACCAAGATGGCCACCACAGCAGAACTTAGTTTAACATATGACCCTATGGGAAATTCACTCAAAAATCTTCTCGTCTGAAACCACTAACCCAATTAGAGTTAGACTTGGAAGCAATGGTCCTCTTTCAGAATTTTGTGCGATGACCCAGACTGTCAACCAAGATGGCCGCCACACCCGAACTTAGTTTAACATGGGGCCCTATGGAAAAATTCATTGAAAAATCTTTTTGTCTGAAACCACTTGACATATTGGAGCCAGACTTGGCGGCATTTGTCCTTAGGAGGTCCTTTTTAGCTCACCTGACCCGAAGGGTCATGTGAGCTATTGCTATCACTTGGCGTCTGTCGTCCGTCCGTCGTCCGTTAACTTTTTCAAACGTTAACTCCTCCAACACCATAAGTCCAACTGCAACCAAACTTGGTACAGTTATTAATTGGTATGGGTGCTACAAATCTATTGTTTGGATTTTTGATTCGTATAAAAACATGGCCGTCATGGCTAAAAATAGAACATAGGGGTAAATCGCAGTTTTTTGCAAATAAGTCAGAAACGGTCACAGATATCAAAATTCTTGCATAGGGTAAAAGTGATCAGCACCTCAAGATCTACCTGCCCTGAAATTTTGAAGAAGATCCAACTACTCATTTCAGAGTTATTACCCTTTTTCCTGATTTTTTCCAAATTTTTTTATGTTATTATTTCAAAAATCTTCTCCTCTGAAACTACTGAATGGATTTGGATAAAACTTAGCATGATTGTTCCTTAGGGTATCCTGCACAAAGTTTATGCTTCGATTTTTGATCCGTCGAAAAACATGGCCACTGTTACTAAAAATAGAACATAGGGGTCAAACAACAGTTTTTCGCAACTATCTCAAAAATCATAAGGTTACGGCAAATTCTGGCAGGTTGAAAGTGTTCAGCATGATGAGAGCTACCTGCGTGCTGATTTTCGTGAAAATCTGTCAACTTATGTTAGAGTTATTGCCCTTTTTTGACATTTTGGGTTTTTTTTATGTTATTATTTCAAAAATCTTCTCCTCTGAAACTACTGAATGGATTTGGATAAAACTTAGCATGATTGTTCCTTAGGGTATCCTGCACAAAGTTTATGCTTCGATTTTTGATCCGTCGAAAAACATGGCCACTGTTACTAAAAATAGAACATAGGGGTCAAACAACATTTTTTCGCAACTATCTCAAAAATCATAAGGTTATGGCAAATTCTGGGAGGTTGAAAGTGTTCAGCATGATGAGAGCTACCTGTGTGTTTATTTTTGTGAAAATCTGTCAACTGATGTTAGAGTTATTGTCCTTTTTTGACATTTTTGGCTTTTTTTTATGTTATGATTTCAAAAATCTTCTTCTCTGAAACTACTATTCAAAATCAAATGAAACTTGGTATGATTGTTCCTTAGGGTATCCTGCAAAAAGTTAATGCTTGGATTTTTGATTGGTCGAAAAACATGTCCGCCCTTACTAAAAATAGAACATAGGGGTCAAAATGCTGTTTTTTGCTATTTTTTCCTGAATTATAGAAATAAAATGAAGATGAAAGCTACCTTCAAGGCAAACATGGTATTCCGAGTTGAATGGTGATGATGAAAGTTTGTTTTGGACGGCCATTTTTAAAATGGCTGCCATTTTCCCACCATTTTTTACACTTGCTCGGATTTCAACAATATTTGGTTTTTAAAGTAAACATGGTATCCTTAGTGAATGGTGATGATGAGAATGTTGTATAACAATGATTAAACTTCATAATATGTGAGCTTTTAATTGCCATCACTTGGCGTCTGTCATCATCGTTAACAAATTTTCAAACATCTTCTCCTCTGAAACTACTAGGGGGATTTGGATTAAACTTAGCATGATTGTTCCTGCAATATTTCCTTTTCAAGTACAATAAAAAGCCTTAACCCACAATTTTTACATAACTTCTTTCAAACATTTTAAAAAACGAAGACAACATATAGACCAAAAGATTTATACTTGTATTTGAAGATGAATTAAAGCTTGTTAGTTCACCTGACCCGAAGGGTCATGTGAGCTATTGCTATCACTTGGCGTCCGTCGTCCGTCCGTCCGTCCGTCGTCCGTTAACTTTTTCAAACGTTAACTCCTCCAACACCATAAGTCCAACTGCAACCAAACTTGGTACAGTTATTAATTGGTATGGGTGCTACAAATGTATTGTTTGGATTTTTGATTTGTAGAAAAACATGGCCGTCATGGCTAAAAATAGAACATAGGGGTAAATCGCAGTTTTTTGCAAATAAGTCAGAAACGGTCACAGATATCAAAATTCTTGCATAGGGTAAAAGTGATCAGCACCTCAAGATCTACCTGCCCTGAAATTTTGAAGAAGATCCAACTACTCATTTCAGAGTTATTACCCTTTTTCCTGATTTTTTCCAAATTTTTTTATGTTATTATTTCAAAAATCTTCTCCTCTGAAACTACTGAATGGATTTGGATAAAACTTAGCATGATTGTTCCTTAGGGTATCCTGCACAAAGTTTATGCTTCGATTTTTGATCCGTCGAAAAACATGGCCACTGTTACTAAAAATAGAACATAGGGGTCAAACAACAGTTTTTCGCAACTATCTCAAAAATCATAAGGTTATGGCAAATTCTGGGAGGTTGAAAGTGTTCAGCATGATGAGAGCTACCTGTGTGCTTATTTTCGTGAAAATCTGTCAACTGATGTTAGAGTTATTGCCCTTTTTTGACATTTTTTGCTTTTTTTTATGTTATTATTTCAAAAATCTTCTCCTCTGAAACTACTGAATGGATTTGGATAAAACTTAGCATGATTGTTCCTTAGGATATCCTGCACAAAGTTTATGCTTCGATTTTTGATCCGTCGAAAAACATGGCCACTGTTACTAAAAATAGAACATAGGGGTCAAACAACAGTTTTTCGCAAGTATCTAAAAAATCATTAGGTTAAGGCAAACTCTGGCAGGTTGAAAGTGTTCAGCATGATGAGAGCTACCTGAGTGCTGATTTTCTTGAAAATCTGTATACTGATGTTAGAGTTATTGCCCTTTTTTGACATTTTTGGCTTTTTTTTTATATTATTATTTCAAAAATCTTCTTTTCTGAAACTACTGAATGGATTTGGATAAAACTTAGCATGATTGTTCCTTAGGGTATCCTGCACAAAGTTTATGCTTCGATTTTTGATCCGTCGAAAAACATGGCCACTGTTACTAAAAATAGAACATAGGGGTCAAACAACAGTTTTTCGCAAATATCTCAAAAATCATTAAGTTACGCCAAATTCTGTAGGTTGAAAGTGTTCAGCATGATGAGAGCTACCTGCGTGCTGATTTTTGTGAAAATCTTTCAACTGATGTTAGAGTTATTGCCCTTTTTTGACATTTTTGGCTTTTTTTTATGTTATTATTTCAAAAATCTTCTTCTCTAAAACTACTATTCAAAATCAAATGAAACTTGGTAAGATTGTTCCTAAGGGTATTCTGCAAAAAGTTAATGCTTGGATTTTTGATTGGTCAAAAAACGTGTCCGCCCTTACTAAAAATAGAACATAGGGGTCAAAATGCTGTTTTTTGCTATTCTTTCCTGAATTATAGAAATAAAATGAAGATGAAAGCTACTTTCAAGGCAAACATGGTATCCCGAGTTGAATGGTGATGATGAAAGTTTGTTTTGGATGGCCATTTTTAAAATGGCTGCCATTTTCCCGCCATTTTTTACACTTGCTCGGATTTCAACAATATTTGGTTTTTAAAGTAAACATGGTATCCTTAGTGAATGGTGATGATGAGAATGTTGTATAACAATGATTAAACTTCATAATATGTGAGCTTTTAATTGCCATCACTTGGTGTCTGTCATAATCAATGTTAACAAATTTTCAACATCTTCTCCTCTGAAACTACTTGGGGGAATTTGATGAAACTTAGCATGATTGTTCCTGCAATATTTCCTTTTCAAGTACAATAAAAAGCCTTAACCCACAATTTTTACATAACTTCTTTCAAACATTTTAAAAACGAAGACAACATATAGACCAAAAGATTTATACTTGTATTTGAAGATTAATTAAAGCTTGTATTTTGTATTATGAATCATCAGATTGACCATGACTGTATCTTAATCAAGCGTAGGGAGAACTCATGCCCATTTCTTTCCAGAGGTTCTTAAAGGTTTTTAAAGGTATTTTCAGCATTTTACGTGACCTTTAATACTCAGTTTAGTTTACAACAAACATTAATATATTAATTTAGTTTATAGTGCATTGTTTACCAGGTGAGCGATTCAGGCTCTTGAGAGCCTCTTGTTCAGAAATGTGTCTGATTTCGTGGACTGTGAACCAAGATGGCTGCCACAGCAGAACTTAGTTTAACATAGGGCCCTACGGAAAAATTCATTGAAAAATCTTCTTGTCTGAAACCACTTCACATATTGGAGCCAGACTTGGCAGTATTGGTCCTTAGGAGGTCCTCTTTCAGAACTATGTCCGATCACCCGGATTGTCAACCAAGATGGCTGCCACACCGAACTTTGTTAAATATTGGACCCTATAGGAAAAATTAGTTTAACATAGAATCCTATAGAAAAAAACAGCCAAATTGACTGCAACACTTAAGGTATCCAGACCATAAATGATCACGTGATTATTCAAAATTTCCCGGATGTTCCATACAACGCAGTTGAAATAACCTCGGTAATTATCGGCAAACTTCGGAAATGCCAATATAACTATCTTATTTTTACAGACTGCATATAAGCAACAAAGTGTGTTTCAGCTTGAGAAAAATATATATACAAAATTCCAGCTTTAAATTGTTTGGTTCAGCCATTCACGGTCAAAAAGAGATACTATTTTCGTTCATGATCTATTATGGTCCGGATACCTTAAATTTTTAGGTCTGCTCAAGGTGAAAAGTTAAATCCAGGTGAGCGATACAGGCTCTTGAGAGCCTCTAGTTTCCTTTATATCCCCTCGGCCCTGTATGAACCTATATGAAGAGACACTCCTCTTGGTAGATTATATATAATTCTCAGATGGTATTGCACCCATTAGCAGTCATTGCTTTAGCAGTGACATGATTTATTGAATAATTTGTTTCAAAATTTGAACCATTTTGAAATACTGTTTAAAGTGGGGTGTTAACTTCTTTTAAGGAATTGTGCAGCTTCTTTGTTTTTGACTACTGGTACCTTCTTTCAAACTTTTTAATTCTGTTGCTCCTAAGGATTTAATAATAATTATTAGTTTTTGCGAGTCTTGGGTCTTATCACTAGGGTTATGTGTACAATGTAGGTGTGATCTGATTCCCGGTCTTCAATGTATTTATTCTATTGATAGGTATAATGGAACCAGTCTTGATCATGGTTGTACAGGTGTTTGTGAAACAGGAAATTGATCTCCAGCATTATGATGAAAACTAATCAAGAATTTTTCATTATCTTTAATAAATTCAGTGTCTGAGTTGCTTCAATAGTTGTTATTAAGACCTTGAATAGGTTTTAACAAAATATCTCACAGTTTGTTCGATTTAGGATTAATATATTTTCAAATTTTAATTTGTATTTTTTCTTTTGACAGCCTGCATGGAGACACATTGATGGCATAACTCGGACCAGTAGGACAATGATTGTTTATAAAGGTAGTGATACAAAATGGCCAAAGGAAATGGAGGAAGCTCAAAATGGTGGCAATGGGTACGTTTTCATACATGATTTTATCTACATGTATTTATTTATATTTATTTATTGATTGTTTGGTTCCTGAACTAATAAGGTTTCAAAATGCCATGCTTCCAATTTGATTATGATATTATTCAGTTTTTTCTGGAGTTACATCCTTTAAAGCCCAAGAATACACATGGTATGCTGTCTATGTAGAGCAAGCTAAGCAATAGAGGCATGTTCTTTGGAGCATGCTGTCTTAAATTTTAGTATGTTCAATTACATAACCAGGACAATGTTAAAAACACTTAACAAAGGAAATTGCATGCAATGTGATAATTATTATTTCAGTCCAAAATTCTGTGGAGCTGCTCACATAGATGAAAATAATAATGAAGATTCATCTGGATTCACAGAAGCTCATGATGAAGGTAAAAAGTCTAAAGTACAAAGGATTAATTTTCAATATTCAAATCATGTGGGGGCCTCGCCGGCAAAGTGGTCTAGGTAGTTCGTCATGACTACAAATGATCACTAGCCTGTCAAGGCTGAGGTTGTGAATTCGAATCTCACCTGTGGCAAGGTGTGTTCGACTTCGATCTTAATTGACAAGGGTTGCCAATTTTCCTACCGAAGGTCGGTGGTTCTCTCTGGGTACTTCGGCTTCCTCCACCAATAAAAACTGGCCGCCGCGAAATAGCCAAATGAGCTGAAAACGGCCTAAAACCCCAACTAAACAAACTAAACATCAAATCATGTGATATTCATGTACAGTTGTATTACAGAAAATGTGAAGAATCTTTAAAAGTTTTCAGTTTTATTTTGAAAGTGTTCACAACTATTATTTGCTGAGTAGGACAAAATATGTACATGTATATCACTTTCCACATATTCTGCAATGTCGCATTTTCTTGTGATGACATCATATATGATGCGAAAATCAGTGAAATGCACACAGAAATTGGAAAATCAGATCTTGTAAATTTTTTGGACATTTCAGTTGACAAGACAATATTTCACTACAACAGTGTTCTCCCCAGGCTTATATACCACAGTGGTACCACTGTGCTATAATTGTTTACCACTGTGCTACAATTTTTCTCCACTGTGCTATGACTTCTTAGCATTGTGCTATTAATTTTTACCAATGTATATATTTTCTAATTTTTATGCAGTGATCTGTTGCCTTTTACCTTAGTTTACATAGTAGAGACAACCAGAATAATTAAAATCCATTAAAATTCTACATAATAATTTACTATTTCTCATAAATGATCAGAAATCTTATTCAAATTCACATAATTTTTTTCATTACATTAATTATGTTAATAGAATGATTCGTTATAAACCTATCTGAATTTTTTACCACAATGCTATTTAAAAGTTCTGGGGAGAACACTGTACAACTATTGGAAACAGAATATACTGTAATACTTTTTATTCTCATTTTTTTTAGAAGCGTTTGAGAAATTCCTGAAAACCACTTGCAATTTGAAAAAAGCAGTAGTTAAATGATTAACATCACTAATCTGATTGTTGTAATATAACAAATATGTTTTTCTGGCTCTGTAAAATTAGGCTTTGTTGAGTAAAATTTATACCGTGACTAGCTTGAGGGTTTAATGCAAGAAAGGTTTTTTGCACAGACTCTTGTATTTGGTATTCTTGCGCAATTATTGAAAGAACAATAGATAACAAGAGATGTTAACAATGACATACCAGTATATTAATGCCACCAAACAGACAGAACCCCCCCCCCCCCCCAAAAAAAAAAAAAAATAAAAAAAATAAAATAAAAAACACAAAACACAAACATAAACACAACAGAGAGTCAGGATAGTCTGATTTGGTACAGACACTGAACAGTGGTGGTGTTAAACTGGTTTTATGGGTATGCAACCCCCCCTCCCCCCACCCCCTTTGTCTATTCTGATACACTAGTGTATAAAGCATATTAAGCATTGTAAAATACTATTCTGTATCTTAACATTGTAGATGAACATGATTTTCCTCACAAACGAAGGAAGCGGGCTACAGGAAAAAAGATGTGCAGACTGATGGCTGTAGCTGACCATAAATTCTATCAAACCATAGCTGGAAATGATATGTATGATGCAGCCAATTATATTGTGAGTATTTGGTGATCGTTCACTGTAAGACTGTTCTTTAAAAATAGCTATGTTTTTTTTTTTCATCGGTACACTGCATAAAAAATAATGACAAAACTGCAATAGTGATAATCTATTCTAAGCATTACAATGTAATATGTCTAGTGTATTTATTTAATATTTCATTTTGCAGTTTATTACTTTAGTAATATGGCAAGATGAGGTAAAAATGTTAAGCAGTAGCACAAAAAAAAAAGAACAAGTGAGATATGATCTCTTTTAGGCAATAATTTCTGTCATGTAACTTTAATTTTTATTTATCTTAGTAATTTATTTCATTACTTTAATATGTTTGACAAAAAAAAAACCATCCTGTACAGATATATATACAAAGGGAGATAACTTGAGTCTAACTAGCATTTGAAGAAAAGAACTGTGTTTCTTGGAAAATACTACATGTTTTAAAAAATTTAGGGGTTTATAGCTTAGCAAAATTTTTAATGACTTCTGCTAATTTCTATAGGGAGACCCTCTGAATTCTGAGTGCTTGTTGAAAAATGCCCCCCCCCCCTAAAAAAAAAAAAAGTTTTAAGAGTAGGCAAGAAAAAAGAAAACTTTGATTGCATAAATCAAATGTCAAAATGTTTGTTTCAGGTTGGCATAATGCAGAAAATAAACCAGATTTATAAGACTACAGGTTTTTCACTGGGAACTGGATATGGATTAGAGCTGGCTTTTGTAAGTGATTTTACCAGATTGGATTTGGATCAGAGTATGATTTTGTGTAGTTCTCAGATTTTTTACTGCTACATTACAGCAATATTTATACATAGGGTCTCATTCCAGGTCTTGTAGTGTTATCCATGTTGTTGTCATCTGTTGGTGTCACATTTTCTTTTATTCACAACTCATTCTGAATCACTGAATAGATTTCAGTGAAACTTTCATGGACACTTATATGTGTATATAGCTCTTTGGTATTGTCGAAACATTTTTTAAATATACATCTCATAAAATTTAAATGACTTGTATTAGTATGAAAAGAGTTAAACAAGTGTTTATAGACTCTAATATATTAGTGAGAAGGAAATGGCTGCAAAATGTCAAACTGCATGCCAAAATTGAATTCTGGAGATCTGCATTTACCATAAAAGGTTTTTATTAACATGGGATGTTTAATATTTTCCATTCAGGTGTACAATATTGTACATTTATTGGCTTTGAACTAGGTTGCTATTGGAACTTATCAACCCGACAAATGGTAATATTCACCATGCCGTGAGGGTTGATAAATTGATAGCAACCTAGTTAAAAGTCATTAAGTGTTTTATTACATGATTATGGCATAGAAAAAAAAATCAACAGTGTAATTTTATTCAGTATTCAACGAATGCAAATTTGATTAAAGTCCTCATTCTATTTTTAGAATATATAAAGTTGCTATCAAATTCCACATAACCTACCACTTCTGGTAAAGTCCCCATTCTAATCTTAGATCATACTATGTTGCTACCAAATTCCGTGTAACCTACCACTTTTAGTAAAGTATCCATTCTATTTTTAGATCATATTAGGTTGCTATAAAATTCCACGTAACCTAGCACTTTTATTTTTAGATCATAACCATGAATTTTGAAGTTTGTATGAATGTTAGGTTGCTATCGCAGGTACTCACAACCTCTTATGCTATTTTTGGCCAATGAGGATCAAGAGAAAAAATACCATCATGTAATAAAATACAGTCATTTCGGGTAATTCTGCGCATCATATAATTCGGCGGATTAACATGAAAATGATTTGAATGTGCCTAATTAAACGCTGTGCCGAATTACCCGACAACATAGTACCTTGTCGTAGTAAAATATTTTACAAGTGATTATTTATAAATAGTGGTAAACATTATCTCAGATAAATCATTTAAGTTAATTAACAAACAAATAATTGTCTTAGAAATAAATTCCAAGAACTGAGTTTTCCAGATAGTAGTCTACTGTGTGTAGTAAAAATGTTATTTGTCGTCAGCCATGGGAATTGTTACTGCTGATATTTTGAACCTGAAATGAACTATTGCATCTAATAATTTGCTGACAACTGTCTCAGATTTAACAAAAAAATGTTGAATTGGCTGAAAAATTGTGTGAGAATATGACTTATACATGTATTGTAGATGAGATTACATGAAGGGCCTACGGCAGTTTCTGGTAGCGGTACACATTACAACATGCTGAAGTCATGGGGTAATCCTTATGATTTGCTCACTGTAAGTATATACTGATAATTTACATACTACTTTTTGGGGCCTCGGTGGCCAAGTGGTCTAGGTAGTTCGTCACGACTACTAATGATCACTAGCCTGTCAATGCTGAGGTTGTCAGTTCGAATCTCACTGGTGGCGGGGTGTGTTCGACTTCAACCTTAATTGACAAGTATTGCGAATTTTCCTACTGAAGGTCCTGGTTCTCTTTGGGTACTCTGGCTTCCTCCACACATAAAAACTGGCCGCCGCGAAATAGTCAAATGTGCTGAAAACGGCGTAAAACCCCAACTAATCAAACAAACATACTACTTTTTATATTGTATGTCTGTTGTGGTCTATGGATTTATGGGAAAATATTTATTACATTTGTGGTTGTTATGTGGTCTTTAAAAGTGTAAAAAAAGGTGCTTAAAGTACTGAATGACCCCAAAACAATGGTGTCAAAAATTCAACAAAAAATGACCATAAATCCATATCATAAACATATAACATGGTGCAGAGAGTATTATTGATTGACATAAACAAGAAAAAAAGGTCAGTAAGCTTTTGAATGGGCTCACTGATACCAAGTGACCTACAATTATTACTTGCTGTAAGGGTGCATCTCGGGGAGCTTCACAGCCAAAATTAGTGGGGGAACGAGGCGAACTTTGTAATCGTAGATTTATGGTTTAATTTATGCAGTTTTTCCCAAAAATTGATATTTAGGACATTTGAAGTGTTCAGAATTGTACTATTTGTGCTAATTTATACTTAAGAGATTAGTCCCATAAATATGAAGGTCATACAAGGGGGTTATGAAATAATGACTACTGTAAATAAAAATGTCATGAAATGAAATTTGACCTGGTATATTTTTATCAGTTTAAGTGAAACACAGCAACTAAAGACCTTCCAGCACAAAAAAATGTGAAATAAAAACTTCAAAAAATATTGCACAAAAAAATCCACTCTAAAAAATATTTGACACTTAGGATGTTATTATTGATTAAAACAAATATTAATTACCGCTTTAATTGTTCTTCCTGTTGTGCTTACTCTCAACTTATTTATGTATATTTTTTTCAGGAATTCAGTCATGGTGACGATAGTTCAGCATGGAATACGTATTGCCTTGCCCATTTGTTTACTCACCAGAGTTTTGCCAACAATGTCCTTGGTCTTGCCTACATTGCCAGTGCTAGTACATCTAATCTTGGTGGAATTTGTTCTCTTCGTAAGTCTGAATATACACCTAGTGGCCATAAATGAGTTTCCACTTGTAAATTTCCTGATATATGTCATATTAAACTACTTTTTTCAAAATTTTGTCCTGATGGTATTTCTTATCCTATAATTATGGAATTTTTGCGATCAATGTCATGAATATCTAATGTTTCTTTGTTTCATTTTGAAATTTTTATGTGATTTTTGTCGAGCCTGCGACTTAAATTGCTGAAAGCTCGACATAGGGATAGGGATCCGGTGGCAGCGACGGCGCTAACTAACTTCTTAAAAGCTTTATATTTTAGAATGTGGAAGACCTGGATGCTTTATACTTTGTATATAGATGCCTTATGTTACGAAGTTTCCTTCTGTCATATGTACATTGTCCTTGACCTCATTTTCATGGTTCAGTGACTACTTGAAAAAAAGTTCAGATTTTTTGTAATGTTAATTTCTCTCTTATTATTAGTAATAGGATAACTATATTTGGTATGTACGTACCTTACAAGGCCCTCATCCCCATCAGACAGTTTTCAATTGACCTCGACCGCATTTCAAGGATCAGTGAACAAGGTTAAGTTTTGGTGGTCAAGTCCATATCTCAGATACTATAAGCAATAGGTCTAGTATATTTGGTGTATGGAAGGATTGTAAGGTGTGCATGTCCAACTGACATGAGTCATCTGACCTTGACCTCATTTTCATGGTTCAGTGGTTATAGTTAAGTTTTTGTGTTTTGCTATGTTTTTCCAATGTTGTTTGTTTACTGCCCATTACGCACATTGGCGTGTGGGGCAGCAACGAAGTTTCTCCACATCTGTCTGTTTTGTGCCATCTTCTTCAAGCTCCCCCAAGTTTGTTGGAAATTTGCCATCTCAGACTCAAATGTGCGCCGCCATGTTATTTTAGGTCGTCCTCTGCGTCTCTTTCCCTTTTGGGTCCAGAACATAGCTGTTGTTGTAAGTTCTTCAGGGCTCTTACGTAAAACATGGCCAATCCATCTCCATCTTCTCCTGCTAATGAGTATGCTGATCTCTTCCTGTTTGCATTTAATGAGGAGGTCCTGGTTGGTGATTCTTTGTGGCCAAAATATCCTTAGGGTTCTCCTCAGACTCTTGGTATGGAATGTAGAGAGCTTTTGTTGGTCTGCCTCTGTCATTCGCCAACATTCAGAACCATACAACAGGATAGGTAGTATACAACTGTTGTATAGTTTTAGCTTTGTCCGGATGGTGTATTGACCGGATTTCCATACGGGCTGCAGGTTATTAAATGCAGCTCTAGCTTTTGACAGTCTTTGTTTGATGTCAGAGTTGGCTCCACCAGCTGATCTTACAGTACTTCCTAGGTAAGTGAAGGTATCGGTCTGTGGTAATGATTTTCCGTTTATTATAATTGGTGCTGGGTTGTTAGTGTTTAGACTCATTACTTCAGTTTTCTTAGTGTTTATTTTGAGACCTATCTGTCCTGCATACTTTTCTATTCGACTGGACTTTTCTTGGATATGTTGGTGAGTGTGCGATAGCATGGCAATGTCATCAGCAAAGTCCAAATCTTCAAGAATGGTGAAAGTTCCCCATCTTATGCCTCTTGGGATATCTGCAGTTGTTTGTCGCATCACCCAGTCAATGGCTATTATAAATAGTGTAGATGACATTATACATCCTTGTCTAACTCCAGTTTTAATTGGGAAATAAAGTTGTTCACTTCCGACTGTACATTTGAAGTTTTCATAAAAAGCCTTGATTAGATTGATCAGGTGTTGTGGGATGCCATAAAGTTGTATGATTTTCCAAAGGGTTTCCCTATGAATGCTATCAAATGCTTTTTCGAAGTCGATGAAATTGATGTAGAGTTGCCGCTGCCATTCTGTGCATTGTTCAATGATATTTCTCAGGATGAAAATCTGGTCAATGCAGCCTTTTCCCTTGCGAAAACCTGCCTGCTCCTTTCTTAGTAAACTGTCGATTGCTTCAGATATTCTTTTTATAATAATTTTGGCCATGATCTTGCCAGGAATAGATATAAGGGTGATTCCACGCCAGTTATTGCAATCATTTAATGCACCCTTTTTAGGCATTCGGATGATAATACCTTTATCCCATTCTGTTGGTACTATAAGTTCTTTCCAGATCTTATGGAAAATTGGTTGGAGGGTATTGGCTGCTAAGATGGGATCAACTTTGAACAGTTCTGCATTCAGATTATCTGAACCAGGAGCATACTGATAACATTTACTTTCATTGGAAATACACAACAGGCGAGACATTTCTGTGTGTCCACTCTTGTGAATTTTGGAAAAATAATGTTTTAAACACAAATTGAAAATTTGCCAAAATTTGATAAGTCAAAATTCTGGCTATGTCGAGTCAAACTTTATGAAAGCATTAAATTTAAAAAAAATTGTATTGACATCTGTCAGAAAATGAATTTTGGAGTAACTAGCTCATAATTCTTTAGTTTTTGGTTACAGTAATTGTTCTGTCTAACATTTTATTTACGTTGTAAAGAAAACTTTCCACAAAGTCAAAAATTATTTTAAAATTTTATTATACAGCATCATCAAAGAATGGTCGAACAATTTACTACAATACAGGACTAACTACAACAATGTACACGAGTGGAGGAACAGTCTTAGCCAAACAGTCGTCACTTGTTACAGCCCATGGTATGTTTTTTTTTTACATTTGTTCAGGGGGCCTCGGTGGCCGAGTGGTCTAGGTAGTTGGTAATGACTACTAATGAAGACTAGCCTGTCAGCACTGAGGTTGTGAGTTCAAATCTCACCTGTGGCGGGGTGTGTTCGACTCGATCTTAATTGACAAGGATTGCCAATTTTCCCACTGAAGGTCGGTGGTTCTCTCCGTGTACTCCGGCTTCCTCCACTAATAAAAACTGGCCGCCGCGAAATAGCCAAATGTGCTGAAAACGGGGTAAAACCCCAACTAAAACATTTTTTCAAATATTTACAAAACAAAAGATTTTATACTGAATTTATCAATTTATAAGATTATATGCAGGGCAAAAGATAAACCAATGTTTTGTTGTTTTAGTTAAAAAAAGAAAGTATTATATAATGGTCTGTAGCATTTTCAGATAAAATTGTCCTCTACATTTCCTGTATAGATGTATTTAGCATTTTACATCGATACTTTGTTCAAGATAATATTTCAACTAGAAATTTGATAATAAAATTCTTTGCTACCAATATTGATGCACAAAATGTGCACTTTTGCCAATTTATTACTCATCAGTTGTGTTCAAGGCCTAAAATGTTGAAAAGCAAATTCAAAAATGCCAAAATGATCAAAAGGGTTAAATCCAAAACCATCTAAGGACAGAGCTATGCACGAGGGAGATACTCCTTAGTTTTCACAAATTTCACAATTTTGAAATGGTAAATCAGTTTCTGGCTAGTGTCAAAACATTAGCAACTGAGCAGGGGATACCCTCGGCGAATTGGAGTCCCTCGGCAGCTAAATATTTAAATGCATTTCAAAAGTATTTATCTTTATTTAATCTAATAGTACTGTGATCATTTTACTATCAGTGTCATTGGAGTTTAATGAAAATCTTTATTTGCATGAAAAAACCCTGTTGGGTTAAGCAATACACTTTCTCTTAAAATGTAAATTATACGAAACGGAACGAACGACATTTCTTAATAAAATATATGGAAAATATACAAATCTGCAACATCTTTCGGATAATAACGTATTTATATGGTTGATGATATGTGAAGATCCCATTTTAATAAATGATTTGGGAGAATTTTTGTTTAAATTTTTTGAAATACGACAGAAAGTTATACTTAATTGATTCAATGTATCTCTGTTTTGTTTGTATATTTTATTGATAGTAACTTATATATGTATTTATTTTACGTAGAAAAATATTTTTTATATATATATATATATATATTATGCTCTTAATGGGCCCAAATTGGATAATAAAGTATTCTATTCTATTCTATTCTATTCTATTCTATGTATATACACATATTACAGAATAAACAACAAACACAATTTAAATGGAATACAACATATCTTACACTAACAAATATAGAACTATGGTTTTGGCCAATGAGAACCTCATGCTCATGCTTCTAATGATCGCTTTTATAAAGTTACAAACATTGGGCAAAATTTCTGTATCAGGATTAAGAATAATTTTCAATTTTAGTTTTCAAAGAATCGATAAAAGAACGGAAATTATCATTAGTTTTACAATAAAAGAAAAAGTGATATTCATTGTCCAGAATTTTACAAAATTTACAGATTTGTTGATTCCGTGAAATATTTTTGTAAAGCCAAAGTTCTATTTCCATATTATGATCGCTCATACGAAATTTTGTTAATAATTGACGACTAATGAAAGTTCTCTCCCTTTTTAAATATTCTTCAAGTTTGTTTTCAGATTTTAATTTACTACATGTATATAGAAAAAGTTTTGAGGAATCATTAGTAAAAGAAAGTTTTTCCAGTAGCTGCTTTTCATAATGTTTAATGGGGGTGTCGGTGGCCGAGTGTTCTAGGTAGTTCGTCATGACTACTAATGATCACTAGCCTGTCAACACTGAGTTCGAATCTCACCTGTGGCAGGGTGTGTTTGACTCCTATCTAAATTGACAAGGATTGCCAATTTTCCTACCGAAGGTTGGTGGTTCTCTCAGGGTACTCCGGCTTCCTCCACCAATAAAAACTGGCCACCGCGAAAGAGCCAAATGTGCTGAAAACAGCGTAAAACCCCAACTAAACAAACAATCATAATGTTTAATGAAAATCCATTGCAGTTGTAATAAACATAATTCTGAAGTACTGGTACACTTTTGAGTTAATCATTTTCTTTATAATAACATGGATTGTAAACATGAGGTGATATGAATTTTATTATGTGTTTACACTTATTTCTTTGTCTTTTCATGTGTCTGCTGTTAAACAGAAATTGGTAAGTAATTTTATTTTGCATAAACTTTGCCTCTTATGCTGCTGAAATAAAAATCCTTAGATATGTTAAATTTCTTGAATTTGTCATTCCTTACATAAGTATAATATATTTATAGATTATTTCATGCCTATTTCCAATATCTGCCTGGATATTTTCCCGAGACTGCCAAGGGCAGATATGGATTGAGGGAAGATATCCTTGCAGATATGGAGTGTAGGCATGTCATAATATGTTTTTCAATTATTTTGACATCACTTACATTGCCCTTATGCCAGGCAGATAAGCCTTATGGTTTATCTAAACATTAAGGAAAAATATTATTTCATGAAAAACCCTTTTATGGAGAAATAATCATGATAATTAGGACATAATTTTTTAATTGCTAGGTCAAGCGAAAAATATCCCAAGAAAAAAAGGTGCTTTGAAATTTAGAAGTTAGATGAATGAAAGTTGATATGGAAGTTCATTTTTTGAGACATTTTAGATTTATCAAAATATTACACTGTAAATTTAGGTCTCCATGATCACCATGTAAGTGTTAACCAGGGGAGATAACAACACAATAGGGTGTTATGGTATAATATTATACTTTTACATTTTTACTTCTCTATTTATCTATGTTATCTAAGCCGGTCCATATAATGCTATATGGACCGGCTGTACATTATATGGACCGCCTCATTTTGGCGAGAACTCGATTAAATTCGATTAAATGCCAGAAAAGTATAATATAACAAATAGTTCATGACAGTTAGGGTCAAATTTCAGTATATGCACCCAGCTTCACTTCAGTCCATATAATTTTTGTCGGGCGACCAACCGGTCCATATACTGCCATATGACCCTCAGTGTCATGAACTATTTGTTAATTACCACATAGAGAAAAAAAAATATCACTTGTATGAAGTGCTATTAGTTAGGCTATAAATAGACATTGCTAGTAATTATTTTTAAAACAGGACACAACTGGGGAAGTGAACATGATCCTACATCTGGAGATTGTGCTCCATCGTCATATTTTGGTGACGGGAAATACTTGATGTATCCGTACTCAGTAACAGGAGAGGATTCTAACAATGATGTAGGTATCTATGCTGGAATTAAAATCTCCTGGATATTGTTTTTCTATCACTTTTGAAGCAGTATCAACACACAAGGATTACTATTTATCTTGCACACATTTGTTGTCTTCAAAATCAGTGTCCAGACTATCAGTGTCCAGACCATCAGTGTCCAGACCATCAGCATCCAATCCAAGTTCAACCATAAGGCCACACCAAATTAATTTTTCGTTCTTTAGATTTTTGGATGCCAAAAATAGGTGTGAGTGGGCGAAATATTAATTTTAATTTTTTTCTTCAAAACTTATTTTTTTCAGGCGAAGATCAAATTTACGTGTGGCAAAAATTTTTTAAAATAAAATATTGCAAAAAATCCAAACTATACAAATTTTAGGAGTGGGTGAACAATTTTTATTTTTAATTTCTTGAAAAATTAAGAATTTGGGGCGAATTTTCAGGATTTGTGCAAAATGAGGTGGCAAATTTTTTCTTTCTTAAAATTTACATAGCCCAAAAATCGGAGCAAAATCCAAAGAACTAAAAATCATTTTGGTGTGGCCTAAACTAAACCTGTACTGTAACTTCGTGGATTTGTATGAAACTTTCAGGAAATCCAGTAATTACAGTCATTTTTTATTTATTTATTTTTTATCAGAATAATTTTTTATTAGTTTCCATATCTGAACATAGCCATTATCATTTATACTGTAATGATCTTTGAGAAAATATCAGTAAGAGTAATAAGTGACACAATTCAAAGTTTTTGTACTCACCTTGATGTTTTCTGAGTCATAGAAATAACAGGAGATGTGGCCTTAATGATGATAAAACTTCTTTAAACCATCTACTGGGAATTAATCAGAAACACAACGAACCAAAACAGGTCATCATACAGCTATTCGATGTGGCTAAAATTTATTTTTAATTGATAAATTTATAAAAATTATCATTTTTGTAAAAGGTCACTAATTATATATGGAAATTCAGAAACGTTAACTTTTGTGAAAACACAACCTGTTATTTTTAATACCCACTCGAACTTCTTAGATTAATTCTTATTCAGACAAAGAATAAATTCTTTGATACCAA
Organism: Mytilisepta virgata; assembly: GCA_028015205.1. Taxonomy (NCBI): domain Eukaryota; kingdom Metazoa; phylum Mollusca; class Bivalvia; order Mytilida; family Mytilidae; genus Mytilisepta; species Mytilisepta virgata. Next base: position 8,285,557 of record CM051508.1, on the reverse strand, counting down.
TTTTGATGCACAAGATGTACATATTACATGATTTACAACTCATCAGTTGTGATCAAGGCCTATAAACCAAAATAATATTCCAAAAAGTTAAAGAGCAAATTCAAAAATACCAAAATGACCATGAGGGTAAGCCAAAACCATTTAAAGATGATAGCTAGTCTAATAGGAAATAAATAGGATTTGAAATGGGTGTTTTAGTTTGAGAGAACATATGAATAGTAAACAAATAAGCAAGAAAAAAATATAGGTTCATGTGCTCCTTTTAGAGCTATAAGGCTTTGAAAATTTGCAGGAAATGGGTTTTCTCTGGATTTTTCATTGTCTTTGTATTGACAACTTCAGTCTCCCAAAGATGTATGAAAAAATAAAAAGGATTTCATAAAATTTTGTCAAATACCATTTTAAGGTATATATGATTGAATTATAAAAGAAAAAGTGGGGGTTCATGGGCACAAAATTTAAATGTTTAAGAAATGGATAAAACCTGAGGATTCCGGAAATCTGACAAAAAGACCAAAACATGACCAGCGAGAATCCTTAAGGACAGAGCTATACATTAGAGAGATAATCATTATATTAGTTTACACAAATTTTATATTTTAGTAACTGTAAATTCCAAATATCAACAAACTAAATGGTAGAGTAGTATATGTTACGTTAGAATAGAAATTTTTTAATGGTAAATTTCTTGTTTTTAGGAATTCTCGTCTTGCAGTAAGACTTACATTAATGCTGTACTTAACAATAAAGCAGGAACATGTTTTACAGGTAGAGTATCAATACTTGTTATGGTCTTCATGAAGTACGACAGTCCAATTCCGAAAAGATAGGGATTGGTCCGCCAGAATTTTCAAACATTCCCAGGCCGAAAGTCTGACATCGATTCGAAAACTAAAATCGCAATCAAAACATCCGGGTTATTCAAATGTTTGTAAATGTCAGCTAATTGTTTTTTGGTCAAGCAAATCTCCGGAAAACTTCATGAAGAATGTTAATTGTTTCTAGAAATAAAGAATCTTAGTTTTTGTCCAGTTGATTATTGTATTTCTACAGTTTAGATAGTTTAACTCCCTTGGAGAGAAATTTGAAGGTTTAACTGTCTCCTCTATTATACTATGGTATGAGACAGGCACTTTATTAGTCTCAGAGCGGTATTTTCCATAGCAAATAACGAGATAACTATACTTTATTTTCGTATATACATCAGTACTTTTGTAGATTTAAGGTTGGAATTTACTCAGATGACTTAAACCCAATATTCCAATGCAAATCTAAAGATATTAGGGTAAAATATTTTAAAAATTATCCTTTTCACAAGCAGTCCGGATGAGCGAAGCTGCAGAATTAATGCTTTAAGATTTTAAATGTCGTCCAATAAAAACTGATTTTAAACCCAAAGTTTTGTTAGAATTGACATATTAATCAAAGGACAAAGGGTCAGTGAGATGTTTAATGGGTAAATAAGCCCAATATATGAATGACAAAAAAAAATATAAAAGGCCCTAAGATTTTGAAGGACCTGTAGAAAGTATTATATAGACATCAATATAATATTAGTTTGGTTTAGTTGGAGTTTTATGCCGTTTTCAGCACATTTAGGCTATTTCGTGGCGGCCAGTTTTTATTGGTGGAGGAAGCTGGAGTACCTGGAGAGAACCACCAACCTTCGGTAGGAAAATTGGCAATCCTTGTCAATTAAGATCGGGGTCGAACACACCCCGCCACATGTGAGATTCAAATGTACAACCTCAGTGTTGACATACTAGTGATCATTAGTAGACATAACGAACTACCTAGACCACTCAGCCACCGAGGCCCCTATAATATATGTACTTGGTCGTAAAATATAAAGTTTATTTGTACAAGCCTTAGAAATATTTTGTGGCGAGTACAAAGAAAATTTTTATTTTCTGACAATATGTTTATATTGTGTTTTTCCTGCTACTAAATAGTTATCTGTTTTAGTGAAAATGCATGAAAATGAGACATTATAGGTGATTTTAAGAAGGGGTGGTTCGGCATGTTATCTAGGAAAACATGACATCATAACATTGTGAAACAGGGCACAATACAAACTATCATTAAATTTGAGGACAAGGGTACCAGGATACGTTATTAGGCTACCGACCCAATATCAAAAACAATATTGGGCAAGCTATATTGGTCAGCTTAAGGCGTAGTGGCAGAATAAAAAAATTTATTTGATTACAAGAACGTGTATTGTAGTGTCATAGTTTTTGTTCTGCAGAGGACACTTCTGGTCAACCATGTGGCAATGGTTTAGTTGACAGTGGGGAGGCCTGTGATGGAGGATTTCTGGGAAAGTTTGATCTGGATCCCTGTTGTAATAACAATTGTCAGTTTAAACCCAATGCTCAGTGCAGGTAAGTTGTAAATATGTTATAGTTGATATAGAGGGGAAGTGTGTTGGATGGTCTTTGGGATAATTTGATCTGGATCCCTGTTATGATGCCAATTGTCAGTTTAGAACAAATTCTCAGTGCAGATAAGATATGTAAAATATGTTACAGTGTTGAGAATTGTGATAACAAATTCATCTGTAGAGATAAGATCTTTAGCCGATAGTAGAGGCATGTTGAGGATTTTCGCTTGAAAGGTTTGATGGAATTTTTTTTTAAAATTTGTCAACTGAGTTAGAAAATTAAAATCCAAGTGGTTTCTCAGAAGTGATCTGGACTAGGTATCTACTTGTCTGTAATTGACCCATTTCTAGTCTTTCATTGTAAGTTATCAGAATGAGAAACATTACTTAGTTGTCTTCCTTTACAAATCTAGCCAGGGGAGATAATAAAATAGCTTACTTTTACCCCTTATTAGCAAAGGGAGATAATTTGAATCAAGGAACAGTAAACTTGCTATCGTCCTCATATCCATTTAATTGGTATTTTATTATGCCAGCGACAAAGATCAGACCATCCTATTGTATTCAACTGTATTTTGTAAATTAGAAATTTGATATTGATACATCGAAAATATAAAATTAAAATCTCAGGAGAATGTCTTCATCCATATACTTCTATTTTTCTCCTAAATAATCATTCAGAATTTTCAGGAATGTTACTGTACTATAGAAATGGACGGAAAATGTTTACTCCAAATGAATACTTTCATGCTTATTATCCCTAAAGATACTAGTCAAGAAACTATTCACTGGCTCTGGATATTGCTAAAAAAGTGATTTTATTCGTCATTTTATTTTTAATATATAAATTGTATATATATATACTGAGGTGAAATAATTACAATTACAGTTATCTCCTTTGGGTAATTTGGTGAAGGGAGATAACTGATAGAAGTTTTTTGTTTTGAAATACTGGTACTCATGTGTCAGTTAAGTCAGGTTTAACTGTAATATTATACAGTAGAATCTTCGTTACTCAGACTCGAATCTTTTCAAAAGTATGGTAATTTTTCCATTATCTCTATGTAAATTAACTCTCGGTTTTTCTGGTCCGTACAACAGTAATGAAATATAAATGCCTCTCGATAACTGAAACTCCATTTTTAATTTTTGTATGAGACAAATATCAGGAGGTGTAAAAAAGCCAAAGGTCAAAACAGTGATTGACAAGAAGGTGATTACTTGTCAATTACAATTAATTGTTATAGTCCGGTTGATGTTTATCGGTGATTAATCCATATTATTTCCACATTAAGATTTGGTAAGTTGATGTTCGGTTTACAGTCTGATAGGTAAAATGATCTAAATTAAATTCTAAAAATATTGGTCATATTTTTTTATTATTTATAGTTAATTAATTTTTTTTAAATTTTCAAAATCAATCCAAGCTGTAATAATTTTAAGAAATTGACTTATTTATTTTTATTGTTTGGGTTTTCAATTTCTCCAACGTCCCAGGGTTAGGCCTATTCTCCGGTGACGTATGCTAAAGTAATGAAATGGGTCAATGAACTTCACTCAGTGATTAAGTTTTATATTTATTAAATGATAAACAGACAAAAATAGCCATGAAATCAATATACCTACATGAATAAATGGTTTATTCCACATACAAATTAAATGTAAAACTCATTGCGGCCTATGTGATTGAACTTTCTGGTTCGGATCCAGAATTTTTTAGGACTTCGATGTCTCAATCTACTGATGCCTTGAACTAATTTAACAGGCCCCTTCAAGATCGAGAAATGGAGATTCTGTTATAGTTATTGGCAGCTGTTTTCTTTACTCAAAGATCAACTGTTATCTGAAGCTGTAGGCTGAGCTACCGAGCTCAGTCTGTAATTGTTTTGCTATACCTTTTATTTTGAGAAAGAAACAGAATTGTTGGTGTGATGTTATCAACCAATCAAATTCAGTCAGGCAGTCAACAGTCCAAAAATTGTTGCCCTGTCACGGTCACTTTCAGGATAATGATAGAACACCTTAAAACAGTTATAAAACATTACTTATAATTTTATTATATAGAGTAAAAATATAAACATGATAAAGATATAACTATATAAGATTTATTTTTCAGTCCAAATAATGCTGCCTGTTGTACAGAAAGCTGTCAGATGGCCTCAGCAGGTGTTGTGTGTTCTGCTGATGTACAGGAACTTTGCACTGGACAATCTTTATGCACATATCCTTTTCAGTCAATAGTTTCATATTTTTACATAATTAGTGACATTTATTGAAACACCACATTATTTTTTTCAGAATTGAAAGTGCAGTAAACATTCATTGACTTTGAGTTTTTTATCTCAACAATTATAGATCTTCATTATGTCAAAATCTTTTTTATTTCCAAATTTATAAAATGTAAAGTTATTTCCTCCTCTTTGGGTTTGGGAACAAGGAAATTTGGGGAGTCCAGACTTTTGTGAACAAAGGCACATTGAAAAGGGGGTTAAAAATACAGTACTAAATATAACCTACTGTCTGTAAACCTTAGTCGACTCAATGGTTTTTTCTGAATTTTAGTATTAGAATTTAGATTTTGAATCATTTTACTACGTGGTAGACAGATGCAGTTAGCTAAGTTGTAGCTAAAACAATTGAACTTACCTGATTTTGTTCAATCATGTCTTCAAGAGAAACAAAAATATTTCACACATGGAATTTTCAATGTAAAGGGGAAATACTCTTCCTGTGAGATTTTATTAGATTAAGTATTTATAATATAAATATATATAAACAATGCATGAAAAATATTAAAAATAATATTTTTTTCTAATTTTAAGACAGGTCTGAGTTAGTCATTTCAAATTTTATGATTTTTTCGTCTTTTTGAGTGCAATTATTTTTCATTGAAAATTCCCCAATTCAAAGAAAGATTTGCGGCTTAAAATATAACTTTTGTAAACAATTTAGAAATTTATGTTTTCTTGGATGACTCATTGAGGTTAATTGACAAACAAAAAATTATCCTAAAACATTTAGACTTTCAAAATGAACAAAAATCCATTCCGTGAACTAAGACAGTAGAATCAAATAGTGATATATTTTGAAGAAAAAATTGGGTGTATCTGTCAAACAAAAATCTTGGTTCATGGAGGCATATTCAAATTTATATGGTTCAAGCTAAGGTCAATTCCACCAATAAAATTCAGTGATTGCTGCCTTATTAGTATTATTAGTAATAATTTAAGATTCCGCTGATATTCAAAGAGGCTGGAGCTTTGAGCACCCACCATAAAAAAGGATGTTTTGCATCCAGAATTCCTAGACTTAGATAAAATGTTCATTGGCCAGTTCTACTTTCCTTGACTTTATACTGGTACAATTTTAACTTGTCCACAACCACCACTTAAAGCCGCAGGGACAGAGTGTCTAGATGGGTAAGTGATTAAGCATGTTCATGAAAATATTTAGTTTTTCTTATATTTATTAAGCCTTCAGAAAATAAATAAGTGAGGATTGAATTAAAGTTAAGGCAGAAAAGATTATATAGACAATAACAGACAATAACAGTGCATTGACTTGACATAAAATCGATGTATGGATGAGGCTTAGAATTTTCCACGAGTCATGCTTCGTATATCGAATTTTATGTCAGGTAAATGCACAGTTATTGTCTTTATACTACAATCTTTGGTGACATTAGTGGACATTACTACCAAATTTCAAATTTATTTAAAACGTTTGTTACCTCTGAATAGACCCAAATTGATTTGGTGGGAGAACTCACTTTTTCAAAGATTGATGAGCAGATATACCATTGATAGAAAAAATAGGGGATGGGGGTGTGGGGGTATGAACAGAACCAAACTTAGCAGCAATGGTCCTTAGATGGTCGTCTTTCAGAATTGTGACCCGGACTATCAACCAAGATGACTGCCACAGCCCAACTTAGTTTAACATGGGACCCTATGGGAAATTCATTTATAATTCTTTTTGTCTGAAACCACTGAGCCAATTGGAACAATACTTGGCAGCAATGTTCCTTAGATGGTCCTCTTTTAGTCCAGTCAATGTAGCAAAAATGGACCCTAACCTCAAACTAATTGCAACAGAAGAAATTAATGTTTTTTGTGTGAGGAAATGTACAAGGATTAACCAAGAAAAATCCCCATGGAATGAATGCAAGCAAGTAAAATTATAGAAAGAAATATGTCGGATGACCATGAAAGTCAACCAAGATGGCCACCCCAGCCGAACTTAGTTTAACATAGGACCCTTTGGGAAAATTCATTAAAAAATCTTCTTGTCTAAAACCACTAAGCCTATTTGAACCAGAGTGGTTATTAGAATTGTGTCCGATAACCCGAATTTCGATTAAGATGGCTGTCACAGCCAAACATAGTTAACAATAGGACACTATGGGAAAATTCATTGAGCTAATTGGAAACAAACTTGGCAGAGGTGGTCCTTTGGTGGTCCTCTTTCAGAAATTTTTCAGATACCCGGACTGTCAACAAAGATTGCCGCCACAGCTGAAAATTCATTTAAAAAATCTTCTTGTCTGAAAGCAAACAGCCATTTGGAACCAGACTTGGCAGCCATGGTTGTTAGTTTAATTATTTCCAATAATACTGACTTTTGTTTCTTAGGTGCTTTTATGCTTGTTGATTAACAAATTGAATCCAGGTGAGCAATATAGGCTCCTGGGAGCCTTTAATTTTATAACTCTGTAAAACGTTTAAGGATTACAGCTATCTGAAAATTAAAGCAAGGAAACTGGGAGTGCACTTTATTTATTGATCAATGGCTAACCAAACTAAATTTAGTTTAACCTTTTTGTCTATTTTCAGTGGTCAGTGTGATTCAGGAGGAACATGTTTAGCATATTGTGAGGCCAGAGGTCAACAGTCATGTGTATGCGGTGATGGTAAGAATGTTATTATATTATGGTAGACCTCCACAAATACAATTTGGAATTAAGTGGAGTTGACTGTATATCGAAAAATTGAATGCATTTTCAAAACAGCAAGCTTAGTAATTTAATGTTAAAATATTGGGTTATTTGCACACTGAATATCTGAATACGATGTAAAGAGAGAAATTTCTCTAATTTCTAGCCAATTTAACAGTCCACTCTCTTGACTTCTCGTTGGAAATATTAATTGATAATATTAATTGATAATCTCACTATTGAATTGTAATACAACTTCCATTAGGAAAAATAATTCCGGTTTAAATGACAATAAATAATCTACTGTGTCTAACAATGATGTTGTGAGAATTTGAAGTGTTGACTAGTTTTTAAAGTGTTTTGAAAATTAGAAATGGGGTCTTACATTATGACTCTTGGATTATTGGATTTCTCAAATCTTGATAGTTAAATTACAGAATTTTACTATCTCGATTGGAGAAATCCGATAATCCACTCGTAACATTGTAAGAGGCTATATTTCACCAAATATAACTTAGTAATGTCATCACAATATTTTCGTGACTGTGAACCTCAATTTGCGGAATGGATTTTTTGCATTTTGAAAGTTTTTGTAGGTCAATTAACCTGGACCAGTCGTCCTAGAAAAGATAAAAATTTTTAGCCTTTTATTATAAAGGTTTAATTTTTAACAGCAAAGCTTCTTTTGAATGAGGAATTTACAATGGAAAAATAAATGCCCTCAGCTAGTTTTACAGTTTTGACACTACTTTCTTAATTATGTATGGTCTTTTATAATTTTGCAGTTCTAACGAGCAGTCACCTTGTTGGTAATCATACTGCATTGGTTTTTATAGTATGTTTTAAACACCAGAGTATCAGGATAGATTTAGAGTGGGGGAGGGTTTACCCCACCACTACTAGTGTCTGTACCAAGTCAGACTATCCTGACTCTCTGTTGTGCCTATGTTTGTGTATTGTGCTCTTTTATGTTAATTTTTGCCCAGGTTTCTGTCTTTTGGGTTGCTTTGATCAATTGGTATGTCATTGTTGACCTTTCCTGTTATCCATTTTGTTGTTCGTTAATTTAATAAAATCGCACATGAAGAGTTATCTCCCTTTTGCATGGAAACTTCCTTAGGCAAATTATTTTTGTTTCTCTGGAAGACATGTTTAAACAAAATCAGGTTAAGTTCAATAGTTTTTTTTATATTTATTTTATTTTTTACTTTTCCATTATATAAATATACACATTTATAGACTAACACAGTACCAAGCACATATATACAATAAACGATATTACATATTTATATATAAGTTATATGATTGTGGAAAACAATAGTTTTAGTTATGACCTGTCTGGCATGTAGTAAGACAATTCAAAATGATTTAGGTACTAAAATTAGAAAAAAATCTGTTCCGCAGACCTAGGTTTGTATTTACAGGAAGTGAGATATGACTTTAAATAAATACTAAATAAGTTTTCATTCATTAATTTGGGATAGTGTGATCAATAGTTCAGAGTATTTTGTTATTTTCATTTAATAAAATTATTATATTATATTTATGTACAATGTGTTATCTTTTTATATGTTTAGCCATCATCATGTCCTCAAATAGAATCAAATATAGTAATATTCCTAACTAATCAAAAACATGATTTACAGTGTGTTTTCAACTAATCAAAAAACTGATTTACAGTGTGTTTTCAAATAATCAAAAACATGATTTACAGTGTGTTTTCAACTAATCAAAAAACTGATTTACAGTGTGTTTTCAAATAATGAAAAACATGATTACAGTGTGTTTTCAAATAATCAAAAACATGATTTACAGTGTGTTTTCAACTAATCAAAAAACTGATTTACAGTGTGTTTTCAAATAATCAAAAACATGATTACAGTGTGTTTTCAAATAATCAAAAACATGATTTACAGTGTGTTTTCAAATAATCAAAAACATGATTTACAGTGTGTTTTCAAATAATCAAAAACATGATTACAGTGTGTTTGCATTATAACAACTTTAGGATATGGATTTATCCATCACCTTTCTTTTGACAGTTGGTGATTCCTGCAAACGGTGCTGTAAAAATCCTGCTGATTCTAATTCTGTTTGTGCTCCTATTAACCAGACTGCATATCATCAGGATGGTCGACCCTGTGTTGTCGGGTATTGTAGTCAAGTAAGTACATATGGGTAAAGATATCTATCAATTGATGAGCCAACTAATACATGAAAATACTTGAAAAAATACCTAAAATGCTTGAAACACTTTTAAAGATTCTTTCCATTAGCTGGTTTTGTTTGTTTGAGTTAAATATTACAGCAGCTGCATTAGAAGATAATTTCTGTTGATGGAGGAAGACTTTGGTACTTAGAGAGATGAACCACCCTTTAGCATGGACAATTGTAACTATAATTTTCCTGGATCACCGCAGTCAAGTTTTTAAATTATGGGCAAAAAGTTGTACCTGCAAACCTTAAGATGAATGACCTATCTTGAAGTTAAAAATGGCAGTAATAATGATCACAAAAGGCTTGCTGTATAGCATATGATTTTACTGCTTTTGCTGTCCATGTTTTTGTCATGATTTGGTTACTCACCTGTGAAGTCAAACCTGTCTTATGCAACTGTCCAAGGGAGAGCAAAATTATGGTCACTAAAGACAGGTGGTCTTTATATAAAGGTTAATTTTATATAGAATGTACTAAAAAAGGGTCTTTTAAGACAGGTTATTGCTTAATACAGGTAGTCAAACTGACTATAGTAAAAAGCATGTGATAATACAAACCTTTAATGGTAAATGCCTGTCACCACCAATTTAACTTTGGCAAGCAGACTGACATAAAACAACCTTAACCCTTTATAGGTATCAGAAAACCTAGAATAGAATAGAGAATGGAAACAGGGAATGTGTCAAAGAGACAACAACCCACCCAAACAGTTCAAGGCTACCAATGGGTCTTCAATGCAGCGAGAAAATCTCTCACCTATAGGTGGGCTTCAGCTGGCCCCTAAACAATAATGCATACTAGTTCAGCCAAATGGACGCCACACTAAACTTGGAAACATACAAATGAACCAAAATTAAAAAAAACATACAATACTTAAACACTAGACTTGAACCACATAAAGGCCATGAATGATTGTACTGAAAACTCAGCATCAGTATGACTAACAAAATTTATTAGATTTTCATTGTACAGTCAAACCTGTCTATAAAGGGGCACCCAATGGATCAGAAAAAAGTGCCTTTTATGAGCATGTGCCCTCTTTACAGAGGTTATTTTTACATGTTTTGTTCATGAATGGGACTTTTTCACTGTGCCCTCTATAGACAGTGATTTGCTATATAGAGTTGCCTTTTAAAGCAGGTTTGACTGTACTTTCATTTTTACTGAGGTTGTGTTTAATGTTTAATATTTGGATTTTTTAATTGCAGGGAACATGTATCAATTCAGATCCGAGCTACATCTCCAGATTCTTTGATCTGATAGACAGTATAGACTTTGATTTTGTTGGTAAGAACATTATACAATAGACTCCTGCTAATTGGATATAAAAATATTTTAACAAAAAATATCCCATTATCCAGGATATTCAATTAGACAGAAACAACACTTCTGACAAAAATCAGCCATTTAATTTCATTTTTATACATTTTATGTGCATATAGTGTTCTATCTGGTGGCATATTTCAATGTATTGGCATTTATTTGAATTTTAAGGTGAACTAGGGCATTTGCCAAAACAAATATAATAAAAATTGTCTTCTTGAAAGACAATTTGTTGACTCAAGAAGTCATTTCTTGTACACAGAAACAAAATATTCCATTATAATGACATTGTCATCAATGTTAGATGAAAATTCTATCCTGTTAGGAGTATTCTATTATCAGATATGTAAATATCCAATAAATTTAAGATAGAATAACTAAGAAATGGTTTGGTGTTTTGATATTATATCCCATTTCCCGATATATTCCTTTATCAGATATCCTATTTCATGGAGTCTACTGTATTATGATGTTGTAAGACTTTAAGATAATAAGATGATTTAAGATTTTAAGACTCTGTAAGACAGATAACCATTTAAATTGTTAAAGGTGATCACAGATTGATTGAATGGAATTAATCTATTGGTATGTCATTTGTTGAACTTTCCTGTTGTTGGTTTAGTTGCTTATCTAGTTGGAACAACATGCTCCCTGACTGTATCAGTTTATTATATTTAACCTATAGGTACATGATGTTTCCTCTTAAGGATGATCACTGGTCTAGGAATAGGTATAGGAAATAAATAGGATTTGAAATAGGTGTTTTAGTTTGAGAGAACATATCAATAGTAAACAAATAAGCAATAAAAAAATATAGGTTCATGTGTTCATTTTAGAGCTATAAGGCCTTGAAAATTTGCAGGAAATAGGTTTTCTCTGGATTTTTCATTTTCTTTGCATTGACAATTTCAGTCTCTCAAAAATGTATGAAAAAATAAAAAGGATTTCATAAAATTTTGTCAAATACCAGTTTAAGGTATATTTGATTGAATTATAAAAGAAAAAATGGGGGTTCATGGACAAAAAATTTCATGTTTAAGAAATGGATAAAACACGAGGATTCCAAAAATCTGACAAAAAGACCAAAACATGACCAGGGAGCATCCTTAATTTTTATTTTTTACACCAAAATGACATTACATTTAATAATATGTGATTCATATTCATGAAATCTGTTTTTCAGCTGAAGCCTTCAAGTCTAATATGGTGGCATTTATCCAAGTCTTTTCTCTCATAATATGGGTACCAGTCAGTTGTATTCTCTGGTGCCGAGTAAGTATTTCACTCGTAATTTTGGTAGCATTCATTTGTATTATCTGGTTGAGAGTATGTATATTTCACTTCATTCACGTACCAGTCAGTTGTATTATCTGGTTCAGAGAAAGTATTTCCCTAAATTTACATACCGGTCAGTTGTATTATCTGGTTCAGAGAAAGTATTTCTCTAAATTTGGGTACCATTCAGTTTATATTGTCCAGTTCCAAGTAACTATTTCAATCAATTTGCGTAACAGTCAATTTTATGATCTGTTCAGATCAAAAAGATACTTCTATATGTCCCACATACTCCAGACAAAAGTTCAATGTTCATTGAGCAGAAGTCTTTTAAACTTAATTCCTTCTATATTTTGAAATGTTACGGAGCTAAAGGTTCATATGACAATAAAGTCTTCCTGCCATTGAATTTAATCACATTTGTATCTGTTGGTATTGTTTGGTTTAATATTTCTAGTTAAGATAAAGAAGTTCTTATAATTATTGTTATAAAAAGGCCACTGTTGGTGTAAGGCATCAAAAAATTAATTTAAAAATTCTTATCCCTGGCTGTGTCCCATTTGAAATCTGCTTTCTTCATAGGAACTCATCTTTTAAGCTGTAAAAGAGTAAATTATGAATTCCATCCCAACCCAACTTTTTAGAAGGAGGAATTTAATTATATATTGTCTAACTTTATTTTGACTCTATATTTGTGATTTCAGGAGAAAAAAAGTAAGAAATGGTTCAGAAATGAGGAGAAGATAGGAAAAAGAACAGTAAGTCTTTAGATGTTTCATCTCTTTGTATTAAGAACAAATCTATAATAACCCTTCTCCAATTTCTAGTACAAAGTCCTTGACAAAGTCTTCTGAGAAAGTGTCACATTCTTTTAACTATCAACAGGTTACACATCAATTAAGTACTTTACAAAGAGAAGGTGTTACGTTCTACTGCATTCAAACTGACAATAGTAAACAGCATGTATGACACAAGCCTTACATGGTAACTAATAATCCACGCCTATAATAACACAAAACTTTTATGGCAAAACCCTATTCAAACCAATAAAATTTGGCTTTGGCACGTGGATTAACTTTTTGCAGGTACTGTTTCTTTTTCATAAGTATAGATTGTTGGGTTTCTTTCAGTTTGTTATTGTAAAATATCAGCCATTACAGGCTGTCATTCTTTGTAAAAATTTTGTCTTATTTTACAGAACAGAAATCTTATGGTGGATCAAGATGGAAGACCAATTAAAAGAAATATCCAACTGCCACCTCGTCATGACAACAGATATATTGCCATGGAGCCTCGCTCGCTGATGGCTCGTCCGTACAGTAGTAGAGCACCCAGTAGTACAGAGAGACGATCAAATCGTAACAGAGTTAAACCAAATCGTAGGCAAAATAAAGAAAATTTTATAAATATGTCAAAGGATTTAGATAATGACAGTTTGGCATAACAAATTGTATGCTGATATCAGGGACATAGTATAAGCAGTCAAAAATTACTGAGAAAAGTTCATATCCTCATAACTATTCATAATTGAGAAAAAAGGAATTTAACTACTATAAATTTAGAAATTATTGCGATGTTTTTATATTTGTGAAAAATGCGACAGGGCTGTAATTGCAATAATTCAAACTCGCATTTTGGAATTCTTTTATGAATGAAGCAGGATTTTTCTCAATACTGCAAAAATTAAAATTGCATTTTGGTCTAAAATGACAAAATCGCATTAATAAATGCACGCAATAATTTCTGAATTTACAGTAATTGATTAATAGTTAATCTCTTTGTATTTTCACCTTAGCAGAGGAGCTAGGATTTTTAAATACAAATTATTCTGAATGATAATTTCGGAATCACACAAATTGTTGTCTTATTGCAAATCAGTGTTAAAATAACCACAAAAATTGAATAATAACTATCAATTTTTAAAGAAAAGATGAATTGAAATACTATTTGCTAAACTCATGTTTTCTATGCTTAACAGAAAAGAAGTAAGATTTCCTTAATTAAGGGAGAGGTAAAAAATAAAATTGACAGATTTAAGAGTAGTTTATAGGAGCATAAACCTTCCAGTTTCCTCCCCTGAAAATAGCAACTCATCCAACTCATTTTACCTATATGCAATTAAATTAAGTACAAAAATTATTTAAATTCAATGGTAGGGGGCTGATTGGTCTAGGTAGTTCGTCATGACTGCTACTGATCACTAGCCGGTCAACACTGAGGTTGTGAGTTCGAATCTCACCTATGAAGAGGTGTGTTCGGCTCCAACCTTAATTGACAAGGATTGCCAATTTTCCTACCGATGGTCAGTCATTCTCTCTGGGTGCTCAGGCTTCCTCCACCATGGAGATAATAAAAACTGGCCACCGCAAAATATCCAAATGTGCTGAAAAAGGCATAAAACCCCAACTAAACATTAATTCATTGATAAAGATTCTGTCTGCCATGGTTAAATGATGTTTCCGATATGGAATTTTCTCAGAAAATTTTGACTAGTTTTGAATATGCTCATATACAGACAATGGAGAAAGGTGTTTTAAGAATGAAGGTGAAGCAGATACCTCTGACCTCGTGCTGTATAATGTTTTAAATCAAAGCTTTGTAGAAATATAATTATAGAAGGTAGTTCTGTACTTTTTGCATTTATAAAGTGATAATTTTTTTGTTAGTGTAATGTTTTATATATAAACAGATCAGTTTTTGTCACAAATATTGATATGAATTTCATACCATTTATAAATTGATTATTTTTTTGTTAGTGTAATGTTTTATATATAAACGTTTTTTTTGGACACAAATACTGATATGAATTTCATACTGTCATAGTATAACAATTTATAGAAAAACAAATTTCTGGATAATAGTTAGGTCATAACTAGGTTCATGTGATAAAGAATATTTATATTTAGATATAGCAGTACAAATTATATAGGGCATCGCTTTACAAAGGTTTAATTAAAAAAAATATATGTTTCAATTTGCAAGGAATTTTATTTAAAAGACAATATCTAATCAAATGGTTATCAGCTTTTCTGAAATGTTTAAATTTTATGTTTTTTTTTGTACAAATTGTAAATACATTATAATTAGCATAGACTTTTTACATGGAAAGAGCATAATATATGTATAACTAATTGCTGAATTCAAATACGAGAAATAAACAATGCCTGAACGAAGTACCCAGTATAAAATCACAAGTGTGTGCAGCGCAAGAGTTATTTACAGCAGTAGATAGGTCACAAGTTTTTTATTATTTGTGGTACTTCAATTCTGCGATTGGTTTTACTTTTTATTACATTGTACAGAATCTAGCATTTTAGCATAAATAAATTGAAATAAAACGGACTATCTCTTTTGACATATCTTGGCAGCAATTGTGACGTCACTAGAATCCTAGAGTGAAATACCGGCTGTTCTTTTCACATGTAATTTACCAGATTTTCTTTCACTCGGATACTACGGTAAATCATTGGTTAAAATGTAATAATAAAACTTAACATAATGATTTAAGGGGGTACCCAACACTTCGACTAAAATAGATTTGGCCCGTTTA
Source organism: Mytilisepta virgata (assembly GCA_028015205.1). NCBI lineage: Eukaryota > Metazoa > Mollusca > Bivalvia > Mytilida > Mytilidae > Mytilisepta > Mytilisepta virgata. Next base: position 8,269,876 of record CM051508.1, on the reverse strand, counting down.
ATTTTTATAAAATTTTTATATTTAATATTTACTTTGACCTGTTGACAAAAATATAAAAATTTCAAGAAATTTGAATCACACAATTTATTGGAATAATTTCATTGGATATATAGCAGTTTGACAAACACTAATTTTGATCATTGAGAAGCTTAATTTCCCTTTACTAATTGTATGTGATGAAAACGTTCAGCTGATTTTTAAAGAGTTGACTCCCTTTGCTGTTCTGTAACCCCTTATATATTTCTCTTTACTAATTGTATGTGATTAAAACGTTCAGCTGATTTTTTAAGAGTTGACTCCCTTAGATGTTCTGTACCCCCTTAAATGTACTTAATTTGTATTATTGTTTTTTATTGTTCGTGCAAAATAGATCTATATTTGTTGTTTACTCGGTTAGAAGTTGACTATTTATAGTAATATTTAGCATTAGAAATTAATTTAAATAATAAGACTCATGATAGTTTTTCTTTATAAATAACATTACATTTAAGAAACCACAGCTCTTGTTTTTATTTCTTTACTATCAAAACGACACTTTTGTGTTTTCACAAAATATTCATTGGAAAGTACAATAAAGGGACATAATTTTCTGTGTTTTATTCTCCAGTTTTATAAAGAAAGCATATCAGTTTAAGCCATATATTGATAATCTTAACTTGTATAAAGTGCTTCTCTATCTATATAGCAGATTGCTAATTATAAATGGCACTATCAAAAGTCCTCATCATGAAGAAACCATGAAAAATATATTCTGTATGAAGGGCACATGCTTATATGAGGCATGATTTTCTTCTGCAAGCAGAATTCCGCTTTTGGAATTAAGGATTTGTCCATTAATGGTCCTTTATTATGCATAGTAAAATGGCCGACGAGTATCATTTCTACTTTTTTTGCAAAGTCACGTCTGTTATATTTAAAGGGAAGATACCTAATTCTGTATCATTTCTGGACTTTTTCAGTGTCAGACTTGACTAATATAAATTTTTTTTTAAAACATTTTAAAATCAATTCTATGATGTTCTTTACTAGAAAAATTATTTTTCTACTTTTGTAGAATTTCAAAAAATCCATGATATTGTTATATGAAGTTGTCATTTATTTACATATATTTATTATTTTTTATTTGTTTGTGGATCTGATGACAGGTGTCCACTGTTTTTTTTGCCTGTGTGCATAGGTTCCACTTTTCTAACAGTGCAAATACTGAACAATGATCAATTTTCTTTTATTTGGCCAGACAAAATAGAATAGTTAATAAGAACAAAGAAAATATATGTGTTTTTGTTTTCCCCTAAGTCTGTACTCTGACTTTAACATTTTTATATTAAGATTTCTGATTTTTTTCCACATACCGGGTAAACTGTTGTATATTATCTTGTTCTATCAAAATATGAAAAATCGTAAAAACATTTATTTAAGTGGTCTTCATTTTGTGATAAAAAAAATTTTGGTCAGAATAATTATCAATTATGGACTTTTAACAATGTCTATATGTTATGTATGGATCTGGTAGAGACAGAGGACATAGTCTGAGGTCGATATCACCTAGCAGGTCCCTATATAAAGTATTCTCAATCAATAGGAAGTTCAATAATTTTACAATGAAAGTCTCAGAAAAAAATTCAAGATAGTCTTAGATTGTAGCATACAATTGTTCTTCACTAAAACTGGATGGTCCTTTACTTTTTAACTATGTTAAACAATTTTTGATTCTTGATTTAGTTAACACCCACACCAAGTCTCATTAAATCAATATATTCTTACTTTACTTTAAGGAATAGAATGATCAAGTCTATACAAAATATATCTTGGTGAAAACATGATTTAATAAACCAATGAGAAGGAAGAAAAAATATACCATATGTAATATTAACTCATGTGGAACCTGAATAACTCAGGTGATATTTACTGTCCCAAAGCTGTATTTTTTACAGTGGGAGTTACGTGTGATATTGTCATATTTTTAAACATTATTTATTATAAAAGATCTGAAATCTACATATATTTTCATAAAAAACTTCCACTATATGGACTTTGTATTTCTTATTTATTGTCAGTAACAAGTCCATCCTTATTTACACAAAACGTGATAATTTATATATTTTTTTTTATCTTTTGATACAGTTTATACCCTTTGATTATTTTGAATTGTTATTGATATTAATTTTATTAAATGTTTTTTGCTTGTTATTTTTTACAGTGATTTATTTATATGTAAAATATTATACAGTTGTGAAGTACAGGGTTGATTGTTTACAAAAGTTTTTGCATAATATTAATACTTAATCTCTGTCATTTCATAAGACAGAATTTAGAGATTATACTTTTTATAAATGTATTTCATTTGTTTTAAAAAAAAAGACGATATATGTTCTTTTCTTATGGTCAAAAATAAAAAAAAAATGTTTTGTAGAATTAATAGTTATTTATTTTATTTATATTCATTACTGGAATACTCAGACTTTGTTTACTAATATAAACCCAATTCAAGTTAAGGATACCCGCTGGTCATGTTTTGGTCTTTTTGTCAGATTTTCAGAATCTTTGGGTTTTATCCATTTCTTATACATGAAATTTTTTGCCCATGAACCCCCACTTTTTCTTTTATAATTCAATCATATATACCTTAAAATGGTATTTGACAAAATTTTATGAAATCCTTTTTATTTTTTCATACATCTTTGAGAGACTGAAGTTGTCAATGCAAAGACAATGAAAAATCCATAGAAAACCCATTTCTTGCAAATTTTCAAGGCCTTGTAGCTCTAAAATGAGCACATGAACCTATATTTTTTTCTTGCTTATTTGTTTACTATTCATATGTTCTCTCAAACTAAAACACCTATTTCAAATCCTATTTATTTCCTATTAGACCAGCGATCATCCTTAAGTATTAGTATTTCTAAAAATCATGTGTGATGTGATTCCTGGTTGGAAAGAACACACGTGTTTGAACATGGTTCTGTATTTACAAGTACGTATGAACAAATTTCATATCAATTCTAAATTCTGATCTTGGTCTTAAGAGAAATAAATTCAATAGACTGTACTACTAAGTTGTCTAAAAGGGGAGATAATTCATTAAACTGCATAAGAATCTATTTAACTAAAGGACCATATTTCTTGCAAGACCAAAAAAGTTTACAAAAAAATACAATGTTTTTAATTTGTGATCTATATTTTCAAGCAGTTTTAAAAATGCAATCAGACTGGTGTGTGTTTTTCTAGAATGAATCACCATAATGATTATAATAAGGTCTGCATGATTCTTAGAAAGACTAGCACTTAATAATATTGGGCATTTGGAGGATTTTTAATGTGTTGGGGGGGGGGGGGGATGATAATCTGTTAATTAACTACATCTTTTAAAGTGTTACAAGACACATTATTTAATATTGCCTTTGGTTATAATGAATCACCACCCTAAATTGCTTTCCAACCTGCACATACAATCATTACTGGTGTATCAACACATAGTTTGAGAATTGAAAACCCTCCTCCTTATGACAAGACGGGCTTAACTACAATCTTAGTTGTCAAGGATTGCCAGTTTTCATGGCAACGGTTGGTTGTGCTCCCTGGGTAAAGACGGTCTTAAATCTAGTGTATCGGATGAAGGCTTTTCCCAGAAAGCTTCTCAATAAGGTTATGTTACATAATCTGAAAAAGGTTGAAACTGTGCTTTTATAGAGGTCGGTGCTCTTCATCTGAAAATCTTCCTTCCACTGCATGTATAAAATGCCCTCTAGCATCTGTTTGAATAGAATTCTTAGAACTATATATTAAATTTGAAATAAAATTCTTTGATACCAGTTTTAATGTACAGGATGTGCACATTTCATCGATTTATGACTCATCAGTTGTGCTCAAGGCCTAAAATGTTGAAAACCAAAACAATCCAAAAGGTTGAAGAGCAAATTAAAAAATTCAAAAATGGCCAAAAGGGGTAAAGCCAATAGATATCAGTTTATTGTATTTCTACTCTCTAATGAGTGTCTCCATCAACTATAATTAATGTTGTTTTTTTAGGAATATCCCAAAAAGTAAATCAAAATATTTTTATCTGCGTCACCAACGGTGAAAGCAGGTCTTGAAGTCGCTGGACTCCGTCCGTCTGTCCGTTACGCTTAGGGGTACATACTTTGTGTAATCTGAACCTCGGACTGCATTGAACTAATATTTTTTAAACTGTACATAGTGTTTATATACATATTAAAGAAGTGCACCTCCTATTGGGGGCAAATTTGACAAATTTTTACTATGAATTTTTGCATGTTGAACTTAGCCTGACAAAGATATGACGGTTTCACAGGTCCAGACATGTAATCGGTCTTGTTATTATTTAGTCTTAATCAGTTATTACCTTTTCCAACTGTGATATGCCCCAAAGTTTCCAGGACACGGGCTTTTCCTTTTCCTAGCTTTTGTATGTGTTCATCTCATTGATTTTTTACATAAAATGCGACTTCACCACAAATTGGTATGACGTTGAATATTATTTTATCTTCAAAATAACCTTAGGTTATATCTAATTATTATTTGAAGTTGAAAGAATTGTATTAAAGCGACAAGCTTTCTGACAAGTCGATCATCAGTTGAATTAATTTTATGCTGAACACACAAACGTTATTTACAATGTAACTAACATTATATCATGAGTGCAGATTTTTGCCATTATTTGCAGATGAGTAGTGATGCATTGCTCCCTCAGGCAAAGCTGAACTTTAGTTTTGGTTGTCATGGATAACAGTAAAGGTCAACAGTGACATACCAATCAATCAAAGCAACCCAACTGACAGAACGCCCGGCAAAAATAACATAAAAGAGTATAAAACACAAACATGAACACAACAGATAGTCAGGGTAGTCTGACTTGGTACAGACACTGAATAGTGGTGGGGTTAAACAGTTTTATTTTAGTACCAGATCTATCCTGACACTCTGGTGTATGAAACACACTATAAAATCCAACACAGAATGATGACAAACAAGGTGACCGCTTGCTAAAACTGAAAATCATAGTGGGCGGTACATAGATAGCAGGATCAGACAGAATGTGCTAGTTTTAACTGCAAAACTAGCTAAATTTAAGGCTCTCATAGCTGCAGGTCGGATACTGTCGTTCTATTATTCGAACAAATATGAAATAACACTTCCATAAAGGGTTCATAGGGTTCAACAGAAATAGATATGTCCACTAAATTTGTGTAACATTTATTTTAAATACTTTAAACGTGTTAAATTCGCTGTTATAAAAATATAAAGAAGATGGTATGATTTCAGCTTATCCTACATGAAAAAAACAAAGTTTTAGATTTCAGATTCCAATTTGTATCGTTTTCCTTGTATAATAATCAATCTTCTAATTAAGTCCATCAATCATTCTACAGAATCCCTTCCCAAAACTATACCAAATTGATAACAAGAAAAATAAATGGAAATGGTGAGCTGTCAAAAGGGGCATAAAACGACTAAAATGTATGAAATACACAAGTCGAACAAAACCAAATATAAAATCGTCAAAAAAAAGAAAAAAAAAAACAACAACAAACTAAAAAGTTAAGAATACCCAATGTTTCGACCAATATGGTCTTGATCACGAGCATGTAAAAAATAAAACTAAAAAGGTGTTGACTCTTTGAAACCCAGAGCATATTTTTCTTGTTATCTATTGTCGCATGAGCTGTTTCGCAACATGCTTAGTTTTTTTTATACTATATTGCACTGTGTTATAGTAGTCTCAAATCAAGTGCGTAAATAACCACCAGTATCTTCATTAGAGCGTTCATAAGTAGAATTTTTCCCATGTAGGTAATAACCAGAAATTGTCGCAAATGTTATTGAAACGTAACCAGGGTGATAGTAAGTACAACTTACATTTTTTGTATTTCCTTTTGAATGAGTATTCTGTATGCCAGACTTGTTTTTATTTTGGTCACAAGTCAATTTCCGATTCATCATTAATTGTGCAAGTTTTTAAATCTTGTCTACTACATGTAGTATGCGTGTTATCGGGATCTATCAGATAGGAGAAAATACGCTTCTTTCAATATTTTGTTTGCTTGTCATTTTTATCTAGTATTATCTTTTAATGGCCTATAACAGTATGTATATTTAGAAACCGGATGTATTAATATCGGTGAAGGTAATCTTTTAAATAGAAAATTTTTCATGTAGGTAAGAAACAGCGATTTTTATAAGTGTCGTAAATGTTATTAATGTATAGAAACGCGCATGTACATATCATATTTTTATGCCCCGCCACGAATGTGGCCGGGGCATATAGAATTGTCCATCCGTCCGTGCGTCCGTACGTCCCGATTCGGTTAAGTTTTGCGTTTAGCTCCATTTCTCAGAAACCTATAGTAATATATCAATGATGAAATTCTCAGATAGTACGCAATATTATATGGCGAAGAATAATCAATAAACGCCATCCAACACAGAGAACCCCGGGGAAAAAATAACATAAAAGAGCACAAAACACAAACATAAACACAACAGATAGACAGGATAGTCCGACATGGTTCAGACACTAGACAGTTGTCGGATAAAACCAGTTTGATGGGTACTCAAACCTCTTCCTTATATAAATCTACCCTGACACATACATTTTAATATAAAATCCAAATACAGTATGATTACGAACCAGATGATCGCTTGCTAGCAAAACTTGGTAAGACATAAATTAAATACCGGCGCCAGAATGTGCTCGTTTTAAGCTGTAAAACTAGCTATGGCTCTCGTAGCTACTGGTCTAATACCGATGCTGTGTCAAACGAGATAACACTCCCATAAAGGGTTCGTCATTAATTCAAAAGAAATCTGCAGTATTCTATTTAAATAGAAGTGGTGAGTAGAAATAAACTCAGGCTTATGACAACTGAGGGAAAAATCCAGGATCCGGGACCAGAGATCACCCTGTTCCCCCTAAAAATCAAAATGTTGGTTCCTTATTTATTACAGAACAAACAACTTAATTGATAACGGGAAAGGTCAACAATGACGTACCAATCAATCAAATCAACCCAACTGACTGAACGCCGGACAAAAAATGACATGATAGAGTACAAAACACAAACATTAACACAACAGAGAGTCAGAATAGTCTGACTTGGACAAATCTATCGTTACAATTAATGACGACTGTATAAATTTAAATTCTTCAAATCAATGGGAGAAAGAGCAATTTGTACAGAAATACAAAAATACCCCTTACTGTGAAAATATCTTAAGGTACTTCCAAGTTTCTATTGGCAAGACATTTGGATTTATTCACCATGTTATAAAAGTGACTAGGAAGGGAATACCCGTTCATGATAAGTGCCTTTCTGGAAGCCGTGTTATAAGCTAAAAGATGTTGATAGTTACATGGAAATATTTTAAAGGCATTAATCAGCTTGTGAAATCTATAACCCTATAATTTGAATTTCTTAGTAATTGTATGGTTTCGCTCGATAAAAGCTTCTAACCTGGAGCAAATTCGTGCAAAACGTACAAGCTGTGTTATATACACTTCATACGATGGTGCCACATCTCCGTCAAGAAAGGAGAAGCTAGTAGGAATATTAAAGTCGTCCCTTTTATCATACATTTTAGTATATGCCTGCCTATTTTCGATATTTATGGTAAGATCTTAAAAAAGCCAGTATTTTATACTCACAGAATATATATGTTATAAAAGGGGGACAACGTATGTATCTTTATTGCAAAATTCCTCTTGACTTCAAATGGTCTTTCGTCTGGGCTTGTACTGTACAATCTATGATACCTCAAGCTAAAACAAGAAAAAGTCACAGGTCCAAGCCAATACGACGAAAGATGTTCGCCACCAAAATACAGCTTTATATATTCAGCAACGATTTCTTCTTATAAAACCCCTTTACACTGATATGTCAGTTGTATTTAAACAGTATTCAAAACAACATATGCAAATTGCCAATACACAATGAGTTCATTATCTCAGCAATCGAAAAAGGGGCAAAACAGAAATTTAAAAAACACTTTTTGCAGTTTTTGCTAACCCAACTAAAAGAATGTGATGCAAGAGCAAAAATTCGCGACATTTAAAACTTAAACCAGCAATGGGCGAATATAAGATAATAGTAGGGGAGCAATCATTTGAGAGGGGGGATGAATTTTGAAATAAAAAGGCAGGACCAGGATTTTGGCAAAAAAAAAAAAAAAAGCAGGATCACTGTAGGTGTGACAAAAAAATACAGGACCTGTGTCAATCAGGAAATTTTTTGGTTTAAATAAAAATAAAAATTTAGGCCACGGTAGCGACCGAAAAATATGCATGACTAAAATTTCGCGAAAAATATAGGTAGGCTCGAATATTTCATCCTTGCCAGACCCCTCGCCCATAAAACTAAAATGGTTGCTCCCTTAGTTACTGTCGTGACTGTTGTATTTCAAGATTAGATGACCTAATAAAATCAGAACAAATGGAAGAGAGGACCAAAACAGTTGCTATAATTGGAGCTGGTCTGTCAGGCTTATTGTCGCTTTACCACCTGTCAAGATCAAAGGAAAAATTTCACCTGACAGCTTTTGATCGAAATTATGATATTGGTGGGTTATGGTTATATACAGACCAGAACACAACTAATGAATTCGGACTTCCCGTCCAGACAGGGATGTACAAGTATCTACGGCAAGTATTGTATTTTGTAAGTCTAATTTGGCAGGGTCAATATATATTATGGAGATTCAATACTTCCACTTAATCTTTGGTCAGGCCTAAAGATATATTTATGAGTATATTGTGCTAAAACATTTATCAAAGAACCAATTGAGTATTATTTGGAAGGGGACAGGATTCTGAAAAAAAAAATATTCAAACAGCAATAGTGACCCCCCCCCCAACTAAAAATTAAATGGTTGAGTCCTTATATTTTACAGAACAAATCTACCGTTACCATTGATGACGATTCCAGGTCATAATTACTTCGACAGCAGTGTAGAATCTTTTCCAAGTAGAGAAACCATTTTCAATTATCTCCAGAACTTCTGTGACAAAAATGGTCTTCGTAAATATATAAAGGTAAAGGTATTGATATGTAGGAAGAGAAAAGTGAAATTGTATGATATATATATATATACTAAAAATTCTGCTGCAAAATGAAAACTTCAAGTAAAATTTTTGTTTGCAATGGTTTCTGCGAGTGTAACATTCTATACTTATACGTTGTTCAGCGAGTAATAATTTTTCATATGTCAAAAGTAGAGACCTGGAAAATCTTCAAAGAGTGCTTTACACTCAGGAAAGACGTGAATTAAAAAAAATCGTCGAAGGTTATCCAGTCTTCACTTTGAACTCGTGTAAGAACCTATTAATCTAGATTTAGGGAAATTGTAAAAACACTTCTACATATTTTATGCTTATTCGTTAATTTTAAAGTAAACAATCCCTTCATTTCATTGCAATATTAGGATTGCCTTATGAAAAATTTAGACGTACTAGGAATTAAAATCGTTTTTGCTAGCACAGAACAATGAAATTTCTTTAAAATTAATTTAACAAATAATAGTCTGCAGTGTATGTGGGTTGATTAATTTGCTATAGTCAAAGAACAAAGTTCTTTTCAGTACTTGCTTTATATTAAAAGATGTATATTTTGTTTCAGTTCAACACATTAGTTAAGAATATAGTACAGATAAACCATGCTGATAGAAACACAAAATGGAATGTCACCTATGGTGATATTAGAATGAAGAATAGCGATATTACAAAAGAATTTGATTATGTCATAGTCTGCAATGGGTAAGATAAAGTATGAAAATTAGAAAATATCAATTTCCAAATATGCACATTTCAATTACGATTTACGGCTCACCATTTGTGCCCAAGGCCTAAAATATTGAATATTGAAAGCCCCCCGAAAAGACAAAACGTTGAAGCGCAGTAAATTAAGACTTTGCTTGCTGCATTCAGCCTTTTATATTTGTTAATAAAGAAAAAAAAGTAAATAAGATATGAAAAGATTTCAAGATGAAAAAAAAACCAATAAGTTTTTAATTAATTCCTATATTACAAGGGTTATTTTATGTTGTACATTAAATCGGCGTTCGTGTTTTATTCTATTTGAGAAAAAATACCTAATAAACTTTAATTCAACTGACATAATATACTGATATTATTTACAAATCTCCCAACCAGCATCTTTCACATAATGCTAAGACCACACCGATTTTCAGAATTCCTCAATTTTAAGAAGAAAAAAATGTCGCCTTATTTTCCAAAAATGCTAAAAATTCAGCCCAAATTCTTCATATTTCAAGAAATTAAAATAAAAATTGTTCGCCCGCTTCTATAAGTTTGTAAAAATAGGTATTTTAACCATTTTTGGCAATTTTTTAGTTTACAAAAATTTGTGCCGTTTGATCTTCGCCTGAAAAAAAACTAGTCCTCAAGAAAAAAAATTAAAATTTCGCTCGCTCGCACCTATTTTTCCATAAATAAATCTAAAAATCAAAGAACTAAAAATCAATTTGGTGTGGCCTAATCTATGATGTTATACCTATTCCCATTGTAACATTTCATGGAGCTCCAAAGATTGTGACTACCACCGGATTGACTTTGTTGAACTTCACGACGGGTGCCGTATACGGAGCAGGATCTGCTTGTCCTTCCGGGGCACCTGAGTTCACTCCTGGTTTTTATAGGAGTTCATTGTTTTTTAGTTTTCAGTCTTTATTTGTTATGCTTGTGGTTGTTGGTTTGTCTGTCTAATAGATTGCGTTTTTTGGTTTGCTTCTTAGGTATATTTGTCTTTTTCATAGTAGTTAACCAAGTCCAAATACACATAATGCTTTTCAGAAACTGCTCTTCTCCAAGAATACCAGATATAAAAGGATCTGAACAATTTAAAGGGACCATCAAACACAGCATGTACTATAGACATCCTGAAATATATTCTGGTCATAGAGTTGCGATTCTTGGTGGAATGTTTTCGGCTTTAGAGATAGGTATCCAGCTGACAGAATATGCTAAAATGGTAAATTTCACTTTTTGTCATTGGTATCATATATGATATGTGTTGAAGAATAATAATAATTCAGAATAGAGCCACAGTAGATGAACATTTTAAAATAATATAAATGAAAACTGTAATTGTTTTACCGACATTTGACATTGTGTATTGTTTTTGTTTTTTAAATTATTTTTTTTCTGTTTTAGACAAAATGAAACATGTGAAAAAAGACAGAAATACATAAAAAATAAAAAAATACTGAAGAGCGATTCACCGAATTGAGGCTCAGTTTACAAAATCCCACAGCCCCACCCATTTCTTTAAAAACCACCGTTGACGTCATATGAACTACATGTAGTCTCGAACCACAGCTTAAAACAAGTTTATCAAAATAATATTAATGATAAAATTAAAGAAAGCACGCGTCTTGTACCCATGTATTACTGTTTTTCATGAAAAACGATGAAATGTCTAAAAACAAAAATTTCAATTTTAGAGAAGGATAGGACGTAATTCCTAATTGTATTTTCGCAGCAACAATGAGTCTGTACGTTTCTGCAGGTTTTCTTATCAGTTAAACTGCATACTAACTTAAGAAGTTCTTGTTAATTTTCAATCCTGATTTTTTAGCCTTACATTTATTTCCGGCAAACGTAGGATTTAATATCTTCTTGGTACCTTCCCTGTTTTCATAAAAGATGACCCCCGTAACAGCATTTAGGGACCTACCCTTTAGACAAACTGCAGTACATCTAAAGTGGCATGACCTCATTTGTAACAGAATCTAACTTAAACACTAATAAAATACATTTATTTCAGATTTATATGTGCCATAAAGGACCAGAATTTCCATCAAGACTACCTGAGAATATGATACAGAAATTATCTGCGTTTGGTCACATCACAGAGACCAGTGTCGTATTAGAAAACGGCGAAGAGATTGAAGTGGATTCCATTTTATATTGTACAGGGTACCAGTACAGTTTTCCGTTCTTACCAGATAACCTTGTTAAAATCAAAGAGAACAGAATTCGAAATTTGTTTAAGGAAATATTCTTGGCAGAATATAGCACAATTATGTTTATGTCTATTCCTAGGTTATATTTATTTTTTCCGATGGCCAATGAACAGGCGCGTTATATTTACTCCGTGCTCAGTGGTTCATCTCGCCTTCCGGATCCCGAAAAAATGAAGCATTTAATTGATAATGATTTTTGCAGACGTGTAATCGATTTTGAGACTCATTGGGAATATGCTAGAGAGATTTCTGAACTTGGAAAATTTGAACCGCTACCAAAAGTACTTCAGAAAATTGAATATCGCAATCTTAATAATTATTTTGTTGATATTCAAAATTTTAGAAAATTTATGTTCAGAGTTACGGGTCCTGATTCATTCACTTCAAAACTTTAATTATATGGGATGAAAAACTGAATACTTTGTTAATTTCGGCAAGTAAAATATTCACAGTAAGAATCAAATTATAATAATTTTATTTAATATACACGTACTTCGTGCAAAAATCAGCCTTTTTAGATGCGGAAGTCACCGTTTGCGAGAACGGTTGCCAAAAAGAAATCCGAACATATTGAAACTGGTAAACTACATTCTCTGATTTTTTTTATGTTTAAAACATACAAATATATGGCCTGGAATTTTTTAAACCCCAAATAATAAAGTGTAACTCCACCAGTGCGTGGCAGAAATTGCTAATCCCTTCTAGACTCACTGTTGTGTCCATGGTAATTCGTGCATATAAATAAATAATACAGGTGTAATCCTTTATCAGCCGATATTTCCAGAGTGAAAATAATTCTTTAAATTTTTGTTAACTGCTATTTAGGGTTCATTTCATGAAATTCACGCGCTCCGCGATGGGGGGGGGGGGGGGGTGGGGGGGGGGGATACACCAGGACCGTTCTATGGAGCATCCAGGGGGCCTTGAGCCCACAGACCCTTGGCCAACATTTTGTAGTACACTTCATTTTTGTCTAGGTGCTAATTTCACTTACTGCATGTCCTTCACTTAGACTGCTTACCCAAAAATAACATTGTATATCTTACTGAACAAAACTATTGGTCACATGTATATATCTTAGATTTAAAAAATTCAGAAATATTATACTTTTTATTGAATATTTTGATATCTATCATGTAAACAGTAAATATTCACCACTTCAGATTTTTCAGTCACGTACTACACACAAATTTACAATTTGTCCAGAATATCATTTCCAGCATGAATTTTTATAAAACTTGTACCATCGAAAAAAGAACACAGTTCCACTGGTTATTTGATTATGGTTTACAATAAAGATTTTTAAAAAAAAAAATAACAGTTCAAACGCAATTAACTTTGACATTTTTTTTTATTTGTGCAAACGAAGTTAATATTGATGGATCATGTTTTGAAGAACCGTGAATTTACATTGAAATTAATGGGTAAAATATGAAGTGGGAAATATTCAATATGACATTGTCCGTTTATATTTTCATTCCTGCACATCTTAATTGTCTCCTTTTCCTTTAACATGGAATATCATGTCTATATAGATATACACTGTAATTGGAAAATTGGAAAATAGTGGCCAGGATGGAAGGTATAGTGCACTCCATCGATCACTATGTCTTCAATGTCTTCAACCCTGGCCAGTATTTTCGCATATGTAACTCGACATTATTATATAAATGTATAGATCATATAACTTTCAGTGAAACATGCAATTTTCCCCTGCCTCATGATTGACTCATGAATTCGGAGCAGAAAGTTCCGTTTTCAATATTTATGGTAAGATCTACAAAGGAACAGCATTTTGCTATTCTTATACGGTTACATTGATTTTTATGTTTGTTTGAAGAAATTAATTCATTAAAATTTTCATTTTTACATTAAATTTTTTTGGTATTTTTTTTGTTATTTATGGCTAGAACGGCACATACGTCGCTAATATAAAAATTAACTTTTGAAATTAGAAAACTACAAATAAAAAGAGTTATGTATTTATTAGTATAGGGTTGTCTAGTTTATTCATGTATGCTTGTGTCCAATAATCTGTTATCTGAAATATAAAATAAGTGGTTTTTATATATTATAAAAAATAAAGTAAAATGAAATGAAAAAATAAATGTTTGGTTTTGTTTTGAGATTTTACCTCAATTCTTGTGCAGCTGGGTATATTATCATGATTATTACGTCAGTTTTGATTGCTATTGTGGAGAATCTGGCGTACTTTGTCAAAACGTCTAATTTGCTCAACATAAGCTTTCCACATATATGTCAAAAAGTCGTGTCTAAGCAATTATTACTTAGGGGAATGATACCATTTTGACATACAGTCTTAGAAGTGTTACATTTATTGCCCTAGTGTTTTGAATAAGTTCGATAATAAATTTGTTGCTTGTAATGAGAAACCAGAGTGAGTTATATTTTCCTAACCAATTTTGGTAATCGAGATAATAAATTTGTCTCCCTTTGTGCGTCAGGACAAAAGGGAGAGAATTTAAATATCTTCCTTACCTACATTGGTTAGGAAAAGATAACTCACTCTGGTTCCTCATTATCTTTAATAAAACCTTCATCAGATACGCCTTTACAAGTGCGATGATATCTGTATCATTCCACCGAGAAACCATGTCACACCTCAAATAATCAAATAATTTGAAGCAATATTATTCCAGAGGTATTATATGTACATCATCCTGCTGAGAAACCAATATCGAACCCTAAATAAATGCGAAATAAATGATAAAGTAAAGTTTGCTTTTGGACTTCTATAAGTATCTTTGGGTTGATATGGGGTATGATATTAAAAGCCCTATGCTATTTTATATATATGACAAAAGAATATAGATATCTTTCTCACAATCATATCTTTATATCTTATAATTCCCAATATTTGAAATTTGACCCTAAAGGCCCAGTTTTTGAAAATCAAAATTCTAAAATCTTATTGCGCATCTACAAACAGTATGTGATAATACAGTATAAAAAAATTAAATGCATTAAGTCAAAAATGAAAGAGGAGTTTACTGTACGTCACAAGCTTAAATTCCCAATTTTCAAATTTAACCCCTGTAGGAACCAAGTTCTGAAAATCAAAATTTGAAAACCTTATTGCGCATCTACATACAGTTTGTGACCATACTGTATAGACATTTAATACATAAAATGAACATTTAAAGAGGAGTTGAGGTCTCAAGCTTTAATTCTCAATTTTCGAATTCAACCCATGTGGGCCCCAATTTTTGAAAATCAATATACTAAAACTTTATTGCGCATCTAAATACAGTATGTGGCAATACTGTATAGAATTTAAATGCATTAAGTCAAAAATGAAAGAGGAGTTTAGGTCACAAGCTTAAATTCCTATTTTTCGAAATTCAACCCCAATTTTTGAAAATCAAAATTCTAAAACCTTCTTTCGCATCTACATACAGTTTTTGATAACATGTATAGAAATTGAGTGCATTAAGTCAAAAATGAAAGAGGAGTTTAGGTCACAAGCTTAAATTCATGATTTTCGAAATTCAACCCCTGTGGGTCCAAACAGATGGACGGACGGACAGACGGACGGGGGCGATAACAATACCCCCGAACTTCTACGAAGTGCGGGGATCATACATTGCAAAATGAAAGAGAAGTTAAGCTCACAAGCGTAAATTGAAAAATTTAAATTTCGACCCCTGTAGACCCGAATTTTAGAAAATTTAAAATTCTAACACCTAATCTGCATAGGTGTTTCACAATACTGTATAGAAATAAAATGCAAAAATTGAAAAAAAGACGAATTTATGTCACAAGCTTAAATTGTTAGTTTTTCAAAGTTCCATCACTAATTCTAAAACCTTATTGCGCACCCGCATATGGTGCATGACAATACTGTATAGAAATAAAATGTATAAATTAAAAAATGACAGACGAGTTTAGGTCAGAAGCTTTAATTCCAAATTTTAACCCATGTGGGCCCCTTGTTTAGAAAATAAAAATTCTAAAACCTTATTGCGCATCTACAGGTAGTATGCAACCATTCTATATAGAAATTAAATTCCTAAACCCAAAAATGAAGGAGGAGTTGATGTCACAAGAAAGTGTGATGGACGGACGGAGACAATCGCTATATCTCCGAACTTTCTTCGAAAGTGCGGGGATAACAAAACGTATCAAATTGTCATGACTAATCGAAATACAGAAAAGTTTATCTACTTACATGTACATGTGCAAATAAACAAAAATATGCACCCTTTTCTTCATTTTTTACGGCAACAACAGTAAATTATAAGGATGATAAATAGAAGTCCACCACCACCGCCAGCAACACTTACTCCAATTGTAAGAGTTAAGCCACCTAAAAGTTAAAAATAACATGTTATTTTGTATGAGCTGGAATTTGGCTTCCTATTTCGGTATTTTTGGTTATGAGTACTTCTTGTTTAAAAAAGTTTACTTTTTGGTCTTCCAAATTTTTCGGTTTTAATGCTGCTGATGAGAGGTAACTCCTTGAAATGCGTCGTATACAGCATAGTATAAATTTACTATATCTAATATTAGTATCTTTGGATTGTTATTTTGAAACTCCTGGGACGATGCCTCTGCATGGTGGACCCTAGGTCCCCGAGGGTATTCGCCAACCCAGTCGTCAGACTTGTCTGACATGATTATTCATTGATTTGTAATAGAAATTACCAGTATTTAGTAAAATCCAAAAATAATAGAAATACTAAGGGTTCATTTCTTGAATTGCACATGGTAGATCTCCTTAGCTGAAATTTGGCTTCCTATTTCGGTATTTTTGGTTATGAGTACTTCTTGTTTAAAATAAGTTTGCTTTTTTGTCTTTCAAATGTTTCGGTTTTAATGCTGCTGATGAGAGGTAACTCCTTGAAATGCGTCGTATACAGCATAGCATAAATTTACTCTATCTAATACTAGTATCTTTGGATTGTTATTTTGAAAGTCCGGGGACGATGCCTCTGCATGGTGGATCCTAGGTCCCCGAGGGTATTCGCCAACCCATTCGTCAGACTTGTGTGACATGATTATTCATTGATTTGTTACAGAAATTACCAGTATTTAGCAAAATTAAAAAGTAATAGAAATACTACGGGTTCATTCCTTGTATTGCACATGGTAGATCTCCTTAACTGAAATTTGGCTTCCTATTTCAGTATTTTTGGTTATGAGTACTTCTTGTTTAAAATAAGTTTGCTTTTTGGTCTTCCAAATTTTCGGTTTTAATGCTGCTGATGAGAGGTAACTCCTTGAAATGCATCGTATACTATATCTAATATTTGTATCTTTGGATTGTTATTTTGTAGTATAAATCTTTACATCTTAGCTCTTTTGTTCTAATAGGAGTGATCTGGCGCAAACTGGCAGGACTTTTTTTAATACAATTATTTTTATAATTTGACGGGAACATCAAACTTTAAAACGTAGGAAATGAACTGCCTTTGATAAAATATTTAGAAAAACTATTAAAAATTCAAAATGTCCATAGCGGGTTTCGTATTTGGGACCTTTTACTTACTCACCTTTTAGGGACGACGCGAAAATTACCACTGCTGATGCCGGTTTATTGACATTATCACACCTATTTTAAGCATTCTATCGGAGTCTCATTCTTGTTTTAACATTTCAGAATTGACAGACATGTATAATTTTATATGACTAGCAAGCCTCAGAGCATGTTATCATCCGCATACAGAGTACTGTGAACTTTGTGTATCACATCACACTGGCATATGCCTCTAATATATATCAAGCATTATCGTTATTAATCTCAATAAACGTAAATAAAAACTCCAAAACTTATAAGGTATGCATAACAGATCCTTTTAATGTGTGCCAAAGTATATGTACATGCATACTTACTTCCACCACCATCGTGCTCAGGTTCGACAAAATAAAAACATATTTAGAATTTATTACAATACACTTGAATGTCAACAAAGAACGGAATTTTTAAAAAAAAATCCAAAAGTGCAAAATTTAGCAAAACATTTTACGATCTCAAATATGGTGATAAAGCATAGGGTGGACTATGAATAGGGGCATAAAGGCATTTAACATAAATGCAAATTCACCCTATGTGAAATCCTATCAGATCATCTTCACTCCCTCTTGAATTCAACTGCTTTTCCCTAAGTTATTATTATCATAAGCCCACTCTCGTCGAAATGATAGAATTTATATTAATTTAAAATACGGTAATTAAGAAAAGGTAAATAATGACACATAATTAACAGCCTTACATTTTCTTAGAGCAATACAGACACAAAACAAACAGTGAGTGAAGATAGCATGACAAACTTTAGGATACCATACCATCTGCTTGCCTACATTCCACGAATGGGGTTAAAACAGTCAATCCAATATTTGCATCGGAATTACAAAATTTTTGACCAGATCAGTAAATTGTACAAGAGTATAATGGTTTTAAAGTAAAAAAGTTTTGTTATGTAAAATGAATTTATTGTGCTACGTACTAAGGTCTGACAAGCTTCATTCGCCGGAAATACTAATCATCAACGTGAAAGTAAATCGTGAGATTTTATAGGAATATCACTCCATGAACTAAGATTTGAGCACGTTTTTTAGTCACTTGCTAGTCAATAAACTTTTACCATCACAAATTCCAGTCGCCTGGTTACAGCCTACGTCGGAACAAGATAACGGACAGTCGTGATCGCAGTTTGGTCCATAATATCCTTTGTTACAGCCAAGGCATTCTCCATTATGATGGTTGCATCTTCGACACCAATCATTGCACTGGATTTCATCTTTTAGGTCAAGGAGTTGACTTGTGTTTGAGACAGGCAATGTCACCTTCGAGTTATCAGTAGTTATATCTTTATCTGGGATAATGGTAGGCAAAGCTCCTGTAATGAATCTAATACATGTTAGATGTAATTTACAACGTTAAACACCATAAATATCAACATTATACAATTTATTCAATCCAACACTTGTACTGCTGTTTAGATTGGTCGCTCTAGTGAAAACAATGAAATTTAAGGGAGCAGCCGTTTAAATTTTATGGGTGACGATCTTTTATCCTAATTTTTTCAAGACATTCAGTGTCCTGTCTTTTCTTGAATGTCTTCCTCCCCTCCTTTCGCATAAAAATTAAGTGGCTGCTGGTAAACATATTTAAATTGCACTACAATATTACGTTTGTCATTCGTTGTTTTCATTTAGTAACGAGATAAGTTAGTTAAAAAAAACAATAGAAGTGCGACAGGATATAAATATATTTTAGCAACAAGGCAAAAGTGTTTTTTCTAGAATTCAAGAAATGCAAATGACATATATTTATACGCTACCTATCAATTTGAACTGTGCGCTAATAAGAAGCATTCTTCTTATAACATAAAAGAATTTTACAAAGTATTATAAACTAAATGATTTTACTGCCATAAATATCAAGAATACACATGTTTAAGTTCTACGTGCTCTAAGGGGTGGTCTAAAGTAAATCGTTATCTTGACCTCTTTTTCAGTGGAATTTGTGTTGTCTCGTTGGTATTGTGATAGCATTTTCTCTATATTTACTTGCATCTTATAAATTATTATTTATATTAAGAAGGTCCTTCAAATTACATAACTAAAATGACATAAACCAATCTGATTTAATAAAATCATGAATATTATCTATCCTTGTTCTCTCTCAAAACATGGTAACATACAAATGTACCAACTATTGATCAAAAAAAAAAAAAAAAAAAAAACGGATGACGGGAAAGGTCGAAAAAAATCGATCAAGGCCACACGACAGACAGAAATCCCGGAAAAAGATAGCAGAAAAGAGCACAAAATGTGGTGCATACACTGGTTTTAAATCTTGACCCTTTGTTTATTTAGTCCTTTTTCGCTTGATATGGAAATGTTAATTGATAAAATCCCATTTTTTGTTAATGCCTCGCTTGTGAAATTCACTTAGCAGTCTCGAAAACTAATGATAAGACATAACCTTCGAAATTTGCATATAAAAAGCATCAAATTGACCAACGACTAACGATAAAAAAAAAGAAAATACGACCCAGCGTTAGAATTAAATGTGCACGCATTTATAATAATCTCTCTAATATATCATCTAAAGCTTATCTGTGCATTTTTTGTGCTCTATCGACTCTTTGACTTTGATACGTTAGTAATGAAAAAATGTCGACAATGAATCACTAACAGCTTAAATTAGATAACTTTAAAAAGACCCTACATTGTGCCTCAGTCGTGTTGCCTTTTTCACCTTAAAGGCAATGACTATAGTTTCACAATAGTTACACAAATAACATTGCTTGTCATTCACTTCGATCGGACTCCAAAACATTTAATTTTGACATATAGTACTTTAAACTTTATAGTAAACAAAATAGGAACTACTTGCAATCATAGCACAATAGAATAGAGTTTTCAGTTATAACGCAAACTGTAACGTTATCTATCGTCCATTCAGTTGTCGAAGTAAAATATAGTTCTCGCTTAGGACGAATGAAATTTAATTTCAAAATGATACTTTTCTCAGCTTTATTAATAATTTTTAAAAGAAATATGTTAATAACATTATAAAATGGAGAAGAAAGTGAAAGTGACAGAGTAAAATGTATATTCATCCGCAAAACTAGAGGCTCCCAGGGGCCTTTATCGCTCACATGAAAATAATTTTCAGACTTAAAGAAAATAAATTGTTGAACTATGCTCGTCTTGGCTGGCAAGTCTGGAAGAACATTACTGCCAAGTTATAATTGGCACACTAGTCTTGCCAAATTATTCACTTGTTTCAAACAAGATTATCTTTTAAATAATATAACCAATTGGCGGTCATCTTGGATTTCAGGGGAGATAATCTAATACAATTCTGAAAGAGGACCATATAAGGAGAAATGCTGCAAATTTTTATTTCAATTGGCTGACTGATTTCAGACAAGACGGTTTTTAAATCAATTTTTCCATAGAATCCTATGTTAAATCGTGGTCAGCCTTGGCGGCCATCTTGAATGGCGGGCGGGGTCAACGGATACAATTCCGAAAGAGGGCCAACTAAGGATCATTGCTACAAAGATTTCTTTCAATTGTCCCAGAGGAGACGATATTTAAAGCAAGGTTTACGACGACGATGGACGCCAAGTTATGGTAATAGCTCGCATGGCCCTTAGGGCCAGGTGAGCAAAAAAAAGGAAAAAAAGAAAAAAGAATATGATCTAGTCCTGTGTTAACACGGCTGGTGGCAGGGTCTTTTCGCAGTGGAGTTATAAAACGAAACGGAAATGACCTTGCTACGGAGTTTGGCATTTTTTCTTGCAAGATGGGTACCAAAATTTTCACAATAAATTCTTGATGTAGTTTATTCCTCAAAGGCAGTTGCCCTTTAATACGCAAAACATTAGAATAGTAGAATTGACTGAGACAACAAATCGTGCTATATACATTTAACAGTCATCTATTTTATATTTATAAGTCACGTAGAAATCCACAAACTTTAGAAAACTATCCTTTTTTCAAAATCAGTTTCTTTCGATAAACAACAAAATGGGTAATAGGAAAGGTCAACAATGACATAACAACCTATCCATGCAATCAACAGAGCCTTAAGCAAACAAATAACACGAAAGAGCACAAATCACAAAACATAGGTCTTAACTGACTGCTAAACACCATATCTTGATATGATCTTCATTTTGCTTGAAATATTGTGAATCAGAAAATGAAGAATAAAAAATACTGGAACGACCGTTCAAGATAAAAAGCGTGTTAAAAGTGGTATTAAATATAATTTTAAGAAGACACAGAACATGTACAGTATTTGGTCAAGTATTTATCATGGAACAAAACATATTTTTCATCCAATTTCTCAAGAAAATTGACTTCAAGGCATTACGAACCTTCATGTCTCTTTGCTTTAAAGTAAACAACTGTAAATACGACCTTATGTTTTCATGCATTCGTTTTTTAACAATCATGAAAAAAAAGCTTCGTGGAGAAAACAATGTTTAGACATGGGTGGCAAAATGTATAAGCTGCTAAAATATAAAAAAATAATTCATGTTATTCGCATAATTGTCCAGTTTCTATCACAATATCTGCAATGTGCACCAAACCAACCAGAAGAAAATAGAAGAATATCAATTTCACTTTAAGATCCATAATTCCTAAAGGCAGGGTATGATGTTCCGAACGCTTACACTTCGTCGACTATCAAGAAAATGATCTTTACTTGACGACAGAAGATTTGTCATGTGACTATTGTGATCTAAACGTTGTATTATATATTCACTGGCTTAAACTATTTGTATTAAAGCCAATATTCAAATGAATAATGAGGGATTTCATCATACAAGACATCATATCTATCTATTGTAAAAAAATGTCTTGTGGAGAATATTGAATAAAGATAAACTTAACCTGTCCTTTTGATAACCAAAGAATTTTGTTTTTCCGAACAAAATTGTTTAACATTTGTCTTGTAGAGAATATTAAAGAAAGATGAATTTAACCAGTGATTTTGATAACTAAAGCCCAATACCTAGAACAAGAGGCTCTCAAGAGCCTGAATCGCTCACCTGGCAAACAATAAGTTATAAACTAAATCTCATCATCACCATTCACTAAGGATACCATGTTTACTTTAAAAACCAAATATTGTTGAAATCCGAGCAAGTGTAAAAAATGGCGGGAAAATGGCAGCCATTTTAAAAATGACCCTCCAAAACAAACTTTCATCATCACCATTCAACTCGGGATACCATGTTTACCTTGAAAGTAGCTTTCATCTTCATTTTCTTTCTATAATTCAGGAAAAAATAGCAAAAAACAGCATTTTGACCCCTATGTTCTATTTTTAGTAAGGGCGGACATGTTTTTCGACCAATCAAAAATCGAAGCATTAACTTTTTGCAGGATACCCTAAGGAACAATCTTACCAAGTTTCATTTGATTTTGAATAGTAGTTTCAGAGAAGAAGATTTTTGAAACAATAACATAAAAAAAGCCAAAAATCTCAAAAAAGGGCAATAACTCTCACATCAGTTGACAGATTTTCACGACAATCAGCACACAGGTAGCTCTCATCATGCTGAACACTTTCAACCTGCCAGAATTTGCCGTAACCTAATGATTTTTGAGATATTTGCGCAAAACTGTTGTTTGACCCCTATGTTCTATTTTTAGTAACAGTGGCCATGTTTTTCGACGGATCAAAAATCGAAGCATAAACTTTGTGCAGGATACCCTAAGGAATAATCTTACCAAGTTTCATTTGATTTTGAATAGTAGTTTCAGAGAAGAAGATTTTTGAAATAATAACATAAAAAAAAGCCAAAAATGTCAAAAAAGGGCAATAACTCTAACATCAGTTGACAGATTTTCACGAAAATCAGCACACAGGTAACTCTCATCATGCTGAACACTTTCAACCTGCCAGAATTTGCCGTAACCTAATGATTTTTGAGATATTTGCGCAAAACTGTTGTTTGACCCCTATGTTCTATTTTTAGTAACAGTGGCCATGTTTTTCGACGGATCAAAAATCGACGGATCAAAAATCGAAGCATAAACTTTGTGCAGGATACCCTAAGGAACAATCTTACCAAGTTTCATTGGATTTTGAATAGTAGTTTCAGAGAAGAAGATTTTTGAAATAATAACATAAAAAAAGCCAAAAATGTCAAATAACTCCTAAAAGGAACGAACCTACAACTTCGATCCTGTTACAAATTTTGTAGATCTTTGTGTGCCTAACAATATGAAATTAAAATTTTTCAAATTTCCTTTATAGTATCCAAGATATTGAGCTTAATAAGTGCAAAATTTGGAAAAAATGCAGAAAAAGGGCAATAACTCCTACATGGGTCGTTGGATCTTCTTCAAAATTTCAGGGCAGGTAGATCTTGAGGTGCTGATCACTTTTACAATATGCCAGAATTTTGATATCTGTGACCGTTTCTGACTTATTTGCAAATAACTGCGATTTACCCCTATGTTCTATTTTTAGCCATGACGGCCATGTTTTTATACGAATCAAAAATCCAAACAATAGATTTGAAGCACCCATACCAATTAATAACTGTACCAAGTTAGGTTGCAGTTGGACTTATGGTGTTGGAGGAGTTAACGTTTGAAAAAGTTAACGGACGACGGACGGACGACGGACGACGGACGGACGACGGACGCCAAGTGATAGCAATAGCTCACATGACCCTTCGGGTCAGGTGAGCTAAAAAGGGTATTTGAACACAGTTTTTGTTTTGATAATTTATCTTCATCAAAATGATACGTAAAATAACCTATCATGGGTCTTGAATTGAAAAAATGCAATACATACATGTGTATTTTTATGAAAAGTAAGAATACAAAACTTAATAATCGTAGTCAATAAAATTTAATAGTTAATTTATCGGAAAATATTCAGAAAACTAAAAATTAAATAAAATTTGACTAATTCAGAATTTTTATATATTTGCAGTACTTAATCTGTTGCTTACTTTGTATTGTAAATTCACTTGTTTAAACTATTTGTATGAATATCATTATTATACTGTTAGGCTTATTGGAGTAGTAACAAAGTATACTGTATGTACTGTACAGTATGATAACGTATGCTGTTAGCTAATTCAAACAGTAACGATATGCTGTCAATAGATACAAACATCCAGTGAACTGAGATGACCATACTGCATGATCTCCTGCATGCTTGCAACAGCCATCTTTGATCAGGTCATAAAACGAAAAGCTAATATATAAATTTATAAATAAGCGTCTACCCCCTACTGTTGCTAGTAGCAATAGGATTACCTGTCAATAATCAGATTATTTAGGTGTGTATTTGTGCGCTTGGGGACGATGCGGGTTGTTAAAAAAATAGGCCAGCCAAAATCAGGCTGGACTCCCTCTCTCCGACCAGTCTTGGTAGAACCTCAGGATCCAGGGTTCAAAATTATGCAGGTCCGAACTTGATCCCCCTGTCTCTCTCTTAGTAGAACCTCCTGAAGGGACCCCCTTTCAAAAATTGCTTTATCTGTCACTACACTCTTACTCTACAGTCTTTCATTGCTTTTAACCTCATTCCATGTAATGGCTTTTCAATTTGTTTAATGGTTGGCCATGAGATGCAACTAGCATAGTCGTAAAACAACAGAACTTACATGATTTGGTTCACACATGCAGTCCAGATATTAAAATTATTTCACCTGTGGGAATTAATTCACCCTTTGGATTTTGTTCCCAAATGACCCTATTTTTGTTCCTCAATGACCTTTGACGTCATGCAACAATAGGATTTCAATCTGTGACGTCAATGTTTTACTTTGTGACGTCAGAAAGTACGGGAAACTTTTGTCTGTAATGGTGTAAATACATCTATGGAAAAGGGAGATACTTCTCTTGGTGGGATTTTCTTATATTAGACATAACACCCCTGTATTGCACAAAATATTAAAAAAACTTAATTGAAAATATCTAAAATAATAATTTTACAAATTTTAAAAGAAGTTTGAGATAGATGTTTTGTATTGGAAATTTTCAGTTTTTCAAGTGCATTTATTTTTCTCTAGAAAATTGCCTATTGTTCATTATTCCAGCAGTTAGTCTTTTTAAACTGCAAAAAAACCATTACTGGAGTTGCGATTTATAGACTAAGTATGGTGCCCTTCCCTTGAATTTGCCACTGGTCTTATTCTTGATAATTGTACGGAAATTTAGATCTGTCCGTTCGTACGTCCTGAAATCAGTTTCCTTTCTATAGTAGTTAACCAAGTTCAAATACACATAATGCTTTTCAGAAACTGCTCTTCTCCAAGAATATCAGATATAAAAGGCTCTGAACAATTTAAAGGGACCATCAAACACAGCATGTACTATAGACACCCTGAAATATATTCCGGCCATTGAGTTACGATTCTTGGTGGGATGTTTTCGGCTTTAGAGATAGGTATCCAGCTGACAGAATATGCTAAAATGGTAAATTTCACTTTTTGTCATTGATATCATGTATGATATATGTTGAAGAATAATAATAATTCAGAAAAGAGCTACAGTAGATGAACATTTTAAAATAATAAAACTGTAATTGATTTAACGACATTTGACATTGTGTATTGTTTTTGTTTTTTAAATTATTTTTCTCTGTTTTGGTTGGTTACCGTATAATTGAAATCTCTTGTTAAACAAAATGAAACATGTAAAAATAGACAGAAATACATTAAAAAAATAAAATTTACTGAAGAGCCATGTACCGAATTGAGTCTCATTTACAAAATTCCACAGCCCCAACCATTTCTTAAAAAACCACGGTTTTACATCATATGAAATACATGTAGTCTCGAATCACAGCTTTAAACAAGTTTATCAAAATAATATTAATGATAAAATTAAAGAAAGCACACGTCTTGTACTCATGTATTACTGTTTTTCATGAAAAACGATGAAATGTCTAAAAACAAATATTTCAATTTTAGAGAAGGATAGGACGTAATTCCTAATTGTATTTTCGCAGCAACAATGAGTCTGTACGTTTCTGCAGGTTTTCTTAGCAGTTAAACTGCATAATAACTTAAGTTCTTGTTAATATTCAATCCTGATTTTTTAGCCTTACATTTATTTCTGGCAAACGTAGGGTTTAAATATCTTCTTGATACCTTCCCTGTTTTTATAAAAGATGATCTCTGTAACAGCATTTAGGGACCTACCCTTGAGATAAACTGCAGTACATCTAAAGTGGCATGACCTCATTTGTAATAGAATCTAAATTAAACACTAATAAAATACATTTATTTCAGATTTATATGTGCCATAAAGGACCAGAATTTCCATCAAGACTACCTGAGAATATGATACAGTAATTATCTGCGTTTGGTCACATCACAGAGACCAGTGTCGTATTAGAAAACGGCGAAGAGATTGAAGTGGATTCCATTATATATTGTACAGGGTACCAGTTCAGTTTTCCGTTCTTACCAGATAACCTTGTTAAAATCAAAGAGAACAGAATTCGAAATTTGTTTAAGGAAATATTCTTGGCAGAATATAGCACAATTATGTTTATGTCTATTCCTAGGTTATATTTATTTTTTCCGATGGCCAATGAACAGGCGCGTTATATTTACTCCGTGCTCAGTGGTTCATCTCGCCTTCCGGATCCCGAAAAAATGAAGCATTTAATTGATAATGATTTTAGCAGACGTGTAATCGATTTTGATACGCAATGGGAATATGCTAGAGAGATTTCTGAACTTGGAAAATTTGAACCGCTACCAAAAGTACTTCAGAAAATTGAATATCGCAATCTTAATAATTATTTTGTTGATATTCAAAATTTTAGAAAATTTATGTTTAGAGTTACGGGTCCTGATTCATTCACTTCAAAACTTTAATTATATGGGATGAAAAACTGAATACTTTGTTAATTTCGGCAAGTAAAGTATTCACAGTAAGAATTAAATTGTAATAATGTTATTTAATATACATGTACTTCGTGCAAAAATCAGCCCTTTTAGATGCGGAAGTCACAGTTTGCGAGAACGGTTGTCAAAAAGAAATCCGAACATATTGAAACTGGTAAACTACATTCTCTGAGTTTCTTTATGTTTAAAACATACAAATATATGGCCTGGAATTTTTTAAACCCCAAATAATAGAAGTGTAACTCCACCAGCGCGTGCAGAAATTGCTAATCCCTTCTGGACTCACTGTTGTGTCCATGGTAATTCGTGCATATAAATAAATAATACAGGTGTAATCCTTTATCAGCCGATATTTCCAGAGTGAAAATCATTCTTTAAATTATTGTTAACTGCTATTTAGGGTTAATTTCATGAAATTCACGCGCTCCGCGAGGGGGGGGGGAATTACAACAGGGCCGTTCTATGGAGCATCCAGGGGGCCTTGAGCCCACAGACACTTGGCCGACATTTTGTAGTACACTTCATTTTTGTCTAGGTGATAATTTCACTTACTGCATGTCCTTCACTTAGAATGCTTACCCAGACATAACATTGTATATCTTACTGAACAAAACTATTGGTTACATGTATATATCTTAGATTTAAAAAATTCAGAAATATTATACTTTTTTATTGATTATTTTGATGTCTATCATGTAAACAGTAAATATTCACCACTTCAGATTTTTCAGTCACTTACTACATACAAATTTACAATTTGTCCAGAATATCATTTCCAGCATGAATTTTTATAAAAATTGCAGCATCGAAAAAAGAACACAGTTCCACTGGTTAGTTGATTATGGTTTACAATAAAGATGTTTTAAAAAAAATAACAGTTCAAACGCAATTAACTTTGACATTTTTTTGTATTTGTACAAACAAAGTTAATATTGATGGATCATGTTTTGAAGAACAGTGAATTTCCATTGAATATTAATGGGAAAAATATGAAGTGGGAAATATTCAATATGAAATTGTCCGTTTATATTTTCATTCCTGAACATCTTAATTGTCTCCTTTTCCTGAAATATAAAATAAATGAATTTTATAAATTATAAAAAATAAAGTAAAATGAAATGAAAAAATAAATGTTTGGTTTTGTTTTGAGATTTTAACTCAATTCCTGTGCAGCTGGGTATATTATTACGTCAGTTTTGATTGCTATTGTGGAGAATCTGGCAAACTCTGTCAAAACGTCTAATTTGCTCAACATAAGCTTTCCACATGTATGTCAAAAAGTCGTGTCTAAGCAATTATTACTTAGGGGAATGATACCCTTTGGACATACAGTCTTAGCAATGTTACATTTATTGCCAAAGTGTTTGTATAAGTTCGATAATAAATTTGTTGCTTGTAATTATCTTTAATAGAGTAACTTTCATCAGATACGCCTTTACAAGTGCGATGATATCTGTACCATTCCACCGAGAAACCATGTCACACCTCAAATAATCAAATAATTTGAAGCAATATATTATTCCAGAGAGATAATATGGACATCATCCTGCTGAGAAACCAATATCGAACTCTAAATAAATGTGAAATAAATGATAAAGTGAAGTTTGCTTTTGGACTTCTATTAGTATCTTTGGGTTGATATGGGTTATGATATGAAAAAGCCCATATGCTATTCTATATATGACAAAAGAATATAGATATCTTTCTCACAATCATATCTTTGAAATCAGGTCCAATTTTTGGAAAATCAAAATTCTAAAACCTTACTGCTCATCTGCATACAGTGTATAACAGTACTGTATAGAAATAAAATATATAAAATGAAAAATGAAAGAAGAGGTTCCGTTACCAGCTTATAATTCCCAATTTTTGAAATTTGACCCCTTAAGGCCCAATTTATGAAAACAAAATTCTAAAATCTTTTGCGCATCTATAAACAGTATGTGACAATACTGTATAAAAAAATTAAATGCATTAAGTCAAAAATGAAAGAGAAGTTTACTGTACGTGACAAGCTTAAATTCCCAATTTTCAAAATTCAACCTCTGTGGGAACCAAGTTCTGAAAATCAAAATTTGAAAACCTTATTGCGCATCTACATACAGTTTGTAACGATATTGTATAGATGTTTAATGCATAAAATTAAAATTGAAAGAGGAGTTGAGGTCACAGGCTTTAATTCTCAATTTTCGAAATTTAACCCATGTGGGCCCTAATATTTGAAAATCAAAATACTAAAACCTTATTGCGCATCTAATACTGTATAGAAATTAAATGCATTAAGTCAAAAATGAAAGAGGAGTTTAGATCACAAGCTTAAATTCCTATTTTTCGAAATTCAACCCCTGTTGACCCAAATTTTGAAAATTAAAATTCTAAGACCTTATTGCGCATCTACATACAGTATGTGACAATATTGTATATAAATTAAATTAAAATTGAAAGAGCAGTTTACGTCACAAGCTTACATTCACAATTTTCGAAATTCAATCCCTGTGGGCCCCGACACACGGACGGGGGCGATAACAATACCACCGAACTTCTACAAAGTGCGGGGATAATAAATTGCAAAATGAAAGAGAAGTTAAGCTCACAAACTTAAATTTCAAATTTCGATCCCTTTGGACCCCAATTTTAGAAAAATTAAAATTCTAAATCCTAATCTGCATATGGTGTTTGACAATACTGCATAGAAATAAAATGCAAAAATTGAAAAACAAAAGACGAGTTCATGTCACAAGCTTTAATTGATAGTTTTTCAAAGTTCGATCCCTGAGGACCCCACTATTAGAAAATCAAAATTTTAACACCTTATTGCCCATCTGCATATGGTGTATGACAGTACCGTATAGAAATAAAATACATAAACTATCAAATGAAAGAGGAGTTTAGGTAACAGGCTTAAATGGACAGTTTTTCGAAATTCGACCCCTGTGGGCCCCAATTTTAGAAAATCAAAATTCTAAAACCTTACTGCGCATCTGCATATAGTGCATGACAATACTGTATAGAAATGAAATGCATAAATTAAAAAATGACAGAAGAGTTTAGGCCAGAAGCTTTAATTCCAAATTTTAACCCTTGTTTAGAAAATAAAAATTCTAAAACCTTATTGCGCATCTACAGGTAGTATTCATCCATTCTATATAGAAGTTGATATCACAAGAAAGTGTGATGGACGGACGAACGGAGGGACGGACGGAAACACTCGCTTTATCTCCGAACTTTCTTCGAAAGTGCTGGGATAACAAAACGTATCAAATTGTAATGACTATTCGAAATACAGAAAAATATATCTACTTACATGTACATGTGCAAATAAATAAATATATGCACCCCTTTCTTCATTTTTTACGGCAACAAAAGTAGATTATAAGGATGAAAATTAGAAGTCCACCACCGCCGCCACCAACACTTGCTCCAATTGTAAGAGTAAAGCCATCTAAAAGTTAAAAATAGCATGTTATTTTTCATGAGTGAAAGTTGAAAATATAGCTGAAATTTGGCTTCCTATTTCGGTATTTTTGGTTATGAGTACTTTATCTTTAAAATATGTTTGCCTTTTGGTCTTCCAAATGTTTCGGTTTAAATTCTGCTGATGAGAGGTGACTCCTTGAATTGTGTCGTATGCAGCATAGTATAAATTTACTATATCTCAAAAAAGGACAAACATACCTAAGGAGCAATCAAAGAAACGTAATCCATTGGACAGACAAATCCGGGAAGACAAATGAACAACCACAGGCACAACAAACAAACACAGAAAAACCCAAAACAATGAACAACACGAACTCCTATAAAAACCAGGACTGAATCCAGGTTCTCCGGAAGGGTAAGCAGTTCCTGCTCCGTATACGGCACCCGTCGTGAAGTTCAACAAAGTCCATCCGGGGAAAGTCACAAATCGGAGGAGGCACATGAAATGTTACGAAAGTAGGAACAGGTCCAACATCATCGTAGATATTGGAACACTGTAATGATCAATCAATTCATGATGACGATCGTAAAATTTCCTAAGTGATGACATCAACTTATCCCTGATAAAATCCTGGTTAAGAAGCTTTTGTGACAGCAGTAATCCTCTTTGTCGAAAGTCAGGGTAACTCACGCATGCCCTTGAATATCGGATAAGCTGAGAAACGTAGACGCCATATGCAGGTGATTCTGGTATATTGCTATTCAAGAAGGGAAAATTAACAATAGGAAAGTTGAAGTCATCACGTTTGTCATAAAGTTTTGTCATCAAATGTCCCTCATAGTCTATTTCAAGCAACAAATCCAAATATGACGCGGACTTTGGTGTATCTGTAGTATCCTTAATTTCAAGCCCAATGGGGTAGATAAGATGTAGAAAGTCTTGGAATTTGTCGTTATTTAACGACAACACATCATCTATGTAACGAAAAGTGAAATTAAAGGATTGGGCTAGTTTCTTTTTGTTTTCACGTAGTAACCCTTGAATGAAGTTCGCTTCATATGAGTACAGAAACAGATCGGCGAGGAGAGGAGCACAGTTGGTTCCCATTGGAATGCCGATTGTTTGTTGAAAAATTAGACCGCCAAATTCAACGAACATGTTGTCTATGAGAAAATCTAACATGTTTGTAATTTCATCTTCAGAAAACTTTTTGTCAGAATCAGAGTGGGTCTTCTCGAAATAAGTCTTTTCTCTACCTAGAACAAGAAATTTATACCTGCGTGTCCCATTTTTCTTGACAAAACATTGATGAACTAGTTGCTTTAAGCGATCTTTTAATTGAGAATGTGGTATGGTAGTGTAGAGTGTAGAGAAGTCGAATGTTTTTATGCTGTTGCATGTGGGCAAAGATTTTGATTTTATATATTGAAGTAAATTTTGGAGTTTTTAAGAATCCACATCTGATTGACGCAACTGTTGGAATATGATGTTTCATAGTAATTCTGAAGGCCCTCTTTAATACATGTCAATATGAATGTTAAAATCGTTGAAAGAGGTTTTGTAGAGCAATTAGTGGACCCAGCAATGTACCTTTGTTTAAACGGATTCTTATGTAGTGAAGGAATCCAATAAAGAGCAGGAAGGTCCATTTCTTCACCCTTTGTAGAATTGCCAAACGAATGAAGAACGGTCTTGTGGTTATCAAGACTTCCTGCTTAGTCAGTGTGGTCGGTGTATAAGTTTGGTTACCCACAGTGTTATCTATTCCTAATTCGTTTCTAGAATCTTTGTATTGTTATTTTGAAACTCCTGGGACGATGCCTCTGCATGGTGGATCCTAGATCTCCGAGGGTATTCGCTAACCCAGTCGTCAGATTTGTCTGTTGTGATTGTTCATTGATTTGTTACAGAAATTACCAGTATTTAGCAAAATTCAAAAATGATAGAAATACTAATGGTTAATTCCTTGTACTGCACACGGTAGATGTCCTTAGCTGAAATTTGGCTTCCTATTTCGGTGTTTTTGGTTATGAGTTCTTCTTGTTTAAAATAAGTTTGCTTTTTTGTCTTCCAAATGTTTCGGTTTTATTGCTGGTGATGAGAGGTAACTACTTCAAATGCGTCGTATACAGCATAGTATAAATTTACTATATCTAATATTAGTATCTTTGGATTGTTATTTTGTAGTATAAATCTTTACATCTTAGCTCTTTTGTTCTAATAGGAGTGATCTGGCTCAAACTGGCAGGACTTTTTTTAAGACAAAATTTGAACATCAAACTTTAAATTGAAGGAAATGAACTGCCTTTGATAACGTATGTAGAAAAACTATTAAAAATTCAAAATGTCCGTAGCGGGTTTCGTATTTGGGACCTTTTACTTACTCACGTTTTAGATACGACGCAAAAAGTCTACGAGTGACGACTGCTGATGCCGGTTTATTGACATTATCACACCTAGTTTAAACATTCTGTCATTAGTATTTCAACACTTCAGCACAAATGATGGTTCGTTTCCGCATAATTGACAGACATGTATAAGTTTATTGACTAGCAAGCCTCAGAGCGTGTTATCATCCGCACACAGAGTACTGTGAACTTTTAAAAATTGTGTATCTCATCACACTTGCATATGCCTCTAATATATACCAAGCATTATCGTTAACAATCTCAAAAACGTAAATAAAATGTCCACAACTTATAAGATATGCATAACAGCTCCTTTTAATGTGTGTCATAGTATATGTACATGCATACTTACTTCCATCATCTTCGTCCTCAGGTTCTACAAAATAAAACGTATTGATAATTTTATTACAATACACTTGAATGTAAACAAAGGAAGGAATTTGAAAAAAAATCACAAATGTGCAAAATTTAGCAAAACATTTTATTATCTCAAATATGGTGATAAACCATAGGGTGGAATACATATAGGAGCATAAAGCCATTTAACATAATGCAAATAGATGCTGTGAAAACCTTCTGGATCACTTACACTTCCACTTCAATTCCACTACTTTTCCCTAAGTTATTACTATCATAAGCTCACTCTCGTCCAAATGATAGAACTTATATTAATTTAAAATACGGTAATTAAGAAAAGGTAAATAATTAACAGCATCACATTTTCTTAGGAATGCAGACACAAAATAAACAGGGAGTGAAGATAGTATGACTTTAGGATACCAGGCCATCCCCTTTCCTACATTCCACTAATGGGGTTAAAGCAGTAAATCCAATATTTGCATCTCAACAAAAACTTTGAGCAGATCATAGCTAGCGTTAATAACATATGAACAACATGGACCCCACAAAAAAAACCGGGGTTAGACTCAGGTGGTCCGGAAGAGTAAGCAGTCTCTGCTTCCTACAGTACACCCGCCATGCTGCCCATGTCAAATCCGGTATGAGGAAGGGATAACATCAATGGAACAGGTCCATTTTCATTTGGGAAACGGTTTTTTCATACCGGATTATGGTTTAAAAGTAAAAAAACAGTTTTGTTTATGTAAAATTAATTTATTGTGCTACGTACTAAGGACTGACAAGCTTCATTCGCCGGAAATGCTGAGCATCAACGTGAAAGTAACTCGTGAGATTTTATAGGAATATTACTCCAGGAACTAAGTTTTGCTGAATTAATCGTCTGAATAGTAAAAAAATTATATTATTGAGCACGCTTTTTAGTCACTCCAGTTACATATTAACTTTTACCATGACAACTTCCAGTCGCCTGGTTACAGCCTACGTCGGAACAA
The DNA here is from genome assembly GCA_028015205.1 of Mytilisepta virgata. NCBI lineage: Eukaryota > Metazoa > Mollusca > Bivalvia > Mytilida > Mytilidae > Mytilisepta > Mytilisepta virgata. Next base: position 8,235,330 of record CM051508.1, on the reverse strand, counting down.
GATAATGGACAGTCGAGATCGCAGTTTGGTCCATAATATCCTTTGATACAGCCAAGGCATTCCCCATTATGATGGTTGCATCTTCGACACCAATCGTTGCACTGGATTTCATCTTTTAGGTCCAGGAGTTGACTTGTGTTTGAAACAGGCAATGTCACCTTCGAGTTATCCGTAGTTATATCTTTATCTGAGCTAATGGTAGGTAAAGTTCCTGTAATAAATCTAAACCATGTTAAATGTAATTTACAACATTAAACACCATAAATATCAACATTATACAATTTATTCAACCCAATACATATACTGTTCTTTAGATTTGTCGCTCTAGTGAAAACAATGAAATATAAGGGACCAAGCATTTAATTTTTATGGATAACGATCGTTTATCCACAATTTTTTTTCAAGGCATCCAGATTCCTGCCTTTCCTTAAATATCTTCCTTTCCTCATTCCACATAAAAATTAAGTGGCTTCTCGTAAACATATTTCAATTGCACTACTATATTAGAGGATTCAAATACGTTTGTCATTCATTGTTTTCATTTAGTAACGAGACAATTTATTTACAAAAAACAATAGAAGTGCGACAGGATATAAATGCAGTTTAGCAACAAGGCAAAAGTATTTTTTTTCTAGAAATCAAGAAATGCGAATGACCTATATTTATACGCTACCTATCAATTTGAGCTATGCGCGAATAACAAACATTCTTCTTATAACATAATAGAATTTTACAAAGTATTACAAACTAATGATTGTACTATCATGAATATGAAGAATACGCAGAAATAAATACGCAATGTCAAGTTCTACGTGCACTAAGGGGTAGTATCTGCTCTACAACAAATCGTTATCTTGACCTCTTTTTCAGTGGAATTTGTGTTATCTCGTTGGTATTGTGATAGCATTGTCTCTATATTGACTTGCATGTTATAACATGTTATCTATATTTAGAAGGCCCTTCAAATTACATAACTAGGGCCAATCTGATATGGATAAAACCATGAATATTATATATACTTTTTCTCTCTCAAAGCCTGGTAACTTATCAACTATTGATAAACAACAAAATGGATGACATGAATGGTCGATAAGAATCGATAAACACCCGACAGACAGAATTCCTGACAAAAAATAACAGAAAAGAGCACAACACACTGATTTTAAATCTTGACCCTTGGTCTTTTCTTCCCTTTTCGCGTGATATGGAAATTTTATTTTATAAAATCCCATTTTTTGTTAATGCGTCACCTGTGAAATTCACATAACAGTCTTGAAAACTAATTGACCAACGAATAACGATAAACAAAGAAAATACGGCTCAGTGATAGAATTAAATGTACCCACATTTATCAACATCTACCCAATATATCATCTAAAGGTTATCTGTGCAATTTTCGTGCTCTATCGAAAAAATAGATGACAGAAAATGTCGGCAATGAATCTAACCGCTGAAATAAGAAAACTTCGTACATTGCGCCTCAATCGTCTTGTTTTTCTTTCACCCTCAAAGCAGGACTATAGTTTCACAACAGTTACACAAAAACATTTGCCTTCAGCGCTTTTCATTAAATTCGATCGGACTCAAAACATTTAATTGTGATAAAATGTATCACAAAATACCGAAATAAATTTGATGCACTGTATGACCATTTCGTTGACTGACAACTAATCAGCAGTGCTCGAGTTCAAAATATTGGAAAACCGGTTAAAGATATAATGATGAATTAATAAGCACAACCATCAAACAATACAATACATTAAACTTCATAGTAAACAAAATAGAAACAACGTGCAATTATAGCACTATGAAATAACGTTTTTCATTATAAAGCAAACTGTAACGTTATCTATCGTCCATTCAGTTGTCGAAGTACAATGTAGTTATTAATTATTTGTAAAAAGAAATATTTTAATAACATTATCAAAAGGTCAAGAAAGTGAAAGATTATAATACATTTTCATCCACATATGTAATAAACTAGAGGCCCTCAGGAGCCTGTATCGCTGACATGGAAATAATTTGCAAACTTAAAGAAAATAAATTGTTTATCTTTGCCCATCTCTGCTGGCAGTCTGGAAGAACATTGCTGCCAGGTTCTAATTGGCACACTGGTCTTGCCAAGTTGCTAACTTGTTTCAAACAAGAAGATCTTGTAAATGAATTTTCCAATAGGGTGCTATCTTGGCGGTTTTCTTGGATTGGAGACGAGATAATCGAATACAATTCTGAAAGCGGACCATATAAGGAGAAATGGTGCAAAGTTTGATTCCAATTGGCAGACGATTTTTAAATCAATTTCCCGTAGAGTCATCTGTTAAACTATGGGCAGATCTAGGGCTATCTTGAATGGTGGGCGGGATAGTGATAGAATTCTGAAAGAGAACCACCTAAGGATCATTGCTGCAACATTTTGGTTCAATTTGCTCAGAGGAGAAGATCTTTAAAGGAAAGTCCACGACGACGACAAACGCCAAGTGATGGCCCTTTGGGTCAGGTGAGCCCCTCCCGCCCCCCCCCAAACAGAGAAAAATAACATGATCTAGTGTTTAACACGGCTGATAACAGGGTCTTTTCACATTGGAATTATATAACGGAACTCAAATGATCTTGCTATGGAGGTTGGCATTTTTTCTTGCAAGATGGGTTCCAAATTGTTCACAATAAATTCTTGATGTAATTTAATCCTCAAAGGAAGTTGCCTTTTAATATGCAAAACATAAGAATAGGTGGCGGATCCAGAGGGGCCGTAGAGGGCGTACACCCTCCTCTGATCGCCCCAAAAATATTTTTTTGATCGATATACATGAATATGATTTTTTAGCATAAAATCTTCACATTTTTTTTTCAATTCTAAATTTTACGCTGCCACCTTTCAAAATTCCTAGATCCGCCCCTGCTAGATGAACCAGAAAGTCGGGATCGTCTGACTGAGAAATTGTTGGGTAAAAACCCAATGAATAGTGGGGTTAAAACCCAATGAAAAATAACATCTATAGCTATTTTATGGAAATTATAAAATTTTCAAATTTGTAAATGGCTATTGTCTTTTTAATTCGCCTTCAGGCGACTTTGAAATTAAATCGGCTAATGTAAATAAACAAATGATGAATCCCCGACATGACAATATTTCTAGCTGGGCATTACTACTTTAAGGCCTTAAGACAATTTGAATAGTACTCATTTTTAAACTCAGCAGGAAAAGAGCCAAGCTATTTACCGTCTAAACTGAAAACGGGCGAGGGGACTGATTGAGATAGGGTATTTATTTGAGTTATCTTCCTTCGTTAAATTTGTATTTACCGAGTAACTGGTACATTATAAGTTACATATATCGGCAAATGAATATCAAAGCAACAAATAGTGGGACAGGTCTATTGATTCAAAATCCAAAGGAAAAGACAATCATGAGAATGGAACATAACAAGCCTATGACACAAGAATACATGTATACATATTGTAACTAAAGGAATAAAACTAAAAACAAAAATAGAAAAAGACCGCACAGAAACTAAAACACTAACTTGCAATTATAGCACTATGAAATAACGTTTTTCATTATAAAGCAAAAAGTATGATCAGGAAAAAAAAGCTCCTGAACGTCTCTTCGTTGTTATTAAAAAAAGGATAAAAAGTCTTCTTTTGAGATGTGCGTGGCAAAATAAATAAGCTGCTAAAATATGAAAAATACTTCATGTTATTCGCATAATTGTTTAGTTTCTATCACAATACCTGCAATGTGCACCAAACCAACCAGAAGAAAATATATGCATATCAATTTCACTTCAAGATCCATTATTCATAAAAGCAGGGTATGATGTTCCGAACACTTCGTCGACTATCAAGAAAATAATCTTTAGTCTTGACGAGAACAGATTGTCATGTGACATCTAAAGTATCTCACAGTACATGTATAAGGACATCATAATATTTTGCGTTAGAGATCTTTTACTTTGCATAACAAACTCTTAAGGATGCTTGCTGGTCATGTTTCGGTCTTTTTGTCAGATTTTCGGAATCCTCGGGTTTTATCCATTTCTTAAACATGAAGTTTATTGCCCATGAACCCCCACTTTTTCTTTTATAATTCAATCATGTATATCTTAAAATGGTATTTGACAAAATTTTATGAAATCATTTTTATTTTTTATACATCTTTGAGAGACTGAAGATGTCAATGCAAAGACAATGAAAAATCCAGAGAAAACCCATTTCCTGTAAATTTTCAAGGCCTTATAGCTATAAAATGAGCACATGAACCTATATTTTTTCTTGCTTATTTGTTTACTATTCATATGTTCTCTCAAACTAAAACACCTATTTCAAATCCTATTTATTTCCTATTAGACCAGCGATCATCCTTAAGAGAAATTTTTTCCAATTTTACCCGAAAGTAACGAAATTAAAATAAAATCGGGCAAGAAGACAGATTGCCATGGGATGTCACGGGTCTTGCATTGTAAAAAATGCAATACATAGATGTGTATATTTATTAAAAGTAAGAATACTTAACTTAAAAATCGTAGTCAATAAAAGTTAATAGTTAATATGTCAGAACAAACTCAGAAAACTGAAAATTATAAAACTCTTGACTAATTCAGAATTATTGTATATTTGCAGTACTTAATGTGTTGCTAACGTTGTATTATATATTCACTTGCTTAAAGTATTTGTATTAAAGCCAATATTCAAATGAATAATGAGGAATTTCATCATATAAGACATCATATTTATTGTAAAAAAATGTCTTGCGGAGAATATCTAATAAAGATGAACTTAACCAGTGATTTTGATAACCAAAGAGGAAGTAAGTGTTTAAATTTTCCACACATTTTAGCCCAGTACCTAGAAAAATGGTACTTAAACACAATTTCTGTTTTGATAATTTATCTTCATCAAAATGATAAGTAAAATAACCTGTTATGGGTCTTGAATTGAAAAAATGCAATACATAAATGGGTATTTTTATGAAAAGTAAGAATACAAAACTTAATAATCGTGTAGTCAATAAAAGTTAATAGTTAATATGTCAGAAAATATTCAGAAAACTAAAAATTAAATAACATTTAACTAATTCAGAATTATTATATATTTGCAGTACTTAATCTGTTGCTTACTTTGTATTGTAAATTCACTTGTTTAAACTATTCGTATAAAAACCGATATTCTAATGAATGATGATGGATTTCATAACAGAAGCCATAATATCTATTGTTTTAAAGTTGTCTTTTGGAGAATATTAAGAAAAGATGAACTTAACCTGTGCTTTTGATAACCAAAGAGGAAGTGTTTTAATTTTCCACATATTTTAGCCCAATACCTAGTAAAAAAGGGTACTTAAACAATATGTTTGGAGACTGAGAGTGATAGAGAGAGAGAGAGAGAGAGAGAGAGAGAGAGAGAGAGAGAGAGAGAGAAAGAGAGAGAGAGAGAGAGTAAAATTCCGTAAAACCAAGTTTGTTCTTAGATTTTCCAAATTTTGTGACATTAAGGATGATCGCTGGTCTAATAGGAAATAAATAGGATTTGAAATAGGTGTTTTAGTTTGAGAGAGCATATGAATAGTAAACAAATAAGCAAAAAAAATATGGGTTCATGTGCTTATTTTAGAGCTATAAAACCTTGAAAATTTGCAGGAAATGGGTTTTCTCTGGATTTTTCATTGTCTTTGCATTGACAACTTCAGTCTCTCACAATGTATGAAAAAATAAAAAGGATTTCATAAAATTTTGTCAAATACCATTTTAAGGTATATATGATTGAATTATAAAAGAAAAAGTTGGGATTCATGGGCAAAAAATTTCATTTTTAAGAAATATGATAAAACCCGAGAATTCCGGAAATCTGACAAAAGACAAAAACATGACCAGCGAGCATCCTTAACAGTACTGGTGGAATCCTAACCAATCCTAAACAATGTACAATATATTGAAACGCCCAAAAAGATAGAGGAAATACTCCATAAACGTCTGTACTAATAGTGCAATTTTTACTTTGATCAGTATATATAAAATACAATAAGCTATTTGCTTATAGGTACATATGTTCGTGCACCCTATCTAATACTTATTTACTTCTTTAATAAGAAAATTATTAGTACGGTTAGGCTTATTGGAGTAGTAACAAAGTATACTGTATGTACTATACAGTATGATAAAGTATGCTGTTAGCTAGTTGAAACAGTAACGATATGTTGTTAATAGATACAAACATCCAGTGGAGTGAGATGACCATGCTGCATGATCTCCTGCATGCTTGCAACTGCCATCTTTAATCAGGTCATCACAAGAAAAGCTAATATATATTTATATATAAATAAGCGTCTACCCCCTACTGTTGCTAGAACCAATAGGATTACTTGTCAATAATCAGATTATTTAGGTGTGTATTTGTGCGCTTGGGGACGATGCCGGTTGTTAAAAAAAAGGTCAGCCAAAATCAGGCTGGGCTTCCTCTCTCTTGCCAGTCTTGGTAAAACCTCAGGATTCAGGGTTCAAAATTATGCAGGTCCGAACTTGATCTCCTCTCTCTCTCTCTTAGTAGAACCTCCTGAAGCGACCCCCTTTCAAAAATTGCTATATCTGTCACTACACTCTTATTCTACAGTCTTTCATTGCTTTTAACCTGATTCCATGTAAAGGCTTTTCAATTTGTTTCATGGTTGGCCATGAGATGCAACTAGCATAGTCGTAAAACAAAACAACTTACATGATTTGGTTCACACATGCAGTCCAGATATTAAACAAAATTATTTCGCGTATGGGAATTAATTCACCCCTTTGATTTTGTTCCCAAATGACCTTATTTTTGTTCCTCAATGACCTTTGACGTCATGCAACAATCGGATTTCAATCTGTGACGTCAATTTTTTACTTTGTGACGTAAAAAATACGGGAATCTTTTGTAATGGTGGACGAAAGTGTAAATACGTCTATGGAAAAGGGAGATAATTCTCTTGGTGGGATTTTCTTATATTAGACATAACGCGCCTGTATTGCACAAAATTAAAAAAAAAACTTAATTGAAAATATCTAAAATAATAATTTTACAAATTTAAAAAGAAGTTTGAGATAGATGTTTTGTATTGGAAATTTTCAGTTTTTTAAGTGCATTTAATTTTCTCTAGAAAATTGCCCATTCAAAATATTTTTTTGCAGTCTGGAAATATAACTTTTATTAACAATGGTAATTTTTTATGTTCATTATTCCAGCAGTTAGTCTTTTTAAACTGCAAAAAACCATTACTGGGGTTTATAGACTAAGTATTGTGCCCTTCCCTTGAATTTCCCCTGGTCTTATTCTTGATAATTTTACGGAAATTTAGATCCTGTACGTTCGTACGCCCTGAAATTAATTTCCTTTCTAAAGTAGTTAACGAAGTCCAAATACACATAATGCTTTTCAGAAACTGCTCTTCTCCAAGAATATCAGATATAAAAGGTTCTGAACAATTTAAAGGGACCACAGCATGTACTATAGACACCTTGAAATACATTCTGGTCATAGAGTTGCGATTCTTGGTGGAATGCTTTCGGCTTTAGAGATAGGTATCGAGCTGACAGAATATGCTAAAATGGTAAATTTCACTTTTTGTCATTGATATCATGTATGATATGTATGATATGTGTTGAGGAATAATAATAATTCAGAATAGAGCCACATTAGATGAACATTTTAAAATAATAAAACTGTAATTGATTTAACGACATTTGACATTGTGTATTGTTTTTGTTTTTTTAATTATTTTTTTCTGTTTCGGTTGGTTAACGTATAATTGAAATCTTTGGTTAGACAAAATGAAACATGTAAAAATAGATAGAAATACATAAAAAAAAGAAGAGCGATGCACCGAATTGATTCTCAGTTTACAAAATCCTACAGCCCCACCCATTTCTTTAAAAACCACCGTTTTACGTCATATGAACTGCATGTAGTCTCGAATCACAGCTAAAACAAGTTTATCAAAATAATATTAATGATAAAATTAAAGAAAGCACGCGCCTTGTACTCATTTATTACTGTTTTTCATGAAAAACGATGAAATGTCTAAAAACAAATATTTCAATTTTAGAGAAGGATAGGACTTAATTCCTAATTGTATTTTCGCAGCAACAATTGGTCTGTACGTTTCTACAGATTTTTTTAACAGTTAAACTGCATACTAACTTAAGTTCTTGTTAATATTCAATCCTGATTTCTTTAGCCTTACATTTATTTCCGGCAAACGTAGGGTTTAAATAGCTTCTTGATACCTTCCCTGTTTTTATAAAAGATGATCCCTGCAACAGCATTTAAGGATCTACCCTTTAGACAAATTACAGTACATCTGAAGTGGCATGACCTCATTTGTAATATAATCTAACTTAAACATAAATAAAATACATTTATTTCAGATTATGAAATATATATGCCACAAAGGACCAGAATTTCCATCAATACTACCTGAGAATATGATACAGAAATTTTTCTGCGTTTGGTCACATCACAGAGAATAGTGTCGTATTAAAAAACGGCGAAGAGATTGAAGTGGATTCCATTATATATTGTACAGGGTACCAGTACACTTTTCCGTTCTTACCAGATAACCTTGTTAAAATGAAAGAGAACAGAATTCGAAATTTGTTTAAGGAAATATTCTTGGCAGAATATAGCACAATTATGTTTATGTCTATTCCTAGGTTATATTCATTTTTTCCGATGGCCAATGAACAGGCCCGTTATATTTACTCCGTGCTCAGTGGTTCATCTCGACTTCCGGATCCCGAAAAAATGAAGCATTTAATTGATAATGAATTTAGCAGACTGTAATCGATTTTGAGACTCATTGGGAATATTTTAGAGAGATTTCTGAACATGGAAAATTTGAACCGCTACCAAAATTACTTAAGAAAATTGATTATCGCAATCTTAATAATTATTTTGTTGATATTCAAAATTTTAGAAAACTTATGTTTAGGGTTACGGGTCCTGATTCGTTCACTTCAAAACTTTAATTATATAAGATGAAAAACTGAATACTTTGTTAATTTCGGCAAGTAAAGTATTCACAGTAAGAATCAAATTGTATTAATTATATTTAATATAGTAACTACATGTAGCTTGTGCAAAAATTAGCATTTTCAGATGCGGAAGTCACCGTGGTGTTCACAACAGGGCCGTTCTCTGAAGCGTCCAGGGGCCTCGAGCTCACAGACCCTTGGCCGACATTTTTTAGTACACTTCATTTTTGTCTAGCTGCTAATTTCACTTACTGTATGTCCTTTACTTAGAATGCTTACCCAAACAACAGTATATATCTTACTGAACAAAACTATTGGTCACATGTATGTATCTTAGATTTAAAAAATTCAAAAATATTATACTTTTTTATTGATTATTTTGATGTCAATCATGTAAACAGTAAATATTCACCACTTCAGATTTTTCAGTCACTTTCTACATACAAATTTACAATTTGTCCAGAATATCATTTCCAGCATGACTTTTAATAAAAATTGCAGCATCGAAAAAAGAACACAGTTCCACTGGTTGATTATGGTTTACGATAAAAAAAAAAAAACAATTCAAACACAATTAACTTTGACAATTTTTTGTATTTGTGCAAACGATGTTAATATTGATGAATCATGTTTTGAAGAATACATGTAGGAATTTGCATTGAATATTAATGGGAAAAATCTGAAGTGGGAAATATTCACTATGACATTGTCCGTTTATATTTTCATTCCTGCACATCTTAATTGTCTCCTTTTTCCTTTAACATGGAAAATCATGTCTATATAGATATACACTGTAATTGGAAAATTGGAAAATAGTGGCCAGGATGGAAGGTATAGTGCATTCCATCGATCACTATGTCTTCAATGTCTTCAACCCTGGCCAGTATTTTCGCATATGTAGTGTTAAACTCGACATTATTATATAAATGTATAGATCATATAACTTTCAGTGAAGCATGTAATTTGCCCCTCCCTCGTGATTAATTCATTACGACAACAACAGATGATGAATACGGAGCAGAAATTCCGTTTTCACTATTTATGGTAAGATCTACAAAGGAACAGCATTTTGCTATTCTTATACGGTTACATTGATTTTTATTTTTGTTTGAAGAAATTAATTCATTAAAATTTTCATTTTTTCATTAAATTTTTCTGGTATTTTTTTTGTTATTTATGGCTAGAACGGCACATACGTCGATAATATAAAAATTAACTTTTGAAATTAGAAAACTACAAATAAAAAGAGTTATGTATTTATTAGTATAGAATTGTATAGTTTATTCATGCATGCTTGTGTCCAATAATCTGTTATCTAAAATATAAAATAAATAATTTTTATAAATTATAAAAAATAAAATAAAATGAAATGAAAAAAAAAACCAAATGTTTTGTTTTGCTTTGAGATTTTACCTAAATTCCTGTGCAGCTGGGTATATTATTACGCCAGTTTTGATTGCTATTGTGGAGAATCTGGCGTACTCTGTCAAAACGTCTAATTTGCTCAACATAAGCTTTCCACGTGTCAAAAAGTCGTGTCTAAGCAATTATTACTTAGGGGAATGATACCCTTTGGACATACAGTCTTAGTAGTGTTACATTTATTGCCCCAGTGTTTGTATCAGTTCAATAATAAGTTTGTTGCATGTAATTATCTTTAATAGAGTAACCTTCATCAGATACGCCTTTACAAGTGCGATGATATCTGTATCATTCCACCGAGAAACCATGTCACACTTCAAATAATCAAGCAATTTGAAGCAATATATTATTCCATAGAGATAATATGGACATCATCCTGCTGAAAAACCAATATCGAACCCTAAATAAATGCGAAATAAATAATGAAGTGATGTTTGCTTTTGGACTTCTATTAGTATGTTTGGGTTGATATGGGGTATGAAATGGAAAAGCCCATATGCTATTCTATATATGACTAAAGAATATAGATATCTTTCTCACAATCAACAAGATGTTCTGTTACCAGCCTATAATTCCCAATTTTTGAAATTTGACCCCTTAAGGCCCAATTTCTGAAAATCAAAATTCTAAAACCTTATTGAGCATCTACATACAGTTTGTGACCATACTGTGTAGACATTAAATGCATAAAATGAAAATTTAAAGAGGAGTTGAGGTCACAAGCTTTAATTCTCAATTTTATAAATTCAACCCATGTGGACCCCAATTTACTAAAACTTTATTGCGCATCTAAACACAACCTTAAAATCCTATTTTTCGAAATTCAACCCCTGTTGGCCCCAAATTTTGAAAATTAAAATTCTAAAACCTTATTGCGCATCTACATACAGTATGTGACAATTTTGTATATAAATTAAATGTATGAAATCAAAAATGAAAGAGGAGTTTAGGTCACAAGCTTACATTCTCAGTTTTTTAAATTCGACCTCTGTGGGCCCCAATTTTTGAAAATCAAAATTCTAAAACCTTCTTTCGCATCTACATACAGTTTTTGATAACATTTATAGAAATTGAGTCCATTAAGTCAAAAATGAAAGAGGAGTTTAGGTCACAAGCTTAAATTCATAATTTTCGAAATTCAACCCCTTTGGGCCCCAACAGATGGACGGACGGACAGACGGACGGGGGGATAACAATACCCCGAACATTCTACGAAGTGCGGGGATAATACGTTGCAAAGAGAAGTTAAGCTCACAAGCTTAAATTGAAATTTCAAATTTCGACCCTGTGGACCCCAATTTTAGAAAATTTAAAATTCTAAAACCTAATCTGCATAGGTGTCAATTGTTAGTTTTTCAAAGTTCGATCACTGTGGGCCCCACTATTAGAAAATCAAAATTCTAAAACCTTATTGCGCATCTGCACATGGTGCATGACAATACTTTATAGAAATAAAGTGTATAAATTAAGAAATGACAGACGAGTTTAGATCAGAAGCTTCAATTCCAAATTTTAACCCATGTGCGCCCCTTGTTTAGAAAATAAAAAATTCTAAAACCTTATTCCGCATCTACAGGTAGTATGCAACCATTTTATATAGAAATTAAATTCCTAAACCCAAAAATGAAGGAGGAGTTGATGTCACAAGAAAGTGTAATGGACGGACGGACGGAGACACTCGCTATATCTCCGAACTTTCTTCAAAAGTGCGGGGATAACAAAACGTATCAAATTGTCATGACTAATCGAAATACAGAAAAGTGTATCTACTTACATGTACATGTGCAAATAAATAAAAATATGCACCCTTTTCTTCATTTTTTACAGCAACAACAGTAAATTATAAGGATGATAAATAGAAGTCCACCACCACCGCCACCAACACTTGCTCCAATTGTAAGAGTAAAGGTATCTAAAAGTTAAAAATAGCATGTTATTTTTTATGAGTGAAAGTTGAAAATTTGGCTGAAATTTGGCTTCCTATTTCGGTATTTTTTGGTTATGAGTACTTCTTGAAATGCGTCGTATACAGCATAGTATAAATTTACTATATCTAATATTAGTATCTTTGGATTGTTATTTTGAAACTCCTTGGACGATGCCTCTGCATGGTGGACCCTAGATCCCCGAGGGTATTCGCGAACCCAGTCGTCAGACTTGCCTGACATGATTATTCATTGATTTGTTATAGAAATTACCAGTATTTAGCAAAATCCAAAAATAATAGAAATACTAAGGGTTCATTTCTTGAATTTCACATGGTAGATCTCCTTAGCTGAAATTTGGCTTCCTATTTCGGTATTTTTGGTTATGAGTACTTCTTGTTTAAAATAAGTTTGCTTTTTTGTCTTCCAAATGTTTCGGTTTTAATGCTGCGGATGAGAGGTAACTCCTTGAAATGCATCGTATAATATATCTAATATTAGTATCTTTGGATTGTTATTTTGTAGTATAAATCTTAGCTCTTTTGTTCTAATAGGAGTGATCTGGCTCAAACTGGCAGGACGTTTTTTAATACAATAATTTGACGGGAAAATCAAACTTTAAAACGTAGGAAATGAACTGCCTTTGATAAAGTATGTAGAAAAACTATTAAAAATTCAAAATGTCCATAGCGGGTTTCGTATTTGGGACCTTTCACTTACTCAGACGACGCGAAAATTACGAGTCTCATTCTTGTTTCAAAATTTCAGAATTGACAGACATGTATAAGTTTATTGACTAGCAAGCCTCAGAGCGTGTTATCATCTGCACACAGAGTACTGTGAACTTTGTGTATCTCATCACACTGGCATATGCCTCTAATATATATCAAGCATTATCGATATTAATCTCAATAAACGTAAATAAAAACTCCAAAGCTTATAAGATATGCATAACAGCTCCTTTTAATGTGTGTCATAGTATATGTACATGCATACTTACTTCCACCACCTTCGTGCTCAGGTTCTACAAAATAAAAACATATTTAGAATTTATTACAGTACACTTGAATGTCAACAAAGAAAGGAATTTAAAAAAAAATCCAAAAGTGCAAAATTTAGCAAAACATTTTACGATCTCAAATATGGTGATAAATCATAGGGTGGACTATGAATAGGGGCATAAAGGCGTTTAACATAAATGCAAATATATGCTGTGAAATCAAATTAGATCACTTTCACTCCCTCTTGAATTCAACTGCTTTTCCCTAAGTTATTATTATCATAAGCCCACTCTCGTCCAAATGATAGAACTTTTATTAATTTAAAATAAGGTAATTAAGAAAAGGTAAATAATGACATATATTTAACAGCCTCACATTTTCTTAGAGCAATACAGACACAAAACAAACTGTGAGTGAATATAGCATGACAAACTTTAGGATACCATACCATCTGCTTGCCTACATTCCACTAATGGGGTTAAAGCAGTCAATCCAATATTTGCATCTTAATTACAAAATTTTTGACCAGATCAGTACAGTTTACAGGAGTATAATGGTTTTAAAGTAAAAAAGTTTTGTTTATGTAAAATGAATTTATTGTGCTATGTACTAAGGTCTGACAAGCTTCATTCGCCGGAAATACTGAGCCTCAACGTGAAAGTAAATCGTGAGATTTTATAGGAATATTACTCCAGGAACTAAGATTTGAGCACGTTTTTCAGTCACTTGCTAGTCAATAAACTTTTACCATCACAAATTCCAGTCTACGTCGGAACAAGATAATGGACAGTCGTGATCACAATATGGTCCATAATATCCTTTGATACAGCCAAGGCATTCTCCATTATGATGGTTGCATCTTCGACACCAATCATTGCACTGGATTTCATCTTTTAGGTCCAGGAGTTGACTTGTGTTTGAGACAGGCAATGTCACCTTCGAGTTATCAGTGGTTATATCTTTATCTGGGCTAATGGTAGGTAAAGCTCCTGTAATGAACCTAATACATGTTAGATGTAATAACCTATTTGTATACGCTACCTATCAATTTGAGCTATGCGCGAATAACAAACATTCTTCTTATAACATAATAGAATTTTACAAAGTATTAAAAACTAAATGATTGTACTATCATGAATATTGGGAATACGCAGAAATAAATACGCAATGTTAAGTTCTACGTGCACTAAGGGGTAGTGTATGCTCTACAACAAATCGTTATCTTGACCTTTTTTTCAGTGGAATTTGTGTTATGTCGTTGGTTTTGTGATAGCATTTTCTCTATATTTACTTGCATGTTATAACACATTATCTATATTTAGAAGGTCATTCAAATTACATATCTGGGGCCAACCTGATATGGATAAAACCATGAATATTATGTATCCCTTTTCTCTCTCAACTATTGATAACCAACAAAACTGATGACATGAATGGTCGATAATAATCGATAAACAACACCCGACAGACAGAAGTCCAGACAGAAGATAACAGAAAAGAGCACAAGTCACTGATTTTAAATCTTGACCCTTGGTCTTTTTTCCCTTTTCGCGTGATTTGGAAATTTTAATTTATAAAATCCCATTTTTTGTTGACGCGTCGCCTGTGAAATCACATGGCCGTCTCGAAAACTAATTGACCAAAGAATAACGATAAACAAAGAAAATACGGCTCAATGATAGAATAAAATGTACCCACATTTATCAACATCTACCCAATATATCATCTGAAGGTTATCTGTGCAATTTTCGTGCTCTATCGAAAAAAAAAAAAAAAAAAAAAAACAGATGACAGAAAATTTCGACAATAAATCACTAACCGCTGACATAAGATAACTTCCTACATTGTGTGTCTTGCTTTTTTCACCCTCCAAACAGGACTATAGTTTCACAACAGTTACACAAATAATATTTTCCTTCAGCGCTTTTCATTAAATTCGATCGGACTCAAAACATTTAATTGTGATAAAACATATCACAAATTATCGAAATAAATTTGATGCACTGTATGGCCATTTCGTGCTCGAGATTAAAATACTGAAAAGCCGGTTAAAGATATAATGATGAATTAATAAGCACAACCATAAAAAAAACAATGTCTTAAACTTCATCGTAAACAAAATAGAAACAACTGGCAATTATAGCACTATGAAATAACGTTTTTCATTATAAAGCAAACTGTAACGTTATCTATTGTCCATTCAGTTGTCGAAGTACAATATAGTTATTAATTATTTGTAAAAAGAAATATTTTAATAACATTATAAAATGGTCAAGAAAGTGAAAGATTATAATACATTTTCATCCACACGTATAATAAACTAGAGGCTCACAGGAGCCTGTATCTCTCATATGGAAATAATTTGCAAACTTAAAATAAATTGTTTAACTATGCCCACCTCTGCTGGCAGTCCGGAAGAACATTGCTGCCAGGTTCTAATTGGCACACTGGTCTTGCCAAGTTGCTCACTTGTTTCAAACAAGACGATCTTGTAAATGAATTTTCCAATAGGGTGCTATCTTGGCGGTCATCTTGGATTGCAGGCAAGATAATCGAATACAATTCTGAAAGCGGACCATATAAGGAGAAATGCTGCAAGGTTTGATTGCAATTGGCTGACTGATTTCAGACAAGACGATTTTTAGATCAATTTTCCCATAGAGTAATCTGTTAAACTATGGGCAGCTCTATGGTTATTTTGAATGGTGGGCGGGATCAACGGATACAATTCTGAAAGAGGACCACCTAAGGATCATTGCTGCAAAGTTTTGTTTCAATTGGCCCAGAGGAAAAGATCTTTAAAGGAAGGTTTACGACAACGACGAACGCCAAGTGATGGCAACATCTCACACGGCCCTTTGGGCCAGGTAAGCACCCCCACCCCCACCCCCCCCCCCCCAAAAAGAACATGATCTGGTGTTTAACACGGCTGATAACAGGGTTTTTTTTCACATTGGAGTTATATAACGGACGAAAATGACCTTGCTATGGAGGTTGTCATTTTTTCTTGGAAGATGGGTTCCAAAAGGTTGACAATAAATTCTTGATTTAATATAATCCTCAAAGGAAGTTGCCTTTTAATATGCAAAACATAAGAATAGGTGGCGGATCAAGAGGGAGGCGTAGAGGGCGTACACCCCCCACCTTGATCGCCCCCCCAAAAATTTTTTGATCGATATTCATGAATATGATTTTTTGGCATAAAATCTTCAAAATTTTTTTTAAATTATAAATTTTACGCCGCCACCTTTCAAAACTCCTGGATCTGCCCCTGCTAGATGAACCAGAACGTCGGGATCGTCTGACTGAGAAATTGTGGGGTAAAAACCCAATGAATAGTGGGGTTAAAACCCAATGAAAAATAACATCTATAGCTTTTTTATGGAAATTATAAATTTTTCAAATTTGTAAATAGCTTATGTCTTTTTAATTCACCTGAAGGCGACTTTAAAATTAAATCAGCTAATGTAAACAAACAAATGATCAATTGTTGAGGGAAGGAATCCCCGACATGACAATATTTCCGGCTGGGCATTACTACTTTAAGGCCTTAAGCTTTTAAATAGTACTAATTTTTAAACTCAGCAGGAAAAGAGCCAAGCTATTTACCGTTTAAACTGCATAAAAATTCATATTCGAAAGCGAACAGACTGGGGGAGGGGGGGGGGACTGATGAAAATAGTGTATTTGGGGGGGGGGGAGGAGGGGTGGGGGGATGGGGGAACTGATGGAGATAGTGTATTTATTTGAACATTCGTATTTTTTTTCACTAGAAGCCACGTTAATGTTTCACATAACAGTAATGTAGTAATAATTCTAATCCTATATTGAATAATATAATTATCTAGAAAGGGAAAGGTAGGAACATTTTAACGAGTGTTAAATGTTCGATGGGGAATAGATATTTATGTTAAGTTATCTTGCTTCGTAAAATATGTATTTACCGAGTAACTGGTACATTATAAGTTACATATATCGGCAAAAGAATATCAAAGCAACAATAGTGGGACAGGTCCATTGATTCGAAATCCAAAGGAAAAGACAATCATGAGAATGGAACATAACAAACCTATGCCACAAGAATACATGTGTACCTATTGTAACTAAAGGAATAAAACTAAACAAAAATGGAACAAGACCGCACAGAAACTAAAACACTAACAATGTGAACTCCGACTAAGAACTTGAGTGGCATCAGTATTTTGAGTTTTGATGGTTGTGCTTATTAATTTATCATAATATCTTTAACCGAATTTCCAACATTTTGATCTCCAGCACTGCTGATGAGTTAACGAAATGGCCATACCCAGTGCATCAAATTTATTCGGTATTTTGTGATACATTTTATTCTTGAATGTAAATAACTGTAATTACGACTTTATTTTTTGATGAATTAATTTTTCAAGGAGTGTACGATCAGGAAAGAAACTCCTGAACGTTTCTTCGTTGTTATTAAAAAAAGGATAAAAAGTTTTCTTGGAGACGTGTGTGACAAAATGTATAAGCTACTAAAATATGAAAAATACTTCATGTTATTTGCATAATTGTTTAGTTTCTAATCATAATACCTGCAATGTGCACCAAATCAACCAGGAGAAAACATATGCATATCAATGTCACTCTAAGATCCATTATGCATAAAAGCAGGGTATGATGTTCCGAACGCGGACACTTCGTCGACTAGCAAGAAAATGATCTTTAGTCTTGACGAGAGCAGATTGTCATGTGACTAGGGTCACAAGTCATCTTAAATATCTCACTGTACATGTATAAAGACATCATACTATTTTGCGTTAGAGAACTTTTACTTTGCATAACAAACTCTTAAGAGAAATTGTTTTCCAATTTTACCGAAAGTAACGAAATTAAAATAAAACCGGACAAAAACATAGATTGCCAAGGGATGTCACGGGTTTTGTATTGTAAAAAATGCAATACATACATGTGTATTTTTATGTAAAATAACAAAACACAACTTAATAATCGTCGTCAATGAAAGTTAATACTTAATATGTCAGAATATATTCAGAAAACTGAAAATTATAAAACTCGTGACTTATTCAGCATAATCATATCTTTGCAGTGCATAATGTGTTGCTAATGTTGTATTATATAATGATTTGTTTAAAATATTTGTATTCAAACCAATGTTCAAATGAATAATGAGGAATTTCATAATATAAGACATAATATTTATTTTAACAAAATGTCTTGTGAAGAATATTAAAGAAAGATAAACTAAACCTGTGCTTTTGATAACAAAAGAGGAAGTTTTTCAATTTTTCCACAAATTAAAGCCCAGTACCTAGAAAAAGGGTACTTGAACACAATTTTTGTTTTGATAATTTATCTTCATCAAAATGATACGTAAAATAATCTGTCATGGTCTGGAATTGAAAAAATGCAATACAGACATGTGTATTTTTATGAAAAGTGAGAATACAAAACTTAATAATCGTAGTCCATAAAAGTTAATAGTTAATATGTCAGAAAATATTCAGAAAACTAAAAATTAAATAACATTTGACTAATTCAGAATTATTATATATTTGCAGTACTTAATCTGTTACTTACTTTGTATTGTAAATTCACTTGTTTAAACTATTCGTATGAAAACCAATATAAAAATGAATGATGATGGATTTCATAACATAAGCCATAATATCTATGGTTTTAAAATTGTCTTGTGGAGAATATTAAGTAAAGATGAACTTAACCTGTGCTTTTGATAACCAAAGAGGAAGTGTTTCAATTTTCCACAAATTTTAGCCCAATACCTGGTAAAAAAGGTACTTAAACAAAATGTTTGTTTTGATAATTTATCGTCATTAAAATGATACAAAGAAAAACGATCTGCTAAATATGATCAATGATTTTTAGAATACATTAAATGCAATATCAAAGTGACCTACATTGTACAATATGTCATGGCTAAAATATTTTCTCCTTTTTTCTGAGGTAAGCGTATAATTTATACATTTTATGATCATTAAAAATGTAACCAATAATTTGGTAGCATATTATATTTATTACAAAAAATGTCCAAAATTTAAAAGGACTAAATTATCAAAATATTGAACAAAGTGTTAGGCTACACCTCTCTGTTATTTTGTTTTTATATATGTAGGTCTTAATAATAAAAAATGTAATAACAAAACATAAATGTAGACATTCGAAAAATTAAAACTTGAACAAAGAAAAAATAAAAGAATAAATAAACTCGGAAACAGAATAACAATGAAGGAAAAAATCATTAAAAAATCATTTACTGCAATTACAATTTCCGTTAAGAATTAACATGAAGAAATAAAATTATATTTCTGAAAAAACAACATCTACGACTTAGTATAGTATACGATCATAAAATTATTCAAATGATATTAGCGGAGCTGAAAATTGAATTAGTTGAACAGATCATCATTGGGGACAAATATTTTGTCAGATTTAACCAATAAATGTTTCATTTGGAGAACAGTTATCATGTTTATATTCTGCTGTAGGAAAAAAAGGCAAGATTATAGTCTTAGGAGAGAGAGAGAGAGAGTAAAATTGAAAAGCCAAATAAAGATAGAGAAAATACACCCTAAACGTCTGTACTAATAGTGCAATTTTTACTCTGACGAGTACATATAAAATACAATAAGCTATTGGCTTATAGGTACATATGTTCATTGTTGTATCGATCAAGTAAAAAATGAAATTATAAATTCGATTAAAAAATGAACATTCGAAATTTAAAAAGAAAAAATCTTTTATCATCTGCTTCTGTTTTGGTGTATTTAGTAATATTAGTTCTATTTACATTTAAATCAGGAATGAAGCAAAATGTTCTATATGACTCAGTAAGTATCAACTAAACCCTCTCTTATCCTTTTCAATTCAAACAAAAAAAAACAGTATGTTTTTAATATACATATATGGAAACTTGCCATAAAACCTAAAAGCTAAAAGAGAAATTACAGTCAGTGATACATTATCTCTATTATTATTACATGTTTATGCATTTTTCTTTATGATAATTGAAGTCCTGTTGTCACGTGCATATAATTAAAAAAATCGTTTCCATTTTACCAAGAATTATGGCCTAATACAAGGTACAAAAAGTCACTTTAACAGATTTGTTATTATAATCCATAGTATTAAAAACAATATAAAGAATAACACTTTTTTAAAAGTAGTTATTACAATGAAAAATATACAGATATATTTATAAAAATAAGTGAAAAGGACATGGTAGGATTTGGCCTAATATTGGCACCATCAATTCCAAAATAAAAATATAATGAAAAAAATTACTCTCAGCCATCATTAAGTACCCTTAAATTGATTCAATTTAAGGAACATGTTTTTTTCAACAATATATTTCTGTAATAGCGACAATATGCTGTCAAAAATGGCTAATTGTGAAGAAATCAATGAAAAACACAAAATTTAATTCATGTTTTGGACCTTTGATATGACCAGCAGCTTTGTCCAAAAAATATTTCACTGAAGTGAGTCTTTATGTAAGATAAACATTATATTAAAAATTTGTATCTGTATCTCAAAGTTGTTTTGACCAAAATATACTGTGAAAACACTCAATTTTCTTCAGATCCTTAATCTAGCATACGTTCATGACGTCGCTATTGCATCATGGAAAGAACATTTGTATAATGATTAATAGATTGTGAAAGTTAAACGATACAATTTTTACAATTTAATTCGAATCTGAAATAATATCTTTGATTAATTATGTCAGATGGGCTCAATTAATGGCTGAAACCATACCATCTAAGGGTCTTATGATAGTGATTTAAAAAAAGAAAGGAAGTAAATAATAACCATACAATACAACAGTCACATGATAAACAAATTCAAATCAATTAAATTAGTCCATTTGAATGTTAGTGTAGGCATGATGAAAGACACTTAATTAATCAAAATAATTATAGTGGGTCAGCTTTGATTAAATTAGCGGAGAAGACGGAGTACTCTAACCAGTTAACATTAGGTCAAAATTTTACGATTAAAAATTCATGTCGAAACAATAATTACTAAGACAATGATACCCTTTGGACATAAAATTCATTTGCAGTAGTCCATGTATCGTCTCAATGTAAGTGTGTGCCTTACATATATCACTTAGGCAACTGATTTCTTGATGAAACCTCCGTACTTCATTACTATTCTTTACGTTTAAAATTACAATTCGGTATGTCTTAAGTCAACATTGATCAATATTTCAGAAACGCTAGCACTCATCACAGAAATCACCTTAAGAGTAAAATTACTCTTGAGTCATATAGATTCTATGTTAACTTACGAGTAATTTTACTCTTACGATATTTTCACACACTCCAGAACGTCACATTTGTTTATGGTGACGTCATATATTATGCAACTCACACAACAATTCGAAAATCAGTTCTTGTTACATATTTGGACAATTCAGTTTAGGAAAATACAATAATTCATTACGTCTATTGGAAAGAAAAGGTATTACAGTGGAGCCTCTGTAAACAGAACAGCTATGGGACCATGGAAATTGGCCGGTTTTCAGAGGTGCCGGTTTTGAGGGGTTCTGGACTGTACTATAATCCGACCGGAGGTAAATTAATTGAAATATCGAAAGGCATGAAAATTACATACATGTATTTACTACATTTGCATTGTTTCTTCTTTAACTGTTACCAAATCTTAGTCTTTAAGCTTCGTCGTTAGATTTTGATAGAACGGCAAGTTAAAATCCTTTATTAGATTATTAGTTTTTCCTGTACACATCATTGAGGCTTTGTTTAAAATACGCTACTCAATGAAGAGAATTACATAGAGGTGTATGTGACAGGAGTATATATGTTTTGGACCGGAAAATTATCTCCTGTATTGGGAATTCAGAGGGTCGGTTTTTGGAGGATTTATTTACTTGAAGTTTTATAAAAGACCAACAGTTGTATGATAAACTCTGAGATTAATTTTTTTGCGTGAAAGTCGTTATCATAGAGTAACTTTCAAGAGTGATAAAGCATATTTGCAATATGATGTACAAAATGTTTTTCTGCTGTTAATTTGAATATAGAGTATAAACTATAACAATAATAAACTACAGAGGAAATGTAATCTACAAGGAAAGTTCACAGATATAGAGACATCGGACAAAATTAATTAAAACACTTTTCATGTATGTCTATTTAAGGTATTCGGACCACAGTAGATAATGACCTATGAAAATGAATTAAACCAAAAGTTTAAAACGGATATGAGTAGATATGTCATTTCAATATTGAAACCTATTTCATTGTTTGTACGCAAACTCTATGAAAAGTGTTTAATTATATAGCGTTCCGAACTTTGCCGACAATTACAGAGGTCATTTCCGTAACACTGTACGGAATATCATTGACATTTGAAA
Source organism: Mytilisepta virgata (assembly GCA_028015205.1). NCBI lineage: Eukaryota > Metazoa > Mollusca > Bivalvia > Mytilida > Mytilidae > Mytilisepta > Mytilisepta virgata. Next base: position 8,212,592 of record CM051508.1, on the reverse strand, counting down.
TAACCACGTGGTCATTTTTTTTCCAGATATCTTAAATTCTTTAGTTCTCCTAATTTGATTTATGATGTACCTATTTAGTGTTGTTTTCACTAATGTATACAATTTGTTTTTTTTTAGGGTTTACCATATTGTGTGGGGTTTACTACAAATTAAAGATTGTGCGGTGACCACAAGATGCATATTTATTCTTGGTATGTTTAATTCGGAGATGGGATATCGCAATCTTAACTTTTTATTCCTTATTCATTTTATCATATTTATATTGCCCATCGTGAATAAGCTTGATCAGCTTAGTTACATTAAATTCATCTTCTATTATATATCAACAACGACCTTCTGTTTATATTATACAAAATAACCTATTAAAGCCATATTTTCCCAGTGAGAAATATGTATCATCCCTCTGAGAAATACATGTCAGATCTCAAATAATAATGACTTGGAGCATTATTATCTTACTGTGATAACACAGACACCATCTCGAGAGAAACCAACTTCGCCAATTACATAATAAATGGAATAAGATATATCTCATATCGATCCCTCGACCCATTTCTTCGATCTCTCGAGTATGGTCTCAGGATGATATTGTTGTTTGAGTTTATATGGGATATGACAGAAAAACCATAAATAATATTCTCTATCATAATATCGTGTAGTAACCAACACACACTTGTTACATAAGATCTTTTCAGAGTAAGGGCTACAAATATGAAATCATGTGCAATTCTGTAAAATTTCTCTTTCTCCCAATGTCATGAAGACTTAACATTTACACTGGCCTCTCACAAATACTGCCGATTTCTATTGAACTCTATGAGCGATAGCATTAAACCCTTTATGGAAGTGTTATATCAGATTTTTTCGTTTAGTAGATCGACAGTATCCGACCTGCAGCTATCAGAGCCTTCGCGACTTTTACAGTTAAAACGAACACATTTAGACCCTACTATCTAACTTATGTACCGTCCACTCGAATTTTTAGTTCTAGCAAGCGGTCACCTTGTTAATCATACTTTATTGGTTTTTATAGTGTGTAGTATACACCAGATTGTTAGGATAGCTAAGGGGGAGGTTCGGGTACCCACAAAACTGGTTTAACCCCACCACTATTCAGTGTCTGTACCAATTCAGAGTATCCTGACTCTCTGTTGTGTTCATGTTTGTTTTTTGTAATCCTTTATGTTATTTTTATACGGCGTTTCGTCAGTTGGGTTGCTTTGATTGATTTGCATGTTATTTGTTGACCTGTCCTGTTATCCATTTTGTTGTTTATCTATACAGCAAAGAAATAGGGATATAATGCTAGTAACTTATAAAAGTGGATTTATATATATTGCCACTGTAGATCTGGAGTAACTGATATTACTTCCGGTTGCCTGAAATTTTTTTAAATGTATGTGTAAATGAAAATCAGATGCAATCTATTAGATGAGTCACATAACCAGAAAAATTGGTGTATTAAATCTAATGGTCATTGAATGGCCTTAAATGAGAAGCTACAAAATAGATAGACAAGAAAAACTCGAAAAGTGCCATAATCATTCGCAATACAGAACGGAATGACTCGTTATAGTTCAAATAAAATAACATATACATTCGCATCTTTATTTCTTACAGCAACATCAGTAGATTATAAGGTTGAACATTAGCAGCCAATCGACATTACCAACAAAATTATGAGAATAAGACTTCCGAATGTTGCAGTATCCAAACAACGAGATTCTGGTAAATGTCCAAGATGTTCCATACAACGTAAAACAACTCTCGGTAGTTAATTATTCACAAACTTCGGATAAGGAATATACCTACCTAATTTTCATGGACGCTGCACATAAAGAACAACTTGAGTTTCAATTTAACAAAGATATATCACTATAATGCTTGCTTTCAATTTTTGGTTAATAAGAAATATAATTTACAATGTTATGATATATTATATTCCTGATACCTTACAAATGTGATTTTTTTATAAGTGAATATCTTATTATAATAACCTGTAACCTGTCACTTGTTACATATGTATATCATTTAAACAGTCCAAAATTTTTTAAGTGTTATGTTTTTGTCAACTGCTCAATCAATTTGCTTGATACGATGTCCCGAAGTAGACCATTGATTTATTTGATATTATACACTGTAAATCTTTTGTCTGATATGAGTGAGAGAAATCAGTAATTACTTGAACACTCGTAAAATCGTTAACATTGGGATTTTTATAAATCTAATATCTGAAATTGACTTATAATGTCGATATTTTTAGAAACTTTCCTTAGATGACTTGTGGTGACAGTTATCCCAAACTTGCTGACAAACAAGATAAGTCCTCGAGTGAAAGTATACACATGTAAAATTTAATTAGGAATCAATGAATTATTGTTTGTAATCTATAGGGAGTGAACAAAAAGAAAACAACTCATCATCCACTCCTTGATATTGTTTTTTGTCACATGTATTCCATGTGATACATTTGTACCAATCATACAGAAAATATGACATAAATGCTAATGAAAGGCCTTGATTATATTACAATAGCAGATTTTGCAACGTAAACTGATCTGGCTGATGTTATTTAATATTTCAAGAGGAACCTGCATTGAGTCTTGACTATGCTCATATAAACATACTTAATTTGGTATTTTTTATAATTACACAAATGTATTAGAAATAATAGAAGATATGTATAAATATCGGTAACATAATAATTCTGTGACGGAATTCGAATATTACAGAAAGATGTTATTATACAGATTTAGACACAACAGAGTAATGTCAAAAGAAAAAATAATACTCATCGAATTTCAAGACACTTTTTTTCTATTCATTACATTTTATGCACAAAAATATTCACAATATGATTTTTGGCATCTGTTACTGTTTATCGCTATTTTTTTACCAACAATTTCGGCGTCGTCGGTTATTCGTCAATTTCTACTGAAATAAAGAGCGTTATTTCCAATGAAGAGTGACATTATTCGATGCTAATTGAACATCATTGTGCTTGCTCGAAACACTCTTAAAAATCTCATGAGGAAAACAGGATTCCATAATGTTTGCACATGGTATACACCTTGAGTTGATGTCGGCTTTGGTAACTTTCTCTTGAAAGTACACGTATTTCAACCCTAGCATCATATACTCATTTTAAATATTTTAATGAATTTACTCTATTTGACTCCTTTATTGAGTTTTTATTACATTATATCGACTGCGGACGGGTCAAAACAAAGAATTTAAAAATGGCATTTGCTGCTTCTCCGCCAAGCAAGCAGGATTTATGAGTTAGAGCAACAACGGGTGGGCTCAGACTGAGAATAATTTGTCTAGGTTGACTGTTACCTCTCGAGCTAACACGTCAGCCTGTCGATCTAGTACAAAGCAGGATTTATATTCATATTATATCAACTTATTCTCGTCATGATATGCATGCAATAATTGAAACTGGATGTTAAACAATAATCTGTCTATCCATTTATTTCTCATGTCTATGTAATAATTTTATCAAGACATTTGTTTTGCCTGAAACCTGGTAACTCGCTATAAAAATCTATACGGGGATGTGCGGAAAATTTGGGTGGGTTTTTCATGATTGTTGGTATTAATTCAGGATATGTTATGAAAAGCTTATATTTATTAGGGTTGTATTTACACAAACTTTGAGTGCTATTCCTCAGATATTTGTATATAAACATCAGTATTAGTTCGGGTGTGCTTTTTCGATATGGCTGTTTTTCTTGTAGGTATTTTCATCAAAATTTTTTTTCCGGTATATTATTGACATGTATTCTAGGATTTGCTCGGGTACCTTTTCTTTAGCCTTTTGCGCACACCCCTGTCAAAAATCCAGAGAGTTACCACCCCCCCCCGGGCCTGAAATGCTATGCACATTTAAATCAAGGAATGTCATAACTTATATAAGCAATTCATTGTATACCAGAACAATTACATTGATTCGGTGTAATTTTATATCAAGATAAAAGAACTGCAGAAAGTCCATGTAGTACTTTTTGAAACCAAAGTTAGAGCTTTTCTGCCCTGTAATATAAGATGCTTTTGGCATCATCTTTCTGTGCTAATTTTGGCATTTAGATGTTCATGTATATCTGCTCTTTAGGGGTTTGTTTAAGTACAGGTTTCGGTTGTCAACATTTACTGTCTTGGATTTTATTTACGAGTTAGAATTAATGAAATAAGTTTATGTTTATCTAACATATGGTATCACAGAATTAAAAAGTAAAAATCGTGTATTGGTATCACGAAAGCCATTTTATGCTTAAGTTTAGATAATCGGACTACATTTGAACATACCATGAGCTTACGGAGACATTTGTATGTAAAATAGAATCAAAACTAGCTTGCTATCAAAATTAGTAAGAATGTCTGAGTAATACAACACACAGGAAAGAATGATAATCACAGTCATAGTTTGCTGTTTTAATTGTTTGTCAGAAACACATGTGAATATGCGTCATGGTTGGCTTTCTTCGGTGATTTACTTTCAAATTCATCGTAATCTTGATCTGGATCTGCGCCATGGAAATGATCATAGGTATCCTCATTGTGATCGAAAACCCTATCATGATTTAGATGGCTATATATACCGGATACGGACCCATATGTATTGCCTACTATATCTTCAGATTGTGATGGTTCTTTTGATCTTTGGTTGTTGTGATTTGCAGCGTCATAGATATTCAAGTGCTCGTTTACCACTTCAGAGTTTTTAATATTCACAGACTTCATTACTTGGGCGTATCCATCTTTGTGTATAACATTGGAGTCATTTGACTCACGTAATTCGAACACGTTCTGGTCTACTTTTGAATGAATTCCGTGTTCCTCTCCTGCTACAAAAACAGCATCATACAGATCTGGTTTTGAACATACTTTGACTAGAACACTATTTTCCTTTTTTCTGATATTTTTGGATTCTTTTCTTAGTATTCTTTTTTGAGAATTTTGACGATTTCTGAAAATAACAAGAGGTGCATTCTACAAATACATTCCACATTAACAACACAAAGGAACAGAACTATTGTTAAGATAAAGTCTTAATTAATTATTTCCCCCCAGAGGTGTCGGGGGAACATATTGTTTTACTCATTATTTTTCTTTCTTCAGTAGCCCCCTTGTGCGGGAGTATTCTCGAAAACGGCTCAATCGATTGAAACAAAACTTGGCACAAAAGACAGGGCAGCGTCTGAAATGTGCCTCGTCATACTAAATGTACCATGTACCTATGGTAGGTATTTCAAATATATTTGATTTGATAGAATTTTATAATGATCTATATAACATGGGTTCAAAAATTGCCTGTCTTTCGGAGGATGTGGATATGGCCATGTTCAGTTCAATCTGTTACATATGTTTTTGTCTTCTAAAAATTTAAGCGAAGTTAGGGCTAAGAAACGCGTCAAATTTCATTTGAAGAAAAACGTTGAAAACCATGCCACCTATTATATATATCTTAATTAGCGTATGGCAAACATATTAGAATCTATATTTCAAATGAATTATTTTGTGAAATTTAACCCATCTCTCCTGGTCTTTGGAAACTACAATGTACATATGTTTCCAAGACAACTTAGTTTGTTCACTGCATACAGCTGAAGTAGAATTGTATATTTTGTAATTAATAAACGTTCGTAGAAACGAGAATTAATATATCCACAAACAAAAACAAAAAATGACTCGGTTAAAATACATTTAAATATAAAAATCGATAAATTTCAATGACCTTGAGATTTAGGAAAACAGAAATGAAGGACAACACTATAGCTATATAAATTTCACAAACATTATTGCGGAATACACCATTGTCAGTAAATTACAAAATGTAGCAACTGCAGGACAGCGGACATGATACCACAACAGATTCTGGAGTCTATATTAGATTATATAGATTCATCTTCAGGTACGAGAGAGTTATGTAATTTCTCCACCCGAGATAGTTAAATTTTCGATTTTCAACACGCGAGCTTTTGCGAGCGTGTTAAAATCTGAAATTTAACTATTGAGGGTAGAGAAATTCCATAACTCACGAGTAAATTGAAGCAGAATCTGTTTCTCCAATGATTTTCGACAAAAACCTCAAGAAAATGTCGTTGCTATGTAGTTTGTTTACATAGTCGTCATTTCGGGACTTCTCTAGTTTATCGTTCCAATAACTGTAGAAAAAACGGCGGTAATTCCCACGTAGAAATTTAATGACCGGGAAGTGGTTAAAAATTTGATGTATTTTTATCCCACCGACTAAACACGTCAAGAATAGGAGACTATAATTTCTTTACTTGATGAAAATAAAAATTAATTAAATTATGTAATTCTTATGTATTTATCTTTTTTCTAAGTACACAGATAGGAAAAGTACCTAATATTTTCTTGAAACACTGGAAATTATTTTCCTTGAATGTTGCATTATTTATGGATTAATTGAATTCTGTAGTTATTGCCTAATTACCTTTTCCTCAGAAAACAAATAAGAATTGTCAATAAAACAAACACTATCAACACAGCACCAGCTGTAATACCAATTGTCAAAGATGTTGTACTTCCAGATCTGTTAATTTGCTCCGAGTTTTTTATTCTGTCGTCTTCTGTCTCAGCTGAAGGGGGTAGGCTTGTTTGATATGCTGAGGTATATTGATGAGTGGAAAATCTTCCATGGCTACTTTCAGTAGATACCATTGTGACTCTATCAACGCCTATCTCAGTGGAAGGCCTAAGGCTTGTTTGATTTACTGTGGTATCAGATGTATCTTGAGGCGTAGACAATCCACTAGAGTTATATGACGCGTATGAACTATTTGGACTACTGTCATTGGATGTTTCTTTGAGAGATGTCATTTCAATTGTAGTGGAAAAGGTAGATACACTAGGCTCTTGTACAGTCGGGATGAGACAGTCATTTTCGTCTGTACGGTTTCCAGCTGCAAAAAATGTATTTTGACTCATATAACTAAGATCATTACTTTCTCGGTCATTCCACAAAATTTCCAACGTCTGAATTATACAACAGACTGAAATTGTAAAATACTGATACATGTAAGGAATGAAGAAAATACTATTTTTTTCATATGTATAAATTCAATATGCATTAAATGAATCAAGAACTACGCCACATTACAGACTTCATTGCCCTTGATAAGCTCAACTACCTCGACGCGGTAAGTCGAGGATTAGACCAGACTTTTTTTAAAAATTGGTATTTGGAGCTTCTTCCCCAAGACTGCAGCATTTAGGAGTAAGATGAAAAAGTAAAATTTTATCTCCTAGTTGACTTGCATATCTTCCTGTTGGTTTTTACCTCATGACACCTTACAAGTATAGTACTATCAGGATTTATATCCATTTCACGTAATAAATTCATCGTCCTGATATCTATGTAATAATTGCCATTGGACGTTAAACAATAATTCGACCATCCATTTATTTCTCATGCATGTGTAATAATTTTATCTAAAAAGTCTCTTTGTTTCACCTGAAGTGTTATGTACGTTTAAATCAATAAATATCATAACTTAATATTATATGGTAGTGATGCACAAGTAATAGGCAATAGAAAAAATACATTTATTTGGCGTCATTATGTATCAAGATAAACGCATTTAATAATGACGATACAATGTAATCCATTTATCTATCTATCCATTCATCTCAATAAGCTTGTATTGCAAGATATCAAAATTTTACAAATTCATAAATCTGATTAATTGTAGTTTTAAAATACGTGTTTTCTTTCTATTTTTTTCTAATTTAGGCCCATTTCCTTTGAATGTGGAATATACATTTTTCATTGATTTATCAAATATATATTTCATTTTTGGTACACATTTATATAGTAAGACATATTCACAACCCCAGAGCACTTCGGGCAATACACTCCTAAAACCCTTAGTTTTTCATTTCCACCTCATGTTTCTATGAAATATTGAAATATAAGTTAAGTCAAGAAATACCAAAGGGATATTCGAATGAGGGAAAAATCAAAACAACTGACAAACTCCGCAGAACAACGAAGACATCATCAAAACAATACATGCATTACAATGAAAAACTAAAAACATATGAACAACATGGACCCCACCAAAAACCCGGGGGTAGACTCAGGTGCTCCGGAAGAGTAAGCAGTCTCGGCTTCCTGCAGGACACCCGCCATGCTGCCCATGTCAAATCCGGTTAACATCAATGGAACAGGTCCATTTTCATTTTGGAAACGGTTTTTTCATACCTGTCAACCAAGTCATGATGACGTCCATAAAACGTTAATAAGGATGACTCCAACTTAAGAGCAACATACCCCTGTCTGAGCAAATGTCAGTCAAGAGACATCTTGCTACAGTCGTTATTTTTACCTAACAAAGTGTATTTTTCTGTTTTATGGAGTCACATTTTAGTATCGTATATTTTTCGCTATTAAAATTGGCTAGTCGATCTATTGCACTCCCGATGAACTATTGCACTGTGCATCTATAGCACCGACCCAGTTGACCTTTGAACGCGATTTCAGGTTGGCTTACAGTTATGCCGATTTGCCAATCACATGATTCCTTCTTTAATCGACTCGAATAGATCGTCTGCGCATAAACAACAATGGCCGCACTTGAAGCAGTCGACAGGTTTCCGTACATATATGAGAACGTTCTTGACGCTCTCCTTGAGGCCAGGGACGCCAACAATACTAAAAATATAATCAAATGTGGACTGAGGATTCTCCGTGACTTTTGTGTGAACAGACAGTTATTATTCGAGGAATTCAAACAATCAACAAAAGAGAAAATGTGCGGCTATGAGATGGAAGAAATTGAATATTATTCCAACAAATCCATGGTGAGCGTTCGCTACGCGATACGGAAACACATATTTAACCTCAGAAACTTTTATATTGTCAACGACGGTGAGTTTAATTCTGCAAAGTTGATGTCCAATGCAATGCTGATGAAATCGAAGCAAATGGGTTTGGGACTTTCACAACACAATCCACTAATTTCCAAGGAAGATTTGGGAACTCTTTACAAGTTTTCCAACATTAATTAGCCAGCTGGGTAACAAAATAAAGTGTTTGAATTTGTAGACTTCATGTTAAATTTTTGATTCTAAGGAATCTTAGAGAATTGAAGAAAACAGATTTCGAATTTCATGGATCTGGAGATAATAGATATGTCCAACTCAGGGAAAATTTTACTAAGAATCACAGATGATTGTCTACAGAGGACCACGAAAGCTAGGGTGGTCGTTTATATTACATAGAGGTTCCCCCATTGCATCTTTAGAGAGGTTTTTGCATTAGAATGGTTCTGGCAGAGATCACGAGCTACTAACAAAGTACGATTGGATGATAATATTTGGTACGAGAAAATAGCAGTTGGTAGAATAACCCTCGGGAACAAGAGTAGGATTTGTCTCAGGAAGCCAAATTATAGAAAACCGACACCAACCACTGTCTACGAGCAACAGCTCTAACACTACTTGATAAAAGTGGATTCGAAGCTATAGACATTGTGCCCGTGTCTGGCCATAAGTTCTGTATCAGCATCAGACGTATTACTCAAGAATCGATTAGACTAAGACGAGGAAGATGTCTAATGTCATTAACTGCACCATTACAAAAACCACAGATATTTACACATTTACAAGTAGTATTATGAATATATAATTATACATGAAATTATGCAAAAAATAACATTATATCGGGTTGTAAATGAGATGAGGGCACATACTGCACAAAGAAATGAGACCAACAAGAAACTAAAAATCAAACATAACTGTACATGTACATTTTACACACAGTTGAATCCTACATCATCAGGTATCTACGTTTATGGCCGTGGGCACGTCTATGGTACCAACCTCAGAGCGTTGTGTTTCTATTTAATTTTTATAACAAAATGGGTCCTATGACGTTATTCCACTGTTTCCGCGAAATTGTAAGTTTTACTTTAAAATCGCTTTGACGTCACTGGAAAGCAAATTGTCTTCTCTGTCGTGAGCAAAATAATGTTAATATTTATAAATATGTTTTATTAAAGCATAGAGAATACACATACGACATTTAATGTAACAACCTTGGTCCTTATCAACGAGACGGAGCATGGGTTTTTAACCGATGTCACGTTAGCCAATCAACAGCCGACATTTATTCCAAACCGGTGATAAGTTACTATGTATCTCCCATGAGACACTCAACATTGGTTTTGTGATTTTGTCATTATCAATGCCATTTCCATGAATCGAACATCTACAATTTGAAATGTAACTCTGTATATTTTTTCAGTAGTTTAAGACGAAGACTGCGATGGTATGGAAAATTTAAATGTAGAAAATAACCCACCCAGAACAAACTTAAGTGCATCAAGTGAGGAGCAAGCTCGATCCAGCTCCTTGTAAGAAATTATAAACAAGACCTGCCTCATCCCCCATGAAGGTCTGAAGGTGAGTTTGTGTACTATATTAACAGTTTTGGCATCACTACATGTATATGTTGTCATCTGTCGCTAATTAACATAAAAACTCAACAGATTCCCATTTAAAATGAAACTTGGTTTGTTCAGGAAAAAACTACTATTTAAAATTTGACAATATTTATCAGTAACGCACATAAACAAGTTAACATAAACAACTAAAAAACATACGCAATCAATGTCATAATCAACTGAAAAGTATATCCACAGTAGTATCACATTTGTATCTGGATTTTCTAATATGGCCGCTCGAAAGCACTTGTGGTGATCATTTTTAAAACCAAGTATCAGGTCTCTACGGCCATTTAAAATGTTTCGTATTTTTGTGGTTTCCATGACGACGGGGGCCATTGTGAAAATTCCAGAGTCAAAAAGCACGTTTACGCATACGTGTCTACCATAAAAAAAATTTGAAGTGGCTAGGACATAAACAGAATGTTTCATGTAAGACATTTCTCCCCTGTTTCCTTGGCGATGTCGATCATTTTGATTTAGTAATATCACATTGCAAAACTTAAGATGGTGCTCCATGTTTGTGCCAAGTTTAGTTTAATTCCTTTCGGCTATTTCTGAAAAGCAATAACAGATGTCGCCCACGGCGGCCATTTTGAAAATGTTGGTATTTCGATGATTGCAGCTTGCTCGTCATCCCAAACTTAGCCTAGATATCAATTTGCGTTGAAATCGGACAATGTTCAGTTTTTCGTCATTTTTACAACATTTTTCAAAATGGCCGCCAACCGTCTCTTACCGATGACGAATTTTTTCATGAACATGTTCTACTAATCATACTTTACAAAAGTATAAAGTTTCATGAAATTCTACGGTACAGTTTTTGAATGAAAGTTTCCAAAAAATGTCATACTTTTTCCGTTTCCATTGCAATGGCGGACAATTTGAAAATTTTTAATGCTACATGCACAACAAGACTTGGTGATCACCATTACTGTGAAGTATCATAAAGATTGTTGCAGCCATCTCTGATAACTCGTGCGGACAAAATTAGGTGGAAGAAGAAAAAAAAAAGAAACGGAACAATAACAATATGTCGTCCCGACTACACTGTACGTCTGGGGGGACATCATAATAATAAAAAGAAACGGAGTAAAAACAATATGTTCCCCACTTCGTTGGGGGAACATAATAATAATAATAAGAAACAGAGTAAAAACAATATGTTCCCCACTTCGTTGGGGGAACTTAATAATAATAATAAGAAGAAATCGAGTAAAAGCAATATGTTCCCCACTTTCCACTTCGTTGGGGGATTATAACTATACATTTAGAACAACTATGCAGATACATTGAATAATGAAGGTTCATGCTCTTCGAAATTCCACAACTTTATTATCTATGATCTTGAGAACTATCAACAAATACATGTACACATAGCATTAAAACAATGGTTTGTATACAGTTATTAGTTTTCAATAACAGTCGGAACATTGGGGCTACAGAAATACACTTGAAAGATGCAGAACTCCTGGCTTTGACAAATTCACAAGAACGATTTGTTATTGGAATCTGTGATGTTCAGTTATTCACAATCATCAGCACTCGATTCGACCTCTGGAAATATCGTCGATACCATTAACTCAAATACATGTTCATAATCACTATAATTAATGTTCTCTCACTGTTCAGTGATATTACTGCAGTACTGGCAGTACTGACATTAAACTACAAAGTGAATTTTTGTTTTACTTTTCGATCTAAGATTGAATCTTCATTTCTTTTTTATATGACCAAAAAACTGGTAAAACAATGGAAAGAGATTTTATATAACCAAAACAGGAAAACATAAAAAGTGCATATTAGTGAAATCTAGATATTTTATTTGCCAAAGGACTTTTTAAATGAAAAATATAACATCTTGAGGTTCTCACAGAACTTTCAACAAGAATAAAACACAGGCTGTCTCAATGCTAGATATTTCAGTCTATTGCTTCCACAACCATTGAATAACTGCATAACCTCTATAATGTATAATTTTACGTTCAGATTACTGCAGATATTATATACGTATTAACTGGGAATGAGGCGAACAGTATGTTTGTTGTCCACGAGACACCAACTATTTTGCCGAGTCGTGGCCAAGGGGCAATAGTTGGTATCGTGGGGACAATAAACTTACTATTCCACGAAAATGCAGTCAATAAATGTTTTATACCGAATGAAAATGTACAGGTGATTAGTTTCCAGTACTATTCACCTGTCAATATTTGTTCGCATCCCTCTGGTCGAATATATTTTGTAAATCCTCCTCGGACAGGGAGGCAAATCACACCCCACTGGAGGCGGCCTTTGTCTTCTGATAAATCAATACATTGTATTGTCGATGTTATCGGATCTTTACATAACGATGAGATAAAGCTAGATCTATTCGAAAAAAATTCTCGGGAAAACGTGATAGGTTTAAAAGACTATTTTCCCTATGTAACATGGCTAAGATTACTATTTCCCTATGGAAATAATCCTGAAAGTATTAAGTGGATCTTTACAACAATGTTTAAACATATTTACGTTATGACATCAGTGTAAATGTTAAAACAGTTAAAAATTATACAAACCTATTTTACAAACAAAGGGAAAATTTTCATGGCAGTCCATGTTGTCAAAGGTCAATTTGTCTTTGGCAGATATACAGTCAAATGGTTCTGGTTGGACGACGTCTGCGATAAGAAATATACTTTGAAAATACATTATATAATCATCAGAAGGTATCGATATGTTTCACAATTTATAACAAGTTTTAAATGTTTAATAAACTTAAATAAGCGGTCACCTCTCTTACGCGGTCAGGGCAATAGAAATGTTATCCCAGCTTGAAAATTGACTTTAATAATGGGGTCAATTTTTTCTTTCTAGTCATGTTAAAAATATTGTTCATTGACTTTCGATCTGTAATTAATGGTATTGCTTAAGTATCTCTGAAATTAAAGACAACTTCGTTCATCTATAGCTATGGTAAATTGCGGAAAACCTTGGTTAACGGCCGTGTTTTTCTTTTATGTTTGGGGAAGGTTGCACTCCACAAATTAATAGTACCATTTTCTATGTGAACTGAGCTAACAAATGTCATGGTCTTGTGCCATCTTCAGAGTAAATAATACCCATATACATATATATATATATTCTGAAAGGCCATTATGCTAGCATTGTTTCAATCATGATAAAATAAATAAAAAATATCCATGGAAACCTAGTTGGCATAGCAAAATTTCAAAAATTGTCATAAAAAAAGCTTTAAAAATTTCACTCCACTTCGGCTTAAAATTGAGGTCTGATGCAGCGTTTCAATCCAATTGAGACTTAATTTTTCAGATTCTGCATAAAATTCCATTACATATGTGGGAAAAAAAGGTTTACTTTTCCGGCTCTTTTTTTCGCAATTTAACTTACCAGTGCAGGTGCCGATTATCACTGTCAAAGTTTTACACACCACACGTCAATTCACAAGTCCCAGTTTATGATCTCCCATTATTTGTCAGAAGCAAAATCAGTTAATGTTTTCGTATTTTTTTAAAACTAAAATCTATCTTCTTTCGGTCAATATTACAATTTTGAGGTTAAGACATTTATTATTTATCTATCATGTAGTCAAACTTTACCAACTCTAATAATTAATAAAATTCTGGGGGTGCATTTCTCTGAAACTAAGATAATTAGTGGAGTGTAACCGAAGATAATTTTTGACCATTCCATACCGGAAACGAAAATATAGATTTGTCGCTCTGTGTATAACTTTATTAAACGGTCATCTGTCTATGCAGCAACTTTTCCTATGTCCCAACAGTGACAGCTAAACAAAAGTTTGATTGTATGACATATTTTTAGGGTAACAAATATCATTATTTCCAGCTTACTTTCACTCCAAGCTAATCCATATTCTTTAGAAACGCCTATCCATATATAGTTATCCGGTGGATGTAAATCGACATGTCTTTTTAAAACAGAATTATTTTTTTCGCAAAATAGTTCAGCATTAGTCCAGTTGTCAACATATTTGACATTATTTTCTGTAATAAATTTATAAATTTATAAAATAGATAAATTAAATAAACAATACCGTAATAACAATAATAATGAATTAAACTATACTATAATGTAATATTCATGATAGTGCTAAGACCAAAAAAGACTGGAATCGCTGTACGCATATCCTTTGCATTTAGTGTTCATTGCCCGACATAACAGTCAAATAAAGTAGCAATGAAAATCGATTTGAAGTCAGTACATGTAGATGAAACGTAACATTCACAAGTTGTGTAGTTATGCTTTCAGTCAAAAGGGTAAATGCCGTCTCTTGAATCATAGGTCTTTGTTTTCAACTGTGTAGAATCATACTAAATTTACTTAATACTCAGATTTGTCTCGTTTTACATTCATCTCGCCATGAAATGAATGTCCTTAAATGTCCTTAAATGATGCTATATAACTTTTAATATGAATAAAACAAACCTTGACTACATTATTCTTTACTAAAACGCCATTCCTTTGATACTGGCAGTGAGGAATACTTACTACATGTAACATTTCGATGGGTACTACACATATCACTTATAAAGTTGTAGTTTAAAGCATTCGATTTTGTTGCATAAATGCAGTGGCAGTGGTTCGATGTACAGTTTGCTGTTGGGCTGTAGTCAAACGACTCTAAATAAAAGAGATTAAATATTAATTATGGTTATTTATTATAACAACAAATGATTAAAACTACTCCACTGGAAAATTTTATCAAACAAATGTAGTCCATTATATAACGCAAAAAATATACGGTAATAAGAAGAAACTGAGTAAAAACAGTACACTCCCTCAAACATCGTTGGTGAACAATAAAATTGGGATTAGTTAGAATTAGTTTCTCTAATCATTTTTGTGTTTTCAGGGTATCCATCAACTGGTAAAAAAAAAATGATATTTGGAGTATGATTGTTTTGTTATCAATCGCTGAATGATCGATAAAATTTTACTTAGATTTTCGCGATCCTCATGAAGATAAGTAAAGTCAAGAAACTCCGGAGAACAACGAAGACAAGACCAAAACAATACATGCACTACAATTAAAAACTAAAAACATATGAACAACATGGACCCCACCAAAAAACCGGGGGTAGACTCAGGTGCTCCGGAAGAGTAAGCAGTCTCTGCTTCCTGCTGCTTCCCCGCCATGCTGCCCATGTCAAATCCGGTATGAGGAAGGGATAATAACGTAAACTACCGCCAAAATCGGTGCAATAGTCTGTGTAAAAAAGATGTGTCTCTTAACGGGAACTTAAAGCGGGGCATAAAGTCAAGCGTCTTGATGGATCAGGGAGGAAAATCAATCAAACTTTCCACGAAGAATTTGGTTTCAAAATGTGACGTATGCATATGTTCAGTGGCGTAGCTACCATTTAGGAATTGAGGCAGTTGCCTCACCTAAAAGTTGTTGAAAATATTAAAATCGTTCAGATATATTTTTAACCGATGATATAATTTCTAATGTATATGTGAAAAATATCTGATTTCATGTGATTTTGGGAATCGAATTAACCAATGGCATGTCAATGAAAAAGGTGTGAATATGATCATTACATGAGTAATGAAAGTAATTTCGTTTGAGATTGAGTCTACGAACTCTACTGATGTATGTCTGTAGATCATCTCAGGTTCGTGTTGATTAAAATTGAAAATAAAGAAATCTGAAATCGAGTAAAATATCAAATAGGAAATGTCTTTGTATGTTGCATAATATGAAAGTAGTGAGACGGTCGATTCAGTGCTCATATATATTTTGCAATCAAAGAATACTGTAAAAACTGGTGACTGCAGATTCCTTCGCTCCACGAGTACACATGGAGTAAGCTGAAAATTAACAAATAGACTTATAAACGTTAGCAACATTCATAAAAAGTGGACGAAGCTGTATGATGTTGGGAAATTTGTTTAATTGATGAAGTGCACCTCTCATTGTAAATAAAGAAAGCCATACTTAGAGTCTCATATTTTCTGTATCTTCTTTCACCATCACAGTTATCTCCCTTGTTGATTACACTTATATTACAGAAACACTCCGCATACGAACCCTAAATGTGTCAATTGTTATGCATTTGAACAAGCAACATATTCATATAAAAATATATTATTGAAGAAAGACACATTTACAAAATTAAAAAGATTTTAGTGGATTAATAAAAAGATGTGCATGCACGTGACAAATTTGAACAGAGACACACAATTTCTTTGCTGTTGATTACTGTTGATTGTCTCAATTTTGATGAAAAGGCAGCAACTTAAAGACGTTCCAAATCATCGATATGAGCAGAATTATTGCTATTCTAAATGAAGATCATGTCAAATCAGTTAATTTGTTTTTTTACCGTGTTAAATTCAAGGCTTTCTACAGGTGTCTATGAGAAAACGGACTTTAGTTTCTTGTTTAGGGTTGGGGTACTTTTATTACGCTAGAGAAAACTTTTATCAGATTTACCAGGCATTATAAGATTTCATCATCGGTTGCAAAGCCAAAAAGTAACGGAACTTAATTCCAGGTAAGGAAGTTCTTTTTGCTTACAAATTATGCATGTGTTGTTTAACCTATTATCTGTTCAATACAGATCTTCAGTAAAATGTACTACAATGAATTAAGAACAATTTGATGTACATGTATATATCACGTAAGGGAATCTCTGTCAACATTAACTACAATATATGAAAGTAACACAACAAAAAAGGACAACAATGACATACCAATCAGGAAAGCCTAAGGAAATCGATTGTATTTCTGCTGAATGATATTTTCCTAATACATATAAAATATTGATTTATCTTTCAAAACATGCATTCGTTTCTATTTATAATACCTTTGTTTTACCTGTTTACTGTAGATGAAAGTACTGTCCGACTTGCAATAAAGCTGACATGTGTATGCGGAAAATGATTCCTCTATAATAACCTTTTTGTTGTAATTAAAATCTGAAAGTGTATAGCAATCTGAAAAAAAAGTGCAGCACATGTAGATTATATCTTTTTATAGAAATATGAATGTAGTGATGACTGATATATCTAATCTTAATGCTATGAATTTTGATTTATTGAGACTACGTTCACTTGAAAAGAAACTTTATAAAATTTTTGAATTTGTAAAAGACCATTTGCAGATTGTGATCTGAAGTATATATTATACCATAAACTGACAAAATCTTTTGAACTACAGAATTTTATGTCATGGTATTGGGGTCTGTTTTATATATGAAGAGGAATTTGTAAAATGATTCCAGCTTCTGTGCTTTACACTCATTTTGCATATAGTTTGATAGTTTTCCTACATACGAAAGCGTCCAATTATAATAAAAGTTCTATACATTTCGTATTTAGCATGTCTTTTTGAATTTGCCAACTCCTCTGCATGGAAAAAGTGATATGCCTTTTATTTATTTTACATACGTGAATGCGGATCATTTCAGAACTCTTTCCTAACGTTGAACCATACAATCAAACTAACCGTGTATTTCAATCCAGTCTGACAGTGCATTAAATCCTCCTGTCCATATTGGAAAACTAATATTCTGATAAAACGAACAATCGTTGAAAATGTTTGTTATTTGTTGGTTAACTGTGAACAAAGATCCACCCAGTTCTCCACATAGGTCTGACGCATTTTGCCATGGCATAGGGTTGTTGATATATCTTAAATAGTAGTAAGTGCTTCCAGTAACTCCTAGAAACAGCAAAAATCATAACGCCAAAGACAGTTCGTGTGTAAGAAGTTAAAGGTAAATTATTGAAAACAGTAGGGATCTTGTCACTGTGGCATCCAAAAAAGATAAAAGGTATGAATCGTTGCAGTTTAAAGTCCATTTTAGATGAGATGTTACAATAGAAAAAAACCCTTCATAATAATTTGTGTTTGAGACATTTATTTAACATATCCCTTTGGTATTTCTTGACTTTACATATTCGTATGATTTAAATATAATCACATGTATTGAAACCAATTGTACCTACCAACTTGCGAAATATTTGCAGTTCTCTGAATGCCGACGTGTATCGTGCTATTACGCTATTCGTATATTGCTCAAGGTACAAGTACAAGTAGCATCATGTGTGAGATCAACATTCATCAGTTTTAGAATGGTAAATTAAAGAGAAAACAAAGTAAAAAAAAAGAATTTCCTAAATAAAAGAAGTGTCAAATATTTGAAAACCATAGCGAAATGTGAAAAGTAAAAATCATATACATGTCAATAAACTTACTCCCTTAATGTTTTGGTACTTGGTAGTAAGGAAAGTATGCATACATGAATATATGTGATGTACAATGTACAATATCTTTAGAACACTTACCTAAATTAATATAAGTTGCTAATATCGTTACATATTGCATGATGAGAACGTCCATATTTCATTGAAAAACTTTAGTTCCCTATAAAAAAAGGTAGATCAAGGAAGTAAAAGTTATTTGTTAAACAAATTTATTGCTTTTATTGAGTAGTAATAATATTTACCCAGGCTTAATCACTATTATATATTTTCTACCTTGATGTCCAAACTGCAATAAAACTTCATTATTTACTACCTTAAATGTAATGTAATATTCTATTACACCCACAACGTCAGGTTACGTTTTGCCCTATCATAAATTACTACTTTTAAATATTTTAAAAATTATAAAAATTAATATTCTAATAAGAACCCGCTGCTATATAAAAAGGACAAATATACCTAAGGAGCAATAAAAAACGTAATCCATTGGACAGACAAACCCGGGAAGACAAATGAACAACCACAAGCACAACAAATAAAAACAAAAAAATAAAAACAATGAACAACACGAACTCCTATAAAAACCAGAAGTGAACCCAGGTGCTCCGGAAGGGTAAGCAGTTCCTGCTCCGTATACGGCACCCGTATATTTTAGAGAAGTGTATCAAATCAACATGACAAAAGTGAAAAATATGATAATCAAAGGACTCAACGGATCAGCAAATTTTGATCTTACATGGTCAATTATGTCTGGTTGAAACTTCTTAATTCTTGATTAATTTTAAATTGCACGATCTCTACATTTTCAGATGAAATCAAACATTTCAAAGTAACAAGACAAAAATGGACGCCACTGCTTTTCATATCTCGTCAGAAACATTAGATCGTAAAGTATAACAATGGTGTACTGTAATTTGCTATATTATTTGTAAACGTATTTTGTCATGTTGTTTCCTGAATCAATTTGAATATTCTTAAAATTGTTACTTGGCTTAAAGATTCAATAAGCTAAGTCGTACATGTATCTAAAGCAATTGAACTTACCTGTATGTGTTCAGGGTTGTCTTTCAAAGAAACAAAACGGAATTTAAATGCAGAAGGGAAATAACTTCGTCCAAATTCGTCCTAAGAATTGAGATTACTCGACATAAGTTTTGTTATTTGTTTTTTTTTGTTTTATTTTGTTTTTGTTTTTTTCTTTTTCGTTTTTGTCATGAATAAAGTCAAGAAGATCATTAAAAATAAAAAAAAGACCAGAATCGTCACTTTAAACAAATATGGGTTACCTAATATTTCTATTTTATGTACTAAATAGGTGGTCATGTAAATTAATACAAGGCTGACTGCTACAAGTTGAAGGATAATGCAAATACCGAAACAACAAAAATGTCATATGAATAAGTCACCAGTACATTTAAGAATTCGTTTAATATATTCTTTTAATATATGAAAATAATAATACGTATTTTCTTTTTCCAATACATGTATACTGTTAATAAAAAAAATAATAAAGTTGACATGAATACGAGAAAAGATTCTTATAACATTAACTTTTATAAATTTTTACTCGATTATATTAACGCCTGCTAATCCCCCTCATGCATTGTTAAATTTTAACATAATTATGATTTATAATGAAAATTCAAGAAAAGTAATTCGATGTAATAGTATTTCCATAGAGTTTTTTATTTCCATTATAGAAAATACCATACGACTATAGTTTCAAAATCCGTTCTGAACTAATAATCAATCTCTATCATCGCCAATACTTTTTCGGGGTTATTTGATTGATTGATTGATTGATTCTTTATTTCCTCCAATTATTTTAAGATTACAACATAATTTTATGAACATGTTACACCATGAAGAATTCATGAGAGAAAAAAATCAAATAGACATAATCATGGGATAATCTAGACTTCAGTTTTTAAGAGAAGTGGTGACTCATTAATAGAAGTGAATGTATCCCGGTTTAACATGAATTTAATACTTAGAAAAAATTCCAGTTTCATATCTGTCAGTAAAATTTTGTTATTTCTGTGGATTTTCTCGGTTCTTCATTTTGTGAGACAACTTTATTTGAACTTTATTTGTGTGTTTTTTTGTCTTTTTTCTTTTAAAATCTCTGTTTTTGGAGACTTTTTTGCTTTGTTTTGGGTGTAAAAAGCCTACAATAAATTTGCCAAAGACGTCTTAATCCTCTACAATAGGTATTTATCTCATGTTTTATAACTTACTTTTAAATTCAGACCAGAAGTGTTTTTGATCACCGATCAGTTGACATGTTCAATTATTAATATCCTATTAAAATATTACTATAAATTTAATGCAAAAAGTTAATTATGTAACGAAATTTCGTTTATCACATGTCTACATCGGAATCTGTAGTATTTTTCAAAATTTAATTTGTATTACATTGTTAATATGTGTTTTTCTTGAGAAATAAAAAGGACAAATATACCTAAGGGGCAATAAAAAACGCAATCCATTTGACAGACAAACCTGGGAAGACAAACGAACAACCACAAGCACAACAAATAACACAGAAAGCTAAAAAACAATGAACAACAACAACTCCTATAAAACCCAGGAGTGAACCCAGGTGCTCCGGAAGGGTAAGTAGTTCCTGCTCCGTATATGGCACCCGTCGTGAAGTCCAACAAAGTCAATCCGGTGGAAGACACAAATCGACCGAGGCACATGAAATATTACGACAGTGGGAATAAGTCCAACATCATCTTAGATATTGAAACACTCTTATGGTCAATCAATTCGTGATGACGACCGTAGAATTTCCTAAGTGATGACATCAACTTATCGCTGATAAAACCCTGGTTAAGAACCTTTTGTGACAGTAGTAATCCTCTTTGTCGAAAGTCAGGGTGCATGCCCTTGAAAATCGGAAAAACTGAGAAACGTAGACGCCATATGCAGGCGATGCTGGTATATTGCGACTCAAGAATGGAAAATTAACAATAGGAAAGTCATCTGTAGTATCCTAATTGCAAGCTCACTGGGGTAGATAAGATATAGAAAGTCTTAGAATTTGTCGTTATTTAACGACAACACGTCATCTATATATCGAAAAGGGAAACTAAAAGATTTGGCTAGTTTCTTTTTGTTTTCACGTAGTAACCCTTGAACGAAGTTCCGCTTCATATGAGTACAGAAACAGGTCGGCAAGGAGAGGAGCACAGCTGGTTCCCATTGGAATGCCGATTGTTTGTTTAAAAATTACCGCCAAATTCAACAAATATGTTGTCTATGAGAAAATCTAAAATGTTTGTTATTTCATTTTCAGAATACTTTTTGTCAGAATCAGAGTGGTTCTTCACGAAATAAGCTTTTTCTCTTTTAGACTAGAAATTTATACCTGCGTTTGCCATTTTTTATGAAAAAAGATTGATGAACTAGTCGCTTTAAGCGATCTTTTAATTGAGCATGTGGTATGGTAGTGTAGAGTGTAGAGAAGTCGAATGTTTTTATGCCGTTGCATGTGGCCAAAGATTTTGATTTTAGATATTGTAGTAAATTTTTTGAGTTTTAAAGAAATCACATCTAATTGACGCCACTAGTGGAATATGATGTTTCACAGTAATTATGAAGGCCCTCTTTAATACACATCAATGAATGTTAACATCTTTGAAAGGGGTTTTGTAGAGCAATTAGCTGACCCAACAATGTACCTTTGTTTAAACGGATTCTTATGTAGTTTAGGAATCAAAAAAAGAGCAGGAAGGTCCATATATTCACCATTTGTAGAAATGCCAAAGGAATGAAAAAGGGCCTTGTGGTTATCAAGGACTTCCTGCTTAGTGATTTCGGTCGGTGTATAAGTTGGGTTACCCGATGTAATTCACGATGGCTTCCCGAAATAATTCACGATGCTTTCAAATCATCCTGACTTACCACGGGTAGGCCCTTTATGCAAAACTTTTTGCAATTACACACACGTCTTTTAGCTTGTGGGAAACAACTGATAGACGTTCAGCTAGCTTGAACTGTTTACAATAAATTGCAATATATGTGGCGATCGACAATAGTGAAATTAAAATCAACTTCAGTTAATAATTTTGAAATAATCTTTAATAACACGATCTTAAGAAAACGTTTGTTTTAATGAATGATACAAACATCTTACTTTTATTGAAAAATACCGGTATGGTAGTAAATCAGATTATTTAATAAACGTGTCATGAACTCGCTGTTTCTGTATTGAATCTCCGGGCCGCGGTCCAACACAGTTAATAATACTATATTATTGCACCTAGAATAATCTCTTATAAGTCGTCATCGTCGTATCAGAAAAAAACTGCTGATACATTCACTGGTACGATATCGGTTATTTTGTAAAATATGGTATTACGTTGATCTATTAGTATTTTGCAGCATCGCATTCAAGATATTTGATTATATTTGATACACGCCTTTCGCACAATGCAGATTCTGTAGTTTTGATCGTTTAACTCCTAGAGATAGATGTACTAGGACAAGAATTTCTCGTTGAAATGATGGATTCACAAATTAAAGTTTCACTAGCCAATCCTCACATAGTGAGTTGTGACTGTTTTTGTAGCGAGAGATTTCAGGTCTTTGCTCGAGGTAATCTTTCCATACGTTCTCTTCTTTCCCAATAATGTTTTGTCAGAAACGTACAAATCTGATATCAATGTTTCTAGAAAGGGAAGTAGAGGAGTGACATATCTGGAAAACCCCATTATTTTCGGAGTTTAATAGACCGAGTTAGCACATGGCTTAAATTTTACACTATTATACAGGAAACATTATAGTATAATTTTAGCCCTGTCGTAGACTTTTCCCATGGTGCATTTTTGGTAAATCAACCGAAATTTTCTTCAGTTTAAAAAAAAAAAACACCGTTTTCTTTCCCTGTATTATTTTTCCAATGACTGTAATTCAATCTAATTTCTATAAATTCACAAAGTAACATAAAATATTTCAATGATATTTAATGTTTCACGATCGTACATAGCAGATTTTCTGCCTTCTTGTACTTGTAAAACTTTATTTTACAATTACAAGGCCACATTAGTAGTCGAATTCAAGAAATAGTATTTCATTAATCAGTTCTGCAACAATTAATATCCGGAACCATCACGTAAATGCTCAAATGAGACGATTACGACTCATTTTGACAACATAGATTTTAATCAGATTATTTCCAATTTGAATTGTGTTTTCTTCTATTTCACCACAATGATACCTGTTCATATCTCGTTTATTGATAAGGTGTTTTTTCTGAATGAATTGAAAAAACTATCTTAAACCTTTGAGCACCACTGATGCGTCGTAGACGTTTATGATAGATGTGATGTCAATGATTCTACCAAGTCAGCAGAAATAATGAGAAGTGTCGCTAGATTGTTTCAGGTTAGAGAATTAGAGAAGGTAGACCAATTCCTGAAAGAATTTCCCTATTCATCTAAAAAAAACCAAGGATTGATCAATATTCTTGGGGATTATGCTCTTCTACATCATCAGAAATCTATTATGTGCGTAAACGATGAGTTAATTATAATCAGATTAAGCAGATATAAAATACAGTTTACACTTGATATTCTGGTCCACAATACCTTGTTTTTACTGTAAGGATTCGTTACTTGACCTCGAAGGATCTTCGTTAGGTCAAAAAAAGCAAGTAAACGATCCGATATTGATATACACCGAGTAAAAGGGATGTAATCAAACTCAACCCCTCTCTTATAGAGAACTTTTATAAATATAAAAAAATATATATGTTGACGTAAATATCAATGATTCTAAGCTACATACTCACAGTAATATAAAATCTAAAATCACATGATTATTACGAGAACATGATAGGAACATCCACAAAGCACTGTATAAATTTCATTTTTTTTTGTACACATGTATAAAAGAAGCGGGGAATCCAGGAGCTAATCTGTTTGTTATCTGTATTGAATGGCAATAAATAAATAGTATATTTATCCAGGTTTTAGAGTAGTTATACATTATCTTCTGGTATATCTTAATTTAAATCAAAGTGAAAATTGTATTATTTACAAGATAAAGGAAGGTGACTTGATACAATTTTAATATCAACGTTTCAGTTGTAACTTTAACGTACATAAACTCACTATTATATGTTATTCGGGATCTTTACAGTGAATATGAGCCCGTATCCCCTGTGAAGCCCGAATAACAATTATATTCTATTGAATTGCTTTCGTATACATATTTACACGGATAGAACAAGGTTGTTTGTCTGCCACTGCAAATTCATCACATAATTCTGCTTCTCCAATGGATGTGTTTCAAGATTTGAAGAAAAATTCTCATGTTTTATTGGTGTGATGTTTTTTCTCCATAGATTTTGAGCTACTTTTTCCCTGTTATTAAAGCGGTGAAATTAGTTAATGTCCTCGATTGTGTGCGGGGCAAATCCTGTTGTAGCCATTTTACAAGCAGACGACAGCTTTGTTATTTCCATTTAACGATGTAAAACCAGTTACCGGAACGGAGTCGCGATTCCGTAAAATACGTGTGGGTAAAAACTGATTGAGCTACTTTGAAGTGACAGGTCCGACCGCGCCATCTTAACCCCCACCCTTTTTAGGGAGATATGAAAATTTGTTCACTTGAGAAAATACGATTTCCTCAAGTGAACACATTTTCATATCTCCCTATAAAAAGGGAAATTAATCTTATATTCCGTTATTAATTTACTAAATGTACATGTACTTTCTAAGTCATTTATCAGTTGCCATGATTTGTAATTTGTCAACATTATGTTTATGGAATATTGTGTTGTTTTGTTACTTGTGTTATCATGTTGTGAAATAGTGTTTCTGTTTGTATGTCTATCGATGTATGGTAAGCGAGAGTTCATTAAAGTTTAAGGATGATCGAAGGGCTAAAAGGAAATAAATAGGATTGAAATGTGTGTTTTAGTTTGAGAGAACATATGAATAGTAAACAAATAAGCAAGAAAAAATAAAGGTTCATATGCTCATTTTAGAGCTATAAGGCCTTGAAAATTTGCAGGAAATGGGTTTTCTCTGGATATTTCATTGTCTTTGCATTAAAAACTTTAGTCTCTCAAAAATGTATGAAAAAATAAAAAGGATTTCATAAACTTTTGTCAAACACCATTTTAAGGTATATATGATTGAATTATAAAAGAAAAAGTGGGGGTTCATGGCCAAAAATTTCATGTTTAAGAAATGGATAATACCCGAGGATTCTGAAAATCTGACAAAAAGACCAAAACATGACCAGCGAGCATTCTTAAGTGTCAACACACCAAGTCTACCACAAAGATGAGTTCATCTGAATCTAAGATATTTGATTTTCAAACAGGAGACAAATTTTACAGGAATTTATATTTCAACAAGAACAAATTTTGTGAACATTAAAAGATAATGAAGTAACAATTATTCACATTTTCTTTTACTTTGGCTGTTGATTTGTAACATTAATGTTAAAAAAATCGAGAGGGTGACACGATGATTTGTCACATGTCACGTGGGCTGCCCTATACCAATCAATTGATCTCGTTATTAGATTTAAATTTATATAGTGGACAAGCAAAATTCCTATATTCCCTTCCCTTGAAAGTCAGTCTAATGTCAATTTAATATTACAAAAACTAAACCTATTTTCTTTTGAAGACAATTCAGTGGATATTGTTGTAAGCACTTTGAATGTCCTTGTTCGGTTATAAATGACCAGAGTAAATTTGTTGTATATTCTGTATAGTATATTTGTATACAAAAAAGTGTAGCCTTTTTAAAATTTATCTTAAAATGTTCCCATTATTGTATAAAGCAGTTGGTTCTTTGAAAATAGAGGTAAGGCATATCGTATCGGATACACATGTACACACGCATGACATTATATCGATTACAATTGGTTTATCAGTTGAAGAATTTCTTTCATTAGGTGAATTTAATATGTCTGGAACCGGAAAATGTATTAGTTGTAGCTGTATTTAGGAATTTAGGACTACATGCATGTCTCAACCCTCAACAAAGAATGAAATTCATTAATGAGTCAAATTTATGAAGACGAGAAACCTTACAGTCTATAAAATCTTATTTTAACGAAAGAAACATATACTTTCATTTTGTCAGATAAAAAGAACGTTTCACGTAGACGAATAGGATTTATGGTTATTTTTTTGGAAAAATAATGATTACAGATGAAACACATATACGGCGATCTTGGCAGAGTATGAATTTAAACGTGTAAAAAGTAGTTTACATTTATATAATGTACATGGAATGTGCTTTGACGGTTCAAAGAATGGAGCTTAATCACAACAAATCATCAGCTGAATTAATATAATCCTGCTAAATTTTCTGATTTTTATTATTATTTTTTCATCACACGGTAATAAGGTGTAAATCAGCAATGTTGATCTTATATGCAATGTAAATGTATAGATATAGACATAAAGCATATTATTTTAACAATTGAAATTCAATGTTTATGTCTGTCTGACAAATGATTTAGGGGCAGGGTTGATTTTTCAAGATACGATTAATTCAGAAACGTTGTATATTGTATGAATTGTAAATACATCAGTTAAAGTTCAATAATAAACATGTCACAAATGGCTATCAATGAGACAGCATCCATTATGATTGAACACGGGAATAAATTGGTACATCCGGGTGTACTAGTATGACCTTCAACATGGAGGAACAGTTCATACTTAATTTACCAGGAAACAATGGTATCAAAAGTTCAACATAGAACATACAATATATGTATTTTATTGGCCGATCAAAACGCCCATTTCTGAGCAACATAAGTAAATTACAATCACTACATGCAGTAGAATAAATGTAATACAAGTTTTGGTTGTTAAAGATTGATTTAAGTGAACTTAAATATACACATAAAAAACACATAAGGAAAATAGGTAGAAACACAGAATTTTGAAAAAATGCGAATAGATTATTTATTTACATATATAAAGAAGTTTATATATAAAATATGATCTAGATTCGTACATACCATTAACTAATATGTCAATATTAACCTATTAATTTTTCATTTCCAATAATTCCTTCCTTTATTAGATCAATCTGTTAACAATGCTTTATGATACCAATAACAAATTTAACTTCCTACAACATTAACAAGGTAAATTTAAATCACTTAAAAACTTAATATAACCATATTTAAATGTGATATGCGTTGTTGTTTGTAACATGAACACTGCAATAAAATGTATTTCATCTCTATTGAATTTATTACATTTTTTGAATCTTTTAAAAACAGTTTTCGAAGACCACAAAACGACCCTAAGTAGTAATGAGATGTTCTTTCATTGACACCTACATTTTGTACTTAACTCATGCACTTAAATTTTCATACGTAGTAATAAAACAAGAAATCTGAAAAAATAAGTATTATCCAGAATTCTTTGTGAAGAAAACATGCGAATAAGCGTCGTGGTTGTTTTTCTTTGGTGATTTATTTTCAAATTGATCATAATCTTGGTCAGGATCTGAACCATGGAAATGGTCATATGTATCTTCATTGTGGTCAACAACTTTACCATGATTCAGATGACTATATATATCTGACACCGATCCATATGCGTCCCCCGTTTGAATTACGTATTCAGATTGTGATTGCTCATTATGATTAGCTGCGTCATAAATGTTTAAGTTATCGTTGTATTGATTGGAGTTGAGTGTATACAGATACTTTGGTACTTGGTCAAAGCTGCCTTTGTGTTTATTGGAACCATCTGATTCACTTAAATTGAACACACCGTCACTGTACCCTTTCTTATCTTCCATTGAATGAGTTCTGTTTTCCTCTCCTGGTACAAAAACAGCGTCGTAAAAAATTGGTTTTGAACATACTCTAGTAAGAACACTTTGTTCCTTTTCTCTTTTAGATTTCTTTCCTATATTTCTATTTTGAGAATTTTGACGATTTCTGAAAATAGTAAAACGGTAAATTGAACACACAATATTTATACGAAATAGAACGAAATTTGGCAAAATTATTGTAGCAATTTGGGAGCAATTCAGTTTTTACAAATGATAAACATGTCACGAAACCTTTTAATACTTCTTGTCCTGAAATACTTCGTGTGAAAATACAATTTATTAATACCTAAACCTTACAGGTTATACATGTACCTTCGTTTCAAAATAAAAACTGTAACTGCAATTGCTGTTGTTAATATGATTGCTCCTATACTAGCTGTAACATAAATGATCACCGAATTAGATTTAGATTGCTCCTCGAACTGTGGGAGTAGAATTTCCTCAGTTCTTCCACCAGTTGTTTTTGAAGTATCTGAAATATGCGTGTAAATATCCCTTGTAGTTTGCTCAATTTCGGTTAAAGCCAACGTTGAAACTGAGGTTAAATATTCACTTCCTGTTGTATGTAGATTTGTATTGTTAGATGTAAACTCTGCAACCGTTGACTGACTGACAATACTTCTTGTCGATTCGGTGGATGTTCTTGTGTCAAGAAGACAATCTTCATCGGTGACATCACTATCATTTACGTCTTCAAATAAATATTGAATGGTTATGAGATTTGCTATCCTTATTTGTAAATGTATGTTTAATAGTGTTTTAATACTAACGCTATATTTTCTTGTAAAAATAAACTCAGACAATAATGTTAAATATTCACATTATTCTGTTTAATTTAAAAGAAATATTAATATGATTCGACGTAATATTCTTTCCTTAGTGTTTTTGTTTAATTCTAGTTAAATACACACAATTATTGTTGAAAAATCCGGTCTGAACTAATTTTCACCTTCTTTCATAGCAACTATTTGTTCGACCATATTTTCCATCCATGCTTATGTATAAATTATTTAATACACACACACACACACACACACACACACCATACGAAAACTATTGCATCGAATCGCATTCCCCAAATTTTGAAAGTACTCATAATATAGTAAAAACATTAACCATAACCAATTGTTATGAATTAGAGAGATAAGTGACTCATAAGGTACTATCGTCTCGTGGCCGCTACTTTGGAAGGCCCAAAATTAACACACCCCCCCCCCAAAAAAAAAAAACATTGTGTCCATTACAATACTTTATGTTAAAATCTTTTGGGTTACAAAAGCCGTGATAAAAATGCAAAAATTATACTCGAGAAATTATAAAAAAAGACGTTATTTTTATGTTCCAAGATCGATGCACAAAAATGCCAATAACAAATATATATTCAATTGATTAATAGTATTTATAATGATTTAAAGTAATAAATTCATTATTGCACTAAATACAAACCTGCTAAACAAACATAATGAAACATTTCAGTGCAGTTCGACATATTCAATGACAAGTCTCTGTTATACTGAATGCACTCAACATTTTCCACATTCGCTGGAACTACAAATAGATTTGGCAAGATTAAAAAGGTCAATAAATAAAATGATTCATTTATTATATCTATAGTATGCTCTTTCATATAAGTGTTTTCTATTCATTGGTCACATGTAGCTAACTTTAACTTAAATATAATAATATATATAATAACGTTGACTTCGTTATTTCTTAAATAAAAATTTCATTCCAACGTTGTTTCAAAAGTCAAACTCAGGTACATATATTTGTGCACACCAAGTGCTTTCAATTTCATGAGTACAGGTATTCCACGTTTCATCTTAAACTTTATTTCTGTTTCCTTTCATTGTGTCTGTCTTATATGGTTGTAACATTTCCGGTCATTTTGGCATTTGGATTTTCTCTGCAAACTTGTGGATTCATTGTTTGGCTTTCCACAACACAACCAATCAGCTGTAGATCGACGCAACTAGTAAACTGAGAATCACACAGATGTCACGGAATATTTATTTCTACTGAGTCGATACCTCTAAAGGTGGTAATGTTTCGATAGCGAGAAATTGGTTCTTTAAATTTACTTTCATAAAAATGTCTACACGACTTCTGCATCAGAATTGGAATCATGGTATATTTAATTCATCTGATCTTTTTTGAACTGATATATAATGATTGGGAATGATGTACATGTATGCATAAAATAATAGTCGAGAGACTACAGAACCATCAAGTATTTAATTACACCGACTGTCCAAAAGATGTTAAAGGAATGCTTACATGTGACATTTATTTAGTGGATGCAATAAAAATATACTGCTGTACAATTTTTTTTTTGAAAAGTGTATATAAAGGGCAAAAATAGTGTACAATGGTTTTGCATATATAGTTAGAGTGGAAAACCTGCATATTCTAGGAAAGTTCATTGCAAAATGCAAAGACATGGAAGAAATTCACTGACAATCAACATCAGAATTTATGACTTTAATATAAGGTGTAATTAAAACGGGAAACGATATATTGTCTAAATATGGTGATAACACAATCCAGGATAACTATAGGCCGATTTTAGTGACGTCTTTATTATCAAAAGTTATTGAAAAGTAATTAATGAATTTTATGCCAAATAACATTTAGTAACTGATCATCAGTTCGGTTTTATGGGTGGCCACTCTACTGACTGATAGAATAGAGATGGAAACGGGGAATTTTGCAAGAGACAAAAACCAGACCAAAGAGCAGAAAAAGCCCAAGGCCACCAATGGGCCTTCAACGCATTGAGAAATTCCCGCACCGGAGATGGGCTTCATCTGCCCCCTAAACTATAATGAGCATTAGTCCAGCAAAATGGACGTCACACTAAACTCCGAAACATACAAACGAACCAAAATAAAAAAAATAAAAACAAAAACAAACACAAGACTAACAAAGGCTAGAGGTTCCTGACTTGCGACAGGGGCAAAACTGCGGCTGGGTTAAACATGTTGTGTGAGATCTCAATCCCCCTATACATCTAGCCAATGTTGAATAAACAAACACAGTGATACGCAGAATAAAGCTCAGTTCAAAAGAAGTCCGTTGACGATGTTAGAAAAGGTAACAGAAGAAACTAAGTAAAATGACAACAATCAATATAAATTAACAAAGGACTACTAGCAGTTACTGACATGCCAGCTCTAGACCTCAATTAAACTGATCGAAAGATTATGTATTCATCATAAAGAAAATTAGCCACAATCCCACCCGTTATGGGTATAGTACCATGCCACCATAAATTATGTTTATTTGTTTTTAAAGAAATTTAATCTTTCTTTATAACGCAGACCAGTACGTTTTTTTTAGATATGCGCAAGGCTTTTGATAGAGTTAATCATCGGACGTTATTGCACAAATTACTACAGGCAGACATTTAAATATTTATTGTTCGTT
This sequence comes from Mytilisepta virgata, assembly GCA_028015205.1. Classification (NCBI taxonomy): domain Eukaryota; kingdom Metazoa; phylum Mollusca; class Bivalvia; order Mytilida; family Mytilidae; genus Mytilisepta; species Mytilisepta virgata. The sequence goes on along the minus strand of CM051508.1, from coordinate 8,180,626 downwards.
TTATTTTTATGTCATAGTTTAATATCATAATGTATTGTATTCAGTAGTAATTCACATCTAGTGAATTTAATGTACGTAATGGTATAGGACAAGGAGGTATCTTGTCAGCCTACCTGTTTAATTTTTATATTAATAGTCTGAAGAAAGAGTTATCTGGAGCCAATGTTGGTTGTTTTTTTATATGGAATACCACTAAATAATTTTATTTATGCTGATGGCATGTGTATTGTTAGCCTATCAGATGCAAGTTTTAGAAAACTTTGCTAATGAACCGAATTTATTGTTTACTACCCAAAAATCTGTTTGTCAGATTTTTAAGACACGACTTTTGAAGATTTTTAACATTCCCAAGTTTAATTTGGACTTCATTCAAAAAGAATCTAGCCCAATCCTTTAATTTCATTTTTCGTTATATAGATGACGTGTTATCGTTAAATAACAATAAATGCCAAGACTTTCTCATCTACCCCAGTGAGGGGCCCCCGTGGCCGAGTGGTCTAGGTAGTTCGTCATGACGACTAGTTACCACTAGCCTGCCAACGCTGAGGTTGTGTGTTCGAATCTCACCTGTGACGGGCTGTGTTCGACTCCGATCTTAATTGACAAGAATTGACAATTTTTCTACCGAAGGTCGGTGGTTCTCTCCGGGTACTCCGGCTTCCTCCACCAATAAAAACTGGCCGCCGCCAAATAGCCAAATGTGATGAAAACGGCGTAAAACCCCAACTAAACAATAAACAAAAACTCTACCCCAGTGAAAATGAAATTGAGGATACTACAGATACACCAAAATTCGCTTCATATTTGGATTTGTTTCTCGAAGTAGACAGCGAGGGACGTCTAAAGACAAAACTTTATGACAAACCTGATGACTTCGACTTTCCTATATGTTCACTTTCCCTTCTTGAGTAGCAATATACCAGCATCGCCTGCATATGATGTCTACATTTCCCACCTTATCCGATATTCAAATGTGTGAGGTACCATGACTTTCGACAAAAAGAATTACTGCTGTCACAAAAGCCTGTTAACCAGGGTTTTATCAGGGATAAGTTGATGTCATCACTTCGGAAATTTTACGGTCATCATCACGAATTGATTGACCGTTACAGTGTTCAAATATCTAAGATGATTTTGGACCTGTTCCCCCTCTCGCAACATTTTATGTACTTTACAACGGAATACGTATACGGATCAGGAAGTGTTGTTCATTGTGTTTTATTTTTAGTGTTTATTTGTTGTGCTTGTGGTTGTTCATTTGTCTTCCTGGGTTTGTCCGCCTAAAGGATTGCGTTTTTTATTGCTCCTTATATATATTTGTCCTCTTTATTAAAATGGAAATCTGTTAGAATTTGTTGTTGAATTCAAATATCTGGGTCTTATGATATGTAATGATTTAAATGATGATTATGCTATCAAAAGACACTATTGAAGTATATGTAGAATAGGTTAATATGCTGAAAGGTAAATTTAGTAAGTGTTCAATTGATGTTAAAATACATTTTCTATCTTATTGCATGAATATTTATTATGTGCCATTATGGTCTTACTGTGGAATATCAAAATACCAAAATGAGAATGATGTATAATTACCCTCCTATTACATGTATTTTCCCAAGGTCAATCATGACTGATGGAGACCAGTTCATATCTACTAAGAATTAATATGCAATTTACCTCTGCCTGAGCTAAGCAAAGACTCTAAGGCAATATGTCGTGATTTGGTCTCCCTATCTTGATTGCGATTCAACAAATTCTTTCCATTGAACATTTTGTGATGCAGAAAATTATTATAATTAAAGATACATGAGACCAGAGAGGCCTTTTTTATGACAAACTATGGGCTAGTAATGGAATTGAACATGTCTCAACATTGCAGATTGCAACCGAAACCTTAAAAAATATTGAAACTATATATTGACCATTCAATAAAATGGCCCTACACAGGAAAGGAAAAAATCAATAATAGATTAATAGTGTCTTTGCCTTTCTTTAAATAATTTTATATTTTTCATAGAACAGTATTTTCTATTATCTTTATGCATTTGAAATTTAATGAATATCAATTTCATCCTTTGATGATTTGTAACAAATCTGAACCAAATTTAAATGACGTATATCTGTTTTGACCTGTTTTAAGCTTGACCATTGCTTCAGTTCCAATTCGCAACAATTACTGAAAAAACGGATATTCAGGAATATACATGTAGATGAACATCAACTTCTCTAGATAATCTAACATAAATTTAGTGTATAACTGAATAATGGGCTTTACAATTTAGGATTGAAAATCCTAGTTAAAGGTAATAAACCGTCGAGCCTTATTGCAACATTGTACTCCCGTTTATCTCAATCCTAAAAAACCCCACAATTGTGACCTGAAGTATAAAAAGTTCTATGATACATGTACCAATATTGATTTGTTGCATGGAATACGCATTTGTTGTCAACAATACGACTCATCCTTTGTACTCAAATGGAAAAAAATTACTAAAATAATGTATTTATGTATTTCAAACATACGTTCCGGCCACACTGTTATATTGCCATTTGATATTCCAACCCAAGTGTCTTTGTGGTTGTTTTGTAGTACTTCTGGGGATGGAATCTTGGAATCATGATGTGAGCAAAAGTCTCTCGCTTCTTCCCAAGACAACGATTCATTTTCGTGTGAGCCGTCAACTATAAGAGATATTTATAGATTTCTTGGACATGTAAGTTTATATTGTAAATGTTCTAGTAATTTTGTACAAATACAGATAAATAACTTTTGTGATAATTCATAATTTTCAGATGCAATGTACAATAAAAATTCCAATATATTCACAATCTGAATAGAATGAACTTTTTGTAAGTGGGAATTGTGAATCAGATTATAAGAAGTAAGAAATATCTAAACATAGAGAAACTTTAAATCTTCAGCTTCTTGATTATTCTGTAGAAAGTTGTATCAATATTTTGCATTCTTTGTCTGACATTCACATAATTCATCGATAATAAAATCTGATGAAATAATGTTTGCGTCCTATTTATAACATTACTATTTATTTTACATGTACATTTCGAACTTGTACCGCCTCGGTGGTCTCGTGGTAGCGTGCTCGTCCCGAGTGCGGAAGGTCGCGGGTTCGATCCCCGGCCGGGTCAAACCAAAGACATTAAAATTGGTATTTGCTGCTTCTCCGCCAAGCACGCGGGATCTAGGAGTAAGAGCAAAGACTGGTCGGCTCGGAGTCAGTATAATGTGTCCGAGTGAGGTGATATGTCTTCCTGCGGACAGTTACCTCGTGAGCTAGCACATTAAAAATCCGACTTAGACTGTCAGTCTAGTACAAAGCAGGGATCATATTCATTATCATATCAACATGTTCTCGTCCTGATATGCACCTGGTTGCCACTGGACGTTAAACAATAATTCATCCATCCATCCATCGAACTTGTAGAACAGGATTGAATTTAACGAAATGTACTTACCGCAAATTACTCTATCTTTACCTGAGCATCTGGACGCAAAATAAGAACGGGTATTCTTCTTTTTTGAATAAACACATTGACATAAGTTGGCACTGCATTCATCTTGTATAATGTTATTTTCATTTAAATCTTAAATAAATTATTATTGAGAAACTCATATTGAGAAAGTTGTAACTAACTGGTAGACATTTGTACATGAATGAGATGAAAATATAAAACATAAAAAGACACCACAAAATGAAAGAACAGGTTTTTATAGGAGTTCGTGTTGTTCATTGTTTTATAGTTTTCAGTGTTTATTTGTTATCTTCCCGGGTTTGTCTGTCTAATGGATCGCATTTTTTTATTTGCTCCTTAGGTATATTTGTCCTCATCTTTGATTTTTTTGTTATTTTTTTAAGAAATGTATTTTACGCTCATTATCTATCAAGTTTTGCTATCTTAAACTGTGGATGTTAATCTGTGTTTTTTTGACCGACTGACTGTTTATTCATAACTATAATAATGCTTTAGTGGAGAAAATGTGATTCAGGTATAATTTACGATAATCTCACGCAAGTAAAGGTTCCTTGAAACTTAAATGGACATATCGTGGAGAAAGGTCATTGTTTTAAAACAAATTAAAAAAAACAAAGGGTTATAAAACAACATGCATATCAATAAGTAAAATAAATATAAAAAAGAAGAAAGAGTTTAAAAATAAAATCACTGAAGACAAAGTTATGGAACTCATATCGCATTTTTAGCCATGAAAACATAAAATACCAAAGTTAAACATACATATGTACAAACCACAAACATAAGAAGTAAAACAAAACAATCAAAGATAACTAATGACATGAATGAAGACAACACTTTTACCGGTTTAAAAAAGAGATAATATCAAATATATGATGTTGACTATATTCCACAACATAGCTCAACATCCTTTTGATATTGTGAAAGAAGTTCGCTGACAGATCGACATACCTTGAAGTAAATAAAAAAAAAAAAAAAAAAAAAAAAAAACAAACTGAGAAATAATTATCTTACCGGGAGGACTTTTATATATCCTCCATTGATGATCTTCTTTACAAGCTGTAAATCCATTTCTATCATCGGACAAAGCATTACAAAAACAACCCTTAAACAAAGTTTAGATCCAGACAGAAGAATCACAAAATTTAATTATCAGTAATAAAGGCCTAGGGGTGTGTCCTATTTATAACATGCTACTCTGATAGGTTTTACAAAGGTCATCAGTAATTAAAAACTTTGGTGCAATGTATTATTTTAATTTCGTTTATTTTTTTCTCTCTAAAGGTTGGCATAAATCATTCAGCAGGTACATTTATTTGTACATACATGAGCTTCTGTAATATGTGTATATGTATACAGTTGCGGCGTTTCTCCGCGCATCAGATAAAACAAACCAAACACAAAAAAACAAAAAAAAACAAATTAAATTCATAAAATCAGCTTTGAATTATTATCTCCCTTAGCTACTTATTTTTCATTCCAGCAACACTGTTGGAATCAATTGTACAAGTAATATAAGCATGTAGAAACAAACACTGCTAATATCTGTAATATATAATAGTTTATAGAGTAACATTCCCACAGGTCTCTAGATGTTTAAAAGAAGCTAGATTTATGATCGCACAACAGTCTTAAGCTCCTGCAAAATAAAGTCTGCTTAAGTTAACTACTACTTTTCACTATGCATATTCTTGATGATTTTTTTATGAGTGAACTCTTTAAAAAATCATAAGTATATAAGCTATTTTAAATGGGAACGTAATGAAAAATATTTACAGTCAGAGAAATTCTCGATTTTGAAGCACCTATCTTCAATAGGATCGGGCATAATCAGGAAAGGGTTCACTCATAAAAAAATAAATCATCAAGAATATGCATAGTGAAAAATAGTTAACTTATAAAGATTTCAAGACATGGGCATTACAGTATTGGACTTGTTATTGGTCCTCGGCCTGCTGTATTGGCCTTTGGCTCAGCCCAGACCAATACAGAAACAACTATGTATGCATATTGGGGAATATTGTCTCGAGTAGACTTTATTTTGCAGGAGCTTAAGACCTTTGTGCAATCAGGAAGTCATAAATTTATGGAAAGTTCAGGACCTTAAAAGTTAAAAATAGAGGCTGGTGTCTGACAGGAAAAGTAGACGAATGACGAAACATGGAACATGGAAACATGTCGTTGCTTTGTTCTGTTCGACTTAAATAATCGATAATTCCATGTTAAAGAAACCTATTGACCTAGACTGTGTAATTCTCACACAACATATTCATCCTCAATCAGTCAAATTTTGATTTGAATTGTGTCTATTGCAGTTGTTACGTGATAACGGCCATACCATTTACAACTTTGTTAATATTTGGGATTTATTTTTACACTACTAGTATTTCAAAATTAAAATTTGACAATCTGGTCGGCGTTCAGTTGCATGGAACTATGAAATTTGGGTGTAAATCACGTATTATCAGCATATATGTATATACATTTATTCGGATTTTCTTAATTGGAAATCGGCTGTTTCTAAGTATAATTCAACATGCAATATCACTTATCATCACAAATCGAAACACACAGTTTCAATTTAAATCTAAATGAACGGAAATGTAATGACGTGGTGATTTTAAAGTTACTATAAAACTAAAATTTCTTACCTTAGGATAATGAGAAAAGGAACTGTAGCTCCCACAATAATACTGACAATCATAGACAGACACATTGTGCTGAAAATGCAGATGCATGTTCTTCTCGTTTAACTGTTCAAATTCATAACACACTGTAAAAGTTTGAACGAAAAGACAGGAGACTAATTTTCGTATAAAACAAGAGTCCGTTATGATGGAATGAAAACAATAACATCTGACGCCGTGGCAGGTCAAACATGGATAAATAAGAAGAGCCATTATATTTTTTTTCAAGCAAAATCCCTTTGCAAAGAATATAGTACACTAATATGCCATATCTTATGCGATTCAAGTCCGGTAGATGGGTGGGGGATATGTTTAATAATCTATCGCCCGCCATCAATGTGCTAAATTGTGCTATCCAATATGCAGTTTTCATTATTTGCATTGTTAATTGCTCATTCTGTCCAGATTTAGTGTTTCGCCGTAATAGGTGTGGCCGGAAGACCATGTGCTTTCTGTGACAGCAGCAATATATTGTCATTGTCATCTATCGCAGCTGAAAAGCAATTTCAGCAGAAGAAATCTTGAAAATTAACAAAGGAAAAGATAAATTGACCAAAAAATAGCAGCTTGCTAGTGTGTACATCATTTCTACACGTTCACCTACCTGCGAAATAAAACCTTTAACATGATCGCGTGCTTAATTCAAATCTCATCAAATATTTAGACGTTTCTACATGTACGTGTACTTGCAGCAACAAGTAAACGTACTTGTTATGAACAGTTTTTCATGAAAAAACTTCTTAAAAGTAAAATACAGAATATTGATAAATTAATCCACATTTTTAACAATAATTGCAGGTATCTTGATGATTTACTTACCGTTCATAACCTCGAGTTTCTTAAATATGCAAATTCATCCAAAAGAGATACGTACTAAAATTTATGATAAAAGGGACGATTTTAATTTTCCAATTACTAACTTCCCCTTTCTTGATGAATACGTGTCTGTGGCACCACCGTATAGAGTTTAATTATCACAGATTGTACGTTTTGCACGAATTTGCTCTTGGCTAGAAAATTTTAACGAGCGAAACCATGCCATTACTAAAAAATTTTATTACGGGGTTATAGATTTCACAAACTGCTTAATGCTTTTAAAAAATATCCAGCTTCCAGAAAAGCACTTATCACGAACCGGTTTTCCCATCCAAGTTTCAAATGTAATATCCTGAATAAACGCAAAAGTCACGCTAGTAACCTACAAAAACCTGATTGATCTTTTCATAGTAAGGGTTACAAATATGAAATTATATGCAATTCTATAAACATTGCTTTTTCTGCTTGAAGACTTTATATTCATACTGGCTTCTCATGAATATTGCCGATTTCTATTGAAATCTATGACGAGATAGCATTAAACCCTTTATGGAAGTTTTATTTCAGATTTTTCGTATAGTAGAGCAACAGTATCCAACCTGCAGCTTTGAGAGCCTTTGCTAGTTTTACAGTTAAAACGAGCACAATCTGACCATGCTATCTACATAATGTACTAATTTTCAGTCCTAGCAAGTGGTAACCTTGTTGGTAATCATACTGTATAGGTTTGTATAGTGTGGTTTATACAGGAGAGTGTCAGGATATATAAGGGGGGTGCGTACCCATAAAACCGGTTTAAACAAATCAATATTCGGTGTCTGTACCAAGTCAGACTATCCTGACTCTCTGTTGTGATCATGTTTGTGTTTTGTTCTCCTTTATGTTATTTTTTGTACGGCGTTCTGTCGGTTGGGTTATGTCATTATTGACCTTTTCTGTTATTCATTTTGTTGTTTATTTGTAAAAGGTTTTAATCTCAACCTCCTTAAAATGTGTTCCATGCTGACTGTAAATTTATTGGCAATCAATAGTTCAATTTATTTTTTGAAAAAAAAACTGCTAATGATCTTTTTGGCAATTGTTTGTGAATGTGTACTTGTATCTCATTCTAGAAACTTTTGTTTGCCGACATTTGTGCTTTCTATTTTTTTCAATTAACTGAGACAAAATTGACAGAATGATTCATTTATGTTAGTTGTTCCATTGATATGATTTCATCCTGATTTCTTTAGAAAAGTTTTTCGACACATTATGTAAATTTTCTAGTGTTTTGGTTTTTCACTTTTTAAACCGAAAGTATTTGTCAATGTATAGTGTTATTATATAAATTGAATGCAACATCTTAGTAGTTTTATAGGGTTGTAAACTATTTGACATTTTCAGTATGAAATGTCATTACAAAACTGAAGCGATCAAATTTTAAATTAAACTCACATTCAATTTCTATCCAGTCTGAGCGCGTTCTTATTTTTCCAGCCCAAATCGGAAATATCATATCATGCTTTAATGAACATTCTGAAAAGACGCTTTTAATACTGTCGTTAACAAACAAAAGTGATCCATTCAAAGATTCACATTTATGCTGTGCAGCGTTCCAAGGTAAGTACTCGTTGAAATATCTCAGAACCAAAATACAGCCGCCTGTAAATAAAATTGCTTATTTGTTACATCTGCAAAACTTTTGAGACATTTTCTCTGACAACATAAGTACTAAAGAATAATTTGTTTTATCTAACATTTTTAATAATTTGTTCTATATTGTAGCCGAATAAAAAATATTCGACTATATTTAACTCTAATAGAAAGTTTACTGTTACAGTTACAGTTGGGCTCAGTTCTAACCTCTCTTCTAGAAAGTTCTAGAACTGTCATCTTGAAACCTTCAGAACCGTTTATGACAGGGTGTGTCCTGACCTAGGACAATTTATGACAGTTCTACCCTAGAACCATTCTGGATGGTTCTACCTCAGAACAATTCATGACAGTTCTACCTTAGCGGTTCTACCCTAGACTCGTTACCTTATGACCATTTTGGACGGTTCTACCCCAGAACCATTTACAATGTATGACAGTTCTAACCTACAATCATTCTGGACGGTTCTACCCTAGAACCATTTATGGCAATAGTTTATGAATTTTGAACATCAAATTTATAAGAAAAAAAATGAATAATTTGTTGTCATAATTTTAAAATCAACGTTTAGCATACCGAAATATTTCATAGAGTAAAAAAAGAAAAATTTCACTCACAATAAAGTTTTTACTAAAACTAAATGATTTAAAAACTAGTCAGTGTTATTTGCTAGTACATAAAACATTCCTCTACATACATCTATGTTTCGACAAGAGACCATTTTAAATCGAGATTTAGTCCCGTCCCTTCTCAATTACTGTGTAAAATTTTCAAATATGTACGATATATCTATGTAATTTTTCGATAAATTGGTGAAATGCACCTCAAATATTCCGTAATTTCCCGATATCGCTTAGTCGGAATTATGTACATATTGTTGGAGTGCATATCGTTTCAGCAAATGATAACTCGATAGTTTAATTTTAGTTGTACAACCGTGCCATTTCATTTGAAAATTAGGTCATTTTCGATCATATTTGTCTTATTTCAAAATGGCGGTACTCGTCCCAATCATCTTCCACCTTGTCAAAACGAAATAAATATCGTTCATACCAGCAAAGAGAATTAATTATAAATATATCAAATGTGTACCATATAAAAAATGGTAAAAAAGATAAATTATTATTCAAAATAAATTAAAATTTTACATATCTGAAACATTTGAAATCTCTGCATTGAAATTTGGGACCATCTTATACACGGCTCTTTATTAACACGCTGCAATAATTATTTAAAAGTGCAGCGTTATAAAAATTCGAAACCCGGCAGAAAGGTTTACCTTTTTACATATCGGTGTACCTTAAAGGTTGGAACAATTAACATCCGGACAGTAAAGATACAATATACATGTCAAATAGTTAATTAGTGATAATTACCTAAACCCTGTAAATTTACTCCAGATAAAAATCACACAAATATTAACAAACAAATAATTCGTTTTTCTTGTGGGTTAAAAAATTGAAGAAAAAAAACTTGCTCCATAGCTCTATATTACATGTACGTACTTTTGCTGTTTTGTATAAATTGGTCATAAATTTAATATTATTAATTATTGTCACCCCATGGAAATTATAATCGATGTGAAATGTAAATACATATTTAAAAAAAATGTTTTTAAAACTTTAGAAAAAGCGAAGCCATTGTACGTGCCATAATCAATACAGAATTATCGGACATGAACATGACCGAAATAGTTGGATATGTCCTTAGATAAAAGTAATTCTGAGCTAAAACCTTTCTGGAGGGTTCTACCCTAGAACCATTTAAGACAGTTCTATCCTAGATCAATTTGTGACTGTTATACCCTAGAACCATTTTGGACGGTTCTACCCTAGACCCATTCTTTACGGTTCTATCCTAGAACCATTTGTGACAGTTCTACACTAGAATAATTCTGGATGGTTCTACCATAGAACCATTTATGACGATTCTACCTTAGAAATTTGGACATACATGTATTTAATCCCCCCCCCCGTTTCTAAATGTTATTATACATTTATTAGCCCGAACACTATTTCGGACACTAATCTTAATGAACAATCATAGGAAGGTCAGGCGCTATGCTAAGGTGTGTAAAAATGTCTGAATTTTTATAATCTTACCATTGCCATGGAAACTGTGAATACATGTATTTAACAAATGGACTTAATATCTCAGAAACAGTTTACTTGATGTTTTCAATACTTTACAGGGGTGTGGTCGCATGTTTGTCCTTGTCACTAAAACCCATTTCAACATAGCGGGTTTATAAGTTTGTTTTAAGGGATCAAAATATGGGAATAATGTTTATTTATTGATCGAATATGCTACTAAACTTGCAAAGTTCTCTAAATAATAATAATATAGATAAAATATTATCATACTTTATATGACAAACAACAACAAGAGGCCAATATATCATAGTTAAAGGGGCTCAAAGTGGACAATTGTTTTGACTTCTATCCAATGAATAGTCAAAACTGTTTTAGATAATAAAAAAAAAAGAAAACACCTGTGAGTGACAATAGGATCGATCATGTTCTATTTCTTTCAAATATTATTTATTTCATTATTTACTTGAAGCTATACATTATATAAAATTGGTTGATCTTTGAAAAACTGATAGACACATAGTGGGAAAATATAATGTTTGGCTTATATTCAATGAATATATATATAGAATAAAAACTGTCAGAAAAAAACTTTTTTTTATTGATACAATACAATAGGATAATATTTGTTTTATTTGAATTATGTAAATTCAACAAATGATGTATTCTTTGGGAGATATAAAGCTGAGATTACATGATCAGATGAAAGACCGATAAGTACATTTAAGGAATCTTATTTCAATAAATTACACATGCACTGATTGTATGAAAAAGCAACAAGTAACTCACTTGGTTTATATTTGGAAGACCATACATGTAAGGTAGATTAACATTTTTTAAAAATAACGTTAATCCATCAAACTATAATAAATATTGTAAAAATGATAAAAGCTTCAACAGGAGGCCCATAGAGCATAGTTATTCCCCCGTCATACTGGGAATTCTAACTAAGTACCGTAATCAAGTATGTAGTACGTTCATACTAGGTATTTACTGCGTCGTGTGACTTCTTGATTGAGATCGAGCTTCGTGCTTTGCGTTTCCTCTACGTTTTCATCCAGATCACCCAGATGGAGCTAAGAGATAAACAAGTGCTTAGCACGTTCTTACTGTGACCTGTTCGGTACAATAATGGAGCTCATGTTTTTCAGTTATATTTAACTTTGAACCTTTTTTTTAAACTTTGAACTGGTCAATAATTAAATTCTTTCATACAAATTTTTGTTGGACAAGATGTGGCTCATCACATGTGCTAAATGCATACAATTTCGAAAACCAAACAAATAATCCAAAACGTTCAAGAGCAAATTCAAAATACCAAAATCCTCTTCACAAAATTTTGCAACTGAATTTAAAGTGAAAATTCGGGCAGGTATCGAAACACTTGAGCAACTGAGCTGGTACATGATACTCTGGGGGTTTAGCCACACTGGTACCAACAAGGTCGTAATACTAAATAGTTTAGTACAAATTTGGATGCTCAACATATTTCGTCAATTTAGCTCTAGACATTAAATGCAAAAATATTTCTTTAAAAATGCCGAATGCTTCCTATCAAGTTTTGTTCCATTTGGCCAAGCGATTTCAGAGGAGAAGATTTTTTTTATTAGCCAATCAGAAATAAGAACTGCCCATGGCTGCCACATTTGTAGTTCGATCGGGATGAAATGAGGAAAATTTGTAAATAACCTACCATAGATTTGTTTCGTTCCATTTGGCCAAGCAATTCCAGAGATAATTCTTTTTATTTAATTAACCAATGAGAAACAAGAATTGCACATGCGGCCATGTTTGTTTCCCGACCGTGACGAAATGAGGAAATTTTGGGAAGAACCTCCCATAGATCCTTCCTGTCGAGTTTCGTTCCATTTGGCCAAGCGCTTTCAGAGATTTCTTTTTTATATCAGCCAATCCGAAACAATAAATGTCCACGGCGGCCATATTTGTAGTCCGATCGGGACGAAATGAGAAAAATTTATAAAGGACCTCCCATAGATGCTTTCTGTCAAGTTTTGTTCCATTAGGCCAAGCAGTTTCAGAGGAGAAGATTTTTGAAAACTCAGCCGATCAGAAACAACAATTTTAAATGATTTGATTAATTAAGAATTATTACTTTGTCTCACATTCTTAGTGAAAATTGTTCTTATTAGTAAACGATTAATGCTATTAAACAAGTATTTTTTTGTATTTACTTGTGGATTATTATTTCATATCAAATTTCGTTTCAACTCACATGAATTTTACATTTACACATTTCAAATAAGAACATCGTATACTTATTTCAAGTGAATTCCCTCAAATGAAAATCGTTTTTTTTTTTTTTTTTTTTTATATGTCTGATATAGTTATATCACCAATCGAAACTGTTTCTGTTCTACATGTTCTATAGAAACCAGAAAGGCAACAACGGTGACATTTACCTCCCTTTGACAGCTTGAAAATAAAACTGTGGCATACTCCTACTACCAAACTACATATGACATGAAACTAACGTTCTGGTCGGGTCTTTTTTAATTTTCTTGATTTTCGGCAAAATAATTTTTTAAACCAGGTAAGGAGAACAATTTTAAATAGATTCATGTTGCTTCGGAGTTAATCAAGACCAGTTATGATCAGATTATTTCAGGTAGATTGTATTATTGTTCTGAACAGATGTAAACTAGCCGTAACCAATCTTGACTGACTTCACGACTATGTATTATTGTTTTGGTCTTGTTATCTTGATTTCTGTCTAAAAATTCATGAAATGTGAAATTCAAGAGATGCAAGATTAAACAAGACTAAAATGGCCGTTTAAGTGAAAAGTGGGTTACTAGAGTCTAACATTGTCTATACGTATCGTATCATTAACAAAAAAAAAAAAAAACAAAAAAAAACAAAAAAAAAACAAACAAACATTTGACTTACTACAAGATACGACAGGTAGTTTAATTCACCATATAAAATTAGTTTATTCTTTAATTTTCTTTTGATAACGCTTTTGTTTGTAAATATGTGTAGGTGTGGAATTTGGTCTTTATTTTTTTCTTGGATTTATTGTGTCGGTGTTCTCAAAATCTAAAATAGTATATACATCAAGAAGCGAATAAATACTCAAATTAGTACCTTTATTAATATATGAATTTAAAAAACTTACCCCCTAGAATATGAAAGGCTGCAATTATCAATAACTGAAAGACGTGAACGTCCATGTTGAACAGTAATTACATGTAGTCGTATGATACATGTATCAAGGAAGTGAAACCAATCGTTTGTTTACACCCTTTTATTGCTCTTACAAAGAAAGTAATAAATAAAATATATTTAATATATACATGGGAATTCCCACCGTTTTCAATTACGCTATTTACCGATACAATTTATATCTTTATAACAAAGAAGATAATATATCTTATTTGAAATCTTTAGGTATTTGTATTTACTGTCTTTCCCTCATATTTGTTTAAGAATCCCCCGTTTTTTTCTTGTTTAAAATTTCTTCAGAAAGCCAATAAATCGATGATTGTTTTTTACTATGATCAAAATTTAATGTGTGAAACAAACACACATATATGTTCTTTCGTATTAGAACATATTTACCGTAATTTATGATAACAATTAATTTAGATGTATATCGTTACCCTCTTCTAAAACATATAAATGTTTTTATGCTGAAGAAAGATAAATTCATTCGACGTTTTCAAAACAATAACTGTAAAAAATAAAATAAATCAACGTGAGTTTCTGAAATATTGAAAACGAAAATTTCCATAGGAATAATTAATGTCATTTCATGACACTGTATAACTACTCTGCAATTCGCCAACTTTTATCAGAAAGTTCATTATTAAATAAAAACCGGCATTGTTGGAGAAAGAGATACATATGGCGATCATTTGGATTGTTTTGCTCTCGCATTACAGTGTGAGCGTTTGACTTGATACTGAAGTCTTGAATGGTGACTACATGTGAGATGATATGTATGGTAAACTATCTTGCTTGGTACCTGAAAGCCAAAACATTTCAAAATATTTCATAGTTGATTCGGTACTGCCGTTAATATTTCGTCGTCAGAGCGAGATTGCTGCCACATAAACTTCTAACGCAGGATTATGTTCAGTCTTTGTTAATTCCGTCACCTCAAAAGTTTTATGGTTATCTCAAAATTGGAGGATACGAGGTTTCTATCTAAATATTTTGAGGTAGATTCCACATTCTAGAATATGACAACTCACTGGCAATGTGACAGATTTCAGAGTTCCTGGTTTTTAATGTCAGTTCGCATTGCTGGGTGCTTTAGTTTCTGTGCTGTCTTGTTCAAATTCTGTTCATTTTATTATATGTTTATATCCTTTCAGTTATACATGAGTTTGTTTCTATCTTACGGATTTTTCCCACTGTTTTATCGCTTAGGTAATCTTTGGCTATATTTCTGACCTAATCTGATTATTTTTATTTTGTGCATAGTTAATAAGGACATGGTTGTAGTCAAACTATTGTTGAAAGAAAGTACGCATGGTCATGACAAGTATTTCTCTTATTCTTGACGTGTTTAATCGGTGGGATAAAAATACATATTTTTAACCACTTTCGGATGATTAAATTTCTGCATGGGAATTCCCACCGTTTTTTAACCTTTATTGGAAAGATAAACTAGAGAAAGTTCCGACATGTCGTTCATGTAAACAAAATGCGTAGAAACGGCATTTTCTTGAGGTTTTTATTGAAAACCATAGGAGAAACGGATTCTCCTACAATTTACTCGTGAGTTATAGAATTTCTCCACACTCGTACCTGAAGGTTAATCTATATGTATACGTTGATATTATACGATGTTTAACATTGAGTTCCCCGTATTTATAAGCAATTGGCCATCCGGTCTACCCCATCATGTCCAAATCAGTTTAAATAGTTTGAACTTGAATTTATATGTCCAATATTAACATTCAAAAATGATTTTTAAAGAGATCAGTTATATTTATTATGTTAAATTAAAAAAAGCAAATCCTGCATTTGCGTTCATATTTTAAAACATTTGTTCTTGCATCTACTATGATTATTTTTGACACGTTTTAAAACTTGTATCGATTTTCATTAATTTTTTTTAAGGTGGAGATAAATTGTACAACAATGTACAGAATTAAGGCTACTTTATCATAAATTATCATAATCATAAAACATTTTTTATTATACATATAGTTTGAGTCGACATCGATTTCAATTTTTCCCAGGGGAAATATATAAACGGAAGTAACCGTTTCTTTCGGTAAATACAAGTACTCAATGGTTTTATAAGATACTAAAGCCATAGATGTAAACGAGGAAATAGATAAGAAACTTTTATGAGAAAAATAATGAAGTGAAAACCGGAAGTAACTGAAGTGTATAGACTCATTGTACAATACATTGTACTATTCGTTGTTTGGACAGACAGACGTGCAATTTTAAGCCAAATTTCAACTTTCCAAGCTAACAAATTTAAAAAGTATGCAAGAATTCACTTCGAGAACAGCATTATAAATCATTTTACTGATCTTTACGATAAACAATAATATGAATCTTTCAATAATTCGTGCGATTTTATTTTTTAATCTTTGTAAATTTTCAAAAGAAATATATATATAAGTAGGTATTAACTTGAAAATCACTGAACATGTTGAAATACAATTAACCGGAAGTGCAAAATATGCAATTTATTGATTTGTACCACGATCATGCAATATTTGATTTGACAAAGATAACAAGAAAATTATGTATTTAAATGGTCATGTTCGGCATATACCTTTTTTTTACGACAGGAATTTTCTATGTAAAAGGTCAGAAAATTCATTTTGCCTGTCTTATAGACAACATGAAAGGAAAATATTAACAAATCTAAATCAATTTGGTTATATGTTTTCGTGTCAGGATCAATGTATTGTGCAAAATGATTTATAAATGGTGTGAAGGATTAGGAGTAAACACACCATATATAAGAGGTAAAGCCGAAAAGACGGCACAATTGTGATTTATCAATTTTGCTGCTTCCAATAACTAAAAATATAAATTATACATAATACATGTAACGAATGTTTGAAAAAACCCCAATGCCCTTTTAATATTAGTCCTATATATGTGCCTTTTGAAGAGTAATTCCATTAGATTCCAAATTACTATAGTTTATTGTTGTTAAAAAATATCCTTTCACTCAGAAATCAACCCCGACTGTACAGTGTGACACGCCTGTGTCCGACCAATCTTATTAAAAACCGATCTCTCATCGCTCCCGTTTTCTGATATGTCGCGTGGGAGATCTAACGAAACCCGCTTTGAGGTCACATGTGAGTGAACTGGAACTTGTAAATTTATAATGATATGCAAATGAGTTGACTTCCTATCAATAAGCCAATCAAAATATTTTTCCCTTAGATCTAATCGTTAAAGAAGCTCCGAATGAATTTTGACGATTTCTTCGTTAATAAAATGAGTTACATCCTTTTACCACACGATCAACTTCCAAGATCGCCGAAGCCGCAATTTCATTGGTCGAACAGGACACACCTACGAGGTCACTCACATGTAACCTCAAAGCGGGTTTCCTTAGATCTCCCACGCGACATATCAGAAAACGGGAGCATATGGCAAAATGCTGGGTACATTATTCATGGCATTTGCATCACGTGACTTCAACCCTTTTAAGCAAATTACCTCCATTAGTTGTAGATCGAAAATGATAAAATTGTTTGAATTACGGATAATCGAGTCTTTTTCCGTCTCGGCTCTTAAACTAATGTGTCTATGAAAACTTCCTTTGGCGGATATTTACAAATTGTTTGTTTAATTCTGAGAGGAAAGGCTTCATATTTGAAGGATTACGCTATGGGAGACTTGAAATTATCATGTTTTAAAAACATTTTGGCCGAAAAGTTATGAAAGCAGGTGAGATAAAACTTATTTCCTCATTAAATTCACCCTCCAAAGTTGTTCTCTATATGCGGACAATTTATGTATGATCTCGCCTTGTATCTGTATCTGTAGTTTGAATTTGCATTTTTAACTAATTTTTGTTAATTCATATAGCAGTTATACTACGGTTACGCTTCAGTTTTTTAAACTGAATTGGCCGAAAGTTTTCAATGCTGACAATGTTTATTTGCACACGAAAGGAAAGCTAATATTGTGTAGAATGTACCTATATGCGGACAAATTGCTTATGAGTTATAAGAATTTGAATATTTGCATTTTTATTTTTTGGGGCAAGTTCAATTCTTTGTAATGAATGTCGTCAGAGAAATCCAAAATGGCCGCTATGCAAATTACCAAAGTACCCGCAATTTTGCCATATGGCGATGAGAGATCGGTTTTTAATTAGATTGGTGTCCGACATAACACAGATCAAACTCCACACAGTGATTAATATTCGCTAAACCTCTTTTATAACCACTGCATCCAGCACTTCTGGTAGCTTCTTGTTTTACAGTTTTTAGAAATTTCGCGCGAGATATACACGTGAATGACGTTTCGAGTGTTCATGACGTATGTCGTTTATGACGTCATATATTCATTCATAAAATCCGCAGTTTGGCAACACTCTTGCCACGATCTGAGACTGAGTTGTTCTTTGCTTAAATTATATCCATAAGATTGAATTAGAAATATATAAAAATCTAGGTTTTTTTATAATACCGATTCTTTGAACGCAGAATTTTTAGAATTTAAACTGAATAATTTTTTTTCAAGAATCTTGATGTACTTAGAGGAGAACTGGGGCGGTGGGACTATGTACCGTAGGTATATCGGAGTGGAATTGAACCACTGTGCGGAGTTTGAACACAGATTTGTCGGGATCGACGTTAAGAATTTTACTCAAACCAATCCTTAGGCCATCTTAAAATTACCTTGAGGTGCAATATTTTTACCGAAGAATCGGTGGAATGAAATTGTTTTGAAATCACTGTTCTAACATTTTTTAATCTTAAATAAGTGAATTGATGTTGTTTTAAAAATATTATTACCAATTCAATTTCTTCCTTTCATACATGCTTAAATCATTGTAAAGTTGTGATGTTCTGTATGTCGAAAGATGGATTACAGTCTTACGCAGGACCTAAATATTTCCTTGAATAATAATCCTTTCATTTGAAACGGAAAAGACACTTAAGGCGCATTGTTCAAAAGTGAATCTAGTTATATTAAGTATTTTGTAATCACGTAGAGGAGCAATAATTAAGAAATATGAAAAACAGCCGTGTTTTATTTCATTTTCATATTAAAAGATATAAAACTCGTTTGTAAACAAATAAACATTCTGTAATACCAATTTTGTTAACAAACAAACAACTATAAAATTGTCTTTTTGAAATTATGTACATGTGTATTACATATCTTAATTTACATGCCTCTGACCCTAACATACATAATACTTCATAAGTCAACTAATCATCAAATATATACTACACAGAGTTAAACCTACATTGCACATGGGGGCCTCGTTGGCTGAGTGGTCTAGGTAGTTCGTCATTAATGATCACTAGCCTGTCAACACAGAGGCTGTGAGTTCGAATCTCACCTGTGGCGGGGTGTTCGACTCCGATCTAAATTGACAAGGATTGCCAATTTTCCTACCGAAGGTCGGTGGTTCTCTCCTGGTACTCCGGCTTCCTCCAACAATAAAAACTGGTCGCCGTGAAATAGCCAAATGTACTGAAAACGGCGTAAAACCCAAACTAAACAAACAAAATACACTGCACATGTGGAGTAATAGAATTTCTTCGAATCACGAGATCGTCATTTACTTTCGCTTTAATGACGTCATTTGCATAACTTTGAAGATACCCTAAATACCCGGCACTATCTAAATTGTGTGAATATCATTCATCCAAATAACATTTCTTTTCTAGATAGCTGTAAACTCATTATCGTGGGGACATGGGATGAGAAGATACCTCTATAAAATTTATTTTTTTCGTAATCCCATACATTACTTTTAAAAAAGTTATTTAATCAGAGTTTGTTTGAATTGTTTTGGTTCCTGGTTCTGCTTCCAGCATTTTAGGCCTTGTAGCACGATTGGTGAGATTAAATATATATACATGTAGTAATCTAGCGAAATTGTGTTAGATCAAAGAGTAACGTTTTGTGACAGATCAACATAGCAAAATGAAGGAATATTAGGTAAGCATCATGCCATAGGACTGGACACAAATCACCGAGAACATTAAATGGCATAATTATCTTTACTGTTTCAGTCTATAAAACGTGGATACAGGATTTTTGCTTTATAAATGTATTAGCATGATATTGCATTCATTTTTTCATATACATGTAATCACGATTTTTTGTTGTTGAAAAATTACAATGGAGGAACGGGGTGTTGCTTAAAAGGGAGGAGGCAGATAAATTAAGGAGTGCAGACTAAATCCATTCCCAGTTGCCTGTGGTCATTTTTTTCTAAATAGAAAAAGACCTTACTTTAATATTTATTTTCAAAATATCACAATTTCAATTAAATGAAAGTATTCTGATTAAATATTCATTAAGTTACAGAATGTAAATGTGTCTTCTGGCACCTATTGAGATCTTTTTGTAGACATACTAGTATATTGAAAGAATTTCGAAAATACTTTTGATTCACAAACTTCTTTCATGAAAGGCGTGCGAAAAACTGTCATCTGTAATATCTATGTATTCATCTGTATAATCATCCAGGTCATTCAAAGAGATTTTAGATGATTTAAATCCCAATTTGTGCATGACTCGCGAAAATAGTCCTGTACCATTTATAATCTGTTTATACAAATCTTTTGACAACCAATCAGAATCCGTTTCTGGATCATACCCTGCACGAAATAGTTTTTGGCATATAGCGAGCGATGCAGGCGATGATGTTCGATGGACTGCCAGAAACAATGCACTTTGTCCAAGTTGATCCACAATGCTGACGTCACATCCGGACTTTATGAGACAACTACAGACTTTATAATGACCTTCTTGTAGTCCAATAAGTAAAGTTGATTTTCCTGTACAATCAGTATTATCCATCTGGGCACCTGGAATGCGTAATTAGAAAAACTAATAATAGCAAAATGCTGGTTTTGTCAAAGTTATTGTAATGTAATGCACTACATTGCAATGTAATTCGCCCCGTGCCTGATAGCAAAAACTAGTATCGATTTAAATCATACATTAGATAAATACAACAACCAGATGGAAAAAGAAATGATAAATACAACAACCAGATGGAAAAAGAAATTATCAAACCACATAGAAACAATAAAAAACCTAACAGTTTTTTGTAAATTAAATATGCTTAAAGTTACAGAAACCAAATGGGATAATCAATTATAAATAATCAACACAAAAGATGGAAGGACAAAGAAAAGATAAAAGAGAACACACGAAATATGACGTCAGTGGGAATACTCACCTAATTTTATCAACATTTTGACAGATTCCAGGTCACCGAATGATACAGCTCTCATTAGAGGTGTCTGTCCATATAAATTCTGACAATTTAAGTTGCATCCTATTGAAAAAAAATACAAATTTGCATTAAAAAAAGTAATCAAAATTCATATCAATACAATAACACAAAAATGTGCTTATGGTAATGCAAAATATAAATAAAAAATAAAGGTTTTGAAGAAGTTAACCTTTCCATTACAATTTTATAAAATACCAATCAGCAAAACAAGTCTTTCATAAGCAAGTCTTACATAAGCAAAGTCAAGAAATACCAAAGGGACATTCGAAGGAGAGGAAAATCTAAAAAAACTCACAAACTCCGAAGAACAACGAAGTCAAGACCAAAAACAATGCAAAAACTACACTTAAAAACTACAAGCATATGCACAACATGGACCCCATAAAAAATCCGGTGGTAGACTCAGGTGTTCCGGAAGAGTAAACAGTCTCTGCTTCCTGCTGGAGACCCACCATATCAAATCCGGTATGAGGAAGGGACACCATCAGTGGAACAGGTCGATTTTCATTTGGGAAATGGTTTTATTTAAATTATATTTAATATGAATATACCCAAAAATATTATCAGTCGCTTTTTAAATTTATTAAGAAAGTACATTAAAATTCCATTTGTACATGATACACATATATTGGAATTCTACAAGGAGCACTGTTAGAACCTACCATATTTGCACAATAACTTTACTATATCCAAGTGCATGTTGTCCACAGCTTCATGTAACGGATAATTTGAACATCTGTCTGGAATATCTGGATCAGCACCACGTGACAACAAATGTCTCAATTTCAATTTCCCCATATTTAGAAGCATAAAATAAAGATGTCCTTCCTTTTACATCTGTTTCGTTAACATCCTGTACGCCATTTTTGTGCAAACTTGGAGCTGAATTAGATCTGCGTTTACCACCTTTTCTGTTTAACATTATATTGTCTTTCTTGTGTTCACGATCGTCCTTTAGTGACTTGAAGCTCATTTTTGCATTAATTGTCAAAAACCTGGTTGCAAAATACTTTCCAAAACGTCTATCTTGTATTTTTGGGGTCGGCAAATATGTTGATCAGAAATAATTATCGGCTTTATATATACATGTGCGCGATCGTAATAAAAATCATATCAATCATTTGTCATCTTTATATCCCATATAAATAGTGTATTAGTACAAGGTAAAACGAATATAAGACACAAAATATTTAAATTGCATTTCAAAATTAAATTTAACTGTGAGACTAAAGCATATTTGTATCGTTAATTTTTTGTCTAATCAAATTCGAATTTGCTTGCATGTTAAATAAATATATACATGGATTTGTAAAAAAATAAATCGGCCATTGACCAAAAATAACTTTTCAAACAAAACAACACCACCCACAAAAATTGTCTGGTGGGGATAATAAAAAGACGATTTCGTACTAATTAAGTCGTTTGTACCTTCTGCCGATTGTTGTCTTACCATGAATATTTCTGATTTTATTGTCGACCATAGTCTTTTAGATAAAAACAAGGCTATCAATCTACCGACATATTGATTATTTGTTGTCTCTGACGTAATAGACATACTTACGACATAAAAACAGATTGATTTGGGTAATGTAAATTCGGAAATTATTGCCATGTTTATATTTATTGCGATAAATGTGACAGGGTTGTAAAAGCAATGATTTAAATTCGCATTTTTATATTTTTTTATATGAATGAAGCGTGATTTTTCTCAATATCGCAAAAATTAAAATCGCATTTTGGTCTAAAATGACAATATCGCAATAAAAAATTCACGAAATAATTTCTGAATATACAGTATATAGATTGTCTATGGTGACATTTGCAAATATTGTTCCGATCGTATGTTTTTTTACAATTGCATTTGGTATTTTGAGAAAATTATAATGCCGTATTGTAGTGATTATTGTTGAAACACACTAAGAATGTAGCCAGGTAGCAATTCAAAAGTGAACACTTTTTTGCACGTAACTTTAATTTATTAAATATAATGATACTTTAAGTTTTCCTTGTCTTGCTTTAAGATGTCAAAAATGATAACACAAGCATTGCTTAAGTGATATTACACATTTGTACATATAAAACCCAGTATTTCTACCTGTGATCATTTTTGGCTACTTTAAACTAATATGTCTGGGAAAAAAGGATTCATGGTGTATTACGCCATTTATTCACGGTTATACGAGAACGGACACATATTTGTTACATTTCTTTGCCCTTTACAAATGTATATTTTAAGTAATTTGTTCATGGGCCCTGTATCTTAATTCACTTGTTACAAAGAAAATCGCTCAAGTCAGGTACGTCTTAAACTTGCAAGGATGCGAGATCTCTCTCCGTATTGAATACCTCCTTGAAGAATACAATAAGAGCGTAGTTCCTTTTCTTAAACTTCTTATCAAGATCCCTTCCTTGGGTGAGAAAATTTATACCGTGTTTTTTCATAGACAAAAAGGTGAAAAGTTTCTGAACATGCCAACATCACATAATTGTCAAAAGTTACGATCCACGTGTTTTCAGTCAACGTTTACATTCTGTCTTTCTGTCGGCAAATATAATGGCCAAGAAAAGGTTTAGACTACAATGCATACATATGCATGATTACTATATAAATCATTTGTCAATTTTATAGTCATAACAATATATTTATAGGTTCCAGGTACAAATAAATCTGGCACAGAACATAATGTAAATTACATTCCATTGTCAAATTTAATGCGAATTTGTTTCGTTGAATTTTTAACAAATCAAATTTCAAGGTTGTTAAAATGTAAAGCAGATTAAGCAGTATGCAGTCTTATCGTACTTCCCTGCGACTATATCAATCTGCTCAGTCGCTCTGTTATCCCTGTATTAAGGCTTTGTGACGTATTAGGAGACATTATCCGCGACAGCAAGACTTATCAGCGACGTCGCAATAAGAGAGCAGGACTTATTAGCGACGTCACAATGGGAGAGCAGTCGTTATCAAGCTTACCTCCAGGAGGACAAAAAAGCGTAAAAAAATGTCTTACAGGAGCGACTAAAATGCACAGAATTTATACGATAAACAGATTATCGGGTTTTCTGCGTATATATATTGTAAAATATCAGCCGCTCGACACAATATGATTGAAAAATCGTCATAATGTGGCTCGCGGCTGATATTTTACGATATCAATGAGCAGAAACCCCGATAATCTATACATATACTGTATAAACCCTACTTTGTTGTACCTGTTGATATTTGTTTGTTTCTTTGTTTAGTTGGGCTTTTACGCCGTTTTCAGCACATTTGTTTTTTTTGCGGCGGCCAGTTTTAATGGGTGCAGGCAGCCGGAGTACCCGGAGAGAACCACCAATCTTTGGTAGGAAAATTGGCAATCCTTGTCAATTCAGATCGGAGTCGACCACACCCCGCCACAGGTGAGATTCAAACTCACCACCTCTGTGTTGACAGGCTAGTGATCATTAGTAGTCATAACGAAATACAGTAAGCGGTACACTACGTGTATCCATAAACAGTATCACTGCTTGCAACAATGAACAGTAATTGAAGCTTGACATTGCATGCATCTCTCTATTGTAACACAGGCAGGACACAGGCGTATATTAATCCAAGCAATACAATGAAGCCATGTTAAGTGCAAGAAGAACATCCCATGCCTTCCTGTTCAACGTTACAATGTAACAAGACAGTGCACGGATCCATCTACAGTATTAGTACTCCAGTTAGAACATTTTATCCATTTACGTACAATAAATGTATGCTCTGGTCTAATTAAGACATTGTACGCGCTAATAAACTACGTATAGCAGTCGTAGTAAGACAAGCAAGTACACACACACACACACACTCACATATATATATATATATATTTGACCTTTAGTTCGTTATGACTACTATATATATATATATATAAGTCTAAAGATTTGCACAACGGTACTAATATAAGATGGTAATATAAGAAGATGATGTTATAAAATCGTGTTGACAAATATTTCGGCTTAACAAATAGCCTTCGTCAGTGTCGATAGTTTTTACAATATATATATATATATATACCTATGTACGGTACGATAAGCAGGACATTGAATACATTTAAGCACAGAATAGAAGTGCAAGCATAATATTACATCAATATTAAAGTTTAAGACTTCATTTATATTAGTGATAGCGGGACATTGCATGTATGCATGTACAGTAGCACAAGGAGAGTGCATGAATTCATGAGCAGAAAAACAAGCAGGACATCACCTGACATTCATAAATCTACCATTACTGCAAGCAGAACATTGCAACTATGTACAGCGTTACAAGCAGAACACCTTGTACATGATATGTGATATTGCAAGAAAAATATTGCATCAATTTACAGTATAGCAAGCAAGCAGGGCTCTTTAATTATGCATTTATGTGCAATAATGTTAACTGAATACCGAATGCGCCTATGAACATTTAGCAGGACATTGCTCACAAATTTCCAGCGTAGTGTTTCACGTAATGCATTACATTAATAAATGTACACAACAGCAGGGCATTGCGCGTACTTATGTTCATTAATGCAATAATAACACTTCATACATCGTCAAGTATTGCAAGCAGACATTTCATGCATCATTATACATATTTGCAAGCAGAGAATAGCATATTTACATGTACAGTATTGTACATAAAACATTTCGTACTGTATTGCAAGTTGGACATTACATGCATCCCTGTACAGTATTACAAGCAGAATATTTCATGCATCGATGTGCATTGTTCTAAGAAGGACATTGCATGCATCAATGAACAGAATGAGGAAGACAAGAAAATATATCGGCTTGTTGTGAAAAATAGGTTTTCTTACAACACACCACCACCCACAAAATTTGTCTGGCGGGGGTTATAAAAACATCATTCCGTACTAATTGTATCGTTTGTACCTTGTGCCGAATGTCACCTTATGATAAGTAATTCTGATTTTATTGATACTAAATAGTTGGTAAAGGTGGTAAACAGGACTATCAATCGTCCGTCGATCTTGCATGCATTCCTGACGTAATAACCAAGGTGACGAAAAAATCGGTTTATCAGTAGACAGTCTCGGCTAGTTTACAGTTAAAAGTAGCACATTTTGACCCTGTTATCTGAACAAATTCTAACATTTCTAGATAGCAGTCACCTTGTTGGTAATCATAATGTATTCATTTGACTTTTTATCGTGTGTGTAATACACCAGGATAGATAAGGAGTGGGATGCCAATAAAACCTGGCTCTCTATTGTTTAGATGTATGTATTTTGTGCCCTTTTATGTTATTTTTTTGTTTAAGGTTCTGTAAACTGGTTGGTGTTATTGTTGAACTCTCCAGTTATTCGTTTTGTTGTTTGTAAGCAAACGTTATGTTGCAGTAAGGCCTTCCTGTCTCAGGTTCTCGGACGTTATTGCAAGTTCAAAACGGCACCAAGCACCGGTTCACGTTGAATGTCGATCTGGCATGTAATAATTGTGCAATTGAATTTATTTTGAACTGTCTGTTTCATGGTGAAAACATTAAAAAATAATTAGATCTGTCATGATTGTTATTTATCAATCAGATATAGTTTCCCGTTGACACATTCCCCGTTTCCATTCTCTATTCTATAGTGATTTAACCAGACACGGCACCTCGACCAACATTCCACCACCCACATAAGCAACCGAAATGTCAATTTTCTCAGTTTTAAATAATGCTATTTCTACCTGTCAAAATTTAACTTGAACTGTATTAAAGTTGACTGAAATATGTGGGTGGATAGTTGGTTTTTCCATTTCCTTTAATATAGATTTTAAAATAAAAATAAATTCGATGTTACAATATAATATCGTATAAATTGTTTCACATATTTTTCATTTATTTGTTTTCATAGTTCAGCCCAGTATCCAGAATGCTTGTCCTGGCATGATTCATTACTTAAATAACTTTAAATTTTCTGTTCAAAATTTGACCAAAATTTACCAGAATTTTCTAAGGCTCTTCCTTTTGTTGCAGAGGTAACCCTTAGCTGAGTTTGGATTCCAGTTTGTTTTTTGTTTTGGGTTTTGATGGTTGTGCTTATTAATTCATCATTATATCTTTAAACTGATTTCCAACAGTTTGATCTTGAGCACTGCTGATGAGTTGTCAGTCAACGAAATGGTCAAACAGTGCATCGAATTTATTCAATATTTTGTGATACGCTTTATTGCAACATGTTATGGCGTTTTTGATGATCACGTGATTCTAATATATGTCATACATGTATGTACATGTATAATGAAATTATGAACATTATACACGTGTATTTACAAGAAATGCTATTAGATACACACAGGCTACTATAAAGGACCATGTACCGTTGAACCATTTTTTTGTGTGTGGACTCAATTTTCGTGTTTTTCCCCCCTTTTTTAGTATTCAAACCACATTACAAAACAGTTCCCAATCCAGAGAGATACATTTTACATTTAACTACGAGGTTATGCATTTTTGATCTCACAACAATTCCCTAATTGAAATTTATCAAAAAAGAGAAAACACATTTGCCAGAATTTTAAGGCAATTATTTGTGTTACCCTGTTAGATTTCTTAATCATTTTAAATTTGTTTATTTTTTTGTATTTAAATTGTTTACTGGGATTACGACAAATGTTTTTACACATTGATCTCTTATATGCTGTCGACTAGGTCCTTAATATCTCTTATTTTATAATCACTTTTTGAATTTTTTAAAATTATAAACTTAAGGCTATTTCAATGTATTTCATAGGAATTCATTAATTTGACCTTCCTATCAAAATTGTTCCTTTACGTCAATGACGTAAAAGATAAAACCTTGTTAAATTTAATCCCCCATTTATATGTACTAAGACGAGTAAGATTGAATCAATTCGAAAAACTAGTTTATTTTAAAATAATGTCAATGCATTTTATATTCAATAAAGTAAACAAACACCCATGTCCTTAAATTTTCATCTATATTTTTTGTTTTGCATTTTCTCAAATTGTTTCCTCACTTTTTCGGCTACTACCTTTTTTGGCTTTACACACGAATGGCGATTACATGTAGCAATGGACAAAATATGCATGTCATGTGCCTCAATTGGGGTATCAAAGAATATTTATTGAACTATTTTCGTTTGACACGGAAATCTTTATTTTATTTATTGATTTACAAGTATAATAAAATAATAAAATCGTGTCAGTAACGATAAAGAGGACGTGATAACAAGAAAATGTGCACCGGTTCACATATACTTTATACACCGAATATGGTAATGATGATTTTTATATTTACTATCTTGTATTTTGGAGCTTTTGGCTTGGACGGTTTCATATGTTTTAGACACTACTGTGTGTTTCAAATACTGCAAAGTGGTTTTTTGTGGATATCTGAAATTAAACACGGTTACAATGCTTCCATTTCTCTAATTTAGTCTTAATTCATCATTGCAATGCTGAAATGCCTAAAATGTTCCAAGATATCATATATTCCATGTTTGCGTGTGTTTCATTACAAAAGTAGCCCGACATTGATACTTAAAATGTACTTTTACAAAATTTTAAAATTTGTGAAAACTAAGGGGTTTTGTCGTGTGCAAAGCTCTGTGCTTAGATGGTTTTGGCTTTACTCCTTTTAGGCGTTTTGGAATTTGTTCTTCAATGTTTTGGATCGTTGTTTTTGTTTTGAACAATTTAGGCATTGAGTAAAACTGATGTGTCGTAAATCGGCGAAATGTGCACATCTTGTGCATCAAAATTGTTTATTAATCCTAGGTTATAAACTTAACCAATGGTTACATTATGTACATTTAACATTTGGTTACATTTAACCCTTGGTTAAACAAGTTAATGTTTACATTTAACATCTGGTTAGATTTAACCCTTGGTTAAACAAGTTAAGCCGGATATTTCTGTTATACATTTATATAGAAATTCATTACGTTTAACTTTTGGTTACATTTTAACCCTTGGCTAAACGAGTTGAACAGTCAGGTTTTGTCTGATAAAAATACATTATGATTTTTTCTACATGTTTGTACAATTTAAAGACTTGTTAATGTGATTGTTCATAGAGATTAGAATCCCAATTGATATATTCACAGTTTAATTTTGAAGTACACTAAAAACAGTATTAGTAATAATGAATGATAAATGAAAATAAAAATTGTGTGAGGTGCCTTGATCAAAACGCACGATTTTCTGATAAAAATTCGGTAATTAGTTGTTCATTGTACAAAAATATAATTTTCTCTACATTAACAATGTCACAATAATTGGAATGTATGTTTCTCTATTATCTATCATAACTACATGTAAATACATTGTTTTCATGACTCGACAATGGTCACTAATTGGTATATTATTGTGGGGTAAAAATGTCCGAATTTATTATTAGCATGTTAGATTAATAAGACAGAGACAACAAAAAATGACAAAGCAAAACAAAAATACTTAGTACATGTGTAGTAGGAATGCTATAGGTAAAAGAATAACTAAACAATATGACATTAAAGAATTCAACAAAAACAAAACCCGAAGACAAGCAAAACAAAACTAACACAGCAAACCAATATTAAAACGGCAAAACCAAATGATTTAATGAAATAATTCAACATCCCCACTCATGGTCAAATGTGTTGCCCTCGATCCGTTGTTTTTCAAATATGTTTTGAATTTAATTTTCATCACTTTAACAAATTTATAAAATTGCATTAACTCCTCGGAAAAAATTAAAATTTCCTTGAATTTAGCTGTTTTTGCCCAGTTTAAGAAGTTTTGCCCTAGAAGTGTTTCATATTTTCTCCTAAACATTTGTATACTGAGTCTGTATATTGTCATTACTGCTGCGATTAGTATAAATATAAAGGCCTGACAGTACCACCCAATCAGTAAACAGGTTTTGAAAATGTTGAACCCTGCCAGATTCTATTTCTGCCTGTCCAAAGATATGAACCTGTGATTGTATTGTTATTTTTGAACCTGTGATTGTATTGGTATTTCTGTCTGTTTAATAAACGGAATACTGTTTATTTTTAATTTTTGTGAGTTCAAAGAAGTGATTTAGTATTTGTGTTGTCTTGTTCTGATTCTGTTGATTTTTTTACTGTTTAGATTGTGTTCTTGTAGTGTTTATTTGCAATTTTAGTATTTACACGGATTCGCCTTGTTTTGGGATTTTCGGCTTTTGGATTTTTGGCTTTGTGGAATTCGTCTGGAACTATATGCTTATCTTTTAGTGTGGAAGTTTCATATTTGTTACAGACTCATTGAAAACTTCTGGATGTATTTAACCTTTGGAATGTTCCCCACATCCTTACATTTTCATACCATCAAATGATTATTAAAATGGACTGCATTTTAATTTTTAAAAAATTTAATCGGCATAGTGATGGACATGTAAAATAATACGAGGAAAAATACAGCTGTTAATAGTTCTTCAAAAGACAAATATAAAGATTACATTTATATTGACCTTTATAAATATAACACAAATTCATTTATAAAGCTCCTTTATTTTGAAATCAATATTTCAAGTCTGAATCAATAAATAAATTATTATAATGGATGATTAATCGAAACGTGTTACATGTAACACAGACTTTTTACGAAAATTCGAAAACATAAAAAGTCCGACTTTTACACAAAATATCTTATAAAATTCTACAGTCTTCTGGAAATAACATCAGAATAATCGTCCGAAAGAAATTCATCAATACTGTCCAGATTAATGTTTGGCTTCACAACACCTAGTCTTCGCAACATCCTTGAAAAGACGTTTCTTCCGGTTTTAGAAAACTTATTGTATAAATCCTTTGGTAACCAATCAGAATCATTTTCAGCGTTGTAGCCATATTTGAAAAGTTTTTGACACAAAGACACTGATGGTGACAATCCTTTCACTGCAAAATACAAAGCACTTTGTCCAAGTTCGTCAACAACATTAACGTCACATCCGGTTTTTATCAGATATTTGCACAACATATCATGACCTTCCTGCATTCCAATCAAGAGAGCTGTTTTTCCAGTACAATCGGTTTCATCTATGGCAGCACCTTAAAGAGATAATATATATTTATTACACAAAAACTACCAATGTTTTCTAATTGGTTATGACTGAAAGTTTTTTGCCGGATTTCAGGTTTTTAACATTTTAGTCTCTATATATTCCTATATAAAATATCGGATTCTTCCCAATTTCCGTGTTTTGGCACCTACTGTACTTTCACCCATGAGTGGCGGGGCGGGCACAAATTTAAAACTTCCTGATAAATGACTTATTCGTACTTGTGTTACCGAATTAAAATTGTAATATTTATCTTGAAAGATTTGAATTACCTGTGGTTTTAACATCCTGTTGCAAATGCAAATAACACGTGTTTTGATAATTCAAAAATTTAATTGTTTGTTTTTGTTTTAAAAATAAAAAGTACGGAAGCCAATTTAGGACAAAAGTATTCTATAATTTTAATATAAGTTCTTTCAATAGTCAAACAAAATGTTGTGAAATAGCATGTCATTTGATTCAAAGTTGAAGAAATAATTGGTTATTTTATTTGAAAAAATTTAACTTACCAGATTTTATTAGTACTTTGGCAGCATCAATGTCATCGAAGAGAACTGCTCGCATCAGAGGAGTCTGACCAGAAATATTCCTACAGTTAATATCGCACCCTGAAAAAAGAAAATACATGTAACACAGCTGTTTATTGTTTTTCTTAAATTTAAAAGTTTATCAAGTAAATGAATAGGTAGATGGGAACTCTTTTGACATAGATAAATATTACTAATATATGTATAAAATTACTTCAGGCTTTTAGAGTACACATCTTGACTAAATATTGATGAAAAATATCAGATTGATTTCCTTCTTTTTTATTTTTTTCATTATCAAACCTCCATACAATATAAAATGCTACTGTTTTACCTTTTTGCACTAGTAAGTGTGTTTAAAATGTTTTAGATCAAGAAGAAAATCAACAAATATATGATTATTGAAAGATTATTAAAAAAAAGATAATTATAAAATACCTTACCATATTGTACCAATAATTCTGTCACTTCCAAATGCCCACTATCAATTGCTTCATGAATTGGAAAGTTCTGTGCCTTATCAGGAAGATCAGGATTTGCACCATTTTTAAGCAAGTGACGTACAAATCCCATTTCACCGTATTTGGCTGCGTAATACAATGCTGTTCTGCCTTTTGCATCGGTGGCATTAACATCCTTATTTTTACTAACTCCAATAGTCGGAGCGGAATTTGACCTTCGTTTTCCAGCTTTTCTATGAATTTTTACACTCTCCTTTGCATGTTCCCTGTCGTCTGCCAAGGACCGGAAACTCATGTTAATCCAATATCAAGTAGCTATGATCAAATCCCAATAAACTTGCTTTTCTGAAGGCGGTTAGGAACAAAGTGATGGTTACAAATAGATCTTGTCCTTATATACTACGATAGACAAATTTATGTCAATCAAACATATTACAAGACAATTATCGTTCACTTAATACACCTTGTCGTATGGCGGAAAAGTCTATGATTTATATCCTTCTGCCTTCCTTTTTTCAATTATGATTTTATAGCCAGACATTTATTAGAGGTCACCGAATGGCAGTTTTCAATTCATTGGTTACATATTTTTAACAAAACATGCATTTGATAAACCAAACAAATTATTTACACGCGAAGGTGACTTTCATAGTAAATAGCTACAGGACCGCAGACACCTGATATATATTGTTCGGCATCAAAAAAGGGGGATTTTTTATTTTCATGATATCATAATCTTAGTGCATTCAGGTCGAAAATTATAAATATACTTATTAATGTTTTTTGTGACGAAATCTACAATTGATTATAGGACATACAAGACTACATGTAGTAATTAAATTACATGCATCCCCTAAAATTAAATCCACCAGCATAGACACCCATCCACCCATTAACTGATAAAGAATATTGTGGATAAACTCTTGACACAAAATCCACACATGCACGCAACAATTGCTCTTAAGCTTATTGTTGTACTTTTACTTAAAGGCACATTAAGGTCTGGAATGCGCCCACTGCTTGTCCAAACAAACAAATAAACAAACAAACAAACCTGTAGTAGGACTAAAGAGGTTGTGAAAGTTAAGATAAAACATGTAACTTTTGCATCAGAATGATTTTGACATGTATATCCAAGACAAACAGCATCATATATATCCCTTACCGTATATCAGGATATAGTTAAAATGTTTGTACAGAGCTGAGTTTTAAGATATACAATACCTTTTTGCACGGGTAATTGTGTTTAATCATTATTCCATACAAAATTACAATATATCGTAAAGCTGGATGTTTTGTGGAGTGGAAACGTTCGCAAATTTTTTCAGAATATCGAAAATTTCGAAACATTTCTTCTGCTATTTTTTGTTGCATTCAAACACTGTATATAACATTGCACTCTGCGAAATTCAAAACGGAGTTACAGTTTGTTGACATGTATCGTAAGCCAATTTAGGGCAGTTTTATATTGACTAAAAACCGCTATTCGATACTACAAAAAAATGTTACACACTACATGGGAATTTCAAAACTAAGCCACACAGATTATTAAAAGGTGGTATTGGAGGGAAAGCAATCGAAATCGAGGCAGTAGAGTAAACAGACTCCTCGGCTGAAAAGCAAGATAATTAAACTTTGCTATAGGTTTTATGATAGGTTAGAATTTTATTTAAAACAGACAGGCCTTACTTTTGTCTATTTTGACCTCCTAATACGCTGTGCTACGGTTAGAATAAATTAATACATTAAACCCAATACACCTCTTTAAAGTATTTTTGAACATATTACATGTAGCTATACGTGAACAAGAAATGTTAAAGTACATGTGTGTAATATCGTATCATATGCATACTAAAGGAATACAAGGTCAACATTGTTCACTACAGATATATTTTTACTCTCATGCAGGAAAAAATCTATTTCCGTTCCAACGATAAAAAATATTTTTACAACTGCATAACATGAAATATTCACACGGGATAATAACATTTTTTTAATAACTTCAAAGCATTTTTGTATCATTCTTATGTTAACCCAAAATAAACAACTGAAGTAGTTTGTACATTTCCGGTTGCAAGATAGGTTGACTTTTATGGATATGTATTTTCACATGTTCAACACCTTTTCTCACAAATTTAGCATGTTTTCAAGTTGTTAGCAAGTCTATTTAATCAGGCTTATTAATTTGCATCATTGAACTTAAAGATAAAGATACAACGTAGAAATGAACATTGATTTACATGGTTATCGTTCCATCAATGTCCTTCAAATAGTGGATAAATGTGCGAAAAGTTATCCAACACAATGACACAATTACAAATATTTATCAATATATATACAACTGTTAAAACTGTTAAAATCCCCTTTTGCTATATTTCCCGGGGGGGGGGGGGGGGGGCATGGACCGATCTACTTTAACCCCCAGGAAGATAGGCATTATCCAGTTTATCTCCCTTTTGAGATACAGGGAAAAACGTCTCCTTACCAGATCATATCGGCCAGTTTTTCCCGCACGTCAAAATGGTAAAGTCAAAAGACAGGACAAGCGTACCCTTCCGGAGCACCTGATGTCACTCCTGGTTTTTATGGGAGTTCACATTGCTAATGCTTTAGTTTCTGTGCTGTCTGGTTCTAGTTTTGTTTAGTTTATTTTACGTTTTTTCTATTCTTTCATATATACACGTATCCTTGTGGCGTTTGTTTGTTTTGTTCCATTCTCCTAACTTTGTCTTTTCCTTCCACTTCTAATTTGTGGACTTTTCCCACTGTATTGTCGCATAGGAATTCCTTTGGCGATATTTATCGCAGAACTATATCGTTTCATCTGTTGTAATAAACGAGATAAGAACCGAGTTAGAGAGAGAAGTTATGTTCAGCTTCACGTGCCAACAGCAAAATTTTAATAACATAAAACCTATTAAGCTGCCATGAAAAGAAGAGTGGGCAATTCCATATTAGAACTATGGGCTTACAAGAGCAGTGCAACAACACAATATTAAGCTTGCATACCTCTTGCATCAAAAAGTTTTCCTGAAATGTTGTCAGGACAGTTTAAAGTTTAAAGTTATAAACACTTTTTGAGAAGACATTAATTTTATGACTATGAATCGAATAGACCTATACTTACGACTCTTAATCTTGGATCTGGAGTGCAATCTTCGTTGTACAAGCGGCCTATTTCACCAATGGACAAGGTTAAGGTTCTCTTTACACAGAACTAATTTAGTTAGGAGGGGAAAACATAAATAAAAAACTAAGTATTGTTGCGAAACAGCTCATGTGATAATAGATAACAAGAAAAATAAATGGAAATGGTGAGCTGTCAAAAGGGCATAAAACGACTAAAATGTATGAAATACACAAGTCGAACAAAACCAAATATAAAATCATAAAAAAACAACAATCAAACTAAAAAGTTAAAAATACCCAATATGGTCTTGATCACGAGCATGTAAAAAATAAAAAATAAAAAGGTATTGACTCTTTGAAACCCAGAGCATAACATAATAAATATACATAATAAAACGTCGCTGGCACAAATGTTCACACAGAGAACGAGATATTTATTCTATTCTTGTTACGTTATTTCTGAGGAAAGAACTAGTTATTTTTAACGAACGAAATGTTCATTTTGAAAGGCGGGACAAAAATGTGTTAGCTGTAGGTTCATAAAATTAGGATGACTGGGAATGGGGAGAAAACTGCAAAATCTATACGTATTGCAGTTCTAATGAGGGGAAAATGTTTCTGTTCCAAAATTTCCTAAGGGGAAAATAGGATCAAGTCAGTTTTTCCCTGGGGTAAAATTTGCATGGGGGAAAAACTGCACATATTGGCGTTTACGTGAATAAATACGTTCATAACAATGTTTATGCAAATAATTATGTGGTACATTTTTCATAAAAATGATTTTTTTAAATAATATTTTAATGTACAAGATGTGCACTTGTCATAGATTTACGACTCATCCATTGTCTCGAGGATTTAAGTGTTGAAAATCAACGAAACAGCAGCAAATTCAAAATGTCAAAATGATCAAAAGAGTAAGCCAAAACAATTTAAAGGGGTACCAAACACTTTGACTAAAATAGAATTGGCTCGTTTAATTTTCATAACATTTGGATGAAATATTTATATTCACCTGTTGACAAAAATATATAAATTTCAAGAAATTTGAACCACACAATTTACGGGAATAATTTCATTGGATATATAGCAGTTTGACACACTAATTTTGATCATTGAGAAGCTTGATTTCTCTTTACTAATAGTATGTGATTAAATCGTTCAGCTGATTTTTAAAGAGTTAACTCCCTTAGGTGTTCTGTACCCCCTTAAGGACAAAGCCATGCAATGGGGACACACTCGTTTTTCACAAAAAGTTCCATTTTTATAAACAGTAAATTTAAGGTATCATGTTCAGGTTATTATCGAAATACTAGCAACTGAGCTGGGAATACCCTCGGAGACTTTGAGTCCACCAGCAGTAGTATAGACTGGTGGTAAAAGTAAACTCTTTGATACAAGTGTTGATGCACAAGATGTACACATAGTTAAATGTAATCGTAAATGTATTATTGCGAATTTTTGTTGTCAGAAGATATGTTATCAGTTGTTGGCATGATACGGGTTATTTTCTTCTCGTATAATTTATGATGGCATGATACTAAACCCCTAACGGGAGGGATTGTGGCTGATTTTCTATATGATATAGACTTAATCTTTCGATCAGTTTAATTGAGGTCTGGAGTTGGCATGACAGTAGCTGCTAGTAGTCCTTTGTTAATATATATTGATTATTGCCATTTTGCTTAGTTTCTTCTGTTACCTTTTTTTTAACATCCGACTCGGACATCTTTTGAACTGAGTTTTACTGTGTGTATCGCTGTGTGTTTGTTTATTCCACATTGTCTAGAGGTATAGGGGGATAAAACATGTTTAACCCAGCCGCATTTTTGCGTCTGTCCCAAGTGAGGAACCTCTAGCCTTTGTTAGTCTTGTGTGTTTTTTAAATTTTAGTTCATTTTTATCTTTCGGAGTTTAGTGTGCCGTCCATTTTGCTGAACTAGTATGCATTATTGTTCAGGGGCCAGCTGAAGCCCGCCTCCGGGTGCGGGATTTTCTCGCTGCGTTGAAGACCCATTGGTAGCCTTGAGCTGTTTTCTGCTCTTTGGTCGGGTTGTTGTCTCTTTGACACATTACCCGTTTCCATTCCCTATTCTATAATGAGATTAACTTTTAGATAAACAACGGAAGATAATTCAAAAGGAGATTAACGTTTATGTAAAAAACGGAACACAATTCAAAAAGAAATAGAAAAGGAACTTGTTTTGCTGTTCTTCATATTAAAAATCACTGTAATGTGTTCAAAACTACGGCAGAAGGTTGAATTTTTTTATTGATATTTGCACCAAATGCATTGTGATGATACATGTTAA
This sequence comes from Mytilisepta virgata, assembly GCA_028015205.1. Taxonomy (NCBI): domain Eukaryota; kingdom Metazoa; phylum Mollusca; class Bivalvia; order Mytilida; family Mytilidae; genus Mytilisepta; species Mytilisepta virgata. The sequence goes on along the minus strand of CM051508.1, from coordinate 8,142,995 downwards.
GCATGTTAACTATGTACATGTATGTAATTGTGTAATTGATTTATCATTTGTCCTTTAATGTAGAATATTCACTTTTCTTTGATCTTGTAAAATTGATAGACGTTTGATGTATACCAACCAGAAGCAAGTTTAAGTAAAACAAATAAATTCGTCTTTTTTTGACAGTTTGTTCCCTATGAATACTTTAAATGCATGATTTATTCATATTTAGTCATCATTATACAACCAATTTTATTACATGTACATGTATCTATCGTTTACAGGTTCGAGTCGAACTTCTGAATAGTCATTTATCCTCAGCCAATCAAAAGTGGTTCCCATGATATAACCAAATACACACAAAGTAACATGAAATCTCAATAAACATGCAAGGAAACATAATAGTAGCCGTTTTGGTCATTTTGTCATTATTGAATTCCCAACTGAACTTTTTAGATGAAATTACACAATTTTTTCATGACGTCACAAACCATTTGAGACCAACTAGTTCTCTGTTGTAACATTAACATTGTGAAAGAAACTTTATAAAGAGGCATATTTAAATGATCGTAAACACTTCAAACAAATAATGTGTTTATATAAAAGGTTGTTAGGCGTCAATATAATGGGTTCAAACTACCACCAACCTAAAGCGTTTTCCTTTGAAAGGTATCCTTCCCTCAGCTCTTTATTGTGACCTTTCATTCTAACACAAATTGACCCCAAGTGGAAGTTGTTTAATATCCGGACAAAAAACAATTCGGAAACAACTCGAATGGATTTATGTAGCCCCGGATTAGTGATTTCTCAAAAAAGGGCTATACAGTGTAATTAGCCAAAAGTTTATTCATAATTATGATACTAGTACATTTGTATTATTATCACAATTGAAAATGGTTGCCTTGTTTAACGAGTGGGTTAGATCATTAGCCAGTGTGCTCGCCGAATGTCAGAAGTCCTCTTCGCGTATTCTGCAATGTAGCCAAATTATCGCTGCAAATATGTCAAACGACAATAATGTGGTGTAATGGAATTTGTCTGATTGTTTCACCATCATCATATTCATTGTTTGTTTGTTTATTTGTTTAGTTGCGGTTTTACGCCGTTTTCAGCACATTTGGCCATTTCGCGGCGGCCAGTTTTTATTGGTGGTGGAAGTGGGAGTACCCAGAGGGAACCACCTACTCTCCGTAGGAAAATTGGCAATCCTTGTCAATTTAGATCGGAATGGAACACACCCCGCCACAGGTGAGATTCGAACTCGCAACCTCAGTGTTGACTGTGTTCAGATGCCAACACAAAAGTACCAAAAACTAAGGCCATTTTAAAAAAGCGGCCATTTTGAAAATTTTCGATAACAGAATTCACTTTGCCGTAGCTTAATCTACTTGTATTTGGAAACATAATTTCGTTGAAATAGAAGGATGTTGAATTTTTCAGCACTTTGGCGGCCATTTTCAATAAATTCTGTCGAGCAGTTTCCCAGATATTGGACCCCCATTTTTTAACCTTTAAACGGCCGCCATTTTAAAAAGCGGCCATTTTAAAAATTTTCAAACCTTATTGCACATCTAAACGTACATATGTTGGTTAACGTTATTGCAGTTTCATAAAGATCGGTTCAGTCATTTCCGAAATATTTTTCTGACAAGAAAGTGTGGAATAATAATAATAATAAAGAAACGTAGAATAACAATGTCGTCCCGACTTCGTCTGGGGGCGACATAATAATAGAAAAATAATAATAAGTAACAGAGCAAAAACAATAAGTCCCCCAAAAGTTGTTTTGGGGACTTAAATATTTTTAACGGTAAATTTTTAGTACTCATTTCACTCTAGCAGCGAAATTCTACCAAACAATAAACGTTCAACAAAAACATCAAGGACACATATTAAGGAAATGAAAAGTCAAGAATCATCCTTATTCGTGTAAATTTGTTTGTTTGTTTGTTTGTGTTTTTGCTTTTTTCATTTACACTGTTAGCTGCTAATTATATATACACCCCCACCTAATTGTAAACAAGAAGATGGCATACATTTGTATTTATAAAACATACATTTTGCCTACAACAGACTAATAAAGCAAATGATCAAATAAACAAACAAAAACAAGCTTTTTTTTGGAAAAATTAACATACATTTGAAACAACACTAATGGTCCTCCGCTAATTATTTCATAATACACGGAAAGTTTATCGAACGATCAGGCAAACGGACTGCATATCACTTCAAGAATATTATATTTTTAGCAAATATTAGGTTTAAAAGTATTGAAAATCAAACTGATAAACTCTATATAAATAACACATTTCTAGCAGGGTGACGAAGAATATTGTAACCCCGAGTCAACCGAGGCGAAACTACATCAAACCACAATATTTCAACATCAGTTGTCATAGAAATGGTCAGGGCATGGATTTTACGTCAATAAGATATTATCTTTCATAACTTGAAGAAGTTACATCCCTTTCATCACGTAGCCAAGAATATATTTCTATGTTTCTAAAAGCAATGAGATGTTATTTTATTGTGTCTTCTTGGCAATTTGGTAATCAGAGATGTTTCTGAAATTTGATTAATTGATTAGAGCTGCTTGATTAAAGACCGGTGCCAAATATTTCATGCATCTTCACCGCGAGAACTAGTTTTTAAAATGACATCAAGTAAGACGTTTTAGAAATCGAGGATGGAACGGAACACAAACGGTAACCGAATGACTGCCACTGGAAAAGGGTTGACAATTTAGCCTTCCTTGGTTGCTAATGACCTACATTTATTTTTTGAAAACTACAGATATTCTCCAAAAACTTTACCCACTGTGGTCCACGGTCAGGTTTTTACTATTAGGATCTGACAATCAATAACGAAAGGGTTACCCCTTTCGGCCACCCTGGGAAGCGCTAGGCATCTCTGTGGGTTGAGCATTTGGTGTTTCCAATGGCCCCAAAAGTTAATATACATGATATAATAAAAGGATTTAGTAACCGCCTAAATTTTGACATGAACAAAATCGACAAAAATTAAAAAATCCTCAAACACAGCATTCTGTATACAAATCATTTAGTTAAGGCCACACCTTAGAAGTTTAAATTGATTTTTAGTTCTTTGGATTTTTGGATGGCGTAAATAGGTGCGAGCGGGCGAATTTTTAATTTTATTTTTTTCAGGCGAAGATCAAAATTACGTGCGACACACATTTTTCAACTAAAATATTGCAAAACATCCCAATTTTTACAAAATTTTGAAAAATGAAGAATTTGGGGCGAATTTTCAGCATTTTTGCAAAATGAAGCCGCAAACATTTTTTCTTCTTAAAATTTACATAATCCAAATGTCGGAGCGGCGAAATCCAAAGAACTAAATATTAATTTGGTATGGACTAAAGTATACACGTTACGTGTATTATTTATGCTACATTCCAGACGGGCGTTTTTATGGCCAGTGATTATTGCATACAAATCAGTTTGCAGTAATTTTTAGTAGGTATTAGAAAAAACTATAGCATTCGTTCTAATATGTCATGAGCTTCAATTAAAGCAAATCAGATTTTGTAACAAACTTCAGTTTTAAGTATAAACTATTAATATAGTTTGTGTTGGTCAAAACTACCGTTGTCAAAGTTATAATTCAACACAGTGATGGTGATTTTTTTTATGATTCTTGTTTATCTATGAATGTATGTATTTCTTTGTATTTTCGGTTTGACAAATGTTTACCTTACGGAGTGGTCTGAAATGTTTGTGTGACATCTACAAAATTTCTATACATCATGGCAATATTGAGACATGCATCCTATGGGCATTAGATCAAACCAGATTCATACCTGGAAACATAAACAATATTCAGATTCATACCTGAAAACATAAACAATATTCAGATTCATACCTGGAAACATAAACAATATTTTTGCTAGACACAATCATTTTTGGAATTTGGTAGTTTATAAATATAAAGAAACCCGCTGTAAGGTTTTAACCTTGTCATAGTAAAATATTTTGAATATGGAAAATAATATGTATATGCATTACGTCGTACGATATTACATGACTTTGTGCATCTAAGAGCATTCTATTTGAAACGAGATGATTCTTTGCATTATGGCATTATTAAATAAAAAAATTGCAGTTCACCGATTTTCATAATTTACAGTTATCATAGCTTTCCGTGCGTTTTCAGAATAAATTACTGATTAATGAATTGATTTTTATGTTGCATTTGTAATTATATATGATATGACTATTTTTATATGTCTGACAAATTTATACCTTAAGGAAGACGATTAAAAAAATCAACGTGACATTCAGTGGAACTGTATGAACACGAAAAAAGATGACTCCCTATAAACTTAATGTAATAATTTAATAAAAAAAAAATCTGGAACTCGAAAACGCAATCAAAAACATTTTTGTTCAGAGCTTAAAATCAGACTTAAATATATAGTATCAAAATTTTATAGACATTCTGAGGATCAATATCATGGTATCGAAATGCTTGCAAATTATATTTTGGAAAAAATGAACAACAGCATATTATTAGGACATGTTAAAGGAAGTTACAAGACAATTATGATTCATTAGTTGTTTTTGGTACTAGTTTTTGCTTATTTGTTTGTTTACACCAAAGCTGCTATGTTTACACCCCCGCCTAATTTCTAATTATGGATCCTTCAGTTAGATCATAACATTATTTTTCTGACCTCAAATAACATAGATCGAAATTCCAGGAACGTAACTTTTACATGGTTTACCGATTTCTTTATATAATTCAATAATTATGAAAATGAAATGGCAAATAAAATATAGGATTACATCAATGTTTTCAGCACAAATTTATATTGATTGATTGATTGATTGTTGTTTAACGCCCAGTGGCAAATATGCCATGCTTCTTCAGGTCGAGAACCAGTTCAATGTAACAAACTATTCAAAGGGGGATCCAATTTTGACTGCCACTGTAAACGGAGGATAATTGGATACGATCGGATAATTTAGCCTTCTGTAGCGGCATTAGCCTACTCTTTTTCGAAAACTACAGAAGGGGTCTGTAGCGACCAGGGAATGTGGCACTCTCCATACAGGTTACCCACAACGGTCCGCGGTCGGGGTTTCCGTATTATGACCTGACAACACCCCAACGAGAGGGTCTCCCCTATCCTCCACCCTAGCCAGCTCTTTCGGTTGAGCTCTCGCGATCCATCACAGGTGCCTAGCACAGATTTAGACTTTTTTAAATATAAAGCTTCAACAAAAATTCTATAACACCAATTTCCACACATCAAGATACATGTATGTATATTTCGTCGTTTTGCGACTAATCAGCTGTGCTACAGTACGGAAATGTTGAGGACCAAAATAAATTCAGATTCTTAATTGTTTTAAACTTTTATATTAGAAAAAAAATGTAGATAGCGAGAGCGAGACAATTCAATAAAGTAATCAAACTACCTAAGACAATTATGAGAACAAAAAAAAATTTAAGAATCTAAATTATCTTTATACGTCATGTTATACGTGATCAGTTTCAAGGTCAGGAGTTACAATGTATTTGCACATCCGCATAAATAATGTTTGCTATATTGAATATGTGAATTACTAAATAATTGGTCTTAGTTGCAAGTTTTTATGTGTAGAATATGAGCTACTTATAGATATATTTGAGTCAGATGTAACTGTTTTAGTATATCTAATCTGCTTAAATTTTGAAATTCTAAACAGGTGGTATATTTTAATACGTATATTCAATGCAAACGCCTCAGCCACACATACAGCATAAACTGGACCAGTAGAACGAATCATATTAACACAAAATAAAACATTATACAATAGAAAAGAAAGAAAAACAAGCAACAACAAAACAAAAAATATAATACAATCAAAATCAAAATTTGTTAAAAAAAACTATTTGATCTTAATTTAATTCTTTATTTATCCTTGGTCGGGTTGTTGTCTCTTTGACACATTCCCCGTTTCCATTCTACTCTTATGATAGCCTCTGAACTCGCTCGTTTTTCATGAACTACATTTACGGTATACGTCTGAAGATACAAATGTATGCATCACCGTTTCTTAATTTTTAGAATTATTTAGTAGGTCATCGCTTTTTAGTGTATTACATAATTTCTGTCAAACGTTTTAAATGAAAGTTTACCGGATGAGTTATTGGTTTATAAAATTATCACATGATATATGTCAAATATTTTTAGCTGGTTTTTAGATAAACTACTTACATCAATAAATAATCTTTGTTACATAATTTTCACATAAACGTTTTTCATGAGTTTTGTTCAAAAAGACTATTTGTTAATTTTTATATTACACAAAAATTATGTCAATTTGTAAATCATAATTATATGATTTCATCTGTTTGTTTTTTCCTTCTTTTTCATTTTGTCATGCCTTCCCGCGGACTAAGATATTTCACACACAAGAGCATGTCTACACACACCCGCGCAAACGACAAAGATGACACAATGACGATTAGTCAAGAATATCACACTGTCCGCTCATTGGCGCAAGGAATCTGACATCTGAGTTTATTGTACGCATGACACAATCAAGATACTTGCAGGGATTCTTGTAAAACGCAGACATTCAACAATATTCAATTTCTTAATTAAGCTTCATCAAACAATGCAGGCCAACCACGTGTTAAGGCCATTCGGTTTGCTCCTGTTTAAGGTTTCGGTAAGTTCCCAACACATTTTGCGACAAGACATAGGGAGTAAGGCTGAAACACAAAGGCAATGAAAATTTGCAAGAATGCAACAAAACATACAAATTCTACAAGGAAACATTTTTAATAAAAGAATGAAAAATATAATATATATAAAAATCTAAACAGAATAAGAAAAAGACACAGAAAATAAAGCACTAGCAATGCGAACTTTCACAAGAAAACCTTGGGGTGACATCAAGAGTTTCGAAGGGGTTAGTATGTCCGGCTGAAACACTGGATTTATTCCAGCCATATTATACAATGTAAAAGAAGTATTTGTGAGTACTAACAGTTTTAAAATTATAAGTGGATATGCTCTCGTAATATTAATAACAGATGCAAATATCTTGTAATTTACTTTCATAAACTCGAGCTGTACTAAGATAATTTCACAATAAACAGTAACAGTTAGGATTACAGAAACGAAACACTTTGCAATGCTGTTTAAATTGTTCTTTCCAATTGCTTGAAGACTGTATATTAAAACTGCCCTCTCAAAAAGCAGATTTCTATTAAAATTAGTAAGCCTTAAAGATAGGAGATAGTTGGGATATTTTTATATACAGTGCAACGTCATCAATGTCCGACAAATATCTATATTGTATGGTTACCTGCTTGACTTGTTCTGTCATCTCCTTTGTTGCGATTGATGAGTACAAATGACTTCATTGGCAGATGAATGCAGACATTAGCACAGAAAATCATTTGTATTTGCACCGGCATTCACGACATGCAAGAACTAAATAACAGATTGACAGAACGTGTAGGATTCAGTTTTTTGTATCAATTGGAGTAAATTTTAGGGGATTTTATTAGTTCATTAGTTTTTGTCTGTATTACATAATTGCCGGTGGTACAATTTAATTATATATGACGACAATTCTTCTTATTTGGATTTCGGTTCCATTTGACAAATTTATGCGTAATGAAAGCACAAAACTTGTGATGGTAGAGGGGCGTGCATGGACACGACAAAGTTATATAAAACAGAATCGCCACAACAAAGGAAGCATTGGGTTAATATAGGATTTGACCTTAAATTTTATACGACAGAAATAAATAACAACATTGGGGTTACTTTAGAAGATTCGAGATCTCATAAATTACATTAAACTGTACATGGTTGTTTTTTTCTAATTTTGAAAAGTTTATTTCCCATATACAAAGCAGTATTTATTTTACATTTTTGGTAAAAACTACTTTCAATACATTTAGGACAATTTAAACCTTGTTATGAAGCATATCGTTGAATGATAAATAGTGTCCAAACAATGCCCAATACATGTGTTTTATCTTGTGATAAATAAGATTTATTGATGTATACCCCAAATCCAGTCATTTACATGTGAGCTAACATTTTCGTACAAATTTAACATTGCTTCATTCTATTAATTGCGGATTTTCTTTAAATAGGAAATAGTTGTTTGTGATGTTTGCAATATTAAAATTCTTCACCAAATATTATTCCAATTTTGCGATACATTTCGGCTGTTGATTGATAACATGACATTTAGTAAAACCCATGCCTTCAACTCGAATGTAAATATCATATGAACCACATAAAATATCTTTTGGAGCTGTTGAACCGATCGTCTTGCTTGAGTTGTGTTTTTTTTATATTGTCCTATTATGGTTCTTTGTGGCATATATTCTTCAAATTAAACTTTTTAATTAAGTATTTCATAACAGACCCTTACAATGTCTTCCGGGGAACCTGGTGTCACTTCATGTTTCCATGGGAGTTAACTTTTTCTAGTGTTTTGGTTTTTCTGTTGTTTTTGTTTCACTGTGGTACATGAATACATCTGTTCCTTTATTCATTCTCTGATGCACGAAGGAATGTAAAATACCATATCAATTATAATTTACTATAGAGAAATTTCTGGGGCAGTCATAGATGATCTGTTATACAGTTAGTGGCCTTGAATATGAGGTATTTTTGTCTAGGAAGATGAATACATGATCGTTTGTTTCAAAGATTATATTTTTATTGTTCTGAGGTTTTCTTCCCTATATCTCACTATCTTATATGACATAGATTTTCTTCTGATTTCTTACTGCAACAGAAATATATTCTCATTTGTTTTGTAACAATTTATGGTCCGTTTTGTCTTGGAACCAGCGGAGGTCGAAAATATGTCATAATTGTTCACAAGATGGCTACTAAACGTCCTACACTACTTACATTTTGTACATGGATATAACGTATATCTAAATTTATATAATTATTTACTTTATCAAACAGTTCTATCTGTATTTGTAAAAGTGATACCTCTGTTAAAGTATATTTTTTTTAATTTTCAAATTTACCACATATACGTCATGTACGTATAAAAATAACCATGTTCACTTATGCTTATTATTTCTTTATTGATGTAATAAAGTACTTAATCAGTAAGTCAATCGAACATAATATATTAAGCCAGTGTAAAGTTAACATGATTAGCCAATCAGTTCATAGAGTTATTTGGTGAAGGGAGCACCTGCTACTATGATAGTAAGAAATATATAATATTTAGTTATTTACGACCTAGGAATGTCTACATCTGTGCATGTACCTTGTCATTTATTAAGGGAAATAAGAAATATGTGGGGTCGAGAAAAAATAAACCAGCCAAAACAAAACTGGAACATGATATAAAAAGCGAGAAAACGGGGCTTCTTCGCTGAAGAAATGAGTGATAATCTCACAACTTGCAGTAATTCGATATTAACTCGTTATTGGTAGTTACAAAAAATGTTAAACTTTGCAAATACTACCTCTGTTCTTAGATGGTTTTGGTTTTGCTATTTTGATCATTATAGCATTTTAAAATTTTGCTCTTCAAAATTTGGTTTGTTGATTTGGGTTTTCAGCCTTCAGCGCATCTGATTTGTCGTAAATTGACGAAATGTGTACATCTTGATGCATTAAAATTAGAATTTATTATACAGTTGGGCTCAGTTCTAACCTCTCTTTAGAACTGCCCTAAACTGTCAGAAGAACTGTTCTAGAACAGTTCTAGACAGGGTGTGTCCTGACCTAGAGCAATTTATGACAGTTCTACCCTAGAACCATTCTGGACGGTTCTACCTACCTAGAACCATTCTGGACGGTTCTACCCTAGAACCATTTATAACAGGTCTACCCTAGAACCATTCTGGACGGTTCTACCCTAGAACCATTTATGACCCTGACAATAGTTTATGAATTTTGAACATCAAAATTATAAGATAAAAAATAATAAATTTGTTGTCATAATTTTTAAATCAACTTTTAGCATACTGAAACATTTTATAGAGTAAAAAAAAAATTTAAAAAAAATCACTCACAATGAAGTTTTTACTAAAATTAAATGATTTAAAAACTAGTAGGTGTTATTTGCTAGTATATAAAACATTCCTCTACATATGTTTCGACAAGAGAACATTTTAAATCAAGATTTAGTCCCGTCCTTTATTGTTTAAAATTTCCATATACATGTATGTACGTTATGTCTATGTAATTCGTTCGATACATTGGTCAAATTCACCTCAAATTTCCCATAATTTATCGAAATACACGACCGATATCTCTTAGTCGTTGTTATGTACATATTGTTGTATTGCATATCTCGATAGTTTAGTTTTAGATGTAATACCGTACCATTTCATTTGAGAATTGGGTCATTTTCGATCAGATGTATCTTATTTCAAAATGGCGGTACTCATTCCAATCATCTTCTACCTTGTCAAAACGAAATCAATATCGTTCATACGAGGAAAGAGAATTAATTATATAATATATCAAATGTTTACCATATAAATGTTATAAAAATGCTAAAAAATATAAATTATTAATTTAAAATAAATTAAAATGTTTCTTATCTGACACATTTGAAATCTACGCATTGAAATTTGGGACCACCTTATATACACACGTCTTTACTAAAATGTTGCATTAATTATTTAAAAATGTAGCGTTATAAACATTTGAAACCCCCCTGATTTTGCAAGCAAAACGATTTACCTCTATACATATCTGTGGACCTGAAAAGTTGGAACAATAGCCACTCGGACAGTCAAGTTACAATATACATGTTATCGTTAATTAGTTTAATATTAAATTTAATATTATTAATTATTGTCATAATTTCATACATCGATGTGAAATGTTACTACATATTTCAAAAATAATGTTTTAAAAAGTTTGGAAAAAGCGAAGACGAGGAGTACTTGTCATAATCAATACAGAGTTATCGGACATGGAAATGACCGAAATAGTTGGATATGTCCTTACATAAAGGTAATTCTGATATGAAACCATTCTGGGCGGTTCTACACTAGAACCTTTTATGAAGTTCTACCCTAGAACCATTTTGGAAGGTTTTACCCTAGAATTGTTCTAGAACCGTCCTCTCTGACAGAATAGTTGAGAGGTTAGGACTGTAGCAGAATTCAGATCAAGATCTACAATGGTGTCGTTGTGTAGTAGTTAGTGCATTTGACTACTAAAACAAAGATCTTTGAATGGAATCCTGTACGAGATGAAAATTATATGGATCACATTTTCCACGTCCAATCGGCACCATTTGCAAGTTTGGTTTGGATAAAAGATGCTAGTCCATCGGATGGAAAGAAAAAATGGCTGTCCCGAGTTAAACTTAGCACGTTAAAGACTCCCCTGCTGAAAAACAGTAGGCTGTGATGATGCTATAGGAGCCTCATCTCACACCCGCCAAGTGGAGAGGGATTAACATAAGTTGGTTTAATAACCTGTTTCCCAATCCACTATAAATATGTAAGTTTAAACGAATATCTAAATTGAGGCATCACTACTTGCCATTTCTTGATACATGTATCAAAGGAGGACTGCTGTTTTTAAATAATAGCTATTTGTCATGATTTTCAGAAAAGACTAATCAAGATCGGTAGCGCATTACATTTGTAGATACAAATATAATGAAATAGCTATAAAAGTATGTATATATTAACGACAGGGCAACTTATTCTTTGTGGTCATATTATCTTGATTTTGTCTGCAAATCCTTAAAAGTTGGAACAATAAACACCCGGACAGTCAAGGTACAATATACATGTACATGTCAAATCGTTAATTAGTTTAATATTAAATTTCATATTATTAATTATTGTCATAATTTCATACATCGATGTGAAATGTTACTACATATTTCAAAAATAATGTTTAAAATAATCAGTTCATATACTGAACAGGTCAGAATTCAAAACTAGTCTTATGGAACTCTAAGTTCCCGATCAAAAGTGCTGTAATTGCTTTAAACAAGTCTTATGATACCATAAGGGATTACAATTTCTGATATACATTGTATAACAATAACATTAACATATGCGGCGGGTGTCCTGAAGGAAGCAGTGACTGCTTACTCTTCCGGAGCACCTGAGTCTACCCCCGTTTTTTTGGTGGGGTCCATGTTGTTCATACGTTTTTAGTTTTTAATTGTAGTGCGTGTATTGTTTTGGTCTTGTCTTCGTTGTTCTCCGGAGTTTGTCAGTTGTTACGATTTTTCTCTCCTTCGAATATCCCTTTGGTATTTCTTGACTTTACATAAACACTAAAAAGACACACTAAATCATGATTGTAAACGAATTAAAGAAAAAAAAAATAGATAAAAAGAGCGTTAGACTAATCTACAAAATAAGAAGGCGTCTTGCTTTAAAAATTGTGAGTCGTTGATATTAAATAAATTATGAAAATGTAATTTAAAAAAATTAAAAATAAAATTTATTATATATAAACGCATAATTATTCAGTACTCCGCCCAAAATGATAGGTGTTTCTGATATTAACATCAGACTAGCTTTTTATGCCTGCTGTATAATCATAGAAAACTAACAAAGTCATGATACAAACTTTTTGTAACCTTACTTGCAATATATGACACGTTCTACATATGGTTTCTTTTGTCAAAAAAATAATTCCTTCTGTCATCTTATATATTTTTGACATTGACTAAAAATAATTTATTATTTTATGATATCATGAAACTTGAAACATGCAATTTTGTTTGACAGATTTATGTCTTAAGGAAAGCATTAGTATCTACGGCGCATTTAAAAAGGAAATTGTGTTTCTTGACTCTTGTTTTAACTTAATTTTTGGAATATTGACATTATACCCTACGCTCAAAGGACCTTCTAAGGCATCTATATTGTGCATTTCAACACTTACTTTAGACCTTACCATCTTTTTCAAACATAGTGTAAACTTTCTGTCCTAACCAAACCCATTTAACGCATATAATTGCCCACATGTAACTGATGAACTGATAGCTTCTGATAGTGCTAGAATACTTATGAAGCACATGTCATTGCACTTCAGTCAAGTAAGCAATCAGAAACGCATTTTAGAGAACCGGAACTTTGACTTAACAGGAGTAAATAATATACAGAGCATTATTTTTAGGACCTACAATTTAAGGGGAGATATCAGGACCTTTGAGATAACGGAATATTTGATAACAAAACGAACGTTGTATTACAATAACAACAAAAACGGGCTTATGAATTATGGACTTAAATTTGACCTTGCTGTATTACTTTAATATTTTCATGTATATTATGGTATAATTTTCATTTCATAACATCATTTATTCTGTGTGTTCATCTTATATCTCTTTTAGTCTTCGTTTTCTACTTTTTAAACGTGGCGGATTTTAAAACATTGATAATTTTTCATTACTGTTTCTTCCTTCAAAAAATAATATTATACCAATATATCTCAAAGTCTAATTAAATATTTCTGTCAAACAAAATGTCTACATAAAAAATTTATTAATATGTTCAGCCAATCAAATCTCACCTGGGTCAGGTAGCACATGTTGTAATAAATCTATACTAATCAGACAGATTGACAGGTGATAATTATTTTAGACTTGGGACGTCGCTATATGTTACATCGACACCTATAACACCCAGACGATCTAGTAGGGGAATTTGCAACAGTGCAGGATGACTTTCACCGACTAGCAAAGATCATTATACCATTATTAATTTAATATTTTCAACACCTTTTCAAGATATGTTGATTGTCAGGCACATGATACTATGTTGTTCACAGCCAGACGATCCAATGGGGGATTTTTTTTTCACTAGGGCAGGATGACTGTGACTGACTAAGAAAGATAACTATGGATTTCTTCTATCCCATTATTAGTTTCCAACATCCTTTCAAGTTATTAAGATTTCAGGCATATGGTACTATGTTGTTTTAAGTTTTGATAAAGTTTAATACTTCGTTGGACATGCAATATTACATAACACATGATACATTTCCCTAGCTACTGTCATGAGTAGTATGTATGCGGTTCTAAAGTCGCATTTGAGGTGGAGCTGAGGTGGAGCTGCCGGAAGTGACGTCAACCGGAAATGACGTCATCGGAAGTGACGTGACCGGAACCGGAAGTGATTTTTGCGCGCATGCGCAACCGGAAGTGGGTAGCTTTCCCGCCATTTGTTGCCGGAAGTGACGCAAGTCACGTGGTAGGACCCGGATGTGTGTTCTGCGCATGCGTAGGCGGAACCGGAAGCACCAGGAAGTCAGGCGCATGCGCAACCGGAAGTAGGGTGTTTTTTCCGCCCTTTGTTGACGGAAGTGACGTAAGTCACGTGGTAGGACCCGGATGTGTGGTCTGCGCATGTTCGGGCGGAACCGGAAGTGGTTGGTGCAACCGGAAGTAGGGTGTTTTCTCCATTGACGGAAGTGACGCAAGTCACGTGCTGGGACCCGAATGTGTAGGTGGAAGTCCAAAGAGACCTCCTCCAAGGGGGAGATAACTTTTCCCCATAATCTCCTCCAACAATACAAGGGGAGACAAAAAAAGCTGATCTGCATTTAAACAAGGCTGTCAACTGTCAACATTCGAAGCAAACCATTATGATGGCTTCAAATGCAGGCTGCATTAACTTTTTTTTTTTTTTCTAAATTTTTTTTTTTTTTTTTTTTTTTTTTCTAATTTTTTTTTTTTTTTTTTTTTTTTTTTTTTTTTTTCTAATTTTTTTTTTTTTTTTTTTTTTTTTTTTTTTTTTCTAATTTTTTTTTTTTTTTTTTTTTTTTTTTTTTTTTTTTTTTTTTCTAATTTTTTTTTTTTTTTTTTTTTTTTTCTATAAGTCTGGTCCATTTGGTTGACATTTTTTTTTTTTTTTTTTTTTCTAATTTTTTTTTTTTTTTTTTTTTTTTTTTTTTTTTTTTTATAAGTCTGGTCCATTTGGTTGACATTCACTGCAAAACATGGCACTTTCCACGTTCTGGTGGGTTACTGCACAAGGTAAGGTTTTCCTCAACTCGGGAACGAGTTCTGGGATGACTTTGTCCACCTCCTTTAATTTTTCGTACTGTTCAAAATCCAAACTCACTCCTTGGTCTGTCGGATGTAGCTCTTCGTCCAGAGGCGATAGAGAGTAATGGCGAACGTCTAACTTTAATTCCGGACTCTGTGCCGTGACGTACACGTTTCCACCGAGGTGTTTGTGTAGGGACGCGTATCTGTTGTGTTCCAAGTAATGAACGGCCTCGTCGATATCGTCCAAGGTATATTGGAGTTGTATCCAGCGAAACAGTGGGAAATACACTTCCATCCTCCCGTCAGTCAAGGTGATTCCCTCCTTTTCAACCTTCAGGTGTAAGCTGCCTCCCAGATGAAAGCTGGACTCTTCCGGGAAACAGATTTCCATGTCCTCTTTGTCGGGATCTGTCAAGACTCCTAGCAGATCGTCCCTCCTATTCACCATCAGGGCGTGACAAAAACCGTTAAATGCATCCGGACCTCTTCTGGGTAGTAATTGTAGTAAGGTACGGGTCCGCATCTTCCTGGTTGGTTGATGACAAATGAATTCTCTCTGGTCCTCGTCCACTATGCCTCGTTGTACCAATACATCGACTACTTCGTCTACCGGCGTTTCGTTCACCAAAAGAACGTAATTCTTGAGCAAGGCTTGTCTGTGCTGTGGTTGCATCTCGACGTCTGTAACGTTCGAAGGAATAAGACGATATATATAGCCAGAACGCGGACGTGATAGAAAGCACCCACAGTTTCCACCAATCAGAGATCCCAGACAGTTCGTGTTGCAACATGTCTGCATGACGTCATGAAACATGGCGGCGCCCACGGTACGTGTCGCAACATGTCGAGTAGGTTGCATGAAACATGCTGGGGAAAGAATGAGAGAGGTGGGTCACTCTGCATTTATCCAGGCTTGTGACTGGCTAGTGATAGGCTGCATTACCCCCCCTTCTTTTTTTTTTTTTTTTTTTATTTTTTTTTATTTTTATTTTTTTTTTTAATTTTTTTCTTTTTTTTTCTTTTCTTTTTTTTTTTTTTTTTTTTTCTTTTTTATATTTTTTTAACGAGTCGTAACACGAATCTATTCATATTATATATATATATATATTGGATCCTCCAATAGTCTAGTGATATCCGTCATGACATGTCCCATACTCCGATGTATCAGATAAAAAATGCAGTGCTGGCCGCACACCGTTGAACCTTCTTCTTGTACCCTGACGGTGTTGTATGTCCACATTCGACAATGTCGATTCATGAAGTTTAGGTAAGCGATCGAATGAGGTGGTATGCCGGTAGGATCGTAGTATTCTCCCATGGAATTGGCATCGATGTATATAGCTATCCAATGTTTTCCCTCTCGACTATCAGGATCCGTGTTCCCCACCAAGGCCGAAGGCACGTTCATCTGTCTGGGTAATCGATTTCTGGCGTACACTCCTTTAAACACTGATCTGGTCCCCGGATGATCGTTTAAGACGCCTTCGATCTCTAAAGTGTTCATCAGGCACTGTAATCAAACAGGACTTGTCTATTTCTGTCTATTTCGATGACGTTGTCGAACTCTGCATACAAAACCACGTTGATGGTAGCAGGAAGTGCTTCGGCAAAATGAATTTCTAAACGTAAGTTGCCTTGTTTTATCAGTTGAAAGGTACCCACTTCAGACATGTCGGGGGTCAAATCGAAGCCAAACAAGGTGTAGCCTTTAGAGAAGTCTTCTCTGGAAATGGCGTTTCCTTCGTCTTGAAACATCTTTCCGGTGCTGGTATAGAGTCCCATGTAACTTCGAATGTATCCTTCCCCACCGAAATCCGGCTGCAGGGGTTTGCTGGGTATCTGTTTTCCGTCCACGTTGAGCGCGACAAAGTTTATCTTGAAGTGTTTAAAGTTAAACGGGTTTTTCGTGATGTTGCCGTTCAAAGCATCGCTTTCTACACAGCCTATGACCAATCGCTTGGGCATCTGTCCCAGGAACATGTTGTCTTGGACGTAATTGGTGTTTCCTCTAGGTACAGTGTCCACTTTGACTTCCACCCGTCGTATGGGGTATTTGCTGCTCGTTTTTTCCAAAGCTTTGATGTGGGCCATGCGAATGGCCGGGCTCAACTGCACCTTTCTGACGAATAGACCTAAATCTCTAATCTTAACCTTGAAAGCATTGGCATGTCCCATCAAAGCAAAGACGTCTCTGCTCCTCCTCAGTTTGATTTTCAGTTCAACTTGATTTAAGAAGTATTTATCTTGACAAAATAAGTCTACGTGAAGTTTTCCCATCATCTGGACTTGTCTGCTTTCGGCAATCAATGCCTTTCTGCTGGAGAATCCCACGTTGTCGTCGGTTCTAGCCTCTATGTGTTCGGGTGTGTCTTTGTACCACATGACTCCGGTCAATTGAGATTCTTTGGCACCGGGTCCGTAGCTGAGCAAAGTTTCTATATAGGCCCGATACGGGTAAACACTCGTGGGCGGGGACACCAATTTCTCGTTGAGACTCACACTGACATCGCTAAAGAGCGAATGCATCCATAGATTCACAGGTCCCACGTCCGAATCGTTGGCCAAATTGCTTCCGTCCGCTTTCACGATCTGTGCCTCTACGAATAGATACGTGTTGGCCAAGTCGATGTAGTCTTCTCCGGCCCCGCTTACGACGAATTCGTAAGGTCCTTGGTCCGTCAGAGCCGATGTCACACCTTTCTGTTCCCAATATCCGTGTTCAACACTGGTCTGGGTGGGTGGCACCCCAAACAAGTCCAATTCCGATTTAGTGCATTCGCACGAGTGCGGGTGTACGAGTGACATTATCCGAAAACGTCTTGCGATGTGGTCCGTTGCTTGGTCAGACGACGTCTGATACGTTTCTTGGGTGCAGGTCTTTTTATAACTCGTTCTCCGGGTGGGTCGGCATACCCGATGGCTTTCTTGAACATGTTTTTGCCTGCCGTTTTCAATCTGGACTTGGCAGCTTGTTTCAAATTCTTTCCTTCTACGGCGTCTCCGGCAATGCTTAGTCCCGTTTTCAACGCTTGGCGACCCAGTGTCTTGGCTCCTTTTTTCAGTAACGGCATGGCCGCCTTAAACAATCCTCCAAACACGCTTCCCAATCCGTGTCCCTTTTGAAATCGACTTCCCCCATAGACAGGATAACCACTCCCCGCTTGATGAAGATAATAGTCTTCGTAAGACTTGGCATCACAACAATGACGTGCTTTCATGTTAAAAACTTCTTTTTTCTGCAGTGAAGTGTTACCACCACTCGTCCACGTTCGAATGGCACGATTCCTCCCGTGTCGTCCCTTATATCTATTTCGATGTCCTGGAATCGGCGCTGTACGAGGGTACAGTATTGAATGGGATCGAACACACGCGTCATCATATCTCCGTCTCTACCTTCTACGGGTACGATTCTCAACAGTGGAACTTGCGAGTCACCCACCATTCTTGGTTCGATCAATGGACAGTACACGTACAACGAACTTAGACTTCTCGTGATGTCGGCGACAAACTCGGCCATGTGTTCTCCGGCCGGAAAGATGGCCTGTTTGAATCCTAACATGTTCTGTAACAAGGGACTGAGAATAACTTGACTGTTGGGTTTGACTTGAACGAACACTTTATGATTCACTTCGTTTAAACCGATGTTGAATTTTTTCTTGAGTTCCGTCCTGCTCTTTTTGGATTCCACGGCTTTACACAGACGTTTCGCAGACGAGTAATACCCCTCCGGCAATTCGAAATGATGTCGCTGTAATTCCTCGCTTTCTTGAAAATGAACAGCTACCCATCCTTCCTGTTTCTTTACGTTGTACCACGTATGCGGATACTGTATCTATGCCAATCCAATCTCCCACGATCCGTCTAAATCCATCATATGAGGTAATCTCGTCGTGTAGCGAGTCAAGGTGTTGTCCGGATAATATTCCATCGAACTATTGCTGGGTAACGTCAGATAAAACATTATGTTTGATTGTCGGATTTGGCAAGAGGTATCCCAAACAGCTGCTCAGTAAAGCCGTCCACAGGTTACTGTTTTCTGTGCCGATCGTTAAATTGTAAATACTGACGACAATCACTGTATACAAAATCAGAATTTGGCACAGGAATACAATCTCCGGGCGTGGTAGTTTCTTTCCGAAAGCAACCCAAGACCTTCTGCTATCCGTATCGTTCGGTGCCATCGATTCAACTGATTCACTTTGAGTGAACGTCTCGCTTTTGTAGATCCGACGAAAATATCCAACTGTTGAATTTGGCGGGATAACCCAACCATTTGACGAGATACTGTAATCTCCTGCCCTTCTTTCTCTTCGTCAAAATTTTTTCGATTTTATACACGTCGTCTTTCTTAATGACTTTCTGTAATTCTTCGGCATAAAATGTTCCCTCCAATTCTTCTCCGTGATCGTCTTTCACCACGTATACCGGGGGTCTGGTCTCGATGCATCGGACCACGCTAAACAATTCTTCCGTCCAATGAGGTAAATATCCTTTTTTAAATGTTCTTTTGGCTTTAGTGAGTCGCACTCGATCTCCAGTTTTGAATTTGCATTTTGGAATCGAGCCAGTTCTTCCATACAATCGTTTGGCTACCGAGGTCTGGTTAGCCCATGTCACTTCGACCGGTGGTCTACCGATACTTCTATGGTAAGTATGATTGTACGAGATCACCATGTCTTCCAAAGCATCCAAATACGTCAACGTTTCTCTGTGAGTAAAATATTTCCACATTTTGGTTTTTAACGTACGATTAAAACGCTCCACGATACTGGCTTTCGTTTCCTCGTTATGTGTCGTAAAGAAATGGATGTCGTGATCTCTTAAAAATTTCTGGAACACTCGGTTGGTAAATTCCGTGCCTTTATCCGTCTGTAAACGAATCGGACGTCTTCCCGACTTGAAAATGACATTAAAAGCTGCCACTAGACTCCGCCCCGTCTTGTCTTTGAGAGGTACGACCCAGGCGTATCTCGACAACACGTCGATACAGGTAAGCAAATATCTGTATCCATCGTTATAAGACGCAATCTTCGCTACGTCTACTAAATCCGCTTGCCATTGATGATCTATTCCATACACCACCACTTTTCGTCTGACGAACCGTCTTCTAGTTGGTTTATGTAGAGTATATGCATCTTGAGTATGTAACCATTCTTTGACTTCTTTTTGCGTGTACCCTTTCGGTCTGAATTTATTAAGACCTCCATAACTCCCGGGATCAGGAACATGGTAATACGTCGAGTCCATGTCCTAAACTAACAGCGGTTGGATGTGACATTTCTTTTTAATACGGTGTCCACGTCAATGCCTTGGGAGTTTTCGGTGTTTGCCATCGTTTCGGAGACGGACTTTGTTGTCGTTTTCGAGCTCTCGGTGTTCTTTTCGTTTGATGAATATGTCTCCATCTTTCTTCGTGACCTATCAAATCTTGTGGGACGTTAGCTTCTCTTAACGCGTCGCCAAACCTTTCCCATCCTTCCGGGTTAAAATATTTCCTTTTACGCAAGACGTCGTTGACTAAATCCACCACATTGCTTCCCTTGATGGTTTCTCCTTTAAACGTTAATTCTCCCTTCTCGTTCCACGTGATCTCTGGACTGGCTTTCATTTTCTTCCATAAAAGTTCTGCTTTTCCTTTGAGTGTTTTGGGAACACTTTCTATGACCTCTTTCTCCAAGGGATCTTCGGAAGTTGTCGGGAGTTCCGGGACCACAGGTCTGGGTCTATAATCATCGTGTATATTCATATAACGATAAAGAGACTGATCATATAATTTCAATCGCTCCTCGGTCGGTAGATCGTCACGTTCCAAGATATCGTGCATCTTTCTATCTAAGGTATCCATGGCTCGGATTCGCTGATCGACCGGAGGTTTGGGTCGCTGTGGGATCTGAGTAGACGTATTAAAATACAAGATCTTCATTGTAACAATCCGGAGAGTAACGGTCCCACGACGGATGCAATGGGTGCCAAGAGAGAGCCCAAGAATCCTCCTTTCTGTAAAATGACTTTTTTCTTTTTGAGGCTGACCGTCTTTTTCGCCAGTTCTCGGAGTCCGCTTTTATTTCGTTTCAATTTATCTTTCTGTGCACGAGTTAACTCGACGTGTCCTTTCAAAACGTTATCAGCACACTCGCACAAACACTCGATGAGACTTCGATCGGCTTTCCGTATGAGATGTTTTTGAACACAAGGCTTTGCGTGTCGTAAATATACTAGATCGTTGGCGTGTTTTCGGAGACGTGTCGAGACCATGTTCTCTCTTCCGTTTTCTGGTTAAGACTGACGTGACGCTGTATTCATCGACGTATTTATGCATCCATGTAAGCACTCTGTACTTCTCCCGGGAAAATATGGCTTCTCAATCTCAGTCGATCTGGAGTCTGTTGTTTCATGTCGATGATTAAATACCCGTGAGGTTCGGTCGTGGCGGCAGCATAGGCATCTAATAAAAGATCCCCTTTCCGAGGAAACATTTGTCGAGCCAAACTATGAATCTGAGAAGCGTCTCGAGGATTCTTGAATAAGACCATGTAATGAGCATTGAGACTGATGGTCCTGTGGTGTTTACCCTGATGAAAGATGTTTTGTACGATATACATGACGCTGATGTTTCGATGATGACTCTTTTTAGTAAATAAGGAAGCCACTTGGTCATCGGTTTCTGTCATCAAATCATCGATGATAATCAAGTGTCGCCTACTCGAATCTAAACTATCGATATCGGGTAGTCCTTGTATAAATTCTACACCGTCCACGGTACCATAAAGCGTTTGGTATTCGCTATAACACCATAAAATTCGAGCAGGAAAAGGGCACATCATATGGTGGATATTAGCCACGAATCGTTTGACAAAGACCGATTTCCCACTTCCCGTAGGACCGGCAATCAAACAGGTAAACGGGTGAATCCAAGGCATGAAATGATTCGGATCGAATCCATCTGAACAATAAAAGATATTGGGGTCTTTGGTAGGATTACAATAGTAAGGTTCTTCTTGCTCAAGGAATGGGGTTTGTTGATCGGAAGGCCACTCGGTACTCGTGTTGTCGGTTTGAGTGCTAGATCAAGACTGATCGTGGTGATTGTATACTGGGATATTTATCGACGACCAACACAAACGAAACAGTTTCATATTTTATTTACAAAATCTACATCAGTCAATGTTTTGAGTTCTGGTTCTTTCTCTTCAAACAAAGGTATGATCTTCTTCAGTTCTTTCCATTCGAAGGTGTCCAAGCCGATTCCTCTCTTTGTTGGACGATAGGTCCAGTATCCCCGGGGTATAAAGTGCTTTCTTATCCAAATAGTGGGGTATGGGGATTTGACGGTGACGAATACATTGTCCCCAATGTGATATCTCCAGTCGACTAGTTCTTTATCCTGTACTCTACCGATCAAATCATCCAGAACATCAGTAGTCTCGCATAAAGCTTTCCATTGTATCAAAGATAAGCTCACTCCGGTCTTGGTGGGCACCGTTTCACTTTCCCAAAATCTGAGATCTACTCTTTTACTGCCATTCCATTCTGTCAGCTCTGCATAACGTCCTCCACCCAATGGTACTTTCAAAGGAATATCGGAATCTGTCATGGCGTCTTGGACGATATCGCTCTCGGTCTGGTCTTTGGTTTTCTTTTCTTTACGTGGCATGTCGGCTGACTGATTCTTTTTCTAGCTGGTCTATTTATATATATATATTTGTAAAGATGGACTAGATTGGTTCTTTTATCATGAAACTCGAAACAGGATTGGCTATCTTTAAGACATCTTGATTGGTTAACTTCTTCCGCTCCGATTGGTCGAAAATCTGTCATTTTCATTGGTCAATTCCAACCTTTTCGATAGATCAACACGATGATACATTGTCCAAATATGCGGCGCCCAATCCGGAAACTGTTCACAATAGGTACGAGTAAACACCGACAATACGACCAGTCTTCCTTGGTTCACCACACCGTCTTCGAACATGGCAGTGACGATTCTCTCGTATGCTTGGAAGGGGTCCATCGTACGAATGACTTCTCTGATTATCTTCACTTCCTTTTATGACACTAGGCATTGACAGGCACGTCTTTCCTCTATAAATAGAAAATGAGTGTAAATTTAGAAACATAGTTTTTTTTTCCGAACACCCACTATGGTCCGCGGTCAGGGCTTTTAACGACCTGACAACCCTCAACGAGAGGGGGTCCCCTATCCGCCACCTGGGGGACGCGCTAGGCAGCTCTGTGGGTTGAGCTCCTGTGTTTTTGATCACAGGTTCCTAGTTCATAAAAAGGCTACTCTGCATTGACAGGCTGGTAACTGTCTACATATATACAAGTATATACATAGGCTGCATTAACCTTTCCTTTTTTTTGTTTTTTTTTTGTTACTTTTTACTTTTTTTTTAAAATTTTTTCTTTTTTCTTTTTTTTTTTAAATTTTTTCTTTTTTTCTTTTTTTTTTTTTTTTTTTTTTTTTGTTATCGGTTAACAGACGACTCAAAAAAGAGTGGTCTGTTCATACATCAAATGAAAAGCTTTCCCACTACATAAAGTACATATGTACAATCGAGTCGGTCAGCCGTTCATCCGATTAAATATCTAAGGGTGTCGTAGACACCCCGTCCGCCAAAACTTTACGTTTTGGGTAAAAGTACGAAAAACCAGCTCGCTCTTGCAAGTAGGTATAGATTTGGTTGTCTACAGAGCGAAACCCTCTGTTGGTTCCGGAGCCAGAGTTCTTCGACAGGAGAACGTCCATGTATTTCTCCTTGTTGATGTCGTTTGTTCTCCTGTTGACTCCTTTACAGCTGAACTTGGTTTCGTCTCCAAAGCAGAAGTACGTCTTGCTACACAGGGCAATCATCCCGTCACCACTGAATTCTGTCTTGAATAGTCCTGGAGTCCTCTTGTCCCAAGCAGCCAGTTGTGGTGTGTCGGTACGGGGAAACCAATTCTTCTTCTCTGCTTCAAAGCGCCGACGCAACTCCGGTTTGATCACTTCCTCCAAACTATCGCCAGAGAGAGCCATGTAGGCACTGTCGGTGTCCATTGCACAATATTGATAATCACAGCGATCCACAAAAACGTCCATAAAATCGTAATAAAATTCCAACATCCGAAGCTTGGCGTACTGGTAAACGAAACACCCAATGTGCATGGGCAGGTCCAGGTGTATGGTCTTCTTACTCATTTCCACTTCGAAAGTTTTGTCACTCAGCTGGTTGCACCGGCGGAAAGAAGGATCCACGAGGTAGCGACTGATCTGGTGTTCCTGGCAGTAAATCACATCCGTGTGTCTTTCCTTGTTGGTCACCGTCTTGCCGTAGCTGGAATTTCCCCTCAGTTTCTCGTTTTCGGCAATTATCTTCTTATTTGGGTCGGTATCTCCGGCTCGCCTGGCATCACTGACTTGATCTCCGAAGGCTCTGAAACACGCCGACGGTGTGTACTCCACCACTTGGTAAATCTTGGTGACTTTCAGTCCGTGGTTGACGTACCATTTCAGCAACGGGGATATCACCATGATCTTCTCTCCAAACATGCTGCCGATTAAAGACTTTCTAGGTTGGGACATGATTCCTTTTTCTTCTGCATAACTCTTCATGTGGTCCCCAATGTCGTCTCTGGACACGTCCACGTTCTTGAAGACTGGAGGCATTTCTGCAAATTTTGACTTTAGGTCCTCAGGTACGTGCAGGTCCACTTCTAAGGCACTAAACAACTTGTCCTCCATCACGGCTCTCATGATGTCGTCTTCGGTCATGGTGGCGAAACGATCGCAGGGTCTCTGTCTCTGAGACACGAAGGTCTTGATTCCTTGGTCTTCTTTCTTTAACCGATCCCATTCGCACTCCCACATCTGTTTCACTTGGTAGTCGTTTTCTGTAATGTACTCTATTTTTTCTCGGGTGGCCTTGTTTAATTCTTCCAAGCTCTTTCCGTTCAACGGGTTTTCTGTCTTTCCCCGAGTCAGGCGACAACAATGTCCGTGCCACAGGCAGCCCTGGAACTCGTAAACTGTATTAGTATCCTTACAGTAGCCGTCCACGGGAAGGCGCCGACGTCCGATCAGTTTTTCCGTGTCGTTCCCCTGGTGACGTATGTGGTGTCCTGTCTCCTTGGCTTCCCATTCCATCCACTCGATTGCCATTCTTTCGTACCTTCGAGGTGTCTGTCTTTTAAAATGGTCCTCGCTCTTGCGTCGGACGAAGTGACCCGTTGGCATATCCTGCATGATGCTCCACAGGTACAAAGCATTGGCGTCCACACCGTAGATCTTCTTGCACGGTTTTGGGTCTTCGTATTCAGCAGGCCGGATGAAGGTCTGGTCTTTCTCGTGGTATCTGTGGAAGACGATGCTGGGTCCACCCACTATGTTTTCTTTGTATAACTCGTACAGATCTTTGTTCTTCTCGTCCGGAACGGTGAAATAATCGGATAGACCATCGAACATGGTTTTCAGTGTGAGTCCCGGTACGCTGATGCCGTGTTTAAACATGTCCACCTTCAATCCCTTGTAATATACAAACATCTTCTCGATGGCTTCCAGCATGGGCTCCACGTCTTTGTTGTTGTACCATATCAGGAACTCTTCCACGTTCTTCATTTTCTTTTCCTGCCAGACTTGGCGACACAGCTGGTACTCTTCGGGTGCAATGTTCTCGTTTTTCAGCGTACTGAAAAATGCCTGGTGTGGTGGTAACTCCGTCACTGCCAACTTGTCTAAACCCGTCATCCACTCGTATGGAAAAAATCCTTTCTCTTCCGCACAGCCGTAGGCTTTCAAAAACTGTGAGTAACTAAATCCGGGAGCCAGGTAGTTGGTGATGTCCAAAAATTTCAACTTCTCCGTCTTGATACACATGAAATTATTATTGCGCTTCACTGTATACTTTATCTTGTGACTTTCCACCAGACGAGTGAAGAAATCTATCTTCATGGCGTTCACGTCGTATTTCCCGGTGTTGAAGCCAATCACGGGTAATTCTTGGAGATGTCGTTCTAGTTGCTGCTTCAACTTGTACAGGTGATGTTTCTTTTCCTGGCGTTCTCGCTCTTCGTCGTCTTGGTATTCTTCCAGGTCCCGGCCCAGTCTCTCTTGGATCTCTTCAAATACACCAGCATACCTGGGCATCAGTAGGCGAAAGGCTTTGTCACTTATTTCTGTCAAATGTATCAAACATGAATCAACTGTTTCACTGCTATCGCCTTCGGACACGAAACAAATTGGCTCTGTAAACTCCGGTACGTTGGAACACACGGAAACGCTGAGCAAAACGTGTTGACTGGTCCATTCCAATTTATCCGACCTCGGTTTGTCTGTAGGTTGAAGCATCGCCTCTATATCGTAGGTGGCTCTGTACGGATAATATCTGTCTTCTACCGGAACTTGGATTCCTTCGTCCTCCAAACGTTCGAACACTGTCTGTGGTGTATGGTACACTCCGCCGGGGTATTTGTAGAGTACTTCGCCGGTGCAGGTTCTCTCGTGTCTATGAAGTTCATATGCTGACTTCCACATCTTGTCACATTTTGAACACAGGTAACTGTGACTGTATTTCTCCATGTTGCTGACATAACTAAAATGGTTGTCGTACAAATTCAAGTTCATGGTGTCCTGGAAACTGTAAGGAGAACGTCGTACTAATCTCGCCGCTACGTCGCCGTCTTCTGTCTCTTGAAGATCGTACACACAGATGTTGAGTTGGAACAGTGGTTCGATGTACGCCAAATCGTCTAAACAAATACCTTTGAAATCACCACCGGACATTTCTGTCTTCTCCAAATATTGTCGATAGTAAGTCTTGGCAGGTACTTCTACGTCTTTCACGGGAGCTCCACGGTGGACGGCCAAACACCGGAAAAAACACAGGTTGTCATTATATGGTCCATGGGATCCACCAACCAAGCACACCAACCCTTTGTTCCTTAGGAAGAAGTCTAGTAACACGACTCTGGCTCCTATCGGGTGTTCCACCAACTTGTTAACATAGAACGTGGCATTTGTCAGTAGATGCACCACCCACTTGGTATCTGGTCTCTGCTGCCGGATGAACTCCAAAATGTCGTGACGGCTCAATTCTTCTAAAAACTTCTCTAGGTCTTCTTCGTTTCTAATCAGGTGTGGTATGTTGAAAAACCTGGCGTTGTTCTGGCTGGAATGGAAGTATCTAAGTTCTCCGGTCTCTACGTTCCTCAGTACAAAGCCAAACGACACGTTGATCTTGAAGGCCGTGGTCTGCAGTTCGAACATGTGGCGAACCATGTCAGAAAAGGTACCAGTTGTAATCTCGTTCAACGTAAAGTTGAACCGATCCTGGACACGGTTGCCTGTATTTTCTTCTGTCCGGATGGTCTGCCAGTGTCTCAGGTACAAAACCCTGGTATCGGGATCTTCTGGCAATACGTCTGGCTGAAGGTTGATGGCTGTCTTCACTGGTAGGTTGTCTGGTCTGCTCATCCTGCGTCTTTCCGCACTGGGGCCAGGTAGTGGCGAGGCTGGTCTCTTGACTGGTTTCATCATCCTGGGCTTGGCATCTGGCTTGGTATGCAACAGTCTGTGGCGAGCAAGGTTGTCCGATCTGTTAAAGTACTGCCCACAGTCTGGACACTCCAGGGTGTACTGGTGGGACTCCTGGTGGCGATTCCTGACATCTGCTCTGGTAAACTCCTTTCCACATACCTGGCATGAATACGTCTGGTCCGCAACAGCATGTGTCTTCTGGTGGCGAAGCAGGTTTCTCTTCTCCGTAAACGTCTTACTGCACTTCTCGCAAGAGAACATAGTCGTTACCTTTTCAAAGGTTCAAGACGATATGTATAAATTTTCATTTGTATATATAGCCAGAACGCGGACGTAAAAGAGAACACCATGGGTGTCTTCGCTCAGGTCCGCGTCGACCAAAATTTTCGATTTTTTCCTGAACGCGGACGGAATAGAGAGCACCATGGGTGTCTTCGTTCAGGTCCGCGTCGACCGAAATTTTCGATTTTTTTTCCTGAACGCAGACGTAAAAGAGGGCACCATGAGTGTCTACGATCAGGTCCGCGTCCACGACATGTTTCAATACGTTTTCTTATGGAAATTTCCACGACGTCACATTAACGGGATCCAACATGGACGCCAAAAAATATAAAAAATAAAAATAATAATTATAAAAAATAAAAAAAAAATTAAAAATAAAAAAATTAAAATAATAAAAAATAATAATAATAAAAATTAAAAAAAAAAATAATAAAAAAAATATTAAATAAAAAAAAAAATAATAATAAAAAATTAAAAAAATATGTAAATATATTAAATAAAAAAAAATATGATAATATAAATAGAAAAAAAAATTAAGAAAATAATAAAATACTTACCTAACCCTAAAATAATCTTATCCCTAACACTAGTACCACTTCAAAGTCATAAGGGATTGAGACCAATCCACCCTTTGAAACATGACTTTGAAGCAGGCTGCAAAGCAGAACTAGTGTTAGGGTAAACGATTGTCTTTAGGGTACTTTCAGGTCTGAGTACAGAACAGCGTTGAGCAGCAAAGGACAAGAGAAGAGCAGCGATGACGAACAGCAACAAGCCTGAGTAGCCATGAGCAGCAAAGAACGGGATGGAGCAAGAGAAGAGAAGTGAATGCAATGAAATGGACCGCCGTTGCTAAGGCTGTTGCTAAGGATACCCCTCCATTGGTGACAAGCATCACTTGGAGGTAAGGGGACATAATCCAATCCTAGTCCTCACAGAAAACAGCACCCCCACAGATGAAAAGAGCGGGATAAGAGGAGATAATCCAATAGTGTACTTCGTATACTCTCGGACATAACAGTGAGAGTATCAGACCGATGAAAGAGCCAGAGACGACCGAAAAGTGCGGGAAAAGGGGAGATAATTAAATCTGGTCAAGCATGGCACATCCGGGTCCGTGACTTGCGTCACTTCCGTCAATGGAGAAAACCCACTACTTCCGGTTGCACCAACCACTTCCGGTTCCGCCCGAACATGCGCAGACCACACATCCGGGTCCTACCACGTGACTTACGTCACTTCCGTCAACAAAGGGCGGAAAAAACACCCTACTTCCGGTTGCGCATGCGCCTGACTTCCTGGTGCTTCCGGTTCCGCCTACGCATGCGCAGAACACACATCCGGGTCCTACCACGTGACTTGCGTCACTTCCGGCAACAAAGGGCGGGAAAGCTACCCACTTCCGGTTGCGCATGCGCGCAAAAATCACTTCCGGTTCCGGTCACGTCACTTCCGGTGACGTCATTTCCGGTTGACGTCACTTCCGGCAGCTCCATCTCAGCTCCACCTCAAATGCGACTTTAGAACCGCATACATACTACTGTCATGACTGTAGATTAAATCATTCTTTTTAGTATTAAAATTGGTAATTTGATAAAAAAAAAAATAAAAGGTTGTTTCGCGGTTATCGAATTTTGTATTTTTGTAGTAATGAATATATAGGAGAACATGCAATTCTGAAATTATCACTGGAAAAGCCAATTCAAATAGAAATTTTTAAAAAGTTCTGCATGTTCTTCAAGGTTTCTTCAACTGATCACGAGAAAAATGTTTTAAAGTGTGTTTGTTTGTTTGTTTGGTTCTATTTTCTGCTTCATTCATAGATAAATACATGTATAAACGACAAGTGCCGATTGAAATCAACTTTTATGTCAAACATTGTGACTTAACTTTCCAAATTGTGAACTTTCCCTTTTTAGTAGTAATATAACATGGTCTTCAATCTTAGACAACATACATATAGTTGTACAGTATATGCATACACGTTTGTTATCATAGAATATTTATTTCAAGACGAGACAAATTATTGATAGACAATTTTTTTCTCATTTTTATTTAGCTTTACATGTTTTATTGAAGGCGTTTATCTGAAAGGAAGTTTCAAAACATTTCCCCAGTGTAGTTACGGCTTCCAGAAACATAGAGATGAAAAAGTTTAAAAATAAGAAAAAAAACCTGCAAGTTAAAGTTAAAAGCATACAAACGTTTAACAAATGTTTATGTCGTGTATACTATTTTTTTTTGTCTTCCGTTCCCCTTTTTTTCCTGGAAAAATATTGACATTGGACAAAAATGTTGGGTCTTAATGTTAAACATGTTAAGAAGATGTTTCAACTAAATTTATGTGTTAGTTGAATTTTTTTCTTTGATATTTTTAGATATTTCTTTTAGTACATAAGTTTTACTTACGATTGACTATTTATAAACAAAAAATAAAGTTTTTTAATTAAGAAAAAATAATATGTTTTGTCATTCAGGCTGCAGTGGTCCTAAAACAGGTTTTGCAGCTGTAATTAGTAACAACGCCTTCCATAAAATACCTAATGATTACTATAAAGTCATAGGTGTATCCGGAATAGTGTCATGTTCCATATTTTTATAATCATGAGGTAACGACGTTACATTTTCATACTTGTTTTATGTTTTGTTAAATATTTTTTTGTGTCTTCATAAAATACTGTAAAAAGGTAAAATAATTTTTTGTAAATTCTATAGAAATATAATTTCTAGGCTTCTAAGATACATTTGTAGATATTCCTAAGTTTCCGAAAATTTCACAACACAATACTTCCAGGTTTCAGGTTTTTTTTATGATCCGTTTCGAAAAAAAGCTTGTAATAGTTTATATTTAAGGAAGTTTTTGTCTTTTGGAATGTGAATATACTCAATTTGGTTTTCGTAGAGTGTTTCAGATTTATATATTTTCAACAATGAACATGTTGAAATGACCCAAGTTTTCAGAATTTGCATACACTTTTAGCATAGCTTTTATTTTAAACGGACATAAAGAATCTAACACCGGGGAAAGTACAAGACCGGAAAATCTCAGACACCCGAGGGTAAGATTTCCTGTCCTCCAACAAGGCTTGCCGAGTTGGAGACATTGGAAATCTTGCTCAGAAGAAGGTCATATTAGGATCACAAGTATTTTACAAGTATTTGCGTACTTTTGAACAATGCCGATTTTATTTCCTACAAATATATAGTGTTATTATCTATTTACATTGTTACAATATACTTATTTGACATTTTTATATTTCATGAATTTGAAGGGCTAATAAAAATAAAGTATTATTTTGTGCTATTTCTGTCTATCAACACGTGTTAATTGAACATTTATGTGAAAAATTAGCCAATCAAATCATCACCTTTTTAGGCTGCGACAACACATGTGATCATAAATTTGGAGTAATAAGAAAAGTTGACAAGATATGATTATATGTGACATATATCCATAAGGAAGAATATTTTTTATTATATTTTTATTGTTGTCTGACACTTGATATAGTAAACTCACACAGGTTGTAGTAAATTTTGGTCATGTGAGGTTTACAACAACGTTGCTGTTTTTGGACAGTGTAATTTTTATCAACTGAA
Organism: Mytilisepta virgata; assembly: GCA_028015205.1. Taxonomy (NCBI): domain Eukaryota; kingdom Metazoa; phylum Mollusca; class Bivalvia; order Mytilida; family Mytilidae; genus Mytilisepta; species Mytilisepta virgata. The sequence continues at coordinate 8,111,630 of CM051508.1, read as the reverse complement.
AAAATTGGAATCAAAATTCTAACCTGAAATGGAGAATCAAAAATTAGAGCAGAGGAAATATGTTGCAAACAATAATATACAAATTTGTTAAGAAATTTCTCTTTCATTTCATGACATGTTATTGCTTTCTGTAGTATTTTGGCCTGGAAATATTTGTTTAATTTTCAGTTCCCAGAACTCCAGTTCAATAATCATAAAACACCACAACCACTGTATTCCACATAGAATGCGATGCAACAAATGTAACCGGTGAAATTAAACTCCTCACCAAACACAATATTGGAGTTGTCTCCCATATGCCTGAGTTATCTTTCCTGAAAGAACGTATTTTTAGTTAACATAAAGGGCAACTGTAACCTTTATTTTGTTCTAAAAATATTGAATTGGGGAAGGCCTTTATCAGACATAGAAAAATGTTAGAAAAAGTATCCAGAATATATTACTAATGTGTGTGGATGATATTGTGAGGAAGCTATGTATTTTGCAGAAAAACGACAATTTGCCCATTGACGATCTATGGAATACAACTTCCCAAAAAGAGCAAATAACTCCGTAAATGGGAGACAACTCACAAAGACCAAAAATGTGGAATAAAGTTTTGGCATCGGACAGTGGAATGGTTGGTTAAACTAGTTTATGAATATTCAACCATGCTTTGTGTATAAACAGACGTCTTTTATAGTTTTATAGGTGAAAGGGGGGGGGTGTATTTTCCATTTTGCATTTTGCAATCAAACAGCGTGTTCTAGATTTATATTTCATGGTCAGTTTCCGATTAGATTCATAAGGTACAGATCTGTAAAGATGATTATTATGTGTAAATTATCAATCTTAGGATAACGGAATTTCGATACTTTATTTGTAACATTAAATGTAACCAGATATCCTGCATTTATGATAGTTTATCTTTGCACAAGGTGAAATTCCTGAAAGACACCCCTTCTAATTATCAAAACTTATTATTTGCTAACGCCCTCAGGGGTATATCCAATACTTGTTTCAAAATAAATTAATCGATTTAAATCAGAGATAAGGTTTATTGCATGTTATCCGTGACGGCAATGGACATTTGCTCCAATTGACAGTACAAGATCGCCAAAAATAATGGCCATTTGCGCCGAAAAAAGGACATTTGCGCCATTTTGTTTTATACCTTTACCTGTAAATTGTCTTCAGTTAGCCAGACAAAGTTTCCTCCTCACCAAGGGGAGAAAAACTTCATTAACTCAGCAAAGTGTAAACATTAATTCCTAGAAATACTGTACAGGTCGTGTAACCTCTAACCCAATACACTAAAAAAAGCCAAAGACAATAAAAATAATAATAATAATAAAAAATAAATTAAAGAAATTAAATGTATCTCAAGGTACCGAAATAAATGTGATGCACTGTATAGCCATTTCGATGACTGACAACTCATCAGCAGTGCTCGAGATCTAAATGTGGGAATCTGGTTAAAGATATCTATAATATTAAAATTAAGGGCTCGGTTTCTTTGGGCCGTCATCACGTAACAACTGCAATAGAGACAATTCAAATCATAATTTGACTGATTGCAGCCCGTCTTTTTCCTCTGCCTATCCCCATTTATCTGCAATACCACACATCCTGCGTTGTCATATAAAAAAAAACAATTTTCATCATTTTATGAAAGAAATAAACGCAGTATCATAATATATATAGCATAACAGAAACAATAAAAAAAACCATTCAAAATGAAGGTGGGTGTTGTAGAGAAAAAAAAAAGGGGTGGGGGAGGAGAGGAAAAAAGGTGGATGCAACAAACTAAATTCATTTCCCATATACTGTCAGTGGACGAAATTTTGACATTTGGGTTATGCTATAAATGATGGGGAAAAACTGACAAAATGTTCCTGTGCGATATACTATAAATCGTACTTTATTCAAAGGCTGGACGGAGGGAGATCTGGAGAAGGTGTTGAAAGAGAGTAGATATAACATTTCTGACTTCTTAACCATTTAGATGGCGATCTTATTGTCTCTCAAATCGATAGATATATAAAATATGATAACATATAATTTTCACACATCGTTGTATAATACAGAAAATTCTCACCCTAAGAAAATGGTGAAATTTCCAGTTGAAGGGATATATAAGATAAGCTATTCCATCTTTTCGGATACCCGTGCTTGCACTGGTAGTTTCCTAGCAACGATGAAATTAATAGGCACAGATATCAAAAAGCAAAACAATTAAAACAAACAGGAATCCAAACTCAGCTAAGGGTTACCTCTGCATCAAAAGGATGAGCCTTAGACATTTCTGGAAAATTTTCTCAAAATTGTGAACGGAAACTTTAACAGCATTCAAGTAATTAATCATGCCAGGACAAAATTTATGGCTACTGGGCTGATACTGACCACGAAACATTGACATTAAAGTTGATAAGTTTTCATAAATTTGTTTCAACAAGTTTTGGATTTTAATACTATATTCCATAAGAAATGTCTATTTCTTTTTCAACCATATTTTTTATTTCAGAATTTTGTATCATATTCAGTCAGTCAAATTAATTTGTCTCGAATGGAGATTTTTGAAACTTGCGGTTATGCGGGAGTGCCGCAAATGTCCTTTCACATCTTTAAGAAAATGGCTGAAAGGTCCATAATGGTAAAGATAAGAAATAATTTAAATAATTCAAAATTTATTAAGAAATATCACATCAATAGCTATAAATAAATTAAAAGATCATCTCAATAAATATACAATCTTTCATAAATTAATGAGATACCAATGTTTATCATAAATTATATAAATACGAAATATATTGTCGAAAATATTTATATAATTTACACAAAGAGATCAATAAAACGTCCCGTCAACATCGGCATTCAATAGAGATTAAAATAATCTACATGCGGTTTTGTCTACCGACAAAATTTTCTCTAAATAATCAACCGATGACATACAGCTAGGCTTTCAACAGTCCAGTTACAATAGTGTTCTTGGAGGCAAAACCTCAAACGCTCCGTTTAAATCATCCTGGAACAGGAATCACTTAAAAACATGTCGCTTACAAAATCAAGATCATCATGATCAATTTTAATTTTTTGAAGTCCAAGTTTGGTAAGCATACTTGAAATGATTCCCGTATGTGTGATTCTTTTATACAAGTCCTTCGACAACCAACTACAGTCATTTTCAAAATCATATCCAGCTTTGTAAAGTTTTTGACACACCACGAGTGACGGTTCACTAGATCTATGAACTGCAAAAAATAATGCACTTTGTCCAAGACTGTCCACAATATTGACGTCACAACCATGTCGTATTAGAGTGCTACAAATTTTATCATTGCCTTCACGAAAACCAACAAGTAATGCCGTTTTTCCTGTGCATTCTATCTCATCTAGGTCAGCACCTGTAATGATAAAATAATTAGAAATATAAACCGTTTGTAGATCATGGACAAGGATTCAGAAAAATACGATGTATAGGAAAGCTTTAGTGAAAAAACAACTATCCAAATATGAGTAAAGGTATTTTCCAATCAAAGATGCAGTAGTTCGATACAGGTTTTTCTAACATACTAAGTATGACATTGCCATATATTGAAGGTCACCCAGTTACCCTAAATTTTATTTCATTATTTTTCTAGTGGGAGTTTGTTCAATTGCCACATACTTAAATCATTTTTTCGTACAACAATGCTAAATTTGTAATGCATAAATTATACATACCAGCTTTAACTAAAATTTTGCATGCTTCCAAGTCTCCAAACAATGCACATCGTATCAAGGGTGTCTGGCCAAGAAGATTTTTGCAATTTACGTCACAATCTGAAATAAAAACAAGGTCATAAGTATACTTGTGTTATCAAAATAGTTTTTTGACAAATTGTTATTACGCCGGACTATATTAATTATGATGGTTTGTCATGCACCAGTTCGCACAAGATAAATAATAAGAAGAAACCTCAAAGTCACGTTTTAGTACATTTGTTTATCTTTACATTAATACCTTTGCTTTTGCCTTTAATTATCAGTATTAGTCGCTGAAACAATACACGTCGTTTCAATAATGTATGCTTGATATAGTTTGAGTTGAAAATCGCTTCACAGCACTAAGCGTGATGGTTTCAGATTTCCACATTTTTGGCTTCTAGCACTGCCAATTAAATATGTATGCTTTTTTAAATAAACATGTACAATGCATCAAAAAATTGTGTAATACACTAAAGAGTGTTAACTGCATTTAATATATAATTATATACAGTATACTTTTGAATATATATGTATTTTTGTGACTTCCTATTTTTTCAGATGGAGTTGTGAAAAGACGGAATGGTTAAAAATAAATATGAAATGTTAAAGAGACGCAACAAAGTAATCACAAAGACTACCTACCAAAATCTATGAGAAGTTGTACAATATCCAAGTAAGCGTTGTCGATGGCCTCGTGAATTGGAAACGTCAGTGCATTATCTGGAATATTTGGATCTACACCATTTTCAAGCAAATGACGTGCCATTTCGTTTTCTCCATATTTTGCAGCATAGAACAAAGAAGTTCGTCCTTTGCAGTCCGTTGCATTTATATCACTTTGTTCCCTTTCACATAATAGTGGTGTTGAGCTGGACCTCCTCTTACGGAGTTTACGATGAGAAAGAACATGTTCTTTTCCCTGCACTAAATCCTCATTGAATGATCTAAAACTCATTTTGCTTAAAATAGTCTCAAGCTTACGCGACTGCTGTAAGTAACAAGGTAAATATGTATCGTCTCTATAGGCCTCTTTGCTTTATATATTAAATATTTAACCGCACATTACAATTGTAAATTTATCTTGTACCTGTCACAATGTCAAAGTACGGTAGCTCATTAAGGAAGTCATATTGAAAATTTTGATTAATTTGCTCTATATTTCCTCTGAACAAAAGCTGTTTACAAGAAATATAAAAAAAATAAATCGATATGTCCTGGCTGTTTGTAATTTCAGATATTGACAAGAGAGTATTTTTAATGTCTTGCGGACACGATTATCAAAAATATTTACTCTTTAAATGGACTTTGCATATTCCCTCATTTCTATATTTGCATAATAAATTACAAGAGTGTTGGTATTAGAGATGGTATCAAGATGTCAATTTTAATGCATAGCGTGATAAAAATTTGCGCCACTGAAGCGATGCAATTGATGGCTTTCATGTGCGCTACACTGAGTATCATCATTTTAGCTGCATTTACTTGAGAGGTGACGAAATTTGTGTATATGCATACATCATATCCGTTCACTTTGATATCATTCACTTAGCTGGCTTAACTTTGGCGGTTACAAATTTTTATTTAAAAAAAAACATACGTGTACACCGCATTGAAAGCATCAGATAAAGTGTGAATTTGATACGAGATGCAGGGGCGAAAACGGTATTGTTTTGTTTGAACTTCTGTCATGATATAATAGAAATGTTTCAAGCCATTGTGTATAAAAGTTTACCTATCCTTTCTATTTATTTCGAGTTGCGTTGTAATGCCATATGAAAGGTCTACCAGTATTCGAAAATCCAGCTGCAAAGCTTGTACTTGTTCAATGTAAAGTTTGTTATACAGTTGGCACTTGGAAGCTAAAGCCATCTGCCGATATGGACAAGTGCGTTGTATGCTGCGAAAATACGACATGGTAATGATAGAAAAAAGCGAATATCAATAAAAAATAACTCTAGAAACTAAATTTTTTGCGTGAAATTAGCAGTTCTTCAATAACCTTCATCTGATGCCCTCGTGACAAAAATTTGAAAAGTCCAAGGAAATCAAACACTGAGCAATAAAAAATTACTTGAAGACAGGTAGCTAAAATTAATCACATGTAAAATTAAATACAATGGTTATAGATGTAGGCAACTTGAATCCTCTAATAGTAAATGTAAATCAGATGAAAGAGAAAGGTTCGACTAAATTAACTATGCTGAATTAATTTCAAGAGAACCAATATTTTGATATCAAATTTGATGCACATTTCGCCGATTTAACACCCATCAGTTGCACTCGGGGTCTGAAAACCAAACCGATAATCCAATTAGTTGAAGAGCAAATTCAGAAATGTGAATTGACCAAAGGCGTAAAGGCAAAACATCTAATGACAGGGATATACAAGAGAGATGTGTTTATACAGGACGACATACGGGGCCCAGAGAGAAAAGATTCGAATTATATACATGTATAACAGCAAAACTTTAATACCAGATTTAACTTTTACAAATCACTTTTCCTGATTAAATTGTAAGCTTGTATACCCATGAACAAATGTTAAGAAATGAAAAAAATGTATCCAGTCTCTGTTTCCAACCTAATAAAAAGTGACTTTATAGCCAACATATAAGAAATGTCAACATTGACTAATACTTTCACCAAAAACATTGTATAAAAAATAACAATCCAAAGATACTGATATTAGATATAGTTAATTTATACTATGCTGTATACGACGAATTTCAGGGAGTTACCTCTCATCAGCAGCATTAAAAACGAAACATTCGGAAGACCAAAAACCAAACTTATTTTAAAACAAGAAGTACTCATAACCAAAAATACCGAAATAGAAAGCCAAATTACAGCTAAGGAGATCTACCATGTGCAATACAAGGAATGAACCCTTAGTAATTCTATTATTTTTGAATTTTGCTAAAAACTGGTAATTTCTATAACAAATCAATGAATAATCATGTCAGACAAGCCTGACGACTGGGTTGGCGAGTATAAAGTACTATATCTTGAGAAAAGGAATTGGTACGTTTGTATTAACATTTTTAACCACATATATAACTTCGATCACAATATATATTGACAACTGGTACAAACACGGAAGGTGATTGAAACATGTATTTGTAAGTCATTACCTGATTAATTAACTTTATACTTTCCGTTTCAGTGTTCTGTTTACAGGGTTTGTTAGTCAAATCACCGATGACATTTCTGAGGTTAAGGTCACAGACCAGAACGCGGTAAGTTAATCACCTCATGATTAATTAGTTACAAATTTTTGTTAATTCGGTCAATTGTTTTGTTCAAATATCGATACTTGGATTCGACCAATATTTGTTATCCACAGATGAAAGTACCAGAATAGAAAATAAGACATGATAAAATAATCATATGGTAGTCTAAAGTTTGTACATTTTTCATAACAACACAGAACAACAGATATGATGACAAGAACTGTCTCTTGGCCAGTATGTTTTACATTTTGTCCATAGTTTTAATTTTTTATGGTGTTTATTCTGGTGTCAATATTACATAATTATTATATTTTAACTTAAGAACTATTTCTTCCACGTATGAAACCTATCACATGGCGTCATGAATGGAGTTCGTACAAACCTTTCTTTGAAATTACATTTGATTTAACCAATGCAATTCAGCGTAACTGGAACATTGGAATTATTGAGCCAAAATGTCACAGCTGAACAAAAACAGGATCGGAATTAGCGTTAACTTAAGTTTTACTGCTAGCAATGATCGGTAATCGTCACATCATTGTATATATGTGCTCATTTTAGTCACATGTAACAGTGGAGCATGATTTGTCTCTAAAAATTACCTACCTCACCAACTAGGGATCGAATCAGGAACCAGCCTTTGGCACAGGAGGCCACCGCACTACCAACTCAGCTGTAAAAATACTCCACTAGAGCAATCAGTGGTCGGTAGTTATAGATCTTTTACGACTCTATGACACCAATCTTAAATAGAGGGGCCCGTTACACAAACATGCCGGAGTTAATCATGTCATGAAATATAACTGTGGTTAAGTGTTTCTGCAAATAGTGCCTGACAACACGTTATAAACACAAGACAAGACAAGTCGACCATAAGTCACATTAAGATAATTGCAGGAACGAATGATCAAAATATTTTGCGAAAAATTGGAAACTTTTGGACTAAAATTTTGCCACTGTAAAAACAGTTTTTTTTTTTACCGAAAGTTTGTATATGCAATATCCTTAATGTTAGTGATAATTAATTAAAGCAAATGGATATTCTTGAACTGTTGAAATACTTTATTTCTATTTTTCTACTACCTTTATTGCTCAGTGAGAGCAGCTCCCGTTTTGATTTGGCTGTTAAATTTGAGGTGGTCTAAAACTCCAATGAATCGAGCGAATACATTGACTTTTCTCATCACGTATATTCGGACATTGGCACAATAGTTCTTTTTATTTGTTTAGTTTATTTTTGTCTTGCTATCCAGCCGTTATGTTCGCTTGTGCCAGTGATAGTCTTATGTAAAATACATATTATTGGCGCTCGTTATTTCACCAATGAAATGCATTCTATTTCAGTTGATTTACTATTTAAATTTGCATGAACACAATAAATTCATATTCATTTAAATGACAGGTCTATAGTGCCTGTATTTGACAAATAGTTTTTGCATTAAAAACACTTACAGCTTAATGTTTTCACATGTATGACCTTTTGATTTAATTAGCATATATATTGATGATATTATATAATATCATGACATTTGCTATTGATTTAATGCTATGCATATTGTGAATAATAATATAGTTGACTCTTGTAATCTCGAACTTAATTGGTTGGTTTATGTTTGTTCAGTTTGGTTTAACGCCGATTTCATCACAATTGGCTACATCGGGAACAACCAATTTTTAATGGATGGATGAATTATTATTTGAAGTCCAGTGTCAACCAGATGGATATCAGGACGAGAAAATATTAATATGATCATGAATATGATCTCTGATTTGTACTAGACATACACGCTAAGCCTGATTGTTAACGTGCTAGCCGACGAGGTAACTGACCACACCCGGGCAAATTATACCGACTCCGAGCCGACTCTTACTCCTAGATGCCGAGTGCTTGGACGAAAAGCAGCAAATACCAATTTTGCCCTTGGTATAACCAGGTCGGAGATCTTACCCTCGACCTTTCGCACTCGAGGCGAGGACGCTACCACGAGACCACCGAGGCAGTTAATTTTTATTGGTTATGGAAGAAAAATGCATGGACTATCGAATTGTTTCATTAAGCTACATGTAACTGTGGATGTACACCATTTCCTGTTGAATTGACTTCATGTACGTCATTGAAGCCAGTTTTTATTTGTGAAGAAAATCGGAGTCGCTGCAGAAAACCATCGAACCACGACAGGAAAACTGGAAATACTTGCCACATTGTACTTGTTTGATTCCAGTCCACAAGCTCATTGTTGGCATGCCAGTCATCATTAATAGGTACGACAGTCTACCTATGTCACTGTGCCACCAAGCTGAAGGATCATCAAAAATAATTCTGATATCAAAAGAGTAAAAATGATAGTTTCCTTTAATTAATATTTGATCGATTCGCTTGCTAGAATTCAGGAATAAATCTTTCATACTTTGGATCAAAACAGAACAGTAAAAATACTTTTAAACTATAACGTATGACAAAGTTTTTACTCCACATAGTCTACTAATATGCACAAAGTCATAGTAGGTTGTGCGAAGAAAAAATCTCGTTTGTCAACGGTTTTTGGTTATTGTTACTGTTCCTGCTCTGATTCTGTTATGGATGACCAAAAAACAATATTAACCATTGTTAGATAAAGTTTTGAAAGTTAGGACAAGACTCTAAATATCACAAAAAATCATAAAGTTTTTAGGGTCAGTAATTTAGCATAATTAGCGGAAAACTTAAAGGGCCCATAAAAGGTTGTTGCAACGATTGTTTTGCCTTATGATAGACAATACAGCACTGGGTTTTTACTTTCTATTTATACATTACCCTTTTTGAATTCGCCTGAACAAAACCTTTCACTCTCCATGTCGGACATTTTAACATAATTACTGCTCGTTTTAATCTCGAATAGTATTTAGACCTTCATGAATAAGAGACAACTTCCATCTTATTGCACGATCAAGACACAAATAGCGTCTACATTGTATTCAAATGAGTTTTCCATCAGCAAGGTTGGCGACAAAATATGTCTGAAATTTCTATTAAATGTCATCATGGGTTCTGTGTATTTTCAAAATTATTTCCGGCACTGGATATGTAAATGGAATGTTAATGTTGTTTGTATTATTAGATATTATTAGATATTTTTGTCTTTAAATGTTAACAAAATAAATACTCAAGTAAATAAAATAAAAGTCGAAACACATAAGTAATACAATCTATCTAGTAAAAAAAGTCTGATGGATGTATAGAATAAAAATAATGGCTAATCTTGGAAGTTGAATATCGAAACCAAACAACATTTACGAAATCATTTCACATGGGTGTTGATTGTTTGTTATTCGAATTTTAAGCTTTCTTATTATGTTTATTAAATTGGTAAGAAATATCGCCAAACGAATACCAAAGCGACAAAACACTGGGAAAAGTCCGTACATTTGAAATGCAAGAAAAAGATAAAATTATGGTAATGGAATTCAACAAACAAACGCCACAAGGATACTGTATAACTAAAAGAATAACAAAAAACATAAAAAAACAGGACAGCACAGAAACTACACTAGCAATGTGAATTCCCCCTAAAAACTGGGAGTGATATCAGGTGCTCCGGAAGGGTAAGGGTATGAGTGGAGATGCTTTAACGGAAGTATGAGGCGGCTGTTGTAAAAAAAATGTTGACGTTGTCTATTAATTTAGGTGAAATATTACTTTATTTTCCTTATTTTAACTACGATTGGCAATCTTACACTATATTCCTTAACATCGTCTTCCAAATGTAAACCTTGACCTTTTTGGACAGATTGATGTGTATCGCTACCGTCAAATTCCGCGGGAATTTCAGATAATCAGGGATTCAGTTCTGCGTATATTGGGTAAATAATGAGATCACCATCTCCCAGAAAGTTCCTGAAGAAATCAATGGTTGACCAAAGATTTTAAATGCAAATGTAATCAGCATTTGCATATATTGCATGTCGATACCTGTACTAATATTTAATATGTCTATCGATTGACACTTAGTCTGGTTCTAGACGTAAAAAAAATACTGGAAAATATGTAAACCTTACATAATAGATATAGTCTTCAATCTTTGATCTTATCCCAATAAATTTTAATTTTTCACTTATTCTTGATCTTCTAGACGATCACACCCTATTATAAATTGACATTTTCGACAGATTTAAGAGCTCATTAGTACAGATTAATACAGGAAAAAAGATTGATTCGATTTTATTTTATAGGATATATATAAATCACTAATAAAAAGGTTGTTCGTTCATACACTTTACAGATAGTTAAAATTAGCAATTGAAAATTACAGAAATATTTGTACTTCAGCCGAACAGAAATATAAACTGGCACAAAGGGCCATGTGAGCTTACATGTATGTCATCACTTGGCGTTCGTCGTCGTAAACTATTTTAAAAATCTCCTTTGAAAGTACTGGGCCAAATACTTTCAAATTTTATCTGGATGTTCCTTAGGGTATTTAGTTTAACAAGTATATCCGGGTATTTCATCCATCAACAAACATGGTTGCCATTGCTAAAAATAGAAAATGCAGTTGTTGGCTAATATCTCAAAAACTAAAGCATATAGAGCAAAACTGACAATGTAGCAATGTTCATCAGGTCAAGATCTAGCAACCATAACATTTTCAGACGAATCGGTCAACTGCTTTGTTGGTTTATTGCCCCTGAATAGTTAATTTTAAGGAAATTTTGCATTTTTTGGAATACATGTATATCTAAAAAACTAAACCATTTAGAGCAAACCTGACATTAAGTAGAAACATGACATTAAGTAAAAATGTTCATCAGGTCAAGATATTTTAAGATGAATCAGTCAACCCTTTGTTGGGCTATTGACCCTCAATTGTTAATTTTATCTTGAATATTATTATAGATAAATACAAACTCTAAACATAAAAAATGTTCAACAAAGTAAGATCTACAAACAATGACAAAAATCGTTAATTGATCCCTTATAGGAGTTTTTGCCCTTTAAAACTTTACCTGGATGTTCCTTATGGTATTTAGTTTAAAAAATATATCCCGGGATTTGATCCATCAACAGACATGGCTACCGTTGCTTAAAATAGAACATAACGGTGAAATGTAGTTTTTGGCTAATATCTCAAACACTAAAGCTTTTATAGCAAAACTGTTCATCTGGACACGATGTATCTTCCATAAAAGTTTCAGGCGAATCGGTCAACCCTTTATTGGGTTATTGCCCCTGAATTGTTAATTTTAAGGAAATTTTACAGTTTTAGGTTATTATCTTGAATATTATTATCGATAAAGACAAACCAACAAAAATGTTCAACAAAGTAAGTTCTACAAATAGGTCAACATGACCAAAATCGTAAATTAACCCCTTATAGGAGTTTTTGCCCTTTTAAGACAATTCTTTCAGATTTTTTGTCATCTTTGTAGACTACTTTATGTTTTATTTTCTTGTTCATCAAGAAACATGGCTGCCATGGCTAAAACTAGATCATTGGTGAATAATGCACTTTTTGACTCATATTTCAAAAACCAAAGCAGTAAGAGCAAAACTGACAAGAAGTAAAAATGTTTACGAGGTCAAGATATACCTGCCAGGAAATTTTCAGACGAATCGGTTGACCCATTTTCGGGTTATTGTCCCTGAATTGTTAATTCTAAGGGAATTTTGCAATTTTAGGATATCAACTTGAATGTTATTATAGATAAAGACAAACTGGAAACAGCAAACATGTTCAGAAAAGTAAGATCTACAAATAAGTCAGATGGCCAAAAATCGTCAATTAACCCCTTTATAGGAGTTTTGCCCTTGAAAGATAATGTAAATATAAACAAATTATCAGTAAAAATAATAGTATGACATATTGTCACAGATGTTTAGGGCATAACTTGAAATAAATTAAATGGTAGCTGTACAAGTAAACTGGAGGATTAAGTTTCAAGGTAATTGAAACAGATGAAAAAGCCCCTAGCAACCATACATATTTGGATTAATGACACTATAGTTTACCTGTACAAGTCAAAAAGAAAGGTCAGATCAAAGTCATTGAAAAAGTCCAAAGCAACCGATGAAAAATCCCTAGCAACCATATATATTTAGATTCAGGACGCTATAATATATCTGTACAAGTTAATACGGAGGTTCAAGAGTCAAGGTCATTGAAAACGTCCATAGAAACCGATGAGTCTATAGCAATCATACATAGTTGGGTACATGTTTCTATATTTTAGCTGTACAAGTCAATATTAAGGGAAAACTGCACCGATGCACATTAAGGAATACGAATCAGTTGCAGGAGGAGATAATGATGTCGACAAGAGATGCATTGTGAAGTCATAGTTTCCTTCATGAAATACCTTTATACCATACTAAAATTTGGGGTTTTTCTCAAATATCCCTTCAATAAGAACATGGACCCCAAATTATTATTTCGTAAACAGAAGTTCCTTTCTTCAAGTTAAGTATACTAAAATTTAAAGAAAAAATATCAGTAGAGGTTTCACAAAAAATTTACCATCTTGAAAATTTTCAACAAATAGCACATAAAAAACCGTAACTTGCCGACATTTAATGTTCAGACTCAAAGTTCCCAAATATAAAAAATAATGTTCATGAGAGAATTGAATTCATTTCAATACTAGCACACTACTTACATGTAATTTAATTAAAGGTTATTTTGCTAATGACTGTGTTCATTTACCCATGATCATGAAAGCATGTGTATACAACGGTAATTGTAAATAAACAACAAAATCGATCTAAAGACAAGTGAACAATGCCACACCAATCAACAAACGCCTCCCACCAGACAGAACCGCGGACAATAAATAACACACAGAGCACAACGTTAGCATTTTTTAGTGTCAGCGAATATGATTCAATAATGTATTTACGATTTAAGTCGAAAATAGTCTTTGAAAGGTGATTCAACTTTTGGCAATTACTAAAGCATATGACATGTATATGGCGTGCATTAAGAAAAACCATAAAAATGTCATGTCATGGCTTTTGCAAATTTTCAAATTTTGCTTCCGACTCTGGACGTGTAAATAGCATTTACTGCACGTTTTATTATTAGATGTTTAAATATCTGATAAAAACAAAACAAGCAAAACAAACTTGAATAACAATGCCTTCCTTGTCAAAAAAGAGCATTGCTCTCGGTGATGACAAAAATAGCTTCCCGTCTATTTACTGGATACCTTAACGTCAATATTGTGTCCTTCAAAAAAAATTATACTTATATATATGCATGTAATCAACCGTTCTAGGAGCCGTCTTTTACTTGTTTTTATTTTGTATGTATTGATGTTATTTTTGTCTGCTATTATTTATAGGATAACTAATTCAAGAATTTGAATATCGCATGAGGAATTATTAGTGTTTTCCGGTCACGAGTTGAATATTTTCGATATTCAAATTCTTGAGTTATTCTATTTATTACATTGATAAAATAGACAAAAAATGCTTCAAAAGTGTCAAATTTTCCATAGATCCCTTCCTGGATCTTTTGACGTCACATACATTATTTGTTAGTAACGCCCTTGACGACGTTAAATAAAACACGATCGTTGGCTGAGTGAAAATATCGAATTTATTTTCATGGAAAATTACGATAAATAACCATCATCGATGTAATAATCAAATTTATCCACAAAATACCTTCCTTTATATCATTTACTACCGTGTGTATCATGTTTTTAAACGGCATATCTCAAGATGAACTGAAGAGACAATGTGATAGAATATGAAAAAATAATTATGACAGACTATTTTTTTTAACATGTTCAAGACACGTAGTGTAAAAATATTCGACATGTATTTAATGCCTTAAAAAACCAAGAAAAGATGTAACATGCCGACTTGTCTCGTCAGACTGTTTGTTTCCAATTTACAAACGTTAAAATTAGTGGGCATGAGAGAATGAGATAACAGTGCAAAAAATATACTTTTTTCTCTGTTCACTTACCCACGCTAAGGTAAATATTTTCATACGTGCGTTGATTCAATACAGCATTTGCAGATTAGTCGAATATGATATATGCAAGGTCGTTCAACTTTAGCAAGTACTAAAACATATGACATGTGCATTAACACAAACTATAAAATGTCATGACTTCTATAAAGTTTCCAATTTTATTTCCGACACTAGACGTGTAAATAGGATTTTAATTTACCATGTTTTATTAATAGATATTTAAGTTTTTAATGCATAAAAACTAATCAAAACAAACACCCGTAGACGAATACCAATTCGTTCCTTGTCAATAGAAAGCAATGCTCTCAGTGATGACAGAAATGGTACCTTAACTTCATTTTTTTACTAGCCAAATAAAGGGTATAGAATAGTTTTTCCGATATTCGTCCTGTAGCATAATACCATCTCCTGGCCATTGCCTTCACTTCAATGAACTTTTATATTGTGCTCTGGTTCACAGTAATTTTGACGGCATGTTCTCTCTAGATTAAGCACCAAAGCGTTGACTTCTTCAAATAGGATAGAAAAGTGCAATTTTCACGCCTTTTCCCGATAATGATAACAAGAAGAAAACAAAATAATTATTTACATTGTCGGTAAATAGAGTTTACTTGAACTCGCCGCAAAACAGGCGAACAATGATTGGTAAGCCTGGCTTTCTTACTTGTATTTAAGGCTCGTACAAATAAACTGTATATTTTCCGACAATGGACATACATATATATGGGTAATTTGGTGGGTAATTTGTTTTGTTTCTTCCATAAAACAGATACATGTACGTATGTATGTAATCGTCATTTACCGCAACCATTGCAAGGGGATGTCGGTAACTTCCAATCAGAGATGAAATGTCCCCCATCGAACGGCAATAAAATCCCTGGTCCTGTTTTTTTTTAAACTTTTGTCACGTACATGTATATACACTATATGTAGGATTCTTTGATACCAATTGTGCAAATTTCGTCAAGGCCCCAAAACATTGAAGAGCAAATTCAAAAATTCCAAAAAAGTCCAAATAGGCAGTCAAAGCCATCTAAGGCAGAGCTATGCACGAGGGTTACATCTTTGTAACTGTAATATCTTATTAGCTTATATATAAATATATATATAGAATATCATATGTATTGTTTAATATCCAATACAAACCCCAAGATACATATTACACCAGAGCTTCCTGAGGATGATATGGGTCGAAGAGTTAATATGGAGTATAAAATGAAAAAAAGCATAATAGTTTCTTTTTATTATATATTGTTAATGTTGAAGCCAATTGTACATTGAGATCACATGATTCTTTAGTGATACTATATGGATTTCCCACTGGGGTGATATGGATATCATGATATGAATTACGCAATTTTAGATGTTATTTCTTTAATACTTGTCGCACACAAAAAAGAACTTATGCAATGCATGGAGTGAAATGTCAAGACAATAACATCACATATCAGAACTAAACATTCCAAAAATAGACAATTAGTGGTCATCACTCGATCATCAATGATATCGGAAGCCCTATGTTTGACATTGAGTTTGCACTTGACGATCCATGTTGAAACAATTCTTTGTGCTGTTACAAAACGTATCTTAATGAAATGGATCTTTGACCTAGTACTTTAGTTTCAAAATTAATACAATTAATTTTTAAATGTTTACGTGTAATTAATGATATTTATATGTTTATTTCAATTTGAATTTTAGGTACACTGCTAATTCTGAACTTGTTAACTCTTAACAATAGGTGTTAATTGACATATACATCAATTATCATCTAGAATCTTTTATTGTGTTGTTCTAATTAAATATTTTTTTACATGTACAATGCATATGGTTTGGCAATGTTTGTTGTCTTTCAATTACATGTACTGTACTTTGAAACCTGTTATATACGCGTGACAATGAAGTTATGTAGAGTAGGCAAGGTCAACAATGACACTCCAATCAAAATACCCTTAGACAAAATATAGCATAACGTGCACAAAACACAAACACAGAGGCGGCATAGAGTCGGGATAGACTGACTAGGAAAAGAAACTGAATAGTGGTTGGTTTAACTTTTATTGGTACCTAAGAGGATAAATACCACCTAAGGAGCGAATCAAAACACGCAATCCATTAGGCAGACAAACCCGGGAAGACAAATGAACGACCGCAAACACAACAAATAAACACTGAAAACTATAAAAAGCAATGAACAACAAGAACTCCTATAAAAACCAGGAGTGAACCCAGGTGCTCCGGAAATAGTAAGCAGTCCCTGCTCCGTATACGACACCCGTCGTGATGTTCTACGAATCCAATCCGGTGATAGTCACAAATCGGTGGAGGTACATGAAATGTTACGACAGTGGGAACTGGTCCAACGTCATCTTAGATATTGGAACACTGTCACGGTCAATCAATTCGTGATGACGACCGTAAAATTTACTAAGTGATCACATCAACTTATCCCTGATAAAACCAAGGTAGAGACGCTTTTGTGACAGCAGTAATAGTCTTTGTCGAAAGTCATGGTAACTCACGCATGCCCTTGAATATCGGATAAGCTGAGAAACGTAGACGCCATATAAACCTGGCCTTTATCTATGCTCTGGCGTATAAAAAGCACTTTAAAAGCCAATACAGTATAAATACAAAAAGGTGACCGCTAGCCAGGTAATTTAAAATTAGTTGGCGGTAGATAATTCAGGTAACAGGGTAAAATGTGCTAGTTTTAACTGTAAAATTAGCCAACAGTCTTATTGCTGCTGGTCATATAGTTGTGCGATCTTCCACGAAATTCCACAAAATAAGTCATTTGGATACAGAACAGAACAATGTTTACAGGATTTCATAATTTTATATTTGTAGCCCATGTGAGAAGATATTGAGCAACACACGAGTTTATTGACGGTTACTGGCAAGACTTTTGCATTTATTAGCGACAGTACATAGAAACTAGGATAGGAAAACACGTTCATTATAAATTCTTTTCTAGAAACAGGGTATTCAGTCAAAAGATGTTGATAGCTTGATATTTCTTTAAATCATAAAGGAGTTTAATGTGGTAATGCAGAAATTTAAGGCTAAGAAAGAATAAATAAGATCAGAATGGCCGTCTAAGTTCAAAAGTGTAAACAAGAGGTATCACCTTGTAGTCAATCAAGTTGTGTTCCATTATTCTGTTGTTGGTATTCAAGACTGGTTCAGTGTATTTTTATAAAACTTTAATAGTCAAAAAATTAATCGATTTTGATTAATTGCAAGGCAAAATGTCTCCTTTTTGTCATGGCATCTCGTGTTTGTTTGAAAATATACTGAGATGGAAAATATAAGTAATTAAACAAACTAAAGTTGATTCAACTGTTTTGAACATGTTTAAAGCATGTACATGGTATGCATTAACAAAACCTATAAAATGTCATGACGCCTGAAAATTTTCAAATCATTTCCGACACTAAGGATATTAATATGCCTTGTTTTTTTAATAGATGTTAAAGATTTTCATGAAAACAAAATAAGAATGATAGCTTCTAAAGTTGACTACACACACCTTCGTTGTACTTGTACATAGACAATAAAGGGCGATTGAAATCAAAACTTTATGAAAACGAGATGATTTTAATTTTCAGACTTTTTTAACATACCTATGGGGTGCATATTTTACAGTCCATTCGTTACTGCCGTGCATGTGATTTATACGACGATTTATCGACAGGGCGAGATTGCTGTTACATAAAGTTCTAAGAAATGGTTATGTTCAGTCTCTGTCAATTTCATCACGAAATTTTACGGTCGTCATCACGAATTTACTGGCCGATACGAAGTTTCTATCTCATGTATGAGACTATATATCTTCAGCTAGATTTCAGGTCCTTCTGGCTTTTACTCACTTGCAATGTGATGGGGGCCGTTAACGGAGCAGGACATGTTTACTGCAACACATGATGTCACTCCCGGTGTTTAGTGAGAATTGACATTGCTAGTGCTTTAGTTTCTGTGTTGTCTTGTTCCTTTTTTGATAAGTTTATTATGTTTTTATTCCTTAAGTTTTGATAATGAATAGACCTCGTGCTAACAAAAAGGATCAGTAAGAAAAAGGAGGTTGCACCGAGTATATTAATTGCAAATACAATTAATATTTCATTGTTTAAATTGATAATATTTGTATGTTTATATAGCTTGACAATCAATCGAACATTCAAGTACAACCATTATACTTACGAACTCGTTAACGTATTATATGGATATTAGCTGACATATAAACAAACTGTCATATTAAATCTTTAAATTTCCCAATTTAAGGCCACAGAGGTCGAAATTAAATATAGCTTATGGCGAGTTTTGTTTGTTATTGTATGGGATTGCCAGTTTAAGTCAATGGTTCTTTCCAAAAGGACACAGGACTAATGTACCAGAAAATGAAATTGTATAAATATTTTGGGGCACACTGGGTTTTCATAGTTTTCAGGTTTCTTAAGTTTTAATTACCAGTAAACTGTACCTTACGTTGTAGAGAATTTACTAAAATCGAACAGTATTACGGATTGTCATATTCCACTTTAAGGAAAATAATCTTTTTTTTAAAAATGCGAGTCTTTATTAGAATGGTAATTAACGATGGAATTTTAAGTGACAGAAATATTTCACATAATGATCATAAAGGGAATAAATGTCATGAACTTTTAAAAATTAAATTTCCGGCACTGGACATGTGGAATATTAAATAAATGCTTTTTTGTTTTATTGTTATATTTTTGTGCGTTTGGGAAAAAAACAAGATGAGGACAAATTCATAATTACCAAATGAATAATGCATCAAATAAAAGGAAAGGTCAACAGTCAAATACATGCTATCCAATCCATAGTCCTTTAGACGAAAAAAAAACAAAAACAAAACAAAACAAAAAAAAAAACATAAAACAGTACAAATCACAATCATCATATCAAAAAAGAGAAAGGATATCACTGATGAATTCTGGTGGCTTAGAACAATGAACCACATTAATATTAATTTGCATTAGATGTATTTAGACGTAAAAGCTTTCACATTTTCATTACACATGAACATAACGATTTTTGATGCAACGGATGTACATATTCACGCCTCATCAGTTGCGCTCAAGCTTAAAATTTAGGATAACCAAAACTATTATCCCAAATTTTGAAGGGCATTTTATAAAATGCCAAAAGGGATAAATCCAAAACCATCTAAGGACAGAGCTATGCAGAGATACTCCTTAGTTATATGTAATTAAGCTGTTGCTGCTTGTAACATTTGCGGAAATCAATCCAGTTCTTGAGACAAATCCTAACATTTATGTCTACAAATAAAAACAATAGCAAAGGAGCAGCGTTTATATTGCTGTTATGATTTTAAACTCCAAAACCGACATAGATCTCTTCATTCCAAGAAATTATATTTGAGCCGAGTATATTTCTCATCGTCAATGAAGCTATGTTACGTAAACGTACAAAAATATATATCAAACCAGTACTATCATAAGTCTTCTAAGTAAATTCAAGAAATACCAAAGGGATATTCGAAGCAGGGGAAAATCGAAACAACTGACAAACTGCGGATAACAACAAAGACAAGACCAACACAATACATGCATTACAATTAAAAACTAAAAACATATGAACAACATGGACCCCACCAAAAAAACCGGGGGTAGACTCAGGTGCACCGGGGAGTAAACAGTCTCTGCTTCCTGCAGGAGACCCACCTATACTGCCCATGTCAAATCCGGTATGAGAAAGTGATAAAATCAATAGAACAGGTCCATTTTCATTTGGGAAACGGTTTTTTCATACATGTCGACCACGTCATGATGATATCCATAAAACTTTAATCAGGATGACTCCAACTTAGGAGCAACATACCTCTGTCTGAGCAACTTTTCTGTCAGGAGCCGGGCTCCTAGAACTCAAAATCTACGTCTAATTTATATAAAAAAAAATATAAACAATCATTGAGCACACAAGGATTACTTGGTACTTAAGAAGATATGCATCAAAATTTATATCATAGTCATTATAGAGTAGTTAGCTAACAGTGAGGTTGACAGCGGGGATATGAACTATGTCTTGTTTGTCAACTAGCTTGGGTTTTATCATTTTCTTATCATATCGGTGGAATACACCAATGTTTTATACAAATGTTCATTTCCAGTGAATTATCCGACTAGTTTTTTGCTGAACCATTTGAAGGTCTTCACATTGTGTGGGGGTTTCACACTCGTTGACGATCGGGTGGTGACCTAGATATCTATATTTGGTCTGTAAAATGTGAATGGGATGGGATATGTAGATACCATCATCTAAATTACAAGCTTGAAACCCCATTAGAATTAAAAGCCGTAGGTGTGTTAATGCCCGTTTTGGCTTAAAATATGAAAATTGGAAGAATGGATTCAATACAAGCCAAGAGTGTGTAAAATATATAAGATGCTTGATAAATAACTAAATTCAGCTTAATTTCTACCATTGTGATGTAAAAATTGTGTCATTATATTGCTTTATTGAACAAATATCTTGACAATATCTGATTTAAAGATGTTTTTCATGCAAATATCTTGACAATAGCTGATATTTAGCATTTTGCCATGCAAATATTGCTGTATAAAACATATTGCGAATTTGAAAAACAATAACAAATATTTTTGTAGGAGATGTATACTATCCGAATACATATTCATATTAAATATAAAGTTGTTTCTTGCATGAGGAGACAATTTCCTTTTGCAAAGTTTATGTGAAAATTGGTCGAAATCATCAAAAATAGAGATGTTTATGAAATTGCGTCATATTGGTCCTGTTTATTGACATATTATTGTAAGAAATATGGAAAGTTTCTTTATTTTTGGCAAAATAGGTACTTAAAGGTTATTTTTTACAAATAAATGGGGTTTTATTTTTTACCATATTTTAGGGAAAATACCTTGTCCTTTGTTTTATTCAAATTCAACAAAACGGTTTTAATTTTTCTTCTATTTATAAAAGTTTCCTCAACAGATGTGATATTGACCCAGTATTCTAATTAGTAATTTAATTAATAAATGTTTGTACTAATTAAATAAATCTTACATGTCTATTCTTTGACAATTGGGCCAGTTCTTTCAGGTACAACACATGTGAATTTTGTATTATTAATTAAAATATAATTCAGTTGTTATATTGAGGCGTTGTTCCACCCATGATGAAGTTGTTCTCGAGAGTTTTTACTGACCCACAAAACAATCAAACATTGTACTATATTGACAGGTATGATACATTTAAGAACTCACGATTTTAGTGTCCAATAAAAAGTCTATATATTATTATATAATCATTGTTCATAGTATACAGTTTTTTCATAACAAATGATATTAACAGGATAGAAAAAGATTTCACAGCATTCTTCATTTTATGTTTGGTAACAATGATAGTACGAAGCAGCGTCCTGGACTGATTGGTAAAAATTTCGAAAATAAAATTTTGTGAAACCGCAAAGCCAAATGAGCTGTAACTGTATGAAGCATCTGTGAAAGGACAGTTATAAAGTTTGCAGGTAATATGGCAGCTATGATGAATTCTTATTTTTGATTGGTCAACATTTAAAAAATCTCCTCCTGTGAAACCATATAGCCAAATTAACTGATACCTGGTATGAAATTTATGGAAGGTCCATTACAATTTTCACTTGAAATAAAATGGATTGATTGTGGGACTGTCAGGTGAACTATAAAGGCTCAATTCTCTTGAACATCTTGTTTTTTTCAATATTTGTATGAATTATTGTCTCTTTCATTGATGGTTTTCTAATTTATGTGTGCATTTTACTGACTTATGCATTATATACGACTTCACAACAATCACATATGACGTTACAGAATATGAGCAAGTTTTGTTTCCGAACGTGTGGTCAGCGTTGACTTTTAAAACCTGCAGAATAGTAATGAAGTCTGGAGGTTTTCATCAATAAATCAGTTGCCGAAGTATGCGAGACACACAGTAAGATCGTAGTTGAACCTACCTTGCGAAGATCTGGATTCAAGCTCAGGAACTCAATGTTGACAGGCTAGTGGTCAATGATTGTGGAGCACTTATTATTCGTGGTACACCAAGTTTCGTGGATTCCGTGGACAACTCAATCCACGAAATTAAAAACCCAACGAACTATTTATGTCAACAAAGAAATATAAAAATGTTCGGGGTAGTTTTTAACGTTTCCAAGAATATTAGATCCCCGATTAAAAGAAAGTAACATGTTTATTTAATAACAGCTGTTGTCATTTGATTTTGTTTATTTATTTTCTTTTATATTTAATATTTATTTTGATTGATTAAATTGTGTTTAACGCCCTATGGGCGATATTTCAGCTATATCACGTGAATTTTGTTTTGAAATTTTAAATCCAAGAAAATGTTTTTTTCCCATGAAAATTGATGTCAACAAAAATAACTGAATTCACGGTATTTCAATAGTAATGTCGAAAAACATGCCCCCTTCCGTTGATATCAAGAAAATAACCAAATTTTTTGCATATAACCACATATATTCAGTTGAAAAGTGCTACATCTGAACTTTAATTTAAATAATTTATCTTATGACAAATCAGTAAACTAAGATTCTTCAGAAATTGAAAGTTTTGAGGTAAATGACACATCTTTCATGTCTTTATCAAACAATTTAGATATTAAGTATGTCGGTCTTTGATCTTTAAATGTCATAAATTGCTATTGTGATAATTCTTGCTGCATTATGCAATCATATGACAATTAATGTGCAAAACAATTAATCATTTATTATTGTCATTATTAACATTTATCATGTGAAAATTATGATAGTAAATTACTTCAGTGCAAAATATTTTCTCTACTAAAAATATATACTTTGAATTATCAACAAAAAGCTTGCTAAAGAATTAAGAGAGCAACTTTTAATCTTTAAGTAAAGTCAGGAAATACCAAAGGGATATTCGACGGAGAGAAAAATCGTAACAACTGACAAACTTCGGAGAACAACGAAGACAAGACAAAAACAATACATGCACTACAATTAAAAACTAAAAACGTATGAACAACACGGACTCCACCAAAAAACGCAGGTGCTCCTGAAGAGTTAGAAGTCTCTGTGCTTCCTGCAGGACACCCGCCATGCTGCCCATGTTAAAGGATAGCAAGTATTCTACAGTAGATTTCTGTTGCACCATGTATAATCCTGGATATTGACATGGGTCAAGAATAAAGCAAACAATGACTACCTAGAACCTTACATTTATTGTAGCTTAGAATATATCAATGTTTCATCACTAAACGACTCAGAATCAGGGTTTCATAAACGTTTGTACGTCTAGGATCAATAGAATAAAGACATTGAAAACCTTAAATCAGATCACACATACGACTAACCGTAGTCGTACAGATCTTTGTAAAACAAACTTGACCATGGTAACTCTCTACATTTCATCTCTTCCAGTGATATTGTAATGCTAAGAAAAAGACTCCTTTCTTGATGTTTACCTTGTCTTGACGACAAAGGGAGATTGCCATCAAAACTCTAATGCAAAGGTGATGGCATCCATTTTCTTATCATCAATATCCCGTTCCAATAGAAATATTCGAACAGTAATTGCGCACGGTGTTTATATAATCGTGCTTCTTGCTATTCCAGGTGAATTCCTAGACAGGCCTGGGCATCAAGAATGTTTGTTAAAAGCATGAATGTTAAAAAATTAGTTTTTAGCTCCAAAACCCCTTCAATCTCCCAAAAATTAAAGAGAGAAAAAAAACAGAGCTTCTTCCATGAAACTTTATCCAACATTGTAAATTGTCATTGATTTCAATAGAAATAAAACCAATTTCCTATTGTCTATAAGTTTAAATGATTATATATGGATTTCACGAAATATCTTACGGCTACGGAAAATCGTAAATGTGACGTGCCATGTATATAAAATGTTAAGTACTGACGTAAAAGATTTTCGTAGCTTGAATTCCAAAAATATAATATAAAAAGGTACTAACGTAACATATTATGGAGCCGTGCGATCTTTTCTAACACTATGAAAAATAATAAAAGGGAACTTCCAGGCGCCCATAGCATTCTAGAAAAATAAAAACAGGGGTTTTTCATTATTATTTCATTATTTTATTTAGCTATCTATTTTTATTTATTGATATTTTATTTGTTTAATTATTTTTGTGAAACTTTTCTTTTTATGAAAATTGTTCATTGCAAAGTTCATTCAGGGACAAAAATTGCTATTTGAATCATTGTTTATACATTTTAAAAACATTTTCAACATATCCGTACCATTCGTAAACTTTTAAGTTCATTACCCTAACTATATTTCGTAGTTTTAATAGAATGCAACAAATTATGTTACGTCATACATGTTTAAATATTTGCAGTGTTCGATCGTCCAAATACACGTGTCATACCGGGTCCAACAAAACAGTGATTTCAAATGTTAACAAACGGATATCGATATGACATTTTCGTGAAATATGTTTAAAAACTGTATCAGGTACATGTACCTTCTTATATAATCGCAAACAAAATGGTGTACCTAACCACAAACATATCGTAGTACAAATTGTGATGCACTTGAGGTACTACTATATTGTTTTCTATTTCGCTTAGTTTTCTTTGAAATCACTTCATTGTTTTATTATTTGTAACAGTAGCGCATGATTTTTAACCCATTTGCAAACAAGCCCTTTTTGACAACCAATGTTTTTTTTTAGTTGGGCCCCAATGTAACAGTAGAGCATTAATTGTCTCCTAAATAAAGTCAAGAAATACCAAAAAGGATATTCGAAGGAGACAGACTCCGGGGAACAACGAAGACAAGACCAAAACAATACATGCACTACAATTAAAAACTAAAAATACATGAACAACATGGACCCCACCTAAAAACCGGGGGTATACGCAGGTTCTCCGGAAGAGTAAGCAGTCTCTGCTTCCTGTAGGACACCCGCCATGCTGCCCATGTCAAATCCGGTATGCGGAAGAGATAATATCAATGGAACAGGACCATTTTTATTTGGGAAACGGTTTTATCATACCTTTCGACCAAGTCATGATGACGCCCAAAAACTTTAATTAGGATGACTGAAGTAATCACCTACCTCACCAACCAGGGATCGAACCCGGAGCCTTTAATTCAGTGGTCCATCGCTCTACCAACTGAGCTAAAAGAATAGTCTATTAGTGCAACTAATAAAGAACGGTTATAACATCTATCGTACGTTAGAAAAGCCCCATTACACATTGAGAAGTAAAGATTGCTGGACACCCATCGCATCATCTTTATAATGATGTTAGTTTTTAACCATTTTAGCTTGTTTCGAAGCATAACTGCAATTTTCTAAGACAGGTAATGCTGGGCCCTTGATTATGTCATCACCAATTGACTGATGGATTTAATGAATCTATCTCACAAAAGAGACTAGATGTCGTCAGTTAGATTTCATGTCCTACTGGATTTACACATTACCAGTTTAACCCCTAGATGATACCCACCTGACGGGTGCCGCAAACGGAGTAGAAAATTGCACAATCTTTTTTTTATAAGGCATTGCCTATAACATATAGAAAATAAAGTAAATAACCTGAAGTGATTACGGAAAAATTATACAGCTGATATGTATATGACAAGAACAAGGTATTCATCATATGCAAATGTATGCAATGGATACCAAAGTTAAACATCAAAGAAACCAATATTTACATACTTTCGTAACATTCTTGGTGGTCAGTAAATTGTAAATAATGTTACTTCTAAGGATAGGAAGGTGACCTTTTTTGACAATCACTTTTAACAGATTCGTAGGCAAGAAGTACACAATCGTGTTTCTATTGTACATGAATATCTCCTGAACAATAGCGTCATTTCCAATCATAGAAGATGTAATTTTGTAATGAAACACTACATTGCTGATTAAATACTATGAAAATTTATAAAAAGTACATTGCTGATCAAATACTATGAAAAGCTTTCAGAAAATTCTTTATACAAAGAATGTGTTATGTACTGAATTGATAGTAAACAACCAAGACCAAAACACAATCACAATGAAGAATACCAATTTATTATCATGATTACTTTCAATGAAATCCCTGAAAACGACACGAGGTTCTTCATGTGGCAATCTATAGAGTTGCCATTGGCGGATCAAGAAGTGGCGTAGACGGCGTAAGCTCTGTCCCTTTTGATCGCCAAAAATGTTTTTTAATGATATATATCATGTTTTAGCATAAAATCTTCAAAAAACATTTTCGCCTCGCTCCGCGCGGCCTTACATTTTTCAATTCTAAATTTTACGCCTCCTTTCAAAATTCGTGGATCCTCCCCTGCTTTTCTGTCTTTAACCATGACAAGAAAATAATAAACATCACGTTTTTACAGAATAAGTAATATAACCTTGACCCTAAATATAGTTCACATGGATATGACTATTTGAAAAATTATTTGTATTTGAGTGATTTAATATGCCAAAAACGTGAATCAAAAAAATAAAAACGTAGAAATGTTCCGTAAACATATCAAGTTGAAGGATAACAATTTTAATAATCAGTTCCTGTTTTAAAGCAATGAAGTAAATGTCGACGTGCCTTGTTTTGTTTTTGCAATTATGTTAAGTGCAAAAAGTTACATAAAAGTGTTATGTTGATTTCAGCTGTCCGCTATAAAATATTTGAAACATAATTCCGTAAATGAAATATCACAAAGGCTATACGTGCTTATCTGAATGAGTCAAAATAATTAGTTCTACAATCTTTTAAACCAGTAAACTTAATCTCTGAACCTAATAGTATAGCACATTTATCATTTTCAAAGTACAATGCGTCATTGATTTTTGCGTACAATATGACGTAATCATTCAAAAATATGGATTTATTGAAAGCGCACAAGTTTGGCTTCCAACAGTTTGAGCAGTGCTGACCTTCAGGATATAATTTGTCCCTTTGTGGAATGCCTGTAGTCTGTAGTCTTTTTTCCAAATAAAATGCAAAGAATATCAAAAGGAAAAATCGAAATCCAAACATCTTTTGAGGCAAAGAAACTGCGCAGCAATATAGAACATAAAGCATAAAGACACTTAAAAGTAATACCAGCACAGTGCTAGGTTCCAAAAAACCCAACAAATTTTTACTGTCCAAGGAGCTAGGAGCATCCAGTATCTCTAGACTGTTTACATACACATTATATTAGCCTTAGCTTTTTAAATATGAATACACTCTCTGCTGTAATATGTGTAAGCCATTTTATTTATTGAAAATGTTTTGTGGTAATATAAAAACTCATTATTTCCACTGGGAAATATACTCTTCAAAGATTTCTCGGTATTCCAGTCTAGGAAGGAGGCCAAAAACATTGCGAGTAGATTTGTATGAATAGTGGAATTGGAATTGGCGAAAATAGAATGCCCTGAAGTTACCCAGAATAAGCTACGAAAAAATGCATATTTAAACGTTTTCAGACGACAAATGCATTAGTCGTTGAATAAAGAGAATGTTTGATCTCAATAAATTAAGGACGTTCTTTTTAAGCTTTACACTTTTGATATACACAAAAAGTACCTATTCATCTCGTTTGAAAATATTAATTAAAGTTAACATATGTGTATCAAAAACAACAGGTGTGATATAAACGGGTTTCTTTAAGGCTAATTATAAATAAATTACAATGGCAAGTTTATACACAAGACAAGTTAGAAATATAATTTTTTATTACAAAACTACAAAATATACTGACTAATACAACTATACAATTATATACAATATTTTTTGGCGTACGCCTGTCTCACCAATTTACCTTGTATGGTTTTATCATCCTAATTTTGAAAACATATAAAACATAGCGTAATTGTAGGCAAACTGCGGTTTGCTTGCAAACATAACTTTAAAATAGTCAGATCGGCTTGTTAGTGTCCAGTATCTAATCCATTTATAAAGCTAAAGTTAGGATGTAAGTGACCACTGAATACCCCGTAAGTTTGTGATTTGAGTGAAACTCGAAATGACTCCAAAAACAGATGTTGAATTGTATGATTAGGTCAGTGAGACAGCTGGGCCCCAAATTGAAGGGAGGAAAGTAACATAACAGCTGCAATATATTTCCCATTGATGATGTATATCATATTTAAACTTCTTGTGTGACAACACTGTTTGATATGGAATTAAGATGTTTATAAAGAAAGTAACTTTCATATCGATGAATATAGTTAGTAATTGTCTAAATCGACGAAAATATCCTTGTAGGTTATACCTGGAGTGTCAAAACCCAATGCTGTAAATAACAGTCAAAGTGTCAAATTCATAATATTTCAGTTATCAATAAACCTAGAAAAGGATAAGAATCAACAATTTTGAAATGCAACTGACTTAGATAAGAACTAGTCAAACACTAAGTGTTGTTGAAGACACAAAACATATAATACATGTTACGATCAAACTACGCTGACATTTTGCTGTAATAAGGGGATTATTGTGACCCAATTACAATTAAAAACACATTGCAAACATGTGGATTATTATGCGCACTAGCAAAGTAAGCAAAACATTGCAACTGGTTGAGCTTATGCTCCAGTAAAATCGAGCAACACACTGCTAGACGACGGGGATTATTATGCCCCTGTGATTATCACATTTTAATTCCAATAAAGATACCACGTTTTCTGAACAGGGGTTATTATGCCCTGTAGAATTCAACACATACAATTCCATGAACAACTCATACGAAGAAGACTTGTTTGATAATCACCTTCAACTAATCCGATATCAAGGCTAACTGGGCTCGTTTTATTGTTTATTTTGGAGTATGAATGTTCAGAACCCCAATGACCTATACTTTTGATAAGGTGATCTTCAATTGTCGATGCAACTGATGTTGCCGCTCCTATTAGGTCATTATTGAACTATTGAACTATTTAACTATTGAAATTTTGTATCTAATACGTTGTTTTGAATCTTTTGATTCTTCCTTATTGTGATGATTACGCATGTAAGACATTGCACGTGGTGGAAGATATCAATCATTCAGCCTTGGCTGTCACGCCCCTTTCTAAACAGCATCGGTGTGTAGCCAATGAAATAAGACTTCCAAAATTGATTTCCTTAAGCAGGGACACACATTGAGTATTCTCCTATGTAGAGATTAAAAACAAAATCATAAAAAATCTTAGGCAGAGACAAACAAACCCATTACAAGACAATCATAATGTTTAAGAGAAATAGACATTTTAAGCGTTAACAAAAAAATAGAAAAGGGACTAAATTCATTCCAAGCCAAAGCACATATGGTGCAAAATTTTCCTTACTCATAGATTGGGAATCCTTTTCCCGTAAAATGAGATTGAACTATCAATTCAAAGACAATAACAATTCGTTAAAATACCATCCTTTTCGATACAAATCGAATTTCAATCCATGTCCAGCAAACAATGCAATTGAAACATACATATGGAAAACAAAAATTGAACTGGAACGTATACCAATGTATACAAACAGAAAAAATGTATAACGGAATTACTCAAAGCTTTAAAGGTACATGCATTAAAGAAAAACGAAATAATTGTTATTAAAAAAGCTGACAAAAACTCATCAGTAATAGTTCTTGATAAAGATGTTTACATTAAACAAGCAGTGGAGCATTTATCAAGTGAAACTCATTATGAAAAACTATCAATGTCACACGATGAAGCAATATGTTACAAGGTGAAGGAAATAATCTTTCAACTTCATAACACAGACAATATAGATAATATAACACTTGAATATTTAACAGGTGGTAAAAATATCAAACCAGGTCGCCTGTATATGCTTTCAAAAATACATAAATTAGGTGCTGACCAAATCTCGGAGATAGAAAATAATACACAATTGATTAAAGATATCAAAATACCAGGGAGACCTATCATATCTTTAACTGGTAGTCCAACTGAAACAATCGCTAGTTTCATTGATTATTTCTTCAAAGAAATAGTATTTCAGCAATCGAGATCCACCGATGATACAACCACCTTTATAAACAAGCTGGAAAAACTTATTCCCTTCAGAAATTATTTTGTCATCATTTGATGTTATAAGCATGTATAAAAATATGAAACATGACGAAATCTTGGAAGCTGTAGAAAAAGCTTGGTACAAACTAGAGACTTGTTCTTTTACAATAAAACTCCCTCCTAAACAAATTATGCTAAAATTAATTAATAATTTTAGAAAACAACGAGTTCGAATTCAATGGCTTAATGTACCGCCAAAAATTGGTGTGCGCATGGGGAGTCCTCTCTATCCATCGTTAACGGACATTAGAATGTTTGAAATTATTACCAAAATACTGAATAGATTTTGCTTTAAAAATAAAATACTTCACCTCTCAATTTATAGAGATGACGGGTTGATGGTGTGTCAAGGTGACCGGAATAAATTAGTTGAATTCTTCCAAATTGCCAATGCAATACATCCACTATAAAAATTCATCTACGACATCGACAGTAATCGTACAACATTTCTGGATGTAACAGTTTTAAGGGCAAGAGATTTCAAAAGATAAAATCTTAGATTTTAATTGTACAGGAAACTAACAGAAAGTTACCAATATCTTCACCGTACATCTTGTCATCCAAAATTTGAATTTAAAGGACTTATCACAGGTGAAATAACCAAAATAATTCGATGTACATCGGATAGATAGAAAATTACCGAGCAAATACAATATTTCAAACAAAAGTTATTAGAAAGAGGATATAAACACAAAGAACTAGATCACATGATCAATGTAGCCAAAGGTAAAGAAGGAAAAACTTTATTAAAGTACAAACCAAAGCAAACAAAAATTGAACCAGAATTAATTTTCGCAACAAAATATATTCCATATTTTAAACAATTGAACCGTGTTATTAGAAAACACTGGAATGTCATCGAATGAGATGAAACCGCGAGAAAATTGTTCTCGCGACCACCTAATGATAGCATATAAAAAATGCAAAAGCATTAAAGGTGATCTGATATCTTCTAAACTAAAATGAAAAAAAGAAAACAAATAAGAAAATAAGTTAAATCGTAGGCCATTTTTATGACAACCAGGTGTCCGACTCCTTATTTGAATTGAACATAAACAATGTGAAATTGAAAATAGTTCTCACGTGCCAAAATAATTTTGTGCAGAAACAAGAAAATGGGGACGGGAAGGGGCAATTAATGTGTCTTTTGTATAAACCTGAATTATTAATATAATTCTCATTTAATTTTTACACATCGTGGGTTTTTCATGAGTCAATGAGGCTGCATGTCGCTGTAATAGAAATTGTAATACGTATATGTACGTGTACTATCATTTGTCTTTTAATTCAGTCTCCATTCGATATCAACATGCATACCATATCTAGCGTAGACCTTTGGTTCCAATATTTATCTTAAAAAATAGCTACAATTCGGAAGGCATTTTAAAATTCGACTTCATATAGAGGTTTAGATTTATAAAAGTAGGTTTCTGATCTACAAATCAGAATGACACAATATACCTAATACCAATCACAAATAAAGAAAATAATATTTTGTTTTATTATTGTTTATTATTATTGTTTCTGTTTTTTAGGTTAACTGATGATATTATCTATACAATAATATAATAACAATATAATACAATGTACATGTCACAATATCAAACAAGTATTCAGTACAATCGTCCTCCGTGTCCATGATATTATTTTTTAACATTTGCTGTCATAGAAAGGTCATTAAAGCATGGATTTCTTATGCAAATTTTTCATTTTGATGTTTGAAGAATACTACTACATTTTATACATGTAGAATTGCACGAAATGAATTTCTTAATGCAAATGAAACAACAAAAAACATACTGTACTTCAGGTGAAAATTCCCAGAGAACTTCTTTGACATTTTTTACATTTTTATATCACTCATTCTTAGATTTTCTGATGAAAAGACACTGCTTGCTGATATGTGCGTATGTCAACAAACAACAAAATGGATAATAGGAAAGGTCGACAATGAGATACCAATCAAGCAAACAAATCAATCGAACTGACAGAACCAAGGAGAAAAAACAACATTAATGAGCACAAAACACAAATATAAACACTACAGAGAATCAGGATAGTCTGATTTGGTACTGAACAATGGTGGCATTAAACTGGTTTTATGGGTATCCAAACCCCCCGTTTATATC
Source organism: Mytilisepta virgata (assembly GCA_028015205.1). Classification (NCBI taxonomy): domain Eukaryota; kingdom Metazoa; phylum Mollusca; class Bivalvia; order Mytilida; family Mytilidae; genus Mytilisepta; species Mytilisepta virgata. Next base: position 8,078,552 of record CM051508.1, on the reverse strand, counting down.
CTGACACTCTGGTATATAAAACACATTATAAAAAACCTATCCAGTATATGATTACCAACAAGGTGACCGCTTGCTAGAACTGCAAAATTAGATTTGATGATGCATAATTTAGATAGCAGGGTGACTCCATCAAAATTGGCATCAACATAATATTTATTATGACCTCACGTAAAATTAAACGAGTACTGTTAACGTGAAATTACATTACACTTCTGGAGCATCCGATGTCACACACGGTTTCCTTTGTTAACATGGTATTACATTACACTTCTGGAGCATCTGATGTCACACACCATTTCCTTTGTTAACGTGGTATTACATTACACTTCTGGAGCATCTGATGTCACACACGGTTTCCTTTGTTAACGTGGTATTACATTACAATTCTGGAGCATCTGATGTCACACACAGTTTCCTTTCTACCGTTAACGTGGGATTACATTACACTTCTGGAGCATCTGATGTCACACACGGTTTCCTTTGTTAACGTGGAATTACATTACACTTCTGGAGCATCTGATTTTACACACGGTTTTATTTGTTAACGTGGTATGACATTACACTTCTGAAGCATCTGATGTCACACACCATTTCCTTTGTTAATGTGGAACTACATTACACTTCTGGAGCATCTGATGTCACACACGGTTTCCTTTGTTAACGTGGTATTACATTACACTTCTGGAGCATCTGATGTCACACACGGTTTCCTTTGTTAACGAGGAATTACATTACACTTCTGGAGGATCTGATGTCACACACGGTTTCCTTTGTTGACGTGGTATTACATTACACTTCTGGAGCATCTGATGTCACACACGGTTTCCTTTGTTAACGTGGTATTACATTACACTTCTGGAGCATCTGATGTCACACACGGTTTCCTTTGTTAACGAGGTATTACATTACACTTCTGGAGGATCTGATGTCACACACGGTTTCCTTTGTTGACGTGGTTAACATTACACTTCTGGAGCATCTGATGTCGCACACGGTTTCCTGTGTTAACGCGGAATTACATTAAACTTCTGGAGCATCTGATGTCACACACGGTTTCCTTTGTTAACGAGGTATTACATTACACTTCTGGAGCATCTGATGTCACACACGGTTTCCTTTGTTGACGTGGTATTACATTACACTTCTTGAGCATCTGATGTCACACACGGTTTCCTTTGTTAACGTGGAATTACATTACACTTCTGGAGCATCCGATGTCACACACGGTTTTCTTTGCTAACGTGGTCTTACATTACACTTCTGGAGCATCTGATGTCACACACCATTTCCTTTGTTAACGTGGAACTACATTACACTTCTGGAGCATCTGATGTCACACACGGTTTCCTTTGTTAACGTGGTATTACATTACACTTCTGGAGCATCTGATGTCACACACGGTTTCCTTTGTTAACGAGGTATTACATTACACTTCTGGAGCATCTGATGTCACACACGGTTTCCTTTGTTAACGTGGTATTACATTACTCTTTTGGAGCATCTGATGTCACACACGGTTTACTTTGTTAACGTGGAATTACATTACACTTCTGGAGCATCTGATGTCACAAACGGTTTCCTTTGTTAACGTGGTATTACATTACACTTCTGGAGCATCTGATGTCACACACGGTTTCCTTTGTTAACGTGGAATTACATTACACTTCTGGAGCATCCGATGTCACACACGGTTTCCTTTTTTAACGTGGTATTACATTACACTTCTGGAGCATCGATGTCACACACGGTTTCCTTTGTTAACGTGGTATTACATTACACTTCTGGAGCATCTGATGTCACACACGGTTTCCTTTTTTAACGAGGTATTACATTACACTTCTGGAGGATCTGATGTCACACACGGTTTCCTTTGTTGACGTGGTATTACATTACACTTCTGGAGCATCTGATGTCACACACGGTTTCCTGTGTTAACGCGGAATTACATTAAACTTCTGGAGCATCTGATGTCACACACGGTTTCCTTTGTTAACGAGGTATTACATTACACTTCTGGAGGATCTGATGTCACACACGGTTTCCTTTGTTGACGTGGTATTACATTACACTTCTTGAGCATCTGATGTCACACACGGTTTCCTTTGTTAACGTGGAATTACATTACACTTCTGGAGCATCTGATGTCACACACGGTTTTCTTTGCTAACGTGGTCTTACATTACACTTCTGGAGCATCTGATGTCACACACCATTTCCTTTGTTAACGTGGAACTACATTACACTTCTGGAGCATCTGATGTCACACACGGTTTCCTTTGTTAACGTGGTATTACATTACACTTCTGGAGCATCTGATGTCACACACGGTTTCCTTTGTTAACGAGGTATTACATTACACTTCTGGAGCATCTGATGTCACACACGTTTTCCTTTGTTAACGGTGTATTACATTACTCTTTTGGAGCATCTGATGTCACACACGGTTTACTTTGTTAACGTGGTATTACATTACACTTCTGAAGCATCTGATGTCACACACGGTTTACTTTGTTAACGTGAAATTACATTACACTTCTGGAGCATCTGATGTCACACACGGTTTCCTTTGTTAACGTGGTATTACATTACACTTCTGGAGCATCTGATGTCACACACGGTTTCCTTTGTTAACGTGGTATTACATTACACTTCTGGAGCATCTGATGTCACACACGGTTTCCTTTGTTAACGTGGAATTACATTACACTTCTGGAGCATCTGATGTCACACACGGTTTCCTTTGTTAACGTGGTATTACATTACACTTCTGGAGCACCTGATGTCACACACGGTTTCCTTTGTTAACGTGGTATTACATTACACTTCTGGAGCATCTGATGTCACACACGGTTTCCTTTGTTAACGTGGAATTACATCACACTTTTGGAGCATCCTATGTCACACACGGTTTCCTTTGTTAACGTGGTATTACATTACACTTCTGGAGCATCTGATGTCACACACGGTTTCCTTTGTACCGTTAACGTAGGATTACAATACACTTCTGGAGCATCTGATGTCCTTTGAAATTCACGTTGTAAGTGCTTTAGTTTTTTAGCGATCTTCCTCAGATATTCCTTGGTTAACTCTGTGAGTTTTACGCCTTTTGGTTTTGTCTTTATTTTATGTTATTGCTATGTTAGCCATCTTCCTCAGATATTCCTTGGTTAACTCTGTGAGTGTTACGCCTTTTGGTTGTGTCTTTATTGTATGTTATTGCTGTGTTAGTGTTCTCAAAGATTTACCTCTCTTTGGATTTTCGTCTTGTAGAATTTGCCCACTGTCTTATTATTTCGATATTATATTTACAAATAAGAAAACATAAAAAAGGTGTAGCTATGCCTTGGTTAGTCTCGTGTGTTTTTTGAAATTTGGTTCATTTTTATGTGTCGGAGCTTAGTGTGGCTTCCTTTTCTCTGAACAAGTATACAACATTGCTTAGGGGCTAGCTGAAGCTCGCCTGCAGGTGCTGGATTTTCTCGCTGCGTTGAAGACCCATTGGTAGCCTTGGGTTGTTTTCTGCTCTTTGGTCGGGTTGTTGTCTCTTTGACACATTCCTCGTGCTAGTGATAAATGTAACTATGTACAGAGGTACACGAATCGCATTGTGTATATGTAGTTACACGTATTGAAATACATTTACATATTCTGGATTGTCTATGTACGTCAAAATAGTGTATTTTACTTCATACAAACACGTGTAACACTAATGTTAACACGGTATCGTGATCATCATAATTCGCTCTAAAATACCATATTTTTGCGTCAAAAAGGAAATATTTGTTAGGTTATCACTGAAATCAACATAAACAACTAAACGACCTACAATATGACTTTCTTCCTCGAAGAAAAATAAAAACAATGCTGTTATAGTTTGAAAATTACCTAATGTATAATGTCCTCCTGTATCAACAGATTTCGGAAACAGAATACAAAAAACATGAAGTTGAAAACCTATACAATCAGTGAATCGGTTAGAACAGGCACATAGAGAATACATAATACAAAGATATGTCTAAAAGAAAAAACATATAAAAAATGTAGTAACATATATAAATTAAATACGACAAAATAATTAAGTAAATGAATAAAATCAAGTGTCAAACCGAAGATAATTAGAACAAATAACATAAACATTAAATCGTTAGCAATGGGAACACTAAAACTATTGGGATGGCATCAAAAAAGGGGATGTGATGTATCAAATTATAATAATATTCCGTAAACGGTTAGAACATCAAGAAAACGATTTACATGTCTTTGCAATTTTTGCTATACTCAACCAATACAAAAAAGAACTATGGTGTCATGTGAAAACGTCTCGCACCATCTATTTAATATATACATGTACTGAACAAATCTAAGAACTCGGGTTCAAAATTTGTTGTATACAGAGTTCCAAAGCCTTTCAACGTCAACAATTAGGTGCATCTAATTTCTTTAGTATTTCTAAGTTCAGATATGTATTGCTATCCTATGTGTCTAATGGTTAAATAAAACTCACACAATTCAGTTATTCCTAAATTGTATAGGCTGTTAATATAAATTTAGAAATAGTGAGGGTTCATTCCTTGTATTGCACATGGTAGATCTCCTTAGCTGAAATCTGGCTCCCTATTTCGGTATTTTTGGTTATGAGTAATTCTGGTTTAAAATAAGTTTGGTTTTTGGTCTTCCAATTGTTTCGGTTTTAAAGCTGCTGATGAGATGTAACTCCTTAAAATGCGTCGTATACAGCTTAGTATAAATTTACTATATCTAATATTAGTATCTTTGGATTGTTATTTTATTTTTTAGCCGATTCGAAAATATCTATGTCACCTATTGTTGCTCTCTCATTTTGACATTTCGTTTTCCGAATATGGATAACTGCTCTTTTTATCATTAGTTAGTTGGCCAACATTTAAGCCTGGTCGTTTATTTATTTATTTTATTTATTTATTTGTATTTGACTTTTTTATTCATTTATTTATTTCTTTACTTATTTCTTAATTATTTATCTATATTTATTTTATATTATTTTGTTTTATTCATTTTTTTATCAATTTATTTATTTTTATTTATTTATTATTTTTGTATTTTGTATTTCTGGTGTTTGATTTATTTATTATTTTTCCATTTGACAGCTCATTTGTTTATCAAATGCAACATACATGAGTATCTATATCTCGAAATGTACCAGAACTGTACTTAAAAGACAAGAAAAACTGTCAAGTAATACATAACATATTAAAATACTACATGCAAATATTAATTACATTTGAAATCAGAATACTAGGTCAATTTTTACTTCATTTTGTTATACACGTTAATATATTCATCCGCCAAGTTTACAATTAAAGATTGTCCAATATTAATTTTTTTTTATATTCGTCTAGTATCATAATATCACTTCCTGGTAGCCTTTCTTTCGCTTGCAATGAACGTTTGTCTTGTTTTCTGGTTCACAATGCTTAAGATGCATGTTCTCCATGGAAGTACAGACCAACATCGCCATCTTAAAATAGGCTAGAAATGTGCCATTTTCATGACTTTTACCCACAAAAGATAATATTTTATCGGTGCAGAATAAAACAAATATTGGTACATTGTCGGAAATTACGCAATCCTACCTGTTTCTAAGGCTCGTAAAAATGAATTGTATTGTGAAACTAAATTTGTACAGGTGCTCATTTCGTTCTTTTACTGTCATCTATCTACTGTATAATTATCTGTCTTATTCCGTTTTGTAGATTTCGGAGCATCACCAACCCACAAATTTAAAACCTATTGAAATTCACATGTATGAATCATTTATCATCTAACTGCTTAGAACTACATGTATGAAAGCATTCCGGATATGTTAGCTCGTCATTATGGCGAATACGTCATTGTTCACCTGTCCAAGAACCATGTTTATTTAAACCTAAAATTGCTCTGAAATGTAAATATACATGTAAGAAATAAACATTTCATTTATTAGTCTCATTATGTTGTAAAAACGTTGAGCTTGAATTTTTTTTATGAAACGCTTCTATACAAAATGTGCTTCGGTCAACACTTTGACCAGTGGAATGAAACTACAAAATAATCATTCAACTGGTAAATAATAGACCACATGATGTGATGATTTATTTATGACAAGTCCTTTTTTATATTCCTGTTGAAAAAAAATTGTGTATGCGTCTAATTTTTATTTTTTAGACAGATGATAAATATATAGTTGTGCATAAAAGATAAATCCTTATATGCATCTTTCCAACTGCATAGTTCGCTATTTAATCGCCGGTAAATTGGATAAATTGAATTCCTGGTGTATTTTATGATATATATATGATTCACAACCGATTAATAACAGTAATGATGAACCTTTCCGCTACGGAAGTAATGTCGTGAGCTCTTAAATCTGGCAAAGATGTCAATATAATGATCATTCAGAACGTTTTGTAGACGAAAAAATCATTTTATCTAGTTACCAGAATTAGTTAAGAGGAATTTTATTGCACAACATCAATACCTACTTAATGATTTAGATTCATACAAAGTTCATGTACTGTACTTAAAAGACAAGATCAAATTGTCAACCAAGTTTAAACGTAAGAAATAAGTACATCTTATCATTCACGGGGTTACGTATTACTAGGGCATAGTTCCATTATGAATATTGCTATTATTTTAACCCTCTATGTGACCTCTAACCATTTTACTTCTTTTTTTACTTTGGATTTATCTAGACTAAACATTATATAGAAAACCACCAATAAGAGTAGACCTAAATGTAAAATAATAGGCCGTTGGTCCCTTGTCCTTCGACGCCAATGTTATATCATAAGTTTTACTTTTGAAACTTCTGTAAACTAGGAGTAGGCTTTATAATAAACTAAAACCTATGTATCCTCCCTTTTGCAGCTTGATTGTTCTATTCATGCCAAATTATAAGTCAATTTATCCTATATTGTACTGAATTTGTGGAAGTCAAAATGGCCATAAATCTATGAAATATTTGTCACTCCTAAAAAAGGATATGCACATGTTTACATGATGATAATCAAGTGTTCAAACTTTAATTCCAATCCGGTATAAAGTGCTAAAAAACTGTTCACAAACCAAATACTCTATATTGTAGTGAATTTTTTTGAAGTACAAAAAGGGGTGTAACTCTGGTCGAACTTGACCTAGATATTAATGAGATACACTTGCACACCAAACATAGTTTTAATCTGACTTTTTCTTCAAAAGTTATCATCTGGAAACAAAAAGAAAATAGCAAATTAGAAGTACAAAAAAGAGCGTTGCTCTGATAAAAATTGTTAAAAAATCATTATCGAACTTGACCTATATATTTATAAGATACATTCACATACTATGCCTAGCTTCAACCCAACTTTTCATTCACAAATTATCATCTGGAAACCAATTTGGGACACACGAACGGGAGGTCGAAAGACACCCATTTGTATAGTCCCCTTCGACGAAGCGTCGGGAACAAAAACCCAAACCGATAGTGCCAAAAGATCTTACGATTAAAACATGAAATCTTTGGTTTAAGACGGACCAAAGTTTCATTGCGCATTTTATATAGTGCAAAATGCCAGATGTATAACCCATTCTACGATACCAGTCTGATACAAACTAAGTTCCTGATACGATCTGTAGACGGATGAAAACATTTCCTTGACATGCGTGTTGACAGAGCATGCTTCTCTTCAACAGTGGACAAAGCTAATTATTCATATATTCAGAACACTGTTTGTGTACGTTGAATAATTTCAAATGAGAGTCAAATGAATGAAAGTTTGTATTGAGTTCTGGTTCACGGTGTTTATGATGTCATGTTCTCCCTGGATTACTTACAAAATTGTCATCTTAAAATGTGCCATTTTCATGAATTTTACCGATAGATTATATTTATTAATATCTATATCGTGATATGAACATATTTAGTTTGTGAAAAAACAAAACAAAGCATATTATTGCAAAGAAATAACAAATCTAATCAACATGAACACACGGAAAAAATTTTAAGACTTGTACCCTCAGTTCTAATGACTGTTGTATAAAGGAGCCAATATTTGTAACATGTTCCATGATAGAATGGCTTAACATTTCTTTCACTTTTTCTTCTTGGGTTAGAGACATAAAATTATCAGTAGGTATAATACTTGATTGTTGATTGAAAACTCGCATTTCTACCTGTTTCTACAGCTCGTACAAATAAATTATATTCTTGTAGAAGAAACTAATTTTCTGCAGGTGCTCATTTCGTTCTTTTACTGTCATTCATGTACTGTATAATTATTCGGTGTTGTTCCATGTCTGTAGATTTCGCAGTACGACTAACCCACAAATTAAAAACCTAATGAAATACACGTGTATGAAAGAAATATCATTTAACTGCTTGGAAATATGAAATCATTCCGGATATGTTAGCTCGTCATTGTGGTGAGTATGTCACTGTTCACCTGCCCAAGTATCCTTTTTCTTTAAACTTAAAATTGCTCTCAAATGTAAAACTACATGCCAAAAAATGAACGTTTCTTTTATCGTTTTCATTGATTCTAATAGCATTGAGCGTGAAAAGATTTTTGATGAAATGCTTCTCTACAAAATGGGCTTCGGTCAACGATTTGACCTGTCGAATGAAGCTACAAGAGAAGCATTCAACATGGTTCAATTGGTAAATAAAAGCCTACATAATATGATGATTTAATCATGACAAGTCCTTTTTATATTGCTGATGAATAAAGTTCTTTATGCATCTTGTTTGTTTTCCTGCTCCAGATGATAAATATATAGATTTGCATGGAAGATACACCTTTCGATGCGCCTTTACAACTGCATACTTTGTTATTTAATTGCCTCTAAATTGGATAAATTGAATTATTGATGTATTTAATGATATAGATAAATGATTCACAACCCATTAATATGTGCAATGATGAACCTTTCCGTTACGGAAGTAATGTCGTGAGCTCCTAAATCTTGCAAATATGTCAATATAGTGATCATTCATAACGTTTTTAGACAAAAAATCAGTTTATCTAGTTACGGGAATAGCTAAGAGGAATTTTATTGCACAACATCAATAAATATGTAATGATTTAGGAGCTATATTCGTACAAAAATTAACAAATTCATGTACTGTACTTAACAGACTAGATCAATTTGTCACACAAAGGTTAAACATATGGAATAAGTACATATAATCATTAAGTAGGTCATAGTTCCACTCCATTATGGAAATGTCTATTAGTTTAACCCTCTATAAGACCTCTAACCATTTCCTACTTCGTTATCTCGATCAAATGTAAGCTATGACATTTGGTTAAAATTTAGAGATATATTAGACTTAACTGTTCAAAAACCAAAGTCTTTGATGCCAAAGATTTAACGAATAGACCTTTGTATTCGAACATAAAATATTTTGTTAAAGACGGTTCAAAGTTTTCTAAGTACCAATTGTCATATATGTAAAACCAGTCTACAATACCACTCTGATATAAACTACATGGAAGTTAGTGATGCCAGCTGCAGATGGAGGAGAACATTTCCTTGACATGCATTCTGACAGAACATGTTTCTCAGAAACAGCGGACAAAACCATCAATTCTTTATTCAGATATACCAGGTGCGTATATGTAAGTTGAATCTATTTTCATTTTTAGTGACCAGATGGTTTTATAAAGATGAAAACAAAATGCTTGCACCTGTAAGTAAAACATTTTATATCATTAGGGTAAGAACTAATTAATTAAATTATTTTTATCTTTTTTGATGCATGTCGTAAATGCCGAATATTCCAACGTGATCAAAAGGTATAGTCAAACCCATTTAAAGACAAACTATGCACGCGGAAGATACGCCTTAGATTTCTACACAAATTGACATCTTTGAAAGGCCTTATCAAATTGATTTTAGTTCTTTGGATTTCGCCACTCCGATTTAGGACTGTAAATTTTACGAAAAAAAACCCAGCTTCATGTGTAAAAACTATTAAAATTCTTCACTTTTAAAGAAATTAGAATAAAAGTGTTCACCGTCTCCTAAGATTTTGTACAAAAGGCATCTTTTCCATTTTTTGCATTGTTTTAGTAAATATTTGATCTACGTCTTGAAAAAAACTAGTCCTCAAGAAAAAAAATTAAATTAAATGTTTGCTTGCTAGCACTATTTTTGCCATATAAATATCCAAAGAACTACAAATCAATTTGGTATGGCCTAACAATAAATTAAATCATCAATTTCGGGCTATAAAAGCAAGCATGGAAATACCATCAGTGAACCGTTGAAAGGCCTTGGTTGTATATTAGAAAATAAAAATCTCGCCGAAAGGAAAATATTTATATATTTACAGAACCTGATAACACCACTAAAAAGTTTTTCCATACAAATACTCGAAAAATCCCGTTAATTCAATCTCATGAATCATTTTTAAACAATAATTTGTAATATTTGCTCTCTTAAAATCTTATAATTCCCGCCATTTAGTATTTATAAACTTGAAAAAAAATAGGACAACAAAAGTTATAAACACAAGTAACACCTTTTTGATCTCAAACGGTCATTTTGGTCCTGTTTATTCTTATGTTGTCTTGCCTTTCCGCTAGGCACCCGTGATGACCCATATAGCTGCCTAGCGTGTCCCAGGTGGCGGATAGGGGAGACTTTCTCGTTGGGGGTTGTCAGGTTATAATACGAAAAGCCTGAGCGCGGACCATAGTGGATAACGTGTTTGGAGAATGCCACACTCACTGCACGCTAAAGACCCCTTATGCAGTTTTCGAAAAAGATTAGGCAGATGCCTTCTACAGAAGGCTAAATTATACAACCCAACCCAACCATCCTCCTTTTACAATTGCAGTCAAAATTGGTTCCCCTCTGTGTCCTATCCCACCCCTAGTTGAATTGTTTGATAAATTGAACTGGTTCTCGAACTGAAGAAGCATGAAATATTTGCCACTGGACGTTAATCAACAATCAAACAATCCATCTTGCTTTTCCGCAATACCATATTTTCAAGTAAAATCAGGATAACAAGGTTAGATTAAGACATGCCTTGCAGTCCATCAAAATCGATGAAAACAATCAGAACAGGAACAGTTTAACATTGCATATTAAGTAATTCTTATCTGTTCTGAAATGGTCTTAACCAGCCTTGATTGCAAGGCAATATATCTTGTTTTGAAATTTCAGAACCTGGAAAATCGAGAGATTCAAGATAAAACAAGACAGAAATGGCCTTTTAAGATCAAAAGTGTGTTACTAATGAAAAGTTATTCAACAGAAAGGCAATTAAAGCTATGTTCTTTTGATAATGGATGTTAATGTAATTTTAGACATTTTGCACTATTTTAATCCAAATTGTAATTTACCAAGATCAATGATTTTCAGTGAAATAACCTAGATGAAATATGTATCTGTGTTTGTTTGCAATTGTTTTTTTTTAATATTTTTCATAAAAATATGTAAATTACAAATCATCCAACAATTTGGGTATTTGTTTAAATATATATACGTGTATATAGAAATTCAAGAGGATACCGTTGGTAAAACAAAGCAAGAATGGAGTCAATGTAGGTGAGGATGGCATGAAGTGTCATTAAGACAATCGTTTACAACTTCTATCGACTTTTAAGACGAGGCACAGCAAATAAAGTATGTTGGGATGACATTTGCTTTTTAAAGCTGACTTTGTCTTAAAAATTTTTGCTTTCTCAATTTTTGCACGATTTCTCGTTTGTAATATCTTAAAAATTTTTGCTTTCTCTATTTTTTTACAATTCGTTATAGTTTAAACATTAATTATTGAAAAAAATTAATATATTGTCATATTGCAGTTATACTGACAGTTGGATCTCCATAAATGCTTTTAAATAGAATTATTAATACAAAGATATATACCCAACTCAGTTTCTAGTATTTCGATGCTAGCCGAAATTGATACCTAAATTTACTGTTAAATTTGTGAAAACTAAGGAGTATCTCCCCCGTGCATAGCTCTGTGTTTAGATGGTTTTGACTTTACCCCTTTTGGTAATTTTGGTATTCTTAATTGGCTCTTCAATTTTTTGGATAGGTATTATGTTTTTCAACATTTTAGGCCTTGAGGACAACTGATGAGTCGTAAATCGACGAAAGGTGCACATGTTGTGCATCAATTTTGGTATCAAAGAATTATATAGATTTATTTATTAAATGCCAGAAATTAAAACAATTCAAATGGCATCGACAAAAAACCATAATTTAAATAAGTTAGTGCTTTATCTGACACAAAGAAGCAAATGGAAAACAATATCTTTACAGTTCACGTGCCTTTATAGTACGAGTTTTAATTTGCTAAGTTTAGTCTTTAATATTTGATTTGAAAAAAACTTTAAATTTATTTATTAATGTTTTATAATAAGAAGCCTTTCAAGTCAAAACTTAATTGAAAAAATAATTAACTAAACATCTTCAGCAGATGTAGACCATTACTTGTCACATATATTTTTGAAAAACGCAAATACGAATGCAGTTTATATCGCCAACACATATATGTCATTTGGACACCTTTTTTTGTCAAAAAAGATTTAATAGTTAGAACAAAAGTAGAAAAATGCAACAGCAATACAATCAACTGCACAGATAGAACGTGATCGACATGATATTGACAGTCATAGTCCCATCTCCAGACTAAAGACTATGTAATTTCCCTATTCATATTTAAAAAAAAATTGCAGTCTGCATTCGTTCATATTTAAGCTTTTATATTTGATGGAGGTGCCTATCAAAGAATCATTAAAAACAAGTGAAAAAAAAATGACAACGTATTTTATTGATACGCATATTGAGTAAGGTGGGTTTTATATTTAAGTAATTCTAATTATTAGACTAACGTTTAGATGACAAAAGAAAAAAAAAGTTTTTTTCACTATTTGATATATTGCAGGTCTCTTTGTGGTGAATTTCCTGTATTTTCGAAAACGTATATACACGTGTTTTCAATGTTTCCAGCTAATAACTGTCAGAAGAATATCAAGATTCGTTTTAATTAAAACACATGTATTTAGGTTTCGCAAATTCCTTGGAGCACTTCTGTTTAGTCTGACGCGGAGCCAAAGACTGAACAGTGGTGTAGAAAGGTGACACATACTCAGTGCACACATTTATAAACGTAGATAACGGATTTATACCCAGGGTGGCCTTTTCTATGGTAAAGATATAACATCGTCGGTCGAAAAGCAAATAAAAAAAAAAAACGCAAAGAAAAAATGCGATGACATGTTCATTATGCATTTAAATAGATATTGAATGTATGCACAAAATGCCGTCCTTTCCATTTCCGAGGATGGAATCTAAGGTACTAACCTCAGAACATTTATTTAATTTTGATAACGAAATGGGAAATGAATATGCTTTTACTAAAGCATAGAGAACCAGGGTATTTAACAACGAGATGGGGTCTATTGTTTTTTAACCAATCAATTGCTGGCATTTATTCCAAATCGGACGAAAAGTTTGGTTATACCTGCTTTTATACAACATGAAATTGTATTGTTTGATAAATTGACTGGTGCTCGAACTGAAGAAGTGTGTTACTAGTGAAAAGTTATCCAATAGAAGGACAATTAAGCTTTTTTCTTTTGATAATGGATGTTAATGTAATTTTAGACATTTTGCACTATTTAATCCAAATTATAAATTACCAAGATCAATGATTTTCAGTGATATAACATTTATGAAATATGTATCTTTGTTTGTTTGCAATTGTTTTTTTTAATATTTTTGCATAAAAATATGTAAATTACAAATCATTCAACAATTCGGGTATTTGTTTAAATACGTGTATATAGAAATTCAAGAGAATACCGTTGGTAAAACAAAGCAAGAATGGACTCAATGTAGGTGATGATGACATGGATTGTCTTTAAGTTGATCGTTGGCAACTGCTCTCGACTTTCAAGACGACAGACAGCAATTAAAGTATGTTGGGATGACATTTGCTTTTTAAAGCTGACTTTGTTTTAAACATTTTTGCTTTCTCAATTTTTGCACGATTTCTCGTTTGTAATATTTTAAAAATTTTTGCTTTCTCTATTTTGTTAAAATTCGTTATATTAATTGTAATTATTGAAAAAAAAAAAAATATATTGTTATTTTAATTTTTTTCTGCAGTCATATTGCAGTTATACTGAGAGATGGATCTCCATAAACGCTTTTAAATAGAATTATTAATAAATAGATATATCCCCAACTCAGTTGCTAGTATTTCGATGCTAGCCAGAAATTGATTCTTAAATTTACTGTTAAATTTGTGAAAACTAAGGAGTATCTCCCCGTGCATAGCTCTGTGTTTAGATGGTTTTGAATTTAGCCCTTTTGGTCATTTTGGTGTTTTTAATTCGCTCTTCAACTTTTGGATTGGTATTATGGTTTTCAACATTTTAGGCCTTGAGGACAACTGATGAGTCGTAAATCGACGAAAGGTGCACATGTTGTGCATCAATTTTGGTATCAAAGAATAATATAGATTTATTTATTAAATGCCAGAAATTAAACAACTTCAAATGGCATCGAAAAATCCCATAATTTAAATAAGTTAGTGCTTTATCTGACACAAAGCAAATGGAAAACAATATCTTTACAGTTCATGTGACTTTATAGTACGAGTTTTAAATTTAAGTTTAGTCATTGATATTTGATTTAAAAAAAAAAACTTTTTAAATTTTGTTTTGCTTTGAAAGTTTAATAATAAGAAGCCTTTCAAGTCAAAACGTAATTGAAAAATTAATTAACTAAACATCTTCAGCAGATGTAGACCATTACTTGTCACGTATAGTTTTGAAAAACGCAAATACAAATGCAGTTTATAACGGCAACACATTAATGTCATTTGGACACCTTTTTGTGGTCAAAAACGATTTAATAGTTAGATCAAAAGTAGAAAAAATGCAACAACAATACAATCAACTGCACAGATAGAGCATGATCGACATGATATTGACAGTCATAGTCCCATCTCCAGACTAAAGATTATGTAATTTCCCTATTCATATTAAAAAAAAAAGAATTTGCAGCCTGCATTCGTTCATATTTAAGATTTTATATTTGATGGAGGTGCCTATAAAAGAGTCATTAAAAAAAGGCAAAAAACACACGGAAATAGACAACGTATTTTATTGATACTCACATTGAGCAAGGTGGATTTTATATTGACTAACGTTTAGCTGAGAAAAGAAAACAAAAGTTTTTTTTCACTATTTGATATATTGCAGGTCTCTTTGCGGTGAATTTCCTGTATTTTTGAAAACGTATATACACGTGTTTTCAATGTTTCCAGCTAATAAATGTCAGAAGAATATTAAGATTCGTTTTAATTAAAACACATGTATTTAGGTTTCGCAAATTCCTTGGAGCACTTCTGATTAGCCTGACGCGGAACCAACCAGTGGTGCAGAAAGGTGATACATACTCAATATAAACGTAGATAACGGATTTATACCCAGGGTGGCCTTTTCTATGGTAAAAATATAACATCTTCGGTCGAAAAGCAAAGAAAAAAATGCAAAGAAAAAATGCGATGACATTTTCATTATGCATTTAAATAGATATTGAATGTATGCACAAAATGCTCTCCTTTCCATGTTGAGGATGGAATCTAAGGTATTAACCTCATAACTTTTATTTAATTTTGATAACGAAATGGGAAATGAAGATGCTTTTGCTAAAGCATAGAGAACACACAATAAAATTCTTAATGGGTAACCAGGGTATTTAACAACGAGGTGGGGGCTATGGTTTTTAACCAATCAATTGCCGGTATTTATTCCAAATCGGGGGAAAAGTTGGGTTATACCTGCTTTAGTCTTAATTGAAGAAGCATGAAATGCAATCACGTTTTTGCAATGTATCGAATAGCTCAAGATTGAAGTTGTCATATGTATTTTGCAAAAAGTGACAACTCATCACAAACATGCTTAACAAAACATGCCTGTGTGGTTAAATATTGTCCCAATAAGACACAAGTAAATAGGTAATTTTCAACTGTCAAATTTCTTTTTTGATGTGCATTTCTTGATCTGTTTATTTAATATTGATACAAAACAACATCTGTAAATTGATCATATTTTTGTAGACAAAGGGTGGAGCACTACTGAAAAGTCTAAATGACAGAAGTGCACCGAAGAACCATATTTATTTTGTAATTAAGATGCAAATTTCATTCATTATGCAAGATTCATGAGTTGCTTCATGTCCGATTCCATAAAAACCAATATGTTTTATATCAAAATTTTACAACCGGTTTCTGGTAGAAAAATTCCTGTGTTTTGTTTTACAGTTCATATAGCACATAATTCTGATGACGAAATATTTTTAAAATGTATTTATATTGTTTATATATATACTTCAGACCAAATCACATGTATATCAATTATATAATGCAATGATGTGTTAATTGAAACAATTCAAGCTAAATACTGAAATGATTGTTTAATAAAAAAAAACATATGTCCTGCTCAGCAGCTGTAAGGGCTTTTGTTCTAAATAATGTACTGTTAAACAAATTTTCTAACGATATTGATTCTGCAAATGTCAGCAGAAATTAAAAGTTAAATATCTTAAATAATGTTGACAGTTCATCATGATCATGACATACGATAGCTAGTAATACTTTCAATTATGCAAATTTTTCAGTGGCTGATGCTGTTGTTTTCTTTGTGTTCACTATAAAAGTCCCCCAGGGTATCAACAGCTCGACACTCGAATTTTGATACTTTAGATGCTTTATTGTTACAAAAAAGTGAAATATTGTGAAAACAAAAGAGTATATCATCTGTCCTTAGATGTTTTTGGTTTTATGCCATTTGTCATATTGGCAATTCATCCTTTTTGGATTATTGTTTTTTTCGAAATTTTAGGCCTTGAACAATACCGATGACTCGTTAATCGATGAAATATGCACATCGTTTGCATTAAGATCGGTATCAAAGAATTAATTATAAAAATTTTTAAAAACTCACGAAGATTTACTACAAATTACACTCGTGTAAATTCTTGCCGGGTTTGACATGGACAGCATGGCGGGTGTCCTTTAGGAAGCAGAGACTGCTTACTCTTCCGGACACCTGAGTCTACCCCCGATTTTTTGGTGGGGATCATGTTCATATGTTTTTAGTTTTTAATTATAGTGCATGTATTGTTTTGGTCTTGTCTTCGTTGTTCTTCTGAGTTTGTCAGTTGTTACGATTTTTCTCTCCTTAGAATATCCCTTTGGTATTTTTTGACTTTACTTGCACCACAATCATGCTATGCCATAATTACATTCTTTGTTATTATTTGAGACAGGGTGTGGCAGCTTCATTTGACAACATCCTACCACACATTGCATTCTTTGCATTTACTGTGCAAATTAAATGCACATTTAATTCAATATTCAAAGGCTATTAAGCACTGATTATTATTTTCTAAAGTATGAATTATTTTCATAATCAATTCACATTTTTAACGATGTTGTTTATAAAAAATAATTCTTCACAATATTGAATGACAAATTTTGGGCTGGTCCTACACATGTTTTTTAACATGGACACAATCTAGTGTTAGATAGTTGGACACAAAATGTAAATGGGGAAAATATAAAGTTAAGGTAGATGTTTGTGGTATTGGAGAGGCTCATTGTGGTATGCACTTTAATAAAAATGTAATTAATTTCAAACATTATATATACATATCATTGTAAAGTAAATGTCACCTTCCGCTAGAGGTCAACATCACAGACATGAAACGTAAAGTAATGATTTAATTCTAGAACGACGGGAAGCTGTAAATATTTTCACTTCATTATATTTTAAAATATGCAAATTTAGCTACTAAACGTAGGTGTCATAATACGGTGCAGATTTTCTAAAATATTGTTTTGATGTGAAATTTGACCTTAGCGTCTATCATCTCTACAGTAATTCATTGTTGCTTTAGTACTATAATCACAGATGGTTTATAAGGTCAGGTGAAAGAAATTAATACTGATCAAGACATGAAATTGAGTGTTTTACAAACTAATTAGCAATTTATACCATCAATGTAGCTTTGGCCATATATAGGTCTTGGTTTTGGGTCATTTCGCCATTTGAATCCGTTTTAGGTTTTTTATTTGGGATTTCCGAATTTAATTTTATTCCCGTCTCGCAGGCGAGATGGGATAAGTAATCAAAAGCTAAACAGAGGGAACCAGTCGTTAAAAGGACCAGAATAAGTATCCTGATTGGCATAGAATTGCTGATTAAACATAATCGATTGAAATGTACATGTACAGGTAAAGTGCATTGAAATTGATATTACTGATTATTTATTTATCAGCATTATTGTCCTGTCTTGAACATGCGAGTTTTGCTTGCCTCAATAAAGTTATAGCAACTTTAGTCAACGCTAGTTGGCAATGAGCGAACACATCGATTGTAAGCATTGTATCTGGTACCTGAATTTTAAAATATATTATTGTTAAATATCTAGTAAGAGTTCTTAGGTAACTTCTTGAAAAATAGCCCCTGCCAGATGAGTTGGCTAAATATGATCAACTTTATGTGATTCATTAGCATTATCTGAACAGAAATCCAAAGGGTAATGTTTCAGTCGCCGGATACATGTATTTTGTAAGCAATATTAAACAGTAATTTTAGACATTAGGACAATAAAACAAATAAAAACAGACGTGACTTGATTTAATCTATGATAGTAACTTCCTGGAAATTAACTGTTATAGCAAAATTTAAAATGTTGTGGAACTAAGAATTATCTACCTCGTGCACAGCTCTGTCTTTTAATGTTTTGGTAAATACCCTTTTGGTCATATTGGTATTTGAATTTGATTTTTAACATTTCGAATTATTTTTTTCTGTTTTTAACATATTCAGCACAACAGATTCATTGTACATTTGTAGTTCGATAAAAGAGGCATATCTTGCATATTAAAATTTAATCTCGGGATATCTATCTTCCAGCATTAGAAAGTTTCCCAAGGTGCAGTTCTCGACTGGCGATGAACTTTTCTTGATAGCCGAGAACCGTTTCAAAGACATTCGTACGACTACGAATTAGTCGTAATTGTGATCTGATTTCTGGTTTTCTGAGTCTTTGTTCTATTTACGTCATTTAGCGATCTTGGTCGCACGAATGTTTGTGAAACCAGACCCAGTCTTACAACAGTAAATATATCTGACAGCTCCGCTCTAGAGTTCACGCATTTCTGCCGTAGAACATTCCATACAATACAAAATGTCATTAAATTTATTTTTATAATACATGTACGATATTTTGGTTGATAAAACAATGTGAACTCCTGACGGAAATCAGTTTCATCTTATCTATTCACAGTCTAACTATAGCATGTAAAATAGAGTTAGAAGTAGGTTTATTTAGAACTGCTTAAGACAGCGTGTGTGTTATAATGAGTTGTAAATACTATTGAAGAGTAAAAAATTTAGGATAATTACAATGCTATATAATTATAATAATAAATATAATAACAGCCTCCTTGCTCACACCTTAAATGTCAATTTCGTGATTATAAAAAGAACATTTTACAACATGAAAAATTCCTTCTGATCACATTTTAATGAAGACTTCGTTTTTGTCGTATAAGTAGTTTGTTACTCTCGAATATACCTCAGGATATACAATTCTTTCAGCAGTAAATGTCAATAATCATTGAGAAATACATTATAATTGCATGTTATACATAATAGTTTAAACGATTTACATGCTAATAAGCCTATTAGCTACGAATGATTTTGAAAATCAAAATACGTTATTGATAGGACTAGTATCAAAAATAACAAATACCATTGTAATTTAAAAGGGTTTATATAAAAACAATTATTGCAACAAGCCTAATTGTAATGATATTGGTCAAACGAATGTAGTTAAATATACAGGGATTTTCCCAAAACTATCAAATATACAATTTCTTCCTTATATTGCATAAGAAACAAGTATAATGTTTACTATTTTCGCCTTCTTCGATAATTTTATTGAAAATAAAAGGCAAATTGTGTTTGTAATTGTCCAACCTACAAGTAGACCACATGACAGCATCTAAGTGTGGCTGACACGACATGACACATATACCAGCCTTTCCCCGAGTTTTAATGTGACTTGTGTATGGAGGAGTGCTTACTAATAATTGACCTTCCGAGCCCCCAATGTTACCATGAAATTTTTCAGGAATATCAAATTTTTCCGGCTTTAGTTTTCTTCTAGTTTCTCTATGGATTTCTATCAGTTGTATTCTTCGTTTATATCTTTTGTATGATTTAGTATCTACTTTGCACTTGACACGAATTTGTCTTGTTTTTAGATTTTGATCTGCTTTTTCGTCCTGTATATTATCGTGTTCTGAATTCTTTTGACAATTCTTTTTTACATTCTATTAATAATAATTCCAATGTTGTTTTCTAAACATCAAATGCAGTAATTTCATTGTCTAACAGCAACTTACAGTAAAAAGTTTATAACTTGATAAATTCCTTTCATGACGTCGCGCGTGTGAATACGTACGCATGCAATATAGTGCATGAGAAAAATGTTAATTTCAAATGGAAAACGTCATTTTTCTGCATTACTTTGGAATTATGAGTAATAAAGGTTATTTTTACGGAATTTATCAATGTGTATACTCGGACTAATCACTCACAAACTTTGCATAATTTCATTCGGACTTTATTTATTTTCTGAGTGAATCGCAAGAGTTTACACATTGATAAATTCCTTCACAATAACCTTTATTACTATAATAAACTTCATGATCATACATTTTAACCAATTTTGATGTAAAAGATCTATAAATTAAATGGAACTACTGTAAACATGATTTGATTCAGTATAATTTTAGAATATCAAAAATAACAGATACAGATTTTAGACGTTTCTAAAATATATTCTGGCGAGTTAATTATAACAGTATTTTATATGCATCTTAACCACCACGAGATAATTAATGCAAATTAGAAGCACGAAACTGCTCAACGCATCATGCAACGTTAAGGTTAATAAGTTTTAAGGTTAAAAAAGTCAGATACATTATACAGTATGTGTTTTACTTTCGTGTCCTACATTTAAATAATCATTTTTTCTATACATTCTTGCATAGCTAATTAATAATGTGGTAGGTGTAACCTAAGACAAAAAAATGTAACTAAATAAATAAATAAACAAATGCATTAGTTACATTCTGCGGTGTGATTTCTAGCACGAATATGTTGTTCAAGCAAAGATTAAGATCTCGTATTAAAAGTGGCTGACGCAATACTTTGATTGGTGATTTCAGTCAAATCAAATCAAATAATACATAAATAATTAACAAATGCATTCGTTACATTTCTCGGTGTGTTCTATAGCTCGAATATGCTCTTCAAGCCGAGATTAAGGCCCTGTATTAAACGTAGCTGATGCAATATTTTGAACTGTAATTTCAGTCTGAATAGCTACTTTGTAATGTGCTTATATATGCTTTACTTTCGAGTCCTACTTTTAAAAAATCATTTTTTCTATACATTAATGCACAACTAATTTATAATGTGTTAGGTGTAGCCTAAGACAGAGAAAAGTAAAATAAATAAAAAAGTGCATTAGTTACATTCTTCTGTGTGTTTTACAGCACGAATATGCTGTTCAAGCCAAGATTAAGGTCATGAAGGTCTCGTATTAAAAGTGGCTGATGCAATACTTTGATTGGTGATTTCAGTCTGAATAATAATGTTCTTGGTGTAACCTTAGACAAAAAATAATAATAAACAAATGCATTTGGTACATTCTTCGGGGTGTTTTATAGCATGCTGTTCAAGCCAAGATTGAGGCCTTGTATTCAAAATGGCCGATGGAATACATTTTAATGGTAATTTTAATCTTAATAATAGCGTTTAATGCTTCATGTGTTGAAAAATTATTAAATGCGAGTCGCCCTCTCGCTGATGAAGGATTTACTTTAACTTTAAAGATAATTTACAAGAATTAAAGAGCTGGTCTGTCTAGTACCTTTTTTATATGGATGGTTGTTAATATAAAATAAACCAGCATCGGTCTTTACCTTATTACATTTCTCGCAAAGGAAAAAAACAAGATAACTGCTTCTGATCAAGTCTAAGTAAAGTCAAGAAACACCAAAGGGATATTCGAAGGAGAGAAAAATCGTAACAACTGACAAACTCCGGAGAACAACGAAGACAAGACCAAAACAATACATGCACTACAATTAAAAACTAAAAACATATAAACAATCTAACTTTCATACTGCCTTTCTATAAAAACGATAATATTGTCACTAAGTGGAGAATTTCTGAAAGATTATCAAGCCTTCTATTACTCTCAGATAATATTCATTGCGGAAAATTTCCACATACTCTATTAATTTAATATTATACAATTCTTTCATACCAATATGTACATATTTCGACGATTTACGACTCATCAGTAGTTCTCAAAGTCTAAAATGCTGAAAACCAAAACATCAATCCAAAAATGTGAAGAGCAAATTCGAAAATGCCAAAATGACCCAAAACTGTAAAGCCAAGACCATATAGGGATAGTGACGAGGAAGATGATCCTTAGTTTTAACAGTAAATTTTATGTATAAATTTCGGTCTAATATCCTAATATTAACAACTGAGTTGAGATACGCTCGGTGACAGGGAGTCCACCAGCAGTTGGATCGACTCTGTAGATAAAATACAATTTTTTGATAAAATGTTGATGCACACGATGTGCACATTTCGTCAATTTATTACTCCTCGGTTGTGATCAAGGCCTAAATTCTAAAATACCAAAGATACAATATACCTGGCAACAAGGACGATTTCTGATAATTAAATTCACGTCTGAAAACCCAATAAAAATTTTACTTTCACATCGGTATTTTACACTTTTGTGCACTCGTGTTACAGTCTAAAATAAAAATTATAATATATAGACTTAATACCATTCTAAAAAAGTATTTATTTCGAAAGTTCTTATACAAAGGAAAAATAAAGTTAAAAATGGTAACTAATAAAATAAAACATATCATGTTATTCTTTTATTTATTAATTTAATTTTCAAAATTTAATATTTATTTTGAAATTTTAACAGAAAACAAAATAAGATTAAACTATAATGTCAGTACTCTCAACTAATAACATTGGTATTCCAATTTAGAATTATAAATTATAAATAAAATATATATAAATACGTATTTAAATATGCCAATCTTATAGAATTGTATAATGGTGTATTAATATTTTTAATAAATGTTAATCTTAAAAGTGGAACATTTCTGCAGATATATACAGTTTTAGAGTAAATATAACATATGTAAGTATGCTCTTTGTTTCGAACTACAGAAACAAATTTCAAAACATTTACACTACTTTTTTACTGTTATTTGCACTACAAGAATGTATCACTGTGACATCAATTATTTTCCATGATATGTTTGACAACCCTGAATGAATTATCAAAAATTCAATGTATTACCGTATTTCTCTAAAGGTTTCAGAAGAATATTTATGACCATCAATTTTTGAATTTTTCTGCTAATGCGTCGCCAGTAAACTAGATTTCCAACTAACAAATCCAAAATTCGCAACGGCAAATATAAAACTACAAAACGCTTAATTCCTAATTTCAACAGTACCATGAGTACATAAGTAAACTAGTTTCCTATATTCTACGATCTATTCTCTTATAACTGACTTCTTAATACATAACATACATGTAATTAACTTTTACAAAAAAAAGTTTATTTAATGTGACATTGTCATTTTCCTGTTTTTTATTATGTAGAAAGTGAAAAAAAACTGGGCTCCTTCATTTAGCAACCGATCCCTATGATATTAGAATATTATACAAACTAAAACCGAGAGTATCACCATTTACGTTGGTAGTATACCGATTCAAGCCCGAAATGATACTGACGAAATTTGTATATCTGGAGCAGCCATGTTAGTACAATAGAATTTATTAAGGAATCAGATCTTGTATTCTATTATTTACATTTTCAAAGTAGCCCTTACGTTTTATATTCTTTATTGTTTGGTACATGTAAGTTATCTCCTATTTATGGAGTTATCTGCTCTTTGGAGAAGGTGTCTTCCTTTGATATCAATAGACAAATTGTCATTTTTTGCAAAATATTTCTTCTTCCTATCAATATCCTCCACTCACATTAATAATATGTGCTTGGACATATTTTCCCATGTTTTTACATGCCTGACGAAGGCCTTCCCCAATTCAATATTTTAAGAAAAAAAATAAAAGTACTTGTTGTCCCTTTTGTTAAATACAAGACACCTTTTGTCAGGAAAGCTAACTCAAGCATATTTGAAACAACTCCTATATCCGCTAGTAGGAAATATGATATCTTTGATTTCTTCAATCTAACATATCAACTGTCGCATTCGGCTACTTAAATGCCCAAATCAGCAGCAGATATAAAACAAAATCAATTGTCTTTTAATAAAGCTATATGTATCTACGAAGAAGATGGTCCTTTGTTTTCAAAAAAATGTCCTCCGTTTTTAACGGAATCAATTTAATTTATTATTTATTATTTGATTTGTTACAGAAATTACCAGTATTTAGGAAAATTCAAAAATAATAGAAATACTAAGGGTTCATTCCCTGTATTGCACATGGTAGATCTCCTTTGCTGAAATTTGGCTTCCTATTTCGGTATTTTTGGTTATGAGTACTTCTTGTTTAAAATAAGGTTGGTTTTTGGTCTTCCAAATGTTTCGGTTTTAATGCTGCTGATGAGAGGTAACTCCTTGAAATGCGTCGTATACAGCATAGTATAAATTTATTATATCTACTATTAGTATCTATGGATTGTTATTATTAGTTTATTTTATTTGTTTTTTATTATTAGTCTTTTTAAGTAAGATATAGTCATGATAGTCAACATTTCTAAATGGATTATGACTCGGATCAATAAGTTTGCTAATAATGTTTCCTTAATTATGTATGGGTATTTTTGTCAAAGATTCCCGACACCTTTCTAAATGCCAGAACACATTTAACTACATTGTCATTCGTTGTGTAAAAACGTTGGAATACTTTGACATCATAGTTCCGAGTGGGCAATGCAGTTATGCATGTGATACATTTATCGTAATACCGTAGAATAAATCATACTGAAGCCGTTACTCTTGAATAACCAATTGCGTTACATCTGTGTTATGAATGAAAAATTAGTCTCGTTTTTAAAGTTTTCATTTTAAGTTCTGAACATAAATAATGCTGTCATGTTATTTTTAACCACTTGAATAAAACTACGTCAGATATGTTAGTCCTTTAAAATCTGAAAAAATGAAGAATAAGGTAGATCTAAGCCAACAGGTGAAGTACCGATCTCCACAATAATATTTTTACTATATTTACGCAAAATATTTGTAATAACCAAACAAATGAAATAAAATAAGGGTTGCAAATAAAATTCAATTTTTTAGTAAAATTGAGGAATATTTGAATATTTCATTTTTATATTTATTAATATTTTTATAACTTATGCATACACGTGTACTAACGAGCTCACTGATGGACTTTTGAACTTTAACCCATAATGTTGATTTAGATCACGACCTTGGATAATGTCTTAATTGTCGAAAATAGCAATGAACAAAATTTATTTTAAATCTTGATGTGTAATTTTTCATTGACTTTCCCAGCAGCCCTCCCCAATAACAAAACTTCTATTATTCTACACATCTACGAACAGAATTTTGTGAAACACCCGATTTAAAATAATGTGTGGCATACTCCAACATAACCACTATTAAAGTATTTTGGTTATACTATTTCAGTAATGTTTTATATTTGGTCAATTCAATATAAAATCGGTAATGTGTCTGAAATTAATTTCTTTTTCAGAACGGGTCGATATGCATTATGCAGTTACCATTTTTAATTTTCGTGTACACATGTATGTACATTATATAAATATAAAATTATCATGGATCTGTAAAAATTAATTTCTTTCTGAGAACTTGTCAATTTACATCATACAGTTACCATTTTCAATTTTCGTGTACACATGTATGTACATAAAATAAATGTTCAATTAAATATAAAATGATCATGGATCTGTAGAAATTTTTTCTGAGAGCTTGTCAATATACATCATGCAGTTACTATTTTTAATCTTAGTGTACACGTGTATGTGTGTTATATACATTTTCAAGTCAATATATCTGTAAAAATTAAGTTCGTTCTAACAACTGGTCGATAAACATTATGCCTTTACTTATGCCCTTACTATTCTTTTTTACTATTTCTAAATTTTTTATGCCTTTAATATTTTTCCATTTTAGGATTCCAGTTTGTGGTTGAGTTACATGTATCCGATGATGTTCCGTATAGGAGACTTATAGATGATGATACGGAGCTTATTTTCGTATTGTATGTATAAATCAACATCGTGTCATCTTGCTTCTCTATAAATTTAACACCTGAAAACATAATCAACCTGACAGCCAGTGAAAAAAAAGTAGACATATTTTGGTGGAGTTTGAATGAAAAAAATTACATGTTTGAAAAATTCGATTCCAACATATCTTTAACTAGTTGTTGAATCGGTTGATGTCCTGATGGTCATTTGTCATTTCGCTTACATTTCACAATACTCTGACATTTTCGATAAATAACGAGGATAACACATGTTGTTTTGACGTCAGACATGGTATTTTTTCATTTAACATGTGACCTTGAAACGATACACAGAATCTTTTGTTGTTGACCAGAAGGTTAATGAATTTCCTACACTATATTTGTGAGACGAATGAGTACATTTTGTAAGTTTAACGTGTCATTAATTTTGAGGTGTGGAAATATTTGAATATGTGATTAATAATGATGTAAATCAAAATCAGTTTTAACAATTAATTTACCAAAGAATAAGCCTAGATTCCATTTGGGTAAGCTTCTATATATAAATCTTTTAAGCATGCCGACATGCTGAAATTCTAAATTGCATTGTAGTTTCACAGCCGTGTGCTGAATATAAGAACAATATACTTAGCTGCCTGAAAAGAAAATACATTGCCGTTATTAATACTTTCGTTTATCAAACCTGAACAATGTGCATCCACCTGTCTTTTAAGTGCTACCGTTTTCCTTCTTGATTAAATATGTAAAGTCAAGAAATACCAATGGGATATTCGAAGGAGAGAAAAATCATAGCGACTGACAAACTCCGGAGAACAACGAAGGCAAGACCAAAACAATACATGCACTACAATTAAAAACTAAAAACATATGAACAACATGGACCCCACCAAAAAACCGGAGGTAGACTCAGGTGCTCCGGAAGAGTAAGCAGTCTCTGCTTCCTGCAGGACACCCGCCATGCTGTTCATGTCAAATCCGATATGAGGAAGGGATAATAATATGATATAGAATAAAGTACAAATCAGTTTTAATACTATGAACAAGAATATAATAAAGAAAGAGAGATGTTTAAATGTGTTATCAGCACTTGTTTTTTCCTATTCTTTTCATCGAAGTTTGTCAATCCATCCTTTCGACTATCGTGTGACTTTGACAC
This sequence comes from Mytilisepta virgata, assembly GCA_028015205.1. Taxonomy (NCBI): domain Eukaryota; kingdom Metazoa; phylum Mollusca; class Bivalvia; order Mytilida; family Mytilidae; genus Mytilisepta; species Mytilisepta virgata. The sequence goes on along the minus strand of CM051508.1, from coordinate 8,051,026 downwards.
AAGGTCAAATAACAGCTGAACTGGTATTTACTTGTTCCGGCGTAAACATTTCTCTTGACCTTGGTCTGTCTTAATGGGAGAGGGGGATAGGATGAAATGTTTGATCCTGCCTATTTTTTCCGCCAAATTTTTTTTCATGTTTTTTGGTTATTTAAACCTTAAAATATCTTGACAACATGTCCTTCATTTGTTTTTAAAGTTATCCTGGATTTTTATTTGCCAAAATCTTGGTCATGCCCTTTTATTTCAAATTTCAGCCTAGTCCCTCTCTATAAAAATCAAATTGTTGCGTTGTCCATTGAATTCAATGGTTTTATTCTGGTTTCAATATACGACAATTTGTCCATTGATATCTTTGGAAAACACCTTCTCCAAAGAGGAGATATATGGGAGACAACATTGGGAATAGAATATCTTGAATTTATTCATTTTAATCTTTTCACCAACATATTAGCTGTCGCATTCGGCTACTTAAATGCCCAAATCTGCAGTAGGTGATTTTAAGGCTATTTCAAAAGATAAAAAATGATGGAAAAAATAATGGACGGACAAAATTGCGTCTATACATGATTTCCATCTATAAGAATTTACTTCTTAAAGAAAAGTCTTTACGTAATTTTACAAAATGGATAAAAACTTAATTCTAAGTCCAAGGTCAACACTAAACCGGGATGTCATCAGCCTAACAAATATGATAATTACTTTTAAAGAACGATTAATTATTACTACTGAGTCGATACTGTTGCTGGCAGACCCCTAGTGCCCGAGGGTAGCTCAGTTACTAGCATTTCGATACATTACCTTTTTAATGTTGTAATAAAGTTATATTTTAGTAACACTAAGGAGTATCTCCCTCGTTCATAGCTCTGTCCTTAGATTGTATTTAGATTTGGTCTTTTGTTTGTTTGGTATATTTTAATTTGCATGCTCTTCAGCTTTTTGTTTTTATATTATTTTGTTTTTAAATATTTTAGGACTTGAGCACAACTGATCAACCAAAAATCGACGACATGTGCAATCTTGTGAAGCCTAATTGGTATCAACAAATTTATTAAATTGTCTCTATATTTATCAATTGCATGATTATGTGAATTAAATGTCCGAATCCACTATGTAATTTTTTCCTTATTACATGTATATATTTCTAAATAACAGATCATGGAGATTTAGATAAATGTTTTGAAAGCCTTGTAGTTGTGTCTGTAAGATGAAGAACAGCATTACAAGTGTTCTGATATAATGGAGTAGCTAACCATGTCTTATCTTAAACAGTCATTGCTGGCTTGCTTAGTCTTATCCTTGCGATTTACAACCTCCGAATTTCAGACAAAATCAAAACACCAGATTATATCTACTGAACTGATTATGTCTGCAACCAAGTCGTTAGACTTGTCTGACATGATTATTCATTGATTTATTACAGAAATTACCAGTATTTAGCAAAATTCAAAAATAATAGAAATACTAAGGGCTCATTCCTTGTACTGCACATGGTAGATCTCCTTAGCAGAAATTTGGCTTCCTATTTCGGTATTTTTGGTTGAGTACTTCTTGTTTAATATAAGTTTGGTTTTTGGTCTTCCAAATTTTCGGTTTTAATGCTGTTGATGAGAGATAACTCCTTGAAATGCGTCGTATACAGCATAGTATAAATTTACTATATCTAATATTAGTATCTTTGGATTGTTATTTTGAAACTCCTGAGATGATGCCTCTGCTGGTAGACCTTAGGTCCCCGAGGGTATTCGCCAACCCAGTCGTCAGACTTGTCTGACATGATTATTCATTGATTTGTTACAGAAATTACCAGTATATAGCAAAATTCAAAAATAATAGAAATACTAAGGTTCATTCCTTGTACTGCACATGGTAAATCTCCTTAGCTGAAATTTGGCTTCCTATTTCGATATTTTTGGTTGAGTACTTCTTGTTTAATATAAGTTTGGTTTTTGGTTTTCCAAATGTTTCGGTTTTAATGCTGCTGATGAGAGGTAACTCCTTGAAATGCGTCGTATACAGCATAGTATAAATTTACTCTATCTAATATTAGTATCTTTGGATTGTTATTTGTTCAAAGTTATTGGTGTTAAAGTGATCAATATTCAGCGGTTTATGAACAGAATGAGAAATTGAATCAGAAATAGTGTTCACCGTATGATCTGGTTTTACTCATCTGGTTTATCAAGTCATAAATCTTCTTTTGATCTTCATATAATCAGGTACTAATTACAAAACTTTTATGATAGTTCTAATTTAATAAAATTTTCAAATAATATTGTCAAAACATTACCAGATTACAAATAATAGAAATCAACCAAAGACTTTTAAAAACAATCCACTTAAAACCCAGTATAATACCTTTCTTTCAATTATAATAATAATACTATTATTATGTGTACTTCAATTTTATCATTATTAAATCTATATGTTTCTTTTATTAATTGATGTCAATATATTCAAGTTATAAACAGAATAGATGAGTTTATCAGTTTTGATTGTGTAATGTCATAATTTTTCCCTTATGTAAAATCAGATGTAACACCTACCGTAACACCAATCAACTGGAACAAAATAGATGGTCAATTTATAATACAAACAACAAACAAATTTTTCCTGGGCTTTGGCATCAAATGACAAAGTATATGGTCAATTAAATATTTTTTTTTCAATGCACATATTCCAAATATATGTATATACATTTTAAAGCTTAATTTTCTCTATTCTAAACTAATTTTTATACCTAAAAAACTCCTAAGCATAGAACTATTAAAAACAAAATTTGTTTATGTTTATAAAATGTAAAAGTGTTTAAATCTGTGATTAAACACATTCAAACGTTTTTCACCGTACAATCTATTGTGGCTAAAAGAAGTTTTATACGTATATTTGGATTATCTGCCGCTGTCATCTGGTTTTTGGAAAAGAGTCAAAGAATAATCAAGACTAGAATGGTCTTCTAAGACGGAATATGAGTCACTAGTGCGTTATATGGAGAATAACATATGGTCAAACCTATATTACATCCTTTATCAACCAGATGCGATATAGGTTTGACCATGTAATATTCTTAAATTATATATTTCAGCAAAAGACCATTGCCCTGCACTCGAAGAGTTCAGACAGAATAAAAGTGTGTTCCGAGTAGGGGTGCGATATAGGGTAGGTGATACAGGTTTGGCAAATTCAGGTATAATGCTTATTAGAAATGTATGTATTTTACTTGAAATTAATGATATATATAATGTGTACACTACTTCTGTCCCTATTTAAACTTTAATGTTTCAAAAACTTGACGATATATTTGTTCTGAACTTAGTTATAAAGTCAATGAAAACGACATTCAATAGAAAAGCGTATACTGTGAATTCAGCTATTTTCGGTGACACCAATTTTCGTTGATTTGTGGAAAAAGTATATACGTTGATTTACAATTTTGTGGATTTCAAAACACAAAAAAAAAAAAATGCTGAAATGAAAAGTTGTATAATTTGCAAAAAATATTTAAAATCAATTGCAAAAATTACGAATAATATTCAATTGGACTTTGCATGTATGACCAACGACATTATTAGATTTGATTAATTTCAACTTCTAGACCTTCCTGCAACAATTAAAATTCGCGTATTTATTAAATATCTAAATGTATTACGTATCGGATTCTTGGTAAATAGATATGGTCTCCTACAGTAATCTGTGGGTTCACATTTCGATGGGCTTTGTACATCGTAGATAAATCTATCCACGAAATCCACGAAAAAAATGTTTTACAATGAATATGTCTTTCATATAGTATATAGTTGTTACCAAATTACATTTAAAATTTTGTCTTATGATTTTCCTATTAAAGGGAATTAAAATTCAATTTTGTTTTAGATTTTAGTTTAGCACACTCTCTACATAGTAGACGTATCACTTTGTTGGGAATTACCCGACTGGTTTAAAGGAAAATGTGGTTTTTACTCTAGATGTACATCACGATAAAAAATTATGTTAGAGCGAAAAAAGTGGTAACGTAAGGAATTGGCCAAGTTAAAGGATATTGGTAAATTAAATGACATCTACATTAATTATGCATTTATGTCGCTATAGGGCAAATTTTAGATACTTTTGTCTATACGTCACACCCTTTTCCCAGACGTCCCGGACTTGTTCAAGGATTTTTATCCAGACAACAATGAGAAAATACGCATATATAACACATGACATTTTCGGAAAAAGAACAACGATAATACCGAGGTGTACATTAAAATTAAAAATTAACAAACGTGATAGTTTATTTTTAAGGGAATCGTATCATTGAACGTTTACGTAGGCGAATGTAACTGACTTAAAGGAAATTATGAAAAATTAATAATTAACATATTTACCGAATTTCATTAGAAAATTAAAATTATGAATATAATTGGTACAAAAAGGTACTCAGACAATGTTATGGCGGCAGAAATCAATAAAAACACCATAAAACAATGTTCGTTCACACCTAATTTTCAGTGTTTCCTATATGACATAAATTGGGCTTGAGGAAGAAAAGAATGAAATACAGTCGACGATTGTAATTTGCCAAAGATCTATGTGATTAGGAAATAAAAGGATAAGTAGATTTAATTTACATGAGCACCTGGCTACAAATCCATTCCAATTTATTTTATTTTATTGGGATTTTTATTGTTTTTTTTCTTGCTTTTTTTATTTGTTAACTTAACAAAAATGAGGTTATCAGAGAGAGCGAGCTGACTCCACCACCCTCCTACACCAATTTGTCATTGTTTGCAGTATATAATGTACTCTCTAATAGCACATATCTTAATGCAAAGTAAAGAAAAAATTGGAAACAAAAGTCAGCAGGGTACTTAAAGTAAGTCTGTCAATTCAAAGTTTTGAACAAAATACAGTTCATTCTCTATCTGTTTGGGCATACCATGTAGTTCAGAATCATATACATCTCAAAGTTTCTTGAATCAATATCAATATAAAGGGCATGGTATGATTTGACCTTGATATGTGAGAAGACTGTTGTTCTATTGTGAAAACACCCAATTTTCTTCAAAACCTTCATTTAGCAGACGTTCATGTTGTCGTTGTTGCATTATGGAAAGGAAGTTTGTACAATTATTGATAGAATGAGAAGGTTCGACCATTTTGCGATGAAAATGATACAAAATAACAATCCAAAGATACTAATATTAGATATAGTAAATTTATACTATGCTGTATACCACGCATTTCAAGGAGTTACCTCTTATCAGCAGCATTAAAACCGAAATATTTGGAAGACCAAAAACCAAACTTATTTTAAACAAGAAGTACTCATAACCAGAAATACCGAAATAGGAAGCCAAATTCCAGCTAAGGAGATCTACCATGTGCAATACAAGGAATTAACCCTTAGTATTTCTATTATTTTTGAATTTTGCTAAATACTGGTAATTTCTGTAGCAAATTCGAATCTGAAATTTTAATTTTAATTTTATGTAATATTGGGCCAAATAATGACCACAACCCTACTAGCTTCTTTCGGAAAAAGAATTCCAACGCAATAAGACAATTTTCAAATTCTACAAGAAATCCAAAGAAGAGACGATTTCGTGAAAACAATATCACAGCGAAAAGACACAATATAAGGAGTAAAAGTACAAATCTAACAAAGGAGAGTCTTAACAAGAAACTAAAACAATATTTTCAGTTCTCATACAACCGAATTACTTATTAACATATTTTTTTTTGTGAAATATGTTTGGTTTCAGTTAAATATTCAAATTCACATCCTTATAAACTATGGAGAAAGTATGTAAGTATAACATAATTATTTATAGGACTCATCCATAGTCCGAAGAGGACAAATATACCTAAGGAACAAATAAAAAAAACGTAATCCATTGGACAGAAAAACCCAGGAAGACAAATGAACAACCACAGGCACAACAAATAAACACTGAAAACTAAAAAACAATGAACAACAAGAACTCTTATAAAAACCAGGAGTGAACCCAGGTGCTTCGGAAGGGTAAACTGTTTAAGCTGAAACAAATGTACAAGAGAAGATCAAATTCAAACTGAAAATGATCCCAAAGGCACAGGCAGATAATGAATAGAAAAAATACACAAAGGTGAAAAGGAGAAATAGTACATGCATTTTATGCGTCAATGGTTCTTCAAGGCGTTAAGAACATGCATATAACGGAGAAATATAAGAAAATGAAACAGGAAACAACATAAAAAAAAACACAAAACAAAAAACAAAAACAGAAACCTTCCATTTTGAGAAAGCACCTACACTGCAAAGCATTTTCAGTTGTTGGTGTCAGCTAAAAATTGTTTTAAAATAAATTATTTGATATCAGTTTTGATGCACAAGATGTGCAGTTTTCGCCTCATCAGTTGTGCTTAATGCCTAAAATGTTGAAAAAATAATAATCCAAACCTTTGAAGACAGGTAAAGATTAAAAAGATTCATTTGTCTAGAAAATTAGCTTGGATTTGCTACAAATTTGTAAAGGTGTCATTTTTATTCCTGTTTAATATTTTCTTTAGTCTTTTATGTATTATTTGTACCCTATTTTATCTGCCACAATAACATAGGTGTACGAATTAATATTCAAGTTCCCAAGGTATCCATATTAATTTTACACGATCGCTATTGTACGAATGGTGCAATTTATTACCGTGTAAATCAATTCATTAGCTATATGATTTATGTATTCAATACCATGTATTATGCAGTGAAAACACCTTCATCACTGAGCGGAGAATTATGATCGTCTATGACAAATGTGATAGTCGTATGCGGAATTAATATACATGAAACACTGACCTACTCAATAACGTAATTCGGACACTTAATTATAACATAATTTTTTTTATCGATTCGGAATAAATATATCTCGCTCTATTGTAGAAAATTGAAACATACAAAAGTGTGGAATTTTCTTAATGCTAAGGACTATCCCTCTGATGCATAGCTTTTTACTGGTCCCACTCTCGATAATTAAATTATCATTTTGTTAAAAATGCTCGGACTAGCCTCGCAGTTTAAAAATGAAAAAATTTTAATTTATTATCTCGAGTTGGAAATTTCATAATAAACTGTTCACTGTTTTAGAATCTCTCTCTCTCTCTCTCTCTCTCTCACTCTCTGTAATTATGTACAATGATATACATGGGTTCAAAAATAAAAACAAAAACTTACTTCATTTTTAATTCTATGCATGTTCTGGAAAAAGTGAATCACTTTTGTTTTTAATCTTTTTTTTATTAAATTTCTGACAATTATGATTAATTTCATGCATTTTAAGACTCTTTTTGGTTTTATGTTATCATGGCACAATTTGTCATATTTATAATTGTTATGCATATCAAGTACAACTATGTCAATATCGCATAGATCTATCAACAAATTACATAATATGTATATTTTGAAAATTGTATAATAAGTCAGTTTCAGTTTAATAAAGCTATGAGAGGCTTAAATAGTTTTTCAGTTAGCATGAGTAAATTCTGACCCTGGTATCTACATTATGTATCGTGCAGCCAAATCTTGCATTTCTAGCAAGCGGTCACTTTGTTGGTAATCATACTTTTCCCGCGTCAGTCATATAACTACAGAATTGATTTACAGCTAGGGTAATACATTGCATCATTCATATAATATCAAATTATGTTTTAAACACCAGAGTGTCAGGGGAAGGTTTGTGTACCCATAAAACCGGTTTATCCCCACCAGAGTTTAATGCATGTACCAAGTCATGTTATCCTGATGTTGTATTGTGTTGTGTTTGTGTTGTTTGCCCTTTTGTGTTGTATTTGTCTGCGGTTCGGTCTATTGGGAAGGTTGATATAAATTGTTTTCCAAATCCACTATAAATAAATAAACTTAAACTAAATATTGGCATTATCTAATGTTCATTATTAACAACATCTTGTTTACAAAAGTAAATTTCATTTTTCATTAATATATTTTAGGACCGCTCAGTTCGGAGATAGGATTCTGTCTTCTCGAAATTGTTAAATTGCTCAGATGTTAGCCCTAAATCGATACCTTAAATTTACTATAACAATACGTTAAATTTTGTAAAAATGTAAGAGTATCTCCTTCGTGCATACTTTGTAGCTCTGTCCTAAGATGGTATTGTCTTTATCCTTTTGATAATTTTGAATTGTCTTTAAATTTTTGGATTATTGTTTAGGTTTTCAAAAGTTTACGCTTTGGGCACAACTGTGGGATGGAGTTGTAAATCGGCAAAATGTTCACATCTTGTGCAGAATTCATGTATAATGCAACACACATATTCCCTACATCTGTGGTGTGTTCATAACAGTGTCCTTTATAGACAGTGGTTTGCTATATAGAGGTACCTATTAAAGTAGATTTGACTGTATTTACAGTGTACTGTTACACTGTATATAATGTATATGTATTTACTTTTTTTACAATGAAGTCTCAGGAGTAACTAACATTGTCAGGAGTTAAGACACAAATTTTCTTGTTGCCTTATATCAAAAGCGCTATCACAAACAACTAGAAAAAAGATTCATACAACTCACCTGTCAAAGTGATTGGACGACATTATGTGTATTATTACACAGCTGCAACGTTGTGGTCAATGGTTCCGACGGTAAACCGTGGATTTTACGCTTGACGTTATCCAATCAAAAAGGACGTTATATGTTATGTTGCATTAGTAAGTATTGATAGTGCAAGATTTATGACATTATTCTAATTTAATATAACGCGTCATTTGATTGGTCAATTTGTTTTCGTCTATCATATCATAGAATAAATTTTCTTTTCTATTATGACGACATGAAAGAGAATCCCGACGTTTTGGAAATCAAAACAACCGTTGGAATTAAATTATAAGGATTGATTGTAATTGTAATTGCAGTCTATTCCAAATAAATAACCCGCTATTATTTAGTGTGCACCACATATTTGTTTGGAGCATATACATATTTTTCAATCGTAATTTTGTGCATCGAACTGGTGTGAAAATACTTTACATCGGAACTATAATCGAATCACATTCTCAAATTTTGAATTTAGAATTTTCAAAAATTTAAACGTTGAAATTTAGTTGTGCATCCATTCTATCCATTGGGACTAATGATTATTTCACTCAAACACAGTTCTATTCGGTGTCGTGTTGTTCATTGTTTTTTTAAGTTTTCAGTGTTTATTTGTTGTGCTTGTGGCTATTCATTTGTCTTCCCGGGTTTGTCTGTCCTATGGATTACGTTTTTTGATTTGCTCCCTAGGTATAGTCCTCTTTAATATGTAACATTATATAATTATTTTTTTAAATCGTACAATGTATGTTTGATGTATGTTCCTTACAGGAACATCAATTATACGGTGCAAAAACATCTTAAGATGATGGAGTGTTTATTATGAGGAATGAATCGTTGCAAAAAAAACAAAAAAGGGTAAATAAATATGGGTGCAAAGATTTATAAATAAATATGTGCCAACCACCAATACTATATTTTGTTCATTTTAAATTCCGTGCATGCCATGAAAACATTGATTACCTATGTTTTTTCTCTTTCTTATTCTTTTTTGTTTACATTTTACCACAAGTATGGTCCAATTTATGCGATTTTAAAACTTATTTGACCTTTGCTTTCATATATCATATTTATAATCTATCATATTTGTGCTATCTTTCATCTGCGTTGTTGTTTTAATTCTTTTGTTATATATTGGTAGAGTGTGGTTTGTGGATTTTGATCTTATAGCCATATTGCTCCTCTATTTCTTATCGTATTTAAATGTGCAAATGATGCAAAAGTTAATTTTTATTCCTTTGGATTTCACCGCTCCGATTTTCGGAGTTTGTAAATTTTAAGAATAAAGGTTTTGGCGCCTCATTTTGCAAAAATGCTGAAGATTTGACCCAAATTCTTCATTTTCAAGAAATTAAAATAAAAAACTTTGATCTTTGCCTGAAAAAAAAACTAAGTGCTCAAATTTTTTTTAAATAAGATTTCGCTCGCCCGCCCCTATTTTTGCCATAAAAAATCCTAGGAACTAAAAACTGCTGCGTGTTCTTTAGAGTTTGTTCAAATCTTTGCAATGTATGCTTTGATCTTATAGACTTCTATTTTGATTTTTTTTTTTTTTTGATATTTATATATGCGAATTACAGAATAAGTTAATAAATGCCCTCACATTATCTACCTCAATGTGTTAATGATATACAAAACTGCAAAACATTCATATAAAGACATAAGCTGTGAGAATTACTTTTAATCGTTTTCTGTAAATGAAAACAGATTAATATCTGCAAAACATTCCGACTCAGCTTGATTCGCTTTCTGCGGAGATTGGAGTTGTCACCCATATGCATGAGTAAACTTTCCTAACGGAAGGTGTCTTGTATTTAACATAAATTATTTCTTTTTTTCTTAAAATGTTGAATTGGAAAACTCTTTCATCAGATATAAAAAAGTGGGAAAATATATCCAAAAACAAATCATTAATGTGTCAAGGATACTGTTAGGAAAAAAAATGTTTGTATAAAAAGAATATCTGTCCATTGGTTTCTACGGAATACAACTTTCCCAAAGAGCAGATCACTCTGTAAAAGGTAAATAATTTATAAGGACCGAAAGTGGGAAAAAAAGGGAAACTTTAAAATCCAAAATCAAAAGATAAGGACCATAATTACTATAACAATGAAAAGCACATAGCCAACTGAAGACAAATCAAGGACAAATATTGTTTTCCAGCTATGTTAATATACATGTATTTTTATTACTTTGGCTGTAATAAAAAAAGTGAATAATTACAGATCAACACTTTAAAGCAACTCTCGATTATCCAAAATAAAAAAAAAAACTGGATATTTATTATTACATATTGGTATAATATATTGTTGGTAACAAACATCCAGTACATACAGAATCTATAAAAACGACCATAAACTTCATTTTTGATGCATGGCGATTTTTATAATCGCGATTTGTACATGTATGTTGACAAGTAAACAAACTATAAAAATTAACCAGAAAATAAATAAATATATATCAGTTGTATTTGTATTTCAATTTTCACACTGATCATATATAATCTACTGACTGTAATAGGAGAAAATATTCGATTTTTTTTAAAGTATATAGACTCATGGGTGTTTAAATGGGTTAAAAAGTAGACAAAATAGGATTTTTTATTTGATCTCAAATTTTTTGATTCAACGGTAATACTCCTGCTCCTCTTCAAGTAAAATGTTTCCTATTTAAATGACAATACAATTCAAATGATCTGATGCCAATTTTAATGCACTGTTTATGCAAACTTGACGAATTTATGTCAAGATAAAAAATATTGAATTCTTAAAATAAAACGAGAGAGCATACGTAAATGCTTAATTCGAATACAATTTTTTCGTAACAATTTTGTTGTGTATATTTCGTTAATTGACGACTCATCAGTTGTGCTCGAGGACTAAAATGTGGAAAACCAAAACAACAATCCAAAAAGTTGAAATACAAATTCAAAAATGCCAAACATCATCAAAAAGGGGTAAAGCCAAAACCATATAAGAACAGAGCCATGTACGAGGGGTTTACCTGTTCCATTGATATTATCCCTTCCTTATTTTGACATGGGCAGCATGGCGGATGTCCTGCAGGAAGCAGAGACTGCTTACTCTTCCGGAGTACCTGAGTCTACCCCCGGTTTTTTGGTGGGGTCCATGTTGTTCATATGTTTTTAATTTTTAATTGTAGTGCATGTATTATTTTGGTCTTGTCTTCGTTGTTCTGCGGAGTTTGTCAGTTGTTACGATTTTTCTCTCCTTCGAATATCCCTTTGGTATTTCTTGACTTTACTCCTTAGTTCACATGTTGTACAATTTCGACACATTTATGAAAAAAAAAATACAATATATTCTTGTTTGCCAACATTAACAAAATTAATCTTCATTTTAGATGTACATGTACGACTAAAAATAGATAATGGGATTAAAACAATTTGCTAGTCTGTGAGTTACTTTTTCAACATGTACTTGTAAAAAGATCAAAACGGACAATAAGTTGTGAAAAAAATAACAATCCAAAGATACTAATATTAGATATAGTAAATTTATACTATGCTGTATACGACGCATTTCAAATTTGGAAGACCAAAAACCAAACTTATTTTAAACAAGAAGTAATCTTAACCAAACATACCGAAATAGGAAGCCAAATTTCAGCTAAGGAGATCTACCAAGTGCAATACAAGCAATGAACCCTTAGTATTTCAATTATTTTTGAATTTAAATCTCGAAAAGTTAATGATTAAAAATATAATATATTCATGTTTCCCTACATTCCTAAAATCAGCCTTCATTTTAGATGTACGTGTACGACTAAATACAGCTCACAATGTTCTTTCATTATCGTATTTATGCAATTTTCCTTTATTTAGTACTAAGTATATAATAAATGTGGATAACAAATAATTGAACACAAGAAAATTCAATATACAGTTCACTACAATGTATAGTGAACTGTATTTTATAATTTCTGGTTATATTTGAATTTGTATAGACAAACAGGTCTCTGTATCAATTTTTCATGTTTATAGTGACTTGCAAATAATCCATATTTATATATAGATGTATATTTAAAAAATTAAATACACTTAATTACAATATTTCAAATATGCTCATTTTTGTATATTTATTGTTTAAGAATCTTCGTCCCTATGTTATTTATATAGATGTATATTGAAAAATTAAAATACACTAAATTATATTTCAAATATGCTCATTTTTGTACATTTATTGTTTAAGAATCTTCGTCCCAGTGTTTATTATGCAAATATTTATACGAACTTATTATACTCACAATTTATGGTGAAGAACTGTAAAAGTTCAAAACCAATAAAGAATCTAAATCTGAACTTATATGTTGCAATTAATTTGTACACCCTAAAGTGAAACTAACTATATCTCCTCTACGTACAGTTCTAGACTTGGATTCTTTTTATTATATCCTTTCAGTCATTTTGGCAATTCGAATCTCAATCATTTTAGATTACTTTGCAAGTCATAAGTTTGACCTATAGCCTGATACAATATCATTAATAACTTTCTTTATTGCAGACAAAAACCTATTAGGGTTTTACAGTACAAAATACATATACATGTATCAGCAAATATTCATTAACAGTACATAGAAAGTTCTGTATATTCAAAGTTTATTAATCAGGTGCATAAACATATTTGGATGATAAAGGGTTATTATGAAGAATGGATCAGTGCTAGAAAATAGAAGTATGGGTCCAATATGATATTATCTTAATTTTAAATTAAGTTCATACAGTACTAACAGTGATTAATCTTTGTCATTTTGTAAGTTTTATTATATATTGCTATATCATATGATCATTTTGGTCCAATTTATGAGATCTTAAAACTATATTTCACCTTTGCCTTGATGTATTATATTAACTATCAATCTTTTTGTGCTATCTTGACCTAAGTCTCTTCGATTTTCTAGGTAGTTTTCATTCTTTAAATTATATGTTTTTTTAGTTTTTTTCTCTCTGTGTTGTTCTCATGAGATTCCCCCTTATATTTAGATTTTGATCTAATAAACTTATTGCGTCTTATTTTCTGTTGTCGGTATTCAAATTTATACAAGACGCAAAGACAATCGATAAAGTTACTTCTAATGATAGAGGTATAATACTCATTACTTTCCAGAAATATAAAATGACTGTCAATGTGAATCTGTCTTCGATTATTCTAAATAATAACATACAAATTAAAGCTATATATTGATAATTAAAACATCCTGTTGGAAACAAACATCCATGAAATAAAACATAAATAAAAAGACAATTAATTTCATGTTTGATGCATCGTGTTTTTATGATGACAATCAAATATATCAAATAGCAATGCCACTAAACGCCAGGTGGAGTTGTTTTGGAGGAAGTTATTTGAAAACTGGATTCCGCTTCTGTACAACCATTTCCAGCCTATTTTGGGACCAGTATACTGTAAACAAACTGTCGTTTCCGCCCAGTGGCGCCCCTGGTGTTTACTGACATTGCTATATCAAAAAATAAAATAAAATATTTCAGCCTGATTTGTATTCTTGTTTTCGCACTCTTTTGGTATTGGTAATTAAACTTTTTAAATACAATTATTTCATATATATATATATATATATATATATATATATATATATATAGAGAGAGAGAGAGAGAGAGAGAGAGAGAGAGAGAGATTATATTGATCCATTGTAAATCATACAATATTTACATCATTTAAAGATGTTAGCTGGTCATGTTTTTGATTATTTGTCAGATGTTCAGAATCATCTGGTTTTATCCATTTGAATACCAATTTGTTTTTCCCGCTAGCACCCATTTTTTCTTTTCATAAATCTTTTGCATGTAGAATAATAAACCATTTGTAAAAATCTTATAAAATCCTTGTTATTATTTAATGGGTTTTGAGAAATAAAACTTTTCAATAATAAAGCTGTGTTAAATCAAGAGAACATTTCCCGCAAAATTTCCAATGGTTTATATCTCGAAAACAAGCACAAGGACCTATACTTTTTGTTCGCTCTTTTAGTTCATTTATGAATCCACTATCAATATTTACCAGTGTTATGAAAAGCTTGTTATTTTGAAATTGGGCAGAGAACATCCTTAAATTTATACTATGCTGTATATGACGTATGTAGTACTCATAACCAAAAATACCGAACTAGGAAGCCAAATTTCAGCTAAGGAGATCTACCATATGCAATACAAGGAATGAACCCTTAGTATTTCTATTATTTTTGAATTTTACTAAATACTGGTAATTTCTGTAACAAATCAATGAATAATCATGTCAGAAAAGTCTGACGACTGGGTTGGTGAATACCCTCGGTGACCTAGGGTCCACCATGCAGAGTAAATTTATACTATGCTGTACACGAATTGTTTTGAAAAGGCAACCTTTTCCATTTTAACTTTCAAAACATTTCAATATTTGTATTTGCGAACGCTTAATAAATTCATCATGTACAGAATAAATGTCTAACTTGGATATACACGGGCAAGGTCATACATACAATGAAGTTTGCCAAAAATGCCCTAGAGATTCTAAAACACCATCATTTACAATTTATTTAAGTGACTTACTTAGTTGTGAGACAAAATTGATACCAGGATTTCTGAAATAATCAATTAAGCATTTTACATAAGATTAATATTCATCACAAATCTTTGTGTGATTTTTTATAGGGAGCAAGCATTTTTTAAAAATTTTTATCTGGGACAAGGAAGTGAATTCGGATTCTTGAAAATCGTGGATTTTTTACACGCACTAGCGCGCCGAACGTTTTTTTTTTTTCAAAATTCAGCATTCTGATATTTCAGGCAATATTCATTCACGACTTTTTTTTTTATCACATGTATATCTTGCCTTCTAATCGCAGGCTTCCTCGCAAAAAAAATCAAATTTGTATCTCCTTACCAGACTTTCATTCAAATTTATCAACGGTACAATACTACATGTACTCTATTGTCTTTTCTTACACATAAAACATTAATTGAGTCTTCTATGCAGCCAATCAGCGTACGGCATTTATATTGTCCGGAATTAACACTATTTTGACCAATGGTGGAAAGAAAAAACTGTCGATGACCTATTTGTATGTCCTTTTACTTGTATATGTGTTATTTTTACCTGTAAATCTCGGCATAAAAAACCTAACAACTCGCTATGTTTGATATGTACTTTATTATCGCATCATATCTGAAAAGTACAATTACTTTGACTAAAATAGATTTGGCTTGATTAATTTTTTATAAACTTTTGACCAAATATTACTTTGACCTGTTGACAAAAATATAAAAATTTCAAGAAATTTGAACCACACAATTTACGGGAATAATTTCATTGGATATATACCAGTTTGGCAAACACTAATTTTGATCATTGAGAAGCTTTATTTCTCTTTAATAATAGTATGGGATTAAACGTTCAGCTGATTTTTAAAGCGTTAACTCCCTTAGGTGTTATGTAACCCTTTAAACACTTCTCTTTCTTTTTATACTCTATACCATTGGTTGAGATAAGAATTCCAGTGAGTCAAAAAAGTTGAAAACAAAATGAATCGATACAATATTAATTTTTTGAAAATATAGGAATAATAATTAAATGAGAAAAAACCTTTATATTATAGTTGTGACGTGCTACAATTTACCAAAATATGGCCTTTGCCGAATTAACACCATGAAATAGGAGGGTAACTCCCTTTATAAATCTATGAGGGGATGTGCGGAAAATTAAGGTGTGTTTTTCATGCTTTTTGTTATTAATTCGGGGTATGTTTTGAAAAACTAATATTTATTCGGGTTGTATTTACACAATTCCTCATTTATTTGTATATTAACATCAGTATTAGTTCGGGTGTACTTTTTCGATATGGCTGTTTTTTGTGTAGGTATTTTCATCAAAATTATTTTTTCCGGTATATTATTGACAGGTATTGTCGTATTTACTCAGGTACCTTTTCATAAGCCATTTCCGCACACCCTCGTCAAAAATCCAGAGAGTTACTCCCCCACCCTCTGGGCTTGCTTCTGGTATCACACAGTGAAGTCCTCGATGCTAATAGCAGCTCAATTGCTAATAAAAACGAAACACGCTAGCTTATACAATAACTTTCTCAGCAATCAGTTGATACAACCAACATAAAAAAAGAACGACACTTTTTGTCAAACAACTAAAATTGTTTACTGTAAATTAGGAAATCATTGTGATGTTTTAATTATTGCAAAAATGGGACAGGGTTGTAATCGCAATAATTTAAACTCGCATTTTGGAATTTTTTATATGAATGACGTGGGATTTTTCTCAATATCGCAAAAATTAAAATCGCATTTCGGTCTTAAATGACAAAATTGCAATAATAAATACACGCAATAATTTCTAAATTTACAGTATTTTTTGTGAGCACCGTGCGTTCCATGATTAAATTTCGACCGTTATTACGCTCATTTCATAAGACATATCAATAAATTTTGGATCAGCAATATTACGAAATTTAAATCTTTTTACAATATTTCATTTATTGTTAATTATTGGTGTGTGTGTGTAATAGTGGCAAGATTTATATACTATGACGATAAAAAAGACTAAATAGTTAATGTAGTTAGTTAATGTTTTGGTCTTTTTGTCAGATTTTCGGAATCCTCGGCTTTTATCCATTCTTAAACATGAAATATTTTGCCCATGAACCCCCACTTTTTCTTTTATAATTCAATCATATATACCTTAAAATGGTATTTGACAAAAATTTTTGAAATTCTTTTAATTTTTTCATACATTTTTGAGAGATTGAAGTTGTCAATGCAAAGACAATAAAAAAATCCAGAGAAAACCCATTTCCTGCAAATTTTCAAGGCCTCATAGCTCTAAACTGAGCACATGATCCTATATTTTTTTCTTGCTTATTTGTTTACTATTCATATGTTCTCTCAAACTAAAACACCTATTTCAAATCCTATTTATTTCCTATTAGACCAGCGATCATCTTTAATATCAGTATCCATGTACTTATATTTTTCCGGGGAAAAACAAAATAAAATGTATAATGGATGAAAAAAAAACAAAACAAAACAAATAATCACTTAGAAGTCGTATGATTAAAAACAATAAATTGTGTGAATAACTCCTGTGAGTGATACAAGGACATCCTAAAGGAAGAGGTTGTCAATAATCGCTGTTGTTGGGACTAGATTGAATTATTACGCGGTTGGACGAATTAGTGATGAGTGCGACGCCATTTGTCACAAGAAATGTCATCCTGTCTGATTGATGGTATATAAAGACTGTCGTTCATATGCAGTCTTCAAACATTTTCGTTTGTAGTAACAAGTTGTATTTTATGCTGGACATTGTATTGAACTATTTTTGTGACAATTGTTTTGGGATTTAAGCGAAAAGGTGAAAGATACGATTTGTTTAAGATTTTGCCATTTATTCAGAAAAATGAGTTTTAGATCTCTGCAAGCTGACCGTGAACATTCAACAGAAAACATACAGCTTCATCGCCAACTGTGTCGACAAAGATCCAACTCAACACCAATTTTGTGTAATGTTGCGTCTGGTGATGTAAATGCCAGGGACAGTAAAGGGCGTACGTTGCTGTTTTATGCTGCTAAATATGGACAGACGGAAATAGCGAGACAGTTACTTGAAGCTGGTTGTGATCCTAACATTGCAGACAGTAACAAAAACACTCCTCTCCATGAAGCCACGGATGGATCCCATTTGGAAGTTATCAATTTGCTGATAAAGAATGGTAAGAAAAGTTTTTTTTTCACAACTTACATTTTTTAGTTTGTGAGTCCGTTTTGCTTGTATCCTTCACCCTATCAAAATCATCATTTTAACTGATATAATGTTTCAATCATTCAATCTCATAAATAAGTAAATCAGATCCCAAAAAATCATAAAAGAACGGCCAATATATAGTTCCAGAGTGCAATGTAAGTTCTAATATTTATAGATTTTTTTTAACTTCAGTTCATGTAAAGTAATTGATTGAGTGCGATTATTCAACGATATTCCATGTACTGTAATTGATTGAGTGAGATTATTCACCGATATTCCATGAAATGACAATTTAACTTGGAGTTGATTTTGTTTTATTTCAGAATGCGACTTAAATACCAAAAACTTACAAGGACAAACTGCACTGATGAGAGCTGTTTTATTTGATGATCTGGAGATTGTGAAGATACTACACAAAGCAGGTAGGTTATCATCCATATTCAAAAACAAATGTCTTCAAGATAAAATTTATTTTAAATAGCATTACCTTATATCTTGGTAACAAAAGTCCTTCATTTATATTAAGGCCTTTGAACATTTAACAAAAACCTTCCGCTGAAACAGGTGCTAAAGGTCATCATCATTTTACAGTTAGGTTTTAATGTAATTTTAAAATGACGAACAGCAATAAAGGTGTTTTTCTTCGCTTGAACCATTTAAAACAATGAAACATTTAAACTAAATTTAATCATACAAGATCAGTAAAACATTTTGAAATTATATCAATAATTATATGCTCTTCAATATATATATAATGGTAACGGTTCGTATTCTACTGAATTAAAACATACATAATCATGCAAAGTGGGTTATCAATTTTTCTTGTACATAATTATTAATTATGACGTAAAAATTAAGTATTACAAGCACGCGTTACTATGTTATTACCTCCAGGTAATTTTTATGGTCGTACAAACAAATATATGTGGTCATAAATTCACGATTCGGTATACCAATAGCCAATAGGTATACAAAGGATCATGTTTTACGAAAATAAACCATGTTGTGAGGGCGTTTATCACCCGGTCGTAGTTGTAGGTGTATAACAAATTAATTATTATTTTACACAATTCCGTCATTAAGAAAACACCAAACAATAATTTGTGACAAGGTTCCCATAACGCATAATCTGCTTTTGGTATATATGTTTTCTTGCTTGAAAATGAAATATTTAAAAATATGAAATATCATATTCTTATAGATAAAAATCTCGTATTATATCCTAATATTAAGGATTTCAATTTTTTATTTTTACAGGTGCAAATGTTGATGAAACTGACTGCACAGGTAAAACAGCTCTTCTGATTGGTCTACAGGAAGGAAGAGAGAAGTCTTGTGTGTATCTTATAAAGCACGGTTGCGAAATCAACATAGTAGATAAACTCGGACAAACAGCTTTATACCTTGCAACTCATACCAGTGAAAACTGCTCTTCAAACATCTGTAAGAAATTGATCAGTGCTGGTTACAAGCTCGAAAATGACTCAGAATGGTTATCAAAGGATTTGTTGAGCAGTTTAACAAAACGCGGAAAGAACTTTTTCGATCGCGTAATCAGAAAATTCGGCAAGAAGAAAAGCTGTAAATTGGAGTTTGTGCCAGAAGAAAAAGAAGAAATAGAGTTCCCAAATTTTCAAATCTTAAACATTTGCGGATAGAAAAAACATGCTCAAAAGAGACAAAATGTGAATCGTACAGAAATCCAATTGAACATACTATCCGTTATAAACATTTCGAATTCAGTATTATATTTAATTAAATTATTGTAAAGATTGTGTGAATAATTGCTTTTTAGATTAATTAAACATATCGATAGAATTTTATGAATTTTTTTTTAATTTACCTCCAAAATTGGTATTTGAATTTTGAATGACATGGTAAATCACAAATGATTACATGTTCATCAGTTGTGTTCGAAGAAAAGTTACTGGAAAATATCAACATGAACCCAACAATAGGCATTTTAATTGGAACCCATTCAAGTCTATTAAAATCATGTGGTAAGGATGTTTGAACTATTTTGATTAAAGTCTTAATTTACCATAGAAAACAGTAATTTGTTTCCTGTAAATGAAAAGATTGATTTTTTTGGAATGAATTCAAATTACTTTTATCTGTTTTATTTAATCTGAATTTCTTAGAGAAATTACCTAATTCTTTGGTTATTTTCATTTGTTTTTTTCCCCAATATTCGTTATTCTAGTCTCAATATTCTATTCTTTCTACCCAAACAAACATTCGAAGAAACTTTTTCAAAATCAATTTAGAAGGTCAAATCATGATGAAATATTGAAATTTTGTCATGAACTATTAGTAATCTCTTAAAATATTCTTTTTCACATTAAGACACGCTTTCATTTAATGATCTATCATAAAACATGTACAAAAACTTAATTTTAGACTTTCTGTCTTGTTGAATATGCAGATTCATGTCATTTTAAAAACATTATTTCTTGTAAAACATGCATATATATTATGTTCCATTGCAAGGACAAAAATTGTTAAGGATGATCGCTGGTCTAATAGGAAATAAATAGGATTTGAAATAGGTGTTTCAGTTTGAAAGAACATATGAATAGTAAACAAATAAGCAAGAAAAAAATACAGTTTCATGTGCTAATTTTAGCGCTATAAGGCCTTGAAAATTTCCAGGTGGGTTTTCTCTGGATTTTTCATTGTCTTTGCATTGACATCTCCAGTCTCTCAAAATGGATCAAAAAATAAAAAGGATTTGAAAAAAATTTGTCAAATACCATTTTAAGGTATATATGATCGAATTATAAAAGAAAACCTGGGGGTTCATGGGCAAAATATTTCATGTTTAAGAAATGGATAAAACCCGACGATTCCGAAAATCTGACAAAAAAGACCAAAACATGACCAGCGAACATCCAGATTTGCTGGCAACTGATTATGGGATTTGAACAACTTCTTGAGACATAAACGTAAACTCAAAAACACAGAGACTTTTATTATATGGTTTCCAAGTGACTTGTTTAATTTCTCAGCTTGTAATGATACCAGTTTTTTTTTTATATTAATCCATGGTACATCAGAATTTGTTTAGCATTTTGTTATAAATAATCGTATCCCGTGAATGCTGGAGAAATATCAAAATTTCTGCTGGATTTTGTGTTCGCAAGTTCTCTTGGATACTGATGGATTTTTTAAGGATGAAACTATTTGATTGTTATGTGGAAAGGGCCAAGAGAGTTATTGGACCCTGGAAAGAATATCGTTTGGTCTGGATTTTTTTATGCCGTTTTATGCCAACATTTGTTGGCGGGATTTTTTTTCTTCCAAATTCGTCCTGGTCCCCACATATAGATAAATTATTGTTAAATCTCGTCAATTATACAAATATAGTTACCGTGTAGAATGAAAGGTACAAAGCAAAAATGGCAAAAAATCACGTTTTAAAATTTTCAAATTTACAGTAAGATTAAGGTCACATACATGTACGAAAATGAGTAATTTTTTCAGTACATTGTATGTAACAGTCAAATTACATATATTTCAGTAAGAACTACCTCAGAACAAAACAACGCATCAGGTTAACGGATATAACAATATTAACAATTGAAAAAGATATATTTTTTAAACGCATCAAAGAAGGCTAAATTTTCATAATCTTTACATGTATTTAAAATTTTTACTTGTATCAAAAAATATCAACGAACATGAAAAGCCATTTCATTGGATAAATAAATTTAGAATTTAACCAATAAAATGATGTTTAATAATGGTTTACCTATCTAACATGTGTAATATGATAAATCTATATTTTTCATTTCATAAAAACCATAAAATGGCAATAAATGTCAGTATAAAATTTATCGATTTGTTATTGTTGACTGGGAAAAAAATAATGACTATATTTACCTTGAAATACTTATCCTGTATAATTAGGTCTTCTTATGTCAATAACCAACTTAAATATTATGATAAATATCTTTTTCATTTTTTTTATGAATTTTTTTAATTAAGTATAACTAATTTATCTGATTGATTGATTTCTTTAAATAAAACAATTTACCGAATTCCTTGTGCAATATGTGTCTCTAGATTAAATTTCTTCAAATTTAAAAATTAAAAAGTCAGAATTTATACCCTAGTTAGGAAAAGTTTAGAAGGAAAAATTATTATTACATTCATTGTTCAGAAACATATTTGCAACTTTAAAAGTTTTTTTTTTAAAATTTTTTTAAAAATATTATACTAATGTTCTAAATCTTGAAAAAAACAAAAAACAAACAAAAACAAAGAAACAAAGAAACAAAAAAAAGGGATCACCAGTATAACCAATATAGTACATGTCTAAATACATTCTGCTCAAATATTCATGACATTAAATGGCGAAGGAAAATCACACTGCCTTTAAAAAAAGCTTTTGAAATTATTTTTTAGGTCACATGATATGCTTGCTAGACTTTGAACTTGAAACCACAAGTGGAAAGAACATGACCACAAACATGAAACACAAATTCATATACCTTTTATTGGGTCATGGACAAACTGACCAGTATTTTCACCTTTGACAGACCACAGGCTCTTTAAACGGGCTTTGACGTCATTACAACATTAATTAGCTTATGGTTACATGTATTGACTCTAACATGTTCGTTAGAAGTTTGAAAGTTATAAAGTTCTGTATGCATATTTTAAGGATGTCCGCTGGTCATGTTTTGGTCTTTTTGTCAGATTTTCGGAATGCTCGGGTTTTATCCATTTCTTAAACATGAAAATTTTTGCCGATGAACCTTCACTTTTTCTTTTATAATTCAATCATATATACTTTAAAATGGTATTTGACAAAATTTTATGAAATCCTTTTTCTTTTTTATACATTGTTGAGAGACTGAAGTTGTCATTGCAAAGACAATGAAAAATCCAGAAAAAAAAACCAATTTTCTGCAAATTTTCAAGGCCTTATAGCTCTAAAATCAGCACATGAACCTATATTTTTTTTCTTGTTTATTTGTTTACTATTCATATGTTCTTTCAAACCAAAACACCTATTTCAAATCATATGAATTTCCTATTAGACCAGCGATCATCCTTAATTGTTTATTGAAGAGCTTACATAGTAAATCTAAAATGATAAAAAGACTTAAAAATAGGGCATTCAACACAATCAATCCGGTAGTAGGTTTATTCTTTGACTGGTATATTAAACGTACATGAATCTAGTTCGGAACGGTAAGCGATTCATACTCTGTAAACGCCTTTCGTCGTGTGATCTAAGAAAGTAAATCCGCTAGTAGGTTCCTTTTTTGAACAATATATTATAGGTTTTTTGATGGGGTCCATGTTGTTCATATGTTTTTAGTTTTTAAATGCAGTGCATGTTTTGTTTTGGTCTTGTCTTCGTTGTTCTCCGGAGTTTGTCAGTTAATTCGATTTTCCCCTCCTTCGAATATCCCTTGATTTTATTTCTTGACTTTATTTATTAATGTGGATTACTGTACCAAAGTCAATAAATATCAAACGCAATTTGATGCACTGTACGTCCATGTTTGGAGAAATTATTTCTTATTATAGAGCATGCTATGCCACAAATACTAGTTCTCCGTAATAAAGTGTATACATTTGCATACTTCGATCTGAAAATCCCAAACATTAATTATACCTCATTATGCTTTTTTATTTCACTTTTGTGACGTCTACGGGGGTAAAAGGACACATTAAGGTGGTACCCAACACCTTGACTAAAATAAATTTGGCTCGTTTCATTTTCATAAAATTTTTAGGAAATATTTACTTTGACCTGCTGACATAAATGTTTATTTTTTTTCCTAAATGAATTTCACACTTCACGGGAATAATTTCATTGAATATATAGTAGTTTGGCAAACATCAATTTTGATCATAGAGAAGCTTAATTTCTCTTTACTTATTAAATTTGATTAAAACGCTCTGGTGATTTTTAAGAGTTATCTCCCTGTAGTGTTGGGTACCATCTTAAGAGTTATGTATTATATCATGTATATGTCCTGGTAAAATCAAAATCGTACTTTATTTTTCGGATTTTTTCTAACAAGTTTTTTTGTGTGCATTAAATCTTTATATTTTTAACATTACATTTGCATAGAGATTTGATAATTTCCTTTCAGAATAAATATTTGAAAATTACTTTGGAAGGAATATACTTTTAAGTTTTAGATTATAAGCTGCAAGGCTTATGGTTTTTACACATACATCGGATATGATTTAATTATTCCTACGCCTCGTTTGATTTTGAATTTCCGTGGACCACAAAATAGATTGCATTGCAGGTTTTGATAGTAACAATTTAACATCATTTTCTGTAGCTGATTAGGCCTTCCATAATCACCAACATTATTCCTATGAATAAACATCACTAGTTCTGATAATATATTTAGCGGCTCATGACCTAGAGCTGATAAAACATCTGATATGAAAAACATGTATTTTACTCAAATTGAATTGCCTTAAATAGTAAAATGTATTAATTATTTGCCATAAGTATATGACGAAAGTATACAATATAGTGCTAAGATTTTCCCATTGTTTTTATTTCATCAAACTGCATTTCATTGGTGTATTTTATTCACGAAAAATCAAAGAAAAAAAAAAGAAAAAATATCAATCTTACTTAAAAGAGCATATTAATTTAAAACAAAACTTCTCGCAGCGTTGAAGACCCGTTGGTAGCCTTGAGCTGTTGTCTGCTCTTAGGTCGGATTGTTGTCTCTTTGACACATTCCCCTTTTCCATTCTCTGTTCTATTCTTTATTTAAATCATCGAATGTTGAATTGATGAATAATTAATATGTTTCCAAGATATTAAGATAAAAGTCTGCTGCTCAATTTTTTTATACAGGATGCGCATTTCCATCGCGTACAATCGATAATGCGGGAATGACAGCATGATTCGATTGCACACATATTAACCCTTCTTGAAAGTAGTAAAAATGAGAAATCGACAACTGTGTCGTCTTTTGGCGTTACTGGTTATACACTGCAAAATCGAAGGGATGGATAAATTATTTTTTAACGTCCAGTGACAATCAATTAATGCATACCAGGACGAGAACATGTTGATATGATATCAATATGAACCCTGCTTTGTACTAGACCCAAACACGCAGCTGGATTTTTAACGTGCTAGCTCAAGAGGTAACAATCCGCGTGTATACATATCATCCCAACCGGACACATTTTACTGATTCCGAGCCGACCAGTCCTTTCTTCTTACTCCCAGATGCCGCGTGCTTAGCGGCACGGCAAATATCAATTTTAATATCTTTGGTTTGACCCAGCCGGGGATCGAACCCGCAACCGTCCGCACTCAAGGCGAGGATGCTTTGCCACGAGACCACCGAGTCTGTTCTGTAAAATCGAGGTTGATCGCTAAACAACTTTTTGGGAAAACTACAGAAAGTTAAAAAAACATCATCAAAAGATTGTGAACAGACTCAAACGGCCTAAAAAGGATAGTCAGAACCCAAGTGAGAAAAATGTTTCCTGTTTGGATAGAACCTACAATATTTCCTGATTGGGTTAAACATACAATGTAACTCAAATAAATCAAATAAATGTTAAAATCAAAATTAAAAACAAAATTCCGATACAATTAAACAATTATTTAAATATCTTAACCCCAACCATATCCTTACCTATCCATAACTCTTACCCTATCCTAATCTAATAACTAATCATTGCCTAACCCTAACACGTAACACTAACACCCTTAACCCTAACCTTAACCCTAATTCTAACCTTAACCTTAACATTAACATTAAGGTGGTACCCAACACTTTCACTAAAATTAATTTGGCTCGTTTAATTTTCATAAAATTTTGACAAAGTATTTACTTTGACCCATTGACAAAAATTTTAAAATTTCAAAACATTTGAACCAACCAATTCATCAGAAAAATTACACTGATTGTATAGCAGTTTGACAAACACTAATATTGATCATTGAAAAGCTTAATATTCCCTTAAGAACACAACGTTATTAAAACGTTTAGCTGATTTTACATTGTTATCTCCCTGTAGTGTTAGGTACCACCTTAAGTCTAACGCGAACCCCTAAATCATAACCCTAAATCTAAACTAACCTAATGTTAAACTAATCTAAACCCTAACTTGACCTCTAATCCTGACATGCTAACATCGAGAAACATCACAGACGGACTATTTGTATGAACGAAAGTCTAAATGCTGACAGTTGCCCAATATATAAAATGATTAAAAGTCAAATAAACAATTAGTCTTTCTGTGTTACAGCCTGATACATTTGTATCAATAGTTCAAAAATGTACAGTTACAAGAAAAATGGCCATTTGTACAAAGTGATTTTAGTTTGGACATAACAGCTTTTTGATTTATGAACGTTTGTTCATAAGAAGTTGATGTCTGTATATGCCTTATACATAAAATTTATATCATGTTTGTGTTCAAAATAATTTTTAACAAAAGAGGATAACTTTTACTTGCAAGGCAATTAAGGTTATATACTGAAGTTGCAAATTTTAATCATACGTGTCTAAAGTGAGGTATCTTAACGGAAAAGGATTGCCCGTTTTCATGCCATATGTATGTGGTTTTCATCGGGTATTCCGGTTTCAAAAATTCAATGACACAGTTTTTGAGAACACTTTTTTGTGTAATCATAGATTTTTGTTATGATGTTATTAGCTTATCCTTGACATTTTTCAGTTAGATATATCGGAAGTTTTGTCTGACAAAGTACCCTCTCGGCGACAATACTTGTGTCCGTGATGGCCAAGATAAAGAATGTTTTTGTTTATCACGTGTAAGGTACGGTGGCTGTTTAAAGCTGATCTATAAGTTGTTTGTCACACATGTAAATATGTCTACTGTCATTTGAAGTATGTATAGTACACTACTGGTTGAACCGAATCTATCATCTGCTTGTCATGAATATATCTAACATCGGGGAACCAAAATATCACTTAAAAACACTCTTCCATCTGAGCGATTTTAGTCAAGACCATAATAAAAAATTATTGACTTTATGCTCAATCTCTCCTAAACAGTCTAGCCAGAAAAAAAAAATTTCCTGTTGAAGTTAAAAGTCTACTTTTAACAATATAAATTAGGTATAAATAAGAAAAAAATGTTTTCTAAATTCTAAAATCATCGCCTGAAAATCACATACTAGTATATCTAAACATTTTGGAATTGCCGAATCGGACTATACCCTCGGGGAATGGGTAGCTACATGTAATCACAGCATAGTGAAACTATTTGAATATGGACAAAAGTCCAATTGTTGTCACTTTTCCAATGCATGTAATAATTACAATTGATATAAAAAATTAATCTTTCTGTGTTATATTTGTATCAATATTTTCAAAATATAGTTTTAAAAAATGGACACCTGTACAAAGTGATTTTAGTCCAAACATAGACGCGTGTTGATTTATGGACATTTGTAATCAATGAAAAGAAATTGTTGTATGTTTGACTGTATACATAGCATTCAGGTAACAATCTATAGTAAAAGAGAGATAACTTTAACATAAAAAATTGTTACAGTTTTTGTACCCGTAAGTTGTGATTTTGAACTCCAGGATATTGCCAACTTCCTATCGTAGATCGGCGGTTAGTCTAAGTAGTCTGCCCCCTTCACAAATAAAAACCAGTACTGAAAAATGACCGAAAACCTCAATACACCAACTATTCCGTGTCAAATGTATACTGATATACACACACGCAAATGTAAAAAGTTTTTAAGAATCATGAGAGTACATTTTAGTGTATTTCAATGTTTATGATAAGCGATCTGTAATTATTTGTAAAGTGTGCCTTACAAAAACCCAATCGGTGAAAATACTGGTGTACGTGAAGGATGAGATACAAAGAATGTTGATGTTAATCATGTGTATGGTACGGTGTGTGTTTGAAGCGGATCTATTAGATGTTTGTCATAAATATATCCAGTATGGTTTGACATTTTGACCCTTCTTAATCCTGTTAATAATAGGACAAACGTTAATATAGTTCCTTAATTACTTCATTTTAGGACTTTAATAAGCCCTTTATTACTGGTTTAACCCCACCAATGTTTATAAAAAACGAAGTAAAAAAAATTAAAATATTCTGAACAATAGACAAAAGGTCAGAATTAGGCAAGTTAAACCTTACAATCAAAATTGAATATAATTTTTTAAAAAAATGGGTCATCTGAAAATCACATATCTAAACATTGTATAATTACTGAAGCAATGAGTACCGAGGGGACGAGGAAACACTGTGGGACGATACCCTCGAGGAAACACTATGTACATGTATGTAAACACATTATGGTTGAACTAGTTGAATATATACAAAATTCCAAATTTTGTCACTTTTCTAGTGTAATAATAAATACAAGTTAAGAGGGGACAGAACACCTAAAGAAGTCACTCTTTAAAAATCAACTGAACGTTTTAATCACAATTAGTAAATAGAAATCAAGCTTCTCAATGATCAAAATTAGTGGTTGTCAAACTGCTATATATCCAATGAAATTATTCCCGTAAATTGTGTGGTTCAAATTTCTTGAAATTTTTTATTTTTGTCAACAGGTCAAAGTAAATATTTCGTCAAAATTTTATAAAAAATTAAACGAGCCAAACCTATTTTAGTCAAAATGTTGTGTAAATAAATAAACAATTGACCTTTCTTTGTTACATTTGTATCATTATTCCAAAATTTAAAGTTACAAAAAAATGGACACCTGCACAAAGTGATTTTAGTTCGGCCATAAACGCCCTTTGATGTATGAACAGTTGTAAATCATGAGCAAATTTGTTGTCTGTTTGTATATTGTCCGGCTTTATAACTGTATACATAGCATTCGGATGATTTCTTGGGTTAACAATATTTTATAGCGATAGAGATAACTTTTACATACAATAAATGGTTGGTTGTACGCTGAAGTTTTGATTTGAACTCGAATTGTTTTCAACTCAGATCTTGCCAGCTTTCCTGTCGTAGGTCAATGGCTTTCTCTTGGTGTTCTTACTTTCTCATTCCTCCACAAATATGACCATCAAAAACTGGCCACTTCGGTGTAGCTAATTGAAAGCGGCGTAAAACACCAAAATCCATATATTCCGTGTCTCCATGTACAAACTATGAAATGCAAATACATTTTTCGAGAGATATGATGGTATCTTTAGTGATTTCAGTGATTGTGATAAGAGATTTGTGTTATTAGCTTAATTGTCCTTGACATTGTTTTGTAAAATATGTCGAAAGTTGAGTCTTACAAAGAAATATCTAGGAGAACCTACTGGTGTCAGTGATGAGTAAGGTAAAGTATGTTTTTTTTCATGTGTACGGTACGTACGACACGTAGAATGTTTGAACCATATCTATCAGCTTTTTGTCATCCATATATATATATATCTACGATCGTTGACGTTTTGACCCGGGAAAAAACGTTAAGGCTTTTCTGCCAATCACTTAATTTAAAGACTTAAATAAGCTTTTAATCACCGGTTTAACAACACCACTGTCGTGACTGTCTAACAAATAAAAATCATGAAAAATACGGAAAATTAAATATCATCAAAACATTTTGTAAAATACGCAAAAGGGGCATACATAGTATAGCCATTTTCAGACAAGAAAAGCCATTCCTGGTAGAGTTGATCCCTACAGTAAAATTTTAATATAAATCAAAAACTGGTGAACTGAAAATGGGTTGATCCTACAATGTAAACCAAATAAATGTATAAATCAAAATTCCGAAACCGGTCAACTGGAAAGTACATTTATTTAAATATCTTAACCTTAACCATAACCCTTACCTTACCCTTACCATAACCGTTACCTTACCTTAACCTACACCAAGCCTAATCTAACCACTAATCTCATCCTAACCCTAACACTACACTAAACACTAACCTAGCCGTAACCCTAACTGTAACCCTAACCTTAACTTAAAGCCTAACACAAACCCCTAAAACCTAATTCTAACCCTAACCCTGAAGTTACCTAATCTTACACTAATTTAAACCCTTACTTGACCTCTAATCCTGACATGCTATCATGGCGATACACCACAGAAGAACTAATACATGCATGTTCGAAAGTCCAAATATTGACAGTTGTCCAATGTCCCATTTAGATAATTTTTGTGTTAACAATATATCCAGCAAAAGAGGAATAACTTTTACATACAATAAAAAAGTTTTTACTTAACGTGTCTAACGCGAGGTATCTTTACTTATAAAGGATTGCTGGTTTTCATGCCGTTGGTAAGGTAAGACTCCATTAATTATCCCCAGTTTCAGAGAGATGCACCCTCAGAATTTTATTAATTATTAGAGTTGGTAAAGTTTGACTACATGATAAATAAATAATAAATGTCTTAACCTCAAAATTGTAATATTGCCCGAAAGAGGATAGATTTTAGTTTAACAAAATACCAACACATTAACTGTTTTTGCTTCTGATAAGTAATGGGAGGTAATAAACTGGGTTTGTGTATTGACATGTGGTGTGTAAAACTTTGACAGTGATAATCGGCACCTGTACTGGTAAGTTAAATTGTGGAAAAAAGAGCCGCAAAAGTAAACCTTTTTTCCCACATATGTAATGGAATTTCATGCAGAATGTGAAAAATTAAGCCTCAGTTTGACTGAAACGCTGCACCATACCTCAATTGTAAATATAAGTGGAGTGAAATTGTACATTTTTAAAGCTTTTTTATGAAAATATTTTAAATGTTGCTATGCCAACTAGGTTTCCATGGATATTTTTTATTCATTTTATCATGATTAGAACAATGCTAACACAGTGGCCTTTCAGAATATATATACATGTATATGGGTATTATTTACTCTGAAGATGGCACAAGACCATGACATTTATAAGCTTAATTCACATAGAAAATAGTACTTTTAATTTAAGGAGTCTAACCTAAGTGGTTGTCTTCGGATAGTCCGGCTTTCCACCAACCAAACCCAAATACTAGTAGGCTGAATGTGCCGTAAAAAACAAACAACCAAATCAAATCATTCGACTTCTACTACACACACTAGAACATTAAAAGACACAGTTTTTGAAAGCATTTTTTAGAATTATCATAGATCAAAGCTTAAGGTGTTACTAGCTTGTCCTTGATATTTGTCAGTTAGATATATTGGAAGATTTGTCTGACAAGGAAATCTCACGGCGACCGTAGTAGTGTCAGTGAAGGGCAAGATAAAATATGTTTTTGTTTTTATTTATCACGTGTAAGGTACTGTGGCTGTTTAAAACTGATCTATAAACTGTTTGTCAAACACCATGAACATGTAAATATGTCTACTGTCCTTTAACGTGTGTATGGTACACTACAGTTTGAACCGAATCTATCACGCGTTTGTCACTAATATATCTAACGTCGGATTTGAATATGTAAAGAGGTCCAGTTGTTGTCACGTGTCCAATGCATGTAATAATTACAATTAATATAAACAAAAATATTTTTCTGTTACATTTTCAAAATTTAGTTTAGAACAAAATGGTTACCTGTAAATTTTGCAAAATAGACGCAAAAGGGGCATAAATAGTACAGCTAGTTTCAGACAAGAAAAAACATTCTGGAGTTTATTTCAACAGTACAAATTCAGTATAAATCAAAAACTGGTGAAGTGAAAATCACATGTATCTAAAGCCCCGTTCTCATGACAAGAATTTACATACGTGAGCAAATTTGCACATGTGTAAATTTACCTGAGATTTGCCCACGAGTGTTAGTTTGGGAAGCGTTCATATAATTTTTTTTATATCTATACATCTAACGGTGAAACATGGACGCTTTCGTTAGTTATACATGTTATAGATGCCAAAGACGGACATTGTTATATTTGTTAATTGAAGATCACTCACAATCCGTCTTTTCATATTCGACAACCCAAAGTATTTTGGGATCATTTGGACTCACCAGCGAATCAAGCCTTAATATTTTTTTCTTATTCCTTATTTTACATGCATGTGTTTCCTATTTTATGGAGCAACCATTTGGTTTTTCAGGGGGTGCGGGGGGCTAGGATGATATTTGAAATAAAAAAATAACAATATTCTATAGCAAAAGTGAGATAACTTTTACATACGAACAAGTTTTTGTACACTGAAATTGTGAGTTTAAACTCGAGGATCTTGTCAGTTTTCATGTCGTAGGAGAGTTGTTTTTTCTGGGTATTCCTGCCACCTCCACCAACAAAAGCTGGCCACCTCGGTATAGCCAATTGAACATGTTGAAAATGGCGTAAAACCTCAATAAACCAAATATTCCGTGTCTTCCATATACAACGATATGCACAATAGCAAATATAAATACAGTTTTAAGGGACATAAGAGTACATTCTAGTATATGTCAATGATAGTGGGAAGAGAACTATGTTATAAACTTATTCTTCACATCTGTCAGTTATATTCGTCGACAGTTTTGTCTTACAGAAAACCTCCTGGTACGACTATCACGTGCATGGTACGCATGGTACGGTGACTATCTGGTGTTTGTCATAAAAATATCTGCTATTGTTTGACCTTTTGATCCTCCTTAATCATGCTAATAGGACAAACGTTAATATTTTGCCTGTCTATTACTACATTGTTGTACTTGATAATACTTTTATTACTGGTTTATCCCAACTACTGTTTGAAAAAAAAATGGAAAATTAAAAAATATCATCAAACTATTGAACAATACACTGGGAAAAGGCTTTAAACAGTCTATTCAGAGTTAGGCAAGAAAACATTTTCCTGATGGAGTTTAACCTTATAATAAATTTGTTCACTGAAAATCAGATGTATCTAAACGTCATTTGAACTTCTGAGAATGACTACTGAGTGAACGATACCCTTGGGGAAATGCTATATGTACATGTAAACACATTATCGTCGAATTAGTTGAATATGTCCAATTGTTGTCACTTATCTAGTGTAAGAAATAATTAATTGAAATAAACAATCTTTCGTTGTTATATTTCTATCAATATTTCCAATATTTACAGTTGCAAAAAAATGACACCTGCAGAAAGTGATTTTAAAGCTACTAAGGGTTCATTCCTTGTATTGCACATGGTAGATGTCTTCCAAATGTTTCAGTCTTAATGCTGCTGATGTGAGGTAACTCCTTGAAATGCGTCGTATACAGCATAGTATAAATTTACTATATCTAATATTAGTATCGTTGGATTGTTATTTTTTAACACTTCCTCATTTGCACGTTATTTATGTTTCTATTTATTTCCTAATTTGGAACTTTATTAATATATTTTCTATCTCGTAATTAAAATTTCAAGAAACTGACTACCCGTATATCTGTCAAAAGCCATATATTGATAAATTAAAAAAATTGAAATGAATTCACAAAAACAGTACATTTTAGATGGAACACCGTAATAAATTTGTAACCAGGCTACCATCAATTTTAATTACATGCTAAGGTAAATTATAAATAATTCAGCGCCATCTGTTGGTTGCGCCATAATTAATATTACTGTATTTCCTTGACATGGTTGACGTAGCAGTTTATCAATTACTTTAATGATTTATTAATTTCAATTGCAAATCAAAAGAAAATGTTGTCAGTTTATTCGTGTCGTCCATTATATTGGCGATTTAAGTGAACAAGTAACTAATTCTCTGTTATCAAATTAGACAGAGAAAATAAATCACCGTATTTGTCATTTTCTGTGTGTTATGCTGTGCTAAGTTTCCTTCCTTTTTTATTTTAAAACCCTGTATTTCTTTTAAATGAGATACTCTTTTGTTTTGTTTTGCTTTATTTTATCTTTTTTTTCCTGTATTGTTCCTGTATTTTTTAATATTTTCCCTTTATTTCTTGTGTTTTATTTTTAAATTCAATTTTTTGCTTTGTTTTTTTTTGGAGGGGGGGGGGGGGGTGTAGTTATTAGTTTCTTGTGTTATATTTTGTTTGTTTTATTTTTTGTGTCTTTACATTTTGCTTTTTATTTTGGATTGTCTGTTTTTTTTCTGTATAGAGACAAGAAGAACCATCGATCTTACACGTATACACGCATATCAAGATAAAGATGGTAGTTAGGTAGGGATTTTTTTTACATTGAATCTAGTGGATAGACAAAAAAAACATCAGAATTAAATTTTAGGTTTTAGTTCGGTTTCAATGGGCCTTAAATTAATGGCGTATGCATTTAGTCCGTGATTACCAATGGAGGGAGATTTATGCTTGCAGTATACATGTAGCTATAGTTATCAAACTCAAGCACGCTGATTATGTGCGTCTCCCTCATACATAGCTATGTGTGATGAGTCGTAAATCGACGAAATGATCAAATCTTGTACATCATAATTGGTATCAAAGAATGTAAACATTTTTGTACCTCTCCTTAAAGAGATACTTATCGCATACGGAAATTCAGGGGATTAATTGTTCCTTTTCTCTATGTCTGGTAAAAATAGTTTGCCTTTTAATATATTTCACCAAGAAAACTAAATTTACGTTAACAAAGGGGTGCAATGCAGATGGACTTAAATCGTCCATGATGTAAATTGTGATGAACAAGATGTGCACATTTCGTCGATTTACGACTTATCAGTTGTTATAAAGGCCAAAGATGTTGGAAGTAAATAACAGAAAAAGTTGAAGAGCAATTTCAAATCAAACAGTGTTTGGGGAGATAACTCTTACAAAGAAAAGTGTTCGGTTAAACAGGGTCAGTTTCAAAAGCGTATAGACTGTATGATATCATATACCAAAAAACTAAGCGACATCTTTTGAAACAAAAATACACCGCAAGAAAAAAAATTAGGCGGAAGAAAAAAAAATAATCAGAAGAAAACCAATAGGTCTTTCCACGGAAAGGTGCAAAGACCTAATAAAAAACATACAGCACATTTACATTTATATAATCAATTTTATTTTATTCAATTTGTTAATCCAATTGATGCTTTCCGTTTGTGCTTAATATGAATAAAAACAAAGGAGTAAAATCAGGAGTTTCAGATAAAATCAAATACCAAGTAGTATGCATTTTATTGATTGTCCAGAAATCTCTTTTTGTTACCTCCCTTAGACCATTTTTAGATTATCATAATTCTGTGAACGGTAGTTTATTGCATTTTAGAATTATATTTTTTATATGCATTTAACCCTCGATTTATTTCTTTTCCATTACTGTGCCGTCTATCGTTTCATTTCGTCTTTATTGCATTCCATTTGAAATAGTTAAATACGTGTAGTATTTTTTTTCCTATTTAAGAATGGGATGTCCAAACGTAGAATAAATTGAGGCATATTGTACAGTGTATGTCTATTTGGACACACAGAAACAGCATTTTGAATTTGTGCGTAGCGTTCGGCTAACTAGTCCAAATACTTTCATCACTTGATTGTGTCTAGCTGAAATATTCTAA
Organism: Mytilisepta virgata; assembly: GCA_028015205.1. Taxonomy (NCBI): domain Eukaryota; kingdom Metazoa; phylum Mollusca; class Bivalvia; order Mytilida; family Mytilidae; genus Mytilisepta; species Mytilisepta virgata. Next base: position 8,015,324 of record CM051508.1, on the reverse strand, counting down.
CTTTCTTCGTTGAATCATGACCCAATGGATGGATGGATGAATTATTGTTTAACGTCCAGTGACAACCATAAGGTACATAGCAGGTCGAGAACAGGTTGATATGATATGAATATGATCCTTGTATTGGACTAAACCGCCACGCTAAGCAAGACTTTTAACGTGCTAGCTCACCAGGTAAATGTCCGCAGGGAGACACATCACCCTACTTGGACGCATTATACTATCTCCGAGCCAACCAGGCCTTTGAATTTACCTCTATATGCCGCATGCTTGTTGGAGAAGCACCAGATACCAATTTTAATGTATTTGGTTTGACCCGGCCGGGGATTGAACCAGCGACCTTCCGCTCTCGGGGCGAGCATACTATCACGAGACCACCAAGCGAGGCGGTTTGAGCATCATCGATTAGTTTTTAACATGGACTTAGTTTAGACAATAAAACATGTAGGTTCAGCATAGTATAAATTTACTACATCTAATATTAGTATCTTTGGATTATTTTGAAACTCCTGGGATGATGCCTCTGCTGGTGGACCCTAGGGTGTTCGCCAACCCAGTCGTCAGATTTGTCTGACATGATTATTCATTGATTTGTTATAGAAATTACCAGTATTTAGCAAAATTCAAAAATAATAGAATTTTAAATGTTTCGGTTTTTATGCTGATGATGAGAAGTAACTCCTTGAAATGCGTCGTATACAGCATAGTATAAATTTACTATATCTAATATTAGTATCTTTGGATTATAATTTTTTTTTATACAACACTTCCAAATTGTGCCCATACATGTCGACCTATTTCGGTCATAATCAAGGCCGATAACTGTATATTGAATCTATAGTGTCACCCTCAACTAGTTTCCTCCAATAATGTCACAAAAACTGATGCACTCAATTTAATTATTTCTATTTTGAACATAGATATTAAAATAAATACGGTCTCTCGATACTAAGGATTCATTGTTGATGGATAAATTGCTGTTTAAAGTCCAGTGCCAGCCAGGTATCAGGACGCATGTAATATGATAATGAATATGATCCCTGCTTTGTACTAGACCGACACGCTCAGCCGGATTTTTAAAGTGCTAGCTCACGAGGTAACTGTCCGCAGGAAGACATATCACCTCACCCGGACACATTATACTGACTCCGAGCCGACCACTCTTTGCTCTTACCCCCAGATGCCGCGTGCTTGGTGGAGAAGCAGCAAATACCAATTTTAATGTCTTTGGTGTGACCCGGCCGTGGAACGAACCCGCGACCTTCCGCACTCGAGGCGAGCACGAGACCACCGAGGCGGTAGGATTCATTGTACTTACTTTCTTACTTCCACCAGGTTGAAGATATATTCATTAAGATTTATTAAACAATTATTGCATTGGTCTGCATAAGATTTTAATACAATTCAATTCTTAAAAATTAAATTTATTTATTTTATTGATAAGAAATTTGATTTGTCTCCCTTTATTTTATCATAAGCGGCTTGATTTCGGTTTATTTTTTATACAGACATAAGTGGTAACGGTTAGCTCGTGCAAATCCAAACGCGGCAATTTACCTTTAAATAGATTTACAATATTCATTCGGTCCATTACAAATTTAGCAGTTCGGAGGACCACGTGGAATTTTTCAAAAGGAAAGGAATCACCTAGATGATAAGTAGCTTTTAGACTTTGTTTTCAAATGTTTCTATTGCGTACAAATTTTCTTTGGTTTAGTAAAATTCAAATTGTTTTAAATGTTTTTTCGAATATGGCCTTCTTCAGAAAACGTTGCTTATATGTTTGCATTAGCCAGTTCGCTTTTATTTGTTTTATTTGACATGTAAGTATGGTTTAAACAATAATATAAGATACCTATTTGAATGCACTGAAACCACGGCATTAGGCAAATTTAATTTAACATTATTGTTTGCGCGTTGACATATATATTGACCCTAGAGTTATCGAGCCTTAATCGTTAAATTCTTAAAATTTCAAAACATTCAACGCTATTTAATTATTAAATTTAGTTGTTTGGTATTGCTTATAACTTCAGACATGTATTTCATTGTAGGCATGACCTTCAATATTTTTTATATTTGCGTTATTTCGTTATTGCAGTTTAACGCAAATGATATGAGAAATAATTCTATTCTGAATTACAACATTAAATATACTATGTAAGATGCCAGCATACACGTACCATTATTATGAATAAAATGAATACACGTACATTGTAATTGTATCTTATGTATCATATTTTAAACTAGAAACGTGTAATTGACCCATGATTTAATTTGTAAAATTTTACAGAATGCCGAGGCGTCAAAGAAGAGTGCCAAATGCACAACAACCACGACGGAATCTGAGACGTCGTGTGGAAGCTGCCCCTGCTCTTGATGAACAGCCCCCAAACCGTCGTAGGCGTGTTGAACGGGAACCAGAACCTCAACTTAGACAGGCTGAGCATGAAATACTAAATGACCCACAGCTGGCCATTCCTGATAATCCATATTTAGGTGAGGTTAATATTGAGTTTGAGGAACCTGCATTAGTACCAAATGTTGGTGAAGTAGATGTTTTTATTAGCCAAACTATTAAGGAAAAAATTTGGGCTTTTGATTATATTGATTTGGCAATTATGCATAAAAGCAACTTTAACAGTCAGTTTGACCAACAAAAGTACATTGGTATAAATGAACAGGGTAGATTAGTGGCTCAAACCAAACTTAATTAAACTAAAGCCATCAGTAGTATTGAGGCCTGGACTGATGCATTTATTGCATATTCACAAATTCTCATTCAAAGGCATCCACAAAAAACCTCTGAACTTTTTGCATACATTGCAATTATTAGGTCTGCTGCTGTGGAATGTGTCATTGAAAAATGGTACACATATGATCAACAATTCCGCCTCAGAGTAGCTCGGGATCATACCAAACAATGGAGTGTCATAGATAGCCAACTTTGGTTGCAATTTATTGCTTTGGTAGTACAAAAGCCACGAGTGACTACACCTTCAAACAATAAATGTTTTGACTATAATTTTAGAGGTGAATGTCATAAGTACAATTGTATATACAAACACATATGTATTAAATGTTCTATGGTTCACCCTGCCATCAGTTGCATGAAATATGTAGGTTGTAATGTAAGGCAGGGAAATCAAAGATTTCCAGGTAATAGGCTTGTACGACCTTTGTTTCAAAAACCAACAAATCCAGTACAAAATTTTTATAGAGTCCGTTAAGTGAAATTTATTTTATTTTCAGCAAAATATCAATTTGATGTGTGGAATTTAGGATTTTCCCCCATTAAGATAGACATATTGGAAAATATGTTAAAAAGTTATCCTAATAAACATGATGGAAATATATTACTTCAAGGTTTTAAATTTGGCTTCAAGTTAAATTATACAGGTCCACGATTACCTCAAGAGTACAAAAATTTACTATCTGTTGAAAAAAATTTGGATGAGGCAATCAAAAAATTGCAAAATGAAATAGTTCTTGGTCGTATGGCTGGTCCTTTTAACGCCAAACCTATATCAAATTTGAGGTGTTCGCCAATAGGTTTAGTCCCAAAAAAGACGGGAGGTTTACGTTTGATTACGAATTTATCATACCCAAAAGACTTTAGTGTAAATGATTACATTGATGAAATTCACACTAAAGTATCCTATTCATCATTTGATAATGCTGTTACAATGATTCAAAAGTTGGGGAAAAATGCACTTTTAGCAAAAATGGATATAAAATCAGCTTTTAGATTGTTAAAAGTTTATCCTGGGGATTTTGATTTATTGGGTATTAAAGTCAATGATAAATATTACATTGATAAGTGTATGCCTATGGGGTGCTCCATCTCATGTTCAAGTTTTGAAAAATTTTCTACTTTTTTGCATTGGGCAGTTAAATTAAAAGCGAATTCTGATAATTTGGATCATTATTTAGATGATTTTTTATTTGCTGGAAAGGCATACACAGATGAATGTAGAAACCTCATGACTTCTTTTGAAACAATTTGTTATGAGTTGGGTGTACCCATTGCTTCAGAAAAAACAGGAGGGCCGTGTACAGTCCTGGATTACTTGGGTCTTACTTTAGATTCTGAAAATATGCTTATAAAAATACCCACAGATAAACTTAAATCTCTTCTGAAACTAATAGATGATACTATAGGCAAGAAAAAAGTTACATTGAAGCAAATGCAATCTTTAACAGGTTCTTTGGCCTTTTGTACTAAAGCTTTGCCTTCTGGAAGAGCATTTTGTCGACGACTATATGCATCATTTTCACAAGCTAAAAAACCTTACCATTTTATTAAAGTAAACAAGGGGATTAAAGAAGATTTATTAATTTGGAAAACTTTTTTGAATAAATTTAATGGAGTCTCCTACATGCAAGATATAGATTGGGTTTCAAGTGCTGATCTGGATTTATTTACAGACAGTGCTGGTAGTTCAGAATTAGGTTGTGGTGCATATCTGCAAGGTTCTTGGACAAATATGAGTTGGCCGTTACATTGGGACAAAGATGTTTTTACTGATATAACTTACTTGGAAATAATTCCAATAGCTTTGGCAATTTGTCTTTGGGGTGATAGATTTACAAATAAAAAAGTATTAATGCATTGTGACAATGAGGCTGTTGTTTCAATTTTAAATGCTAAATCATCAAAATCAGAAAGAGTGATGTCCATATTAAGACAAATTGTATATTGGTCTTTGATATATAACTGTCAATTTAAGGCAATTCATATTTCATCTACTGATAAAAAAATAGCTGATTATTTATCTCGTGGGCAGCTAACAAAATTCAAAGAAGTAGCACCTTCAGCAGACGAAACCAAAACACAGATACCAGAGGAGTTCTTCAAGCTCTTGATATAGAATCTGCTAGATTAATACATGCTGCACTGGCTGTTAATACAAGACTAGTGTATGATCAGGCTGAAAAGTCTTTTAAACAGTTTTTAACAGTTTGTAATATTCCTTTTGATTGGCCACCAAACTTAGAAAATTTGGTCAGATTTATTGCATATTTGTCGAAACAGAATTTTTCTCCGTCTACGGTTAAGTCTTACATTTCAAGAATAAGTTATAAATTAAAAATGTCTGGTTTTGAAGATATAACTTCAACTTTTTTAGTTAAAAAGATGATTTCTGGTTATCAAAGGTTACATTCACGTTATGATGTGAGGGAACCAATAACATTAAAAATGATGCATCAAATGTTTAATGCTTTAATACATGTTTGTTCTTCAAAATATGAAAGCACTATGTTTTATGCAGCATTTTCTTTGGCTTTTGCTGCTTTTTTGAGAGTTGGTGAAATAACAGTAAAATCTAAATTAGATTTTGGTTATGTTTTGGGAAAAGACGACATTAGTATTGATCAATGTAAACGTATTGTCTTTGTAACTATTCAATTTTCAAAAACTGATCAAAAAGGTTTGACATCAACTCTAGTAATGGAACAAGATAAAAACTTTTATTGGACTTTTAACCGCATTGAATTCATATCTGAAAATGAGACCAAACATTCCTGGTGCAATGTTTTGTCATCTAAATGGTACTTTTGTCACAAGATATCAATTTCAGTCTAGATTGTTTGCTGCTTTAAAATTTTTAAATTATGATGTTAAAAGGTTTAACACACATTCATTCCGAATAGGGGCAGCAACCAATGCATTTTTGAATGGGAAGACTGAAGATGAAATTAAAACAATGGGAAGATGGAATTCATCTACATATAAACGTTACATCAGGGTTAATTCGTGGAATTAAAATTTTTAATTTCATTTTTCAGTCTCTAATGACATTTGGATTATTGGTTCATCCATAGTTAGGAGGGCCTTTGAGCATACCGTCCATCGCCCGACAGGTCATCACCTTGGTTTGGATAAAAAAGGGTTTAATGTGGTGTGGATTGGTAATTCTGGGATGACTTGGGATATGGTTGTAAATACGATATATACTTTGTTAAACACTAAAGGTTATCCTTCTGTAGTTTTGTTACACTGTGGTGGAAATGACATTGTAAATATTGATAATGGTTCTTTGTTGTTTGCAATTAGAAATACTATTTTTTACTTGCAGTCAATAATGCCGTATACCTTGCTTATTTGGTCATATATTTTGCCTCGTTTATTTTGGTGTCGTGGGCAAAATAGAACAAAAATTGATAAATCAAGACGCCGCATTAACCGTGGGGTTCGATCTTACATTGTTAAACTTGGTGGCAAAGCTATTAGTCATTTAGATTTTGATGACCACCATTCTTCTATGTTTGATAAAGATAAAGTTCATCCATCATATATTGGTTTGGATATTTTTATCAATGCTATCCAATCAGGACTGGAACTATTTTTGATGAATCCGGACAGAACGCTCTATCCAGATGAGCTTTTTTGATGTTTTATATATGGAATATTGTTTATATGAAAAATATAAAATGAAACTCGAGTTTTACAGAACCAGTTGTGTTTTAGTTGATAAGTTGATAGTTGAAAATACGTTGAATGTTGTTTTTGTTGGGAATTTTGTCTTGGCTTTTCCTTTGTTTGATAAATTGTTGGCGATGTTAACACTTTGTGTGAACATTTGGCAGAATTTTATCAAACAACTGTCTACTGGTTGTCCAGTGTTAATCACTTGTTCAGTACTGGTAGCCCTTTACTGATCAACTTTCAAATAATTTTTGTCAACGATAATTTTTCGTTGGCCTGTTGTAATTGTTGTTGTAATTGTTGAATTTATTTGATTAAAAAGCCATGACAAATTCCGCCAAACATTAGTTGTTCTTTATATTTGACACATATTACAATGGGTATTTACAAACCCATTCAAAGTGTTCTCCCATATTTTGTTTTCTGTCTTAGATGGTTATTTGGCTTCACACGTTCCATTATATTTAGTATTTGAAATTGTTTTTCATGGTCTTGGATAATTTTGGAACTTCAAAATTTTGAATCATAGCACTGCTGTTGATTATTAATACATGAGATGAGTATATATACAGCGAACAAAATATTCTAGGTTTCGTTTAGTCTTATCTTATACAATAATTAATTTTACAACTTACATACTTTTAAAGGAATTATCACTAAGGCACGGACCATTCATCTTTTGTGTGTGTGGGGGGTCAACATTTTTTTAACGAAAGATTTGCATCAAAATATTTTTTTCAGTATCGAGCAGAAGCGAAATATTTTTTTCAAACTCATTTGAAAAACAAACTGGTTTTTACTAAAAGTTTTTTAAACAATTTTGCCAACATTTCACTGGCACCTCTTAACTTACAGACCTTATCAGAAAGGATATATTGTCCACAAAACATTTGACATCTTAGTATGTGCTGTCTTTGAAATAACATATTTTGTTTATTATGTTACCCATGTTTGAGTGTGAATGAAGCATTGAATCTTTTGTTGGATCATTTATACACCATAAGGTAAATTTGTTTAGACTGTTTGTCCATATAAATCGTTATCTGCCTTCCTTTTAATAAATATGGTCTGGCACTAGATACTTATTATTCTAGTCTTTTTATGGTGTTTGAAATTGATTTTGAATTACTACAACTGATACCTAGTCGTCAGATAACAAGAATTCTCATATTTAGGTTGCCCAGACCACAGGTGCTATATTGCCATCATCTGGTATCTGCCATGGCGTCACTCATCAACTTTTGTTTTAATATTAACCTCTGAAAACACTGAGTACATTTAAACCACACATTGGTGGTTTTCTCTCGGAATTATTTTCAGGCCTTGAGCAATTTGACCACCCTTACTTAAAAAACAGAAAAACAGCAAAATATCTAAAACTCCTCTTTGAAACTAAATGGTCATAAGGGACTAAATTCAGAATAAATGGTCTTTGAATGACGTCCCACTGACAATTACACCATATTATATATTTCTATAAAACGTAATGTAAAAAAATGCAAAATCATACAAATGATACATGTAGCACATAAAAGTCTCAGAAAAATTTTTTAAAATCTCAATGTTGGAGAAAAAATCAACATTGATAGATAATGATATCTCCTACATTAGAGGAGAGTCTAACCTATTTTTCTCCAAAAGTGCTTAAAATTCCATTAAAATTATAAGTCCACCCGTAAATTCCTCAAATTCTTTAACATGTATGTTTTAAAAAGCTGTGAGTTCATTTCTAGGATGAGATAAACAATTTACTCTTGAACTATGAAAATAAATCTGTGGTTCAAACCAATAGTTTGGCAATTCACTTATTGAATAGATAAGAATAAGTATATCATTTATTTGAAGTGCCATAACACTTAAAAATGGATAAAAGTTCACAGAAAAGACTCAGTGATGCACCATATAAATAACAATACATCTATAAGCACTAGAAATATTCAAATTATGCTGAATTAAGAATAGAGTGGTCCCCCTTTTTTAAATTCCTATTTGACAAATATAACATAAACAATATAAATACAGTATGACTAAGGAAAAAACGAAACCATGTAGTTACCTACCACACAATATAGCTTTAAAATACCTAAGGGAAGCAAACATAAACTTACGTGTTATGCCTTCACATATACATACACACAACACACACGAGGCTATATGTATATTGCCTGCATTAAAAATACATGCTACATAGATAATCAATAATATATAACATTTTATATGGATGCACTTGAAAATCCACTGTACATTTGTGAAGTGCATCTACAAATTATTATATATAGGGTTAACCCCCTTAGGAACAATGTCCTTTACACAAGACCCTTTTATTTCTATTTTCTCACCACGTGCAGGGGACTTATACAATTCAGCTGATACTTTCTCTAGTTTGTATGTTTGTTTAAGTAAATTTGTTAAACCCAAATGCGAAGGGTGTTTATTGGACATTTTATATGAAAAATGTAATGCTTTATGAGAAGGATGAAGTAAAATGCACCTGTTCCATTGATATTGTCCCTTCCTCATATCGGATTTGACATGGGCAGCATGGGGGTGTCCTGCAGGATGCAGAGACTGCTTATTCTTCCGGAGCACCTGAGTTTACCCCCGGATTTTTGGTGGGGTCCATGTTGTTCATATGTTTTTAGTTTTTAATTGTAGTGGATGGATTGTTTTGGTCTTGACTTCGTTGTTCTCCGGAGTTTGTCAGTTGTTACGAGTTTTCTCTCCTTAGAATATCCCTTTGGTATTTCTTGACTTTACTTATCAAGTAGAAATAAATATTTTATAAGAAATCTTTTCTTTTTGTGTTTTAAGGTGGAAATATTAAGATTGAGAAAAAAATGCGTGGAAAATGGCAATGTTATACTTTAAGCAAAGTTTAACCAGAGGAGTTTGATATTCTGACCCAGAAATGGAAGTGATTATAATTTTAGAGTCAGAATCGTGATACCGGAAATGAGTTTCTGTAACGGGCTATTGCTGTGCTCGCATCATTGGCCACGCCAACAGCATATTCTACCAGTGTATATCTGCATAAACTAGACATTCAAGTTGTACATGTTTTTTTAATTTTTTTTATCAAATTTTAATTGTCATTTATTCTATATGAAGCGAATTTCTTTAGAAAGGGAAGTAATTCTCGTAATACAACAAACTACATGTACATGTACCACACGATTAAAAATTGTATCATTATCATATACATTATTATTCAAAGGGATAGACTACGCTAATAAACTGTACAACTGGTTTTTTATTGTCCTTTCCAATGAAGATTCTCTAATTGTATACATCAAAGGTCACCATATGCGCGATGCTTTATAACCGCTCCTAGCAAATGACTGATTTGATATTTATGTTAATTTTGTTAAATAATTTAACCCCGTTCAATTAAAATGTTTAGATTGCCCTATACATATAACATGTGTAATTAATAAAGACAAAGTTGTATAATTTGCATAAACATTTAGAACAATATGTACTAAATGCCATCTCCTGTAATTAACAGGTAACGGGGGGTCTACTTAGATCGTAATAACTTCTCGTGATCACTACGTTGTCAAATTTGAGGTCCATCTCATGGTGAGTGTATTTGACGACGATCGTACTCCACTGTTAATTCACAAGAACTCCAATTTGTCCTGTCGTACGTAAATGGTTTAATCAAATTACTCTGGCTTCTTCCACCAAAAAGAAATGCTAAAGTTGTACTAAATGGGACGTATGACTAGTTTCTACCTACCCATGCTGACAATAATTCTATAATACAAATTTCTAACTGTTTTTGCGATATTATTTATTTATTTCGATAACGACAACATGTACCTACAGGGTTGCGGTATGGTGTGGTTTTCCACCATTGAAGACCATGTGGATGCTTGTTTTGTTATATACGTATGATTTTGTGCTTTCTTTGTAACTTCACTTCATAAACAACAAAATGGATAATAGGAAATGTCAACAATGACTTACAAATCAATATTAAGGTGGTACCTAACACTACAGGGAGATAACTCTGTAAAATCAGCTAAACGTTTTAATAACGTTGTGTTGTTAATGGAATATTAATCTTTTCAATGATCAATATTAGTGTTTGTCAAACTGCTATACAATCAGTGTAATTTTTCTGATGAATTGGTTGGTTCAAATGTTTTGAAATTTAAAAATTTTTGTCAATGGGTCAAAGTAAATACTTTATCAAAATTTTATGAAAATTTAAACGAGCCAAATTAATTTTAGTGAAAGTGTTGGGTACCACCTTAAAACGTCAACCAACAGACAGACCCCGGACAAAAATAACATAAAAGAGCACCAAACACATACATAAACACAACAGAGTGTAGGATAGTCTGACTTGATACAGCCAGTTACAATGTTGGGTTAAAAAAGTTTTATGGGTAATCAAACCTACGTCATCTACCCCTTATCTGTCCTATAAAACACACTATAACATCCAGTGAAGTTTGCAAAATTTGGTAAGACGTTACATAATTTAGATTTGTTTGTTTAGTTGGGGTTTTAAGCCGTTTTCAGCACATTTGGATATTCCGCGGCGGCAAGTTTTTATTGGTGGAGGAAGCTAGCCGGAGTACCCGGAGAGAACCACCGACCTTCGGTAGGAAAATTGGCAATCCTTGTCCAACACATCGCGCCACATGTGAGATTCGAACTCACAACCCCAGTGTTGACAGGCTAGTGATCATAACGAACTACATAGACCATCGTCCACCGAGGCCCTTCATAATTTAGATAGCGAGGTCAGAATGTAATCATTTAACTTATTTTTCGGATTAGGTTTCCAGAAAATATACATTTCACAGTTGATTCGTTCCTGCAGCGCATGTGATTTATGTAGCGACTTTCTCGGCGTGGCTAGATTGTTGTCATATTAATTTCAGGGTTATGTTCATTCTAAGTTAATTTCATCACTCCCAAATGTTTACGGTGTTCATCACGACTTGATTGCCGATACAAAGTTTCTATCTCGCGTATGAGACTAGATATCTTCAGAAAGATTTCACGTCCTTCTGGAATTAAAACTCCACTGGACTTCACATCCCATCAGACTGGACACTTCACTGGCAATGTGACGGGTGCCATTAACGGAACAGGACATGCTTATCCTTTCGGAACAGCTGATTTAACTCCAGGGTTTTTTATGGGAGTTCACATTGCTAGTGCTTTAATTTCTGTGGTGTCTTGTTTTAGATTTGTTTAGTTTATTTTACGTTTTTTATTCTTTAATTTATACATGTATGCTTGTGGTGGTTGTTTGTTGTGTTCTTTTCTCCCGACTTTGTCTTTTCCTTGGACTTCGAATTTGCGGACCTTTTCCACTGTTTTGTCGCTTCAGTATTCTTTTTTTGACATATACTATTGTCCAAATATGCATAGGAACCCAATTTTATGTTATGTATGCAATTGTATTAATGAATTCAAATTCTACAATTGGGAGTAGTTTTATTTAACATTTTTCAACACACTATTAACTAAAATTGCATTACATTATAAAACGAAAGAGATTATATTTTATCTCCGATGCAAGCATCAAAATTTAGTAACTTTTAAGATCAGTTGCACCAAATGTTTCCATTTTAATAATGAAACATAAATATTATACGCACGGTCTCGGTGACACAGTTATATAAGACAAAAAACGAATATGATGAATTACAAAATTACGTGTAGTGATACATGTAATGCATGTCAAGAACCCAACCATTGGTTCCTTATTTAACAGGCATACTAGAATATCGTTTCACCATTTTAACGTAAATGCTGTTATCATGAACACAATGGCGCCTTATTTGCTACTTCTTGTGTTTGGAGTTTGGGTTCTTGATCTGACCATATCACAGCCAGCTATGACACCACAGCAGACGAAAGACATGAAAGCCGCTTTTAAAAAACAATGTGACATGTGTAAGGACTGCAACGTAACCTATACCACTCATCCATGTCAGACACCTCTTTGCCAAGGAGTGTCAAAAATATCTGGAATTTGTGCTCAGTGTTCTCAATACCACCACTGTCAGACATCCTGTAAAACTCTGTGTCATCTTGTGAATATGATTCCTCCTGGTGGAAGATAATGTGTTTGCATATACGACTAAGTAACGAAATGTATATTGCCTTTGAACAAATATTTGGAAAGTATACGTTTAAAGTTAACGGAATTTCACGGAGTACATGATATACGTATAGAAAATCAGTAGAGATTTTCTAGTGAAAAATTAATTTCTAGCACTGGCGAAGTTTTCAAGATGATGCATCGAGGTTGCTTTGTTGATTCACATACTTTTTTGTTAACATGTTACGGACCCATTTCTTACAAAAGATATACCTAGCATTTAAAATTACTTAGAGTTATGATATTAATGTTTAATCGAAAATTTAAATAAATACCAAAATTTACATTATATTTCTCTTATTCCTTTGAACTCATTTGAAAACAAAATGTTGGTACACGTACATTGTATATCCAATATCACTAAAAAATCTCTTTGTTGTTGCCTCTCTTCGACAATTTCAAAGGATTATAGTTTTGCTACCTTACCGCTCTTGAATAACCTTACCTGTCCTTTTGCTTTTTCATCACCTCACCTGTCTGTCTCAGGTTTGACATTTCAATTTTTTTTCTTTTGAAATACATGTATGATGCTAATCAAACTCTATTTGTTATCAGCATCGTTTTAACAATTTTATTCCTGCACTTTGTAGCCCAGTTTTATAGATCACTGAACCATTAGAATATAAACAACAATAATAATGATTCAATCTATTGGCCTATAATAAACTGCAGAGAAATATTGAATTCGGTAATGTTTAAACTTTGTCTTAAAATATAAATTAAGATGTTCTCTAGGTTCGGAAGAAACTCAGGACCCTGAGAACGATTTTTGCTTGTACCTTACATTTTTCTGAACTACAAGCCAGAGCACTTCCTGTTTCATCTAATTTGCGTATGATCTTTGAAATATTTGCCACCCGATGTTGTTAGAAGTGTCTATAGCAGGTTTAATAGGAAAGTACTCGTCTATCCTGATTTATGCAAATATAACAAATTCTTGGATACCAATTCAGATACATAAAATGTTCATATATCGTCTTTTACGAGTCTTCAGCTGTGCGCATAGCCTAAAATGTTGAAAATGAAAACAGTAATAAAAAACTTGAAGTCAATCTTAAGATACCAAAAATTGGCAAAGGGTAAATCCAGACACTTATACGGACAAGGTATTTGAATCTAGGTGCTATCTTGGTTCTCACAAAATTAAAAAAATTAGGAATAGTAGATTTAAAGTAATAATTTTGGGCTACCATCGTGCTAACAAGAAAATGAGCCGGTGATACCCTCGGGGACTAGGAGTCCACCAACGGCGATATTGACTCTGAATCTAGGTGCTATCTTAGTTCTCACAAAATTAAAAAAATTAGGAATAGTAGATTTAAAGTAATAATTTTGGGCTACCATCGTGCTAATTAGAAAATGAGCCGGTGATACCCTCGGGGACTAGGAGTCCACCAACGGCGATATTGACTCGGTGCTTGTAATAATTACTTCTGGTCCTTTTACTTATATATGTACATTATTTTTGGGTGCTAAATAAAACAAAAATTCCAGGCTTAAAAATTTAGTTAAACACAAGGTCCCGATAAAAAATCCACTGATAAAAATTAAGAATGGAATTTCGTTAGCAACCATTTAATTGTATTGAAAAGGAGTCATAAGTGATGTTAAATCCTATGGTTTTTTTGTGACATCAATGAACCTGTCTTTTGTCAAAATATACCGTGCGATTCTAGGTGCTACCCTGTTCTTCCCTTTTAACCACATATTTAGCGCCGTACTTGCTCCTTCCCCCTAAAGTCTATCGGTTTCTCTCGCCGGAATCCTTTAGGTGCTGCTTTGGAGAACTTTCTAGGTTCAAAGAAACAGGGTGATTTCTTGGTCTTCGTGAAAAAGAAACGATAACTTCCTTATAACGAAAAGTGGTGAAAATATTATTACGTTGGAAATCTGACGATACATAAAAGTACACACATGTATCACACTTTTGATCTTAACTGGCTATTTGTGTCTTGGTTTGTCTTGAATCAAAATAATAAGACCAAAACAAGGAACATTGCCTTGCTGTCATTCAGGATTTGTTAAGACCAGTTAAGATATGTAATGTTTAACTTCACATATGCTGTGCTAATTGACGACAAGACAATATATCTTGATCTGATCTTGTTACCTTGATTTTGATTGAAAATATTGTGATGCAGAAACTCGAGACAACATAAGAAAAAACAAGTCCAGAATGGCCATTTAAGATCAAAAGTGTTTAATTAATGAAAATGTGATTTTTTATTCCACTGTCGGCAATACCGAAGAGAAGTATAGGTTTGCAATCCGTCCGTCCGTCAGTCCGTCAGTTTATCACACTAGTGTTTTTCTTACTTTTTTTCAGAACCCGTTTGACCAAGAGATCTTATTTTTGGTACGTGAGCTTACACTGATGAGTTACAGATCAAATTTAAGTTTCACACCGATTGGATAATTATTGTTAGAGTTGTTGCCCTTGGAAAGTATTACCAATTATTGCCAAAAATAATAGTTTTCCGGACATTTTTTGCAATCCCCTTTTACCAACTGATTTTTATTTTTGTATATGAGCTTATTAGTTATGAGTTACAAATTAGCGTTGAATTTCATAATGATCGGATAATTATTGTGAGAGTTATTGCCCTTGGAAATAGGAATTATTGCCACAAAAATTGTTTTACGGACTTTTATTCGCAAACGCTTTTACAAGATGATCTAATTTTTGGTATGTGAGCTTATAATGATGAGCTACAGATCATGTTTGATAATTATTATGAGAGTTATGGACCTAGATTTCAGAAAGTTATTATTGACAAATTATTAGTTTTGCAAACTGTTACCGGTTTACCTTTTTTTGGTACGTTGGCTTATAATGATGATCTGCAGATCAAGTTTGAGTTTCAGGCTGATCGGATAATTAATGTGTACTCTTTGCAAACAGGTAGGGGACATTGTATTGTTCAGCAATATTCTCAGAATGCTTGAAAGATTTTTGACGCCAAAAATAGTTTACGATGATTGTCTGCTTATGTCTTGGTATTAGGTATTATCTTTTAAGGCCACACAAAAAGTCTTGAATATTATACACCTTCTATTCTGGTACTGTTGCATTTACACATACCCCGTATTCTTTTATTTTCATACTGCCATATTCTTTAAAGTATGTATTATGGGCTAAGTAGATCGCTTTACTGTGGACTCCAATTTATTGACTAGGGTATCACTAACTCAGTCGCTTTTATTTTGGCCCTAGCGTAAAATTTTGTTTGATGAAACTCTGGCCAAATCAGAAAATGTAGAAAGAAGTATACCAGGACAATAGTTTGTTAAAGTGTCACATCTTTCACAAAACAATTATTTGATGCATTAAATAATAAAACATTAGAAATGTACAAAGTACGCCAGCTTACGATAAAAACAAAAGCATATTCCCCAGTCAAGAACCTCTAGACTTTGTTAGTCTTGTGTGTTTTTTAATTTTGGTTCAATTGTATGTTTTGGAGTTACGTGTGCCGTCCATTTCGCTGAACTCATATGCATTTTTGTTTAGGAGCAGCTGAAGCCCGCCTCCGGGTGTGGAATTTTCTTGCTGCGTTGAAGACCCATTTGTAACCTTGAGCTGTTTTCCGCTCTTTGGTCGGGTGATTGTCACTTTGACACATTCCCTGTTTCCATTATCTATTATATTAAAAAAAAGAAAAGAAAACAATATATATATGTTTAAACATGCATTTTCACTTTTCGTTATATAGATGATGTGTTGTCGTTAAATAACGACAAATTCCAAGACTTTCTACATCTTATCTACCCCAGTGAGCTTGAAATTAAGGATACTACAGATACACCAAAGTCCGCTTCATATTTGGATTTATTTCTTGAAATAGACTATGAGGGACGTTTGAAGACAAAACTTTATGACAAACGTGATGACTTCAACTTTCCTATTGTTAATTTTCCCTTCTTGAGTAGCAATATACCAGCATCGCCTGCATATGGCGTCTACGTTTCTCAGCTTATCCTATTTTCAAGGGCATGCGTGAGTTACCCTGACTTTCGACAAAGAGGATTACTGCTGTCACAAAAGCTTCTTAACCAGGGTTTTATCAGGGATAAGTTGATGTCATCACTTAAGAAATTTTACGGTCGTCATCATGAATTGATTGACCATTACAGTGTTCCAATATCTAAGATGATGTTGGACCTGTTCCCATTGTCGTAACCTTTCATGTGACTCCTACGATTTGTGACTTCCACCGGATTGACCTTGTTGAACTTCACGACGGGTGCCGTATACGGAGCAGGAACTGCTTTCCCTTCCGGAGCACCTGGGTTCACTCCTGGTTTTTATAGGAGTTCGTGTTCATTGTTTTTAGTTTTCTGTGTTTATTTGTTGTGCTTGTGGTTGTTCGTTTGTCTTCCCGGGTTTGTCTGTCCAATGGATTACGTTTTATTGATTGCTCCTTAGGTATATTTGTCCTTTTTTTACGAAAAATAAATCTTGGTGTATATTTGCATAAAATTGACATTCAAGTAGTACATGGTTTTCAAATTTAAGGTGTCGTTCAAATGAATAGACATGGTTACGAAACTTGTTTTTACAACTTGTTTTTTATTGTTTTGTCTAGGGAACATGCTTTGAATATATATATATGCTATAGTTCATCGTATGCATCACGCTTTATTAATGTTCATAACAGAATGACTGATTTGATATTTATGGTAATTTTGTGAGATAATTAAACTCCATTAAAATAAAACGTTTAGATTACCTTATACTTATAACCTATGTAATTTATAATGACAAAGTTGTATAATTAACACAAGACATTAATGTTAAAAGATTAACATGTACTAAATGTGCTTAACAAATAAAGTTCCATGACAAAAGCAAACAAAGCAAACACCCAGAACAACTGGACAGCAAAAGTCATACTCCTGACTTGGTACAGGCATTTTCAATCGAAAATGGTGGGTTAAACCAGGTTTTACGGCATGCAAAACCTCCCACTTAAATGATCGTTGTTATTATTGCTATACAAGACATACCTGAACAACACATTAAAGCCACTGAACAGTCCCAAGGTAGCACCCAACACTACAATGTTTCTACTATGTACTTGTTGCCTAACTTGCATACACATTTTATTTTATTTCTGCCTCTAACAAATGTACCACCACTAAATTGTCCGTCCTTTGAACAAGTTCTCTTACTTGTATAAAAGAACTTGTTATTAATTATTGTAACAAAGGTTATGAAAATTCGGGAAAAACTTGTTTTTTGGAGTGTGAAAAATACTATATACGTTGTGGATAAATTGCAAACAGTGAAGGATTATTCTACATTGTATACAACCCGTCCTCGTGATCTTATCAAAGAAAAGTTTAGTGCACTGATTAACTGGTCTTTTTGATCTTCTGGTTTAAATTACATTTGTTGTTATATGTTTAATAGAAAACAAAAAGGACAAATATACCTAAGGAGAAAATGAACAAGCACAGCAAATAAACACAGAAAACTAAAAAACAATGAACAACACGAACTCCTATAAAAACCAGGAGTGAACCCAGATGCTCTGGAAGGGTAAGCAGTTTCTCCTCCGTATACGGCACCTGTCGTAAAGTTCAACAAAGTTGATTTTTCAATCATTACAAATATGCAAAATACAGTTTTTGGACAAGCGATCACATTATCAAGGCATTATCCTTTTTCCTGGACAACCTTTTTGTTCGTTCTAACAATACTGTGTATTGACAGGTCATTGGAATTCCCATGGTTACAAACTGTGCTCCTCATATTGCCGACTTATTTTTATATTGTTAATAATTATAAAAAAAAAACTCCTTAAAGGTGAATTGATATTTTTAACAATAACTGCAGGTATCTTGATGGTGTACTTATTGTTGATAACCCCGAGGTTCTTAAATATGCAAAAGACCTTTGTTACATTTGAACAAAGTTAATACGAATGTTAAATATTGTTCCCTTTTACTATAAATATCGAACATAGAGAGATACGTCCTAAAATTTATGATAAAAGAGAGGACTTAAATTTTCAAATTAATAACTTCCCCTTTCTTTAAAGAGACGTGTCTATGGCATCACCATATGGTTTGTACATATCACAGCTCGTACATTTTGCAAAGATTTTGTCAAGGTTACTTAAGATCTTTTCACAGTAGGGGCTACAAATATGACAATTTGTGTAATTCTGTCAAAAATGCTCTTTATCACAATGACTTGTAACCTCTTTCTCCCAATGACTTGTATGATCTTTCTCCCAATGACTTTTATGCTCTCTCCCAATGACTTGAAGACTTTAAATTTACACTGGCCTCTCGTGAAAACTGCAGAGGTCTATTGAACTCTATGACAAGATAGCATTAAAGCCTTTATGGAAGTTTTTTCTTACTTTTTCGTTTAATAGAACGACATTATCCGACCAGCAGCTATGAGAGTATAAGCTAGTTTTACACATAAAAGGAGCACATTCGGACCCTGCGGTCTACATTTTTCAGTGCTGATAATCATACTGTATTGGATTATATAGTATGAGTTATACATCAGAGAGTCAGGATAGATAAGGGGGTTGTGTTGGTACCTACACATGTATAAAACCGGTTTAACCCCACCACTTTTCAGTGATTGTATCAAATCAGATTATCCCGACTCCCAGTTCTGTTTATTTTTTTTGGTTTGTCCTCTTTTATGTTATTTTGTTGTCTGGTGTTCTGTCTGTTAGTTGATTGGTACGTCATTGTTGACCTTTCTTGTTATCACTTTTGTTGTTTATTAACAGTTGTGATGTATATTATTACATTTATATATCTTATATCTCCAATTGGCTGGGGAAGTGGGAGGTTGTTCTATGGTATAACAATAATAATGGTGGCCCAGTGGATCAAATATTCCATAACAACTCATCAAACTTACGTTGTGAGTCCGAACCCATCTCGTCGCGAGTTTTATTCAACTACGATATGCATCCGATATTAATTCACAAAGACTGCAATTTGAACCAAATTCTAGTATGAAAATGAAACTGAAGATATCCGGAGCATAAGTCACTATGTAATTCTTCAGGATGTCCAGGTGCTCCATACCAAGTAATGGCAATTATCGGCAAACTTCGGAAATGCAATATGCGATTTTTATTGAAATTGGCAGCTGCAGGAAGGAAAAGTTCAAAATTGTATTAATAATACTACTATGTTCAGTTTGATCATCTTATTTTATAAGTGATTTTTATCTTGTGAACATGTACATATATCCTTTAAGTACGGCTGATTAATATATTTGTGATGGTAACAATTTTGTGCATTAGAATATATTTTACATTTGGTAACATAAGTTTGTGGCCTCAATAATTGCTTGTGTTCAAGTAGCTAAAGTCTTGCATTTTGTTTAGCATTTAAATTCGTGGTTTTCCATTACAGGCGAAATCCATAAACATTGGCATAGAACGAATAATAATAAATCCACAGTATAACACTATACATTACATCTTCTACCATAGAAAAAATTCGTGCAAACCGTATAACCTATGATATGAACTCGTCATACGAGTCCCGTCTGCGTCTAGACATTGGAAATCTGTCACTGAAAATGTAAGTCACCCAGTAATTCATCAAATGGAGTAACACGGAATATCAAGTTTTACTATTGTAATTGTTGTTTAAAACTAAGTATATATTACCTGAATTTTGACAGCTAGATATCGTAAAATTTCATCCCGTGAGCCAGAATATGAAGGTTAGGACGAGTCCCAAATGGTTATATTCTGTCGAGCGGGGTGATATTTTACGATATCTAGTTGTCAAAATGCAGATAATATTTTTATCATTTTAATTACTTATCTGAAAAGTAAATATTTGTAAACGTTCTGAATTCTCCCAAGTCAAAGTATGGATTCTTCATCGCAACGACAAGTTTTCCGTTAAATTGTTTACCATACCAATAAGTATATATTTCCTGAATGTTCATGTAAAATATCTTATAAACGATATAAAAACCGACATTAAGGTGTATTTTTCATGTTTTATAAAATAAAATCAGTCTGAAAATCTTTGTTCATGATTTTCCGGGAAACTAAAGCACCCGCTTCAAACTTGCAACCTCGTTGACTTCATAGGCGGTCTCCATTCGCGAAACAACTTCTGACTAAAACATGCGCAACGTAAAATTATAACTCAAATTTAACCAAGGAGACGACATATTTAAACAATATTTAGTTGTTTTTGTACTAATTCGGGCAGAAATATGGACATACAAAAATAAAGCGTACGTTTAAAAATTTGATTTAATCGCAAATAATGAAATGCAATGGAAAGAGCGGCAAGAAATCCCAGCAGAAATTATCGGCATCGAGGAAAGACATATTTTGTTGATGTCACTTTTAGAAATTTCTTCATCATTCATTCAAATAAAACGCCATAATATAAAATAAGAAACACCAAATCTTGATATATTTATTAATATTTTGCAATTTTGAAAGCTATTTAATAAGTTCTAAGTCTAGCTGACTGATGATAACTCCTGCTCATCGCACGCGCTTCTTGATACGAATTTTTCGGAGCTGCTCAACAAGCTGGTAGAATCACAGGGAAGGATGATAAATAGTGAGTACCTTTCGTGAGCATATCACTGTCCGTGACTATTGGCTACACAATTTTGGATATGTTGACTTTAGGGTATGCTCTAAAGAAAGTTTGTTTGTAAGTCAGCTGTCAAAATGTGTGGGCGAAAAATTATATTCTTATATTGGATTTAATGTTAAAATACTTTGAGATATTGAGGTAGAACCTACATAAACAATTAGAAAATTATAATAATGAAGTTTTAAGTAGCTGTGGTTATGTTTTTACAAAATGTGTTTTTGTTTTCTACGAGTCTACTGTCCCAATAATTCTTGATTTTTTTTTATTGATGTGTTCATTTTTCGTTAATATATCAATTTTTTCTACGTGGATTTAATCGTTTTAATTTTTTATTTACCAATGTATCTGTCTACTTAGTATAAGACAGACAAAGCTACGAAATTTGTCTTTACAATTTGTTTTTATTGTCCTATCCAATGAAAATTATATATATCATAGGTCATTTTGCACTGTTCCAGTAAAAACAAATTAGTTTATATGCACAAGCCATTTTTTTCTGTTATAAGACAGACAAATTAAATATTATTCACACGTTAACAAATCATTTGTTTTTTGTGGCGAATCTGAGAGTCACATACCACGTGTACAATGCCAAGATTTTTTTTTATGAATTGTTATTATACATGCAGGTCCACGATTATATCACAAATTATAAATAAAAGCCATTCTTTGTTCTTTTTAGAACTGACATGAATATCGACGAACATAGACACACAAGTTATAAACATTATCCCGCTTTATTTGACTCGTTTAATTTCGGGCATATTGATTTGGAATTGGAACTGACCATTTTACATCATCTTACAGTTACTACGACAAGACAGTAAATAAAAGAAACTGAAGTTTCGTATTTATAACATTTTTCCTGTTCCTCGTCTGATATTTTCACTAGAGACGAGATTAGAATTTCAGGATGGTTATAAATGCACAGCATAGATGCTTACCATATTGGTCCTTTAAAGTGTGACATTCATGCAATTTTTGTTATTTCATTCTCGATGGTTTTTAAGGTAGACCCTCCACTTGATCTATTTCTGATAAAGTTCAAGAAGATATGTTCAATCTAAAACAAACAACGCAATGTACAGCCCTCGTACATGAAAAAACCAAGCTCTACTAAGGAATATTTACAACATAAGAAATTTGTGCAAAACTTATCAATTTGAAAACTGATTATTTTAGTGTTATGTTAAGTCATATAGCTTATATTTTTAACAAAGATTTATTCTTTCGTCATAAGCAGAATCTGTTAGTTTTTATCAACAGAATATTAGATATTTAGATGGGAAGTAAAATTCATTTCATAGTTGTAGCACTAGCAGAGATCCTGTCATGGATTATGATGCTCATGAAGTGTATTTGTGGGGCTATTGATTATAATAAGTAAGAATACATTTTGGAGGAATACACATGTGCAAACCAATTGCGACTGTAAGTTCTAGAAACAGATGTGTTTTCAGTGCAGATAGTTTTTGTCGCGTATGTTAATGACATATTGCAATTTGTCCTGTCGTAGGTTGATGGTTCATTCTGAGTACTCTGATTTCTTCCACTAATCGTGGAATAAGACATTTAGCGAAGAACGTCCTATTTATATTGTTCCAAAATTGGTCGAATGGTATTTGTTATTATTTTGGTATTTTGTGATACATTTTATTACTACCACTGTGTCTATGTCACAGTTTATTACTACCACTGTGTCTATGTCACAGTTTATTACTACCACTGTGTCTATGTCACAGTTTATTACTACCACTGTGTCTATGCCACATTTTATTACTACCACTGTGTCTATGCCACTGCTGGTGGACTGTAAGTCCCCGACGGCGTTATCAGCTAAGTAGCCAGAAGTTTTTTTTCTGGCATGATTCATTATTAATTGTTTTGGCTTTTGATGATTGTTCTTATTAATTCATCATTATATCTTTATCCGGTTTTCGAACATTTGATCTCGAGCACTGCTGATCAGTTGTCAATCACGAAATTACCATACAGTGCATCAAATTTATTTCGGTATTTTGTGATACATTTCATTAAGAATGAATTATATAATGATTAACTTCACCTGTGCTGGACTGACTTGGACAAACGATACAACATATCTTGATTCCATCTTTTTATCTTGAGTTTGCTTGAAAATATGGTAATGTAGAAAGTGAAGGCAAAATAATAATAAACAAGACCATAATGGCCATTTAAGATCAAAAGTGTAGTGTACTGTATGCAGTGCGAATGCAACGACCAGTGAAATAAATGAAAAAAAAACGCAAAGAAAACAAAGAAAATAAAAGAAGACGAACAAATCGGTTACCATATTAACATATCATGCCCAAAATTAAAAAACCGGATCGGATTTCAGCATTTGTCAACAAATGAACCATAAAAGAAACTAAAAACCACTCTCTGACAATTAGCAAACTGCGTAAAATTAAAATAAAACAAACAAAATGGCTTTAGGGTTCATAACTGTACATACATTTGTGTATTCTGTCATTTTTCTGCCAACAATTGCCTTTCAAATCTTTTGTGTGGTTTGTTCCAGACTAGTGCATTCGTACATAACAATATTATTTGTTATGAAACATACAAATTATCTATTTTCAGCACGTTTGGGTTATTCCAAAAAGTTTTGATTTATTTTCTTTAAATTGGGTAAGCGAACTCAGGTCGTGATGACTTTGTTACATAATAACGTTTGCATAATTATACGAATAGGGCAATGGTCATATGATATTGTAAAAATAAATGTCAATCATTCTTAGTCAAATATAACTGAAACTCAGATCGTGGTGACGTTGAGACCGCATAGCTTCGGCATACAAAATCTGTGGAAAAATGTAGCCAATGAAAAGGAATGTTACATACGATATTGATTATAATTAATGATAATTGGACAACAGTCATATGACATAAATAAATGTCAACCTCACTTTTCACATATAATTCCAAGGCAATGCTGCCATAGCATTATAATATAATTATATCACAATGTTGTCGTATTTGATGTTTCTGGCTTTCGGACTTTGGATTCTTGGACTGACCATATCACAGCCAGCTCTGACACCACAACAACAAAAAGAAATGAAAGAGACATTCACAAAGCAATGTGCCATGTGCAAGGAATGTAACGTTACGTATAGTCCGCATCCATGTGAAGGTCCTCTATGTCGAGGAACATCAGCTGTTTCTGGAATTTGTTCTAAATGTTCTCAATACCATCACTGTCAAACATCTTGCAAAAGTTTGTGTCATCTTGTAAAAATGATTCCTCCGGGAGGAAAATAACATTTATAAGACATCGCAAGCTCGTTTTGAACTAAAAACGTGAACATATAATCAGGGAACAAATGTTACTTCAAGACAATTTATGGATATTTTCCATCAACATGTGAACTGACAAGGATTCCGGAATGTTGTTCGATGATTCGTAAACCTAAAGCATGCTATGAAACTGAACTTAATTGTTTGATTGTTGATTTAGTTACACAGACACCGAGATTGTGTAGAAGATACATATTTTGGAAGATTGTTTTTGTAGGTGTTAACAGTAGTTGTACTTTTTTTCCAGGTATATCGTTTAAATTGTGTTTGAAATGTATGTCTTCTTTAAATTTGATTTGAATATTTACATTTTTATTCGTTTTAGCATTTGTTTTCTTTGTTACTGTTCCCATCCTTGTATTTGGATTCTGATCTTTTACACGCCCACTTTTTTATCTAATTCATAACGAATCGGTATGGTTGAATCTTTACAGTATGGTAAGTAATTTCATAAATTTTGGGAAGGTGAAAATGAATTACGTATGATGTGTGTATTACCCAATTTAGATACAAATAATTACGATTGAAAAATCTGTTCTGGAAAAATATAATGAAAATAAGGGGATGTCTGACCTACAAATTGAGGAAAATATTAAAATTTTCAAACAAAATATTTAAAAGTTAAACAAAATAGTAAGTTTCATTCCGTTCTTATAGAAATGAATCAAAATCTTTGATCGGTTTTATTTTTTTCTCTGTATGGGGTTTACTGATTTCCCGTAGACAGGTTTTACAAAATCCAGGTAATGTCCACTGTGAGTGAGGTAGTTGAAAACAAACTTCTCATAGGATACACAAACTTGTCAACTGAACATTTCAACACTTACAATTATACCAAGGGAACGATCACACCTTCTGAAGCGGCAAGCTACGCCAATGGGATGTTGCAGCTATACTCGTATATTACATCAAATCACGTTCGTGGATTTTGATTTCTATGTTACTGTTTTCGCCTTCTCGCCTTTGGATTACGGTCTTATGGACTTTTTGCTTAAGTATTTTGTTGATAATATTTGCTGTCATGAGTATTCTTATGTATTTGTTTTCTTTGATCTTAAACCAGCATGCAATTCTTATTTATTTTTTACTGTTTTAACAAAATCAAGATAAAAAGTCTTGCAGTCAAATAACGCTGGTTAAGACCAGCTCATAAAATTTCAGAACGAATTACACAGTTGTT
This sequence comes from Mytilisepta virgata, assembly GCA_028015205.1. Lineage (NCBI taxonomy): Eukaryota > Metazoa > Mollusca > Bivalvia > Mytilida > Mytilidae > Mytilisepta > Mytilisepta virgata. The sequence continues at coordinate 7,989,650 of CM051508.1, read as the reverse complement.
AACTTAGCTTCTACTGATGTGATCTAAACTTTTCTTGATCGATCTTTATTGTCTTCAAGACATTTCTTGATTTAGTTTCGTTTCAAATTTAGCGCTAAAAAAAATCAAGATAAAGTAATAATAAACAAGAATAGAATGATCGTGTTAGATCAAAATTGCGTTGCTAGAGATTGTGTTAAACAATAGACGACTTCAAATTATTGAATAGTCTAGCTGAATTTTGACACAAACATACATACATTCAGAATTCAGATTGTTCAAAGACGAGGAAATTCGTATATCGACCTAAATACAAGTATATATCTGTTTCAAAACTGGATCATGCATTTTCGTTGGTTGTATCTCTCTTCATTTTATTGTTATTTTAGACAGGAAAGGTCAACAATGAAATGTCAATTAATCAACGCCACCAAACAGAAGAATCCCATACCAAACATAACAAAAGAGATCATAAAACACAAACATAAACACAACAGAAACTAGGGTAGCCTGATTTGGTATAGACACTGAATAGTGGTGGTGTTAAACAGGTTTTAAAGGTACCACACCTCCTCTGTATCTATCCGAACACTATAAAACATAATATAATAACAAATACAGTATAATTATCAACAAGGTAACCGCCTGGTAAAGGTATGTTGGCTTTTATATTAAATCAACTGACAAATAATTTAAAATATCAGTGCAAAGTAGTACATACATGTGAAATGTGTGCTATCATCAATTTTCATTTTAAAATATATCTGAGTTTGTTCATATAATACACAAGGTAAAAGGTGGGTTCATAACTCAAATATAACCACACAGGAAAAAAATGTTACTGATTTGTTTTCTTTCTTTTCTTCAGTTGTTTTCGTTTGTTATACAAAACAACAAAATTTACATTTTAAAAAAAGTTTGACATTATTGACTTTCCTTGCAATGTTTTTAATTTAAAGTATAACTGTTTTAAAACTCTAAACCTTTTTAAGCTAAGGACACTTTACTTAAAACATAGCTCTGAATGTTTCAGATTTTAGGGTCTACCCTTTCTGATTATTTCAGAATCTGAACCTGCCTTCATCTATGTTCATTCAACACCGAACACTTCTGATGAGATATATATTGTTGAAATGTGTAAAAATATTGCATAAAACTTTGTAACAAAAAGGACAAATATACCTAAGGAGCAATCAAAAAATTGGACAGACAAACTCGGGAAGACAAATGAACAACCACAAGCACAACAAATAAACACAGAAAACTAAAAAGCAATGAACAACACGAACTCATATAAAAACCAGGAGTGAACCCAGGTGCTCCGGAAGGTTAAGCAGTTCCTGCTCCGTATACGGCAAAGAATGTTTAATTGATATAAAAGTTGACACGAGCACACTCATTGATTTGTTGTTGTTTGCTTGACGTACAGCGGCAAATATTTCATGCTTATTCAGGAGGAGAACCAGTTAAATTTATCAAACAATTCAGATGGGGAGGCGGGACACAGAACGAGTGTTTACTGCCACTGTAAAAGGGTGGATGGATGGGTAGGGTGTGATGATTTAGCAGTTTGTTGTGGTATAAGCCTACTGCTTTAGTGTGCAGGAAGTGTGGCATTCTCCACTATGTTCTGCTTTCAGGCGTTCCGTATTATGACCCAACAACCACCCAACGAGATGTCTACCTATATTCTCCACTTGGGGATGCACTAGGCATCTCTGTGGGCTTAGCTCTCGTGAGCCATCACAGGTGCCTAGACGAGCACAAGTAAGATTAAACAGATCGAACAGAAAAAGACACTAGAAAAATATTTTTAGACATGAAAGGACATTTTTTCCTTGTTTACTCATTTTATATTTACGATGCTCAATTCGATTGCGGTGGTTTGGAGTGTGGATTTGATCACCAGTCAAGCCGAAACAACAATATTAAAAGTGGCATCTAACCATACAACCTTAAATATGTTTCTTCTTGGTCTTGGCCAGAATATTCTGTCCTGGGTGTGTGAACTGTCATTTTGTTGGATGTTAAAATTCCGGCTCAATGTCTCGTACATTTCACATGAAAATTTTCTTGTCAAGAACTGCAAATAATTAATTTTCACTGGACGTTGGACAACAATTAATCAATTAGTATTCATTATCAAAATTTCAAGATTAAAACAAGATATATTTCCTTACTTTTCAAGATCAGTTTAAATGTTTATTATGTATTTTCTCGTTTCCTTTTATATCCTGAACTGGTTTGAAAATTTCTTGATTGATCTTGATTTGATTTGATTTGTGACTTGGCCCTTTAATCGTCAATTTACAAAACTTTGTGTGCTTAAATTCGTTCTAGAAACTTAGAATAAACCATTGAAATGGTGAAAATTTCCACATAATTTTCCTTAGAGATGAAAGTTAATACCAGGGATCTGCAATTATTTCACTGAAATAGATTTGTCTCGTTTAATTTTCATAAAATTTTAACGAAATATTTACTTTTACCTGTTGACAAAAATAAAAACAATTTCAAGAAATTTTAACCACACAATTTCCTGAATAATTTCATTGGATATATAGCAGTTTGACAAATACTAATATTGATCATTGAGAAGCTTGATTTCTCTTTACTAATTTTATGTGATTAAAACGTTCAGCTGATTTTTAAAGAGTTAACTCCCTTAGGTGTTATGTACCCCTTAAATTCCTGGATGAGAAAAACATGTAGCACTACATGTACATGTGTTTTTAGAATATTTAGTTGAGATGATCAAAGTTTTTGATATAGTCATGATAGTTCTCTCTCTAGATTCTTATCGACTGAAAAGTTAAACACAAAATTTCATTACAATAATACTTTTTCTATGCAATTTATTTAGTTATTGTCTTGTGATCATAAACAAATAATGTTTTCTTTTATTTTAAAAAAGTTAAGTTAAAAATCTTTACCGAAAGTACCGTCTTGTCACTAGAAATAGTAGTCCACACACAAAACTGATGTTAAATAATATAGCGATATTATTGTTACATCTACATCTACCAGTAATAGGTCTTTTCTAACTTGAAAAAATATATGAAATCCAATATAAAGACCTTGCTTCTTGACAAAGTTTATTAAACAGGAAGCGTTGCCAACATTGGTAGAAGTTTACACATAGTGTTACATGACGTCTTGCAGTGACTGTAGTGAAAACACATTGAACATATCCCTTTATAATGGTCAGTTCCTCGGCACATCCATTCACAGGGGTGAGGGTGATAAGGTAATTTACACATTCTGCATCTTTCGCATTGTTTCGTTAATGTATGTTTTAATTCCTTCATTTGTTGTGGTGTCAATTGAGACAAAGATACAGGTATAAGACACGTTATTGCCAACAGAAATAGTAATTTCGACATTCTTGTCATTTCTAGTGCCACTGTTAATGTATATATATATGCAGTTTATGTTTACTTTTATACCGCATATTCGTGATGTTAAATTGACCCATTCAAGAATCTTGACATTTGCATGAACTAGTATGATAAATACAGGGCTTAACAAATTCTTATGTAAACAGATATAAATGAGACAATGTTTACAACAGGACATCATACTGTAAAAATATGCACGATTTAATTATCAAATAATTGTACATGTATTAAATTACAAGTTATAAAACAACAAAAGAAAATTACAACAAAAAACAAAAACGGAATTCGAAGTAGCTTTTTCCATGAACTAATTTGAACTACTAAAAATGTAACGTAGCAAGGGATTTGGACTTCGATTTTAACAAATATTTACACAAAATGGATACTAAATTACGGTTAATAACGGGAAAAGTGACTTGGTAATTTTCCTTTTTCAGAACAATGCAAGTGAAAAAGAAAATAGAACTAAAGCATGTATCCTAAACGAAATCCGAATTGAATCGAAATTAGTTCAACAGCTGCACAGTACCAGAGTTAAAATTTATTACCAATTTTACAGTGAAACACCCCATACTGCATTACAAAAGTTTTAATGAAAACCATGTTTTTTTTCTAAACGAACGTTTTCAGAGAACCTAAGTGTACTAGAATGATTACTCAAACACATTGTATATTCTTCAGTAGCAGTATTTATAAGCAATTGTGCAGAAATTAGAAAAATGTCTTTTTTTATATCTCAAAAAGAAGACTGAAGCGATAGGAAATTTATAAGACCGAAATCCCAAACCCACACATACTAAAAAGTAACAATAGAAGGACAAACAGCAAAGAGCAAACTCATCAGAATTAAAACAGGACATCAGGGAGAGTAAGCATATACTGCTGTGTTAACAGTACCCGTCACATTGCAAGGGGTTAACTCCAACGAAGTTTTTTGTTAAGTGAGATGTCAATTCCAGGAAGACGTGTAACCTAACAGGAGATATGTGGCATAATTTATGAGATAGACAATTAATATCGGCCAAAAATACATGATAACAACCTTAAAATATTTGCAGTGATGATATCAACAGGGTCTTAAGATTTCCCTGCCTAAGACAGTAATGTTTATCTCTGTTGAGACATTCGTCGCATATCTCAAAAGTATAACAATAACGAGTCAGCTGTGAAATATATACACTACTAGACATTGAACCCGTGCGAGCGCGGGAAAATAAGGATTTTTTTTGTGGTGGCCATATTGACTATAAAAAGTTTTTGCGGCCATTTCATTCATGGAACAGAAACTCAATATGGATGTTGTGGCAGGCTTCCCATAAACTTTCCTGTCAAGTAGGTGGTATCAACTGATAGTTTAATGTCTAAAAATAGGTTGTAGTTTTCCAGAAATGGATGTTAATGCAAACTTTTACCAAAGCCAATGAAGCGTGTAATGTAGGTCAACGTGACCCAAGTGTCATATGGCTGTTCGTTACTACCGAATATGTATCCACAGATGAAGTAGACTGTAGGCCACGTAGAATTATCAAAATGGATCTTAAGGTTCCATCAAAGCCAAAATCTATGACGAAAACACAACCACATAAATTGTCAATATTTTTATTGTTACAATTAATTCTGAACTGGAACTTGATGAAAAGCTTTCATTAAATACACATTTCATAATGCATTACCTTTTTACTTCAGAATAAATATGAACATGAAATTGTAGATGGAAACATTTCCTTAGTGACGGATGAATTTTTCAAAAGATGCCGTGAGTTAGGTGGATCATATTTTTGGAAAATAATTGCTCCAATTATTCCATTATCATCATGGGCAGGGCTTTCACAAATATATCCAATAATCAGACGATAAAAGCATTTTTAGTGTGCTGCTGAGTGTGCTGTCCACGTTTATATTTATCAAAGATGTCCGAGATAAATTTCGTCATTAATGATAAAGATGACCATTTGTTAAAAATATATTTTATCTAGGGCTTAAAGCGAATTGTATGGTAGACATATATTTAGACAGGTCACATGACAAATAATGTAAAAATAGATAATGGTTGGTTTTATCACTTTGTGCAAGGTAAACATCAGAGCAATCCAAAAAAACAACTAAGTTAGGAATTCCTCTGAACTTTACCTTACTTCTTCATAATCTTCAAAGTTCATAACCTTTACTGTTAGGAGAAATTGCGTTATTGTATAAAAACAATCCTGAATACATGAAGCCGAAACATTCCACTTGAAGGAGAATGTTTTTAATTTGTTTTACTCTTCTTCCGTAATTTCAAACAGAAATACATTTAAAATATGTGCATACTTGTTTATTTAAATCAATGTGTTAAAATGATGCATTCGAGAACCTTCTAATGGATATGTTGGGAGAATTCATATCGGAAAAGTCCATACAAATTCCATTTGCACATAAACAAAACTGCAGTTTAAATTTATAAATGAGATTGTCAAATCCGATAATAACCTTTATAATCTGAACAATACATCGTTTATTTTGAACCACGCGTTTTGCCGCTTATTCGGCTAATTCGTAAATTTAGTATTATAGATAGGCTGGAGATTTTGGTATGTTATTTATAGAAATAGGCAAGTAACCAATGGAAAGTTAAACAATAATCGCCTATGGCATTAAATTTGAATTCGATCGCACTTTTTCGTCAATGTCCAGTTATAAAGCAGAAGAAGATGTGTCTGTATTTCACAGGAGAAAACTACGCTGTTGCTTTTATGTCCAAAAACAGTCGTGTTTAACTTTTGTGAAAGCTAAGGATATCTGCCTCGTGCATAGCTCGGTCCTTAGATAGTTTCGGATTGACCCTTTAGATAATTTGGGAATTTGCTGTTTAACTTTTTGGAGTGTTGCTTTTTCAGCATTTTAGGTCTTGTGCACATCTGGTCGTAAATTAACGAAATGCGCATATCTCATCTTGTACATCGAAATACGTATCAAAGAATTTAATATCGCTATAAAAAGAAATTTTGTTATATCATTACAGACTTGTAAAACGTGTTGTCATTTGTTATATATATTGTTATTATCTTTATTTTGATCCTATTTGATAAATCATGTTTTAATTTAAGGAGGAAAGAAAAATATTAATGGATAAATTCTGGACACGAATCCGCACATCCCGTGTAAAGCCACCAGCATCGGTAATACAACACAGTTTTTTATCCCACGTGCAGTGAAATATGCTTTTATGTTGTGAACATTTTTCGGTGTGTGGATACGCCTTCAACGGCACAATTTACTGAAAATATTTTTGGGCTCACGTAGGATTGTATGTACTTAAAATCATCGTCATAACTGATAACGGTAACTATACATACCGAACGTTGACAAAATAAAGTTGCCGTGAAACCTACGAATTTGTGTTGTTTAGTATAGGTTATTTAATTAAATTTAATAGACCCTAAATACTATATAGGCATCCACATCTAGGAAGAGAGACTTAATTAGTGACACAAAGCGATTGTTCACTGGGTATTTCAGTAGTATTTTAAAGATAAACTATGATGTATTTGGTTCAAGACGTAAAACTTTTCACTAAATATTCCAGATGTACGGGATAGAGAGACATTTTCTTTCAATCATTCATAAAATCTTTTTACCAACATGTTGAAAGTATAACTGAATTTTTGAGGAAACTGTCGATTTCCTAGATCTGTGAACAGGGAAATTTTTTCGACAGCTTACTTTTCGCGGGAAGAGATACAACGCAAAAATAAAACCAACTACAACGATTCTTCAAATGCTTTAATATCCCTGTCAATTGACCATGAATCTTCAGTTTAAAACAGCGCAAAATTAAATTCATCGCAAAATCGAAAAAAAAAAAAAAATGCGACAAGAACATTTTTCGGTTTATAGAATAATATGTACATATAGGCCCTACTGATTCGACTGAACTCAGATTTAACCTCAGATGAAAACTAGTGAGCTGATGTATCAAAGATAGAACAGATTCCATGACGTTTTCGGTTTTACACGTGATGAAACTTCGACCAAAAAGCAAGGTTCTGTTGTTTTTCATCCGGAAGTCACAAAATGCATGTATACAAACCTCGTACCAAGGCGCCCATAGGATTACTATTAGTATCATCTCACACCACGTTTAAAAACAATGAGATGTTGTTATATTTAAATGATTCATAATTTTTTACGCTTGTTGCGTAATACGAATTAATTTAAATTTACATTAAAATATATTGACATAAATATATCACTATAAAGATTAACTTTTTTGTATGAAATATGGTGTTCTCAAGAAGTCGATGATACTATTTTTCTCATTTACGATATATTACAAGTCGAATTTGAAAGTTTATTAGCCTACCATATCTGATTTAAAAAAACATTATATCTAAATTATCATTTATATAATATGTCATTTAATTTTATGAAAACTGAAACAAAAATACAAATGTCTCATTATAGGGTTTTTACTATGCATTAATCATAAGTAGTATATATGCGGTTTTCAGTTATGATTTGAGGTGGTGGGTGGTGGTGGAGGATCATGAAGATCCGGAAGTGACGTCAACATAACCGGAAATGACGTCACAGAAAGTGACGTCCACGGAACCGGAAGTCACGTGAGCGGGACCGGAAGTACCGGAAGTGGTTTGTGCGCATGCGCAACCGGAAGTAGTGGATTTTCCGCCATTTCTTTACGGAAGTGACGCAAGTCACGCGCTAGGACCCGGATGTGTGGTCTGCGCATGTCGAGGAACCGGAAGTACCGGAAGTCAGGCGCATGCGCAGCCGGAAGTGATGGATTTTCCCGCACTTCTCTGTCGTCTCTGGATCTCTTATCGGTCTCTAGGGACTGATACTCTCACTGGTTATATCGAAGTGCGAGAGTATACGAAGTACACTATTGGATTATTTCCCCTTATCTGCGGGTGATGTTTTCCGTGACGATCAAAGGTAGGATTGGATTTACCTCCAAGTGATGCTGTCACCAATAGATCAATGGAGAGGTGTCCTTAGCAACCGCCTTAGCAACGGGGGTCCATTTCATTGTTCTATGATGCACTTCGTTTCTCTTCTCTTGCTCCATGGCGCTCTTCTCTTGCTCTTTGCTACTCATCGCTAATTAGGACCTTACTCGCGTGCTCATTTCGCTCCTGTTGCTTGTTGCTGTTCGTCATCGCTGCTCTTCTCTTGCTCTTTGCTGCTCATCGCTACTCAGGACCTTACTCGCGTGCTCATTTTGCTCCTGTTACTGGTTGCTGTTCGTCATCGCTGCTCTTCTCTTGCTCTTTGCTTCTCATCTCTACTAAGGACCTTACTCGCGTGCTCATTTCGCTCCTGTTGCTTGTTGGTGTTCGTCATCGCTGCTCTTCTCTTGCTTTTTGCTGCTCATCGCTACTCAGGACCTTACTCGCGTGCTCATTTCGCTCCTGCTGTTTGTTGCTGTTCGTCATCGCTGCTTTTCTCTTGCTCTTTGCTGCTCATCGCTATTCAGGACCTTACTCGCGTGCTTATTTCGCTGCTGTTGCTTGTTGCTGTTCGTCATCGCTTATCTTCTCTTGCTCTTTGATGTTCATCTCTACTCAGGACCTTACTCGCGTGCTCATTTCGCTCCTGTTGCTTGTTGCTGTTCTTCATCGCTGCTCTTCTCTTGCTCATTGCTGCTCATCGCTACTCAGGACCTTACTCGCGTGCTCATTTCGCTCCTGCTGCTTGTTGCTGTTCGTCATCGCTGCTCTTCTCTTGCTCTGCTGCTCATCGCTACTCAGGACCTTACTCGCGTGCTCATTTCGCTCCTGCTGCTTGTTGATGATATTATCGCTGCTCTTCTCTTGCTCTTTGCTGCTCATCGCTACTCAGGACCATACTCGCGTGCTCATTCCGCTCCTGCTGCTTGTTGCTGTTCGTCATCGCTGCTCTTCTCTTGCTCATTGCGGCGCTTCTCTTTCTCATCGCTGCTCTTTTCTTGCTCTTTGCTGCTCATCGCTACTCAGCACCTTACTCGCGTGCTCATTTCGCTCCTGCTGCTTGTTGATGTTCGTCATCGCTGCTATTCTCTTGCTCTTTGCTGCTCATCGCTACTCAGGACCTTACTCGCGTGCTCATTTCAGTTTTGGGGCTACTGCTGCTAGTGGTGGTCGATTGTCGTTATTCAAAGATTGGATCTGTGCGAGAGCACCCTTACATTCAGGTCATATGAAAGGCCACTCTGCATTTATCCAGGCTTGTGACTGCCTATCATAAGATAGGCTGCATTAATCCTCCTCAATTTTTTAAGGCCACTCCGCATTTGTCCAGGCTTGTGACTGGCTATATATATGTTTAAAAATATATAGGCTGCATTACCCTCCTTCCCTTTTTTTAATTTTTTTTAATTTTTTATTTTTTTTATATATTTTTTTCTGTTTTTTTTTGTAATATGTTCCAACTTCACATAGAGTCATTGCTGTCTTCAGCTGGTGGTGGGTCGTAGTCATTCAATACACGGTTAAGCAGATATTTTCGTTTTTCTACGGCATATTTCCATGATTCTTTTGATTCGTAGTTTTCCTCTTCTCTCAGACGTTTAGCCGTTTTCTTGATCTTTCTATGTACGGGGTCTTTATTCATGTCTTGATACCAGGACAATAGTCCGAGGTAATGCTTTCGTATTTCGTCTCTGTATGTGTCAAACCTGTCTCTATATGCTGCCAAGCGTGCCTCGTCTTCTTCCATTCCGGCTTCGACTAGTTCGTTTACTTTCTGTGAGTATTCCGATTGATGTACTTGAAATGTTCTATTCAAAATGACTTCCAATGGGGACTGTTTGCATTGCTCGTCGGAGTCTTCGTTGGATTCATGGTCACTGCTTTGTTCCGATTCCTCGTTGTCGGCTTCTGTGGTGGTGTCTGAGACTGAATCACTATAGTCTGTTGAATCCTCTTCCATACCGTGTGCATTCTTTTTGTGTCGCACTAGGTTGAAGTTTCGCTTGAACTGGTATCCACATATGTCACATGTATACATTTAAGACGTCTTTCTTTCCTGGGATTCAAAAGTAGAATGAGCTCTTGTCGTCCTGCAAGTGCTTATATTAGCTACAGGTTCCTCAACGGCTTGTTGATTCATACACAAACGTTTGGCACAGTATTCGTTTCGAGATTGTTGCAGTTCAGATTTCACTTTTCTGATGAGGTCTCTATTAAGTCTTGTCCACTCGTTGTCAATCCTTCTATACCCCTTGCAGACATTCATGTTTTTGTAGAATTCCCCAAAGCTCTTGTTCATTTGACACTTTGTACATTTCTTGTTTGGATCCACTTTGCTAGGTCCTCCACTTGTGTTGTCCAGCTGTTTGGTTCTCTCCACTTTGGTTGGAAGTATTTTCCTTTTCATTTCTGGTTTTGCTTTGGCCTTTGAAAGATCCACAGGTATTAAGTAAGGCGTTTTCGACTCCATTGATAAGTGTGTGTCGTTTGACGGTCTTCAAACAACTGACGAAATTAAACAAAACCTCTGATTATATTTTTGTTAAAAGCTTTCCATTCGTGTCATAGTGACGAAGATTGCTTTGTCTATTCATTCAGACCACACAGTTCGCTGCTCGTCATTGTAGTTTGCTGCTCATCGCTGCTCTTCTCTTTCTCTGTACTGTTCTGTCCTGCTCATCGCTGTTTAGCACCATGCTCTCGTGCTCATTTCGGTTTTTTTGCTGCTGCTGCTGCTGGTTTGCCGAGGTGAAGATGGAATTCTCACTGTTTCGTTATAAATCACCCGGACCTGAAAGAGAGCACCCTTATGAAACAGAAATTTTGGAGTCTTTCCGGACGGGAACGAATGTTCTCGGTCTCGTTGATGTTACGATGGATATCAAAGATGGCTGCGCCCAAGTAACGCGGACCTGAAAGAGAGCACCCTAATGAAATGAAAATTTCAGAGTCTTTCCGGACGGAAACGAACGTTTACCGATTTCAGTCCTAACCCTAACTCGAGTCCTAACCCCAACCCTAACTCTAATCCCAACCCTAGTTCTAACCCTAACCCTAACTCTAACCCTAACCGTAGTCCTGCCTCAAACCCTTATCGTGGGTCTGTCTCGCACTCCTACTCTAACAACTCATACCCCACCGTCGGTGGTTCACTGGTGCAAGCGTGACAAACATGAGGCAAACAGTCACGCTTCCTTAGGTGAACCACAGGCGTGGGGTATAACCGTGACTACGACCCACCACCAGCTGAAGACAGCAATGACTCTATGTGAAGTTGGAACATATTACAAAAAAAACAGGAAAAAAATATATAAAAAAAATTAAAAAAATTTAAAAAATAAAAAAAAGGGAAGGAGGGTAATGCAGCCTATATATGTTTAAACATATATAGCCAGTCACAAGCCTGGATAAATGCAGAGTCCTTAAAAAATTGAGGAGGATTAATGCAGCCTATCTTATGATAGGCAGTCACAAGCCTGGATAAATGCAGAGTGGCCTTTCAAATGACCTGAATGTAAGGGTGCTCTCGCACAGATCCAATCTTTGAATAACGACAATCGACCACCACTAGCAGCAGTAGCCCCAAAACTGAAATGAACACGCGAGTAAGGTCCTGAGTAGCGATGAGCAGCAAAGGGCAAGAGAATAGCAGCGATGACGAACATCAACAAGTGGCAGGAGCGAAATGGGCACGCGAGTAAGGTCCTGAGTAGCGATGAGCAGCAAAGAGGAAAAGAAGAGCACCGATGACGAACAGCAACAAGCAGTAGGAGCGAAATGAGCACGCGAGTAAGGTCCTGAGTAGCGATGAGCAGCAGAGCAAGAGAATAGCAGCGATAATATCATCAACAAGCAGCAGGAGCGAAATGAGCACGCGAGTAAGGTCCTGAGTAGCGATGAGCAGCAAAGAGCAAGAGAAGAGCAGCGATGACGAACAGCAACAAGCAGCAGGAGCGAAATGAGCACGCGAGTAAGGTCCTGAGTAGCGATGAGCAGCAGAGCAAGAGAAGAGCAGCGTTGACGAACAGCAACAAGCAGCAGGAGCGAAATGAGCACGCAAGTAAGGTCCTGAGTAGGATGAGCAGCAGAGCAAGAGAAGAGCAGCGATGGCGAACAGCAACAAGCAACAGGAGCGAAATAAGCACGCGAATAAGGTTCTGAGTAGAGATGAACAGCAAAGAGCAAGAGAAGAGCAGCGATGACGAACAGCAACAAGCAACAGGAGCGAAATGAGCACGCGAGTAAGGTCCTGAGTAGCGATGAGCAGCAAAGAGCAAGATAAGAGCAGCGATGACGAACAGCAACAAACAGCAGGAGCGAAATGAGCACGCGAGTAAGGTCCTGAGTAGAGATGAACAGCAAAGAGCAAGAGAAGATAAGCGATGACGAACAGCAACAAGCAACAGGAGCGAAATGAGCACGCGAGTAAGGTCCTGAGTAGCGATGAGCAGCAAAGAGCAAGAGAAGAGCAGCGATGACGAACAGCAACAAACACCAGGAGCGAAATGAGCACGCGAGTAAGGTCCTGTGTAGCGATGAACAGCAAAGAGCAAGAGAAGAGCAGCGATGACGAACAGCATCAAGCAACAGGAGCCAAATGAGCACGCGAGTAAGGTCCTAATTAGCGATGAGTAGCAAAGAGCAAGAGAAGAGCGCCATGGAGCAAGAGAAGAGAAACGAAGTGCATCATAGAGCAATGAAATAGACCGCCGTTGCTAAGACGGTTGCTAAGGACACCTCTCCATTGATCTATTGGTGACAGCATCACTTGGAGGTAAGGGGAGATAATCCAATCTTACCTTTGGTCCTCACGGAAAACATCACCCGCAGATGAAAAGAGCGGGATAAGGGGAGATAATCCAATAGTGTACTTCGTATACTCTCGGACTTCAAAATAACAGTGAGAGTATCAGTCCCTAGAGACCGATAAAAGATCCAGAGACGACAGAGAAGTGCGGGAAAATCCATCACTTCCGGTTGCGCATGCGCCTGACTTCCGGTAGTTCTGGTTCCTAAAAATGCGCAGACCACACATCCGGGTCCTAGCACGTGACTTCCGGTTCCGGTGACGTCACTTCCGATCCTCATGATCCTCCACCACACCCACCACCTCAAATCATAACTGAAAACCGCATATATACTACTTCATATAACTGTATGTTTGTGTGTGCTTTGTTCCGGTCGTATTACACTTTGGCAATTTTTACAAGTAATTTCTGCGTGCAAGATCTGACGGTTTTTTTTAACGTTTTGTAGTAAACTAAAGAAGACAAATATACCTAAGGAGCAAATAAAATAAAAAACAAAATCCACTGGACAGATAAACCCGGGAAGACAAATGAACAACCACAAGCACAACATATAAACACTGAAAACTGAAAAAAAAACAATGAACAACATGAACTCCTATAAAAACCAGGAGTGAACCCAGGTGCTCCGGTACGGTAAGCAGATCAGCTCCGTATACGGCACCCGTCATGACGTTCAACAAAGTCAATCCGGTAGATGTCACAAATCGGTGGAGGTACATGAAATATTACAACAGCGAGGACAGGTCCAACATCATCGTAGATATTGGAACCCTGTAAAGCATCAGCAATTAAAAAGTACCAGGGACAAATTCTTTTGATAGCAAAATAAGTCTGATATAATGTATTAATTGAGATAAAAACGTAATTGTTCCGTATATACTATACGTGATATTTGTTCGCGGGATTAAAAAAAAGACAAATATACCTAAGAAGCAATAAAAAAAACGTAATCCATTGGACAGACAAACCCGGGAAGACAAATGAACAACCACAAGCACAAAACAAGTAAACACAGAAAACTAAAAAACAATGAACAAAACGAACTCCTATAAAAACCGTCATGAAGTTCAACAAAGTCAATCCCCTGCAAGTCACAGATCGGTGGAGGCACATGAAAGGTTACGACAGTGGGAACAGGTCCAACATCATCTTAGATATTGGAACACTGTAATGGTCAATCAATTCGTGATGACGACCGTAAAATTTCCTAAGTGACATCAACTTATCCCTGATAAAACCCTGGTTAAGAAGCTTTTGTGATAGCAATAATCCTCTTTGTCGAAAGTCAGGGTAACTCCCGCATGCTCTTGGAAATCGGATAAGCTGAGAAACGTAGACGCCATATGCAGGCGATGCTAGTATATTGCTATTCAAGAAGGGAAAATTAACAATAGGAAAGTTGAAGTCATCACGTTGGTCATAAAGTTTTATCTTCAAATGTCCCTCATAGTCTATTTCAAGAAAAAAATAGTTATAAGTACATGTATGTGTTCAATAATCCTCATGGTTCGAACTAAAGATCTAATTAATTATCCATTAGAAAAATAGGGAATTCAAATTAACTCCGCTCATAAACAAGCATTTTCGAGAAAGATAAATTATTTAGTTTGGTACATTTAATGCTCAGATGGGATAAACATCTCCTTCGCATGCATAACCCTCCATACTGTTCCACCAATCTCGTCTTTATCTACCATGCTCTGAGAAGGGAGAAAACACTGGTACCAGATACAAGCTTAAGGCTAAGGCAATTTTTGCGAAAATAAAACATTTCAAAAAACAAATTTTATAATTTCACAAAAAAAAATAATATTGATTTCCTTAAATGTAATAAAGGTTTAGTAAATTGAATTTGAGAAAACTTTAATTGCCGATCTTATTTACATGTTGGATTTAAGGCCAAATTTTTATTAGCAGATGAATAAACAACGTTTTTGTAAAACATTAATCAATATACAGTTATTGATTGGGTATGAGGGAAAGTAAGTTTATTGTCCCGAGATACCAACTATTGCCCCGCGGCGCAGCAAAATGGCAAAAGTTGGTATCGATGGGACAATAAACTTACTATTCCCGAATATGCAGGCAATAAGTGTTTTGTTTAACCAAAGGAAAATTTACAGATGTCTAATACATTTTTGGTCTTTTTGCATTGCTGTCGTTTAATATATTTTGTTAATTCTCGGATAAGGAAGCAAATCGCTCCCAACTGGACACCGCCATTGCGTCTAAAAAATCCATATTTTCGATGTTCTCGGACTTTTACTTTACGATATGATAAAACTAGACATCTTCGAAAGGAATTTTGCGGGGAAATGTGTAATTTTTATAAATTTCGCGAAATAATATCATGCAGCAGTTTTTTTAATGAAAGTCCTAATGACCCGCCAATAGTACTTACATGCAGAAATTTTATGAACAATTGTAGTTTTATTATCTACAATTTTCTAATGGAATTAATACAATGAGGTATAATTTATCCCAAGGTTGACAAATTAGCTTGTAATTGTTATGTCAAAAAATGGCGTTATTTTTTTGAAAAATGAACCAAAAAACGATCGTTACACAAGAAACAGTCACGTGGCTCATACGTTATTACAAACAAATTAACATCGTTTTTGTAATTAAAACCATTAATCAATTTAATTTATTTCAAAGTGGACAAATTATGTTCTAATTGTTATGTCAAAAACGGATGTATTTGTTTTGAAAATGAAAAATAAATTGAGCGTTATATAAGAAACTGTCTACACGTGTATTTACAAACAAAAACTATATTTGTAAGTTTCATTATTTTAAATTCTATAAATGACAGATTAAAAGGACTTTTAAGTAAACAGCGGAAAACAGATCGAGCTAGATTTAGGTAAACAGCGGAAAACAGATCTAGCTAGATTTAAGTAAACAGTGGAAAACAGATCGAGATAGATCTATATAAACAGGGTAAAACAGATCTGGCTAGATTTAGGTAAACAGCGGAAAACTGATTAAGCTAGATTTAGGTAAACAGTGGAAAACAGATCGGGGTAGAGGTAGGTAAACAGCGGAAAACAGATCGAGCTAGAATTAGGTAAGCAGCGGAAAACAGATCGAGCGAGATTAGGTAAACAGCGGAAAACAGATCGAGCTAGATTTAGGTAAACAGGCGTGATGGAAAAGTGACATATTTAATTTAACAGTTATTTTCTTCACAATAATCGCTACAAAGAAAATAATTTTGATGAAAGTATACGAATTCTTAAAGGTATAGAAATGATCTATATGACAAAAATATAGCATTATTTCGAACCTTTAATAACACATATCTGTTCTTCAAAGAGTCATTCTGGTCTTATGTTTTCTTCATTATTTCCGTTCTCACAATAATGAAAAAAGTGCGGAAATGATATTTCGGGGGCCATTTTTCTGTGTATGATAAAGAAACCCTGACGGACGAATCCATACTTCGACAGCAAAAAAAAAAAAAAACAAAAAAAAAAAAAACAAAACAAAACAAATCAGGACAACGTCTGTTAAAAGCAGGGCTTAGCCTCCTTCAGATTATTCGGTCCGTCTTTTTATGATTTTATTTTGTTTGCAATGTGATTTTTCAGTCTATTTAACGTGACTTAGTTGTACATGTATCTTTTTTTAAATATTAATGGTCTCACGAATGTGCCTTGTCTTTTTGCATTTTGGTCTTTTAGAATCTCGCCACTGTTTTATCATTCTCCATTCATTTGGCAATATTCCTTACTTTAAAAGTACAATTATAGTTATATTCTTTTCGCAAAATATACGAGTACCATTAGTCTGTTAAATCGCTTAATAAATAAATTGTCCTAACAGATATCATTACCCATACTATTTGCATAAACTCATAAAAAACAGCTGAAATCGGACACAAAAGTCTACTGTTTGTTGAAATACAGCTTTTTTAAATATATTTTTATTTGCTAAGACACTTAGATGAGAACATCCGCTGTTTAGAAATATCGTAATTGGCTGTTCGGTGTCAGATTAATATAATTACAAATGTACATTAAATAGTATACGACCGTGGTTTGTGTTTACACTGGAATTTAACAAGTAGGTTGATTCTATGTTATATGATGATATTCGATATCCTAATTTGTCGTCAATTTCGTGACTTTATTTCAAATTGTATTAAACAACAAAGTGGATAACAGGAAAGGTCAACCATGACATACCAATCAATGAAAGTAACCCAACTGACAGAATGATGGACAAAAAATAACATACAAGAGTACAAAACATAAACATGAACACAACAGAGAATCAAGATCGTCTGGTTTGGCACAGACACTGAATAGTAGTGGGATTCAAATTTTAAGTCATGGTGCCGACTTTCGTATGCTTTGATCTATTATAAAAACATTGCAGATGCATTGTACATGCATATTTTAACAAATTATTATTTTACTTTCAACATATTTTATTGTCAAAAATAACAAGATTGACAATCTTCTCCGTAATCATTACTACTTGAATTGCAATTATTTCGATATTTTAAAATAATCGTATAAAACGTTTAATTTTGTGAAATCAAATGATGTCCCTCTGTCTTTAGATGGTTTTGGCTTTACGCTTTTGGACGTTTAGCCATTTTAATTTGTCTTTCCGTTTGGGTTGTTGTTTAGGCTTTTAACAATTTTGGCCTTAGGTACAAATGATGAGTCTTACATTTACGAAAGGTGCACAAATTTTGCATTAAAATTTATCACAAAAGAATTGTATTATCGTCAGCAACATTCAGTGCCCAAAATGGGGTCAACTGAGATAATTATCTAAAATGTTGTACAGCTTATTCTAAATAAAAGTGACTAAAAATTATCTAAGGTAACAACAATAAATCTATTTGCACTCTGCTTGCACATTGGAATCATTTATCATCAGCAACATTTTAGTTCCAACAATATAGAGACAGCCAAAACAGTAAACAAAAATGTTTTAGAGCTCATACTAAACCAAAGTGACCATAAATTGTCTGCGGTTATGATTACAAATTACAAATGTACTCATTTTGACTCATATTTTGTAATGAGGACAACGGAATCCACTTCCGAATCTTTTAGAGACGACCCAAAATCATAATCTCAAAAAAAGGGTTAAGCACAAAGACAAATCAATTTTTCTGCATATTTTAACAAATTGTGTATCACTAGCAGTGCCCAATGACAAACAACGAAACAGACAAAACGATTGTGCAAAATGCCGACCCCTGAGTCAACATTTTCCAAAATGTTCTTAGATATTTCACGCGTGACCAGTCATTATGAAATTCTGTCCGACCAAAGAAATGTCAGACAAAAATCCAGTCGGTCAGACAAAAATTTTGAGATTCTTTAGTTGAACATATGGGAGCAAAACGCGAAATTTGGGGTTCGGTCAGACAAAACATAGACCAATTGCGTAAAGACTGCGTGACATGGAAACAACCGACTGAACACACGTAGCATGTCTAGAGATATATTACTAATTGACTGATCCAAACAACACAGAACTGTGAAAAACCAAACACATCTGCATACAGAGACATGCTAAAAATATGTCGCATATAGTCCGAGATACGACTGACGTGACATGGCCTATTTTAAAGTTAGTTTATGCCCTAGGACATCATAGCTTTAATACTGATTTTATACTTGTACCAAAACGCCAATGACACCATACAACTCGGGGTTACCTGAAAAACATTGTAAAATCAACAGTACATCACCTATTGTGATGCAATGTACATATAACTATATTAATAACGTGTGTCTAATAAGCAGTGCTTGAGGCAAAACGTGAAAGATCATGTACCATTTTAAAGCAGGGATCGCATTCAGCAAAATAAGTCCAATTTTTCTTGATTCAGTAGGACATTGTCAAACCACTGATATTCTGACATCAAATATTTGAATTTTCCTTTTAATACCACTCTGTTATGGCTAAGCACGACTTCCATTATAAAAGTACAAACACTTCAACGGTTTGCTTTTCAAAAACGTTAATTGTAATATTGATACAAACTTATTCAAAATGTTGAACAAGAATGTTGTTTAAGCTTCATGGGTTTTGACCTAATCATTTAATCAGTAATTTTATACCGGAATTTTCTATGATTTACACATGTACGTGCTTAAAGAGGAGAGCATGTATAAGTGGCAAGTAGTAACGCTTAAAACTGCGTTCACACGATCTGATTTTCATCCAAATTAACTATTGATTTTAAAATAATATATATGACAAAATAATTAAACTATAATTGATAGGGTCAAATTTGATACACTTTACATTTGTTTCAGTTAGGTAGCTTTGATTAAAATTATAAGAGTAATTAGTTTTTACATGAGTTAAATGTATGACGCTGAAGTTTAAAAACGAGTTGAACATTTTCAGTTCTTCAGTTTTGAACGAGTATACGTGTAAGTACCCATCTCTTCAGCAAATACCCGATTTTTAAGTTTCCTGTACCTATGTATATTCAGTGAGCACAGTCGACGACGTTAAATAAACTTGCGCCGGATTAGTCAAAAGGTATGTGCATTTGCGAACGGCGTGATTTCATTGGTCTAAGTATTATAGATACAATGGATAAGCGTTGGTTCTTGAAAAAGAAACCATGAGCCCGGAGGGCGAATGGTTTGTTTTTCATGAACCAACGCTTATCCATTGTATCTCTTACTTAAACTACTGTGTTGACGACTTTTCCCAATTACCTTTCCTTTCTTAATTAGACCCTATTATGTGTGAGTTTAAATTAACTTAATTCTCTATACTACTATTCAATTAAATATATATATATATAGCCACGTTGATGATTTTAATGGTAAATGAAAATTAATACAAAACCGTATGGACTTACAGTATAAGGCATATGATTCAGAAATTTGTCCATTATTGACAAAATAAAGCATAGTCGAAATAATTTTCCAGTAAAACATAATGTTACTGAAAGAAAAAATAGTTTAAATCCACTCGATTTACACTTTTTATATTTTAAAAATATGTCAAAATATGAAGTGAAACAGATGAAATTGCCATAAACATCAAAATAACAATGTTCTTATTTTTTATTGAATTATATGAAATTGTCGATAATAATCAAATAAAAAAAATAATGATCTTTCTTATTACTAAATTATATCAATGATAACACAAAGATTTAGAAAAAAGGGAACGCCGAAACAGAGATTCGAACTATGTCTACAGGTGTTACTCTCAACTCATCCTAACCTTGCGGCTACCATCTTTCACTATACCACCGTCGTTTTTAAATATATAAAGGCGAAAGCCTTATGTATATATTGTACCGTATCATATTGATATATGTAAAAACGACATGTAGATATCACCCGATTGGTAGCCGAGAGGTTTCGTCGATGTGTTCTTGAACTATAACACATAATTTACTTCAAGGAGGGAGTTTGAACCCCAGTCAC
This sequence comes from Mytilisepta virgata, assembly GCA_028015205.1. Classification (NCBI taxonomy): domain Eukaryota; kingdom Metazoa; phylum Mollusca; class Bivalvia; order Mytilida; family Mytilidae; genus Mytilisepta; species Mytilisepta virgata. The sequence continues at coordinate 7,969,086 of CM051508.1, read as the reverse complement.
GGCAAATAAAATTTTTCAAAAGTCTAAGGTAAGTTTTTAAACTAATACTAGCTGTGAACAGAAATCAGTAAATTAGCCAATTCAAACTTAATGAAATTAAGTACACAAAGGGAACAATTGAATATAATTTGATGACTTCATTTCAGTAACGGATTAAAGAAGCGTTGATTCTAGAAAAAGAAACCACGGTAAATGAATAGTCCGACGTCACAGCAGTGGTTTAAAAGCAGTAGAAGATCGATGAGACGGCGTGTAGTGGGAGATCAGGTCACGTGAACCGATCTTCAACGGATCATTTCACCCGGAATATCACCATTTACGGAAGAAATATCATGGTTAAAACTATCCTGATATGTGTCTTAAAATAGATCTTATGATATAAGAAAACATGTGTGTCCCGATACGGCTCGTACGAGAATATAAAAAGAAAGGAATAAGAAAACAATATAAATTTAAAGGTTAAAATGGCCCAATATTTTACCTGCTCGTAAACAAGGTCATATTGGACCATTTTAACTTTTTACTGTTTTTTTTTGGGTGGGGGGGGGGGGGGGGTGTATTTAGTTTTCTTCGGTATTTGTATTTTATTTTTTCTTTCTCCATTTAACGGCTCACTAATTCCATTTATATTTATTGTATTATCGCTACACTTTCAAAAACATACGCCAAGTATCATATTGGTACTTTTTCAAGTGCACTAACTCTGATTTTTACCCTTATTTGGACAGGAAGTTCCAAAAAACGAGTCTCTGCAAAAAATGTGAATTTCCGCATAATAGCTTTCACAAATATTTCAACAACAAAAATTGGAACCGACAAAAATAAATAAATTTGCAGTATTTGTTTTTACGATGATCATAAATATGTTTTATGAATGGGTTTGCGTGATCCAAACAACAAAGAGGAAAGATGCAATTTGATACCTCGAAAATATCTCAGTATTCTGTCATCCAGCTTCATCAGTTGTTGAGTGTAATGTTCACTAGCACGCTAAATATTGTATCTGTTAAATGCGGTTTGCAGTATTAATTATAACTGGGCCTTCGAATTACAAGACTTTCATTTCATTCCGTTCTTGATTTTCCTGAAAGGAGGTTATTTAAAGAATATAGCTCGTGTTAACTGGCCATAATTTAGAAATTTGTAAAAGTTGAACAATAAACTATTCCGTCGTTAAGATCATTTTGAGTGGAGTTTCGAGATCTAATGTATTATTTTAAAACATGCTATTGATCAAGTGATTGGGTTATGTACCTAAACTACTTGATTCAAGAAAACAGATATCATCATTATTTCATTTTTTACATTTATTTTATTTAATCATTTTTTTATCATTTTCTATTTGGACTCCATTGTGTTTATTTCTAGTGAAAGATCAAATGATAACACAGGCAAAAATGACCCATATGTGTCACATGATCCTGGAAACGCATGTATCACAGGTGTGTCACATGCGTGAAACCATGCTTTATGCCACGCATGTACTGTGACGAACTCGTGTTAATAGCATGTAACTGGACAAAGTTTGTGCCACGCATTTGTTTGAAAACGCATCATGTTTTTTTTCACGCATAAAATTAACATGTGAAACGCATGATCACATTTGTGAATCATGCGTATCACATGCATTTTGAACACTTCTACCACATGCATGGATGAATATGTGTGTAGCAATACAGCTCGTACGAGAATATAAAAAGAAAGAAATAACAAAACAATATAATTCCAGCCGCTTATAATATATTATTCTAATTAATTATATCTGTTTAAAATATGAAACGTCTCAAACATGTGAAATTCATGTGTCACGCCTGTGCACATGTGGCATTTTGGCCTGTGTAAATAAACACATTTGAAGTTATAGAACAGCATTAAAATCGTTTGATATAAAAGATTTATTTATTTTTATTTATTTATTCATTTCTTTATTTCTTTATTATTACTTGGAATCAAATAGAACTAAAGTCTTAAAAAATCTACCCTTCTCAAAACAAATCCAGGCTCATAGATCCCCCCAGAAAAAAATTCCAGACCCATGAATCATTAGCCTTATTACCCCGACTTCTCTGGGTCCAATAGTTGCTTAAACATGTTGTATAAATCTTGTTTCCCTTGGATATATACTTACTTATTAGTAATACTTCACAGTCGCAGACAGAAAACTTTCCGAAAAATTCTCTCGTGGGTGACTATTGCCGCTCGGATCGATAACATCTAGGGGCCGTTGTTTATTGTTAAAAAGAAAACCACTTGAAATGTACATGTACCTCAGGGATGAGATCAAAAGTTCAATGTAGGATAAAAAACTTAATTCAAATAGTTTGAGGGAGGGGGGTAAAAATCGCTGCAAGTTTTGTTATCCGACATTGATTTTCGGATTGAAAAATACTGATTCAAGTGATGTCCAAGTCAATATACAGAACAAACATACATTGTTGAGGAAAAACAGGACCCACGATACAAAAAGTATACTCTCAAGGCATATGCCCATATTGGTTAATCAATTTTTCCCAAATTAAGTTAAGGGAGGGGGGGTCAGTGAAAAAAATATGTGAATTAAGTTTTTTATCCTACATTGAACTTTTGATCTCGTCCCTAATGGTTCGTGATTGAGCAAATGTAACCCCAAATTCCAAATAATCACAATGTTTTAAACAGATATACACATGTGTCATGATATTTGCGGAAAATACTAGTCTAGAGACAGTAAAATTTCCAGAGACGCTTGGCAAAGGATATTTTAGTCTAAAGACGAGTATTTTTTGCCAATATTCCTGCCGCTTATAATATATCACTTTAATTAATTAATTATATATCATTTACTAAAACGCAGCGCGGCGAAAGACCTTACAAGCGTCTCACTGAAGGGTAAAATTGTAAATTTATACTGGGAAAAAATATATACAAAGCGTAAAATGTTTGCATATACCACGGCACTGATCAAAATGCAGAGAAAATGAAATCTATCCAGATAAACCAATCAGAATCCATTATCTTCTTATATAAGATACAATTAAATACAATATAACAGTGAGTAAGATACAACCATCGAAAATAAACTCACCATGTTAGAAAAAGGCGTTTATGGTATATAGGGGTGTTAACATATTTTATACAATTGGGTGTTGCCGGAAACGTCAGAGAATGTCTTAAGTTATATAAGATACAATTAAATACAATATTACAGTGAGTAAGATACAACCATCGAAAATAAACTCACGATGCATGTTAGAAAAAGTCGTTTATGGTATATAGGGGTGTTAACATATTTTATACAATTGGGTGTTGCCGGAAACGTCAGAGAATGTCTTAAGTTATATAAGATACAATTAAATACAATATTACAGTGAGTAAGATACAACCATCGAAAATAAACTCACCATGTTAGAAAAAGTCGTTTATAGTATATAGGGGTGTTAACATATTTTATACAATTGGGTGTTGCCGGAAACGTCAGAGAATGTCTTAAGTTATATAAGATACAATTAAATACAATATTACAGTGAGTAAGATACAATCATCGAAAATAAACTCACCATGTTAGAAAAAGTCGTTTATAGTATATAGGGGTGTTAACATATTTTATACAATTGGGTGTTGCCGGAAACGTCAGAGAATGTCTTAAGTTATATAAGATACAATTAAATACAATAGTATTAACTATGAAATACTATTGAAATAGGCAAAAACACAAAAAACGACTATGTCATTTTGCCGACAGCCGCCGTGCTCGATGGACGCCGGAATTATTATTAATCAGTAAACAAATTACAGGATATACAATACATTTGTCACAAAATATCTGTGTCTCTGCTAACGAATTCATGAAATTCACAGATCAACGATATACATACACGACTATCACATTATTCCTTCATGGACAGTCAAGGCCGGCCAGGAAAAACTGGAGGTAACTCGTTTATATACTAGCATAATAAACAGTTACAAAAAAAATAAAAACCCCAGAAACCTGTGTCAACGATGCCAAGTGCACGATCCTGTCTCAGGAATAAGGTGTTCGGACCTACACCTTTGATCAAATTTTATATCACAAAATTATATCGTGTTTACATAAAAACTGGAAACTTAAGTGTTCACTCTTGGCACGGCAGCTAGAAAGTGATTCACCCAAACTATCAAACTACAATCCTATTGGACTAACCCTAATTAACCTCATGAATATTCAAAATATCTATCCCGTCAATACATTATTTTCCCGCTATACTAAAACGAAACGCGGGAAAATATAAGTATTAACTATGAAATACTATTGAAATAGGCAAAAACACAAAAAACGACTATGTCATTTTGCCGACAGCCCGCCGTGCTCGATAGAAACAACAAAGAACGGGGGAAAAGCTGAGAGAAAAAAGCCTCTACAAACCCAAAGTTTGTGATACTCTGAGCCTATTCTCAACAGAATCAACTATGTATCTGTCCTTACTCGACTCAGTTTTCCACCTCCCGTGTCGTTTTAAGCACCTGTTGTCGACATCAGTGTTAGCTGCGGCTGTCGCTCCGCCTGACCTAAGTGAATGTAATCCTATGTTAAGATTTTCAGAAACCAGTTTTAACCTAGAAATAATATTTTCTCTAGCTGCCGTGTAGCTCAACTTCTTATTTTTATAAATAAGCTTACAAGTCTTCTTAGACCTAAAAATTGGTCTAAATAAAAAAATTTCAGAACATTGGTCAAAATCTGTCAAACTAATGTATTTTAAAAACATATTGTAAGGACAAGCTTCTGTAACTCCTTTGGATATAAGAACTTCGTTCCCTTGTCTGTACTGATCGGTTTTGCTTTTATTTATGTGCAAAACCAAAAATTCTTTTTCTATTTTTACATCACTGAACTTCAAAGAACTTAATTCATCGAACCTAAGAAAACCCGCAAAACTAAGTAAAATCATTGTAAGATCCCTGATTACAAGTAAGTCTTTAGAATGAGTAAATTTTTTACAAAGTTCAATAAGCATATTAACTGTAACAGGTTCTTTATGCACAACTTTCTTGTAAGCGACACGTTTAGCGGCTTCTTGTATAGATGTTACAAAAGAGTTCTGGGTCGGATCACTTAAACCGTTTATCTCGTGAGCCCACTTTATAGCATACAAAGCATTGTTAATAGGATGAAAGGTTGATCCTTGATCAAGTAAGTGAGTAAAATAAAGAGCAACGTGTATTGGCTGTGCAGGTAGAGGTGAATGTCCATGCTCAACTATGAACTTTTCAAAACGCTTAAATGCATAAAAATAAGATTTTGTCGTGTTATCGCTTCTACTGTCTAACAAAAGTTTACACATTTTCGGACACAGTTTGAATAAAGCACTGTCTTCTTCCACACCACTTTCTCTTATTGCTTCAGCCACATGTTTGTCAATCTTTATACCTGTTAAAAAACATAAAAAATCAGAACTTGATTCTTAATGCTACAAATCGAAATTTTTTGCAACTTTTGCCAAAAACTCCGTTATGGCCTCTACCTTTTTGCGTAATATTAAATCCATGTAAAAATCTATGATCTGTAACGAAATATTGAAATTTTGAATCTTTGTTTATAAGCATGGGCCAGAATGAAGCGGACTTCCATTCTGGAATGATCAGAGTACCTTCACATCTTTCTGCTTTCATTTTATTAATCACTCTAGAAACTAGACAGGGCGGAGGAACCAACCAGTTGTTAACTCCTGTCCATATCTGTTTAAAAGCATCAATCCCCGCGGTACCTGTGCACCAAAATTTGGAATTGAACATTTCGCATTTTTTGTTGTAATCGCTTGCGAAACGATCGCATATATGTATACCCCATAATTCGTCAAGGTAATCGAAAACCCACTTTTGTATACCCCAGTCGTCACAATCTGACGTTCTGCTTAAAAAATCTGCTTGTTTGTTTGACTCTCTCGGAATCCATTCTGACATGAAATCAATGGATTGTGTGTCACAAGTGTTATGTACTGACATTGCTATCTCATGTAAACCTCTTTTTCTGCTTCCTACATTCAAAATGTGTGAGACATTTTTATTGTCACTGAAAATTTTGACAGATTTCCCCTGTATTTTATTCACAGAATTTTTTAGCATTCTGTCGACTGCTTCCAACTCTCTCCAAGTTGAACTTTTCTCTTTCTCTGTTTCTGACCAACTTCCATACATGTTACTGTCAGATTCATCTATAGAATCTATTGTCAAATGACCGCCGTAGCCTACATCTGAGGCGTCACAATATATACTTACTTCTCTCTCTGTAAGATCTGTCAACTGACATAATTTAGCTCCTTTATCATTGAGCTTATCTATATTTTCGTACCAGAAAACCATTTCTTTCAAAGCCTCATTGTCTACTTTGATCAAAGAATTCCAGCTCGCCTTAGCCAAAATGCAGTCGTATGAAAATCTCGTTCTCAGACGCACTGCGTCCCTAAATACGGCTTGAGCAGAAATAATCTGACCAACAATTGAAGCAAGAAATCGAACTTTTACCAAAGTAAATGGGTCTTTTTGTACTTGCAAAAACAGGCTTTTAATACCCTCTTTCAGTTTTGATACTCTGTTTTCAGTCAGACGAACAAGACCTTTTTCCATGTCCCACTGAAAACCAAGCCAGATAAAGTTCTGTGTAGGCAACCAGTTGCATTTTTCATGTGCAATGACAAAACCGAAACTGTCTAATTCGGTTCTGATGATTTCGCTTGTCTCCCGAGCTTCACTGAAATTTTTACCTCCACCTAAACCATCATCTAAATACATAATAATTTTCAAGCCTTTACTTCGCCAATGCTTCACTGCTTCCCTTACAACCTTACTGAATATGTAACCACTTGTGGCTAAGCCAAATGGCAAAACGTTAAAAACATAATATTTATTATCCCATTTGAAGCCTAAATATGTTCTATCTGAAGGAAAAATCTGTATATGATGGTACGCACTTTTTAAATCGTAAGTGAAACAGAAATCACCCTGTTGAAACATTTGCCTAGCTGTACTAGCGTCTTCGTACTTATAACGAAATTTAAATAAACACGGATTAATGTGTCTAGCATCTAATACAAGCCTTAACTTACTCTTGTTGTTTGCCACTGTTAGTGGATTAACCACGTGTGGTATGTCATATACTTCACTAATGCAGTTTTTTGATAATAGTTTCATAATCTCGTCTTTGACAAACTGACAATTATCCCTAGCTGATTTGTTGTTTTCTAATATAACTTTATCACGCAAAGTCATGAAAGGAATTCTATAACCCTTGTCTATAACGTCTATGATATATTCATTCGCACCTATGGATTTCCATTTGTCTAACTTTGTTTTCAGTTTCCCTGCTGGAGACTCATTGTTTACAATTGTATGTGTATTGTCGATTGTATTTTCATTTGTAATAGAGTTCACCCCGGTATGTGGGGACTGTCTCAAAATAAAATCGTCGGTAATATGTACCGATTTTGTGCTTAAATTTTGTTTACAATCTAACGTACTACTAAAATTTGTATTAGTACTTATCTTAATCTGTGTCTCTGTATCTTTTGTCAAATGAGGACATTCCCTTCTCCAATGACCCTTCTCGTTGCAGTTAAAACACTTTCCTGGCCTTTCGATACGGGGCATTTTCAAAGTTGGTATGTATGAGGCGGGTCCTGTTGAGGTTTTCCTTTTGGCTTTTTCTTTCTTGATTTTTGACTCCGCTCTTATCTGTGCCTTGTAAATCTTCTTCTCGTCATCAGAGTCGTCCGCTAGCGGATTAGTTGTATACTCTGCGACCACTCTCCATCCCGCTTCTGAAGAATCAGCTAATTTGATGAGTTTCTGACGATTTCTAATGAGTTCCATACCCTCGGTGATCCTCTCTTTGGCTGTGTTGACACTTTCTGCGCTCAGATTTACACTCTCCAGTCGATTCTTCGCCTCCTTTAGCTTCACGAAAACTTTGTTGTTATGTTTATGTTGTTCCTCGTTTCCTCTTTTCTTAAACTTGTAGTTGTCTGATAAAGTTTCATCAATTTTTGCCATCTGAGAATCAGCTAGGTCTTTCTGTGTAGTACGAAAACTTTCGCGGAAATCATCTAAACGGTTGTTTATTACGGTTGTAATACTGTTCAATATGTTTGTCTGAGAACTATGCACTGCCGACTGGATTTCATTTTGAATTTCTGTCCGGATCGCGTCGTCCATCTTAAGTGTTCACTCTTGGCACGGCAGCTAGAAAGTGATTCACCCAAACTATCAAACTACAATCCTATTGGACTAACCCTAATTAACCTCATGAATATTCAAAATATCTATCCCGTCAATACATTATTTTCCCGCTATACTAAAACGAAACGCGGGAAAATATAATTACAGTGAGTAAGATACAACCATCGAAAATAAACTCACCATGTTAGAAAAAGGCGTTTATAGTATATAGGGGTGTTAACATATTTTATACAATTGGGTCTTGCCGGAAACGTCAGAGAATGTCTCAAGTTTGTAAACCGGATCAACTATATGAAGTGCAAGTAAACAACAAATTGGTTAACATGTATGGTCAACAATGACATACCAATCAATAAACCCACCCAACAGAGTAGTAGTGCATGGTTTGTTCACTATTTTACCACAGCTTTATATGTTGCTGTTATATTTCAAAATGTTCTGAAATGTGACGAACTTTTAAATATGCTAAATCCACAGATGAAATATCACGTTTGCTGGCACAAAATGAGAATAGCTATCCTTTTGATAAATTTGAATATCATCATTCATCTTGGTTAAATACCTGACCATTGGGAGAATTTCAACTTATCATATCATAATTATTATGTTCTCATAAATAGACATTAGCATCGATAAGAAATGTGTTAGGTGTACTAATATTATTATTTAACAAAAGAACAAAAGAATATTTAATTCACACCTGTTGTTTTGGGTTTATAAAACAACAATTATCATATGTCTGTGTAATCAGGGAGAAAAATATATAGCTATAATTGATCTCTTGAAGGGGTTCCATTTGGGAGAAAAGAAGCTCTCTTTTGAATTTGAAATTTATTGGAACTTCATTTGACAGGCATTTTGAATGTAAAGACATACATTTAATAATATTTTAAAGACAAACATATTATTGATACCATTAATGATAAATGATAAAATGTCAGTTAAACTGCAGTACATGTTCTTCTCTTAATAAACATGATAAAGTTTACTGTAAATGCATGAATAGCTATCCCTTAGAATCCACCTAAAGCTGGAAATAAACATTAAAACAAAAAATACAAAGAGTAAAAATGAAATTTGCTGAAATAAAATGATAATACCATTGTTTATTCAAAAGAAATCAAAGAAACTGATGTAAGTAATGCCTTTTACTTTTAAAAATCAGGAAAAATGCACTTTTTCGTGTGCATGTAGGTGTACTCCCAGTTAAACTAGTTCAAATGTAGTTTTGTATTTCGATGATATATAAATAATCCTGTAGAATTAATCTAAGTATACGATATAGCAGGTCTTTTTCCATTATGGACGATTAATAATGGAAAACGTGAAATCATTAATTATGGAAACTGTTGCGGTTTTGTAAAATATGTATTATGGAAAGGATGTGGGGTCGGGAATGAACAGCAATGTTTTTTTCTCGGTAATAAAAAAAGATATGGTTACTTCACGATGAAACTTGGATTTACATTTAATAAGAATAAGAGTCCAGTAATTTCAAACAACCAATTATGCATGTAATCCTTGTGTGAAATGCATGCATAACCACGTTAAAAAACACACAATTGTGGTTGAAAAATCTGTTGCGAACAAATAGTGGCTATGAAAGAGATTAGATTTGCAGTTATACTCGTATATAATTACCTAGTATCGCACGAACTCACTAAAATACAACATGAAATAAGGAAATATTATTACGTCGATTCACATTCTGGATTATTTAAACATGTTAAATGAAACAGAAAAATGAATATTTAACATTATCATTTTTTATGCATGAGAGAGATAAGCAGGTGTGTTTTAACGCTTTTTCTGCATTTGTTTATTCCGGGGTTTTTCTAACGCAGTCGTCATAGTTTTAATTTTTGCCCTTTGACCTTAGGGACGGTTGACTATGGTAACCGCACTGGCGTTGTAAAATATGTGTTCTTTGATTTGACGAAAATGTATATGTTTTTGATATTTGAAAAAAAATGTTTTTGTGTAATACATGTATGTTGATGTGTTCAGTAGCTCAGAGAATATTAAGATTCACTAGTCTTGTCAACTATTAAAAAAAAACAAAGAAAAAAAAACAGAAACACACACGAGCTATTTCTTCCAACTCATGTTCAGACTGTATGTGGACAATTATAAGTTTTTAACACAGCTATAATGTGAGATTTATACACGAACGCACTAATTAGTCATGCGGGATTTTCGCGAGGTATTAAAGTAAACAAACAATTGAACCAGAAATGCACATCGAAAAATGGGTTGGATATCTTTTTATAAGATCGTAATTGTTTTAGATTGCCCTTGGTATAATCGTTTCATTTGATGTGAGTGAACCATTTTTTTTTAGGACACAGTGGTTTTTAAAAAAAAAAAACTGAAAATTCATAAATGAAAAACTTCTGACACACAATTTTAGTTGTCTCCCCTTGTTCCTTTAAAAATAAGGGAGGTAAAGAAAGTTAATTTTGAAAGTGGTTAATTATCATTTTGAGACTGCACAAATAGTAAACAAATCTGCAGAGAGAAACAAAATACAAGGCGTGGAGTGATAAAATCCAATATTACGGTACAAAGCTCTTGTGTTGTAATTTGTATACAAAGTTAGCTCCACTTAGCTTTATAAGGGCCACTTCGAACACTTAACCAGGAAATGCTTAGAGGAATGTGAGGTTTGTTTGTGAAAACTGAAATAACTTTTTCTGTATAAATTTGATGACAAACAGATAAAAATAAATGAAACCGTAAGATGACAAACAAATTGCTACAACTTATACGACTTTTTAAATCGATATTTTAATTCCCTCATTTTTCCGTCGGTTGAAAAACTTGGAAAGAGAATGTCTAATTTTGAAAATCTCAGAAAGCATTTTTTTTTTACTTCATTGTCATTATTATATTTATTATAATCATTATTTAATAATAAAAATTATTAATTTTATCAATTCAAATTTCATTTCATCAGGGATAAATACAAGGAAAATCATGAAGTTTACCATTACATGCATTAGTGTGCATTTTGAATATATGTACGAACAACTGGAATATTTTTCCATGTAATCATTTTGTAATGAACGTTTTATATAAATCTATCGCGAAGTCGTATTACAAGTTTGTTATTAAATGTTTGCATAGCACTGTTGCAAAGCCAACTTCTTGCCAACTTTATATACCCTCTAAATATAGAACGCAAACTTCTCACAACATTTATCTGTCCTCTGAATATAGAACACATTGAAGAAAACCAGTATTACCGTCTTCGCTGACTTATTGACCTGTTGCTGCAAGATTGAATTTATCCATGAGTTTCCGAAAGAAGGTACAGAAATGATTATTTTTTTTTGTTTTTGTTTTTTTTTTTTAATTTCTACCTCAGAAAATGTAGTTTTCAAAACCTTGTACCTATATGTACGATCTATCAAATAGACCACAGAGTTAAAAAAAGACGAATCTTCTAAAAATTCAAAGGCTAATGGAAAAATGGCATGGTTGGGACTTCTATCAAATAAAACATGAGATAAAAACAAGATGGATCTTCTAATAACCAAAAATTAATGAAAAACTGACATAGATAGTGACTTCAGAAAGTGAAAGTTTTGAAAAGAGTAATATATCCGTAAATATTCTACATGTATTTTGTTTTAATTTCACATCTAATCCTAGATTGCTGTTTTCTGTTCTTTATGGCACTTTAATGAAATTCTCACAATTCCATTTGCAATTCAATTTTTGTATCAATAGTTCATGTTCTTAGTTCTTTTGATACGAGATTAATCTGAGTAGTTTTTAATGAGCTCTAAATTGAAAAATAGATGAGATATTAATTGATGTTTGTAAATTTTTATCTGTTAGCTTTTCTATTTAAATAGATATATCAAATGTTAGTTTTCTTATTTAAATAGATATATCAAATGCGCACATGCAGACAATATAGAATTAAACCTGCTTATTTTACATTATTGATTACAGTAATTGTTTTTTATCAAGTTAATGAAGAAGAGTTTCACAATAACTTCCTTGAAATAAGTGTAAACACAAGTACTTAAGGATGATCGCTGATCTAATAGGAAATACATAGGATCTGAAATAGGTGTTTTAGTTTGAGAGAACAAAAGAATAGTAAACAAATAACCAAGAAAAAAATATAGGTTCATGTGCTCATTTTAGAGCTATATGTCATGAAAATTTGCAGGAAATGGGTTTTCTCTGGATTTTGCATTGTCTTTGCATTGACAACTTCAATCTCTCAAAGATGTATGAAAAAATAAAAAGGATTTCATAAAATTTTGTCAAATACCATTTTAAGCTATATATGATTGAATTATAAAAGAAAAAGTGGGGGTTCATGGGTAAAAAATTTCATGTTTAAGAAATGGATAAAACCCGAGGATTCCGAAAATCTGACAAAAAGACCAAAACATGAAAACATCCTTAAACAAAAAAATAATTCGAAGACAGTACACTATATAATTTGTTGGTTAGGATCAAGTTACATGTAAATAAACGCTCCACCAAATATACGTACATTTACAGTCACACTTGTGTATAAAGGGTGCGCATGCAAGAAACTTGAAAAGTGCCCTTTATATACAAGTCAATTTTACAAGATTTTAATATTCATGAAAAGGACATTTTCACAGTGCCCTTTATAGACAGTGAATATTGCTATATAGAGGTGCTTATTATACATTTAGCAGGTTTGACTTATTTACTTCTACCTTTCATTCAAAAGACAGAAAGTGTCAAAACAAGAAAGGGCTTTTCAAACAGACAGCAAATCTGATTTCCTTAACCTCGTTTTTACGCAGCTTACATCATGTACATTGCCAACATAATTACATGATTTTTCTTCGGATGAATACCTGGTTAAAAATAAATAATTTCATATCCCGTAGATTTGTACGCACGTGTGAATGAAATAAACGCATCCTTTACGATAACAAATTCGATCATTTGTACATACATTGTGTGCTCTCTGAATGCATATATTTTCAGTTATGAATCGATAACGGTTCTAAATAAGAAAAAAAATTCGTAAGGGTTCCGCGGAACCCAGTGTCTCGCCTACTTTTGATGTTGTCTATATTTTCAGTGTGATAGGTGAATGCACATAATAGTAAAATTCCTGGATAGTTTAAGAAAGTTATTAAAATTTTAAAAACTTTAACCACAGAGTGAATGTAATGTTTCCTGGCAGAAAAACTAAGTCCATTTATAAGTAAAATACGGAAAAATTTTTTTTTTTTACTAAATTTACTTCTGGATACTATATTATGATCATAAACAAGCTTCTGTCCAAGTTTGGTACAAATCCAGGATAGTTTAAGAAAGTTATTAAAATTTTGAAAACTTTAACCACAGAATGAATGTAATGTTTCCTGGCAGAAAAACTAAGTCCATTTATAAGTAATATACAGAAAAACTGGAATTTTTATTTTACAAAATTTACTTCTGGATACTATCTTATGATAATAAACAAGCTTCTGTCCAAGTTTGGTACAAATCCAGGATATTTTAAGAAAGTTATTAAAATTTTAAAAACTTTAACCACAGAGTGAATGTAATGTTTCCTGGCAGAAAAACTAAGTCCATTTATAAGTAAAATACGGAAAAACTGGAATTTTTTTTTTACAAAATTTCCTTCTGGATACTATCTTATGATCATAAACAAGCCTCTGTCCAAGTTTGGTAGAAATCCAGGATAGTTTAAGAAAGTTATTAAAATTTCAAAAACTTTAACCACAGGGTGAATATTTGTGGACGCCGCCGACGACGACGACGACGACGACGGAATGTAGGATCGCTATGTCTCGCTTTTTCGACAAAAGTCGAAGGCTCGACAAAAAGCAGCAATGATAAATGAAACTGTTACGAGCATAGCTAAATGTCAAATTTACTAAGGAAAGTGAAGCCAAATAAATTTACAGACAGGGCAATGCATTACCGATATGTTTAATATATTTTATTTCTAGTATTACTTGAATAACCGTGTACCTTATACGAGTGACCAAAAGACTTACTCAGTTTATTTCTAATATTTGTACATCTTGAAATTTTCTCCAAATCTACAAGATTGACCGAAAAATACATGAATTCGTGATGACTCGCAGTTTCAAAAGGTATGAACACATGTAAACATGTAGATATCATAAATGGTGTCTTATTTTATGTGCAAGTGTTTACATAGTTTGTACAAAAACTGTTGTTGTTCTGGCATAACAGTTAAAACAGATTATGGACCAACAATAGAATGTAAGCCTAAATATGAATACAATACAAAATGTTAAAGTACGCTAATACGACACATACCCGTCCAAATGCCATATTGGACTAGTCAATATGACATATCGGACTGGTTGATCAAAAGAGGATCATATTGGACTAGTCAATATGATATATTGGACTAGCCAATATAACATATATGTATTGGACTAGACATTGGGCATGGACTAGACAATATTACATAATCAATACAGGTATAATTGCGGAAGGTTTTCCATATTGGCTTCCATGAGGCGAAGCCGAGGTCAAATATGGCTAGCCAAGGACCAATAACTAAGCCAGTATGGAAAACCTAACGCAATAATACTATAGTATTAGGTATGAACACATGTATAGACTGATATCATAAAAGGTGTCATATTTTATGTGCAAGTGTTTACTTACAATGTATTTTGTACCAAACCTGTTGTTATTCTAGCGTAACATTTGTGTACAATAGTATACGTTATTTAACAGTATTGAGGGATATAGCCATTTTATTTGTCCCGATACACTGACTATTTTCCCGACGCGTAGCGGAGTGAAATAGTCACTGTGTCGGGGGACAAATAAAATGGATATATTCCGAAATGACTGTTAGATAACTGTTTTATTATACCGAAACACTTTACCGGTCAATAATTTCCAGTACTAATCACCAGTCAGTATTTACCGGTGATTAGTTTTGCAATCTAATCACCGGTAAAAAAAAATAGTAAAATTGATGTTTGATTTTTATATAGAAAAGAACATACTGATGTATAATAATAAGAACTGGGCCTGGCACCATAAAAGTTGAGAATATTCTTAAGTCTGAGAATTTTCTTAACTATGGGGATACTCGAATGTGATTGGTTGAGAATGGGAATTTGAGTAAAATTTTCTTTACTCAGCAAAAATAGTTCTTTATGGCGCCCAGGCCAGATACTTTGTTAGCACTATTTCCGGTGGTAGTAGTCTTCATTTAGATAAAATAGATTAGTAATTACACTTATTGTACCGATAATATGGTACCGCTCTTGTTATTGTAGATTGCTGTTTATTTGTTAATTATAAATATATTAATAATAACCATGATATTTCTAATTATGTTTAAGAACCTCTTATGACACAAATTAATAAAATGGGTTTAAGATAATAACCCTTGACTTTTAATTCATACTTCAGTGTCATATCTTCAACCATAATTACATTCTCAATAACAGATTGCAATCACCAATCGGATGAATAATTGTTATAGGGATAGTACTTAAGACCGCATCCAAATTTTTAAGAAGGAGGTAATGCAATGTACCGGTTATTTCTGGTCAATGCATTGGTAAAAAATGGGGCCAACATTTGTAAAAAAAACATATGATATCATTTTCATTAACTTATTATAATCATTTATCGGAAGAAAATTTGTCTAAAATACTACTCAAGATATCATCCAAGTTTTGAAGAGGGTATAATAATTTGGACAACTGCCTTAGCAAAAAGCGGAATGAACAGATATAGAAACGTATATGCAAATATTGATTAGTGGTTAGTGCATATACATGTAAGTCATGCTTTAAAGATATGGGATATACGCTAATTCGAGAGTGTCATTAATTGTCAAATATCACCGATAAGGCAAGAAAAATTGCACAACGTTTTTTTTTTCTTTCTCATTATTGAATCAGTGCTTTTAAAAAGTTACAGAAAGCTTCCGATTTTAACCATACCATTTGTTTATCAATTTCTAGGGATCTGATTCCCTTATTAAAATCCACAAGACCAATTAACATGATTAATCGAAAATTGTATATTCACCTTAAAGTAAATGTCCAAGAAGTTGCAAACATGTTGGATTAGAATTGAAAAAAGGAAGAGAAATCGGCTTAACATTTTAATAACAAAGTCTTCCTGGGGTCGGGGGGGGGGGGGGGTATGTTCCATTTAATTTCGTTCGGCCTTTGTCTTGTATATGTTTTAATCGTGCTATGCTCTTTTAACGGCTCACGATTTCTATTTAAATGCATTTTGTTACATTTTAATGATACTTGAACAACCAACTGATTTCTAATGATTCTTATGGGGAGGTTATTTATGCGAGTGTCTAGCCTGCTTTCACTGTTGTCATAAATGGGTCTAGGGTAAAACTATCATAAACGGTTCTAGGGTAGAACTGTCATAAATGGTTCTAGGTCTATATTTTCAGGGTAATATTGGAATGTACATAATTTTTCTCCGTATGTTATTTATTGATCATGAAGAAGCTCCTGTCCAAGTTTGGTAAAAATCCAGGATGGTTTAAGAAAGTAATTAATGTTTTAAAAACTTTAACTGCAGACTGAATGTAATGTCCTGTTATTGACTTGTTTTTTTATTCCTTGTATAGGGTCAATATAAATGTCTAGACATTGAACTCTTAAATCGACTGGAATATGTGGACACAAATTTTAAACAAACATCTATGGTACCCGTGTGTATAACAGTCAATGAGCTACAAAGTTGAAGTCCTGGATAAAAAAAGATGTTTTGCTACTTTATTTATATAATTAAGAAGGTAAAAAAAAACCTCATAATGTAAACAGCAAAACCACTTCAAAATGATGTAAAAACTAACCTCTTCATCTTGACCTTTTCGTATAATATCGTTAATGTAACAGCCCAATCGAGACCTCCCTATTTATCACTTTATTCGATAAATATATGAATCTAATTCATATGTTTCTTAATTGAGTTTTCTGAAAATTTCTAAAAATTTACATTATTTCAAGAGCTTCTTGCGTTTTGTTATAAGAATACGTAATAAATTATTTACTTAACGATAAAAAATACATTGTTTTAATTCATATGTTGCGTTTTGAAGTATTATCGCCCCTTTAAATGATATTAGAAGAAAATTTCAATCTCTCATCTGAAATATATAAACACAATACCCCAAAACAAATTGTGATTATTTTCATATACAATTATTACTTCCTGTCTTTCAAAACTATCTTTCTATTACCAAATGAAGTATCCTCCTCGAAAAATGTGTCCTATATACAGAATCATGGATACCTTAAATTGTACATTTTGGTAAAGTCCAAAATCAAGCAATCATAAACAAAATCTACCTTTAAAAGAAAGTAAAAAATTTTTACGTGCCTATATTTTTATACTTGAAAGGTTTTGTCAGTAGTTTAGGGGTTCAAAATTTCTTAAGACATCCATTAGCCAAGGGATTTTCTGAAGTGAAAATAGGTCAAAGTACTAACCAAGAACTCGTACATGTAGGGTAGGAAAATATACCACCTGGAGTATATATACACCTGATCAATAGCATTATCCCTATAGCCGATATTATATTAGACGTTCAAAAATAGCGATTGCTGTTGATTCTGAAATAATAAGTGATAGTTACGATAAAAATTTTGTCCGTCGGGCTTTAAATATCATGAAATATGATATACCACCGATAAAAAACACTAGTCCACACTTCCCAATAACCACTGATTTTGCAAATAACATCTTTAACCGGATTCCCACATTTTGATCTCGAGCACTGCTGATGAGTTGTTAGTCAACGAAATGGCCATGCAGTGCATCAAATTCATTCGGTAGTTTGTGATACATTTTATTAGTACCACTGGGTCTATGTCACTGCTGGTGGACTGTAAGTCCCCGAGGGCATTATCAGCGAAGTAGCCAGAATTCTTGTCCTGGCATGATTCATTACTTAAATAGCTTGAAATTTTCCGTTCACAATTTGACAAAAATTTACCAGAAATTACTAAGGCTCTTCCTTTTGATGCAAAGGTTACCCTGAGCTGAGTTTGGATTCCTGTTTGTTTTAATTGTTTTGGGTTTTGATGGTTGTGCTTATTAATTCATCATTATATCTTTAATTGGATTCCCACATTTTGATCTCGAGCACTGCTGATGAGTTGTCAGTCAACGAAATAACCATACAGTGCATCAAATTCATTCGGTATTTTGTGATACATTTTATTAATACCACTGGGTCTATGTCACTGCTGGTGGAATGTAAGTCCCCGAGGGCATTATCAGCGAAGTAGCCAGAATTCTTGTCCTGGCATGATTCATTACTTAAATACCTTTAAATTTTCCGTTCAAAATTTGATAAAAATTTACCAGAAATTTCTAAGGCTCTTCCTTTTGATGCAGAGGTAACCCTTAGCTGATTTGGATTCCTGTTTGTTTTAATTGTTTTTGGGTTTTGATGGTTGTGCTTATTAATTCATCATTATATCTTTAACTGAATTCCCACATTTTGATCTCAAGCACTGCTGATGAGTTAACAGTCAACAAAATGGCCATACAGTGCATCAAATTCATTCGGTATTTTGTGATATTTTGTTATTGGAACACAATATTAACAAACAGTACATGTATAGGCATAATCATGGTTTAGTCCCACCTGGGATTAAACTTTTTAAAGTATAAAAAATTTCACCCTTTTCAGAATAAATTTTACGAAATATAAAAAATAACCTTTTTATAAAAATACAGTCACGGTCATTCAAATTGTCTTTCTTACACGTATATTATAATTTCAGTGTACTATATCTAATCAAGGTTTAGTCCCACCCTCCATGCTAAATTGAAGAAATTTCCATTAAGGTGGGACTAAACCTTGATTAGATATATAGTCACGACCATTCAAACTGTCTTTAATATGCGTATTTTATAATGTCAGTGTACTATATCTAATCAAGGTTTAGTCCCACCCTTATGGGAATTTTGCTTGTTTAGCATGGAGGGTGGGACTAAACCTTGATTAGATATAGCACACTTATATAAAAAAAAATGGCCAAAAAATACACGCGTATAAAATGAAATTTTATTTTTTTCAATAATAATAATTATTATTTAATTTATTGAACATTCTTTCAGAAAACGCTCTGAAAAGGGTTTCTTTTGGGGCAATGTCTATAACAAAAAGGGGCTTGGAATTTTTTGGGGGAACATGCAAAAGAGACATTAAACCGGTTATTTATTGTTGTGACCTTGACCTTTGATGAGTTAAAGGTCAAGGTCGGGATATAAAAAATAGATCAAAGTGTTGACCTATTGTTAATAGGTCAAGGTCATACACAAAAACACGTGATAAATCTATTGTTGTGACCTTGACCTTTGAGAAGTTAAAGGTTAAGGTCAGGTTATATCGTAACAATATCAGATCAAAGTCAAGTTCTTTTGTTTAGAGGTCAAAGGTGCATACAACAACCAGTTATAAATCTATTGTTGTGACCTTGACCTTTGTTGATTTAAAGGTCAAGGTCAGGTTAAAAGGTCAAAGTCTTGATGTTTTGTTAAGAGGTCAAGGGCATATAAAATAACAAGTTATTTGACCTTGACCTTTGTTGAGTTATAGGTCAAGGTCAGCTAATAAAGTAACGAAATTTGGTCAAAGTGTAAATCAATCGTTAAAGGATCATGAAATAATGTGATGATTAAAAAGGTCAAAGTCACATACATAACTTACCAGTTGAACTTCAAAGTAAAAATGATACCTTGATAAATGACCTTTCCTTCTACTAAAAGGCAGACGGAATAAATCTTATTATTAGATTTTACTTTTTTTTTCACAACGGGCTAACGACCTTTTGGTTGATTTGTTTGTCGTTTTCAACACAGCTTAACGAGATCGGAAATACTTTTTAATATTTAAGGCAGAAAAATTGGTAATTTTTTGTCAATTAAGATCGGAATCAAATAAACCAAAAAACTTCTTTTTCATGGTGTGACCTTGAGTTTTGATGAGTTAAAGGTCAAGGTTAATTAATAACGTAAATGTTTTATCCAGCTATGTGATATCATTGGAACCAACCATGACCCAGAGTGTCCTACTTCAATCCCACTAAGTGATATCATTGGAACCAACCATGGCCCAGAGTGTCCTACTTCAATCCCACTATGTGATATCATGGGAACGAACCATGATCAGAGTGTCCTACTTCATCCCACTAAGTGATATCATTGGAACCAACCATGACCCAGAGTGTCCTACTTCAATCCCACTATATGATATCATTGGAACCAACCATGACCTATAGTGTCCTACTTCAATCCCACTATATGATATCATGGAAACAAACCATGACCTATAGTGACCTACTTCAATCCCACTATATAATATCATGGGAACCAACCATGACCTATAGTGTTCTACTTCAATCCAACTATGTGATATCATTGGAACCAACCATGACCCAGAGTGTCCTACTTCAATCCCACTAAGTGATATCATTGGAACCAACCATGGCCCAGAGTGTCCTACTTCAATCCCACTATGTGATATCATGGGAACGAACCATGACCAGAGTGTCCTACTTCATCCCATTAAGTCATATCATTGGAACCAACCATGACCCAGAGTGTCCTACTTCAATCCCACTATATGATATCATTGGAACCAACCATGACATATAGTGTCCTACTTCATCCCACTAAGTGATATCATTGGAACCAACCATGACCCAGAGTGTCCTACTTCAATCCCACTATATGATATCATTGGAACCAACCATGACCTATAGTGTCTTACTTCAATCCCACTATATAATATCATGGGCACCAACCATGATCTACAGTGTTCTACTTCAATCCCACTATATGATATCACGGAAACCAACCATGACCTATAGTTTCCTACTTCAATCCCACTATATAATATCATGAGAACCAACCATGACCTATAGTGTTCTACTTCAATCCCACTATATGATATCATGGGAACCAACCATGACCTATAGTGCCCTAATTCAATCCGACTATATGGTATCATGGGAACCAACCATGACCTATAGGGTCTTACTTCAATCCCGCTACATGATGTCATGGGAACCAACCATGACCTATAGTTTCCTACTTCAATCCCACTATATGATATCATGGGAACCAACCATGACCTACAGTGTCCTACTTCAATTCTGCTACATGATGTCATGGGAACCAACCATGTTTATAGTGTCCTACTTCAATCCCACTATATGATATCATGGGAACCAACCATGACCTATAGGGTCTTACTTCAATCCCTCTACATGATGTCATGGGAACCAACCATGACCCAGAGTGTCCTACTTCAATCCCACTATATAATATCATGGGAACCAACTTATTCCGTAAAGGATTAACTTAGAAATTATAGGAAGACGGAATAAATAGTATTCTTAGATCCTACTTCAATCCCACTATATGATATAATTGGAACAAACCATGACCTATAGTGTCCTACTTCAATCCCACTATGTGATACCATGGAAACCAAACATGACCTATAGTGTCCTAATTCAATCATACTATTTGATATCATGTGAACTAAACATGACCTATAGTGTCTTACTTAAATCCCACTTTATGATATCATGGGAACCAAACATAAACTATATCATCTTACTTCAAATTCATAATTGCAATTTATTCCGTAAAGGATTAAATAAGAAATTAAAGGATGACGGAATAAATCATATTATTGGATTGCCATTTATCCCGTAAATAATTAATTTACAAACTACAAAAAGACATCCTGGGAACCAAGTATGACCTATAGTCCCTACTTCAATCCCACTATGTGATATCATGGGAACCAACCATGACCTATAGTGCCCTACTTCAATCCCACTATGTGATATCACGGGAACCAACCATGACCTATAGTGTCCTACTTCAATCCCACTGTGTGATATCATGGGAACCAACCATGACCTATAGTGTCCTACTTCAATCCCACTGTATGATATGGGAACCAACCATGACCTATAGTGTCCTACTTAATCCCACTATGTGATATCATTGGAACCAACCATGACCTATAGTGCCCTACTTCAATCCCACTGTATGATATCATAGGAACCAACCATGACGACCTATAGTGTCTTACTTAAATGCCCGTTGTGCAAATGAAAAATATAAAATATAACAATAAGATTTATTCCGTCTACCTTTTACTTCAAATTCATAATTGCAATTTATTCCGTAACGGATTAACTTTAAAATTATAGGAAGGCGGAATAAATCGTATTCTTGGATTGCCGTTTATTCCGTAAATGATTAATTTACAAACTACAGAAAGATACCATGGGGACCAAATATGACCTATAGTGTCCTTCTTCAATCCCACTATATGATATCATGGGAACCAACCATGACCTATAGTGTCCTACTTCAATCCCACTATATGATATCATGGGACCAACCATGCCCTATAGTGTCATACGTCAACCACACTATATGATATCATGGGAACCAACTTTGACCTATAGTGTCTTACTTAAATGCCCGTTGTGCAAATGAAAAATATAAAATATAACAATAAGATTTATTCCGTCTACCTTTTACTTCAAATTCATAATTGCAATTTATTCCGTGACGGATTAACTTTAAAATTATAGGAAGACGGAAGAAATCGTATTCTTGGATTGCCGTTTATTCCGTAAATGATAAACTTACAAACTACACAAAGATACCATGGGGACCAAATATGACCTATAGTGCCCTACTTCAATCCCACTATGTGATATCATGGGAACCAACCATGACCTATAGTACCCTACTTCAATCACACACTATATGATATCATGGGAACCAACCATGACCTATAGTGACTTACTTAAATGCCCGTTATGCCAAAAAAAAATGTAAAATCTAACAATAAGATTTATTCCGTCTACCTTTTAGTAGAAAAATAGATCGTTTGTGAAGGTATCATTTTTCCTTGACCTCTAACCGGTCATTATGTATGTAACCTTGACCGATCTCAGATGATCTTATTCCTGAATCTCTTAACAACAGATTTAACATTTTGACCTAATTTCGATACGTTTTAATTCAACAAATGTCAAGGTCATAACAATAAATAACTTGTTATTATATGTGCCCTTGACCTCTTAACAATAGATTAACAGTTTGACCTAATTTTGGTATGTTATAAAATTACCTTCACCTTAAACTCGGCAAAGGTCAATGCTTTGATCTAATTTTGTAACGTCATGCGCGGACCTTGAACACATTGAAGGTCAAGGTCACAACAATAATTAAACGGTTATTTTCTCATCACATTATTTTGATCATCTTTTAACGACAGATTTACACTTTGATCAAGTTTCGTTACTTTAATAGCTGACCTTGACCTATAACTCATCAAAGGTCAATGTCAAATAACTTCTTATTGTATGTGCCCTTGACCTCTAAACGCAAATAAAGACTGATC
Organism: Mytilisepta virgata; assembly: GCA_028015205.1. Taxonomy (NCBI): domain Eukaryota; kingdom Metazoa; phylum Mollusca; class Bivalvia; order Mytilida; family Mytilidae; genus Mytilisepta; species Mytilisepta virgata. Next base: position 7,945,454 of record CM051508.1, on the reverse strand, counting down.
TTATTTTGTTACGTTATAACCTGACCTTGACCTTTAATTCAACAAAGATCAAGGTCACACCAATAGATGTATTACGGGTTTTTGTGTGTGACCTTGACCTATTAACAATAAGTCAACACTTTGACCTATTTTTTTACGTTTTAACCTGACCTTGACCTTAAACTTACCAAAGGTCAAGGTCACAACAATAAATAACCGGTTTAATGTTTCTTTTGCATGTTCACCCAAAACATTCAAGCCCCTATTTGTTATAGGCATAGCCCCAAAAGAAAACCCTTTTAAGAGAGTTTTCTGAAGAATGTTCAATAAATGTTGATATTTTCTAAACAGAAATAATATAAATATATATAATTATTACAAAAAACCCATTGAAATTTCATTTACTTATGCGTATTTTTCTATATTCAGTGTACTATTTCTAATCAATGTTTAGTCCCACCCACCATGCTAAATTGAAGAAATTTCCATTAGGGTGGGACTAAACCTTGATTAGATATATAGTCACGACCATTAAAAATCGCATTGATTTTATGTAAGTGTATTATATCTAATCAAGGTTTAGTCCCACCCTCCATTCTAAACTGAAGAAATTTCCATTAGAGTGGGACTAAACCTTGATTAGATATATAGTCACGACCATTTAAACTGTCTTTAATATGCGTATTTTATAATGTCAGTGTACTATATCTAATCAAGGTTTAGTCCCACCCTTATGGGAATTTCCTTAATTTAGCATGGAGGGTGGGACTAAAGGTTTAATTCCACCTGGGAGTAAACCATGATAATGCCCATGTATATTTGTTTTCTAAATGAAGGAGTTTAGGTGAGTTTAGATACAAATTTCTGCTTTGTTTTAATCACCAGTTGATAAAATTTGAGTTTGTGAAAATTAACATTGTAAACTACATGTATTTTTCGTATAGCTGTACCACGTCATGCCTTCTCTTAGTATAATCTTTACAGGTGATTAACTAAAATCTTGACGAAGCGTGGATAGTAAGATTTTCCCGGGTTAGGCCCTGACAGACCGTCTGCAATTTCTTTGCCAAAAAAAAAGGTGATACCTGGCAATTAAAGTTACAAATATAAACGTTTGAAATATGCATACGATGTAGCGGATAATTTTCGGCGTCTTGTAAATTATTTTTTTTTTGCATTTCAATCAGAAATCTAAATCATTAATAATAAGAGATAATATCTTTTAAATGCTACCATTATAAATTTCATTATCATTACAAATTGTTGAGCATAAACATTACTTGTAATTGTCATAATTTGTTTTGAAGTCTAAAAAGACACATGTATGCAACATGGAGCAGTATTTAGGCTGATGAAAAACACATGTTGGGGAATTATCAGTTTTACGAGTATACGTTTTTTATTATTATTTTTTATTATTTAACGATGATTTATATCTTTTGTATCTGTTTTTGTATGATACAACTGCGTACATTTGTACATCCAAGCAAAACCATGATAAATGTGTTTGAATAACATTTAATTACAGTTCCTTTACCCTACCCGCGACAAGAAAGAAACATATATTATATTAATTTTCCATGTGGAGGATGCTTTAATCCATTCCCTTTTTAATATTCAGTCTTACCCCCATTTCCCTACAGAAGCTGGGCCATGACCGATTATATTGTAAAATATTTGGACAAGAAGGGAAACAAATATATATATATATATATTAAAATCTCAATATTTTTTATAACCCGTTATCAAACCGGGGGAGGTTCCAAGTATTTTACCCGATTCAAATCTGAAAAACATTTAAAAATATTATACACATACATGACATATAACAATTAAATTTAGAGATAAACGTACCCTTATTTATTTAAACACACATACATGTACATTACATGTGTACAATGTGTATAATCTATCGAGTAATTTGTTAATAATTATAATTACTTGTCTGAAAAATAACAATCCAAAGATACTAATATTAGAAATAGTAAATTTATACTATACTGTATACGCCGCATTTCAAGGAATTACCTCTCATCACCAGCATTAAAACTGAAACATTTGGAAGACCAAAACCCAAACTTATTTTAAACAAGAAGTACTCATAACCAAAAATACCGAAATAGGAAGCCAAATTTCAGCCAAGGAGATCTACCATGTGCAATACAAGGAATGAACACTTAGTAATTCTATTATTTGTTAATTTTGCTAGATACTGGTAATTTCTATAACAAATCAATGAATAATCATGTCAGACAAGTCTGACGACTGGGTTGGCGAATATCCTCGGGGACCTAGGGTCCACCATGCAGAGGCATCTAAATAACAAAAATGTCCAACTTTAAAACTTGCAACTGATCCGATCTTATATATCTGATATTATACTCTTGTATTCAAATTTGTTTTCCTAAAGTGTTTGATACTTTGGTTGAAGTTCTTGCCGGTGCATTTTCACAAATTAATATTTCAAATTAAAAAAAAATATTCCTGTCTGGAAAATTTCATCGTATTCATCAAATAGATTTATTTAAATCAATCTAGGTCATTGATATTACTGATCATTATCTATATGATTATACAAAAGGGGTGTGTTCATAATTATAATTATAGGAGAATAAGTGGTTTATCATGGTGAGCACAAAATAATATAATAAATACGCTGAAGGGGTTGAGTCGGTAAAGTGTTACTTTGGCCCCACATTTTGCTAAAAATGAAGCAGATTGCGCCTTTTTGAAAAATACGTTTACGTTACGTTAATGCTAAAATCGCTAATTCTAATATGGTGTGTTGCTTTTCCTTTGCAACTAAAGATGAATTAAAATTTTCGATTTATTATCAAAACCGTGAAATACTACAACTGTTTCGACTTTTTTTGCTCCAAAGTACAATATTTTTTCTTAATCAAAGAGTAAATGTCAGAATCCATCAATTGGTGTCTATCTTGAAAATTATTCTCGATTTTTGTAATAACTTATCGTTTCAGATTAATTCATATAATTTCAATAATCTTTGACCTTTCAGTCACCTAGCTTTAAAAGAGAGGACAAATATTCCTAAGAAGCAACCCAAAAAACGTAATCCATTAGACAGAGAAAACCCGGAAAGACAAATGAACAACCACAAGCACAACAAACAAACACTGAAAACTAAAAAACAATGAACAACACGAACTCCTATAAATCACACTAAGGCAAAAGAAAAATACAAAGAAAAGGAAACAGCTAAAGAGATTTGAAAATTGTAAGAGTTGAACAAATAAAATATTTTTTAATTGCCGATTTGCAAAAAGAGCCCTACGAACTCAAAAGCAACAAAAGCTCTGTTCGTTTGCCAAGGCTTTTCACGTCATGCACATGTGTGGAGATTTTATGTTAAGACAAAATCTTTAATATTTCTAAATACATAATAGAAAAACACGTGGAAGCAATATGTTATGAAGACACTTTGAAGAGTTGTGAAAGCTATTGATGAACTGCAAGTTTATATTTGTAATAAAAATTACGATAGTTTCAATAAATATTCTGTGGTCGTCAATCATCAATTTCGCTTTCTTACGTTAGGGAATAACCATCTGACTTTATCATGTTTATGAGGGAAATGTTGCACAAAGGGAGATCAAAACTTCCTGTATTTAAATATGGTGGAAAATTAAGGATTGATTTATCGGGAATAAATTGTTGTGGATTGATGATAGTGTCTATAAATTAGGGCTTCGAACAAATCAATCCAGCATCTAAGACCAATTGATTAACCCCCCTTTCCCTCCCCTTAAAATCAAATGGTTGCTACATTAATTAACACAGAACTCTAAACTATTTTTTTTTTCGGCAAAGGTAATAATTTGCCTTTACAACATTGAACATGAAAGACATTAATTTGTTTCAAAACCAATCTTTTTTATTAACATTGCTAACAAGAGAGGAAAGTCATCGTTAGCATGTGTTAACCTTTATTGTTGCCATTACATCCAGAACAATTATGCAAATCATTTAAAATGCAAGTCTTACATAGATGTGAGTATATAATGTTTTATGAAGTGGAATTTTCTATTAATCCGTGGCAAATTTTATAGGTGCATGAAGTTGGTTTTAACCACTCATATCCTCTGTGCCATCGACACGCACACTAATACATTAAACCAAAGTCTCAGTCTGGATTTTAACTGACAAGTATATGTATAGTCGCTTTTCGCCTGCAAGTCAATGTCTGCGGCTACTGAGGCCTTCTGTGCGTATAGAAACCAACAGTTTCTCAACACATGTACATAAATGTTTCATCATATTAATTTTGATTCATAAGATGTGCACATTTCGTCTATTTACGATCCAATTAGTTGTCGAAATCAAATTACAACCCAAGTGTTGAACGTTGAAGACCAACGTCAAATGCCAAAATTACTAAAACTATTTAAGAACAAAGATACATGTATGTATGAGCGATATACTACTTAGTTTTCACTCTCAAGTTACAATGTAGTTATAACGATAAAATTCGTCCGAGAACACAAGAGAAAATCGTCCATTTTGCTATGACGGACTCAACGAACTCGCCCCTTTTCTGCTTCCATTTGATCATTTGAAGACCTGTTCAAGGTATTAAAAAACTGAATGTTCAAACTTCCTGATATGGTTTTTTCCAAAAGAAATAATAACATTCCAGAAATTTATAGACACTATCATCAAACGGTTTGGTCTGAACAGACATAATGTCGACATAATGATCTGACTTGCGTGGGGCGATCTTTCCTTGAATTACCGGACTGCAATCTGCTAATCAAATCTACTGTCTGACACCTTGAAGGCGGACAATATAGCATTTGATGCATTACAAGATAGTGTAGATTATTAAGGTCGAAGAATAAAATCGCTACCCATTAAAGAATAAACTAGATACGATCTGTCTTGTATGATATTATCTGTTGACCTTAGATTTAAGAAAACAATAACGTAATAGAATATAAAAATGATAAAAGTTTTTTGATGTAGGAAATGATGTTTCTTACAATAGATAGTTTCCTGGAATTCCTAAATTAGCAAATCGTTCGTGTCGTATAAGGAAAAAGACAATAAAATTTCACATTGCAACAGATCATTGATGTGGTACACGTAAAAATATTGATCAATCCTGTCGTTAACTATGGTATATAATAGAGTTCATATTGCTAGTGCTTTAATTTTTGTGCTGTCTTATTCTGTTTTTTTTTTTTTTAGTTTATTTCTTTTTATTCATTTAGTTATACATGTATCCTTGTTTGTTATGTTCCATTATCACGACTTTGTCTTTTCCTTGGATTTCGAATTTACGGACTTTTCCTTTGGTATTATTTTGCCGATGTGTATTTACAGATAGACCTCCAGATAAATATTTGGTCCAACACATATTCACTCCCTATTTTGAAATTCAACACTAAAATTGAAATTTTCTAGATAAAAGTCAATTCCTAAGTGATCGAATTTGAATTTCCCATTCCATATGACTAATTTGAATGCCATGCTTAACAGATTTGTTTGTTTATTTAGTTGGGGTTTTACGCCATTTTCAGCACATGTGGCTATTTCACGGCGACCAATTTTTATTGGTGGAGGAAGCCTGTGTACCCGGAGAGAACCATCGACCTTCGGTAGGAAAATTGGCAATCCTTGTCAATTAAAATCGAGTTGAACAAACCTCGCCACAGGTGAGATTCGAACTCACAACCTCAGCCACGCTCAACATAACTAACATTCAGAATAACATGGAATATCAGTACTTAGTATCCATATTGGTACATTTGTATGTACCATGTTAAAACGTCATAAATGTATTTCTTGGAAATGTCAATTTATGATTTGACATTTCGGTTTTTTCAAGTGAACAAAAGTACATATATACAAAAAGGAAAGTTCTCCTACCCTTCTATCTGTGAGTTCAATTTCAAGATATATGCATGTGGATAACAACACATAAATGAAAAAAAACAATAGGTTTCTTTACGCTCTGTTTTAATTTTCAATACGTTTTTGTAAAAATTGAAAAAAAATTATCCGCCTTATCTGGAAGTCTGATGTATAATATATTCGAAAATTAACAAAAAGAAAAAAAATTCTGATATATAAAAAAATTTCAAGATTTTCAAACGTTAAAATCCTGAATGTTTCGCATGTGCAAGCGTTATATATGTTTTTGAAGAAGTATTGCCACAATGAATAGAATAGAGAATGGAAACGGGAAATGTGTAAAAGAGACAACAACCTGACCAAAGAGCAGAAAACAGCTTAAGGCTACCAGGTCTTCAACGCAGCGAGAAAATCCCGCACCCGGAGGCGGGCCTTTAGCTGGCCCCTAATCAATAATATATACTAGTTCAGTAAAATGGACGGCACACTAAACTCCGAAACATAAAAATGAACCAAAATTAAAAAAACACACAAGACTAACAAAGGCTAGAGGGTCCTGAATAGGGACAGGCGCAAAAATGTGGCGGGGTTAAACTTGTTTTGTGAGATCTCAACCCTCCCCCTATACTTCTAGCCAATGTGGAATAAACAAACACACAGCTATACACACAGTGAAACTCATTTCAAAAGATGTCCGTGCCCGATGTTAAAAAAGGTAACAGAAGAAACTAAGCAAGATGACAATGATCAATATATATTAACAAAGGACATGCAGTTACTGACATGCCAGTTCCAGGCCTCAATTAAACTGATCAAAAAATTATGTCTATATCATATAGAAAATCAGCCACAACCCCTCCCGTTAGGCGTATAGTATCATGCCTTCATAAATTATACGAGAAGAACATAACACGTATCATGCCAACAACTGGTTTTAGACTAAATGTGTTTATTTCCGATGCTATGACCCTATGATTGAATCAATATTAATTTTAAAAAAAGCCATATTTAATGACTTGACAACAGTATCGTAACTATATCCCTTGTTGATAAGTCTGTTTAAAGGTTTGATTAGCTTTTCAGGTGAATGGCGACATTTTTGTGCTTTGTATAGAATATTACCATAAAAGATGGGTGTGAAATACCTGAACATTTAAGTTGTTTGCACGTTGATTTATATTTAAGAATGAAGTCCTTGTACCGGTTATATCGAAATCCCTGGCGTAATAATTTTTCAGTAATACAGATATTTCTTTCGTTAAATTCAAATACGTTGTTACATACACGAGCGAATAGAACTCGTTGAGATATATAAACACCATACGATGGACGTCGCCATCTAAAAACGAATAATTAACAATAGGAAATAAAAAATCATCTCTCTTATCATATATTTTAGTATTAAGCTTCCCGTTAGAGATATACATATCAGCTTATCTTTAAAGTACGTTCAAAAGGATAAATCTCTAAGCTGACATTCCGTATTTCACAACACTACGGTAAACGAGTTATCTTCCAGTAAACATTGACGTTAATTCGTCTACATATGAATGGATCAAACTCTAAAAATACCATTTTTCGGCGTTACTGGATGTACACATGCGACTATGAACAACAGTAGATGCAAAATTATTGAACTGCATATTCATGAATGATTGATTTCAAAATATGCCAAGTATGATGTTGTTCCATTTTAAATGTTTTATTTTCATACATGTATAATGGAAAGTTTTGGAAATGGACCAAATCTTTCAATTAATTTCAACTCAAATACATGTTACAGTATCCGACCTTCAGATATGACAGCCGTAGCTAGTTTTACAATTGAAACAAGCACATTCTGACCCTGCTATCTAAATTATGTAGGTTTACTACTATTTTGAGTTCTAGCAAGCTGTCACCTTGTTGGTAATCATACCTTATGGGTTTTTATAGTGCGTTGTATACACCGGAGTGTCAGGATGATAATTATAAAGGGAGGTTTTGGGTTCCCATAAAACAGGTTTAATCCCAACACTACTTATTGTCTGTACAAAGTCAGACTATCCTTGCTATATTCATGTTTGTGTTTTGTTCTGTTTTATGTTATTTTTGTACGGCCTTTTGTCAGCTGGGTTGCTTTGATTGATTGGTACGTTATTTTTGACCTTTCCTGTTATCCATTTTGTTGTTTGTTTATACATTTAGCACAAGTGCTGTCCGAGTTTTAACCATGATAGGCTGCAACATACATGTACAATGTATGTATGCAAACATATAAACAAAAACTCGGGCTTAGAACATGTGATTCTTAGCTAAACATATGAAACCAATCCTTTAAAAATTAGAACACATTTGATGGTTTCATAGATATAAATATCTCAATTAAGATTTATGTCGTTCTCACTACACCCAACATGTGTTCCAGTCCTATCGTAAATATTTCAGAAGTGTTTTGTAGTGTACTATAATACGTTTTGTAATTATCATTGACTGTTGTAATTACCTTATAGCATTTTGTACTTTTCTAGGGTTTTCAATAACTCTTGAGACAAAACTAATTTTTATTTTCAAGGATTCTTTTCATTCTTTAAACACTCGACAGTCCATTTCCATGGTAATTTGCATATTTTAAAGATTAGTTTAAACCGTACTTTATCGTTGCGATCTGAAACTGTGACGGTGGCACCATTTTGGTTCTTCAGACGGATCTTTGTATTCAGACTAATGCATAAAACTTGGATTTATATATTGTTATTTACATGTAACAAATCATAGTCACATGATTGTTTTTTTTTTACATTTAACAAACCTCAGTCACGTGATTAGTCTCCCCGTGCATTTGAAACTTGTACCAATTGTTTTGTGGCTGTATATCTGCATAATGATTCCATTTACATAAAGTTCTATATCACCGTAGGCAAGAAAGAAGTATTTTTGTCCCCAACCGCAACGCGACGCGGGGACATAGAAATGTCATGTGTCCGTCGTCCCCATTGTAAACGATCTCACGCCTTCATTTGTTCACGGAATTTAATGAGACTTATATGGAAGATGTGTTTTGATGGCAGCTCGATCAGTTTCGAATTCAAGCGCCGTAAAATGATTTTTCGGCGGAGTTAATGCCCTTTAAACTTTGAAACTTTGGTAGAATTGCCTTGTAAGCGCTCTCAAGCCTAGTACATTTATTCGCGGATTTTGATGAAATTCATATTGCAGATGTGTTTTGATAATATCTAGATCAAGTTCAAATTCGAATGCGGTAACATGATTTTTTGCGTAGTTATTGCCCTTTGAACTTTGAAATTATGCAAATATTGACTTGCGCTATCACGCCTACATTTATTTGTGGATTTTTATGAAATTCATATTTGACTTTCTCCACTAAACGCAGTGCCATGTGGCGGGGGACATTGGAAAACTGTTCTTTTATTTCATATAAAAAATTGTGGGATATAAAGTATGCACCAAGGTTATAGCATCCTATTCATGTAGTTACATCATTTTCGGTCAAAAATTAATCTGCCAAATTACATCTGCTAAGTTATATTGTGACTTAATTATCATTTTGTTTTCCACAAAGTAATATTGGTAATTAACGATAGATAAAAATGGGAAAACTATCACTTCATTGTTGGCAAGAGCGTTGATAACTTCTCTTTTTCACATAAAAATGTTTACACAAAATACTACAGATGTTTCGAAAATGTGTTACGGCAATGTTGACCAAGAACTGTAAGAGTTTTGTTATGGTAACTGCTTTTGACTGTGTCAGTGTAACAATAACTAGAAACTTAAGGTATCCGGACCATAAATGACCACGTGATTATTCAAAAGTTCCCGGATGTTCCATACAACGCAATTGAAATGACCTCGGTAATTATCGGGAAACTTCGGAAATGCCAATATAACTAACTTATTTTTACAGACTCTGCATATAAGCAACAAAGTGTGTTTCAACTTGAGAAAAATGTGTATATAAAATTCCAGCTTTAAATTGTTTGGTTTAGCCATTCACGGTCAAAAGAGATACAATTTTCGATCATGATCTATTATGGTCCGGATACCTTAAATCTAAACAGAAGAGAAATTAACGAGCCATGTGTCTACTGAATAATAATGTGTGCAGCCATTTTAGTAAGTCAAAACTTAGCTCCGCAATGAATACTAGACTCACTTGCGATTACTAGTAGCCTAATTTGCGTTGAAAAATAATTTATGTTAGACGATTGTATGTCTTTCTTTCCATAGAAATGTTTTAGATGAAAAAAAACTTTAACTTAAATGTTTCAGAACGTCTGCAATCTGAACATCTTAATATCAAACGATTATCTCAGATTTTTTTCCTTCCTATTTAATTTATTTTAATCAGAAATTCGGCCAGCAACCGGAACGTCAATTTTTAATTGTTTTATATTAATCTGTATGACGAAATACTGTAATTGTCCCTGCAGTTTTTGAAAAAAAGTTATCTTCGTCTGGCACTCTTTCTTGTGACACCAACTCCTCTATCATTTTGTCTCGACAGCAACGAAAATCACTGAAGGTGAGGCATAGGCATTACTCTCTGGTATCGGCAGTGCCGTCATTTTGACAAGCCATATCTAGATACCTCTCGAACCGAACATTCCGCCTGGCATATATATCCTGGTCTCGTTTTCGTTATTCATTGACTTTGTCAAATTTGCGCCATGTTTTCATTATCAGAAATTTTTTTAATAAAATTTAATTTAATCTTTAGGTACAGCCACATGGAGAAATAACAGGAAAACACTAACGGTTTCTATACTAAAGAAATTTTGTTATATCAGGAATTTTCCTGAATTGAGACGAAGTTTTGATTGGTGTAGAGAGAGCAGTGTACTTTATTAATATTATACGACCTTTCCTTTCTTTTCAAGAAAACTGAGGTCGACTAATTAACCTAATTAATTTTATTTTGGACGATTAAAAAAATTATCAAATTCATTCATGTACTGTTCTGAAGTTTGGTATTTATTTTTCTCAAAGGCATTCCTAGGTACATGGATTTTCATGAAAAAAGCAACTTGTAATGCACATCTTTATAGAATAATCTAGCATATGAGAAAAAAATGTCTACAGCTCATATCTACATTAAGAATATAATTACATGATCAATTGGATGAATTAATAAAGTTTCAGTTTCAAATTATAAATATTACCTGTATTGCGTATTTCAAAAATATATTATATTCTCTTTATAAGATTGATACAAAGAGAAACACATGTTACACAAGAGCTTCTTGATTGCAAACAAATCTTTTAAACTTATAACTATTTTATGACTGAAAGCTGAACATTAATCAGCAAAACTTTATATATTTATTAACAAGAATGTGTTTCATTCTTTCTTATTTTCATTACACGAACTGAAGTGCATTGGAATAAAATTTTAAGAGTTTAAACATTAAGCGCCACCTGACTTACTTAAACATCTGATATCTTCATGCGTTTAAAAAAAATGTATTAACACGTGCACGTCAACGTTTGATTACTTTTATTATTTTTCAATCGGTAACATGTACAATAGATTTTTAAGTTGCTATCAATCAAAAGACAGTATTTTCTGTTTCTAAGACAGTACTAGTGATGTTTTTTTTTGTTGTCACCGTTTTAAATGCCATATGTTAAGCTGTCTTCTTACAGATTATGCATTTTCCTGTGACATCATGCACATCGCTGCGTCACTTGCCGAATGGTTCCTTTGTGTACGGCGATAATTAATTTAGACGTATTACTCATTAATAAAACTAGACATATTCACCCCAAGAAATCTGACTGAACTAGTCGGAAACAAACTTGGTGGTGAAAGAGGAATTTAGCTCACATGCTTAAATTAACAATTTTCGAAATTCGACACCAGTACTGTAGGCTCCAAGGTTTGAAACTTCTACATACAGTCTATGTCAATACTGTAACAAAATCAAATGCTAATATCAAAAAGTAAAAGAGAAGTTTAGGTCACTAGTTTTAATTTACAATTTTCGAAATTAGACCATTCTGGGCCGCAAGTTTAGAAAATCAAAATTCGAAAAAATTTAGGCAACTGTAATGGTAAAAACAAATTCTTTAAAGTAATGAAATTCCTAAATCCAAAATTGAAGGGGCGGGAAGGTGATTTCACACCAAAGTGTGACGGAAGGAACGACGGGGATATTTGCAATAAACCCGAAATTTCTTCAAAACTGCGGACTATACTGACATATTATCACTACGAAATAGATAACTGTCTGATAAATCCATTCTAAACAAATAAATGATACACGCATCTACAGAAAACTCTAAAACGGAATTCCTAACATGGTGTTTTGACGTGAAATTGTTTTCTCGCATGTACGCGGAAACGTAATGACGTAGATCTGTCTAAATAAGGTGATAGGAAATGGCGTTCCAAATAAATAACCATATAAAGGTTAACTAGATTAGTTTATACGCAAAATTGCTAAACTGTTGTGACATTAAAATCCTATTTATTTAATACACAGCGGAGTTGTTTCTTTCAAATGTATTGTTATAAGTCATAATTTGTATTTACGTCTAATCAGGATAGACATAATCGTCGGAGATTTGCTCATTTACATACTGAAAAACAAATTTGAAATTTTCAGAGAAAGCAAACGTGGCTCTACTAATTGTGAACTAGAATTAGTCAAACACCACAAACGCCGACTTAGGTTTTTTTTTCTTAAGTGAAATACCGAAGTATGAAAATCTGAAGAGACACATTACTTCTCAATATAAAAACATATGGTACACTTTCCTAGACTAACGAAAAACGTTCATAATTTTCGAGTATCCTTGCATCTCACTTACTCAAGCAAAACCCAATAAAGTTGTTTTTATCCTTCAATGTCTTTAGCCATATTATTTATTATACGAATTATACAAATCAAAATAAATATAGAAACCATCCTTCGTCAAGTACAACTGAACGTGATCATAATGTCAACAGCATTCGATATTTCCCGTTTCAAAACGTGACTGTCCTAACAATGATCGTTCATAATCAATTAATGTTTTATGAGAGAGTATATTAGTATAGAGTTACAAACCGAAAACAAAGTTATGAAACATACAGAAAAGCTTTTATGATAAAATTCTTTGACACCAATTTTGACCCACAAGATGTGCACATTTCGTCGATTTACGACTCATCAGATGTGCTCATGGCCTAAAATGTTGAAAACCAAAACAACAGTACAGAAGGACTATATATAATATCAATTATACAACAGTCATATACATGTGTAGGTCTGCAAGAAAATACTGGCCCAATAAGTTAGAGAGAAAATTATATAAGACCTATAATATGCTTCAATTTTCACATTGAAGCCGTGGCCAATGATACGAGCACAGCAATATTAGCCCTTTCCAGAAACTCATTTCCGGTATCACGATTCTGACTTTAAAATTATAATCTGAAGCAAGTTATTTCCCTTAGTTTACTTACTTCCGGCGAACGAAACTTTTTCTAGCCTTAGTATGTAGCAGAATATGGCTGTCCCCATTAAACAAAGACTTTTCTAAATGACTCATATGTAGAATATGCATATGCTCCTAAAGCGCTCGCTATCAATGATTTCTTGAAAACCGCAACACAGAGAGCAAACCTTACTGAATACATGTATATTTGATACGTAAGATAAAAACTTCTTATTATTATAACTTAGTGATGTCCACCGGACAATTTACATGTAGAAGATATGAACAAAGATTGCCGGAATAAAATCCTCTCTTAGAACATTATATTTGCCTCGGTATAATACATGTACTACATGTAAGAAATGAGAAGTTTACAGATGGAAATGTGGAAAAAACTTGTGTATATAGGAATTTTATGATACGTCCAAGATATTCCATTTGGCAACTTTTTAAGTAAAGTCAAGAAATACCAAAGGGATATTCGAAGGAGAGAAAAATCGTTACAACTGACAAACTCCGGAGAACAACGAAGACAAGACCAAAACAATACATGCACTACAATTAAAAACTAAAAACGTATGAACAACATGGACCCCACCAAAATATACTTAAAATTGTTTGATGCTGGATGACATAAAGTCTTCTCTGTTTTTATTTTTTTTTTATCATGCCTTTCAACTCTTACGGATTAAATAATACGGATTTTTTTTTCAAATTCATTCCTTTCCCACGCACCATATAAAAATAAAATGATTGTTCCCCTGCTAGTAGGTTTTTGACTTTATGTTTCATCTGATACAGCGTTTGTTTATCTACAACTACGTGCTATTCGGTCGTCAGACGTCACATTTACTTCCGTTTTTCACAAAAGTCTCTTGAAAAACCCACTCTTGAAGTTCTATAAATAAGTTAGATCTTTAACGAACATAAATAGCACGACAAAAACAATATTGATGTAACACGAAGAGAAAAAAAAACAGTTAAGAAATTACCTGTTTACCCTTTTTTCAAGACACTCAACAAACAGGATTAATTCAAGCGCCTGACGTAAAAGTGACGTATCAAGTGATTTGTCGTCCGCTTTGCGTTTATTTAATCAATGCCAATCTTTAAAAATACAAAGATGTTTATCTACACAGATTGATGATACCACTTCAATTGGAATCTGGTAATGCCAGGCACGGCGTTGAAGCTTTGATTTATTAAACAATCAGAAACAAGATATTATAACAAGAAGAGGGTTAAGCGTCTTTTGAGAATAGGAAGACATAATCAAGGTATGAATTGCATGGCTATTTTCAATTATAAAGATATGTATTGACCATATTTTATTTTTATGGTCACGATTTTCTTTTATTTTTTTTTCAAAATCAAACATATGCGTCTGAAATAAACGAATAGATTAATAATGCATTGTTCCATTGTCAACAAGAAATTCTTAATTTAACCATTTTATGAAGTAAATATGGGAATTTCATACTTCGAAATTGATTTTAATATATCAGTCAGTTGTGCTTATTCATCAGGCCTCAAAAGAAATACAGCTACAATATACCTGTTACGGAATTCAAAATACAAATAATTACAAGGTTTACTGCGTTTTAAGAAAAAAACTTTACTCCAGCCTTTGCCAGATCTTTGATGGCAATTTGCCATCGTCTTGTACGAGGGTCAAGGCAAAAGTACTGTCCAAATTTTCCAAGAAAGGGCCCTCGTCTTATAAGAAGAATAAGAATAAGAATATTTTATTACCAAATCATGGGCCCATAAAGGGCAAAACATCAAATACTATGACTGGACATAATAATACAATGTATTAAAAAAAAAGACATATAGCCTTAAGGGCGAGAATCAACGGTACAATAGTTTGATTCAAAGAATCAGACGGTATCCACAAAAGCCCTCTAATTATAACGTTACTCACTTATATATTGTATTATAAGAAAACGAATTTTGGAAAATCTGTTCTATGTAAGCTACACTGAGAAGTTAATGTTTTATATTTTGAATTTTTAGATATTATATTAATCAGGTTGGAGGGGGGGGGGGGGGGGTGTCCAAAAAAATGGGGGGAAAATTACTGTAATAGAAAAAAAAAATAAAAAGATAATCCGCTCAAAATATAACGGATTATCTATTACATGTACCATCATTTGAGTGTTAATTCCTCTGACTATCTGTTATAATCCACCACATATTTATGTATTTATTAATTCATATTAATATTTATGTTTATTTTTATTGTTTATTTTCATTATTATTTTTATTCACCAAAACTAAATGCGGAATAATAATATAAGTACCGTGTACTGGCACTTGTAATAATCCGTGATTGCGTCAAGTTGGTACGTAAATCTAATGAATACAATGGCAAAAATGTCATCCGTGATTGCGTCAAGTTGGTACGTCATTCTAATGAATACAATGGTAAAAATGTCATCCGTGATTACGTCAAGTTGGTAAGTCAATCTAATGAATAAAATGATAAAAATGTCATCCGTGATTACGTCAAGTTGGTGCGTCAATCTAATGAATAAAATGATAAAAATGTCATCCGTGATTCCGTCAAGTTGGTACGTCAATCTAATGAATAAAATGATAAAAATGTCATCCGTGATTGGGTCAAGTTGGTACGTCAATCTAATGAATATAATGGTAAAAATGTCATCCGTGATTGCGTCGTTGATACGTCAATCTAATGAATACAATGATAAAAATGTCATCCGTGATTGCGTCAAGCTGGTACGTTATTCTAATGAATACAATGGTAAAAATGTCATCCGTGATTCCGTCAAGTTGGTACGTCAATATAATGAATACAATGGTAAAAATGTCATCCGTGATTGCGTCAAGTTGGTACGTCAATTTAATGAATACAATGGTAAAAATGTCATATGTGATTGCGTCAAGTTGGTACGTCAATCTAATGAATACAATGATAACTAGAGGCTCTCAAGAGCCTGTATCGCTCACCTGGATTTAACTTTTCACCTTGAGCAGACCTAAAAATTTAAGTGTTGCAGTCAATTTGCCTGGTTTTTCTATAGGATTCTATGTTAAACTAATTTCAGCTGTGGCAGTCATCTTGGTTGACAGTCCAGGTCAACGGATACATTTCTAAAAGAGAACCATCTAAGGACCATTTCTGCTAAGTCTTGTTCCAACTGGCGAAGCAGTTTCAGATTTTTAAATGATTTTTTCTATAGGGTCCAATATTTACAAAAGTTCGGTGTGGCAGCCATCTTGGTTGCCAGTCGGGTGATCGGACATATTTCTGAAAGAGGACTTCCTAAGGAGCAATGCTGCCATGTCTGGCTCCAATATGACAAGTGGTTTCAGACAAGAAGATTTTTCAATGAATTTTTCCATAGGGCCCTATGTTAAACTAAGTTCGAGTTTGGCGGCCATCTTGGTTGACAGTCCAGGTTATCGCACAAATTTCTGAAAAATGACCATCTAAGGACCGTTGCTACCAATTCTTATTGGCTTAGTGGTTTCAGACGAGGAGATATTTGAGTGAATTTCCCATAGGCTCTTATGAAAATAAGTTCTGCTTTGGCGGCCATCTTGGTTCACAGTCCACGAAATCAGACACAATTCAGAAAAAGGACCTCCTAAGGACCAATGCTGCCAAGTCCTGCTCCAATATGTTAACTGGTTTCAGATAAGAAGATTTTTCAATGGATTTTCCTATAGGCCCCTATAGTAAACTAAGTTCGGTTGTGGCGGCCATTGTGGTTGACAGTCCAGGTCATCGGACACACCTCTGTAAGAGGACCAGCTAAAGACCATTGCTGCCAAGTCTGGTTCCAATTGGTAAAGTGGTTTAAGGCAAGAAGATATTTCAATGTATTTTCACATAGCGCCCTATGTTAAACTAAGTTCGGCTGTGGCGGCCATCTTGGTTAACAGTACGGGTCATTGGAAAGATTTCTGAAAGAGAACCTCCTAAGAACCATTACTGCCAACTTTGGTTCCACCTGGCCTTGTAGTTTCACATATTTTTTAAATTCACCAACCCCCCTTTTTTCTATTTTTAATAACAGCAGCCATGTCGGTTGGAAGTCGGGGATGCTAGACATATTTTTGGAAGGGGGCCACCCAAGGACCATTCCACCAAAGTTTGGTACCAATTGGCCCAGTGGTTTCAGAGGAAAAGATCTTTAAAGGAAAGTGTGCGCTGGATGCCGTCTTTAAAGGGCAAAAACTCCTATAAGGGGTCAATCAATGATTTTGGTCATGTTGACTTATTTGTAGATCTTACTTTGTTGAACATTTTTGCTGTTTACAATTTGTCTTTATCTATAATAATATTCAAGAAAATAACCTAAAACTGCAAACTTTCCTTAAAATTAGCCATTCAAGGGCAATAACCCAACAAAGGTTGACTGACCTCATTTTGTATCTTTGAGACATACATTTCTTTATAAAAAACTCAACATGGCCTATCCTTTACTTCGAAAAATTATGCATAACATTTTTTACTAAAATAAAAGATATCGATGTCTGGTAGCATACTTCCTAAGTCTTCGAGACAAAAATGGGCTTATCTTGTTTCCTACAGAAAACTGTCTTGTTATCTATTTTTATTCATCATAAATATGTCATATAATTTTAACAACAAAAAAATTCCATTTGCAAATCAAATGTTATCTTACCCAATCATTCACTGTTGTAAAGATTCTTGTATGCATTTTAGGTTAATGAGAGAATTGGCTTTAAATATTTTGCCTTCTTATCAGATATTACATACAGTTTGTAGACATAAGTGGTAAAAGACATGTTTTTTTGTCTTGTTTTATTTAGAAATTATTGAAGATATTTTTTGTTCATTTAACAAAAATCGTACGTCTAAAAGCTGTTCATTGATAAATTAAATCAATTTCCTAGACTTTGTTTTCTCTGCTGACTTTAAGAGTCCCCGACGGTATACCCATCTCCGTTACTAGTTCAATGTATTTCGATACCACCATGAATTTGATACTTAAAATTTGCAATTAAAAAAATTTTGAATATTGTGGAAAATAAGGAGTATATCGCCATCGTGTATACACAGCTTCGTCCTTGGATGATTTGGCTTTACCCTTTTGGTGATTTTGGAATTGTATTGGCTCTTCAACGTTTTCGATTACTATTTTGGTTTTCAACATTACTGATGACTCGTAAATAGACCAAACACGACTTGCGCATCACAATTTGTAGCATAGAATTTGTATTACGATTTACAATTTGTCTCAGAATTCGAGAAATTTTCAGGTGGATTGGAAGCTGTAATCTTACATCCCAGCTCCTTTGTTCTAGCAGGGGTGATCTGAGTCGGATCACCCCTGCCAGATCACCCCTACTTTTACAAAGGCTATTGTCCAGAAAATAATAGGTAAAATGTATTCACGTGCACAGTTAAGTGCCATTGTAATGTTAACAAGTTATTAAGAGTTAATTCTTTACAGAATGTAATACAAATTTATCCTGATTTTAATAAAATGAAGACAGAAAATTTATTACCGTTATCCAACCAAAAATTGACCTTTTAGCAGTGGATTTAATTTGCAATAAAGTAACAATTAAAAGTTATACAAGGACCCCCCCCCCCCCCCCGAACCTCCTTTACGCTATTTTGGGGTTTTTTTTCAGAAAAGGGACAACATTTAGGCCCATTATCAATAATAAAAAATGACTTTACAAAGTACTTGAATTCAAATGAATTAAGAATGTATTGCAAAAGTATTGGCTGCAGTCATATCCTGGGTCTCCTATTATATTAAAAACTGCTACAAATGAATGCTAAACTTGAAAATCGCCTTTTGTTACCCTAATAGATAAGTACCATAATTAATATTTGATTTACAAATACCTTCTGTGGATCTAAATGAGTTCTGGGTTATGAAAATAGATTCGTCATCCGCTGCCTCGGCCAAATCTAAGGCCTGGCTGAGTATTTCATCAGTGTCGTACCCGTCCGCCATGTCATTTGAGATGTATACGAGTAAAACAAATCCGTTTAATTTCTAATATCGAATGGTGAGATGTGTTCACCCATACTACAAACTCGCAAGGACAAGAAATGGGGTATGTTGAGGGATAAACTATCAAAACGTAATGTTCCATTAAAAAAAATAGAGTGAACAACGCATTTATTGCAAAAAGATGTATTTAAAAAGTGTTTATTGTTTTTATTTATTTGAGCTTGGATGTAAAATAGTTATCCCACTCGGACTTGGTGTGTCTGTATAAGATCATCCCTCGGGCCTCCGGCCCTCGGGATGATCTTATACAGACACACCGCGTCCTTGTGGGATAACTATTACTTACAACTATAAAAAATAGAATCGAATGACGGATCTTTAAGAACATCAAATGACCCGGTGCAGATCATGCTTCCATTGACAAGTTAGTAGGGAAATATGTGTGGATTAAAAATGGGGCTACTGTGGGGGTTTGAACAATAACTTTTAAAATAACTGTTAGATATTTTAGAATTTGTTTTAAAGAAACAATGAGGTTTCTTCATATATGTTGATTAAAAAATCTAGAGCATGTACCTTCCACGTAAAGTTAAAGAATTTATTGTGGTGACCTTGTGTTATCCTAATACACTGCCTTTTAATATTTGTTTTATTTACCAGAGGATTAGGATAGACGAGCGGAAGGTTTGCATACTTACATTTGTTGATAAATGTTCAACTCAGATGTTCTTGACTCTCTTTTGTTTTTTTCTTTTATTTGGGGGAATGTTTATATGTAATTGTTCAATTTCCCTGTTTCTCTTTTGTTATTCAATTATATGAAAAAACAATTTTCACTGTTGGAATCCCATTTTTCCCTTTTCCTGTTACGTACATATGAGTTCATTATTTTTAAACATGTCTGTATAAGCATTTTTCTATAGCTACACTTTAATGCTATTTTTAATAGAGAAAAGGATGGTATGTAGTGCTTTAAAAATGTCAGTGTCTGTAAGCATGTAATAATTCCTTGTTATCTAAATCTTATTATCTTCTTAATTCCTGAGAACGTGCTGAAAAAAGTGTTAATACAATATGCATACTGTATTTTATCACTCTAATCAAATAAATAAGGGGAAAAAAATTATGAAAGGGGCATATTTTTACCTTAATTGCTTCTGTTCAGACATTTGTCGTAAAATGGAATATCATATGACTTAAAAAAAAAAGCGGTGGGTACGTGTCAAATATACATGGCATTTAAAACTCTTCCTTTTTTGTTCTGCAGTGGGCAGTTTCATCAATATTAAAACTCTTCCTTTTTTGTTCTACAGTGGGCAGTTTCATCAATATTGAAACTCTTTCTTTTTTGTTCTGCAGTGGGCAGTTTCGTCAATAATAAAACTCTTCCTTTTTGTTCTGCAGTGAGCAGTTTCATCAATATTAAAACTTCTTTTATTTACGTTTTCACACTTCGCATGAACGAACTTCCAGAGGTGGACTGGAATGATGATCTATCTTTTTAACTTTAATTAGGCTTACTTTTAATAAGTACATGCATAAAGCTACAACCGTTATTAAAGAATTCTTATATTTATACTTTATCAACTATGTTTCTTTTATAAAAAAAAGAAAATTAAAGAATTTATATAATTCTTCTATGAGAATAATGTACATGTATGCAAGATGTATCTATTACAAACAAATTAATGATTCACCTGTAATACCATTTATTGAAGAAAAAAAATATTATAGAAGTAATAAAACTGGGGGGACAGCTGATGATAGGAAGCCTGATAAATATAAAAAGAATCATTAATCTCCATGGTTAATATGTTCCATGCGATATGTAAAAGTTAATTTGTACAAACTAGTTGTATACTGAAAATATTACCATGATATAGTCGGGGATATAGTTTATATTTTGTACATGAAAGAGGTAAATATTATACATTTATTTCCCTTGCATTAGTGAAATATGAAGATTTGTTCACCCGAGGAAAGTCATGCTTCCCGAGGTCTTACCCGAGGGAAACATGACTTTTCGATGGTGAACAAATCTTCATATTTCACTAATGCAAGAGAAATTAACGATTTATTCCACTATCCCTAGTGTATTTCGAATAACTGGAATATGATGGTGAAACACGAATCTGAGAGGGAAACACGATGTTTTGTTCAATATCGCGTGGTAGAGTCTCAACCAATGAAATACGTACATAGCTATGAATTAATATATATAGTGGAATAAAAAACAATGTCGTATAAAATATTGTTGACGTAAAAGCAATGACTATGATGTGGTTTATTAAAAAATAATTTATGTCGTGTTTATTTAACACTATTGATAACATCACAGTTGATTCATGTATAAATAAATTCATGTCATTGTCTGATTCTTCAACCACTTTCAGGTGCTTCTTTAATCTTCCGTTTTTGGACATAGTTTAAGGTGGTACCCAACACTTTGACCAAAATAGATTTGGCTCGTTTGATTTTCATAAAATTTTGACGAAATATTTACTTTGACCTGTTGACAAAAATATTTGAACCACACAATTTGTTCATTGGATATATAACAGTTTGACAAACACTAACTTTGATCATGGAGAAGCTTGATTTCTCTTTACTAATAGTATGTGATTAAAACGTTTTAAAGAGTTAACTCCCTTGGAAGTCCTTTACCACCTTTAGTGACGTCAGATGAGTGAATTTCTTTTCAAAGCTTTTGCAGATACAGCAGTCAAGTATCTTTCATATTCGTCTCACGATATAACATGTCGCTTTCTACATGTAAAAAGTAATTGAATTATGCTGACCACTGTTACTTAAAAATTCAGATACATGTATCACCAACTTGGCACTACAGTTGACTCTCGTTATCTCAAAGTGGAAGGGACTAATAAAAATAGTTTGAGATAACAGGAGGAAATATAGTGCAAAGTTTAATCTAGGGACCAAAACATTACTTTGAGATATCAGGAGTTTTTAGATAAAAGATTTTGCGATAACGAGAGTCGACTGTATATCTTTAAAAGCAAGTATTCATGCCCCTGTACTCATTGTGAATATAGATTCATATTCCCGGTCAAGACAACTTGTGTGGAATGTTTTTGGGGATTATGTTGTATTTGCCCTTCAATACTTTGGCTTTCATTAATATTATTATTTTTTTTTTTTTGCTTTCCAAATCTTCGGCCTTGAACACATTCTGATAAATTGTAAATCGACGACATGTGCACATAATGTGGATCGAAATTGGTATAATAGAATATGGATTAGTCTAGTGTGTTAAATTTTGGTAGCTTTTCCACATTCTCTATTGGGAATAAAAAATATCTGTACTATAAGTAATTACAATATTAGGAAGATAAACCAGTCAACCTTACTAATTCATCATCATTGTTGGTGAATTAATTGACCGTACATTGGACAATACTCTTCAATCATCAACTATAGAACTGGCAAAATATACGGAGAAAGGGGTTTCAATGCTAAACGTTAAGTGTTATGATAATAATTGTTTAATTTTGCAAAACCTTTGTCTTGTACTTTGTTTATAAATTTTGTTAAAGTGGACAAATATATCTAAGGAGCAAATCAAAAAAAGTAATCCATTGGACAGACAAACCAGGGAAGAACAATGAACAACCACAAACACAACAAATAAACACTGAAAACTAAAAAGCAATGAATAACACGAACTCCTATAAAAACTAGGAGTGAACCCAGGTGCTTCGGAAGGGTAAGCAGTTCCTGCTCCGTATACGGCACACGTCGTGAAGTTCAACAAGGTCTCAATCCGATGGAAGTCACAAATCGGTGGAGGCACATGAAATGTTACGACAGTGAACCATGGAATGACTGTCCTACTATTGTTTGGTTTATTATACATTTTACGTTCTTTAAGTTATACATGTATCATTGTGGCGTTTGTTTGTTGTTGTCCATTCTCCTGGCTTTGTCTATTTCGTGGACTTCGAATTTGTGGACATTTCTCACTGTTTTGTCTTTTCGGTATTTTTTTTTTGTTTTTTTTTTTTTTTGCGACTTTATGTGCGGTTCTGTCTTTTTAAGACTTTAGCTTTATCTCTGCGGTCATTTTTATACTTCAATCGGCTCTTTAAAATTTTAAGTCATGGTTTCTGTTTTCAATATTTTCGGTCTTGAGTGCAACTTGTGAGCCTTAAGTCCACTTGTGAATCTAATTGGTATCAACAAATAGCACCCTATAGTTTAATAAAGATGTGTGCCTCAGCATTCAATCATGACCAATCACATTAATAATCAGTTCAACAAAGAAAATAATGAATTCTATGATACCTTTGGTGCACAAGACGTGCATATTTCGTGATTTTCGATTCGTCAGTTGTGTTCAAGGCATAAAAACGTTGAAAACCAAAACATTAATGCAAAATGTTGAAGAGCAATTCAATATATGAATTGACCAAAAGGTTAAAGTCAAAATTATGTAATGACATAGCTTTACACGAGGGAGATATTCCTTAGTTTTCACAAAATTTAAAAGAAATTTTTGACAATAAATTTGAAGTTTAATTGCATAAGGATCTGAACTAATATAACGGGTCTTAACCAGTCTTGATTGACTGCAGTTCATTTTTAACCTTTTTTATAAGTGCCAAAATCGTCGAATTTGAATGAAAAGAATGTATACATTTTGTCGAAACTAACAAAAGAAATTACCTCAAATACTGACGAGCAGTTACAAATGTCAAATTGACCAAAGAGGTAAAGCAAAAACTCTCTAATTACCATGCACTAAGGACATAACCTTAGTTGTCACTATGCTGAAAAACGTTCAACAAAATTAACGAAACGACATAAAATTCCTTAAGATATCTGTGAAGGGATATGATGGGTCCTATATACCTAAAAATCAGAGCAAAGGAATATTGCTTTCAATAGATTAAATACTAGTATGAAAAAATCATAGTTATGTAAGTGCGAGACCTTCAACTGAAAGAAAAGCTATTTCCCACTGATAGTTTAAGGTGACTTTCTTCAAAGGATTGCGTGGAATTCTTTTCTTAAATGTCTATTACATCACATCTGTGCGACTGAAGGACACATCTGCAAAGATAAGAGAGTTAATGAAGAAATCTCTTAATTCTGGCGGACTGACATGACAAAACAATCTTTACACAATACGTTGTATAAAGAGGACAAATATATCTAAGGAGCAATTCAAAAAACGCAATCCATTAGACAGACAAAACCCGGGAAAATATGGACGTTTGACATTTATTATATCTCCGCTGCTAATATAAAATTTGTCATCTTGAATTATAAATTGTTTAAGTAAGTTCATTTTGCAATTCCCAATGGTCCTTTGATTGAGATAGTGGACATGGTAACAGAAAAAAAAAAGCCAGGGGTAAAAAACTTGATAAGTGACACGTTTGTTATCTTTGCATCTAAATGCGCGGTAAGTTCATGGTGACGTCAATGTTTTTCCTAAATTAAAATGTTTGGATATGTGTAAACCTCAGTATTATTTCAATAACTATTTTACTATTTTTCTAAAGATGAATAAAATTAATGTATGGATATCTATATACAGTTGACTTTCGTCATCTCAGAGTGGAAGGACCAACAAAAATAGTTTGAGATAACAGGAGTTTGAGATATCAGGAGGGAATACAGTGCAAAGTTAATTGTGGGGACCAAAACATTACTTTGAGATATCATGAATTTTTAGATAAAAGAGTTTGAGATAACGAGAGTCAACTGTACTTCAGTATAATTTCAATAACCAGTTTAATTCAACAGAGGAGACAATTATTATAATTATTATTTTCTTTAAGTTACATACTTCATTGATCAGTCAAAACCTATCAAACATCATAAGACAGTGTAATAGATTAAGAATGTCCGCTGCTCAGTTCAAAAATAACAAGCTTTTCATAACACTGGTAAATATTGATAGTGGATTAATAAATGAACTAGAAGAGCAAAAAAAAATCATAGGTGCTTGTTTTCGAGATTTAAGCCATTGACAATTTGGCGGGAAAATATTGCTCTCTTAATTTTACTTAAGTTTATCATTGACAAGTTTTAGTTCTCCAAAACCATTAAAAAATAAGGATTTTATAAGATTTTTATAAATGGCTTATCATTCTGCATGCAAAAGATTTATGAAAAGAAAAATGAATGTTAGCGGGAAAAATAATTTATGGCATTCAAATGGATAAAACCAGATGATTCCAAACATCTGAAAAAAATCCAAAAAACATGAGCAGGGAACATCCTTAAAGGCATACAAATTTTTTAGAATTAAAAAGATATACTATTATGCATTCTCACATGATTTTACTCACTGGCAAAATGATGGGTGCTGATAACGGAACTGGACATCCTTCTTCTTCCACATATGTTTGTTTGTTATTTTGCATTTTCACGATTCTTTCTCGCCTTTGTATTTCGATCTAAAGGGCTTTTCCCTCTTTTTAATCGTCTAAACTCATGATATTATCACAGAAGTGGATACTTTGATCTTATATTGTTACCCTTTTCGCTCAAGGTAAAAATAGACAGATAGATCAAGTAATTCTTTATATTTTCTCATTCATCGAGTATTATAAACCGTATTAATGGTAGACTGATTCGTTTGTATAAATCTGCAATACATTTACTGAAGAAATTTTACGTCTTAAGTTGAATGAATTGAAATGCTGTAATTCTATTGGCTGTTTGACGCTGCTTTAACTTCCAATACAATTTATTCTCGTCAAACGAAATGAACTATATATCGAAGATAAATTCGACGTAAAATATTTAAGCATTATGGATTACACTTAATTTTTTAGGACAGCGAGGTAAATCATACGTTTAATCAATGAGTTTTTACAATATGTCTCAATTAAGCTGATGAGCTTGGAACTTCTAAACTATTCCTAGAAGTTGATTGGCTGTATTGATTTTAATTTAAAAGTTTTAATATCGATACTATATTGTTGCTGAAGAGAGAGATAACATGACATTTTAATAAACAATTTGTTTTGTAATAGATCAAAAAGTTCTGCAAGGAATAATTTCAAAAGCAAAAAGAAAACTTTAATCAGGTAAGTTTTTAGAAATATCGAAATTATGTTGTCCATTTCATTTTATCATATCTATTTTTTTTCATTATTGGTTTATTTCTTCTGAGTCTTGTTTTTATTCCTACGTTTTTATTTCAGGAACAAAAGTCATGGGTAAAAACATATACATTTTCCACTTCTTATCTGTTGATAATTTATAACCATCAATTTTTTTTTCTGGAAATAGCTGTTTATGACCATAACTTTGATTTTGTGGATTTAACGTTCGTTGAAATATTTTTTTTTTTTTTTTTTGCTTTTAACTCATGATAACTGTCGTCTCAAGATTTTTGTGGCGAAAAGAACACCTGTACATGACCATCACATATTCTGTTTCTATTTTGTTATTTAAATGTGGACTGAACTATTTTTTTATTTCCTTTTTTTATTAATTTTATTTTTGTTTGGGAGAAGGGAAGGGGTTACCTCAGATTTAAATTGAGCCCTACTTGCGAGATATAATTTGGAGAAATGTGTAAATATAGTAAAAACATTCTGTTTTCAAAACAATATAGTGTTGCGACACCTTTTTAGAATCGTTATTTAAGATGAAACCCACTACTCTGGGTCATTGTTTAGGAGGTCATATTTTCGGTTTTGAGCACAATTGACGAGTTGCACAAAATATGCATACCTTGCACATCAACATTTGTATCATATAATAGTTATTACCATGAAATTATGCTTTTTGAATATCACCGAAAGATCTTATAGGGACTTACAAGATAAAATCATCTTAAATTGCTGGTTGAATTGTGTTGCAATATACAAATAACATGCGTATTAAACCAACACATTGCACAAATCATGGTACAACACTTTACCAATTAATTACGATTGCAAATTAGAAAAGATACTCAAGTGTTTGTTTCTTAAAATCTCAATGATGAAAATTTGCGATTCTTATGGTGTAACTTGTTTACTGTCCATCCCTATTTAATACATGTTATTATTAATATAGCTAAAATGTACAATCTAAATCGTGAAACAACTTATGCATCAACATTTATATCATAGAAGCTATAAAAATTTGATTGACATATTTTATAAATTGAACATATATTGAAATCCGAGATTCTTGAGCTACAACGGTATCAGCTGCGACATAAAATATTGCTGTAGGCGAAGATCTGAAAACGTACATTCCTGATTCAGTATCAGATTTGAACTTTTTAATTAATCTTGGTTGCATTGGTTTAATTACTGTATAAGATAACGTCATGAGAGAGGCTGTAATATAACTTTTTAATCAAATAGCAGCTAAAGGAATATTGCGGCAATAAAAACGATGTTTGGGGGGAGAGTTCAAAAGACAAAAATCCAAAGTTAACGCAAAATCTGGAGGATATCTGAATGAATAATAAAAATTGACGATGGTATCAAATGGCGTATAAAAAGAGTGATGTAGGTAAAAACCTGAAAACTAAGAATTCTGATTCAGGATATAACTTGATCAGTTTAGTTAATATTAGTTGGAAAGACATACTATAGGAGAATAGTCATATGGTTTTGTTAGTCAAATGTCGGGAAAGGATTCCCTACTTGCGGAAATTGGAGTTGTCTCCCATATGCATGAGTTATCTTTCTTAATAGAAGGTGTCTTGTATTTAACATATAAGGTAAACGGTACTTCTATTTTTATCTGAAAATATTGAATTAGGGATGGATTTCATCAGACAAATAAAATGTGCAAAAATAACCTAAAGCATATCATTAATGTGGTTGGAGAATATTGCTAGGAAGAACAAATATTTAGCAGAAAAATGACAATTTCTTCATTACTTTCTATGGAACACATCTTCTCCAAAGATCAAATTGTATTCTTTCACAGACAACTTTATATCTTGGAGGCCAAACATTTCAGAGTAACATGTAAACTCCAGAAAATTATGAACTGTCGTAATGCTTATTAAGATAGCAGTTTGTTTAAGACTGATAAGATTTAATCATCTTGACATTCGCGAAGGTTAAAAACAATCAAGCAAAAACAATTTTACTGTCAATGTCTATAATAAAAGTCCACATTTAATCTGATTGGAGACGCAGAAAGATGCAGTAAAATTGTTTTGCATGCCGTTAGGTAATGTTCCTGTACAAATTGTTAAAAGTTAATAGCTAAGATTATCAGTTGTCTCTTTACTTAGGTTTTCTGTATTACGTGAAAAGTGGAAAAAATAATTGTTTTTAAAACAAGAAATAGTTGGCATAACAGACCTAAGTTAAATGTGCTTTTTACATGACAGCTTTTTTTTTCTTAAAAGTACATGTAGGAAATTAAGCAAACACCATTATAAACCAAACCATTGTCCTTTCATTGAAACTCCCAAACAAGTTTAGTTAAATTACAACAGAAAAGTCAACGGACAACGGACCCAAAGTGATGCAAATAGCTCATCTGGCAAGTGTTTTAGTTTGAAGAAATGATTATAATAAGAAAAGTCAACAGACGACGGACGTTAAGCCGTTTTGGCGAGGTGGTATTCAACAGTTAAGCGATACAGTTTATCAGTGTCTTAAATATCGGTCAGTAGAGTAATTCCTAATAGAAACACTCCATTAGTTATTTAACATTTGACTAACAGTATATACATATGCAACTAAAGCATTGTATAGAATTGTCTTATTGACGAGAGGAAATTCCTATAATTAAGGTATCATCGTAGGCATTGGGTTATAAAACGATAATATTTCACTTATATACTTGTTACATCCTTGCAAATATATATCACACTGTGGTCATAAATATCAAACATAGATTGATTGGTCAGTAGACAGATGTTGATTATATAAATAAAACTCATAGCATGAAATAAGGCAACGCCATTTTCTGAAACATCATTATTCACACTCTTATGAACGTTATCATAGCACGTTAATAACAGTCATTTCACACTTTTTGGATTGGCAGACAATTTATTTTTCCGCAAGTAAATACTATTGAAAAAGGTCGTAACACAGCAAATAGTTTTTATAATATCTTGAAAACGAATTGATATATATATATAGATTCTCCTTCAGGTACGAGTGAGTTATGGAATTTCTCTACCCGAGATAGTTAATTTTTTTTATTTTCAACACGTGAGCTTTAGCGAGCGTATTAAAATCTAAAATTTAACTATCGAGGGGGGAGAACTTCTATAACCCGCAAGTAAATTGAAGGAGAATCTGTTTCTCCTATGATTTTCAACAAAAACGTCAAGAAAATGTCATTGCTACACATTTTGTTTACATGAACGCCATTTCGGAACTTCTCTAGTTTATCTTTCAAGAAACGTAAAGAAACGGCGGCAATTCCAGTGCAGAAATTTAATCAGGGAAGTGGTTAAAAATATTATGTATAGTTATCCCACCGATTAAACACGTCAAGAAAAGGAGAAACTAAATTTAAAACCTATCCTGCTGTTCTTGAATTTAACTTTTGTTAAATGATTTTTTTTTCAAATTTCAAAAACACGTTCTTAAACTTAGATTTCCTGAAGGTTTTGTCTAGCTCATTTTGAGAAAAGATAATGTAAATATTCCGAAACTAATTCCTTTTTTTTTTCGACACTATTAGTCTCATTTGTGCAAAAATTCCATTTACATCAGAAGTCGATACGTACCGGTGTAATGCCGGAAGTCGATATATGCAGGTGTAATACCGGAAGTCGATACATGCAGGTGTAAGGCATGAACTGAAACATATTTTGGAGATTTAACTTTCGACCTAACTTCTTTTGCATAAATGGGAAAAGGTTAAAACTTGAATGCAAACTAACATGAAAATACAAGATATTAAACCAAATAAATTTACAAGCCCATAATTCACAAAATTTAGAAACTAATGTTGTCTCACATAACACCACCCTTTCCTAAGTTGCTTTTTGGTATTTTTATGATATTCCTTGCGGTATTTTAAAGAGAAACGAATTTTTTCATTATGTATTTGCCATTTCAGTATTGTTGCATTTATTTTTCAATGAAACATTTAATAAATTTCTTGGCACCTTTCAGTCTGTGATGGGTCCTTTTCACAAATATTCATTTGACTAAGATCAAGACTAGATCCATGGAATCAGTATAACAAAGACACTGAAAACCGGAAATCAGTCACCAATAACGACTTATGGTAGTCGGTTGAATATTTGTGAAACGGGACCTGGACTCGACAGTAGTTGAGTAAATTACGTTAAATTCTCTAAACAGTGAATGGCACTCGTTATCTTGAATTTGAAACTACTGTAAAAAGATCTATGATACCAATTTATTTTGCAGCACAAGATTCACATTTCATTGATGTAAGACACATCTGTTGTGCTCAAGGCCTGAAGTGTTGAAAACCAAATCAATAATCCAGTCTGCTGGAGAGCACATTGAAAAAAATGACCACAAAAAATTTCTTTGATACCAATTTTGATGCACAAGATGTGACATTTTGTCGAATTACGACTCATCAGTTGTGCTCAAGGTCTAAAATCTAAAATGGTGAAATCCATAACAACAATCCAAAAAGTTGAAGAGAAAATTCAAAAATGTTAAAATGACCAAAAGGGCTAAAGCAAAAACCATTTAAGGACAGTGCTATGTAAGTAAGGCCAAAACCATCTAAGGACGGTAATACTCCTTAGTTTTAGAAAATTCACATTCGTAACAGTTAATTTAAAGTATCAAACACAGTCAGAACAGAAATCTTCGGACAACCGGACTCGTATGTATTTTGATAACGCGAATGGGACTTTGGAATTTAATTAACATTCATGTTCAACAAATATGTAAATCTTTAAGTTATTACTATACGTGTTTTTCTTTATGCTAACGATGCAGAAACTACAATAAAATCCTGATATTAAATCAGAAATCCGCTTACTTAATGCATATTGCAGACAAACTATTTCCAAAATCAGTCGTACATGTAATTGGGAATATTGAATGCATTAAATACCTTGTAAATCCGTAATGGCAAAGATTAATTTAGTTGGGCGGAACGTAATAAATGTAGAACATGCAAGATTACATGTAGCTGAGTAGCCGCTCCGATACTGACATGTGGGACAAACATTTTTTTTATACCTGAAGTGAAAATGAACATGACCGGAAGTAATACATACCCATGTATGTATATGTATTTCTAAAAGCAACCATATATAAAAAGCCGCAGAACGTTTGAATAAATTCTAAATGAAAACTGTTTTTATTCATGTCAAGGGCAGTGAAAAAATATCTAATTCTGAAGTTCCGATTACACGAAAGTGCCCGAAATTATCGGTTATACATGATCGAATCAGATAACTTTGAGGCTCGACCAATTTATAGTGACTAGAACCAATGGCTATTTAGGGTCTCATTCATACATTTCATTTTGCTTTTAAAATCTAGATAGATAATCGAAATATATATATTCATACTAATCAGGCTCTACTTAAAAAAAAATTATATGACCACACTGCGCTGGGCATTGAAATGTCAAAACATGACTGCTGCGTGATAGTTCTAATGAAAATACTTAAAATGACACTTATTGCGTCTGACCATAATGGTTAAGATTCCCGATGAGTATAAAATACTCCTATGGGTACCCGTTAACAGTAATTCTGTCATTTAGTACTTCCGCCATTTTGAAAATCTGTTTAAATAAGTTGACGTTGGTCTCAGTTGTATTTTTCGTCAAAGGTACTGCCGTCTGCAATACACGCAAAACGGATAAAGGAAAGGTCAGCAATGACACCAATCAATTTACGCCATCCAATCCACAGAGCATCAAATAAGTTGAAGTTGTTTTCATTCGTGTTGTCTGTTCTGATACCGTCGTCTACAAGACTAACTGATAAACAATGTCAAACGCAAGAACAGTGTGAAATTTCGTACTGTGATGACGGCTTTTTGAATTAATGGGGAAATTTGCATACATTGTCAATATTTCGGGAGTGAAATGACAGATTTCAGCACTAGTAACACAGATCTTAAATGACAATTTTGTCTTCAATATAACAAAATAAAAACAAGATATATTGAACTGAAGACAAGTTTATAACACTTAAGAATGAATATTGAATATTGAATTATACGGAGAGGAACTTCTTACCCTCTCGGAGCACCCGAGTTCACTCCTGGTTATTATAGGAGTTCGTGTTGTTCATTGTTTTTTAGTTTTCAGTGTTTATTTTAATTGTCTGCAACACAACGGCCTTGATTTGATTTTATGATCTTGATTTTTTTTCACATTTACGTTTTACGAAACAACAGAGAATCATGATAGTCTGCCGGTACCTTCAATAGGCAGAGATGGGGGTTAAACTGGATTATTTGGTATTTCATATATCATCCCCGATCCTCTTGTTTATAAAGCATACCATAAAAGCCAATACAGTATGACATCACCAACAAGGTGATCGCCAATTAGACCATTACTTTAATAGATAACAAGAAAAATAAAAGGAAATGGTGAGCTGCCAAAAGGGGCATAAAACGACTAAAATGTATGAAAAACACAAGTCGAACAAAACTAAATATAAAATCGTAAAAAAAACAACAACAAACTATAAAGTTAAAAATACCCAACGTTTCGACCAATATGGTCTTGATCACAAAAGCTCACCCATTTCCATTTATTTTTCTTGTTATCTATTGTCGTATGAGGTGTTTCGCAAGATCCTTAATTTTTTGTTCATTACTTTAATAAACTGGTAAACTGGACAAATTTCATGTTTTATATACAGTCATACTTTCTAATGGACCTCCAAAGGGAACATAGAAAGAGAGTCGCGAAAGACAGGTGGTCACTTAATACATACATGTAGTTCCAAATAATGTGAAATACAGGCAAATGAAAATTAAGATCTCACAAGTTAAATGCTTAATAAAGTGGTCTCCGTGACTCAATGAAGGATGCCCTTTATGATCGACTCTCGAGACCTACCTTTACTATGTAAAACGCCGTTGCAAGTCAGCAAAATCTTGCGCTTAGTCGTTTGTGTAATTTGCTTCTATATGTCAGACATTTTTTCATCCTCTGAGCCGACAATTAATACCAACAGTATGGCAAGCGGTTTTACTATTTATTCTCACTTCCAGATATCTCATATAATCTAGTTTTTATAAGATATCTTATAAACTTTATAAGATATCTTATATACTTTGTAAGATATCTTCTAAAGTTTATAACATATCTTCTAAAGTTTATAAGATATCTTATAAATATTTTTATATAAGATATCTTATATACTATATAAGATATCTCATATATTTTATAAGATATCTTATATAGTTTATAAGATATCTCATATAATTTATAAGATATCTCATATAATTTATATGATATCTTATAAAGAAAATTATATTAGATATCTTATAAATTATATGAGATATCTTATAAACTATATAAGATATCTTATAAACTATATGAGATATCTTATAAAGTTTATTAGATATCTTGAAGTTCGAATAAATAGTAAAACGGCTTGCCATACAACAGACTATGATAGTTCATATCAGACGGAGCAACAATATAAACACGTCTAGATCTCGTACATAAAATATGGCGGTCGTTATATTCTTGCAAAATGTAATTCTCACCTTCAAATGAATGTTACGCGACCTGCAATATACATTGTAGGTTCTCCAGTAAATCAGGACGAATATAGAAAATGGATGGCATAGACGTTTAATGACGTGCTACAATATAGAAAATAGACCTTAGGCATGATACAGAAACTAATGATGAAATCAACTGCATTTTAGACAGTCAAAATATTCCATTAAGTTAAAGATTAATAAGATTTCGTAATGGAAAGATAAGAATTGTTGTTATTAGACTAATGATAAGTAAGGATATACAATGAAGATACATTAATATTTAAAGAGTTGTCGTTCCTTAATATGAAGGGTTGTGACACACAATGAAGTAGGACAATTAGAACAACTGGCCCCTATAAGACAGTGTAGCCTTCCACAATAATTTCTCCCGGGAAAATTGACGCACAATTACTTCCTAGTCAATTCTTCCTCCTGATACATTTTTTATTATTTATTAATTGCTATTAAAGTAAAATATAATTAGATCTAACATTTATGGAGCTATTGTCCTATGGTGGCGATAATCTCGGGGGGGGGGGGGGGTGCTATATTGTTTTGATTTTCGAAAGGATCCAAAAAACCAAGATTTACACACAGAGAGTGGTACGACGTCTGATGGACCATGACCGCTCTTTAAAATTCTGTTTTTAATCACAACACCCACAATCATCTCAAACTTATTTTAAAAGTTAATTTATCAGGTGAAGCAACAAAATAAAACATGTCTAAATCTCATACATAATATATGATGGCAATTATTTTCTTACACAATGTAAATTTATTTCCCACCCACTAAAGGATGCTTAGTGATCTGTAATATAGGTTGTCCGATAAATCAGAAGGAATACATAGACAAATGGATGGTTTAAAATCTTCTAATGACGTGCTAAGATACGGAAAAAACAGACTACAGGCATGCTAAAGTAACGAATGATAAAATCAACTGCATTTTATAAAATCAAAATATTCCATTAAGTAGAAGATTGATAAGATTTTATAATGGGAATATAAACATGATAAAGTTGAAACTATTAATATATTGTATAGGTGGACACCACCGATATGTCAGTACTTAAGGTGACAGGTACGTAAATGGACAATCTCACGGAATTTTATGAAATTTTGCATACAACTAGAGCACGAGGAACTGCACATGAACATCGAAAAAATGATATATATAACTTTTACACTTTCTGAGATATAGTAAATTAAATATCCGGAAAATAGTAGTACAAATATATAGAATACACGTAAATATCGTAAAAAAGTTCAACAATTTTGACTACAAATTAACATTTCTCGAAATCCTGTCCTACGAATTTTCTTTAAAAATGATATGTTTTTGCTACTGGAATTTCCGTTTTATTGATATAAAATTTATAGTGGGTCACCGAATTCGTTTTTTGAGTATGGATAGTTGAATCTGCTGTACAGCGTGGAAAAAGCGCCGAAAAGGCAAAAATAATCGTGACGTCGTGGCTCTAAATCTTATTTTTCGACGTTTTTAGGTATTGCACAGACACTTGGATGATTTATACTGCAAAAACGAATTCGGTGACCCCCTATAGCTTTCTTATCGAATTTCGTATGGCTATATCGACCTGCTGAGGCCTTCAGAATTTCCCGTATTTCGGCACTTTGACGTCGTAAAGAGTTGACCCGACCATAATATGAGCTGACCCGAATATATCAGCGACGTCATAATGTTTGACCCAACGTTGACCCGAATATATCAGAAAAACATCCGGTTATAGGCGGATGGCCATTGAAAAGTAAGAAATTCCATTAAGATTGCTAGTTAACAATACGATAAATTTATTATCAAGTTTTCTTCAAACAAATATTGTAAGATATTAGCCGCTCGACACAATATGAAGCTTTTTGGCTCGTTCGCTGCGCTCACTCGCCGAAAAAGCTTCACATTGTGTCTCGCGGCTGATATTTTACGATATACGTTTGCAGAAAACCTGATAATATGTACATATCAATAAAACGGAAATTTTAGTGGCAATAACATATCAATTTTAAAAAAAAATGGTAGGACACATTTTTGAGAAAAGGCAATTAAAAGTAAAATTTTTCATTATTTTTTGCGATATTTACGTGCATCATATACACTTGTACTTCTTTCTACAGAATATTCAATTTGCTATATATCCGAAAGTATAAAAGTTACTTATATATTTTTTCGATATTCATATGCAGTTCCACATGCTCTAATTGCTGGCAAAATTTCATAAAAATCCGTGAGATAGCCCATTTACGTACCTGTTACCTTAAGAAATTTGCCCGCACCTCCCATCCCCACCTTGCAACAAAATAATTTTCTCATGTTTCAATAACATGATTGTTATCTTTCTAACTGTGAAATGTACAAAAAAATGTTCACATTGTTTACTTTCAACTTTTGTATTTATTAATTAAGGTCTTTCCCTTTCCAAAGGGAAGACCTTACTGTATTTCTTATGATTATTTTTTTTTCTGCCACAGATGGCAAAAAAGTGTTGCGACGTATCATTTCGAAACTTGGTACCATTATTCGGTCATACTCTGACTCGCTCTGACTGACCCTGCGAAACCGATCTATTTTTAGTAACAGAGTTATCTGCCCCGCTACCAAAAACCTTGTGTACAGATAAACTCAAAAACCATAATGGATATCAAAAATCTAAAGTGGGGAAAATGTTGTCAGACTCATGGCCATGATTTGTCATGCAAAAAATTTTTTTTCGATCCACTTCCTGGTTACGCGTTTTTGAGTCGAAAAGTGTCGCGACGCGTCAAATTTTTTTTCTTCAAAACGGTTAGTCCTAGGAACTTGGGACCTTCACCTATCATCCTAGGTGACATATGTTGCATCCCAAAATGTCAAGGTGAAAGTTCAAATCTCAAGGTCAGAGGTTATATTACACTTTGTGTGCAGTATATCTCATGAACCATAAAAGATAGAAGCAGACATTAAATGGGGAAAATACTCCTCTCATTTAGACCTTTATTTGATACAAACCGTTTTCGAGTTATGGCCCTTGACGCATTTCGGCTTATTTGTTTTTGGCTTATAACTTTTAAGCCGTCAGAGATAATATAGTAAACATATGGGTTTTTTGTGACCGTCATTGTAAGTACTTCAATTTAAGACCAAAGTCCAATGTTTACGGGTAGCCATTTTCAAAAAGTTTTTATGAAATAACACTTAAACCATACAAAATTGAAGTGGACAATACATGGGAAAAATGTTCATCATGTCGAAATCTACAAAAAATGCTTCAAGTGCGAAAGCGTAAAATTTATCGTTTTTGAGTTAATGCTCTTGATTCGTATTTTGAAAAATGATTTTTTGTTTATAACTTTTTAACCATAAAAGATAATGAATAAAACATAGGGTTCATTTGATAGAGAATTAAAAGACCTACAATTTGAGCCCAAACAGTACATGATTCGGTTGAGTGTTTTCAAAATGGCGGCCAAAAACATATTGTAAACTGCGTTATTTACCAATTACTTTTAAACCGTTACAGATTATATAGTAAACATGTATACTTTTTGTGTTCAGTAAGAAAAGAGCTTCAATTTAAGACCAAGGTCAAATGTCATATCTCAAGGTCACACCTTAGCAACAAGAGTACCTTACCAGAAACTCCTCTTTTAAATTAAAATTGTCAGATTAACCCATGAAGACGAGACCCTTTTGGCCCTAAGGTGAGCGATTCAGGCTCCTGGGAGCCGCTTGTTTAAATGGTTGCAGATATCAAGCTGATTTTTGGTGTGAGTCTACCTTGATGAGTTACAGATCAAGTTTACGTTTCGTTCCACTCCGATAATTTTATCAGAGTTATGCCCCTTGGACTTAGAAAAAATTTACTAAAATTTCAGTTTCCCGCGCTTTTTTAAACAAATTCTTCCAGATATTGAACCAATTTTTGTCTCGCCTGCGAAGCAGAGCGGGACATAGGTGTTACTTTACCGGCGACGGCAGCGGCGTTGACTTTTGTGTTAAGGTTTTATGAGCACCGCCATATGTCAAGAACTATAAGTCCTAGGTTGATGAAACTTGGTATGCATATGCCCCAGTAGTAGCTTAGCACAGTTGCATCCCCATCTTTTGACCTTGATTTTCCGGTTGAGTGACTTTGAAAACTTTCAATACATATAATAGCAGTGTTAAGGTTTTATGAGCACCTCCATATCTAAAGAACTACAAGTCCTAGGTTGATGAAACTTGGTATACATATGCCCCAGTAATAGCTTAGCACAGTTGCATCCCCATCTTGATTTTCTGGTTGAGTGACTTTGACAATTTTTAATGCATATAATAGCAGTGTTAAAGTTTTATCAGCACCTCCATATCTCAAGAACTATAGGCCCTATGTTGATGAAACTTGGTATGCATATGCCCCAGTAGTAGCTTAGTACAGTTGCATCCCCATCTTGTGACCATGCCCTTGATTTTCTGGTTGAGTGACTTTGACAATTTTCAATGCATATAATAGCAGTGTTAAGGTTTTATGAGCACATCCATATCTCAAGAATTATAGGTCTTAGGTTGATGAAACTTGGTATGCATATGCCCTAGTAATAGCTTAGCACAGTTGCATCCCCATCTTTTAACCTTGACCTTGATTTTCTGGTTGAGTGACTTTGATAATTTTTATTGCATATATTAGCAATGTTCAAGTTTTATAAACAACTTTTGGTCTCAGAAACAGAAAATCCTTATAAATTTATGAAAATATAGTGGAAGTAAGAAAGAATTATTGTTTCTGATGGTTCCAGCAGGCAAGACATACTTAAGTGTTAACTCTTGTTGGTATGTAAGTCTACCTTGACGAGATGCAGATCAAGTTTGTTTCATTTTGCTCCACCCTTGGATTACCTTACCTTCAATCTTGATCTGTGGTCTTAAGGTTTAATAATTCGGTTTTGTATGGGTGCCCTGTGGTGCCCAGGTTTTTATAGCAGGGCCCACAGAGATGGGTACCATCTCCATGATATCTAGTTTATATAAATTTGTCCTGACAGGGCCCCTTTAAATTAAAAATAGTGTTTATCTTTAAAACTTTAGAACAAAAACTAACAGAAAAGATGTTGCTTGCTTGAACTTTGTTCTTTGAACTCTACAAGTCTGTTGGGTCCATGTTGTCTGATGTCATAGGTCAAGGGAAAGACCTCACATTTGTTCTCCGAACAAATGACTTTTTAATTTGTTTTATTATTCTATTTTCATTATTTATTTATTTTATCTATTTTGATTTTCTATTATTTATTTATTTTAATTTTTTATTATTCATTTATTAATATAACGACAACGATATATTATAATGCAATTAGAATGTATCAAGCAATTTGATTGGCTAAAATCTACGTTCTACCTGTCTGTAACCAAGGATGGTCGCCATTTTGAATTGAATATTGGACAACAAGAAAAAATAATCGGAAACTGTGCTTTGGAAATGCTTTTAAATTAAATTTTATTCGATTTTGAAGCGAGCGTGACTTTCAAAAATTACTCAATTCCTCTGTTCCAACTTTCAGCCATCAGTGACATTACGATGTTTTGTGCGAACTTCGTACAGGCAATCTCCCGGATTTTTTTGTTTTTCGCCTATAATTTTAGAATATTAAAAAACCTTATTCTTTAGATTGCATTAGAATGGGAATAACCGTGTTGTATTTGATGTGGTTCCTACTTAAAACTCGATTTTACTGCTGCAGATTTCCGTTTACCTGGCTCCGCATAGCGTCGCCAGCTAAACACAATTTGCGACAGTAAAATCTACGTTATACGCAGGAACCACATGAAATAAAACACTTATTCCCTAATTGAAGAGCGAATTAATAATAAAAAGCTTGAATTATAGAACACTAAATAAATACTCCTAATATACATATAGGCATTCAACATTGTATTGAGCAGTGCTCTAAACTTCAAACGGATTTTGTTTTAGAATTGTTAGGACAGTTGGACGTCAAACAGACCGTTCATACTAGCTATTGAGTGAGTTCATTTTAAGGATGTAGAGGCATATCATTTTTGTTTCTCGACAATAGAAGATAAAAAGGGGCTATTTAATTCCAGGCCGATGGTTTATTATTCTAACCCACATTTTAAACATATTTTTGTCTGTTGTGTTGAACTCATTGATTGATTTATTTTTTGTTAATGATTCCTAAATCATAAATATGATATATTTTATCTCGATTTTGATCTTTATATACATATATTTTTTTTTCAATACAATACCACACACATCTATCCGTCTGGTAATCAGTCATTGTGTCAATTTCAGTAATTACAAAGAATTCGGTGATTCCATATATATGTGATACCTAGGAAAGGATGGTGTTCACTAATTATTGAGTAGCAATATACCAGCATCGCCTGCATATATAGTGTCTACGTTTCTCAGCTTATCCGATATTCAAGGGCATGCGTGAGTTACCATGACTTTCGAAAAAGAGGCTTACTCCTCTTAATTGTTAACTCTTGTTGGTATGTAAGTCTACCTTGACGAGATGCAGATCTTAACTTCAAACGGATTTTGTTTGGATTAAAAAAAGCTTCTTAACAAGGATTTTATCAGGGATAAGTTGATTTCATCACAGGAAATTTTACGGTCGTCATCACGAATTGATTGACCGTTACAGTGTTCCAATATCTAAGATGATGTTGGACCTGTTCGCACTGTCGTAACATTTCATGTACCTCCACCGATTTGTGACTACCACCGGATAGACTTTGTTGAACTTCACGACGGGTGCCGTTTACGGAGCAGGTACTGCTTACCCTTCCGGGGCACCCGAGTTCACTCCTGGTTTTTAGAGGAGTTGGTGTTGTTTATAACCGAAAGTTTTTCAATCGGTTTCCAGAACTGACCAAAACAATCCAGAAAATTTAGAAAGAAGATTGGGCGGCACGACTTCTGAGGGTGAATATGAAAATTTGTCGATTAAATTCCCTAAATTGATAGTGAGGAAAAACCTGCACCTTAATACAACAGCCTCTAGCATTAAATTAACTTGAATGCTTTCAAAATCTTGATCACGTTTTGTAGAACATGCATGTTCATACAAATATTATACAGACAAACAGCTGTAAAAATCTAATAAATATTGTCATAATTTGCACAACGATGGTACATTATACAATTACGTCTCTCATTTGAGGTAGACATTCAGATTGGGCAAGCCCTCGGAAAAACAACCTGTCAAGGGTTGCACAATCTGAATGTCTACCTCAAAAGAGGGCCGTAATTGTTTTATTATTTTTTCAACAGGAGCAAGACATAATTTGACTTGCATGACTTTAAATGCAGACGAATAACGCAGTTGTCTCCCTTGTTGAGGGAAATTGGGATGTTTGGAGGCTAACAATAGGGTTGTTTCCCGGTGAACAATAGGGTTCTTTCCCGCGATTACGCAGTTGTCTCCCTTGGGAGGAAAGTTTGGATGTTTGGAGGTGAACATTAGGGTTGTTTCCCGCGATGTTCAATTTGTGTAAAAACATTCAATTTATTTTTTAATCACATGACAGTTTTCATCCAATGAGAGCATTTCAAAATATTTAAAAAATAATAGAAATTATTCGGAACAAACATAATTAATTATGTAGTTGTTTTCACTCTCCATTTTATAATATTTTATGCTAATAAATCATTAAAAATACCAAAATCTTGATTTCATAAAATTATACAGTTTTTGTATCTCAGTAAGTGCTTAGAGAGATGTACGAAAAGCGATTAACGGCAACGCATGAATTAAATTTAAGGCACTAGAATGAGGTAGTCATAACAAAAGCGACTTGAGCATTGCATTCACGAAATTGTAGCCATCGATATGTTGGAATTGACTTGAGCACAACATTCAGGAGGAAATATAAGCCGCAGTCTGAGGGAATTATATCATAGACGACTTACGCAACGCATGCATTTCTGTAAGCCACCAGTATGAGGGGATTATATCATATACGACTTGAGAACCGCATTCACGAAATGTAAGCCGCCAGTCAGAGAAGATTATGTCATAGACGACTTACTCAACGCATTCAAGAAATATAAGCCACTATTCTGAAGGGTTTTTTACCAAAGGCGACATTTGCATATAGTTTTCTCATTTTTTTCATGGAAAGCATATCTGCTTCCATAGTGACCGGGTTAATAAGATTCGCTTTAAGTGCAAACAAAAAGGACAAATATACCTAAGGAGCAATCAAAACAAACGTAATCCATTGGACAGACAAACCCGGGAAGACAAATGAACAACCACAAGCACAACAAATAAACACAGAAAACTAAAAAACAATGAACAACACGAACTCCTATAAAAACCAGGAGTGAACCCAGGTGCTCCGGAAGGGTAAGCAGTTCCTGCTCCGTATACGGCACCCGTCGTGGAGTTCAACAAAGTCAATCCGGTGAAAGTCACAAATCGGTGGAGGCACATGAAAGGTTACGACAGTGGGAACAGGTCCAACATCATGTTAGATATTGGAACACTGTAATGGTCAATCAATTCGTGATGACGACCGTAAAATTTCCCAAGTGATGACATCAACTTATCCTTGATAAAACCCTGGTTAAGAAGCTTTTGTGACAGCAGTAATCCTCTTTGTCGAAAGTCATGGTAACTCACGCATGCCCTTGAAAATCGGATAAGCTGAGAAACGTAGACGCCATATGCAGGCGATGCTGGTATATTGCTACTCAAGAAGGGAAAATTAACAATAGGAAAGTTGAAGTCATCACGTTTGTCATAAAGTTTTGTCTTCAAACGTCCCTCATAGTCTATTTTAAGAAACAAATCCAAATATGAAGCGGACTTTGGTGTATCTGTAGTATCCTTAATTTCAAGCTCACTGGGGTAGATATTATAAGATGTAGAAAGTCTTGGAATTTGTCGTTATTTAACGACAACACATCATCTATATAACGAAAAGTGAAATTAAAGGATTGGGCTAGTTTCTTTTTGTTTTCACGTAGTAACCCTTGAATGAAGTCCGCTTCATATGAGTACAGAAACAGATCGGCGAGGAGAGGAGCACAGTTGGTTCCCATTGGAATTCCGATTGTTTGTTGAAAAATTAGACCGCCAAATTCAACGAATATGTTGTCTATGAGAAAATCTAACATGTCTGTAATTTCATTTTCCAACTGAGTCTTACAACCTTCACTCAGTTTACGGTGTAACATAGCCTTTAATTACAAATTATAACTGAGCAAGTAAAGGAAATCAAATTCGAATCCTGGTTTGAAATACCACAGCATTATTTTAGACAACAAACATATTTGATAAATCACCCCTTTCAAGAACCAGTACAAATCAAATAAAATTTTGGCAGATATTATGACTTATTTAAACATTCTATGATGTCAATTTATTATAAAGCTTTATAAAAGACAATAGATGACAGATTTTCTACATTCGGAAGATATTTGCCACTTAACTAAGATCAATTGTCTTTGATTTGCTCGTAGATCTTTTGTGCTTCCTGTTTTACTGCGTTAGATGTCGTAAAATGATTCATTCAGATTGTCTTTGATTTGCTGGTTGATCTTTTGCACTTCCCGTTTTACTACGTTAGATGTCGTAAAATGATTTATGAACAATTCATTCAGATATAAGAAGATATCCATTATACTTCTACATTTTGCTACAAAGGGCAGACAGATTTCTGGCTAATGGTGTCCAAAAATAGCTTACTGGACATTTAAATAGTTTTTTGTGTCAGTTGATGTGAAGCAAATGGTTATCTGTTTCTCGAGACAGACATACATGTAGGTCTCTACAGTAAATATAAAATTAGAATATTGTGTACCTGAATTTGGACAAGTGAATTTTTGCCAAAAAAAAACAAATCATTAGTCGTCATGTGCCGTGCCCATCATGATAGCCCAGAAATTAACACAAGCTTTAGAATGTCAATAAAGCCCTAGCGTTCACAAATTCACAGAGTTTTCAAAGAATCCGAAATAAACGCAATTTTCCAGGAAGACTTGGTAAAACTGGACAACCAAAGAAAAATTATACAATAATAACTGTAAAAATTCACTTTTGAAATTGTGCTGTTTGTTACCTTTTTTTCAAAGTTTTAGCATATATGAGGCTATTGCGTACTTTTTGCATTTCCTATAAAGCTGTGTTTAATCTTTTTATATATATAAAAATGTAGGATATCCAGATAATCTGCCTGTTTCAATGCCACTTTTTGTACTTTTAGTCTGTGGGAGTG
Source organism: Mytilisepta virgata (assembly GCA_028015205.1). NCBI lineage: Eukaryota > Metazoa > Mollusca > Bivalvia > Mytilida > Mytilidae > Mytilisepta > Mytilisepta virgata. The sequence continues at coordinate 7,901,358 of CM051508.1, read as the reverse complement.
TGTGTTGCTTCCGTTGTAATGTGTTTGTATGTCTGTGTATGTGGATTTATTTTTAATGATTTTTCAACTTGGCTTTTTGTTGTATATATTTTGTTGTATATATTTCCACTGTGTTGCTATATCTGAAAAATTGTTTAGGTTTTGACCTTTGGACTTTCAACTTTATCCGACTTTTTTGTCGTATTTTGTCGATATTCATAAATCTACGAAATTGTAAAATGAAATATGTCAAACAACATTGTATATACTATAATTATTAAAATATGAAACAAAAATGCCCCTTAAAAATCCATTCATAGATTTTGCTTAATACCTGTTTCAAATGCTTGCATTATTTCATTCATTTGATTTGTTGGTATATCGATAGCAAATATTGACAAATTGCCAATTTTCGAAACAAAATAAGATCATCACACCAGCTTTAGAATTTATCCTGCAAATCCGATATGCAAAATGCGAATATAATACGATATTGAGTTTGGAAAGTGTTTCCTTGGTCTAATCGTCTTTTGCCCTTGTTATTATACTGACTTTAGCGGTCGCTGGATGATTTTTGAAATGTTAGAGTCGATTCTATAATGTGTTAAGGAGGATCGCTGGTCTAATAGGAAATAAATAGGATTTGAAACAGGTGTTTTACGTTGAGAGAACATATGAATAGTAAACAAATAAGCAAGAAAAAAAATAAAGGTTCATATGCTCATTTTAGTGCTACAAGGCCTTGAAAATTGCAGGAAATGGGTTTTCTCTTGATTTTTTCTCGTCTTTGTATTGTCAACTTCAGTCTCTCAAAAATGTATGAAAAAATTAAAATGATTTCATAAGATTTTGTCATATTTTACGGTATATATGATTGAATTATAAAAGAAAAAGTAGTGGTTCGTGGGCAAAATAAAATTCATGTATAAGAAATGGATAAAACCCGAGGATTTCGAAAATCTGACAAAAAGACCAAAACGTGACCTGCGAGCATCCTTAACTGCCACAAATTGCAGACAACGATTTATCGTCAGTAATAACAAATTGTTTTTTAAGACATGTTATTGTTTTTTATGTCAACTAGTGCAAAGCAAATGGACTTTGATTCACGTGGAATGCAAGGATGATATTGCAACTTCGACATAAGATTCTGTACCAGTTAAATTGTTTACATTAAGCCCAACCCCATCTTGTATCTTTTCCCAGTGTGAAGTCTGTCCTCGTCGGCGATGTTCACCTGACAAAGAAAAATGACAAATATCCATGTATGTTAATACAATACATTTGTAGTTAAACATTCAAATTTCTCGCCAATGGTTGAATATTTTCGACCGTAGAAATACGATAATCATCTGCTTGAGAAGTGTCATTAAAATACGCGTGTAAACGAATCTTTTAAAGAGGCAAAATCGATGCAAGCGATATAAAGATCCTGTATAGAAGACTATCAACAGACAGACTGACGTATCACTCTTATCGCTATGTTTATTTTGACACTTCTTTAAATTTATTATAGCAATAAATTCAATTTATGCTACCGTAAATCATATATATAGTCCTTATCTGATTCCCTAGTATTATCTATTGACAGCTTCTCTAACAGTTAGAGACTGTAAAATTTCATTCAAGAACTTTTCAGGACATTCACACGGTATAAGATAGACTAGGGCCAGAAACACCAAAACACTCATTAATTATGATGTGTTCGCATAACTACGTATTCATTCTATTTCCATTCGATTTCTTAATGAACGTAACACAAAAAAAAACATATTTGACAAATTGGTTCATTATAATTATTAGGTCGTATTTCAATTCAAATCATTAAACCACGACTCTGCTTTTATGTTGCTGGGTTTTCTACACAATACTATAAGACTGGCGAGATCTGTCTAACGCTTTATTGTGTATGGTAAAAAAATCAGTCTCAAAACACAATCTAAAACGTTTGCAGCGAGTGAGCGTAATGGCAAATATTTTACATTTATTTATTTGTTTGAAAATATTATATTTATTGTGTCTTTGCAAAACAATCCCTAGCTTTTTCAATGATTCACCGGACGTGATCTTGAAATATCTTGCTGAACACTGGGTAAAACAACGTCAGAGATTTCCCTGACGTTAAAAAGATTGTTTTCGAGTCGGTTTGATCGTGAAACGTCATTGCACCATATATAAAACTCAGAAATGTTCCATTGTTGCCTTTAAAAACAAAAGTGAAGTACCGTAAATGTGACGATATCCGCTAAGAACTATTATCGAACAAGAAATACCTGCAAAAAGCCAATCAGCGTGCCGAAGTTAAATGTGATTGGTGGAGATTAGCGTTTACAATAAAATGTTTCAATTTGTATGTTGTTTTTACTAGCGTTCTCTCAACTTCCATACAACGTAAACCCTTATCGTAAAATGCTTCCTGGGTGAGTCATTAACAAAGCACGCGCTATACACAAAGCATTTGATGGTTAAAATCGTCACTACTCTCTATTAGTTTTAGAAACGTTACTCATGAACAGTTTTGCAGTTATTGTATGCTTCCAAATAGTTTTATCTATTTCTATAATGAGGTCGTTTCCAATTAGTGGACGTGAAATAATTATGAAACCTTTCTAATCTATGCGTAGGAAAAGTTTCTTGAACATTGTTTAAATGTTTCTTTCTTTCTTCTACCAAACTTCCGGCATATTCTAACGTTTATCTTATAAAAGATGATATATTTGTATAAAGCATTATCCGAATCCTTATGTGTTTAACTTAATTTTTCCTGTCTTGTCTCATTTATTAGGGATTTATTTTATTTTTTATTAGCAGTAAACCATATTTATGCTTCCTTTTAACGCCCACCCTATAGAAGTACATTAATTCTACATTATTGTGATGTGTTTATTTTTGTCATTCGGAAACGTTGACAAATTGAACACTATCGAATTTAACATTTATTACCTCCCCCGATTTCTCACTACGGAGCTATGCCTGCAGTAATGTATAATGTACTATGTAATACGTTTGTAAAAATTAACGTGTACTATAGTATTATTGCCTAGTGTTTTTCGTATTGGCATAGTTATAGGTCCGAGTTAATCCATATTGGCCTGAGGCGGAGCCATATTGGCTTACACATATTGACATTGGTCGCATATTGGCATAGTTTGTGCTTTTATTGTATAAGCAGTTGTTTAGTTGAGTGCAATATGTATAAGGTAATTTAAAAAATTGTGGAAAACCTACATTAGTGGAATGATATTTGAATACCCCTAGGCAATTAACTCCATACAGGTGAACAGGTAAAGATGTTTATTGCGTAAAAAACAAACTGATAATGGTATACTGTAATGAATTTACTAGGCCGTAAGGGGGGGGGGGGGGGGTGGGGATAATTCTTTCTAATAGGAAATGGGTCAAATTCTTTTGAAAAAGTATGTATTCAATGAAATATTATGTAAAGGGTTGTTATTTTTGTAGCCAACACCATTTATTAAATTCATCCTATTTGAGTACTATAAGATCAAAGCAATATCATAAGATCAACAATTTTTGTTACTTGCAAAATGACCATACATCTCGCTAGATTTGTTTGTTACCTGTAGTTTTTGTGTTTTACGTAAACATGAATGTGTACGTAATGAATCCATTTTTATGTTAGATTTATAGACGTTTTAAGGAATTTATTAAATAGTTGCAAAAGAGTAAAGGTCGAATTAAATGAATTATCTTAAAATTAATTAAAATTCTAACATCTGTGATTTAAAGCCAGTGGCTGTTCAGAGCCAAAGACAATACTGTAAATTCGGAAACTATTGCGATGTTTTTATTATTGCGAAAAATGCGACAGTGTTGTTATCGCAATAATTTAAACTCGCATTTTGGAATTTTTTATATGAATGAAGCGGGATTTTTCTCAATATTTCAAAAATTAAAATCGCATTTTGGTCAAAAATGACAAAATGGCAATAATAAATGCACGCAATAATTTCTGAATTTACAGTATTCAGAATATAAGAATGGAAAGACTACAAAAGCATAGGATAAAAAATGCAGGAAAAAAATCGTTGTAAAGGGGAATTCATTAACAATCAAGATACTCAAGATATTTTGAACCAATGGAAATCCAGAGCAAAAGACAGTATTTCGAACAAAAGGGAATAAAAAGTACAATCCGACAACTGAAAGCTTGAAACCAAGTTATAAAAACGGTTTAAACAATTTTTTTCATGCATATTTTAAAACACACATCACTGCTCATTTGCCAAATCCTACAAAAGACTAATTGGTCTTAGAAAAGTAGCAAAGCTATGATACAGGAGAAATGCCAATAAACTTGGAAATAATGCACTTGATATAAAACAGAACCAAAGTGTATAGCTATCGTAATGCTTACTCTGCATGTCTGCACAAGTATCACGTTTGACTGAAAGTGATTTAGAATCATTTTACTTCATGACAAAAAAAAGACATAAACGCTCGTTAGCGTTAAAACAAAAAATCCACTGCGATTCTTCCTGTGTTTCCGACAAAAAAGAAACTTCATTGCAGGAGATCGACAAAACCTTATTAACAATGTCTTAAAATAATTTCAGAATTCCTTTTCTTAACTATTATTTTATTAACACAGGAACACTATGAAGCTTATTTGATTATTAGCACTACAGCGATCTTTACCTGAAATTTTTAAACAATAATTAATTATTGCCATGACCTTGTTTGTAGGCAAAAGTTAAGATTCGGGGTCACAAGGTGTACGTTCAACCCTCAATACATGTAGAACAGCCCTGACAAAACTCAAGTCATGAAATATTCAAAATAGGCACAGCCTTAAATTCATATAGAAAATGTCTATTAGAGATATTTTTTTTTTTGGTAGCATTTTTTATTTTTAATTTATTAGTTATAATTTGACTACCATATGAATTAATGGTTCAGCATTCGAATACCTGTAGGTACAAATATAGGTAAGTATGGCAAACCGTTTTACTATTTATTCTAACTTCAAGATCTCATATAATATATAAGATATCTTATATAATCTAGTTTTTATAAGATATCTTATATACTTTATAAGATATCTTATATACTTTATAAGATATCTTATATACTTTATAAGATATCTCATATAATATATAAGATATCTTCTAAAGTTTAAAAGATATCTCATATAATTTTTTTATAAGATATCTTATAAACTTTATAAGATATCTCATATAATTTACAAGATATCTTATATATTATATGAGATATCTTATATAATTTATAAGATATCTCATATAATTTTCTTTATAAGATATCTTATATACTTTATAAAATATCTTATAAACTTTAGAAGATATCTTATAAACTATATAAGATATCCTATAAAGTATATAAGATATCTTATAAAGTTTAAAAGATATCTTATAAAAACTAGATTATATAAGATATCTTTTATATTCTTTAGATACGTTTCTGTTGCTTTGTTGCTTCGGGAATATTAGCTGAACCTTTATTAAATGGCCACCTGTCGTATGTGGCACCATTTCGATTTTCCTTTAGAAATTTACATAAAACAGACTTGACTGTATTCTAGATACGTTTCTGCTGCTTTGTCAATATAGGCTTAACATTTATTAAGTAACTCCCTACCTACCTTATATGGCCCCATTTCAATGTTCATTTTAAGGCCAGACTTAACTGTATTCTAGATAGTTTTCCGTCGCTTTGTTGCTTTGTGCATAATCATTTTCCTCAAAGGATAGTCCCCATGTAAGAGCTCATCAGATTTTCATTACTTGACGCCAGACTATTTAATATTTTATAGACAAAGATGCCAAAAGCATGCTTGCAAAATAAAACATTTTCCTGCGAAGTAGAAATTGAAACCATGTCAAAAGCCAGAAATACTTTTATAACACACGCTTAAGACATAATAGTAGATCATAATTCAGCGAAAGCAATGCATATGGTTTTATGAGAGATGAAACATATATTAAGTGTACATAAGTCTAACACCGTATTTAATCTAACGAGATGTATAAAAACATTCGACTTCTATACACTCTATATTACCATACCACATTCTCAATTAAAATATCGATTGAAGCAACTAGTTCATCAACGTTTTTTCAAGAAAAATGGCACACGAAAGTATACATTTCTAGTTTGAGGTAGAGAAAAGGCTTATTTCGTTATGAACCACTCTGATTCTGACAAAAAGTATTCTGAAGATGAAATTACAAACATGTTAGATTTACTCATAGACAACATACATGTGACATATTTGTTGTATTTCGATGTCGAATTTTTCAACAAACAATTAGCATTCCAATGGGACCAACTGTGGTCCTCTCCTCGCCGATCTGTTTCTGTACTCATATGAAGCGAACTTCATTCAAGGTCTTCTACGTGAAAACAAAAAGAAACTGGCCCAATCCTTTAATTTCACTTTTCGTTATATAGATGACGTGTTGTCGTTAAATAACGATAAATTCCAAGACTTTCTGTATCTCATCTACCCCAGTGAACTTGAAATAATGATACTACAGATACACCAAAGTCCGCTTCATATTTGGATTTGTTTCTCGAAATACACAACGAGGGACATCTGAAGACAAAACTTTATGACAAACGTGATGACTTCGACTTTCCTATTGTTAACTTTCCCTTCTTGAGTCCCAATATACCAGTTTATAGGAGTTCGTATTGTTCATTGTTTTTTACTTTTCAGTGTTTATTTGTTGTGCTTGTGGTTGTTCATTTGTCTTCCCGGGTTTGTCTGTCTAATGGATTGGGTTTTTTTGGATTGCTCCATAGATATATTTGTCCTCTTTTTGAATATCGGCGGACGTTACATACTTTTTTTTAAAGCGGACTACGCTAAAGTATTGAATTGGAATCAGCTCCTACACCTCCCTATTCTTTTGTTTTATAAAATTATAGGTGACCCCTTAGATGGATTAAACTCTACCCTTTTGCCTATAACTGAATATGCTGTACAAAGCATTTAAGTTTTTCGTTTCAACCTTCCATATATTTTGTTGCTGAGCACTCAAGGGAACTTGCACATTTAATACTTGAATTATCGTAGTTGTCTTATAAGAGACAGTTACAAGATGTAGTACCCGGTTAATCTTCCGGACAACAATAACTCATCCTGTTTAACATTTTGTTTTAAGTGTACAATTATGTCTTTTAAATATTCAAACTGATTATTACATGTACTAGATATGGCCCTGAAGGTATTAGCCCGACTCGGTAACTAAAATCAATGGAAATAATTGCTTTCAATAATTTGGGAATGGGCAATTTAGACACTGGTCTTTTTTAAGTTAAGAAAAAAAATACACTGAGGGCGTAAGCTCAGTAAGGGTACATATATATATATATGATTTCAAAAAAAAAAATCAGTTATTAGTTTGATGAACTTTGGTTGTCGGGTATGAGTGGCCGTTCGTGTCATTAGCGGTATGAACATACCGTATGAAATTTTCAACGCGTTGGTTTTTCATACCGTATGAATTACGAATCAACGCGTTGAAAGTGAAAACCAACTCGCTGAAAGTAAAACCAACGCGTTGAAAATTTCATACGATATGTTCATACCGCCAATGACACGAACGGCCACTCATAGTCGGGAAACTGTTATTACTATTGGTAGTTTTCAATAATTTGGGAGAGGGTATTCCCCAAACAAAATGTGTATAAATATAGAATACATGTAGTCATGGTAGTCTTAGATTTCAGTATTGTATCGGTTGAAAACATCTGAACATCTTTTCTTGTAACAAAGTCTGACAAATACGGGATATTTGGTAACGTTATATGGCATCGCTGTTTAAGGTGGTACCTAACACTACAGGGAGATAACTCTGTAAAATCAGCTAAACGTTTTAATAACGTTGTGTTGTTAAGGGAATATTAAGCTTTTCAATGATCAATATTAGTGTTTGTCAAACTGCTATACAATCAGTGTAATTTTTCTGATGAATTGGTTGGTTCAAATGTTTTGAAATTTTAAAATTTTTGTCAATGGGTCAAAGTAAATACTTTGTCAAAATTTTATGAAAATTAAACGAGCCAAATTAATTTTAGTGAAAGTGTTGGGTACCACCTTAAATAACGACAAATCAATTTTGCCATTACCGTTGTTGGTTCTTAATTAGTAGGAATTTGTGGTATAATTTATCAGATTTCTTACAACGAAGTGAAAAATGTTCTAAAACAAATTGATAGTAAGCGTTAATGACATAACAAATAAAAGAACATTGGGGCAAAAATAGAGATAATAAGTTCATTACACGCTATTGTTCGCTAATTGTATCATTTTCCGTCAGATCATGGTAGAAAATGACAAATCAAACAAATGGCAAGGGTTTTAATAAAATTATCGAACTTATTTTTGGCTTGGAACAAAAAAAAAAGATTTTTTTCAAAACATGAGGCGTCTTTCCCATCTATTTCTGAAACCTATATTAAATTAATAATAAAAAATTATTATTCCAGAAATGAATAATATCTTTGAGTGTCAACGCATGCGTGCTTATCCTGATATTAGTTCCTCTAAACTTTATGATCAACAATAGGATAATATAGTGTTGACGATAGAAAAATTAGTCTACACCATTTATTCAGTCAGTGACAACTTCTGAAAAATTTCTTATATTGGAAATAATATTCCAGAATGTTCCTTCCGAGTTCCTATTCCGTCACAGCGGGATTATCACCCTTTACCGATTTCCGTTTGTATCCATACCTGATAAATACATAAATACTCATTACTTTCCATATAAAAAATAAAGATTTAAAAAAATATAGCTTAGAAAAATTTGATTATAAGTTCAACTGCACTATATTAAACAACACCAGTAACAACATTGGTTCTTAATTAGTAAGTCTTTCATGGTCTTGGTTCAACACGAAACCTTCGATTATAAAAGTTCATATCAGAATAAATTCCTCTTATAAATCTTTTAACATCATTTTAGCATTCTTTCGTGTTGCATCCATTGTAAAATGCCAATAAAACCTCATGTAAGAAGGATGTATATTGCATGTTAATCCCGAATTTTATATTAGTTTAACCATTTAAATAACATAAAGTTTCCTTCATGAACGGAATGAAAATCAATTACAGTACTTTTCAGTAATACAATTAAGTTCTATCCTTGCGTGGACATTTTTTTTCTCGGAGTAGAAAATTTGTGATTATTGAATACAAATTTGTATTATATCACACGAAATGAACTCCAAAAAAATTGGTCGTTATTTACAAGAATTATCTCATTACTGACAATTCCGTACAGAATTACGACTCAAAATTATCACAATAATTGTTATGGATGTTACATTCAATTTCATGGGTGTAAAATTTGTTCAGACAATACTAGCGGATAATCGATTTTAGTAAATGTCGAAAAGTGGTGACATAGACCTGAAAAATTTACGAAAACGGAAATTTTGTTAAAGTTAGTCGATTTCATCTTTATCTTTCCTTGAGCCAGTTAGCATTGCTTTTTGCATAACCATAACCTTTTATATTGTATACATGTAGCTTTCTCCCTCTTTTAGTACATCGAGGTACCCAATTTCCTCAGCTTGAATGGTGTTTTTCGAGTACAGGAGAAAATCGGAACGTGTGAGCCATTTGGGTATCCTGGGCGACGTTATAGGGTCCCTTAAAATATTGTTCTTTTTATTTTTATTTTTGGTTATTTAATTGAAATGTTTTTATATGTCTTTTTCATCATTGCCCTGTCTTAGTTCTATTTTTGTCACTTTTTACAGTTCACAACTTCACTTAATTACTTTGTGATGGAATGACACTTCGAAAAATTTCTGGTGCTCCTTTCTTGGACTCGTTCAATGAGTAAACTTCTCTTTTTTGTTAGTATATTGTTTGGAATCTGTTCAATTAGAATCGAGATAATTTGAGATCAGTAGGGACGCTATTTAATAAGAAGTTAGCAAAGCTGTTCAGCAGACTGACCAAACGGTAGGTAGGAATAATAATGAATTTTCTACTTATTAGGTCACTGACTCCAGATCTATTTAAACCTCAGATCCTAACACAATCCAAATCCACAGAATATTTATATACACACTGGAAATGACAAATTAATTTGCCTTCTTTGCCCTTAATCGATCAAATCTTTCAATTATGGTCAGTTTGATAATTTGTTTCCGTCAAGAGGTTAGCCATATGATTGACGCGGTCACTCAAGGTGTCACCTTAATTACTACATCTTGGACAGTGGACAGCATCAATGGACAATAAGAGAAACTTTGTCTATGATAAACGTCAAGAGATTTCAAACTGACGTGAGGGCTGTATTGGGTTATTTTCAGTAATGACCAGTTCTAATTATATTACGATCAAAAGATCAACATATTGTCTCAAATTCTCTCTTTTTGTACTTTTTGTTTCACAGGCATTCTTTTTGAAAATATTTTGACATAGAATTTGATCAAAAATGAAAATTTGTATAACTGGGACTGTTACATGCGATCAAAAGAACAAATATTGTCTTTAGTTCTCTATTTTTGTTTAGTTTTTGTTTTTACACAAGCTCTCTTTTTTAAAATTGAAAATATTTTGAAATAGCATATGATCAAAAATAAATGTACTTCCACAAAATCAAAAGATCAAACCATTGTTTCTAATTCTATGTTTGTGTACATTCTTTTATAATTGAAAATACCTTGATAAATCATTTGATCCAAAATGAAAATTTCTATTGACTGTGATTGTTACACGATCAAAAGATAATAACAAAACATTCTAACTTTCCATGTATAATTTTTTTGTTTTTTCGTGCTTTATTTTGCAACCTGAATAGTTCTAAGAATGCCATTTGATCGGAAATAATTCAGTAATTAAACACAGTTATCTCCCTTAGGTATCTTTGTAAAGGGAGATAGTAATGAAGGTATACACGTGATATCTAATAAGCCAATGATATACACTGTACTTTAATTTTTTACAATTTACATAATAATGTGATTGGTGGTGAATATTTAACTTTCTTTTTCGTTGAAATACATTTTATCTATTGAAGAAAATGAAAACTTATCTTCTGTTTTTGTCTGGTTAATTATATTGATTCCGAATGAGTAATGGACGTCATCTTTTTTTAATTGGCCCAAGAAATCTACAGCGCGCACGTGATAAGTTCCAAGAAAACGTTTGATTAAAGTATTTTATTCTAATAAGCGTTCCATTTTCCCGTGATAATTGCTCTTCTAAATTCTCTTCATCAGGCAAACCATAAAACAATTCTTACTCGCTTTTATTTAGCAACATTAACAAGTGTTTGTAAGAGGTGAAAAACAAATTTCTAATATGTAGATTCGAAACTAAATTAAAAGTTGTGGTGAAGAAAAGTACATTTTACATTTCAATTATTTCAGTATTATGAATTTATTGTGAAAATGTTCTGAAACAGTACACTGTTTTCTTTACAAAATGTCTAGACACAACAGAAAATTATACATTCTCCAATTCTGTTATGCACATTTTGTCGAATGACAACTCATCAGTGCAAAAGGACTAAAAAGAAATAATCCAAAAGTTAAAAAAAAACAAATTCAAAACTGCCAAAACTAGATGTACTGTGAGCAAAGCTCACGAAGGATACCCCCCGCTTTGAAGTCCAATTATCTCTCTTGTGTGATATCGGAAAGCAAAGATTTTTCTTCATGCACATCTTTGGATGATTTACTTCCTTTCTGTAAAGTTTTATTGAAATCCATTGAGGGGTCTAGGAGGAGTTGCGCTTACAAGATATATGGACAGACGGACAGACAGACGGACAGACAGACAGACAGACGGACAGACAGACGGACGGACAAGCTTATTCCTATATACCCCAAACTTTGTTTGCGGGGGGTATAATTACCAAAATGGTAGATCCAATACCATCCAAGGACAGAGATATGTGCTATGGTGATATGAATTAAATTTCACAAACTTTAACATTTTTGTAATAGTAAAGTTTAGCAATAAAAATCGGTTTCTCTAATTTTCCATTTATAATTGCGGTTTTGTTTCTTAGTGCTTTCTTTTGTAAAATGAAAAGTTCTTAGAATACCATTTGATTGAGAAATAAAAATTCGTATGACTGGGACTAGTTCTCACAATACTGCTTTTTGTGTCAACTTTACAATAGCAATTTGATACCATGCTAACAATAATCAGACAATCATCGTAATACTGAGTTTTTTGGACTTTTTGATAAATTTAATGTTGTCTATTGCTTCTATGTAAATTTTAGGTTTAAATAAACCAAAGTAATCATGAAGAGTTTAATAAAATGAAATACAATAATCAAAAAGCAGTTGCCTTCTTAGTAATTAGACACAAGTATCCCCCATTACCATGTTATCCATGGCAGATGATTACAATTATCTCCCTTTGATCCTAATACCGAAAGATTTTATTTTATTATCTCCCTTGGAAAACATTGTAAATGGAGATAATAATGTTTCTTATTGAAGGTACACACGTGATAAACCAAGTTATACTTTAGAGTCAATTCAAATTACAATGTGATTGATGTTGAGTTGACTTGAAATACATGTAATTTATAGAAAAAACTAATAACTTCTTTTTTTCTGTTTTTGTCACGTTGATTATATATGATTTTGAATGAAAAATGGACGTCATCTTTTTTTAATTGGTCCAAGAAATTTACAGCGCGTAAGTGATAATTTCTAGGAAAACGTTTTATTAAAGTATTTTCTTGTAATAAGCGTTCCATTTTCCAACGATAATTGAACTCTTATGAAGACTGTAAATTCGTTTCATCATGCAAACTATAAAACAATTCTTATTCGTTTTCATTTAGTAAAATCAACACATTGTTTGTGAGAGGTGCAAAAGAAATTTCTAATACGTAGATTCGAAACTAAATCAAAAGTGGAAGAAAAGTACATTTCAAATGTCAGTTAAGTCAGTATTATGAATTTATTGTGCAAATTATCAGAAACAGTATACATGTTTTCTTTACAAAAAGTCTAGACAATTGAAAATTACACGTTCTCAAATTCTGCTATAAACTGCAGAAATATATGCACTTCTGTTAAAAAAAATGGCCTATAAATATTTAGTTTCAAGTTTTCGTATTTATCATTCTAGCTTTGTATTTGCTTCCGGTGATGATTGAATTGTGGGAATCCCGTTGTGATCCTCTTCATAGCATTGGAAAGATCTTTAAATGCTTGTCATTTTCTATGCTCTGTAGATGCATATTTCAATAATTTTTTGGTCATCAGTAGTACACAAGGCCAACAAATATGTTACACGTAAGCCTAAATACATGAAAATAATCTGAGATGATGAAAAGTGAATCACGACTAAAAAAAGGGGCAAATACACAAAAACAATCTACGGAGAAAGCTTTGCCTGATGGAGGATATTCTCAAATTTCAAAAACTTCATTTGCATAATAGAAGAAAATACTTTAATAAAAATATTTTTTAACAATCATTTATTAAGTAACGAAATATTAGCAAAATAAATTCTCTGATAACAATTTGGATGCACAAGATGTGCATATTTGGTCGATTTACGACTCATCAGTTGTGCTCATGGTCTTTAATGTTGAAAACCAAAACAACAATTCAAAATGTCGAAGAGCAAATTCAAAAAATGCCAAAATGACTAAAAGGGTAAAGATAACAACTATCTAAGGGCAAAGCTTTATCCCTTAATTTTCAGTTTTGTAACAGTACATTTTGATATCGAAATACTTGCAACTTAGCTAGTGATAATATCGAGGACTTGGGGTCCACCAGTAGCGGATTCGATTCGGGGGAAAGATTTCGTCGATTTACGACTCATCAGTTGCGCTCAAGGCCTAAAATGTTGAAAACGAAGCAATGATTTATGAAATGATTGATCTATGTCTGGGACTACAAAACACGTGGAATTGCAGTTAATGGGTAAAAGAATTGTCTGATAGCTTTTGTTTTCGATTTTTTAAGTGTAGTTGACGACAATGTTTGATTTTAACACAATCTGCAATATGATCATAAAGGTATTCATATTTACTCGTACTAAAGGCACAGTTGGTACCAACTGGAAGTATTTGTCAGCAATGACTTTTTTCATTTAAAGCATTGAACAAGTTTCAAAAAAGGTATTTTTTTTTAAATACATAAATTGTAATAAACGTTACAATGACAGGAAACGCATTTATTATATCAATACTGGTAAATGTATGAAAGGAAAAAAAATATCAGAAAAAAATGAAGTATTAGTTTAAAAAAAAGACAAATATACCGTAGGATCTGTCAAAAAAAACGTAATCCATTAGACAGACAAACCCGGGAAAACAAATAAACAACCACAAGCACAACAAATAAACACAGTAAACTAAAAAACAATGAACAACACGAACTCCTATAAAACCAGGAAGGGTAAGCAGTTCCTGCTCCGTATACGACACCCGTCGTGAAGTTCAACAAAGTCAAACTGGTGGAAGTCACAATTCGGTGGAGGCACATGAAATGTTACGACAGTGGGAAACTTATTTATTTATAGTGGATTGGGAAACACGTTATACCAACTTATGCTACTGCCTCTCCACTTGGTGCGAGAGCCGTCACTTTATCGGCATTTAAGCCTATACGTTTATTCAGTATCTTAACGGGAGTCTTTAACGCGCTACGGATGTTGCTTTCCCTTAACATGGGATAGCCATTTTTCTACTCCATCTGACGGACTAGCATCTTTTATTTCTTATCGAGACCATCCTCGCAATTTTGATCCCTGAAATTTTCATCTCGGACTAGAAACCGTTGGCGTACGTAGTCCAATGCACTAAACCACTATAACACAGCACCCTACTATATGCAATATAATGGAAATTCATGTGGTTTTAAATGTAGATAAATACACTTTCTATTAAGATGGAAGAAACCAGATAACACTAAATAAAACAGTGTGTTTTCTTTTACCTACGTTGTAACACAAAGAGTGGTAAGACGTACAGTTGGTTTTTTTCAGTTTCGCTGTTTTTTAAAAACAAGGATTAACATGATCGCAATGTGTTGAAAAACAAAAAACAAAAAACAAAAAATTCAATCATGCATCCAGTTACTAGATAAAATTTGGTTTGTCAGTGTTTGAAAAAAAAACGAATTTCATTCCTCTAAGCATCTATGTTGACTTGAAATGAGTAATGCAAGTCCGAATGCACCACAGTAAAAAGTATACTTAAACACAGTGAAATAGTGTGCCGTCTTTCCAGTGTTACTCGTTGCACACGGTGATTTTTTCAATATGTGTTTGACTCAGGATTTATTTTTCGGATGCCAACAATCTGTCGAAGATTTATCAGTAAGTTTTGTGTCGACATTCAAAAGTTTTATTACAAAAAGAATATTTTCTGGTTTTTGTATTCAAGGGAGATTTCCGGTAGATCTCCTTAGCTGAAATTTGGCTTCCTTTTTCGGTATTTTTGGTTATGAGTACTTCTTGTTTTAAAATAAGTTTGGTTTTTTGGTCTTCCAAATGTTTCGGTTTTAATGCTGCTGATGAGAGGTAACTCCTTGAAATGCGTCGTGTACAGCATAGTATAAATTTACTATATCTAATATTAGTATCTGTGGATTGTTATTTCCGTACTGTGTACAACGTCTTACATTGGAAAACATTTAAATCAACCTTTGTGTACCTGTTATGTAGAACAGAATATGAATTGCCAATCTATGTCTGCAGGGAACGAATCGTACTCGTATATAGCATGGTTTTAGTTTTAAACAATATTTTATTCAGAAAATGCTGAAATGGATCGGGCAGCAGGCAAAGCCTATATAAGCCCTCTCCACAATACAAGGTACAAGATTTCAATAGTAACAAAAACACAAGATTGGATTTATATATCAAAATTATTAGTGTGTGGCAATATTGGTTATATCCATTCTGTATAATGATATAAGTACAAGTTTTATTAAAATATATTTAAGCATATTAAGAAATTGCAAATACATGTATATCATTTGATGATTTTTATTCTCAAATGATTGTTATTCAACAAACCATATTGCCACAGCCTTTCAATCAATATAATAACTGTAAATTTGAATTCTGAATTAAAGTACCTAGAATAAGTACAGAGGCGGAGCAACAGTTATCTTCATCAGTTAATCAGTATAAGTATTGTGATAGAAAAAAAAAAAAAAAAAGACAGATACAGGAGAGAAAATAGGAAATTTGTCGATTTAAGTTCTTAAAAGTAAATCAGCATTGAAACATTATGGAAATTGAATGTAATAATGAAGCATTTTGACAAAAAGGAAAAATAAACTTAAGTATGAATTGAAAAAGGAATGAAGATAAATTTGTATTTACAAAATAGTTGGCATGTTTATGTTTTGAGCAAGAATATTGTAGAAGTCAATATCATTTAGATTAAAAGGTGGGTGTGTAGGTGTCAAACAAATCTTTTAGAATCACTTATATACTGATGAACCTGTTTAATAATAAATATGTTATTCTCATTATTCAAATTTGAATCACCAAAAAGTAGTGTATTAAGGTCTATATTTATAGGCACATGTGACAGATTTTCAAAAAGTGTATGTCTAATATCATTATAAGCTGGACAGTCAAAAAAGTAATGAAAGTTATCCTCACATTTACTAGAGCAACATGGACAAGATGGATCATCTACTAGAAATTCATGAAATAAGTGAGATCTCAGATCACTGGCTTCATTTCTCAACTGACAAAGTAAGATATTAAATTTTCTGATACCATAGTCAAAGTATCTTGGTGGAGCTTTTGGTTTATACTTTTGATCAAGTTTTCCTTTGAATGAACTTAGAGTTCTTGAACTCTTAGTTTCATTATCTAGTTCATTCCATAACTTAATAGTAGCAGGTAAGAAACTGTTGTAATAAGATGTTGTCCTGCATAAAGGGAGAATGAAGTTTTGATCGTCCTGTCTTAAGGCATAGTTATGTTGCCTTGGATAATATGGTGTTACCATTTCTTGCATATAAGTAGGTGCAAGACCATTAATTATTTTATAAAATGTTATTAGTTTATGTTTTTTTCTTCTAATACCAAGTTTCTCAAGGCCAAGTTCAGCATATAACTTGTTGAGAGATGTTGTTCTCCTCAAACCTGTTATGATGCGACAAGCTTCAGTTTGAACACTCTCAATAAATTAGACTCTTGTTGGGTACAATTGTCCCAGACGCAGTCTGAATATTCGACAATTGGACGTATAAATGATAAATATATTGTAATCAAAGATTTTCTATCAAGTGAGTGTTTCAGCTGTCGTAATAAACTAAGTCTAGAACAGGCCTTTTTATAAATAGTATTAATATGCAGTTTCCAATTCGCAGTGTTCTGAAAGTTTAAACCAAGATGGCAATGATGGTCTACTTGTTTAATTTCTTCTCCACCCTGGCCAAAATGAATGATGGGGAAGTTAGTGTTCCTTCGTGAAAATATCATACTCTCAGTTTTAGACGGGTTGAAATTCACAGCCCAGTTATTTGCCCATGTATTTATGTGCCCAAGATCACTAGTCAGAGAATTCGTAATATAGTCAACATTATCATCAACTATTGCAAAAAGTGAGGTATCATCAGCGAAAAGTCTAATATGATTGCTGACATCATCTACAATACTGTTTATATATATCAAGAATAAGAATGGTCCAAGCACAGAGCCTTGCGGTACGCCAGCTGAGATACCTTGTGTACTAGAGCAAAAACCATCTAGAACAACTTTTTGACATCTGTCACTCAAGTAGTCAGCAATCCACTGGACAAGATTTTGATGAATACCATAAGACTTAAGTTTATGTATTAAGCCTCTGTGCCAAACCTTATCAAAGGCTTTAGATATATCACAGAAAATAAATCTAACATCTTTGCCCTGATCAAGGTTGGAAATAATAATATTGTAGATCTCAAGGAGCTGATTAACAGTACTATCACCAGGTTGAAATCCTGATTGATATTTAGATAGCAAGTTGTTGGACTTCATATAATTGAGAAGATGTTTAAATAGTATCTTCTCCATAATCTTAGAAACAATACTAGTAAGAGATATAGGTCGGTAGTTTAAAGTATCATGAGGACTACCTTTACCTTTAAAAATAGGTGTAACATGAGAAATTTTCCAAGCATGAGGTACCCGTCTAAAACGAAGAGAATGGTTAAATAGTTTGGCAAGGGGTTTAAAAAGTCCCAATTTTATCTCTTTTAATACCCGGGGTGTAATACCATCAGGACCAGCTGGTTTATTTTGGTCTAAGATCTTTAATTGATCAAGAACTTCATTCTCCGATATAATAAAATCCTCCATCATAACTGGAGGGTCTGGTATATCACCAGGTAAATCAGGTTCATTATCAATCTTTGATATATTACAAAAGTAAGTATTCAATACCTCAGCCTTGTCAGTTGGATGAAGCAGTATTTGACCATTAGACTTTAAATGAGGGGTTGGTTGATGACTCTTTGACATTTTGGATACTGATTTTAATATTCGCCACCACTTTCCAGGTGGGACTGATTTATCAGTAAGTTGACTAGTTAATTTTGACCTATATTGCTCCTTTGATTTTCTGATCATGTCTATAACCTCATTTCTCAATTCCCTATATTTTTGCCAATGAATAGGGTTATCAGAGGACTTTGCTTTAGAGTGAATTCTATTCCTCTGTCTCATCTTCTTGCGTATAGCATTATTCATAAAAGGTTTATCTGAGGGTCTAATAGTGACAATCTTAGTCGGAATAAATCTGTTCACATTGTGAGTATAAATATTGACAAAGTTGGAATACATATCATCAATGTTATCACAATTATCAAACTCTTCATCCCAATTAGTATGGTTTAATTCATCAACAAATCCATTGTAATTTGCATTGTCATATTTTCTAATTGTTCTTTTATATGACAGTTGCTTGTAAGCCTTGAAATTAATATCAGCCATAATTACAGAATGTAAACTACAAAAAGGGGTTTGTACTTCTACAGTTTTAACCATACTTCTATTGTTAGATATAAATAAATCAATGCATGTACCAGGTGTTACTGTAAAGTTTGTAGCTTCCCATACAAAATTATACAAGTTGAGGCGATCTAAAATATTACTAAGGTGGTTACGTGAAGGGTTGCTAGACATCATGTCTACATTGAAATCACCCGTCAAAAATATCGGTAGATCATAATCCATTGCCTTTGAAACTGAATCATAAAAATAATCCCAAATTTTCACTCTAGAAGAAGGGGGTCTATAAAAAACACCAAGTAAAAAATTTGAATGCTGGTTTGATACCTTTACCCATAAAAGTTCCAAATTCGGGTGTAAAAGATCATTTCTAACTTCGTAGAATAAGTTATTCTTAAAATATATAGCAATGCCGCCACCTGCTCTATTACGGTCAAGTCTAGCAGGTTTTTGAAAACCAGCAAGGTTAATGTTGTCATCTAAAATAGTATCATCCAGATGAGATTCAGTAATAGCAATAGTATCATGATCCCCAAGTTCACTTTCTAATAAATCAATCTTTGGTGGAAGGCTACAAACATTATTATGAACAATGGATATATTTTTTAATTGACCAGAAGATGGTGGTCCTGGATTTGGTTGTATTCCTTGTCTTAGTAATAGACTACTTATGATATATAATGCATAATCATGATTGTTATAATGTTCATGTAATATAGTTGAGTGACACATTCTTGATGGACACTTACCAGCAAAAAGAACTTGATGATAATAATTAGTCACAACTATCAAAATAAAAAAATTGCCAAGACATTGCTGAGGGTGTCCATGTACACCGGAATGTAAACATTATAAAATGGTATGACCAATGACCTATATAACAATAAACGTACATCATGCCTACTTGTTGGATAAACAAACAATTTAGATAGACGGTAGTAAAATAAACATATTTACAAAAACAAATAATTGAAAAATATACATTTGTATTGATTGAAGATAACATATATCTTCAAATTTATAGCCGTAATTGCGCTGTTACTTTCGATACATAATAGATGGTGATTGGATATATCAATATTGTTTTGATTCTTAATATAGAAACAACACGTGTTTGAAAGCACATGGTATTGTTTACAACTCAGTTCAAACAATCACAATACTGTTTGTTGTCTAAATACAGTAGAAATAATCAGGTTTGTTTTACTTGGGTCTCATCATCATTAGCTGGTACATTTATGTTCGCTGGTGGTGTTGGAACTGGCTCGGTATTTTTGTCACTGTTAATGGGGGGTTCAGGTTCAGGTTCCCTGACAACCCTGGCATATGACCTAGGCTTGCCGTTTTGCTCAGCTGGTTTCTGTGGTTTATTGTTAATTGGCAAAATTGGCTGCAATGGTAACTCGTTTGGTCTTGTACACATTACAATTTGATCGTTTTTATGTTTGATGAAGATCTTGCCATCAAATGTCCATGTATCTTTGATGTGTTTATTATTTCTAAGCCATCGAGCGTTATATGCGAGTTCAGATCTTTTTCTTGTGAGGTCTTCATACACAAGATATTCTGTACCATTTTCTTTGTTAAAATCGTGCATGGTCTTCTTAGCACGAAGCAGTTTTTGCCGGCTTTTATAGGACACAAAGCGTGCAATAATTTCTCGCTCTGTTGTATCATTAGAATTAGATTTAGGAGGACCCACTCTGTGTGATCGATCAATTTCTTCTGCTTTTAAATCAACTTTTAAAACTTTTTGAGCAAATTTTACTATTTCGTCATCAGTGCTCTCAGATGCTTTTTCAGGAATACCTGCAATGCGTATGGATTGCCGTCTGGTATATTGTTCTAAATCGTCATTTTTCCATTCTAAATCATAACATTTGCGTTCAGATTCTTTCAGCTTCTCCGTCATAACCGTTACATTTTCACGTAACGGGGCCAAGATTGCGGTCACTTGTTTATCTAGTGATGGGAGTAGATGCTCGATGATTTTGGACTTTATGTGTGGTATTTCGCAGAGAGATTCAACGAACTTGTTCATTACGCTCTGGTCGTTTAATAAACCAAGAATTGAGTCTAAGATGACATCTGGGTCGTCACACTCTGTGTCGCTACTCCCCGCCCTGAAGCGTTTAGGGTTTTGTTGGTATCCTCCCCTGTAAGATGGATTTGAATATCCTGGAGGACCAGTACCCCTTCCTCGTCGCCCCATAATTATTGTTGGTTGTTGTTGTTACCGGAGATTTCAATACTAAGTAGAACGGTAATAGTTATGTAATGTTTATTATAATCAATACACACCGGCCGTGAGTAGGTGTTCAACAGTTTACAGTTTACAGTTTGTTTCACATTGTGTCATGATTATTTTTTTTTTTTATGCAGATATTTTCATGTTTCAAGGGTTTCCTGGTGTGTTGCATACTACCATATATATAAAATTGTCTCTTCTAAGCACATTTTTTGGCTATTTTCTTCGAGAGAATTTTCAAAACATTGCCTCCATTTTTACCCACAATCCTATCAATATAGCATGGTGATAGATTTAATGCAAGATTTGATCGTCATACATTAGAATGATTACAGTCAATATAAGGAAAATACGTTTATTTTTGCAAAGCAAATATATGTTTCAATGCAATTATAGATGTACAATATGATGCAAAATGCATTTATAGTATGAAAGTTATTAGTTAAGTAAATAATAGATTATATTTTATAAAAGTAAGAGAAAATTGATGACAATCTGTCAAATGCTTTTGAAATAATTTAATTTTGAAATGGATTTTTTTTTGCTTTATATGATGATAAACTCAAATGAAGTGTGTATGTACGAAGTACTTTTCTTAGTTACCATAAATGAGCTCCTGTTACAAATTTTGTTCTAGGTGGTGCTACAATAAACGCATTAGAGCAGCCGGTTTTGCACATTTTTATCCCATTTATCTATATGTGTAGGAATTAAAGCACGTTTAAAAAAGTTTTTTTGTAGAAATATATATTAAAATATTTTTTTTTTTTTGTAGAATTATATGAAGTTGCAGTATTATGTAATACCCGTGTGATTATTTTGTTACTTAGCCATGTGATATCAAATTAAATCAACTTGACATTGTAAAATTAGCTCATGTCTCTACAAACGTTAAGTGCAAAACATATTAATACCTGAATATTAATTATTTTGAAAAAAAAACAATCAATTAAATAATGAAGGAATATTGAGTACGCGACATACCAGGGCAACCCCGCCACGTGTGAATTTGTCTGTCTCTAGTCAGGAGCTTTGTCGACCAAAACGATGTTTTTTAATCGAAACCAAGATTATGTTAATAAAAATAAATTAAATAACAAAGATAAATTAAATAATTATTGTATAACTAATCCCTTCCTCATACCGGATTTGACATGGGCAGCATGGCGGGTGTCCTGCTTACTCTTCCGGAGCACCTGGGTCTACCCCCGGTTTTTTGGTGGGGTCCATGCTCTTCATATGTTTTTAGTTTTTAATTATAGTGCATGTATTGGTTTGGTCTTGTCTTCGTTATTCTCCGGAGTTTGTCAGTTGTTACAATTTTTCTCTCCTTCGAATATCCCTTTGGTATTTCTTGACTTTATTTGAAATTCTAATGCTACAAATCTGCCACGAGTTACCGAACAACACATTAATGCGCGAATGCACTTAGTGCATGAGTGAATTATTAGTGTTTGTAGATATTTGGTGTCCTCCGATTTTTGTTTTTTAGAACAGTTACATTTTTTTGTAACACAAGTGCCCGAGCTTATCACCAGATATCCTTAGATAGGTTTAACTTCACATTTGGGTTTTGGCCTTTTTTCAAATTGTCTGTTCAACGTTGTTGGGTTGTAGTTTTAATTTTCAGACGTTTAGACCTTGAGCACAAATTTGGAGCTGTAAATCGAATCAATTTGCACATTTTGTGCATTAAAACTGGTATCATAGAATGTATTGATAAAACTGTCAGATTGAAGACTTTATAGTGGTTATTCGTATGAAAAAACTGCACTCTTGCACAAAAATCTATTTATCACAAACCGAGACACTGGATAAAACTTTAAAAATTCAAAACAGGCACGCGTACCGTAAATATATGTCACAATCGTGATCAGACAGAAAAATATTAATATCAACAGGAAATCAAACTTGTGATTTTAGTATGTAAATAGTATATCAGTGATCTGGTTCTTTAGATTTCAAGCAAACGATACAAATGTATATATTTATACACTCAAGAGATACGAAAGCGCAAGTCAAATAAACAGTTGCGTTTTATTATCATGTTTGTGACTTTTTTGTTTATTTTATATCGTATGTTGATATATCTTTTATCATTTGAACTGATATGATTATGAATGTTTCTGTTTCAGCAGAGGAATTCCGAATGTTTTCACTGTCAATGTTTACCTCGTTTTCTGGAAAGTTTACCAGTTTAGAGGTTTTGCGATTACTGTTTATATAATGTCTAAATAAACATTGAGAGGCGACTATTTAAATTTTATACGTAAAGAACAAAGAGGGAGGCTAGGATAATATAATTTCTTATTCTTTATTTTTTATTTATTTTTTTTTTTTATTTTTTTTTATTTTTTTTTTGGTTTCTTTCTCTACTCACATTTTATTTTCTTGACAGCATCTATAAGACTGATTTTTTAACGTATCTGAATTATTGGACAGGTACGATTGTACACCTGGAAATGTTTATTCCTTGTAAAACTTCAACTGAAGCAAATTCAGGGACCGCGCTTGGCTTCGCCAATTCCGCCAAATGCTATTTTTTTATTCAATCTGGCGACAGAATTTTATAGTTGGCGATATTTTTGCGACAGAATATTTCTATCTTTTTCCAGAAAAAAAATCTTGCACTTATGTCAAAACATTTTTAAATGGTGACTAAGAAACATCACTTGTTAGTTTTATATAATCATCTATGATAATTGAATAGTTTACATCAGGCTAATAAACACAGCAGTTGTTTCAACAGTAAACAAACACATAATGTACAATGTCATTTCAACCTCAATGCGCCATTTGGTTGGTATATCATTTCAATAAATTTCAATAAGGTACAATAATTAAAACATATCTGGTGTTTCTTAATATTTAAAACGTCATGGTTAACATATTTTTTTTCAATAAAACCAAGCCATTTTTATCGTGTCTAAAAATGGAAAGTGTAACCTTGTATACGAACGCATTGATAATGTCTCATTGCTAATCTTTACAATCTGGACGTGATAAAAGATAAAAGTCTATAATTGACCTTATCAATTCAGAAGTATGTCTCTTTTTACATAACATTGATGGCAAATTAAAGGGAACAGAATGAGATCAGATATTACAAGTAAGCCAGTTATTCTTTCTTACATATATGGCTGTTAGAGAATAAAAATCGCCGACATAAAACATATATGTATATATATATAGACTTTCGACAAAGAGTATTACTGCTGTCACAAAAGCTTCTTAACCAGGGTTTTATCAAGGAAAAGTTGATGTCATCACTTAGGAAATTTTACGGTCGTCATCACGAATTGATTGACCATTACAGTGTTCCAATATCTAAGATGATGTTGGACCTATTCCCACTGTCGTAACCTTTCATGTGCCTCCACCGATTTGTGACTTCCACCGGATTGACTTTGTTGAACTTCACGACGGGTGCCGTATACGGAGCAGGAACTGCTTACCCTTCCGGAGCACCTGAGTTCACTCCTGGTTTTTATAGGAGTTCGTGTTGTTCATTGTTTTTTAGTTTTCTGTGTTTATTTGTTGTGCTTGTGATTGTTCATTTGTCTTCATGAGTTTGTGTGTCCAATGGATTACGTTTGTTTTGATTGCTCCTTAGGTATATTTGTCCTTTTTTTTTTTATCTTACCGACCATTTCTGTCTTGTTTAATTTTGACTGTCTTAATTTTTTTTATTTCTGAAATTTTAGACATCAAGATAACAAGACCAAAACAATATAAAATGACTTATAGTCAAACAAGACTATTTTAAGATTTAAAAATGAATTAATATGTAATGTTTGACTCTCAAGTGCTGAACTGATCTTAACTTGTCTTGTCCTATCTTGATTGACTGCAAGAAAACATTTCTTGATTTATATTGATTTTGTTTGTCTTCTTACCTTGAGTTTGTTTGAAAATATGACCCTGCAGAAAATACAGCCAAAGAAATAATTAACAAGACCAGAATGGCCGTTTAAGATCAAAAGTGTGCTACTGGTGATTATAAGGACATGACGTTTGCATTCCAACTATTTATCTATCTAAGTCTTTATCTCATTGTGCACAAAAATTGTTGTCAGTTAAGAATTTGTGTTAAAATTTACGTATTGGATACGTTTGAGAAAGGCTGTTTTTATTTCGTTTTAGCCGAGGTGAGGTCATTTTCAAGACTTGATGTGTTTTTTGTGTGCAATCAGCGGGGGGGGGGGGCTTTGAATATATATACAATTTGTGAAATAAATTTTTTAGTCTAATTAACAGGGGGGGGGGGTGGTACTATCCATCAATTACGTAAATATTATTTCTCCTATTGTTGACGTGTTTAATCGGTGGGATAAAAATACATAATATATTTTTAGCACCTTCCCGGTGATTAAATTTCTACGTGGGAATTACCGTTTTTTCTACGGTTAGTGGAACGATAAACTAAAGAATCCCGAAATGACGTCTATGTTAACAAACTACATAGCACATAGCAACGACATTTTCTTGAGGTTTTTGTCAAAAATCATAGGAGAAACAGATTCTGCTTCAATTTACTCAAGAGTTATGGAATTTCTCCACCCTCAATAGTTAAATTTTAGATTTTAACACGCTCGCAAAAGCTGTCGTGTGGAGAAATTCCCTAACTCACTCGTACCCGAAGTAGAATCTGTGTTGATATAATGATTTTCTCGAGTTGCGTGAGTTAAGAAAACCAATTCACTTTGTACAAGGTAAAACATGTAGAACAACAATATAAGCTCTGTTCACTTTGTTTGTGTGTGTTTCCAATATCGAATTTTCCGTTTTCACACTTTTAAATTTCTATTCAGGGATTGCTCTTGTATTCTACTGTAGTTATTTTAATCCATTGTATAGTTTTGTAGTATTGACACGTGTTTAATAACAACTGTTTTGTCATTTGTTACAATTGCAAATTGAATTGGTCTGTTAAATATTCACTTAAAATTACCTAAAAATAATATAAATGGACTAAAACGTCGTAAAAAAAGACAAAAAAAAACGAACAAAAATAAACGCAAAATATAAACAAAACAGAGAAGGTTAAAAGTTACAAATGTCCAATGTTTCGGCTAATATGAATCTTGTTTAAAATAAGTTTGGTCTTTGGTCTTCCAAATGTTTCGGTTTTAATGCTGTTGATGAGAGGTAACTCATTAAAATGCGTCGTATACAGCATAGTATAAATTTACTATATCTAATATTAGTATCTTTGAATTGTTATTATGACCTTGTCAGGAGCAGATAGAAATATACGACGTTTTAGTGGCTCACAATTCCTTTATTTTATTGCCATTGAGTTGTCTGTTTATCAACATACATAGATTATTTTGTTTAGTTAAAATAACCATTTGCTGCATGTGTATAATACGGAAACATTCGTCTTTTTTAAGTGTTTTATGTACTTATTAATCCGAATTGTGATTATATCAAAATAATTATAATAACAGCTATTTATGATCAATAAATTTTGATTGAAATTTCCCACAAGAATTTTATGCACTTGGAGGTTTTATTTGGTACAGTTTTTTTTAATTGACATTGTATTAGTTTAAACAGATGATCAAACATTTGATTAATAAACAGTAAATGCAGAGGGAAATTTCCCAGTAGACTTGTAAAAGAACTTTTTTTACTTTTGATGAGAAACCTTGGATAGTTTTCTTCCATAACCAAGTTACTCAGAGGAGATAATAAAATAACCTTCCTTTAGTAGTAAGGTTCAAAGGAATAATTATCTCCCCTTCAGAACTTTGGTCAAGGAAGATAATCGATTAAAATTTTTCAACAAAAAAATACTAATCAGTTGCAGTCTGTTCATAACGATAAATCTGCCATGACAAAAGAGCAGTTGACAAATTAAAGAAAATACTGGCGAGCCCGGCTAAAGTCAGGCTAAACATAAATATACAAAATAAAAAGATATGGAGTACATGTATCAGTATCAAATGCGATTCATTTACTTCACAAGTGTTTTATTTTAGCCACCTTGGATTTACCCAGATGACAAAAGATCAGTTCAGATCAAAACCATATAAATCTAAATGTCGTGTTCAGCTCATCAAAAGCTTCACACCTTTCTAAGACACTATAGTTCATGCCTAGTTATTTTAGAAGTTTCAAAGTTTACTTTCCCAGTATAACAAACATTAGTGCGATTACGATCGAGACCATTTCCAGGAAATCAATAAAAACAAAGATACTTTAGACCGGAAGTCACATCGCACTTACGACTAATCGTACTCGAACGAACATTTGTGATTGCCGGTCTTCTGTGTCTAGGTATTCATGTTTTGTGTTATGATTAATCATATACAGAGTGATCAATGTGCTAACCTTACACGTTTAATTTTTCAGGAACCGGAAATGGATAATAAGATGACAAATTCAACGGTTAGACATCATTTTATGGACATTAGCTTTAACAATTCAACGGAGGTAAATAAAACTAATTATACCATGTCTAGCGGAAGACAATCCCGCGATGAGTTTCTAGCGAAATTCGAAGTGACAGTACTGGGATTAATGTTTGTTACAGCTGTAGTTGGAAACTTTGTCGTGATATTTGCTCTTAAATTTCATCGAAAAAAACTGACTCGTATGCAGTGGTTCATTATACACTTGTGCATTGCAGATCTGTCACTAGCATTTTTCAACCAGTTACCACAACTTGCTTGGGACATAACATACAGATTTCAAGGAAATAATTTTCTATGCAAATTTGTGAAATACGTGCAGTTAATTTCAATGTACTCTTCATCCTACGTTCTCATAACAACAGCACTTGACAGATATTTTTCGATTTGTTATCCAATCAACAGTCAAACCTGGACAATAAAGAGAGTACATGTAATGGTTTCCGTTGCATGGCTTTTGGCATTTGGATTTTCTATTCCGCAGTTAATATTCTTTACTTATATGGAGGTTGCACCAGGAAGCAATGAATATGACTGCTGGGAAACATTAAGTAACGGACCTATTTCGCATCTGCAGGCTTATATTACGTGGGTGTTTGTATCGATTTACGCACTTCCGTTCTTGGCACTTGTTTTGACATACGGAAGGATATGCTATGTCGTATGGAAGTCAATGGACAATAGATCTGAATTAAAAGGTCAACTTTTATCTAGAAATGGTCACTATAGCAACAACCGACAGACCAATGATAAAGTTAAAATATATCAACCAAGGGTACATACCAAAAAAGTTTCAAAATCAAAGATTAAAACAATCAAAATGACCTTGACCGTGGTCACGTGCTACCTTTTATGCTGGGGTCCATTTTTTGTTGCTCAGATGTGGTCTGTCTTCGATTTCGAGGCGCCATTTACAAGTACGTATATTATTAACTTTTAACAGATTGAAATCTTTCGGAGACTGTTTTAATGAACATACAAGTTAAACTCGGAGATTCTGGGTTTTTGTCCAGTCTCTAAAACTAGAAGATAAATATATGTTCATAGCAAAGAATAAATGAAAATTCTAATCCACTAATTTTCAGAAACACCTGCTACACAAAAATATGTCCGATAAAAAATATACATGTAATATTTTACTCTTCTCTACAACAAAATTTTGATTGGAGAGAAAAAAACGAACAAAAATAAAACCGAAACCGAAGCCGATATACCACCTCAGTCTAAATGACCGTTGTTACATACACTACAACGATGCATCTAAGTGTACATGTAATTGTATACAAAGATAGATACATGTACGTCTATTGTCGGAAACAATGAATGTTTTCTGTATTTTTTCTACATAATGAGTAAGGAAAGGTATGGTGGATAAATTATTTTCTCAAATTCGTTGTCTGTTTTACAGGGTATCAGATAGAATGGAGAACAAATTGATAGTCAATGTGTGAATTGTTGATCTCGATCGCTGATTAATCGATGAAATTCCACTTCGTTTTTCTCGATGCTTTTCGACAATTACGTTGCAGTGTAAAAAAAACTACCGCTAACATCGGCAATAATCTCGGTAAAATAAATATATCTCTGATCTGCAGCAGGAACAAAATTTCACGCCTCTAGCGTCATTAACGAGGGATAATCAAGTGGTCCACCAATAATATGTTGGGTCAAATGAAAAACGTGGAATGGTCAATACGGGGTTCATTGCAAATTATGTATTATTACGGGTAATTTAAAGTGCTGAAAGAATCTCACTTGGCCAGCAGTTGATTATCATATTTCACAAATAATTGCAGTAAGAAAAACTAGCGACAATCCTAGATTATCGTAATACATTTTGTGACGAGATAAAAAATATTATGTCCCTATAGCGAGTATTTGAAATTTGAAGAAAATAATCATATTAATAATAATATGTGGCCTAAAATCAACAAGAACGTTTACAACGTACAATTGTTTGTGTAAATATGGATTTTATAATATTTAGGAATGAACAAATCCTTGAAAAACAACAATAAAAATATCAATAGTGAAGGAAAACAGTAATGAATATATTACTTAATGTCCATGCAAAAAGGCAGGTCCAAAATGCACTACTCTTAGTTGAAATAAAAATTAGAATCAATCCAAAGATGTACACGTTGTGAGGGAGAAATTAAGATTCCAGACCACCTCATTATCTTTTTCTCAATAAAAATGAAATAGTTGATCTTTTACCATTAGAGAAATGAAGATAAAAAAAAACATAAGACTTCCATTAGGCACTATCATGTGACGACGTTTACATCTGGAAAATGGTCAGTAAAATGTCCAATAGTTTCTTAAAACACAGTAGTAAATATTTGTAAATAAAAAGCTTGATGACTCGATCGTGATTAAATGTGTAAGTTGTCAATTAATTACATCTTGTAGGGTCAATGTCCGTTTTAATGTTGTAAATTCATGTTACCTCCCTTCTTATTTAGACGCCAAATTCTTTTTTCGTTTTTCGAAATGATTTTGTTTGATATCATAAAATAACCATGATAACTGTAATTATGTTCTCTTTTTAAAATCAAAGTAAGTGCGACTGTATAAACAACTGGTTTGACATATTACATTAAATTTGTTTTTACTTAATTTTAAAGGGGCCTCGGTGGCCGAGTGGTCTAGGTAGTTGGTCATGATCACTAGCCTGTCAATGCTGAGGTTGTGAGTTCGAATGTCACCGGTGGCGGGGTGTGTTCGACTCCAATCTTAATTGACAAAGATTGCCAATTTTCCTACCGAAGGTCGGTGGTTTTCTCCGGGTACTCCGGCTTCCTCCTCCAGTAAAAACTGGCCGCCGCGAAATAGCCAAATGGGCTGAAAACGGCGTAAAACCCCAACTAAACAAACAAACAAACTTAATTTTATCAATATTCGAGATAAGAAATGTTTTGTTTTCAACAATGGGCTAAACCTATTCATAGATAAGAATTATATTTTAGGCCGCTTCATACGGTTATTTAAATTGTAGCGACTTCAGCTATTTATAACTCCAGATGTACGAAGGGCCGTTCGGGTCATAATTCATTTTGTTACACGTACGCTAGAGGTACGCGTAACAAGTGTACCTCTAGCGTACGTGAACAAAGTGTTACGTATACCTCTAGCGTACGTCTAAAAAAATGAATTATGACTCGAACGGCCCTTCATACAGATGGAGCTGTTTTTCAGGAAGGTCATCCAGCACAGGCGATGCTCTTTTTCAAGAAAGTGCATGGGACGCATTTGTTTATT
This sequence comes from Mytilisepta virgata, assembly GCA_028015205.1. Taxonomy (NCBI): domain Eukaryota; kingdom Metazoa; phylum Mollusca; class Bivalvia; order Mytilida; family Mytilidae; genus Mytilisepta; species Mytilisepta virgata. Next base: position 7,870,508 of record CM051508.1, on the reverse strand, counting down.
TGTGTCAAAACTACTTAAAATATGGGTACATGTACCAGAGCAACTCCCCTCCAAACTTCCACTTACTGTTCACTGATGTCATGAAAGGGGTACTGTCTACATAACACTTGACCCATTGGGAATTGAACCTTCTGTTAAATTTTCCTTAATGGTTTGAATTTTTATTATTATTATCTAGTAGGTTTTTCTAAATCGTGATATTCTAAAACATAAAATGTCAATTAACTATTTCAACACAAAACGTCCTTGTCTAACAAAATGGCTCCTATCATTTTAATCACTCCGACAATCTTGGACACAAATTAATATTTGCAGGCCATAAATTTCAGAAATAAGATGTTATCTCAACACGTTGTGCCGATATAAACTCATTTTACACTGCCCACTTTTAACATAGGGAAATATGTATGATATTGACCCATGCCAATAGAGATGACGTTATCTATTGTTCAACGTGTTTTATCATTCCCAAGTGGAATATAGATTGACAAAAAAGATTCAACAGACGGATTTTATTTCACAATTTTCTTTATTATGTTTAGATAAACAAATGCAAATTGTTACCTCGAGAAAACTAAAGCATAAACTGATTGAAGCTTAAATGTCACGAATGTATCGACAGGTTTGTCTTTATTCATTCTAAATGAGTATTGAAATAAGACTACAAGTAACAATTAGCCCATATGGGGCTACCACATTATGCAATGATATTCAATAGTAATTTATGTAAACATTAAAGCATGGCGGAACAATTCAAAGCAATTTTTAAAAATTCTATGTTCTCGTTGCTTGTCTTGCGTGAGCATTAGCTTGAAAAGGGGGAGGTATGCTTTTTTCCCGAAAATATAGGGGTCTGGCATTGAAATCTTCCAATTGGACACATTTTCACAAATTCATGTGAAATGGTTTGATAGAATGTTTCGAATAAACATTCAATCTCGTTTTGAATCGATATAAATAAATACTGACCCACCGGAAGCCATTGTGATATTCAGTGAATCTTCTAATGGTCTATTGTAAGCTGAAGAATGCAAGTATCTTTTGGAGAAGACGATACTAAGTGGCAAAACTTGTGTCTAATAGATATGCTTTTGAGCAATAAAATGTATTTAAACTTGAGTGTTAATAAATAGAATTGAATTAATAACGTCATAAGAACAAATGTGTAACTTAATTGGAATTCTTTGAGGGAGAAAATACTTGAGTACCATATAAACATATTTGGTCACCTCACCTTTTCTTATTCTCAAGTCCAAAATGAAAACAAGAATTCTGGTAAAATTTGTATTAAGGGTATGAAAGCTTACTTTGGGTCAAAATTTATCGTGAAGAAAAAAATATAACATTTGACCACGACTTATCAACTCGAAAATTAATAAGCCGTGACCAGGACTTGATAAAGCGTGTATAGCAGTATAGGGCATGATTTGTCTCCCACAATTACCTACCGCATCAAACGGGGGTCAAACCGAAACCTTCGAAATACTAGTGTTATAAACATTCATGTAGAAGACGTTCAGAAAACTACAACTATAAATGTACAATTTTGTTCGTTTCATTGAAATCTGTCATTTTTATTGGCGGATATCAGTTAGTCACGTGCTTCTGAAAAGTGATAGCCAACGTCCTGTTTAGCGCGTGCTCACATGACGACATTGACAACGCTGCAATGCAGCGGAGTAATACGTCAATACGGAGAATATTTAAATTTGCAATCATATTTTATACTTGTCAAATGGTAAAATGTAATTATAAGAATTTAGTCCATTGCTTTGACTGTTTGCACATTTATATTATGAAGAGCTTCGGTCAAGCCTTTTACACCCAAATAAAACTTCAAAAATAAAACGCTCATTTCTCAAATAAAATATTTGTCATTTTTATACTTTTTTCAATCTGCTCTTCACATTTTATGTTTTTGTTTATTGGCGTTGAGCACAACGAATGAGACGTCAATCGTTCCCTTGAACATACTAATACCATACCTAGAAGAAAAACTAAGACAAATTATTGTTGATTTCGTTAGATCGAAGTGTCGCGAGATTGAAAACGGACATTTAAACATTTATACAGTCTGTTTTGAAGCTTAAAAGCCTAAGTATATAAACATTTGTTAAATTAATCAAATAGATTATAATGGTTTTTCGTCATTAAATCTTAAAATGCACAAACAGGAATACATGACTCTATACTTGGGATGTCTATACAATGAAAAATACGACTGTAAAGACCAAAACAGCATTTTACGAATAAGATTGTCTGTTAGCCTCTTAGCATCGGTCGTAAAAGTCAATGATGGAAATAAAAAGCTAATAGATTTTATTGGTTCTGACGATCAATGCGTTTTATCTCAAACATGGGAATTCTTACAAACCAGCTTCTGACGATATGCAAGAAAACGGCGATCTAGCATTGGGTTATAAAAAGTTTATTGTCGTTTTTACACCGTGAATGGATTTATCTTAACTGCCTGAAACAGAGATTGTTTTCTCGCCTTCGAAACTGAAGAGCAGCTGACAATGACTATGCATTATTTATCTGATCACGTATGCTCTTGTCTTTGACAGAAAGGCGAAGGGGAATTATATTTTTTTGTGGTCATAAGGAATTGACAATATGATCTGAAATGAATACGAATACTCTAATTAATATGAGCTTACATGTACTAGTATTGAAAATATGTGAACTTTTATTTGAGGATGATAGCTGCTTAAGCTTATATACATGTAAACGTAAGAATGATTCCTGCAAAACGTTACCAGAGTTACGTACTAAATTTATTTGGCGCGCAGTTTAGATTACCATAAGAGCCTTGCTGACTACATAATATGCTGTTGGCGTGGCCAATGATGCCATCACAGCAATAGCCCTCTCCAAAACTCATTTCCGGTATCACGATTCTGACTCTAAAATTATGATTTGAAGCAAGTTATTTTCCTTACTTTACTTACTTCCGTTTCCGACGAAAGAAACTTTTTCTAGCCTTAACCAGTTTGATCTTAAACGGCCATTTCAGTCTTGTTTAATCGTGACTGTCTTGATTTTTAGTATTTCTGAGATGTCAAACAAAATCAAGATAACAAGACCAAAACTTGCAGTCAATCAAGATTGGTTAAGACCAGTTCATAAAAGTAAAGAATGAATTATTAAATGTTTAACAATACATGTGTTGAACTGATCTAAACTGGTCTTGACCGATCTTGATTGACTGCAAGGCAAGATATATTGATTTAATCTTGTTATCTTTACTTTGTTGAGAACTACGGACATGCAGAAAAACAAGACTAAAAAAGAATAAACAAGACCAGAATGGCCGTTTAAGATCAAAATAGAGTTACTAGTATGTAGCACAATATGGCTGTCCCCATTAAACAAAGACTTTTCTTAATGACCCATATGTAGAAATTGCATATGCTCCTAAAGCGCTCGCTGAATTCGCTATAACACGAGTATCCACCCTCTCGACATGATTTGGTTACTCACCTGTGAAATATGTTACAACTAGAAGGCTTTGAGTTGTACAGATGAACGGAAAATAGTAAACAGCACATGCGATTAACAAACGTTTTATGGTAATTTCCACGAATAGGATTTAACTTCGGCACGCAAGTTGACATTTTGCAGCTATTTGTTTGCTCGTAAATATTTATCTAGCGTTTTCCATAATTCTATGTGTGCTGTTATGTTCTGTAAAATTTTAACCATTTTCTAAATATATATATTTTAATTGCCTGTCGAATAATTTTTTTGTTAAAAAATATACACTTCATAATTTTGGTAATTTTTTAAATTTGCGTTTTCAATCATATGTGATATTTTATCCCTGACGCTTACCCCGTATCCATACACATGTAGTTTCGTATCAGCACCAGCATGACCAGTGTAAACAATTAAAGTCTTCGATCGAAAGTTAGACATCCAACTTAAAATATAAAAGCTAAGACTGATAAATTACAACATATTGCCTGTGAGAAATGCATCGCCTCGATCTCGTGGTAGCGTGCTCGCCTCGAGAATAGAACGTCGGGGATTCGATCCCCGGCTGGGTCAAACCAAAGACCTTAAAATTGGTATTTGCTGCTTCAATGCCAAGCTCGCGGAATCTAGGAGTAAGAGCAAAGGACTGGTCGGCTCGGAGTCAGTATAATGTGTCCGGGCGGGTTGATATGTCTTCTTGTGGACAGTTACTTCGTGAGCTAGCACATTTAAAATAATGCTCAGCGTGTCGTCTAGTACAAAGCAGGGGTCATATTAATATCATATCAACATTTTCTCGTCCTGATAGCCCCCAATGGTTGCCCCGGACGTTAAACAATAATTCATCCATCCATCCTATGAGACATGCAAGTCAGTTATCTCTCATAAGTTACACAGGAGAAATAATAGTTGCCTGCTTTAGTCCAAAGAACCAAACGGTCCTTTGGTAACTTGGTAAAGGGAAACAACTAGCTAACTGGGTATGAGAATAAATTACTCGGATGAAATTAATTAAGGTTCAATGCTTTAATCATAAACAAAACTTGGGGAAAACAAATATCGACACAGGAAACGTTTGTGTTTTTGTCATGTTCATTTACTAAACAACGAAAAGACATTCGGTTCATCTAACGTCAAAAGATATACTTTAAAGAAAACATGTTGTATCAGCAGCGATTAGATTAAAAAAATTAAAAGAACTTCAATTTCATAAATCAAGCACCTCATTAACTCAAAACTGAGAATCCCATAATAGTTTAGACACTTCACTTGATATTTAAGTGGGATAATCTAAAATATTACAACTAACATTCTGAAACTGTTGGTAATACTTTGAAAAAATTCTCAAATCCTTCTTTTTGTATGTACAATAAATAACATCGCATTTTCATACCCTCTTAATGATATCTTTCTAATCATTCTTTCTTTTATCCAGGTGGTTCCTTTATGGAAAATTTAATGAGTGGGTAATTTTCTTTTTCTTCTGATATCAGTCGGAGATTAAGAGAAGCAATCAGAAGTTTACTGTAACACTTGTAAAACTCGACAGGGAGTCTCCATTGGGTGACATAAAACAGCGACTCCTGTCGATACTTTGTTAAACTAAAAATTATGTAACGTTTTATGTGATCTTAAATGTTTTGCACTCACATGAATGAATCGATGTAGTGTCCTGGGAATGTTTTGGAAAAAGTGGTGGTTAACGTAACAGATCTTAGATTGATCTACGGTTTAATTTATCTGTTATTCTGATTCTCTGTGGTGTGCTTTGTGTTTTCAGCATCTTTGTTTTTGTCTTTGCTTGGTGCGCTAGTCTGGTCTTTAGATGTCGGTATTGTGGAATTAGTCCCATGTTTTATTGCTTCGCTTTTTTTCCCGATATTAATCAATTATTCTGGTTCGTTTTGGTTGCTATGTGTTTTTACTTCTTTGGTTGTGTCTGTTCGCACGAATTCTCGTCTTTGGATAATGACATTGTGGGATTTGCCCTATGCCTTCCTGCTTCGGCTTATATATATTGGTAGGAAAGAAAGTTTCATAGAGAGTGTCATGTGTCGTGTGTATAAATGACGCCCAGGGGACCAGACATAAAGAGTGTCATGTGTCATGTGTATAAAGGACGCCCAGGGAACCAGACATAGAGAGTGTCATGTGTCATGTGTGTAAAGGACGCCCAGGGGACCATACATAGAGAGTGTCATGTGTATAAAGGACGCCCACGTGACTAGATATAGAGAGTGTCATGTGTCAAGTGTATAAAGGACGCCCACGTGACCAGATAAAAATGCTCTTTATGAAAATGTACTCTTTATACAGAGGTTAATTTTAAAAGCTTTGTTCATGACAGGGAAATTTCCATAGTGACCTTTATAGACAGGGATTTGCTATATAGAGGTGTCCTTTAAAGCATGTTTGACTGAATATTAATCATTTGTAAATACATGTTTGTAATTAATATATTTCTTTACCTTCAAATGACGCCCATCGAATTGGTTTCATGTATGTATACATAAAACGGATAAAATTTAATTATCAAATATCAAATCATGCTTATTGACTATTCTTTGTTCTGATGACCGTTTAATTCAACTGCTCGGAAAAGCTGTCTTCAGGAACAGTTGCTAATAGTTTCAAAAAACTAAGTATGTTGCGAAACAGCTCATGCGACAATACGTACGGACTCAGTCTTGCTCTGGGTTTCAAAGAGTCAACACCTTTTTAATTTTATTTTAATTTTTTACATACTCGTGATCAAGACCATATTGGTCGAAACGTTGAGTATTTTTAACTTTTTAGTTTGTTGTTGTTTTTTTACGATTTTATATTTGGTTTTGTTCGACTTGTGTATTTCATACATTTTTGTCGTTTTACGCCCCTTTTGACAGCTCACCATTTTCATTTATTTTTCTTGTTAGCTAATAGTTTTACCTTACGAAATACATTTTTTTAATAAATTAATGTTTGATGCTTTGTATTTACATCAATACTGTAGCATCTCGTAATTTTTCTGATCGGAAAAAAGGTGAGAGCTGCTTAAATATAGTTTTTAGTACTATGTGGCAGCTTTTTATTACAACTCTTTTGTGAGAAGATAGAACTTAAGATGGAACTACTAAAGTATACATTTTGTAAAATATAACTGATTATCGTTTTTTCAGTTTTATAACTTAGTAATGTCCGTTTGACGCCATTTGAATTTGTGACTACGAATTACCGTTTGCTACTGACATTTACGAAAATTTAAGATATTGTCACATTGTGCAATAAAAATAGAAATTTGATAGCATATAATACATTTATAACCCATTTAATGAGAATAACATATGTTTACCTTCCAAATTATTTGATGCTGCGTATACGAATAAGCTACAAAGTTGAAATTAAATGTCATTAAAAATATAAATAAATAATTGAAGACTATAGTTTTGTATGATAAAATAACTAGTCGCCAAATGGATTTAATCCAATAATCATGTACAATAATGAAGGTGATTTCATATCAGAGAAAATTTAGTTGTTTTTATTGGTTAAAACATGGTCATGTGGTATTTATTAATCTTCGTTAAAATGCCAAGCAGGCATTATCATGATAATGCCCGTGGGCATTACCACACGGTAATGCCTGCTTGCAATTTAGAGTTATGTCCCCTTTTTAAAACGCAAACGTGATGCAGCAGTTGTTAATTAAATTCTAGACATTTCTAGATGAAATTTTTGTTTCAATGAAATAAACACAATACTTGCTCAAATAGCATTGTTGTAATATTATATAACAGGGTGCCTTTTTTATGTACTTAGTAGGTATGCATATTTCGAATGATAAATTCTTGTCAGTAATGCTTGAAGTAGAGAAAAAGAATATATATGAGGAACTTACATGAATGTACAATATACCGCATAGCACCAAAAGTAATGACAGAAACATAAACACACATCCAGAGGTCATCATGAGGTATTCAACATACATGTACATGTAAGGAACCCGCAGCCAGCAGATTTATATTCTTCAATGAAATAAACACAATAGTTGCTTATATAGAGGGCATTATCATGATAAATTGACTGCCCTCGGGACAGATATTGCCTTCAACATTGATAATGCCCTCTATATAAGCAAATATTGTATAAATAATATTTCCTCTTGCCCAGAAGGTGCATATATCCCTTAAAACAAAGAAGGCATAATTCTGAAATAGAAAATAGTTATTAATAAACCATTATTAAACATCTTTTTTATCTTGTTTAATCTTGTCTATCTTAATTTCAAAATAATAAACTTTTAAGACAAGATAACAAGATATATTATCTTGCAGTCAGTCGGTGCTAAGATCCGTTCACATGAGTAAAGTGACTAGTAATACACTTTTGATCTTATACGGCCATTTTGATCTTATTTTTTCTGATTTTATCTTGAATTTCTGTATTAACATATTTTCAAACAAAATCAAAATAACAAGATCAAATAAAGATACACTGTATGTCATCGAACAGTCAATCAAGATACACTGTATGTCATCAAACAGTCAATCAAGATACACTGTATGTCATCAAATATTCAATCAAGATACACTGTATGTCATCAAACAGTCAATCAAGATACACTGTATGTCATCAAATATTCAATCAAGATACACTGTATGTCATCGAACAGTCAATCAAGATACACTGTATGTCATCAAATTTTCAATCAAGATACACTGTATGTCATCGAACAGTCAATCAAGATACAATGTATGTCATCAAATATTCAATCAAGATAGGTTACCAGGTGCCCGTTTCACAAACATTCGTACGACTAAGATCGAGACTGGTTCCATGGCGTCAATGGAACAAAGACATTGAAAACCGGAAATCAGATCACACGTACGACTAATGTTTGTGACAAGGTTCCAGGACAAGTTTAGAGGTTAACTGGTATGAACTGGTCTAAACCAGTCTTGATTGCTAATACATACAACAAACCTCCGACCACAGAGAAAGAGCGGAAGCCAGTCGGGTCGCAAGGCACGTCAGATTGGTGATACTGAATAACTTTGTGCCGATCGCACTGCCTCGCGCCGGCAACGTATCTTTCAAATGTCTGCCCTATCAACTTTCGATGGTACGTGATATGCCTACCGTGGTTGTAACGAGTAACAGGGAATCAGGGTTCGATTCCGGATAGGGAGCATGAGAAACGGCTACCAAATCCAAGGAGGGCAGCATGCGCGCAAATTACCCACTCCTCGCACGGGAAGGTAGTGACGAAAAATAACATTTATCAGCCCGTAAATTTTGTATTTCATCCGCTCTAGTGTGATTTTAATTCGTCTTGATCGGTCTGGTTTCGCTGCAGGGCAGTATTTCTTACTGTTGGCCTTATTATGTTTTTTTTCTTTTCTGAAAATTGACTAAAGTAATAAAATATAGAAACCGAAGAACGAGCAAGACCGGAATGGCACTTCAAAACAAAATATGTTTTATCAATAAAAATGCAGTAATCACATAAAATTAGAATCATGTTTGCAATAGAATAGCCAGTGTGCCCTGGTGATAAGAGGAAACTAACATAAATAACAAGACAGAAAATTTCGTTAAAATCTGTTCAGACGTTTACAAAGTTAATTTTCTGTATTTGTACTGACCGAAGGGGGATAACTACAAGAAAATAAACCCATTAGTGCTGATTTTCCAACCCGCCCGTTAAAACTAATGAGAAATGTAGTCGCGATATGACATCCAAGATCAATGTACCATATTTGTACTGTTCCTAAGTCAATTAATCCGTTTGTGCTGATTTTCCTTACTCATTCAAAAGAAAGCCGATCTAAACCTTTGAAAAATTTCACTAAAATCTGCTGAGAAATATTGACGTGGCTTTCAAAGTGTGACGGACGGACGGACGGACGAAAATCAGCATTTCTATATCTCTAGCTCCGCTTTGCAGCGAGGGACATTAACAAGTTTACGCGTTTTCATGACAACAGAACAATCACCGCAAACATATAAACAAAACAGAACAGTTAAAAAGAACTGAACATGACAACACAAAAACAAAAGCTTCATTAATTCAATTTTCCACAAAAATAAAACACGAATGAAATCAATTACTGCGGAAAGGCCCATATGCTCAACTTGATACCATAATTACATGCACTAATACACTTATTTATAATAAGGATGGAAATGTATGGAATACTCATGCAAATATTGTATTTTTATAATTACAGGTGCAGCCATGACAATAATTTTACTTCTAACTGGATTAAACAGTTGTGCTAACCCTTTTATATTCCTCGCATTTAGTGGGAAATTGTGTAAATCACCAACAACTGCGATTCGTTCTTCGACATGTCCGACATCGCACACGGAACTCAATTCTGAAACTCGACTACGTTCGGCAAGTCATTCTCCCGACGAACACAGATTTTTGGCGCCACCATCAAAAGATTCGTATCTATAGATAGAAGAAACAGCAGTTGAAGGTCATTGCTATAAAAGGACATCACAATAGGATATTGAAGTCATCGTTGTAAATCGTGTTTTCTACAAATGAAAAATTAAAACAAACATTTAAATTTAGTTATTTACTAGCTGAAAATATTAATATGTTTGATTGGTAATATAACATTTAAAAGTTATATAAAAGTTGTTTTTTGTATTGTCCCGATGGGGCCTCCAACAGGGCAGCGGAATGTTTACCTTCGAAACAACCATTCTTGGGGTGGGGGGGGGGGGGGGGTGATCAAGGCAGGAATATGAAAAAATATGGCTCGCTATACAATTTGGTATGCGGGATTGAATATTGCCTCGATCCAAATAGAAAGTTCTGTAATAAAAACAATGATTGACTAACAATAGAAACTAAGCCTAAATGTGATAAAACCTGTCAATACAATACAAAATGTCAAAGTACGGCTATACGACACATACCCGTCACATATGCCGTATTTGCCTTGTTTGGGATCAATACGGCTTCGCCTCAGTCCAATATGGATTGCCTCGGACCAGTAACTAAGACAATATGGATGGAAAACATTACGCAATAATACTATAGTACCCTTAAATGGGATATCATTTTGTTTGTTTGTTTGTTTACTTTAAAACTCCGGAAGATTTACACGTGTGTTTGAGAATAATTGCAGTCGCGTTCAAAAAGACAAGGTGATGGACATTACGGCTGTACAAAAAAATTATCTGTCCTCCGAACCTAGCAAAGACCATTTAAACAATGCAGAAGAAAAATGAAAAGCGAAGTACTTGTGCGTAACAAATGTTGAATGTCGTTAATCCAATGACTTCATCTGAATCTGGCGTATGTATCAAATTTGAATAACACAGAATCCTGGACCAAACCTCCAATGAAATTCGGTTTGTTAACATCTCCGCAAGAGAGAAAAAAAAACAAAACCAGTTGCCCTTCGTTTAACATCTAGGTGCTCCGACAAAAACTTAACCGGCGAGATGAGAGAGTCTTTTTTTTAATTTCGAAGACCTAAATCTCCATTATTTCTTCTACATTAGTCCCGGTTTAATGACGGAGATGGCTCTCGTGTTGTGTGCTCTTAAATTTAAACTTAATTACATCGTCCTAGCGTAATGAATGCATCATTTCGACTTTTAAGAATTTTTAAACAATAAAACAAAACCCCAAAAAAGGTCAACAATGATATACCAATCAATCAAAGCAAACCTACTGAGAGAACTTAGGACAAAAAACAAATATAAACACAACAGATAGTCAGGATAATCTGACTTGGTACAGATAATAAACAGTGATGTGGTTAAACCGGGGTTATGGGTACCCAAACATCCCCCTTATCTATCCTGACACTCTTGTGTATAATGCACACTATGAAAACCAAAACAGTATGATTACCAACAATGTGACCGCTTGCTAGAACTGCAAAATTAGACTGAACGGTAGTTAATTTAGATAGCAGGGTCAGAACTGTAAACGAGCTAAGGCTCTCATAGCTGCAGGTCGGAAACCGTCGCTCTTCTAAACAAAAAGGCTGAAAGCACTGTTCCTTTGCTCAAACTTTCTTCACGTATAAGTCGGAATTTTTTTGTCAAGAATTAATCTACCACAATATGTCTTCAATAATTTATTCCTGATATAACTTTCAATAAGTATGCGTTTTTACCCTTTTTTGGCTGAATTTTATATCGATACTTTACAATGCAACCTCTCTGAATTATCAGTTGTATTCATGCAGTTATCTGGAACGGAATATTATTATTAATGTGGTAGTTTGTGTTTGTTGTGGTTTTCGATTATCAGGCAATATATGCCCGTGTTTGTTTTATTTCCTTGCCTGGCATTGTTTAAAATGTCACATGATACTATTCGCACCTGTTTCTTTCAAAACACAGATTTGAAGTGTTCGACCTCCGGCGAAGAATTCTGCATGGACCCTATTAAGGCTGTCCAAAATCTACGGCATCTACATCCGTATATTGAGAGGAGGTACCGGAAAGGACTATTTAATATGTTGGTGATGTCACAAGACCAAACCAGGTTATACATTATAACCAATGTTGATCGATGCCGTTCAGCCAATCAAAATACAGTATTCAAATCAAATTAAATTATCTACTTAAAAATGCGTAGATAAAAAGATTTTGAATGTGCATTGTATAAATGTATTCAGGTGTTTCTGAAATTTTAAGTAATACAAATTTGAACAGATGTATACACTTGGAAAGTTTCTAATAACATGCTTTATATATATTTTAATTCCAATATCTACTACTTATATTGAGAGAAAAGAATGTGAAAATATTTTACATAATATGTCTCAAATCAAAATTTGTTGCTTGCTAACACATGTAACTTGCGAGTTATTCATGACTAGTGCATATAAATTAAAGTTCTTTATAACTATTTGAACCAGTTTTATAACATAAATTTACGTAATATGCTTTCATCGGAAATTATATATTAAGATTTCCTTTCGTTTATAGCCAAAAGTTATTAATCATGTGCAACTGGAGAGTTCGGAATGTGCAATTTATTGAAATCATTTCATAAAAAACATTTGTTATTTTTATACACAATTCGTTGTATGCAGTATGTTGTTGTAATATATAGAGAATAATACATGGTAAAATCTGTATCACATGCTGTATCAACCGAGAAACAATAACAGCCAGAGGGCCTTGGCCCGAGGGCTGATATTGGTCGAGGTTGATACAGCATGTGATACAGATTTTAACATGTATTGTACACTTTATCATATATTTAAACAGAAGACTTTAAATTTTCCAGATTAAAGTCTACTGCCACAAATGAAATTGATTGGGGAAAATATTTTGTGAAAAAAAATTTAAAAATAGGAAGGGGGGGTTAAAAAAAAGTCTAATAATCGGAAAAAAAAATTGAACAACATTTGTTTTTTTAAATTTGACTCCCCAAAAAAATCGCCCCCCCCCAAAAAAAAAAATTAAACTGAAAAAAAAATTAAAAATGCTATGTGATAAAGGGTAAGCCATACGATAAAGGGTATGCGATAAAGGGTATGACGTCATAGATGTCAGATACGGACCAACATCATGGGCTTTATCGTATATTCAAAACTCCTGTATTTAGTACCAAATATATGATAAAAACTAGTAATAAGTACCTTCCATTTGATTCAATATTCGCACTATTTCAATATGATAGATGCTCAATGCTCTTGATCAGTATTTATTACTATATTCCATGAATATTTGAAAATATCATCCCAATCAGTATATCATATTGCACAGGTGTTGGAGTCTGCTCAGGACAACATTCATGCGATCGCCAAAACTTATCCTAGAGAATAAAGAATGTTCAAATAATATGGGCGTGAAAATAATTCCGACAGAAAGTCACATCACTTAGTGACGTACTAAATCTATTTGTCGCGCCGTTAAGATTATCATAAAAGGCTAGTTGAATATAGCACGTCCTATTTTTAAGGATATTGTAGTGTAGTGGTTAGCCTATCGGACTACGAAGCCAAAAGTTCCTTATTCTATTCCCGTTTGGGATGAAAATTTCAGGGATCAACTCTGCGATGCCTTATCGACACCATTTGATGCTATTCCGTCGGGTTGCGACGCAAAATGACTGTCCTGTGTTAAGAAAGAGCAACACCATTAGCACGTTAAAGACTCCCCAGTAGATGTCGAATAAGAGAAGGGCTGGCTAAAATTCCGATACAGGGGCCACTCTAGCACCCGCCATGTAAAGAGTTGGTATAACTTGTTCCTCAATCCACAACAAATAAAAAAGTTCAAACTAAAATAACCATTTTTAATCGGACATTTCTGTCCTGTTTTCTCTTTCAAATAATATCAATTGGCTCATACCAAATACATCTTCGCTCTCAAATATACTCATTTGTAGTGAAGCATACTGGAATAGATATTTAATTCGTACTGACCGTTTAACTACAACAATGTCAAATAACAAAGATATTGTCCATCTATCAGTCTGCGCAGTCCAAGGGAGATAACTGTAGTCATATATATATCAGAAAAAAATGTAAATATGTCAGAAATAAAATATATTGGTGCTCCCTAACTTGAGAGTTTTTCATGGCTAGTGCATATATAATTTACAGTTCTTTATAGCCATTTGAACCAGAGTTATAATAATTACGTAATATGCTTTCATCGGAAATTATATATTCAATTTCCTTTCTGTAAAAGCCAATATCTATTAATGAGAAAATAATGTGCAATTTATTGAAATGGTTTTAAAAAAAAATCAGTTGTTATTTTTCTAGACAATTTATTGGCTCGTTGTATACAGTGTTCGGTTCCCTATTTTTTAAAATTATTTTTAAAACTTTAACACACATATAATAGTATCTTGACCTCCGAAACAATGTCTCCAAACCTTTCCCGAACTATTCCATTTTCTAGATAAACGAATTCGCCAGTTTTTATCCTTGAATGTTTCCTAAACTAGAGAAAACCGAATTCAAATAATACTTGTAAATATCCGAACGAGGCAAGGATGACAACAAACAACTAATAACACTCAACATTTAAAAGATAGATAAGCAACATGGACAACACCAAAATCCGGGATTAACTCAAGTCTTTAAGACATTTTAATGAACCATTTTTAAAACGAAATTTCTGTCCGGTTTTCTCTTGAAATTTACTTATTTTGAAATGCATGTAATATTAAGTGGTCTTGATAAACCATCATTATTAACGGTTTGTTAGCTTTATATCACAGGGGCTCGACTTCTGGATATTTATTTCTTTTTTATTTTATTTTTTGTTTTGTTGTCTTATTTCATAAGTACTTTTAATAAACATTTACCTGAGTCTACCCCGTGTTTTTTGGTGGGGTCCATGTTGTTAATATGTTTTTAGTTTTTAATTGTAGTGCATGTATTGTTTTGGTCTTGTCTTCGTCGTTCTCCGGAGTTTGTCAGTTGTTACGATTTTTCTCTCCTTCGAATATCCCTTTGGTATTTCTTGACTTTACTTACTATAACAACGAATATTCTGCGTTTATTATCAATGTGCTATACACTATCCATGTCCTTTTACTAAAGAATATTCGTTGTAATAGTAAATGTTTATTAAAAGTACTCATGAAATAAACAACAACAAAAATTAAAATTAAAAAGAAATAAATATCCAAAAGTCGGGCCCCTGTGCTTTATATTATATATGTATATATATAGTATATAAGATTGACATTTTTTTTTCATACAGAATCTTTTCTTTTATATAATTTAACATATCTATTATACAGGTTTCGAATAGAAGTTCATATCATTTTTATAAAAAATATTTCTTCTGTCTGCAGTTTATCTAACTAACAAAATTTCAAATGTCAATATATTAAATATTTTATGTAAAAAAAAACTCAAATTTATTACCTAAGACAGACATAACAAACTGCTTGGTCCAAGAGAGATAACTGAAGTTGAATGAAAAACGTGTGATTTGTTTCATGTATGTAAAAATTCGAACAAATTATAAAAATATAATAATTCATTCAACTGGCATGACTGATCGCTAACTTTTGTTTTAAATACTTGCTTTCCCTATCTCAAAATGTGAAAAGTAGTAGTCCTATAAGATAGGACACGAGTGGCGTTGTTAATCTTTCCTTTCTAATTTTAATATTTTTTTATTCATTAATTTTTTAATTTACTTTTTTCTATTTATTTTTTGTTGTTTTCACTATTAAGCGGTTGCATTTTTAAAAAAATCAGAAAATAAAAATATCAGCATGAAAACTTTGAATATTGACAAGAAAATGCATCGTCGTATGTTATATGACTATGAAAAGTAACAAAGAACAACACTGAATCTATCTACGAAATATGAAAAAAATATTTAAAATATTTAAAAAACATTATACTTAGCTTAATAAGGGCCCCTAAACAATAATGTATACTAGTTCAGCAAAATGGACGGCACACTAAACACCAAAACATAAAAATTAACCAAAATTAAAAAAAAACACACAAGACTAACAAAGGCCAGAGGTTCCTGACTGGAGTGTACTTTTAAAACTTCGTATTGAACCACTCAAGGGATCTATTATTTTATGGCCATTCCTGCAACTTGTCAAAGATATTTATAGATCTTTTGTTTTAAACAAAAACATGTACCTCATCAATCTTTTTATTTATCTTTGTTTGAAAAAAAAGTGAAAATGAATTAAAATGGTTAAAACAGTCTCATGACACGGACCTTTTTTTGTTTAAAGTATAACCAAAATGATCATTTTTGTTATTTATAAGAAAATAAACATGCAAATACATTGCAGGTAAAAAAAAAACATTTTTGTAAATTAGAATTTTTTATCGCTATTAATGCCACACCTAACATTAACATTGATTTTGTATTTATTTTTCTTTTAAATACACGTGTCTTTCACCGGCATTTTCCTCCACGTGGTTTGTTACTAACAATAATGTCTTTAGCGACTTAATCTTTCTTTAATTGGCCAATCATTTTCTTTGTCAACATTTTATGATAACTTATTGCCTCAGGTAATACAAATTATGTACATGCCACGTTGCATAGAATAAATGAAATATAAGGTCTCCATTAAAACATTTCTATACAACAATCGAAAAAAAAAATGGTGAAATTTTCCGTTGTCATCTGTTTTGCTCTTTTGGTTATTGGATGTATTGCTGATGAAGCAGCGGCACCAAAGTCTGGGGAATCACTAACGGAAGAATTTGACCAACAAGTTAACGTAGACCCGGACGAACCAGTGAAACCGAAAAAAAAATTGCCCGAAATAAAGATAGAGGTCGTGAGTTTGCCTTCCAATGGATGTGAAAGAAAAACACAAAGACTAGATGTTCTTAGTATGAAATATACCGGATACCTAGAGAATGGAACCAAATTTGAGTCCACGTAAGTTGATTGACATGCTCTACTGGATCCTTTTTGGGAGGGCAAATAGGGGAAATATTGTAAAAAATTACAGCATAAAATGTATACATATATAAACAACAGCTTACAAAACATAATAAAATAACAGTTTTAAGGGGGGGGGGGGGGGGGGGGTACAAAGAAGGTAGTAGAAAATTTACAGGCTCCCAAACTTGTCAAAAATTAAACTTAATATTGGAAAGAAATAGGTATGGATTTTGAAAAAAAATCAAGGCTCATAGATCCTAAGAAAAAGAAATCTGGATCCAACATCACTTCTTATCGCCCTCCTTTAATCAAACATAAACTAGTCGCGCCCATAAAGATACAACATTGGTCTAATAAAGGTCCATTCCACCATGAAAGCGGAGTAAAATCACATCGCACTCTGAGAAACTTAAAAATAAAATTTTATATAGAATAAAATTAATATGCAGGACTCAATGACTTATATGTAGCTTTAGTATATCTAACTGAATAAAAAATACTTCAAGTCATTAATTCCTTCAGCTTCTGTCATTTTTGACAGCATATGGTAATATGAAATTTAATTACTGGTAGACACATCAAACGTGACTACATAGGGCATTGAAGATGAAATGGTTGTGCAGTCGTTTCTCGTATACATTTACCCAACATCGGGTTTTTTGTATACATTTACCCAACATCGGGTTTTTCCGTATACATTTACCCAACATCGGGTTTTGTGGAACCCATAAAGATGTACATGTATTCATTATGCAAATAAGCACATAATCGCAAACATAAAAAATATTAATTCCATGCTTATTCATATAAAGTATATATTTCTATATTTGAGTTAAGCATAAAAAGTGCAATGTAAAAAAGTGCACATCTTTTCATGGAAAGTACAAAGTTTTATTTTTTTTAATTAAAATGATTATCATTCTGTCACGAAACTATGTACTGTCATCATTTATACTGGTTGACAAGCTCTTAATTACCCAGTATTTAATCATTTTGAAGATAAAAATAAAACCACAAAACGCATGGAATGATCTTTGATGTTTTATGACTTTGGTAAAAAGTACATTTACAAAATTTGATGTGTAAGAACGGTATCTTTGATTTTAAAAATTGGAATTGCTCTAAGTTAAAAGCACAACATATTTCCAATTTAAGGAAATGTAAGAGATTCATTGTTTTTGTTCCTATTGATAAATACGAAAGGCCTTCTCCTCATGCTAACTCTTTTTCTAGAAATTTATAAATCTTTATAGAATATCTATAGGAGAAAAGGGCCCTTTTTGCACCTTCTCTGTATTACCACCTCTCATGAACATCCGTAAATGTTAAATATTTGATCACAAATTATTTTATAAAAAACCAAGAATCGATAAATAATTATAGGGTTACAACCCCCTTTTTTAATTTTTTATTTGAATTTAAAAAAATGTCGGGTTATAAAACCCTTTTTAATTCTATAGATCACCCCCCCCCCCCCCCTTTTCAAAACATAATGTATGGTTAACCGGCAGTGGACATGTTTTAATGTTTTATTGTATTTGGGGTTAAAATCAGTTTATTCAACACCTGTTACAAAATACACAAACACCTCAAAAATCAATCGGATTATTTCGGATGGGATCGCATTAAATTAATATAGAACGCTTTATATTGCATTTTGCGTTTAAACTAAACCTGTTAAATGAAACGATTTTTATTGATACAGTTTAACTATACTGTTATAATGCATTTAATATACACAGATGGGGAGAATAATTGTTGTTTATTGCTACTTATGTTTGTGTTTTAATTATAGTCTTTCTGATAAATGAGAATAACTTGATTGTCATGAGACACAGTGTTTGTGACACACTTTCAAACCAAGGCATAAAACGTTAGTATTATAGAAAGTTTCCGGTTCCGTGTACAAATTGACACTATATACTCAAGTAAATGTACAGAAAACAAAAGCACCCCTGTTAAAAAATAAGTTTGAGAGACACATTTCATTGGCTAACTTCAGAACCTACCAGTGCCCATATCTATTCATCTATTCCTGGAATAAATAATGTTATATTTTGTATGTAATACAGCCTCCCTCCCCCCCCCAAAACACACAAACACATACAAAACAAAAAACAACAAATAAGAAAACAAACACAAACAAAACAAAACAAAAATATGAATGCCTCGAACACAAAATAGAAAGTACATTTATCAATTAAATATTTTTGTAGGTCTGACCATAACCAGGAGTTCCAGTTCCAGTTAGGAGTTGGACAAGTTATACAAGGGTGGGAGAAAGGATTATTAGATATGTGTGTTGGAGAAAAAAGAAAATTAACAATCCCTCCTCATTTAGCTTATGGTTCCATTGGTGCAGGTAGGCAATAGATATTCTCCGACATGTCTTTTATTTAAGGGAGCAATAATTGATTTCTATCTGAGGATGGGACAAGGACATAATTTGAAAAAAAAATTTAGGACAAAATATAACTGTCTGATTGATTGTCGTTGGAAAACATTAAGCTGGAAAGCTTTCATATAGTATGCTACTTTATGTAGTTGCATCGTCATTTTCTTTTAATAGTTGTTGTGTCTATTAAAGATAAAATATTGTCTCTTCTTAAATTAACAGTTTTCAACTTTTATTTCATTTAGTTGAGTTTGCTGATATATTTACGCATGTATATTGCTTATTCCCACAAAAATTGTTTATTATAGAAAAAAAATTAAAGAGAGACATTAGTCAGTTATCTCCCTTTACCAATTAAGTTACGCAAGAGAGATAATTCATAATCTCCCCTTGGTAACTTGGTAAAGGGAGATACCCGATTATTTTACATTGTTCAACGAACGTCCTTTATTACAGGTGAAAAAATTCCACCGAATTCAGTGCTAATTTTTGATTGTGAATTAACAAAAATTGACGACGGACCAAAACCTGCAAATGTTTTTAAACAAATTGACACCGATGGTAATGGCGAGCTCACAAGGGAGGAGGTAAGTTTACTATCATACCCAATAAGGGAGATAATAAGTTGTTTTAGATAATTTTCTAAAATCACTATCAAAAATAAATAAACAAGGGAGGTAATAAATTGTTGGAATTTTTTCATAAAGAAATAAAGGAGAGGGAGGGGGATAATAACATTTTTTTCTGAATCACTATAGTAAACGAATAGGGTCGGTAATAAGAAGTATTTTTAAGTATCAATGCAAATTGATACGCTATCAAAGACTACCTATCAGAACTGAACACACCCATGAGTGTTGTAGAATTGTTTATTTATTCGGTTTAATCTGTTTTTTATAGTTTCAAATAGATTTAAATTTATATTAAACGTTTATAGAAAGATTCATCAGTGCTAATCCATGACAGCAATGTTGTTCATACATTTGTAATAATGACAGCAGAATTATTGAATATGACACACTTCTGTATTTAGCATTTGAACAATCACCACTTCTAATAACAACAAGAAATCGACCTAGATGTAATTTTACACAACAATATATTATTATAAACACAAAAAAATGTTGGACCAACATTGAATAGATTACGAAAATACATTATACATTTTTATTATATGTTTAAAATTTTGTCTAAAATGCGCAGTCAACAACATATTATACATCATGTTGTCACCAAGTATCAATTTTGATAGGCCTAACTTCTATTGTAGGTGTCAGCTTTCCTGGTAAAAACATCAGAAGAAAGTGGAGAAAGAATAGAACCCGATTCAGATGAACATAAAGATGTTCTTAAAAATGTATTTGCTCACGAGGATAAAAATAAAGATGGTGTTATATCATTTGCAGAATTTAGTGGACCAAAGCACGATGAATTATAATAGTTGGTTATTTTATAATTAACATTAAATGTTGTACTGGTTCCCGTTTCACAAGCATTTTTATGACTACGATCGAGACTGGTTCCAGTAAATCCAATAGAACAAACACACAGAAGACCGGAAATCAGATCACACTAAATACTAATTGTAGTCGGACGAATGTTTGTGAAAATGGAACCCAAATTTGAGAAATTCCATAAATACATTTTGCTTTAATTTAATGTCATAATTAGGTCATAATAAATATTCATATTCTGTTCTAGAAATCGTTCATTAGAAAATCCTCGTATTATCACAGCCGCTCGACCAATGGACCTGTATTTTTTTTCTCTTTTCTGCAAGCAATGAAAATTATTGTTATGCGAAATATAACAATCTTAAACTAGTTATGTGATATGGTTCCTAACCCGCTAAGTTAGCTTGTGTTTTTTTCGCCGTAGAATAAATTTTTGTGTGTGTTTAATCCATCAGGGGACCACGGCGCTGAAGTTACATTCAACTACATTTACATGTATGTATGTTTTGGTGTATAAATGTTCACGCAATTAGTGCTAAAAGGGTCAATAGCTCATATTTCTCTGAACATTAATGAGTTCTAAGAGAGATAACTCAATTTGACTTTACAAAAAATTCAATGCATAGAATAAATGCACTAGAAAAAGTTGAATATGTGAAATCATTCTTTTCCATTTTTTATAGAACCCAAGGATGTACGATATAAGAAAATCCTGAATTAAGTTACAAAATATGTTCGTGTTTCTGGAAGACTTATTGAACAATTATTTAATAACAACTTGGTCAACAGCTAAGTGATGAGAAAAACTATAAATTGATTAAGATACTTAATTGATGAAAATTCATTCCATTTTGCAATTGAAGCTTGATTTCGTGCTTTGTTAATTTGGAATTAACTGGATTCTTGTTTCGCATCATTACGATTACATTTATCCCTATGAAGTATATAAAAGATGTTTATTTTTGTAAATCGTGCGTGTGATGTAATTTAAAATAAATGAATTTGTATAAAACTATTTGCAGTTGACTTTTTTTTATCAACAGAGCTGTTGATATAAACAGATGCACTTTCTTACAAAATGAACCCACAAAATGTGATAACCTATAATTTGAGTAACGTAAAGGTATAAATCAGACTGAACGAAAGAGACAGACACTTCAAATAAAATTTCTCACTTTTTCAGATTGAATGTTTATATAAAATTCGGAACCCTCGGGTTTTATCCATTTCTTAAAAATGAAATTTTTTGCCCATGAACCCCCATTTTTTCTTTTATAATTCATTCATATACTAGTATACCTTAAAATGGTATTTGACAAAATTTTATGAAATCCTTTTTATTTTTTCATACATTTTTGAGAGACTGAAGTTGTCAATGCAAACACAATAAAAAATCCAGAGAAAACCCATTTTCTGCAAATTTTCAAAGCCTTATAACTTTAAAATGAGCACATGAACCTATATTTTTTTCTTGCTTATTTGTTTACTATTCATATGTTCTCTCAAACTAAAACACCAATTACAAATCCTATTTATTTCCTATTAGACCAACGATCATCCTTAAAGCCTACCCGTATTATTTGATCAACTCAAGTATAGTTTTTATAATTACAGTCAAGTTATCTATATAATTATAGAGTTTCCAACTGATTGTATTTGTAACGTTTAGAATCTTATTTAATTATAGTGGATTAGAAAACAAATCCCTCCCTTATTATCGAGTGCGTGAGCGGGAATGTAGTAACATTTTAGCCTCCTGTTTTTCGAAATCTACAGAAAAGTGTTAACGTGCTATGGGTGTTTCTCTCTATTTCTTGGGTCAGCTATTTTTCATCTCCATCCGACGGACTAGCTTCTTTTATGGTGTCGATATGGCGTCGAAAATCATCCGTATCCGAGTAATCAGTTGTTCGCAAGGTCTAAAATGTTGAAAAACAAAACAATAACCAAAATAGTTGAAGAATGGCAAAATGTTAAGCCAAAACCATCTCAGGACTCAGGGATGTACGACAAAATGGTAAGCCACAACCATCTCAGGACACAGGGATGTACGACAAAATGGTAAGCCACAACCATCTCAGGACACAGGGAGGTACTCCTTAGTTTTCGCAAAATTTAAAATTTTTGTGTATTTTTTATCGTAATCGAAGCAACGTAACCGATATTTAGCTAAAATAGATTTCTGCTCTAAGTAGTTCCGCATCGAATGAATGGATGAGAGATCTCCGTGAAATTAAGATAAAGAACTACTCTACATGTAATTCTTGAACTTTTGTCATGTGCAGGTGTCAAAAGGTTATTCTCGTTTATTTAAAGTAAATTCTATGGACCCCTGTAAAAGAGAGAACCAATTTCCTATTGGTATACCCAAAATATGTATTGCTTGTAAACGAAAAAGGAAAAAACATTAAACAAGCTGTCCGTGTGACAAACCGTATTTTGAAGCCGCCCGCTCGGTTTAAAACGGATCACCAATCGGTTTAATAAAAACTAAACAGAAAGAAAATGTACAAAAAAGTATTTTGTAAGGTCACACCAAATTGATTTTTGGTTCTTTGGATTTTTTATGGCAAAAATAGGTGCGAGCGAAATTTTAATTCTAATTTTTTTTCTTGATCAAATTTACTTGCGGCACAAATTAAAAAATAAAAAAAAATGCAAACTATGAAGAAAAAACCAGATTTTTCACCAAATTTTATGAGCGGCGAACACTTTATTTTTAATTTCTTGAAAATTGAAGAATTTGGGGCGAATTTTCAGAATTTTTGCAAAATAAAGCGGCAAAAAAAATGTTTTCTTAAAATTTAATAAGTCCGAAAATCGGAGCGGCTATCCAAAGAACTAAAAATTAATTTGGTTTGGCATAATAGGAGAATTTCTTCTCCCTTTATAACGTGCGTAGAAAACAACCTCATACATGTATCTCTATAAAAGGGGAAATTATTTAAAGTACTAGCAACATCCATTTGATTGTTAAGGTAGGGTGAATGTGTAGAAGGAGTTTTATAAAACGTTAGGCTGTAAAATTTGGTAGGGTTGGATGTCACTTGGAAAAAAAATAATAGTATACCAACAGCTTTACGGATGTTAAGAAAAATATTTCTAGGATACAGGAAACATTACTAACAGAATATTAAATGGTTGCTTCCTAACGAACATCGCGAGAATTTGCAGTATAACTAGGTGTTTTTTCCTGTGACCATAATTGTCATAAGAAAGTAATATCGGAAACAGTCTGTAATGAAAATTATGGGGGGGGGGTGGTTTTTAATTATCAATAGTGAAAAAACAGAATATTTCAGACAAATTGAGAAAATATATACCTGATAAGCCTCTCTATGAAAAATTGTTCAGATTCTTAACATATGCAGTGTACACATACCATGTATACTGTATCTATTTTTATTCCACAGAGAAATACTACACCTACACGCACATGTATATTTATACATTTTACACAGCTAATACATATATAAATTTATCTTTGAACTTTTAAATGTGTGTCAATTGACACGTTTGGTGGGTCACATGTACATGTATAATTGTTATCATATTTAGTACACGTGTAACGTTCTCCACATGGTAAAATGTTATGTTGATAAGCCGAATCTTATAGACTTTGGAAGAAAATGAAGGCATTTTTCGTATTTATTTTTCTAATATTTTTGTCTATAGAATTTTCAAATTGTGCTGATGAACAAACGGCAAATTTAGGACAAGTTTTCAGAGACATGGATGCTAACGGGAATGGAAAAGTCACTTATAAAGAGGTAAGAAAATAATATACATGACTTGTATATCTTCCGGAGTTGTACATAATGTATATGTATGATAAATACACTATATATATATATATATATATATATATATATATATATATATTATATGTATGTCTAATATTGTATATGATCAAGTGGAGGGAGGCAGGCGGGTCCCATCAATTCTAAATCCCCACACACCCAAAAATAATAAAATAAAAACCTATGTATGATAAATACACTATATATATTATATGTATGCCTAATATTGTATATGAACAAGTTGTAAATGGCGGGAGGCTGGTGGGTCCCATCATTTCTAAATCC
This sequence comes from Mytilisepta virgata, assembly GCA_028015205.1. NCBI lineage: Eukaryota > Metazoa > Mollusca > Bivalvia > Mytilida > Mytilidae > Mytilisepta > Mytilisepta virgata. Next base: position 7,845,735 of record CM051508.1, on the reverse strand, counting down.
CACACACCCAGAAATAATAAAATGAAAACCATCATTTCCTAAACACCAGAAGTACGAGATACGAAATAATTGACAAAACATATGCAAATTTAAAGATATGGGGTATGCATTAATGATTAAATATCATATTGGACTGAAAATTGTAACGGACCGACAAATCATCGCGGCATCGTACCGCTATGTGAGATGTACTGATATAAGCGTAAAAAAACAGCTACAGTCCAGATCAATAAAGAAATACGTGTCTATAAATGTCTTGTCTTATTCTTTCATGTGGTTTAACTCCCTTGTTCACCTTTAATCAACATCAATCAAGTTGTTTCTCTCTGTACTTTCTGTCTTATGTTGTAGCGTCCATAAAAGTAGCTTCAAAAATTATGAATTTGAATTTGAATATGGATTTGAAGTTGAATATAATGTTCTTTTCCGTTATTACACTTATTTGTTTATTTTATAAATTTATAATTTACACATTCGTCATTTATGATAAAAAAAAATAACTGAATGAAATATCAACGAAAGTCAACAAGAAATCCAAATAAAAACAGTTGCGCTAGGGTATTGAAATTTGTACATGTTTGATATTAGAATTATTTCCCTTTGACTGATATTTATTTTCTATCGTGTAAAAAATGACCGCCGACCATCAAACTTCTTAGGGGCAAAAATTAATTCTCACTTCCCATTTTCTTTCATTTTATCCTTTTATAGCAATAATTCCCTATTGAATTCTTCCAATGGACTTTATTTATTCTCTCTTTTGTCGGATATTTTTTTTTTGGTAAGGGAGGGGCGCACTCATGATCAGAACGTCATCAAAGTTTTTTTTAAAACTTCAGAATATTAAATTATTGCTTAAGGTATCCGAAGCCGGTCCTAAGATCTGTTATAAGATATATATCTTAGGAAATATCTTAGGATCCTTCTATGACTATCTTAGAATATATCTTGGACCTCGTCTCGAAGCTGTCTTTGGATGATCTTAGCAAAGATGTCCTAAACGTGTCGCAAGTTAAATATTTATGAAAAAAACTAATATAAATGTAGTATGTGTTTCCCAAATATTGCAAACGTACATGTATTCATGAATATTCCCTATTTAAATAAATTGAAAATTTATTTTCAAAGAAAAAAAATGAAATGTAATTATAAATAATCTATTTAGGGGGTACCCAACACTTTGACTAAAATATTCAATTTTAATTTTCGTAAAATTTTGACGAAATATTTTGACTTGATGACAAAAATATAAAAATTTCAATAAATCTGAACCACACAATTTACGGGAATAATTTAATTGGATATAGAGCAGTTTGACAAACCCTAATTTTGATCATTGAGAAGCTTGATTTCTAATTACTAATATTATGTGATTAAAACGTTCAGCTGATTTTTAAAGAGTTAACTCCCTTAGGTCTCCTGTACCCCCTTAAATAGACACCAATATACATATGAAAATTAAAATACAAAATGAAAAAGAAAAATAGAAAAAAGAATCAAACTATAACTACATTTTCCTACAAGTGAGTTGAGTTCAATTTGTCACTGTATCGGTTATAAAAATGTTAAAGGATAAAATCGTCCATACTTGCTATAAGTACATCGAAAGTTCATTGTTGTTAAACCATTTTAATTATTCCGTCAAGACACAATTATGATACTGAGACCATCATAAAACACCTTCCATGTAGTCCTAACTTTATAACCAACTAAAAAGATGTTGAATTACAGTTGATGAAAGTGACAAAAATATATCTTGCATATTATTCAGTTCTGAGGCTAAAATACGACCTTTCCCTTTTAATAATTTGATTATTTCTGGTAATTCATGCTTCATTGTCTCTTTGCAGGTTTCCAAATATCTAGCATCAAAGGGCCTTGGACTGGACGCAGAATCAGAAGATTTTAAAAGGATCGTTCAGTCTTTCTTTGATTCCTATGATAAAGATAAAGACAAAGTCATTGTAGAGAAAGAATTTACCAATAAACGCGATGAACTTTGATGGGATTTTTTATATGACAGAACTTTTTAAAAATTTATTTAGCACGTATTTGGCTACACTTGAAATATAGAGCAGGCATAACGTTTCCTGATAAATGACCAGAAATATATATCAAATGTTCATGTTTATTATTTTTTGTCATTTATTCGTCATTTTATTTTAAAATCGAAAATACAGGTATACTGTATTTTTCGTCTAATAATTCTTTATCTGTATGATTTGGTGGCGGAATGCAGCCATTTTGTGTGTTCTCCTTTGATATTTTATTAAATGACAACTCGAAAAGGGGAAATGATTTTCGTTTTGAATTTTTGTGTTTTCGCGATTAAGACAGGTTAGTTATACGATCTACACCATCAATGGGTTGGTTATGTACTAAATTAACCAGATAACGTGGAAATATTTTCTTATTTCCCCCCTTTGCGTTACATAACATGTAAATAGCAAAAAATTCGAAATTGCTACATCCGGTAACCATAGTATGACACCGGCTGTAGTTTTCTTGTAACGTGGTGTTTTTCATACACTAGTACATGTTCTAAAACATAGCTGATATTACTAAAATTGATTGATTGATTGATTAACGCACAATGGCAAATATTTCATGCATTATCAGGACTAGAACCAGTTCAATAATTTATCACACAATTCACATAAGGTTGGGACGGAACACAAAGTGGAACCATTGTAAAGGGTGATTGGTTGGCTAGGGTTGGTTAATTTAGCCTTCTGTAGCAGCCACGAGCCTACTCTTTTTCGAAAACTACAGATGGGGTCTTTAGCACTTTACCAACTATGTTCCGCGGTCAGGCTTTCCGTATTATGACCTGAAAACCCCCCAAACGAGAGGGTCTCTCCAATCCGCCATCTGGGGACGCACTTAGCAGGTCTGTGGGTTGAGCTCAAGACATTACTAAAGCTTTTCTCAAACAGACCTGTTCTGGTCGAAACTTTTCTGGTTGTGTTCTAGCTAGAGGAAGTTGTTTGAGTCACAACTGTCAAGATCAAGATCATCAAATTCTTTGATACCAATTTTATCTGCATGAATTAATATAAGTCTTTGATACCAATTTTGATGCACAAAATGCGCACATTTCGTAGATTTACGACTCAACAGTTGTGCCACTTACGGTCGCTCATGCATACAACACATTTCTGGCCACGTGATTGATGACGTCACTACCAATGTCCACCTCAAATAATAACTATCTGTGCATATATACTCCTGCCAGTATCGAAATTCTGAAATGCAGAAAAACAAGTATAAAAAAGAAAAGAATGGCCGTTTAAGATATAACAAGTTTTACTTTTGAAAGCAATTGCTATGCCTTCCATTTTAAACAAAGGCTGTCGTCTTATGGGAAGATCAAAACGAGCGGTACCGGTCACTTTCCGTTTATAGATAACCGCTACTTAACATGTACAAACAGAAGAAAAGATATCGTGGATGCATTTTTGACAAAATTGCAAACGAAAGTAAATTCGACTGTCATTGCTGTTCAATTTTAAGCCACAGTTAAGTTTTCAATACGGATAAACACATCTTAGCCTACTGTACGTTCTTGATGGCCCCAAGTACTGGCTTGATTGTAAAGTCTGGGGTACCGTTTCACTAAAAGTCGTTAGATTTACGACCGATCATAAATCCTTGGAATATATACTAGTTACGACTTATCGCACCTCTTATTGAGTGACGTAGTTACAATGTTTGTTAACAATAACACAAAGCAACAAAACGGGCAAAAAATAAATACTATAATAATTTTTTTAAGTTGAGATATATAGTCGGCAAACGCTTCAGGGAGTTATTTCTACTAGATTGACTTTGTTGAACTACATGACGGGTGCCGTGTACGGAGCAGGACTGCTTACCCTTCCGTAGCACCTGGGTTTACTCCTGGTTTTTAAAGGAGTTCGTGTTGTCCATTGTTTTTTAGTCTTCAGTGTTTATTTGTTGTGTTATGGCTGTTCATTTGTCTTCCCGGGTTGTCCAATGGATTACTTTTTTTTATTTTCTTCTTAGGTATATTTGTCCTCTGTCTGAAAGCCTAATAGTGTCTGAAGGAAAATGTTCCCGACCCAATTACTTTATACCATCGTATTTCTCCGCCCGTGATACAATACTTGTAACAAAATAAAAGCGTTTCGCGCCAGAAATAAACTTTATATTAATTAAAATCGCAATTGTTTACTTCCAAATTATGTATAGATACATTTTAAAACATTGTTGATTTTAAATTTTAAATTTTACTTGTTGGACGAGCACGTGTCGAGGATGAATTTGTAAAAAGTACCTTCAGTAAATTCACTTTCTTTTGTTTATTTGTTTGTTTGTTTGTTTAGTTGGGGTTTAACACGGCGGTCAGTTTTTATTGGTGGAGGAAGCCGGAGTACCCGGAGAAAACCACCGACTTTCGGTATGAAAATTGGCAATCCTTGTCAATTAAGGTGGGAGTCGAACACACCCCGCCACAGGTGACACTTTGTTTTTTATGTAAATCAAACATATATAACACATGCTACTAACTTCAGTGTAAAAACAGAGGCAGCAATGGACAGAAAAACATGCATCAGCTACCAAGGACATGGGATAATAGTTAGTGACCCGGTCGAAAAAATTTTGTTTAAAGTGTTTGTAGAAGTAGCTATTAGTAAGCATGTTATTGTCAGGTAAAGTAAAAAAATCACCGCTTACTACAATGTATCCCGCATACTTCAAATCCTGATTTATTGGTGAAAAATCATATGCCTTTTATTAAAATATTTTATATTTAAAACAGGGGTCATGGCTATCCTTAATGGTAGATCTCCACACGGTTCAAACTTTCGGAGAAAATAGTTAAGCGGAATAACGTTTCATTTGTATCGGATACGTCGAATTAAACACAAAAATATATGACTTTTACACAGAAAACATAAAAATCTCAGAACCAGTGGACACACAGTAGATGCGTTTAATATATTAATTATGGTATCAATTTAGGCAACACCAAATTGGTTTTTAGTTGTTTGGATATTCGGATGTTGTAAATTGTAATAAAAAAATTTTACCGCTTCATTTTTCAAAAATGCTGAAAGTTTGCCCCAAATTCTTCATTTTCCTAGAAATTAAATATTACAAGTTTTCGGCCGCTCCCAAAATTTGGTAAAAATAGGTATGTTTTTCCATTTTTTGCAATATTTTAGTTTTGTGCCGCACGAAAAATCTTCGACTGAAAAAAACTAGTCCTGAAGGAAAAAAATGAAAATAAATTTTTCCCGCTCGCACATATTTTTGACATAAAAAATTCAAACATTTGATGTGGCCTTCAATTCATATTTACTGCGGAGATTTATTAGGTCATGTGACTATGGCTTTTGTAAAACATCACTGCGAACTAGATGTGATTTCCCTTAAGTTATGGATAAATTTATCAATATTTTCTAAAGATAACGGATTCACTTGGAATTATATTAAGTGACTACGGCATTTTGTTTTTAGATAAAGTTAATTGTTACTAACTAAATACATATGATTTCCCTTGTGGTGACGATAGATTCTGGTAAAGTTCTTATTTACTGTGGAAATAATTCATTTCTGTTGATAAGATTTGCAATAACTTTAACTAATAAAGTGAAAGAGAAAATGCCTTCAAATTGATTGTTTTTTGGATGTTTTATTATAGTAATTTCTGATTTGCTACAAAATGCAATAAAATCTAATGAACAGCAATGTTATTATTTGAAAATGTTATTTTATTTACTTCCCTACTGTTTTTCAAATCAAAATGGCTGTTATTTGGAAACCATAACAGTACCGCTTCGTTTATCTAATTTCCGTTTTTGCTTTATTAGAATCGAACTAATTTACGGTAGCCATACGTTTGAGTTAGATTTTAACAGGAGTAACATAAGCTGTTGTTAGATTTTAACATGAGTAACATAAGCTGTTGTTAGATTTTAACATGAGTAACATAAGCTGCTTAAATTGTGACCCCTCGCTACGCTAACGCTCGGGATAAACTGATTTGTTGGTTTAAATGAAAATAAAAATTTAGGCCGATATAGCGGCCCTCCCAAAAAAATGACAAAAAATTGTGCGGAGATTCATCAGTATTAACCATTTATTGGTCTTATCCTATGTATCAGTTTAAGGTTATACTGCTGACATCGGCCTCTCTTATTACAAGTTATACTGGCGGGAAAATAATTCCTGCAAAACGTCACATGAATTAATTCTATTTGGCGCGCAGTTAGGATTACTATAAAAGGCTTGTTACATATATAGCACGTTCTGTTTACTGTCCACGTTTACGTCGAGATTCGGTTACTCATTGTGAAATATTGTGCTACAAGAAGGCATTACGTTGTATAGCTGAATGGAAAACAGCACGTGCTAAATACTACAAACCTTTAATGGCAGATCTCCACCAATTAAATTTAACCTCGAATGCAAGTTGAAATGTTGCAACTAGTTTCTTATCGATAATATATATGAACAGACTCAAAGTAAACAACTTTACCAACTCTGAGACAAAAACAAAGACTTGATTCAAGGTTACATTATAAGTAACTCTATATATTTGTAATATGATTTAGTAAGTGTCTAATTTATTAAGATTAAAAGAAACCGTACTATGGCTTACAAATAATTGCCTGGTAAAAGACAGAAAACAAAGCAATTTTAAAAACAGCTAAATAATAAGATGAAAACAACAACATTAAAAAGCAAAAAGCAAAAACATAAAAATTCAGGATAATCCGATTTTCTATCTATATACATCCATTTACTTTGATCTATACAATGTACATTAAAATATACAGTTTTCAATTGATAGATTTTAAAATTAGGATTTCAATTCCATTAGACAGATTTAATCTCATCTAAGACAAAATCGCAATAGATTAGGTTCACTCCTAGAAGCTCCGCTATCCTATCAATTTCAGATGATGCTATTTTGATTTTAACTTGCATTAAAAATGTATAATTAGCATTATTAAAAGCAAAAACATCTTGAGCACTTAAGGATGCTCGCTGGTCATGTTTTGGTCGTTTTGTCAAATTTTCGGAATCCTCGGGTTTTATCCATTTCTTAAACATTAAATTTTTTGCCCATGAACCCCCACTTTTTCTTTTATAATTAAATTATATATACCTTAAAATGGTATTTGACAAATTTTATGAAACCCTTTTTATTTGTTCATACATTTTTGAGAGACTGAAGTTGCCAATGCAAAGGCAATGAAAAATCCAGAGAAAATCTGTTTCCTGCAAATTTTTAAGGCTTTATAGCTCTAAGATGAGCACATGAACCTATATTTTTTCTTGCTTATTTGTTTACTGTTCATATGTTCTCTCAAACTAAAACACCTATTTCAAATCCTATTTATTTACTATTAGACCAGCGATCATCCTTAAGAGCAAAAACATCTTGAGCACTTAAGAATATTATGTAGTTACTAGAACATATGATGTTTTTTAGGGGTTGAATCCAATCTATGGACATGGATTTGGTATTTGTAAAAAAGAGAGAGAAGAACGAGGCGATGGAACCTTTTCTTTGTCTTCACACAAAGTGTTTCAAGAGATAGTACCGTGTGCAAAGGGTAATTTGGAAAAATGAATCCTTTTTTTTTTGTTTTTGTTTTTGTAGGCTTTGCTTCTTTCAAAAGGGTAAATATAACTGCAACTGGATTCCTTTGGACATATTAGAAAAAATCTGTCGTTTCCGCACATATATTTCCGCATATGTTCTACATGTCAGAAAATATACTTCATGAGAAATACATATATCGTTCCCGTAATCTTCTGAGTTGCTTTGTTAAATGCATTTTGCACCTCTCCCAAGTCAGGAACCTCTAGCCTTTGTTAGCCTTGTGTGTTTTTTTTTTAATTTTGGTTCATTTGCATGTTTAGGAGTTTGGCTCCATTTCGCTGAACTAGTATGCATTATTGTTAGGGGCCAGCTCAAGCCGGCCTCCGGGTACAGGATTTTCTCGCAACTTTAAAGACCCATTGGTGGCCCTGTGCTGTTTTCTGCTCTTTGGTCGAGTTGTTGTTTCTTTGACACATTCCCCGTTTCCATTCACAATTCTAATTCCTCTAGATCGTAGTTTATTTTTGTTCAGGTATCCAGACCATTATAGATAAGGACCGTAAATTATATTTTGATGGAAAATGAATGAAACGTTTGAAGCAGGAATTATGTACATGTATCTTTCCCACGTTGAAATATACACAGTAGTTTTTGCACGGCATCTATTGAAATAAAATAACAATCCAAGGATACTAATATTAGATATAGTAAATTTATACCATGCTGTATACGACGCATTTCAAGGGGTTACCTCTCATCAGCAGCATTAAAACCGAAACATTTGGAAGACCAAAAACCAAACTTATTTTAAACAAAAAGTACTCATAACCAAACACACCGAAACCCGGAACCTTTGGCTCCACTTTACCAACTGAGCTAAAGGATTAGTCTACCGCTCTATCAACTGTTGGTAGAGCGGTGGAGTACTCCTTTAGCTCAGTTGGTAAAGCGGAGGAATACTGAATCAAAGGTTCTGGGTTCGATCCCCGATTGGTGCGGTAGGTAATTTTGGGAGACAAATCATACTCTATTGTTACAATCATAATGACCTCGGAAATACCATTTTCATGAAGTATATTTTCTGATATGTAGAACCTATGCGGAAATGTATCTGCGGAAACGACATATTTTTTCTAATATGTCCAAAGGAATCCAGTTGCAGTTCTTACGGCAGGAAACCTTAAAGGTATCATTGGAACAGAAATATATTTGTTTTAAATTCCAGTTTTTCCGGTGTTACGTTGTTCATATCCTTAAAAATATCCACCGTTACATGTAAATGTTTAATAGGATAGACAGTATCAAAGGAAAATGCTTAAACATTGCAAAAAATTATTTTAGGGAAATAATCATAGCAAGAAAAAGTTACTCCGCATATCATATTTCTTGTTTCAATAAAGTTGTATCAGTTACTAATTATTTAGGTCAAAATAATTTATTAATAGAGGATTGGGAAACAAGTTATACAAACTTATGCTAATCCCCCTCAATTTGGCGTGTGCGAGAGCGGTATTTTAACATACTCTTATTCGACATCTACATGCACAAGGGAGTCTTTAATGAGCTAAGGGTATTGCTCTTCCTTAACACGGGTCAACCATTTTTTGTCCCCATTCGATTGACTAGCATCTATTCTCGAGACCATCCTCTCAAATGGTGTCGATAGGGAGTCGAATATTTTACCTCTGAAATTTTCACTCCGCACGGGAATCGAACCAGAGACCTTTGGCGTCGTATTCACTATACTACTGCGTCCTAGTTAATTGAAATTTAATCTACTGATTTTAACTAAACTAAAATTAAAAATAAAATGAAATGGACTTGAGAGAACATAAATAGAATGCTTTAACAGTAATGCGACGTTTTTAAGTATTTTTTTAAAGGTAAGCTTTGAATTGTGTATAATAAAAACCTCGTTCAAATTGGCTCAATATAAATTAGTGGGTGCTTCAAAATTAGACTGATTTGCAGAGTACACTATCATTACATGGGTTTAAGGCACCCAGTTAACATTTTAAAAATGATGAAGTAAATTGGCAGTAATAAGGTCACAGGAAGTATATTTATGGGTAATTTGTAATCTTAAATAGTTTTTTCGGTAGGATAATAATACCCCAGTCGACAAAATCAAGTTAATACGTTCAAAACAAGACAAAATGCCTTCCAGTCAATGTGGACTCATAAAAGTACGGAATGAAATATGAAATGTTAGCCAACACCAAATTGATTTTTAGTTCTTTGGATTTTTTGATGGAAAAATAGGTACGAGCGAGCGAAATTTTTATTTTAATATTTTTCTTGAGGACTAGTTTTTTTCGGACGAAGATCAAATTTACGTGGGGAGCACAATTTTTTTTTTAAATTAAATATTGCAAAAAATTGGGAAATCCCTATTTTAACAAAGAAGCTGGCGAAATATTGATGTCATAAGACTTAGTGTTCTTTTGTGCTTTAGAAATAATTCATTTCTGTTTCGTAATAAGACTGGTTACCAATTTCGCTAATGCGGAAATGATATTTTCAATCTTTAAACAAAACATTTCATGTAATGAAGTTATTGATTGATGTTAGTAATACGATAAGAACAACGTTTTCTAGTTTATATTTGTGAACCAATTTCTTTCCAAATTTTAGGCCTTTAGCACAACTGATGAGTCGTAAATCGACGAAATGTGCACATCTTGTGCATCAAAATTGGTATCAAAGAATTTTATTTTTACATTGAGTTGATGTCCTCTATTGGTGGACTCCAAATCCCCGAGGGTATACCCATCTCAGTTGCTAGTATATAATAGCCCGAAATTTACTGTTACAAAATCGTTAAATTTGTGGAAACTAAGGAGTACAGTGTATCTCCCTCTTGAATAGTTCTGTCCTTAGATGGTTTGGGCTTTACAACTTTTGGTCATTTTGGCATTTTTTAATGTGCTCTTCCGAACAACTGATGGGTCGTAAATCGACGAAATGTGCACATTTTGTGCATCAAAATTGGTATCAAAGACTTGTATTAATTCATGCAGATACATTTACTGTATAATCTTCTAAACGACAAGGCTAGAGAAATCCAAAGGGCTATCAAGCAATATTAAAACTAAGACAGAATCAAAACCGAAATGGGAAAATAAGTCACCCGTTAACAACTATGTTCGACTGTGGCGGCCATCTTGGTTGACAGTCCGGGACATCGCACACAATTCTGAAAGAGGACCACCTAAGGACCATTGCTGCCAAGTCTTGTTCCAATTGGTTCAGTTGTTTCAGACAAAAATATTTTTCAATGAATTTCCCATAGGGTCCTATGTTGGTTAAATTGATCAGTCTAGTAAAATGTTATGTTCGGTGTCTACAACAAATTGAAATCTGGAAAACTGATATTCCATTTGTGACGACGACCGTCGAATATTTGAAGTGATGACTTCAGCCATTTCCTGTTTCAACTTTGGGACTTTCAAGTTAACAATTGTACTAGTAAACATTTAGCCAAAATTATTCAATCTTAAAACATACAGTCCAAAAATAGTATGCATTTTTTTTGCACAATTAAGACCTTGTGTAGGGAAAATATAAACGTAATTTGAGTAAGTACATGATATTTCATTATGTTGGTGTCATGCTGACATTACAAATTGTCCAATTTAATCATTAATTTGGCCGTAGCGAGGTTAAATGGAATACGGGACTTTACATGGTTAATTTGTGAGCTGGAATAGCCCAAGGACAAAATCATGTATCACCAAATATCTGTAATGGGATAAGACAAGGTGGATAAATTTATCCACAAACTTCACGCACAACGTTGATCATTTCTTGGTGTTCTGTATCTTACAGTGGTTGGCATCAATCACACTTTGCTGACAAATTACCACTGCAAGTACACGTATTTCTCAATAACATGAAATAACATTCTTTCCTGGTAATTATCAGAATAGAGATATTTCTGGTATACAGCAGAGTGCAGACCTTGAATTTTCTATTAACACGACCTCCTCGATAGGCAAGCGATCAAAATAGTTCGTCGTAAATCTTGACGTTAGGTAAATTCGTAATTTCGTAAATATATGATCAGACGTAACTGTCATATTACTGACTTGGTACAGGCATTTCCTTATGTAGAAAATGGTGGATTAAACCTGGTTTTTTAGCTAGCTAAACCTCTCACTTGTATGACAGTCGCATAGAATTCCATTATATTGACAACAATGTGTGAGCAAAGCAAACAAACATAATAGGTAAAAACGTCAAAATTTGGTTACAACAGTCAACATTGTAATATAATCTTAATCACTATAAAAACTTTTAGCACGTAATTAAGATGATAAGCAACTTCAGTAAATAGAATCTATACTTCAAGACCATCATGTATTATTTGTGAATTTGATACGGAATATTTATCAACAAGGTCTTGGTATCTTCCAATGAACTTTGTTTAGAAACAGGACGAGACGTTCTTTGACATAACCTTGGTTCATCAACTTTCTGCTCAGACACTGGTGACGTTTTACAAAGTCTAAGTAACAGCTGCAAGCTCTTAAATACCGAATGAGTTGGGAAATGTATATCTCATATGCAGCTGAAGTTGGTATATTGTTTTTAAACCACAAAACTATAGCTGTTTTCTGCTTATTGGTTAGGTTGTATCTTTGATACATCCCCCGTTTCTATTCTCTATTCTATTGATGACAAAATGTAAGATGTTATAGATTTTTACATCGATACCATTGGATTATCGGATTTAACTAATTGAGATAGTTAAATCAACGAACTTCAAATAAATCCCGAGCCTTGAGCAATAATTTAACTGTAGTGTTTTGGTAAATCCGATAATCCTTAAATATTATCAAAAATGATTTTTTATATTTGTTCAACCAAAATTCCATTCAGGAACCTCCATATCCCTATTATTACGTCATAGGATCGAGAAATATGTTTACACTTTGTTATGGCTTTGTTAATAGATTCCGAGAAATTCGAAAGTAAAAAATCTTCCCGGTTTGTTATTATCTATTGTCTTAACAAATCATAGACCGATAATATCGTCGGCAACCACACGCTGATTTATTGTTTGATAAACAATGGGTTCAGAAAGAGTTAAATTGACAAACAAAATAGCGAAAAAAGTGTAACATGAAAATAGAGAAACGAAAGTTAATAGTGAAACACATTGATGATCGATATAAATATAGATTCTTACATCGATACCAATGAATTATCCGATTTATCTAATCGAGGTGGTTAAATTAACAAATTATTTCCATTTTTATAAAGGTTTAAAACGGCAAAGTTCTTAATATATTTTTATAAAAGTATTAATAATATATTTTTCAAAATTTTACATTTATTTGTCCAACTATTTCTCTAAAGAAAAACTTAAATTACATGCCTTAGTAGTTTTATAAATTCTAATTTTCATAAAACCTTTATTGCATACTCAGGTCCTCAAAACAGCATTTTTACATTTATAAACCCATTTTCTCAGCTGGGCACTTGTATATTCCACTATAAAATAGCACCTAACCTCTCGAGGTTTTCATTACAGGTGTTATAATAGATAGTATAAACAGTTTTTGTTAAGCCTGCCACATAGCTAATTATTTCAGTCTTACACGTAAATATGGATTATCGCCCCCTGATACCGTTAGGGGGATATTTTTCTAGAAAAAGAGGACCAAAGGAGTAATCCAAAAAAACGTAATCCATTAGACAGACAAAACCCGAGAAGACAAATGAGCAACCACAAGCAAAACAAATAAACACTGAAAACTAAAAAACAATGAACAACACGAACTCCTATAAAAATCAAGAGTGAATTTGGTGAGGACTTTAAAATTCGATAATTGAAATATCGAAATTTGATCAATCCGATAACCTCCCAATAACGATGTATGAATCTGTTCTCAATTGCCAAGTACCTGATTCCTGATTATAACATTACACATTTGCGCAATATGTTTACAAATTACTATGGTGTTATTAATAGATTACGAGAAAATCGAACGTAAAAGTTGTTCCGCCGGTTATGGCCTCTGTCTTAACCAACGTCGGCAGCCACACGTTGATTAAATGTTTGATAAATAACGGTTTCTGAAAGGGTTAAATTGACAAGGAATTAAAGAAAAGATAAAAACTAAAAACTTATTTTACATCATTTTTTTGTTTTCGTTTTTGTTTTTGTTTTTGTTTTTTTTTTTTTTTTGTTGCTGTTTAACTTTTTACCGTTTTAATACTCATTTACTTAGGTGGTTACATCACAGCCTTAGTTTCTTTATTTTTAAAATAATAATGTAGTTCTTCGAAGCTGCTAATGCTTAATTTCTACACGTAACATTCAGGTTACGTATATAGGTGATTTTGTAAATGTATTGTAAGATACTGTCTTCACTAATAACTGAAGCCAAACTATAACTTATAAATGCTTTCTGTCGTTGCTGGAGATCCGAGACTTCAAAGCTAATTAATGGAAGCTAAATAATACCGTGTTTGATAGTCAAGTGTCGACATAAGATGTTTTAATGACGTGCAAGTGTCTGCAGCCTTAAGGTATAATTCGTCGTCCAATCATTAGAAACATCAAATTATTGCTGTACTGAATTTTAAGTGGGTGTAAAATAGAAGGAATAAATATTCTAAGATCCCAATTTTGATTCACAGAGGTGCGCATGTCATTTCCCCGGCTTCGAAAAAAGTCGGTTGTTGATTAGTAACGTGACTTTGGTTAAAGACCAATGCCCCGTCTAGTCGTTAGGGACCCTGATTACCACATTACAATGTCTAATTTGTATTCTATAAGCTTAAGTAAGTATATATTTATACATATTTTAACATTATTTTTCTAAGACAGAGGAGACAATTTGATTTCCAGTGACGTCAAGGCGATTATAACGTTAAACGTACCATTTCGCGGAAAAACTGAAATATACTACTCATTAGTACCATTAAAAGTAAAGGGTTTAAATTCAACATCCTATATGAAAAAAGGGTAAAGCCAAAACAAAACAAAACATGATAGCTCTACAGCTTTGTGCGAGAAAAAAAAATATCCGTCTTGGTTTCAACTGAAAACAAACATGAATTACTTGAAACAAATTCTCATACAGTGTAAATACCATGGGATTACACAAAAGTTTCTGAAGCAGTTCTGGCTCCGAACACGTACTAGCTATTATTTTTTTCGACCACACAGATAACAGTTCAATACGTTAGCAAAACTCGGAATAGCTAGCCCAATTTCAGTCGCTCGCTTAACAATCTTTTTTTTCCATATCACTGAACATTTTATGCCATTTTCATTACATAATGTTTTGAGAAGGAAAGACTATTATCCAAAATTTCTAATTCGATCAAGGTTGATATATATATTTCTCCTATTCCTGACGTGTTTAATCGGTTGGATAAAAATACATAATATCTTTAACCACTTGCCGGTGATTAAATTTCTACGTGGGAATTACCGCCCTTTTTTCTACAGTTATTAGAACGATAAACTAGAGAAGTCCCGAAATGACGTCTATGTAAACAAACTACATAGCAACGACATTTTCTTGAGATTTGTGTCGAAAATCATAGGAGAAACAGATTCTCCTTCAATTTACTCGTGAGTTATGGAATTTCTCCACCCTCTATAGTTAAATTTTGGATTTTAACACGCTCGCTAAAGGCTCGCGTGTTGAAAATCGAAAATTTAACTATCTCGGGTGGAGAAATTCCATAACCCACTCGTACCTGAAGGAGAATCTATATATATCTGTTAGAGATGCAAAAATAGATGACATCTTATGTCAACTAACAATGTAAAATTTGTTTTGTAGAGACTATTTTTGTCTTCAACAAAACATTTCTGATAATTATTTTCACCAATGAAGTTAAAAAAGAAACATATATTGTCAGTTGATATGACTTAACGACAAGTTAATATCGACTTTTCATACGTTAAGCAATTTTTTCATTTAATGAAATTGTTAGTTCCATAATTGGTACATGTATCGGTAATTACAGAACGGTTTTGTTGATTAGTTTTGTGATCTATTCCTTTGTACATACAACTCCACAATATGTAAAATCATAACTGACAGACCAATTTCCTCCAGATAAAAACATATATTATTTTTTTTTAATAATTGAATGTTTCTTTTGTAGTTTCATTCATTTGCGTGTAAAAGCGTAGACGGAAGCGTGCTCGCCCCGAGTACGGAAGGTCGCGGGTTCGATCCCCGGCCGGGTCAAACCAAAGACATTAAAATTGGTATTTGCTTCTTCTCCGCCAAGCACGCGGCATCTAGGAGTACGAGCAAAGACTGGTCGATTCGGAGTCAGTATAATGTGTCCGAGTGAGGTGATATGTGATCCTGAGGACAGTTACCTCGTGAGCTAGCACATTAAAAATCCGACTTAGCGTGTCGGTCTAGTACAAAGCAGGGATCATATTCATTATCATATCAACATGTTGTCGTCCTGATATGCACCTGGCTGCAACTGGACGTTAAACAATATTTCATCAATCCATCGGTTATCATATTAAAGAATCAAAAGAATAAAAGGAACTGTCAATAAATTTCGACTGTTCTCCGTCCGTAGTAACACGTGTTTTATCTTAATCGGTCATTCTGGTCTTGTTTATTATGTATTAGAGATACAATGGATAAGCGTTGGTTCATGAAAAACAAACCATTCGCCCTCCGGGCTCATGGTTTCTTTTTCAAGAACCAACGCTTATCCATTGTATCTCTTACTTAAACTATTGTTGTGACGACTTTTCCCAATTACCTTTCCTTTCTTAATTAGACCCTATTATGTGTGAGTTTAAATTAACTTAATTCTCTATACTACTATTCAATTGGATATATATATAGTCCCGTTGATGATTTTAATGGTAAATGAAAATTAATACAAAACCGTATGGACTTACAGTATAAGGCATATGATTCAGAAATTTGTCCATTATTGATAAAGTAAAGCATAGTCCAAATAATTTTCCAGTACAACATAATGTTACTGAAAGAAAAAATAGTTTAAATCCACTCGATTTACACTTTTTATATTTTAAAAATATGTCAAAATATGCAGTGAAACAGATGAAATTGCCATAAACATCAAAATAACAATGTTCTAATTTTTTATTGAATTATATAAAATTGTCGATAATAATCAAATAAAAAAAATAAAGATCTTTTCTTATTACTAAGTTATATCAGTGATAACACAAAGATTTAGAAAAAAACGACATTTACATGTCATCCGATTGGTAGCCGAGAGGTTTCGTCGATGTGTTCTTGAACTATGACACATAATTTACTTGAAGGAGGGAGTTCGAACCCTAGTCACGGCAAATAAAAATTTGCAAAAATCAAAGATAAGTTTTAAACTAATACCAGCTGTGAACAGAAATCAGTAAATTAGCCAATTCAAACTTAATGACATTAAGTACACAAAAGGAACAATTGAATATAATTTGATGACTTTATTTCAGTGACGGATTAAAGAAGCGTGGATTCTAGAAAAAGAAACCACGGTAAATGAATAGGCTGACGTCACAGCAGTGGTTTAATATTTTTTATCCTGCAATCAAGCCATTTCCGGTCTAATAACTAAACTTAGTCGTATTAGGTCAGTGACCAAATAAAGTCCACTGGTACTTGTTTACATGAAGGTATTAAATGTACCAGATGACGTCGTGGCGTGTCCCGCGTTTTACGACAGTCATGGCAGTTGGATTTCAATTTCAAACGTAATTTTAAGGCATTTTACTCATCTAAAGCGGATTGCAGGATAAAGACAATACAAAGTCATTGTCGGAAAATATAAAATTTATTTTGGCTCACTGCGAAACATGGGAAAATCCAGTTACTTGTTAAAATAAAGACTGCATTACGGATCAAAATTGAAATCATTTACGTGATTGTAACGGCCAAAGTTCAATTAACTAGTAAACCATACTTAATACTGGCTGTTATAAACTTACACAAACAAAAAACTGCCGAAATTACGATAGAATCGACACAGAAACAAAAATAATATATCCTTACATGTAACTTCAACAACGCAAGTTTCACTACCACCTAAAGCTATTGTTGTCTAACTGTAAATATGTCTTTTTCTTTCTTTTTTGTACGAACGCCCAAGAAGACAAAAATGTAACGCATATATAAATTTCGCGGTAAAATTTGTCACCGAGATACATTGTCTTGCAGTCAACCAAGACAAGTTAAGGCCAGATCATTTTTTTCCAAATTATTCCTAAGCTCAACTGGTCTTTGTTGATTTCATGTGTGTTTAACTAGTCTTGTCAAGATTATTTAGGAAGAGTTTTGTGATTCAGACAATCAAGATGATTTGGAATAAACAATAATATAATTCTGGTTTTGTATTGGGTTTCCAGTTTTAGCTCAGGCACTACTGGTTAGAAATGATTTTCTGACATGTGCATGTTTATCATATATTTGGTACATAATATGGTTTTTTTTGTATATAAAATACATTTTGGAAGTTTAGCACATATGATTAGCCGTAAAATATCTAATCACAACCCTATATACTGTAACCATTACACGTTTTCAATCTCTTATACTATATTCGTATACTCGGGTGCTCCGGAAGAGTAAGCAGTCTCTGCTTCCTGCAGGACACCCACCATGCTGCCCATATCAAATCCGGTGTGTTTGTTTGTTTAGTTGGGCTCAGCACATTTGGCTATTTCGCGGCGGCCAATTTTTATTGGTGGAGGAAGCCGGAGTACCCGGAGAGAACCACCCACCTTCGGTAGGAAAATTGGCAATCCTTGTCAATTAAGTCAATTAAGATCGGAGTCGAACACACCCCGCCACAGGTGAGATTCGAACTCGCAACCTCAGCGTTGACATGCTAGTGGTCATTAATAGTCATGACGAACTACCTAGACGACTCGGCCACCGAGGCTCCTCTAATTCGGTATGAGGAAGGGACACAATCAATGGAACAGGTCCATTTTCATACCTGTCAAATAAGTCATGATGAGGTCCATAAAACTTTAATAAGGAGCAACATACATTAATGGTGTTGATTGATATTTCATGGTCCGAATTTGTTTTTTTTTAAACAAGATTATAGTTTTTGTATGGAATTTTAGACATTTATTTCATAAATGAAGATAGATATCACGCTTTTACTGAGATCTACTCTTCACTGGACTTGATATTCTACCAGATTTTCGTCATTGGCAAGGTCAGGGGTGCCATTAATGATACAGGACATGGTTACCTTACCGGAGCACCTTATGTAATTCACGTTGTTTTATGAGAGTTCACATTGCAATTACTTTAGTTTTGTTTTGATTCTCTTAGGTTAGGTATGTGTTTTCCCCCTTTAGTCTACAGTATTTGTTTGCTGTGTCAGTATTCTTGTGAATTCGCCTTGTCTTTGATGTTGTGCAATTATTGCTACGGTATTCTTTTTCCTACGTTTAAGTTATTTGCATCCTTGAATTCTAATAATATAGCCTATGATTTTAACCACAAATTTATTGTAGTTAGAATTAAGAAAGTAAAAAAATGTCGTTTATATATTGTTATGTACCTAATTCAATCCAGCTCATTACACAAGAAAGGTCATTGACACTAAATTCCTGTTTTGAAGTCTGGATGGTTTTTTAGAGAATTCATAATTCGAGCGCCTTGTAATTACTTTATTTTATGTATACTGTTTATGGTTGAACCTGACAAAGGATATAGGTTTTTAGCTTTATCTTTTGTACTTTTGATCTAGAAAATTGCCATGGTAATCTCAGCGGTTTTCTGTCAATAGTTTATAATAAAACATATCACAAAATACCGAAATAAATTTGATGCACTGTATGGCCATTTCTTTGACTGACAACTAATTAGCAGTGCTCGAGATCAAATTGTTGGAAAACTGTTGATTTTTTTTTCTTTATAAAATAACAATCCAAAGATACTAATATTAGATAAAGTAAATTTATACCATGCTGAATTCGACGCATTTCAAGGAGTTTCCTCTCATCAGCGGCATTAAAACCGAAACATTGGGAAAACCAAACACCAAACTTATTTTAAACAAGAAGTACTGATAACAAACTAGAGGTTCTCATGAGCCTGTGTCGCTCACCTGTATCTAATGTGATTTTGGAAATTATGTAAAATTATATAACGATTGAGACCAAGATTGGTTTAATTTGACACAGTATTTAAAATTAAAAACAGGTCATCTTAGTGTAGTCTTACAATAGCTACTGAAGACATCTTATCATTATTATTTTTGAATATGTGGTCAAGTTGTGACCATTCAGATTTTTTTTACAATTTTTTGATACTTCTAAACATCTTGGATGATGGATCGGCAACAAAGTAACAACACTTGGTCAGCACCTCATAAGGAACATTCATGCCATGTTTGGTTTCATTCCATTCATTGGTTCTCTAGAAGAAGTTCAAAATGTAAAATGTTAACGACGACGATGGACGACGCCGGACGACGGACGCCAAGTGATGAGAAAAGCTCACTTGGCCCTTCGGGCCAGGTGAGCTAAAAATACCGAAATAGGAAGCCACATTTCAGCTAAGGGGATCTACCATGTGCAATACAAGGAATGAACCCGTAGTATTTCCATTATTTTTTAATTTTGCTAACATGAAATACCTTTATTCCCATAAATTTTTGTACACGAGTTATTTGGGTCTTTGAATCTGTGACATTGCAATTTTAATCTCAAAGTGTAAAACTTGTATGTTATTGTACTACTTCATGGAATCCATGCAGTTTTGTATATTAATTTACAATACATTGACATAGTTTATCGTGGTAAAAATAGAAAATGTAATAGGCCAGAGTAATAAAGAAATCAATGTGCATGTATTGTATAGTAGAAGCAAATCGAACCCCACCTCCTCCACTCATCGCAACCCCCCCCCCCCCCCCCCTTCCTTCCCTCTTCACTTGCATTCTAAAATCATATCGTTAGGAAAATATATGTATAATAGATATATTTTGATTGCATTATAAACGATATTTTGTTCTTGTTCAGGGATCCCCCCAAGATCCACCAATAAAAACTGGCCGCCGCGATATAGCCAAATGTGCTGAAAACGGCGTTAAACCCCAACTAAACAAACAAACCTTTTCTCTTTGACATAGTTTATCGTGGTAAAAATAGAAAATGTAATATTTTTGTGATCAGCTTAGAACTTCAGGGAATCCATGATTTCGTGTACCAATTTCGGCGCATTTTACATATATTTACATATTTCAGCGTGTTAAAAGGGGTCTAACCCGTAGTTAGTAAATACTAAAAATGTATTACATTTTAACCGGTGATTTACCATATAGTATCCAAGTAAAGAAAATCTGGTAATTCATATGTGTCGGTATTTCACTCCGCGGAGAGATACCAAAAGCCATAGTCGGTTTTATTTCAATTTATTTCTGCTAAAATGCTACACTGTAATAAAAAAAATAGAACTAATCGCTGAATTCAAGTACAAGAAATAAAGAACTTGTGACCGAATTAAGCTGTAAATAGCCCATGTTCTGTGATCGCTCGTGATTTATTGCGTGGTTCAATCACGCGTTGTTTATTTCTGGTATTTGAATTCAGCGATTAGTTTAGACTTGCTACATGTTCCTTCCTGATTTTATTTTCTTTCAATTTTACCCCTTTAACAATTTTTCTGCTATAACTAAGAGTTACCTATTATATTAACACCTGCAGAGGAATTTCTCCAACGCCAATCAGTATCCTGGGGCATGCAGTATCATGGCGGTTTTCAGTAAACATATAAATCAGTCAGAAAGAATTAAAGAAAAAGAATTGTAGTAAGTCTACGATTATTTATGCTATAAGTAATAAACTAAAACAATAAAGACATAAACGTAGTGTACAGTAGCATAAAATAGACATTAGACCTCAAAATATGCACACAAAAACCATATAAAAGCAACGCTATGTCTTAGGGATATTAAAACGTTTTAAGCTGAATTTCCAGTTTACATGTACATGTGACAATTATATATGATAGTTTTGTCCTTGCTCGATAACCCTCACGGACTCGAAAAACTGATTTCCATTTGTATAGAGATAATTTTTATCCTTTAGATGATCGATTGTCCATTTCCTAATTATATTAACGTTTACTTTCACTAATGAAGTTATCAATGAAACAGTTTTCATATAATTGTCATAATGTAAATTTTATGTAATTTTCATTTTATAGATTTTGATTGTAAATAGATGTAAATATATTAAATATATTAGAGTTAAGATTTGAAATAGGTCATAAATTCTTGAAAAAATAAATTAATATTTTAAGAAACATTAAGTATGTTTGCAAGTTTGTCCTGATTGAAAAATTGTGAAAGCAGTGCTAAATTTACTGGGTGTCTAACTGAAAACAATGAATTATTGCCAGTGAAAATTGCTGTTTCAGTATAACAATGTACAAGTCTTGGTGAAAAATACAAACTGTTAGAGATTAGTGAACAAGTACATGGGACGTTTACAATACAAATAGAACAAGGCGATATTACTTTCTGGTGCTCTGGGCATTTCAGAGTCAGTGTTTGGTTATTATTGTAAACCAAGACAGATGTCGGTGTTAGTTCCAAAATAGAATGGGTTATCTGATCTTGTAAAAAGCGAAAGTTGCAAAGTAAATTAATTTGTTCAACATTATTAGCAAATAAAGCTATAGTGCAACTAGCAATACTGAATGGAATTAGTGCTATATTAGTGCTACAAAAGACTTCCATGCCATGTTTGCAATTAGTAAGATCTTCTGTTGTTAAGGGTACATAATATTCAAGATCATGCGAAACTGCCAAATAACTAGGAAGTGACATTAATTGTGTGGCATGCTGGGATGATTTGTTAACTGGTACTGGTACTGTTATTATTTTGTATAGATTAAGTGGTCGTGCACGTGAAGCAATAGGAAATCGTACTGTTATATACAAAGATGAGTGATTTCGTGTAAACATAAAGTTAGAATGAGTGTAATAATATGCGGATTCAAAATGCGTTAAATAGAAACCCTTATAATTTCTCGTTAATATGGTCTGAATTTTGTGCAAAACGTGGGTTAGCATGTGACGTGGAATTAAAAAGGGTGAGATTCTTCCTTCAACTAAGCTTTGAATGCTTGCTTGTAGCTGCTGAAGGTTTTGTCTCAGTATGTTACCATTGTTAACAAGAGTAATTAGTATCATGGAAGTATTAGTTATTGAACTTTGAAGAGTGGTTAGTGAGTTATAAAACGAATTTGTGACCTTCTTAATTTCTGCAGAGTTTGCCTGTATACCCTTCATGAGATTTGTCGTTTTATTGTCCATGAGTGACATGAATGAAGATAAATGAGCTCCATGTTGATGTAATGCATTTGCAATTTTGCGGGTTCTGGTATTTAATGCATTTATGTGCCCTGCTAATAAATTTACATCAGACATTGTGGCCAGACCAAAAATTCCTTTTGCTAAAGTACCAATAAACGGGAGTAGCGATCTACTATTTCTGGTATCAAAAAGTTTCGATTGAGGAACCAATGCATGTATCGCCTTAATAGTTTCAACCAACTGCGTTTCTGTTGAATCATGTAAAGTATGAATAAAATTTAACATAGTGTTTACTGAATGACAATCATTATTGTTCTCTATACAAAAAGTAACTCTTGGTATAGTTACAGTTCTTGGCAATTCCACTTGGAATGTATGAAACCATGACTCTGTAGCCATATGAAGGAAGGATTCTTGTTTAAATATCACCCCATAATTTATTCTTTGTATCATATCGATTGGTTGTTCCTGCTTTGTCGCAGTTGTAGGTCTGACCATCAACGAAGCTACAAGGACCATGAGTGTAAGGAGTAGGTTCTGTTGACACATCCAAAATTTTCCTACAATGAGACAAAGAGAAAAAAAAAATTTAGACATGATGTAAGTCAAGGGTGCATGTTGATCAGACATGCTTATAGCACTAATAAACCACAAAATACATTGTGAAGGTGACCACATCATATCCTTTTTTTTTTTTAAAGAATAATTTCGAATTTTGAGTCTCAGTACAAAATATATGCCAAAGTATAAAAAGACTGTGCACAACTGACATGTCAACATAACCTAGTACCCTCTACTCAATAATATATGGGTCAACTTCTATGATTCCTGGGTCATTACGACCTTTTTTTTTTACAAATTTATTTTCTAGGCCTTTTTTTTTTTCAAATATATATCAAGTATATCATAATTTTCTACATTTATTACATGTATACTTATAGTATTACATGTATATATAATGTTTGCAATATTTGTATTAATTTTATATTTTACTTTCTTTTCTTAAAACATCTCTTCCTTCTAGTTCCCTTTTTTGTAAACTTCCTGTTTATTTCCTCCAAGAGTTCTGCACTAAAACTCTCATCTGGTTCCCATGATCTGGAACCATCATTCCACTGAACCAAAGTTTTACGTACATTATTTTCTACTTTGGTTTGCAGTGTGGTTTTGAAAGGGTATGTTTTATTATCCTGCACAGTATTTGTATTTTTAGTTGCAATATTAGGCACAGGTGGGGTTAAATTTTGAGGTGGCTGTGACTGAGTAGGTGGATCAATTTGGTCCTGGGTAGGCTCTTGCTGAGAATCAGCATTCCGTTCCTGATCCATGTCCTCCTCATTATCACTAGCCAAATCATTCTCATTTGGCAGCTCAATTTGATTGCGCTCAATAATGGGGTCACGATAGTGCTTCAAATGACATGCATTTATCATTGCTTTGTGTAGCTTTTGCGTACGCAAATCTTTGAGCTTGTAGGTATAATTTGCGCCAATTCGCTCTATTCGATAAGGACCCTCGAATTTATCATATAGTTTTCGAGACATTCCTACTGGGATTTTATTAATTGCTTTCAGTACTTTATCTCCCTGTCTAAAATCTGGAATGTTTGCTTTTTGATCATGTCTCTCTTTATCTGCCAATTTGTGACGTTGGTCATTGTCACTTGCAATTTCATGGACAATTTTGAGATGGGACTTAACCTCTTCAATATGATCTTTGACTGTTTGAGGCAAATTTTCCTTTGGTACCAATGTGGCATCAAAAGGAAGTCTCATTTCTTGTCCAAACATCATATGGAAGGGAGAATACTCAATAGTATTTGAGGCCGGGGACTTTCTGAAAGCCATCATAACACTGGGTAAAAACTGGGGCCATTTTCCTGGATCCTTATCACATAAAGCTCGCAGTGATTGCGCAATGGTTGAATTTTGGCGTTCAACTAATCCATTCGTGGAAGGCTTATATGACGCTGTGTGATGTTGTGTGATATCAAATATTTCACACAGTGCATTAACCAATTTTGACATAAATGACCTTCCTCGATCAGAAAAGAGAACCCTTGGTGCGCCATACCTGCAAATAATTTCATTGTAAAGAATATTAGCTATCTCTTTTGCTTCTTGTGTCCTAAGAGGAAAGGCTTCTGTCCATCTGGAAAATGAATCAATTACTAATAATATATGCTGATACCCTTCCTTACTCTTGGTGATTGGCCCAAGAATGTCAATCTGCCATCTCTCAAATCTGCCAACTGCAGGCATAGGTCTTAATGGAGGATTAAAAGCATGGAAGTTACGTTTAGCTTTTTGGCAACGTATGCAAGATTTTACATATGACTCTATGTCAGAATATATGGATTTCCACCAATATTTAGCTCGAATAGACTCATAAGTTTTTGTAAAGCCCAGATGGCAACCCCCTGAAATACTGTCATGATAAGTACGTAATACATCTGTGCGTAAAACTTTTGGAATACACAGCTGTTTGAAAATGCTGTCTGCATTTTTGTTCTTGCATCTACGTTGACCAAAATGGTAAAGTAACCCATCACTTAAAATCTCATAGTGTTCAGATTCGGCAACTACCTTTCTTCTTATTTTCTCATCCTCAGGCAGATTGTCATTTACTAAGTAATCTATAATATAAGAAAAATCTGGACTCTCTTTCTGCATCTGAAAAAATACCTCTTTGTCTGTTTGCTGTTCATCCACTGGGTCTGCCTGCAGGGGTGCTAAAATGACAGGTTCATCATCCTGATAAAAAAATTGAACTTGCACTGTTTCTGTATCATCAGTTTGATTCTTTTCCTGTAAATAAAAGTCTGTGAGTGCAGAGGATTCCTGGAGCTCCTGCTTAGGTTCTGAAACAGAGTTTATACTACTAGTATTAGCTAAAGCATTGTCTTCTGATTCCCCACTGTCAGGATTTTTTGGCAATCCCCAGTCAGTTTCATCACCTGAAAAAGATGTATCATCAGTATCATTTTCTGGGTAATCGCGGCGACTCAGTGCATCTGCCACTACATTGTACTTGCCTTTTTTGTGAATAACCTCAAAATCATATTGTTGCAATATGACTGCCCAGCGATGCAACCGATGACCTGCATTTTTGTTGCTTTTCAACCAACATAGCGCTTTATGATCTGTATAGACCATAAATTTACCATTTGACAAATATGGATGATAAGCCTTGATACCGCACACGACAGCTAAGCATTCCTTATCTGTTGTGGACCATTTTCGCTCATCCTTTGTCAAGGACCTACCTCCATAAGCAATTACATGACTGTCTTTGCCATCGGAGTCTAACTGACTCAATACATAGCCTAATGCTTTGTCTGAAGCATCGCATGTTAGCGCAAAAGTCTTGGAAAAATCTGGATATGACAAAATTGGAGCCCTTAATAAGGCCTTTTTGAGCTCTTCAAATGCAGTTTGACAACTATCTGACCAAGAGAATGACTTGTCCTTGGTTAATAAGCTATGCAAAGGAACAGCGATTTTTGAGTAATTATGAATAAATTTTCTATAATAATTTGCCATGCCCAAAAAGCTTCTAACTTGTTTCTGTGTTTTAGGAATTGGAAATTCCTCTATGACTCTGGTTTTTTCTGGATCTACTTCAATACCTGTTTTTGATATTATATGACCCAAAAATTTCAGCTTTTTGACTACGAACTGACACTTATCTGGATGGAGCTTTAATTTAAACTCTTTCATCCTATCAAAAACGTGTGCCAAATGTGACAAATGCTGTTCAAAATTGTTGCTAAAAATTAGGATATCATCAATGTACACCAGCACTGATTTCCAGTTTAGTCCTCTAAGAATTGATGTCATTAGAGTCTGAAAACTGATTGGTGCATTTCTCAAACCAAATGGCATGCGTGTAAACTCGTATATGCCACTTTGTGTAATAAACGCAGCCTTATGTCTGGTTTCAGGGTCCAATTTAATTTGCCAGAATCCAGATTTTAAATCTACGGATGAAAAATATTGGGCCTTCGCTTCGCCAATTGTGTCAAATACACTATCTAGATGCAATAAGCTTCCCGAGAGAGGGATGGTTAATTTGTTCAATTTTCTAAAGTCAACTGCAAACCTAAATTCATCTGTATTTCCCTTACGAATTAGTACTACAGGACTGTGCCATACTGAATTTGATGGTTCAATAATACCACCTTTCAACATTTTATCAATTTCCTTATTTTCAACCTTTTGCATCTTGGGATTATTTCTGTAAAAATTTGAACTTACAGGTTTTGCCCCTGGAACAGTTTCTATTCTATGATAGTATGCATCTGTCCCTTCTAAATCACTTAATTCTCTAGTAAATATACTTTCATATTGTTGAAGGAGTGCTGCAAGGTTAACCTTTTGCTCCTCATTCAAATCTGAGTCAGATAAATCAAACTGAATTTTTGACTTCTTGTTATAGTCAAGTTTTGGAATTTCTATACTACTATCATTTTCATCATTGTCTAATGCAAGAACATCTGAAGGTTGAATGCTTACAACATGAGCCAAAACTTCCCTTTTCTTTAAAGTTATATCCTTATAGGTGGGATTCATAATTTTCAGAAAAGCAAAACCCTTGTTAACAGTAACTAAACATTTTGCAGCGACTAAATGTTTAAGTGTTAAGGTAGGTTTTGGTTCAAGCATGACTTCCTCGCCATGCTTGTGTTTTGAAACTGAAATATTAATAATAGTCTCAGACCTTTTAGGTATAGTTACTGCTTCAGTTGTTCTTGCTAGACCTGTATGCTCTTGAATACACGCTACTACAGTGTGCTCATTGGGTTTATCCTTATTCAATGTTATATTGAGTGTTTTAGAAGGAAAGTCAATATTAACCCCCCAGTCTTTGCAAAAATCATGACCCAATATAACAGAATGATGAATATTTTCTATAACATTGAATGGATAATCCAACGCAACACCATTTATATTTATTTCAAGCATAATTTTCCCTAAAACATCCAGTTTCTGACCACTAACACCCTTGATTTTTGCATAAGAAGGTGCAAGAAGGTGTGAACCAGCATAAGAAGTTTTGTCAAGTAGCTCTTTGCTTATCACACTGATTGAAGCACCTGTGTCCAATAAAGCTTGCACCATCTTACCCCCTACAAAAATTTCAGTTGTGTTATTTGAAATTGGTGCAGTAAAACCAATATCTGCACAATTTTCACTATTATCTCTGTGCCCATCCCTAGACTGAAGCCTAAAGACAGGCGCGAGTTCCTAGCGCCTCTTGTTCACCCTAAAATTTGGATTACAAGCAGCTGATATGTGACCCTTTTTATGACATTTAGTACATGTTTCAAATCTAGTCTTACAATTAACGCTAGAACCACAGTACATACCACATCTATGACATTCTTCTTTCTGCTGCAGTCTATTGTTGTTCTGTGTCTGCTGTCCTTGTTGTTGGAATCTTGGTCCATGTTGTTGGAATCTCGGTCTCTGCTCTTGGTGTTGCAGATACTGTGGTCGAAACTGCGGTGGCTGGTAGATGTAGTTGTTGCCCCTGTTGTAGTTTTCTTGGTTTCTGGGATACCACTGTTCCTGCCTGTTCATGTTGTCCGAAAGATCACGTCTGGCTTGTTGGTATGCTGCCACAACTGCCTCTTGAACAGCCGATTGGTTCTCCATTTTCATGTTTGCAATTTGATTGCTTAGGTCTGCAATAACTCCGTTTAATGCACTGACATTGCACGTTTTAGTGTCATTACAATGATTACCTCCTTTAGTAACTAATAATGTCATTTCTGCCCTTGTTGCTTTCACTCTTAAATCTTCCATACTTGATGGATCCTGTGGAATCACAATAGTGGCTACTCCTGGTTTTAGCCCTTTCATAGCCTTTGTCGTAATAGACATTTGGTCCAAATTTGCGTCTGCACATTGTTTTAGTACGCGGTTTAAATAGTCCTCTACATTTTCAGTTTCATGTTGTCTTATCTCCATTAATTCTATATTCAGCTGTGATGGTCTGAATCTTTGGAAAAAACTGTCCTTAAGTCTGTTTATAGATTTACGGATGGCTTCTGAAAGGCTGTAGTAGAAGATTTCAGCTGGTCCCTCTAAATAACTGGGCAAGAAGTTGCAAATTTGCTCTGGAGTAAAATTTGCAATTGTCACATAACTCATAAACGCTGTCCACCACTGCACAATTGAACCCTTGCCATTAAATTTCCTAACAGGCTGCATATGAGGTGCCCATTGCATAGGGTATGGCTGGTAAATCACCTGAGGCTGTGGTTGTGTTGATGGCTGAGATGGTGGCTGAGGTGGTGGCAATGGTGGGCGTGACACAGCTTCTAAATTTGCAGTTGATGTTCCTGCTGATGGTGGTGCCTCTGCAGTGGTACTGGTACTTTGGTTTGACGGAGTTCCACTTACTGATGTCATTTTCCTGTTGTTCTTTCTGGTAATTATTTGTTATTCTTTGCCGTTTCGTAGCATACACTTAGTCCGGGATTTTGATGACTCCACCACTTTTTATACTTCTGTTGTATAGGGGAAGGCTCTGGTAGAGTCTTGTGGGCCTATCAACAGAAATGACGGACGTCGTTGGTTGATGGCTGAAATTCAATGAAAACTATATAAGTTTCAAATATTTATTCTGGATGCGCACATGTAAGTGCTACATCCTTCGAAACATCGTATTTTATACCAGATTAAATTGTTCAATTTCCAATAACCAATAATTTACAAGAATCAATCACTGTCCTCATTTTGAATTATTTTGACCAATAAAATAAAAGATTAATTTTTGTTCCCAAGGTAATTTTGATCTAACATTTCTTAACCCCACGTGCTTTTTCTTAATCCCTGACCGAAATTAACAAAGTAAAAATTACATAATATAAATGTGACTTAATTGACAAACATCCTGGATAAGGATTAAGAACAATAGCTTCGGCAAATATTCTATAAAAATTCTATTGTTTAATTTAACCCTGAGCTAAGATAATTTCTAACAGTTGACACTCAAAGTAAAGCTGACAAGTCACACCTAAACTCTGAACAAATACAATAAGAAAATTGTGTAAAAATACTTCAATTTAATCTTCACAATAAAATTATTTGAAAGAATGTTTCTTAAAATATTAATTTATTTTTTTAAGAATTTATGACCTATTTCAAATCTTAACTCTAATATATTTAATATATTTACATCTATTTACAATCAAAATCTATAAAATGAAAATTACATAAAATTTACATTATGACAATTAGAGTTAAGATTTGAAATAGGTCATAAATTCTTAAAAAAATAAATTAATATTTTAAGAAACATTCTTTCAAATAATTTTATTCTGGATGCGCACATGTAAGTGCTACATCCTTCGAAACATCGTATTTTATACCAGATTAAATTGTTCAATTTCCAATAACCAATAATTTACAAGAATCAATCACTGTCCTCATTTTGAATTATTTTGACCAATAAAATAAAAGATTAATTTTTGTTCCCAAGGTAATTTTGATCTAACATTTCTTAACCCCACGTGCTTTTTCTTAATCCCTGACCGAAATTAACAAAGTAAAAATTACATAATATAAATGTGACTTAATTGACAAACATCCTGGATAAGGATTAAGAACAATAGCTTCGGCAAATATTCTATAAAAATTCTATTGTTTAATTTAACCCTGAGCTAAGATAATTTCTAACAGTTGACACTCAAAGTAAAGCTGACAAGTCACACCTAAACTCTGAACAAATACAATAAGAAAATTGTGTAAAAATACTTCAATTTAATCTTCACAATAAAATTATTTGAAAGAATGTTTCTTAAAATATTAATTTATTTTTTTAAGAATTTATGACCTATTTCAAATCTTAACTCTAATATATTTAATATATTTACATCTATTTACAATCAAAATCTATAAAATGAAAATTACATAAAATTTACATTATGACATATCTATATATGAATTATACGTAGACATTTTAGCTATAATACTCCATTCTCTTTCTTTTATAGCTATAATACTTGAGATCTGTTTAGAAGCCATGAAGGGGTATATTATACGCTCTTATTTTTCTGATTCATATACTATTCATCTTTTTATCTATTTATTATTTTTATATATTTATTTATTTATTTATTTATTTATTTTTATTATTTATTCATTTTTATTTAATTATCTATTATTCATTTTTTTTAATTTTTATTTATTTATTTATTCCTTTACCAGTTGTATTGTTACTTGGAAGACGGTGTGGTATTCTACATTGGTTAGTTTTGTCTTGTAGACATTTTTCTTTTATTGTCTCCCTTTTGGAATCGTCCTGCAGGAAGCAGAGACTGCTTACTCTTCCGGAGCACCTGAGTCTATCCCCGGTTTTTTTGTTTTTTTTTGGTGGGGTCCATGTTGTTTATATGTTTTTACTTTTTAATTGTAGTGCATGTATTGTTTTGGTCTTGTCTTTGTTGTTCTCTGGAGTTTGTCAGTTGTTACGATTTTTCTCTCCTTCTAATATCCCTTTGGTATTTATTGACTTTACTTACAAAGAAAGCATTATGTTGAGGTACATAATAAGTACATGTGATATAGACGAATATCCCCTTATGACTATTTCCGAGCATTTATAACGTCACATTACAGATATGCTTACGTCTCAATTATCAAATTCGTCTTTTTTGAAACAGAAAATGCAAATATTTTTGTGTGTGATGATAGCGGACATCCCTAATTTTCATAGTTAAGTTTTGGTTAGTTTTTGAAACGTTTAACCAAACAATTTTGCGGGTTTTGAATTAGCAAATGTAATAATTTATAAACCTGTTTTCAGAATACTTTTTAATTAAATTGGAAAAGTATGAGAATCAATCAAATAAGCAGCATTTGGAGTAAATACATTTTGTAACTTAGTGCGTTTTTGATGTCCATAATTCTCACATTTGTCATATAGCCATAATATAAACTCAGCTTCCTTATTTCCTGCGCTTAACGCAAATTTCTGTAACGTCATTAGTTATATTAGTGAACAAAACCGCAAAAGTAAGCAGCAATAATAAAACATTGTGAGCAATAAAACAAAACTAGCCTGATAAATTCTTTGATACCAGACTTGACGTGCACATTTCGTCAATTTACGACTCATCAGTTGTGCTCAAATCCTAAATATGTTGAAAACCGAAACAATAATCCAAAAAGATGAAGACCAAATTCAAAAAACACAAAAATGATCAAAACGGATAAAGCCAAAACATTTAAGGACATAGATATCCAAGAGGGAGATATTCCTTAGCTTTCACAAATTTTATAATTTTGTACATGTAACACTAAATTTTTAAGGTATCCGGACCATAATAGATCATGATCGAAAATTGTATTTCTTTTTGACCGTGAATGGTTGAACCAAACAATTTAAAGCTGGAATTTTTTATATATTTTTTCTCAAGTTGAAACACATGCAGAGTATGTAAAAATAAGTTAGTTATATTGGCATTTCCGAAGTTTGCGATAATTACCGAGGTCAATTCAATTGCGTTGTATGAAACATCCGGAAACTTTTGAATAATCACGTGGTCATTTATGGTGCGGATACCTTTAGTATCATGCTTGACTAGTATCGAAATACTAGCAACTGAGCTAAAATCCAAGTGAAATTAAATTTATAATTTACCGTATCCAAAAACGTGATACGGGAGTACAATATACAGTGTACTTTATCAATTTTGATTTAAGCCAAATGCAATAGGCAAACAGCTGTCATTGAAGATCTATCGTCACCATCCATGGTGATTTGACGACAGGAAATCAGTATGTTCACTTACCAGGTAATGAACACGAATTGATCAAATTGACGTTCGATTTAAATTAATTGGAACACCTGTTCGTTTAGCATATTTAGTTTCTAATATTACATTCACGTGACAAACGAACTCGTGATGCTAAACATTAACAAATGAAATACTGAAATTGATAGGCTTTCATCCGCCATGACAATCATACAAAGAAGTAGTTATAATAGTAAACAAAACCGCAAAAATAAGCAGCAAAACGTGATATTGGAGTACAATGTACAGTGTTCTTATAAACCGTAACTTATCGATTTTGATGTGAGACAAATGCAATAGGCAAACAGCTGTCATTGACGATCTATCGTCATCATGCATGGTGACTTGACGACAGGAAATCAGTATGTTCACTTACCAGGTAATGATTACGAACTGATCAAATTCACGTTCGATTTAAATTAATTGGAACACATGTTCGTTTAGCATATTTAGTTTCTAAAATTACATTCACGTGACAAACGAACTCGTGATGCTAAACATTAACAAATGAAATACTGAAATTGACAGGCTTTCATCCGCCATAACAATCAGACAAAGAATTTGTCAGATAGCCTGAAATACCATGTCTGTATATCTCGGGCATCCTGGAATTGAGTTTTAGAATTTCTTATACAAATTAGAGCAAATAACGATGTTATGTCGAAGACACTCGTTTTGTTGGAAATAAGAGTCTAAGAGTTTTTTCTTTGTGGTTATACCACTAATCTTTGTCCTTTTATTTTGTATTACGTGTGTATAATAGATTGAGAATTGATCTTTACCAAGTACAATAAGGTCAGATGGCAAAAAATTGGAAATACAAATAAAAACCCAAACGTTTATCTTAAGCTTAAAACATTGAATGTATTTAATTTAAGACCATCTAAAAAATATTTTAGAATATCATTTCAAAAGACTGTTAAATCTTTTTAAGAGGAATACACATTTTTATATAAAATTTGAAGATAAAGATATATTTAACCTCATTTTCAATGCCATTTTTACGTTCAGTTTTATATACGACTTCAAAATGAAAATAAAAACATTTAGCTCTAGTAAGTAATAAATAATCAGTTTGAAATAAAAAAATAATATAAAGTGTTGTATCTCTTGTTGAACTTGGGTTTTTAGAATTCTAAAACAAAAATGCTTTGTGGTAACGTGTGATACAGAAACAGCATTTATAAGAGTACCTAGAAAGTGCATTATATGACACTAACCGATTTTACTGTTGTCTTACATTTATAACGGACAAACGGTTGACAGAATCAAATATCTATTTATTGGAATTTATTACAGTAACTTTAAAATCACTTCCGTCATCGTTTTAAGATGCACTGTATGTCAGAAAAAAGTTTATTATAAAATAAAGTTGCTATTTTCCTGACACCTAATATGTTATTAAGTAACGATAACTTCAAACAGAGCCAAGTATGTTATGTGTTTATTATGATGAAACTCTATAAAAATTGTAATACTGTATATATCAAAGGCATAAAGGTAAAAAACAAATATTATACGTAGACACTTTAAATGATGGCATCGCAGGAGATTCGAAATAAACATTCAAGTTCATAGACATGTACTAAGAGAAAATGTTTGAATTATAGACATTTTATATGGATCTATGATCGTCAATGAGAAATGTAAACTTTATTCCACGAAAATTAGGGTTATCATGATAGGATTTTATCTCGTATAGAGATAATCTTATATTTTATAGTTCATGGATTCAATACGCATGTATAAGCAAGGGTTTAACGAAAAGTGACTTTTGAGTCAGGATATCCATATTTATTTATAGAAATCGCAATATCTTGACAGCGGAAACAGAACACTAAGCTTCTCCTAGTATCTTCTATTAATGAGCTTACATTTTTGTGTACTTCTGGAACTGAATACAAATTTTTAGAAAACTCATTTCAAATCTAAAAGTCGTACCTCTTAAAATATTATAAAATGTACTTTATCTTATCATGTTTATTTTTTTAATGGTGGAATCATATTTTTCTACAGTGAACTTAATCATGTTCATATATCTTGATTTTCATTAAATGGCAATCCGTTCACTTCATAGAAACAACGTCGGTTTTCTTTCCTTTTTTTCAATAGATTTATCAAAAGTCATCATCTTATTTACGAACGCGGATGTACATCAGACAACGCAGACTATATTCTGAAGAAAATCAAGTAAGATGATAACATTTATGTTAATGTAACTGTATACACTTTGGGATTGATGTTTATTGTTTGTCTGTCTTTTTTTATCCCATTGATACGACATTGGGTTGAAGTATCTTCTTCAAGGAATGTCTGCTGTCTGTTAACCGTTATGTAGAGGACAAATATACATAAGGAGCAAACCAAAAAAACGCAATACATTAGACAGATAAAACCGGAAAGACAAATCAACAAACATAAGAACAACAAATAAACACTGAAAATTAAAAAACAATGAACAACACGAATTCCTATAAAAACAAGGAGTAAACCCAGGTGCTCCGAAAGGGTAAGAATTTCCTCCTCCGTATACCGCACCGTCGTGAAGTTAAACAAAGTAAAGTATATGTTAATTGCATTGAAACTGTGGGTTTTTTTTTTTTTTTTAGATTTGTGATCAAAATTCATAAGAAGTATCTCCCTCTTGCATACAAAATTAAGCCTTGTCCTTAGATGGTTTTGGTTTTACTCTTGGTTATTTTGAAGTTGCTAAATGTGCACATGTTGTGCATTATGTAAGACACGATGTGATTTGAATATGACCCTGCTTTGTAGTTGACCTCTGTTCTGAGAAGAATATCTAACCTGCTACAGCACAAATGCAGGCAGCTCATTATGCATGAAGAGATATCGCCTCAAATTATGCATAACTAGTATTGAAACTTTTAGCTGATCAGTCTTTGCTCTTTCTACTTATATCCGCTTCTTAGCCAAAAAGCTACAAATACAAAGCATTTGTTTAATAAAGCCAGCAAAGGATTGTACATTATACGTGTGATTTGACAATATTTCAATCTATTTGGTTGATACTGACTGTATTTCGTGATAAATATCCGTACAGAAACGGCTGTATACCACTACTATTTGCTTAAAACAATCAACTTTCAAAACGATTGTTGAGGCTGTTACGTGTAGCATGCAAAACAAGATAAAATACAGCAGATATATTGACGTTTTTCTACGGCTTCGTTGTTATGTACTACAATGGAATCTTTCCATCTCAAGAGCGGTACATTATGTTTTCTCCTATTCTTGACGTGTTTAATCGGTGGGATAAAAATACATAATATTTTTAACCACTTCCCGTTGATTAAATTCTTACGTGGGAATTACCGCCTTTTTTTTCTACAGTTATTGGAACGATAAACTAGAGAAGCCCCGAAATGACGTCTATGTAAAAAAACAACACAGCAACGACATTTTCTTGAGGTTTTTGTCGAAAATCATAGGCGAAACAGATTCTCCTTCAATTTGCTCGTGAGTTATGAATTTCTCCTCCCTCAATAATGAAATTTTAGATTTTATCACGCTTGCAAGAGCTCGCTTGTTGAAAATCTCGGCTGGAGAAATTCCATAACTCACGCGTACCTGAAGGAGAATCTATATTTAGCTACACACTGCGATGTTTATAAATATTATTTAGTGATTACATCACGTAATGTAAGACTTTTTTTTAAGAATTACATGTGTATATTGTAGAAATATCTTTACATGCTCTGTAAATTGGAATATGTTAAGTCAAGAAATACCAAAGGGACATTCGAAGGAGGGAAAAATCGAAACAACTGACAACTCCGAAGAACAACGAAGACAAGAACAAAACAATACATGCAATACAATTAAAAAATAAAAACATATGAACAACATGGACCCCACCAAAAAACTGGGGGTAGACTCAGGTGATCCGGAAGAGTAAGCCGTTACCAATATACGTCGTGCCATCATATAATGAGATGTCAAATTTGGTTCTTAAATAGGTAAACACAAAGACAAAGACAAAGATCTGTCAATTTCATATATTTAAATATTGTTTTCAATTTTGGAACATGTTATACGACATAATCTAATGTGAGAAGTTAATGCTTCATAAAACGCAAATCATACCTAAGTAGGTTATGTAAGTATAACCTGCTCCAATTGAAAACACAATCCTGGTGATTTAATTTTCAAGAATGTT
Source organism: Mytilisepta virgata (assembly GCA_028015205.1). NCBI lineage: Eukaryota > Metazoa > Mollusca > Bivalvia > Mytilida > Mytilidae > Mytilisepta > Mytilisepta virgata. The sequence continues at coordinate 7,808,865 of CM051508.1, read as the reverse complement.
CTAATCCAGAAGGTAGAATCGTTGAAATAACTGGTAAACTTACAATTCTAATGCAACATAATATATAACGTCCTTTTTGATTGGATAACGTCAAGCGTAAAATCCACGGTTTACCGTCGGAACCATTGACGACAACGTTGCGCAAACGCATTTGACGTTTCCTGTTTATTTTTTATTCTATTTTTTAACGTTTAACGGAGGTTGCATTAGAATGGGGATAACTGTATTGTATATTATCAGTTGCCGACATAAACCGGTGGTTTTACCATCGCAAATATCCGTTTACCTGGCTCCGCTACGCGTCGCCAGGTAAACTCAATTTGCGACGGTAAAACCAGCGGTTTACGTCGGCAACTCATAAAATACAATACAGTTATCCCCTAAATAGTTAAACTGTGAACAGCAGAGTGCTACCCAGTATCACCTGTAGAAAATTGATATCAAGTAAAAATTTGATATGGAGTATCTATTTCTGCATGTATGCCCAATTGTGAAATAAAAAAAAACGTATCACAAAATACCGAAATATATTTGATGCACTGTATAGCCATTTCGTTGACTGACAACTCATCAACAGTGCTCGAGATCAAAGTGTTGGAAAACCGGTTAAAGATATAATGACGGATTAATAAGCACAGCCATCAAAAACCAAAACAATCAGGAAAAATGGATCATATAGTTTATTAAATTTCCTTCAAGAGCACAACAGATGGGTCGTAAATCGACGAAATATGCATATATTGTGCATCAAAATTGGGATCAAAGACTTTATATTAATCACTGAATCGATACCGCAGCTGTTGGACTCAAAGTTCCCGATAGTATCACCGGCTCCGTTGCTACTATTTCGGTACTTGTCCGAAATGGATAATTTAAATTTATTGTTACAAAAATTGTTAAACCTTGTGAAAACGTAAGAAGTATCTCCCTCTTTAATACAAAAGTAGCTCTGTCCTATAATGGTGTTGACTTTACACCTGTTGGCCATTCTGGCATTTGTGTTGGTTTGGTTTTCAACATTTTAGGCTCTGATGATTCGTAAATCGATGAAATGTGCATATCTTGTGCATAAAAATTGTTATCAAAGGATTTATTTTTAATTATCCTACTTATGAATAGGGTCATTAGGACCTGTCATATTCTTGCTGTTTAATATTACATTCCAATGTAGATAGAACAAATATGAAAGTCAACAAACACCAACGGCATATTTGAAGGAGGAAAAAATCGAAACAACTGACAAGCAGTACAATTAAAACTAAAAAACATATGAACAACATGGACCCCACAAAAAAGTGGCAACCTCAGGTGCTCCGGAAGAGTAAACAGTCTCTGTTTCCTGTAGGACTCCCGCAATGCTGCCCATGTCAAATCCGGTATGAGGAAGGGACAGCATCAATGAAACAGATAGAACAAATATGTTACATGAAGAAGTATTAATAGTCAACAGGATTGTCGGTGCATAAAGGTATATCGTCTATAACTCCTACACTTTCAGTTACTTGGGCATGTTTAGCGCTAACACAAATTAGTTTATGGTAGATCACTTTAAAATTGGCTTTTTCTACAAATACTGACCTGTCCCTGATATCATATATTGCCTCAGACATTGATGAAAGTATTTGCATCATTACAGTTCTATGATAGTCTCTCAGGGGCTAAGTAACTTAGACTCTGTTAATCATTATTATATCTCATACATATTGTTTGAAATGTAAATAATTTCGAATTCTTTACTGACAAGTATCATTAGCACTTACGCACCAACTATTAATCAGCGGGGGAATGAAGGGGGTATATTACAATGTAGGCAGGAGAGTTTCAAAAACAAAATTTATGATTCCAAATTCCTTAAAAAATATTTTGATTCAGAATTGAAATTTAAGAACAAATTGAATTGCCTTCATCCTAGAAAGAAACTATAATAGTTTTTTCTTATATCCAGCGACATAACCGACAAACATGAAATGTAGAATAACTACATTTGAACTGTCTATCTTGTCCAATTTACACTAATTGCGATCAGTAATCTAATGGTTCATACAAATCTGTTCTTTAAATTTTCTGGAGGGCAAATAAGAACTTACCATTCAGTGCAAGTTAGGTTTAACGGTGCCCTCTTTTTGTTACTTTAGGTATTTTATATTGGTTTTTTTACCAATGGCATTTACCTTGTATCCCTTTTACGCCATAGTGTTTTATGATCACAAACAACATTTCACATTGTTATATGATTCCGTTCTCAAGCTGGGCATAACAAACTATATGAAATGATGCACAGCTGTATTTTATGATTGAATCTTCTGATTTTTTTAGTGGGGTCCATTTTGTTCATATGTTTAGTTTTTAATTGTAGTGCATGTATTGTTTTGGTCTTCGTTGTTCTCCAGAGTTTGTCAGGTGTTACGATTTTTCTCTCCTTCGAATATCCCTTTAGTATTTCTTGACTTTACTGATATAACATGTTCATCACAGTTGACTTGTTCGATTGAAAATATACCATTTACATTGTTCTGAATTGATGGACGAGATTATCTTCATAGGATATGTATATGAACCTTGATATTAACTAGACCGACACGATAAGCCGTTTTTTAACGCTCTAGCTCATGAGGTAACAGTCTTTAGGAACACATTCTGTTAATATAAAGCACATAAATTTACGTAATATCGATTATTTAAACTGTAACATTGTGTAAACGACGACAGTAGCATAAACATCATGATTTACTATCAAATTAAAATACAAAAGATACGACCAACTATATATGTAACTGGTGAGCCGTTAAAAGGCAAACAATGAGTAAACGTATAAAAGAAAAAAGCCAAACAAAACTAAACAATAACAAAATAAAAAAGGTTAAAAATAAAATGGCCCAGGGTTTTGAGTGGATCACTTACTGGCAGATGTACGAACAAACATGATTCTTTACTGAAACAAATCTTTGAAATTTCTTTTAATTCCAAATGAGTTTTGGCAATTGAAAAATTACTGTAAATTTCATGTAACGAAATTATTCTGATTTATTTATTGATTAAAATGTTAAGATATTGAATTTAAACAACATATTTATCTCTGTAATTAATGAAAACTAAAAATAAATTGTTTATTTGATCTTCAAAATGAAATCACTATTAATACACTTTTGCCCATAACCGACTTTTTCTGTCTTGTTTTATCTTTAACTGTCTTGATTTTAAAATTTCAGATATTTTAGAAAAAGTACAGATAACATGATCAAAACAAATATAATGCCATCGGTCAAACAAGACTGGTTAAGGTATCCGGACCATAATAGATAATGATAAAAAATTGTATCTCTTTTTCACCCTGAATGGCGGAACCAAACAATTTAAAGCTGGAATTTTGTATATATATTTTTCTCAAGTTGAAACACACTTTGTTGCTTATATGCAGAGTCTGTAAAAATTAGTTAGTTATATTAGAATTTCCGAAGTTTGCCGATAATTACCGAGGTCACTTCAATTGCGTTGTATGGAACATCCGGGAACTTTTGAATAATCACGTGGTCATTTATGGTCCGGATACCTTAACAGCTAAGAATGCATAATGAAATGTTTTACTTTACCAGTGACGAACTGATCTTGTTTTGCCCGATCGTCATTGACTGAAAGTCAACATATCTTGAATTCATCATGCTATCTTGATTGAAAATATGGTGAAGTAGAAAATCAAGATAACAGTAAGATGAAAATGGCTGTTCAGGATCGAAAGCGAATGATTTCTGAGTCAAGTAAAATCAGATAATTGATAAATGTACAGAAAAGTTTTTAAGTAACAACATAACAGCCATCCCAATCATTATTGCTGTAAATTACGACATGTACAGTACATGCGAACATAATTTCCGAAATTTTAGATATATATTAAAGTCACATTTTGCGATAACATAAAAGAGTAACCTCTCATGAAAGACTTTATCCATAGATGGTTTTGGCTTTACCTTTTTTTGTCTTTTAGGCATTTGAAGTTGCTATTTAACGTTTTGGGTTTTTGTATCAGCTTTCAACAGTCTAGGGGTGCTTTCCATTATGCGGTACGTTCCAATTGAACCAAAGATTCGTGTTCCATTATTGGTCCGTACCACAGTGGTTCTTTAGAAATGACGAACCAGACGAACCGGAAGAAGAATTAGTGAAAGTCGGTACGTACCGGTACGAACCGCATAATGGAAAGCACCCTAGGTCTTGAACACAACTAATTAGTCGTAAATCGACTAAATGTGCATATCTTGAGCATATATCTTGTGCATATGTTGCGCAGTATAACAAATTTCTACAAACTACAAATACAACTTGTGACAAACAACATAATACTGTATTATACATCATATATACGTATAAATGAATGGATTGGTTTTTCTCCTATTCCTGACGTGTTTAATCGGTGGGATAAAAATACATAATATCTTTAACCACTTCCCGGTGATTAAATTTCTACGTGTGAATTACCGCCCTTTTTTCTACAGTTATTAGAACGATAAACTAGAGAAGTCCCGAAATGACGTCTATGTAAACAAACTACATAGCAACGACATTTTCTTGAGGTTTTTGTCGATAATCATAGGAGAAACAGATTCTCCTTCAGGTACGAGTGGGTTATGGAATTTCTCCACCCTCAATAGTTAAATTTTAGATTTTAACACGCTCGCTAAAGGCTCGCGTGTTGAAAATCGAAAATTTAACTATCTCGGGTGGAGAAATTCCATAACCCACTCGTACCTGAAGGAGAATCTATATATAACTAATTACGTGATGCAGAATGATTTTAACGTTTGACATTCACCTGACTGTCATTTCATATTTTGCTCGGTGACGTCATATTTTATCCAAAAATAGAAAAATTGCACACGTAAAATATCTACTCTTTTAAAATATTCAGAATCGGAAAAGACAGTAATCAATTTAGAAATAAAAGGTAGCAATAAAATACAACAACGTCATAAAAATAAAACAGTAAAAATACAACACATAGTCATTGTCTGAAAATATAAAATTTATTTGGGGAGCTTTAGAAATATGAGAAAAGGCGAGCTTTAGCGATCCAAAATAACTTTTATATTTTCAGACAATGAATTTGTGTTGTCTTTATCCTCCAATCCCCTTTAGATGCGTACAATGCCTTAAAATTATGTTTAAATTTGAAATCCAACTGTCGTGAAAACGCGGGAAACGCCACGACATCATCTGTTACATTCACTACGCTTCTCGCCTTCTTCATGTAAACAAGTACCAGTAAACTTTATTAGATCATTGACCTAATAAGACTAAAGTTTATTCTACCCCTGCTATTTGACCAGAAATGGCTTGATTGCAGGATAAAAAACGAATAGCTAACCAAAGAGAATCAGATCAAGACATCGAAAACTAAAGCACTCGCAATGTGAAATCCCATATTAGTGGCGAGTGACTTCAGGTACCATGTTTGCTCCGTTTAAGGAATCCACCATATTGCAATTGATCGAGGCAGGGCAAACAGAGTGTCAAGTCTGTTGAATCATCAATTCCAGTTAGACATGAAATCTAACTGAAAATATCTTTTCTCATTCGTGAGATTAAAACTTCGTATCGGTCAATCAATTCGTGATGACGACCATAAAATTTGTTGGTTCAGAGACTGAACACAACCTTATTTTAGATGAGTTCGGTCGAGAGAGTCAATCGAAAAAATGAATATTTCTTGTGCATCAAAAGTTACACCATTTTTATCATCGAAAGTTTATCCCTGTTCTAATGCAATGATAGCTACTTTATTTTCAATAATTTTTAATTGAGCTAACAATCGCAGAAATGAGAAATTCTTTAAACTTTTATTAATATGTTTTGTTCATTCAAGTCATAAAAATAACACATCGGTATAATACATCTGTTGTACAACGAAAACATCGGACGTTTCTACACATCGAGTACGCTTGAATGCACACAGACGTTTGCCGGTTTGGTTACTTTTGAACCATTAATTTCTGGAAGGAGGACATGAAGTGGTAAATCTAATATCAATTATTGCTCATTCTTAAAGTATTTTCGACGGCCAGCGTCTCCCCCTTTCCGATGTCTAATTGAATGTTGCTTCATTCATGTATACCTCATATCCTTAAATTTTCATATGAATCTATTAACATTTAGAAACACAAGTAAACAGTAACATTTTATTTTGAGCAAAATTTTGAATATTTGTTCCTATTTAACTTTACAGTTAATTTATCAGTACAATCTCGCAGTAATCAAGTATTTGTTCATGTATTTGACCAGATGGAACTGAGTCATTCGTATCCTATCGTATCTGATATTCCTAAATGCTCTAGACACTTTACTTTGAGTCTTCTAACCTAGTCAGTTCCATTATATCAGTTTTACTGCTAATTTTATGCATTGCATTTCCAATTATTGGGGTGAGAGAATCCCGTTTTCTACAGAGAAGCTTTCCAAAAGCATGCTTGAATTTGCTTGATGCAAAATTGTATATTATTGGATTGATCGCGCTGTTCATGAACACAAAAACTCTTGGGAATGTCTTCAGTAGAAGGTACCCCTCTAGACCCAACGATATAATTCGAGACTTATCCGTAAATATAAGCCATAAACTGACAGCTCGTTGCGGAACTAAGCACACGAAAAACATCACAACAACGGCCATCATTAACTGAATCATCTGGCGCCTTTCCTTTAATATCTTTTTTGCGTATCGGTCAGCTGACCTGTTGATAAATTTCTGTCGAGTGGCTAATTTCCTACATATCGTTACGTAAAAGTATAAAAGCATTAAGAACATCAGGCCAAAAAATATGGCGAAAATGAGGACAAAATAGGTCAGCTGCCATGTATGATGAATTGGCATACGGCATACTTTTATTGGTGTTCCATCATGAAATCTGGATCCTCTGTATACCGGAATGAAAAGAATTGGTATGCTTACTACCATGGAAACCAACCACGTGGCTATCAACTGCGCAGTCATCACGATCTTCGGGCTTTCAGTATACTTAAGTGGGTGGCAAATTCCTTTGTAGCGATCGCATGTTATGGCCAGTATAGTGAGTACTGATGTTAGCGTTACTATATTCTCCAGATAGGGAACCAGTTTACCTAAAAAAAGCAACAGAAATATGGAATTATGGGTGATTTTAATTTTAAAATGTTGTTAGTACTGTTCTTATGTATGTTTCGTTGTTCCTGGAAATGTTCACCGGTCATTGCATTCCATACTTTTGACATATAATAATTGTGTTTACAAATATTTAAGTTAATATCTAACTTAGGAGATCTATGATGTTTTATTATCTCCGCACTTTCGAAAAAATTTCGAGGATGTTGTTATCGTTCGTATCACTTTCTTGTGACCTAAACGTCTCGTATATTTTTAACTTCATGAATTTAGTTTCTATACATTATTGGCCCACACTGTAGAATTTTGATTTTCAAAAATTGGGGCCCAAAGTGGATTTAATTTTGAAAATTGGGAAATCTAAGCTTGTGATCTATATTTCTCTTAAACTTTTCATTTTGTGCATTTTATTTCTATACAGTATTATTACACACTGTATGTAGATGTGCAATAAGGTTTTATAATTTGGATTTTCAAAAATTATTTAAACCTATATTATTATGAAAGTGATGAACAGATATATAACATTCGGGAAGTGCGGGGATAGCTGTCGTTTTTTACTGCCACTGTCTAATCTTTATTTTATTTTTTATTTTTTTTTTTTTATTTATATACCTATTTATTTAGTTCTTTTTATTTTATTTTCTATCGTTACCTGAATAAAGACCAAAATTTAAGGTTCTTAATCGAAAAATGTGTTACTTCTTTTTCGGTCATGTGTTTAATCTAGTTTTAATCAGAATAAAACATCCACACAACAGCATGGACACCAAACAATAAATTTAACAGAGAGACTAAATACTGTCATAATAGTCCCGAAAGTCACACCACAAATTTATATTTTTCACGTGACATATGTGTATTGATTACTCTCCCCGTATAAGGTTTGCGCGATTCCCCATATGATTGCAAAGTTAATTTTTAAAAATAAGTAATTCATGTATATTGCAGATAATATGAAGAATGGTAGTGGAGTTTGATTAGAATGTGGACAGTTCGATATCTGTTTTTTTTTTTTTTTTTTTTTTTTTTTTGTCGGACAAGCAGCCAAATTTGTTGTTTGAAGAGAATTTGCTATTTCAATCCAATCTAAATTTTGTCATATAAGCTATGAAAAATGCTGTTATTCTAGCGTTCCTGTTTTCGTGCGTTCAAATAATTGATTGATTCCTTTGTGGGTTGTTCGACTTTTTACATTACTTTACATCACTATTGGATGACTATTTTAAACTTTTGATCTTCAATAATTACATAAAAAGCAAGCAAATTTATAGTCCAATACAAATGTTGATAAGAATTTATTTCATCCTAATTCATTGATGTATCTTGTACATGCAATCCGTCAGAGAAAAAAATTATGTTGTGCGAAGGGTTTCTCAACAAAATAATTATAGTACAGTTGAGCTCAGTTCTAACCACTCATTAGAAATGTCCTACACTGTCAGAAGAACTGTTCTAGAACAATTCTAGAACTTTCATCCGGACAGGGTGTGTCCTGACATAGAACCATTTTTGACAGTTCTACCCTAGAACCATTTATGACAGTTCTACCCTAGAACTATTTATGACAGTTCTAACCTAGAACCATTCTGGACGGTTCTCCCCTAGAACCATTTATGACCCTGGCAATAGTTTGAATTTTGAACATCAAAATTATAAGAAATAAATAATTAATTTGTTTTAATTTTAAAATCAACTTTTATCATACCGAAATATATTATAGAGTTAAAAAAAGAAAATTATTAAATCAGAATAAAGCTTTTACTAAAACTAAATGACTAAAAAACTAGTCGGTGTTATTTTCTAGTACATGAAACATTCCTCTACATATGTTTCGAGAAGAGAATGTGTAAAATGTCCATATATGTACGTTATGTCTGTGTAATTTTTAGATAAATTGGTGAAATGCACTTCTTATTTCAAAATGACGGTACTCATCCCAATCATCTTCTACCTTGTCATAACGAAATAAATATCGTTCATACGAGCAAAGAGAATTAATTATATAATATATTAAATATTTACCATATAAAAATGGTAAAAAGATAAATTATTAATTTAAAATAAATTAAAATGTTACTTATCTGGCACATTTGAAATCTCTGCATTGAAATTTGGGACCACATTATACACACATCTTTATTCAAATGCTGCATTAATTATTTTAAAATGCAGCGTTTATAAAAATTTGAAACCCCGCTGATTTTGTCCGCAAAACGGTTTACCTGTATACATACATCTGTATCTATGTACCTTAAAGGTTGGAACAATAAACATCCGGACAGTTAAGGTACAATATACATGTCAAAATGTTAATTAGTTATATTTACCTGAAACACACATGTTACAGAGAACAAATTTCTTTACCCGTAAATTTACTTCAGATAAAAATCACACAAATTTTAATAAAAACAATAATTCGTTTTTCTTGTGTGTTAAAAAAAATGAAAAAAAACTTGCACCATAGCTCTTTATTACATGTATATACTTTTGCAGTTTTGTATAAATTGGCCATACATTTAATATTATTAATTATAGTCATAATTTCATACAACGAAATTTTAATCGATGTGAAATGTCACTACATATTTCAAAAAAATGTTGTTAAAAGTTTTAAAAAAGCGAAGACGAAGAGAACGTGCCATAATCAATACATGAAAATGGACGGTTCTACCCCAGAACCATTTATGACAGTTCTACCCTAGAACCATTTATGACAGTTCTACCTCAGAACCATTTGTGACAGGGTTGGTTCTACCCTAGAATGGTTCTAGAATCGTCCTCTCTGACAGAATAGTTGAGAGGTTAGAACTGATCTCAACTGTATAACTAATCTGGAAATTCGATTTTTGGTCACGAGTAGTTATACTGCTGACATATTCCATGTATTCTTATCGTTGTATGTGACCACACGTCGACCTTGTTAGCGACGGCTAATGTTAGGGAGCAATCATTTGATTGTTATGGGGGGAGGGGTAGGATCAAATTTGAAATAAAAAGACAGGACCAGGAATTTGGCAAAATAAAGACAGGATCACTTTAGATGTGAAAAAAATGCAGGATCTGCGTCAATCAGGAATTTTTTTGTTTAAATGAAAATGACAAATTAGGTCGCATTAGGGGCCGAAAAAAATCCAGGACCATAATATCGGCGAAAAAAGGCAGGGTCAAACATTTGATCCTAGCCCCTAACCCCACAATAAACAAATGGTTGCTCCCTTACGTCCTCTCTAAGAGTGAAATATGACTTTCCTGTTCACTGTGTGAAATATCTGATTTTCTTTCACTCGAAAATCTAGGCATTTCACCACACAAAAATATAATATAAGAATTTTCCTAAGCATCATACTTGAATTTTCTAAACTTCAAGATAAACATAACAAAAAGGAAATGTTTAAAATAACAATTATCTGAGAACACGTTTACTTGATATTCTTCTCGTTTAGTTCTTGTGCAATTTATCAAATACGTAAATAGCAATCATTAATCACGAAACTGCATCTTCTTGCTGCCATTAACAGTTTTAATGAAAACCTTTAAGTGGCTTTATTTCTAATTAAAACTAATACGCTTAGAGGTGATTTTTTTTTCTTTTCTTTTGTAAATGCAATCAAACTATGACGTATTAGTAGCATGTATTCATGTATTCCTTCACGACATGCATTATCAGAAAAAGATAAGGACACGGTAAAAAGTATTTTATTCACATTTATTAGCTCAAAATGAAAACAAAATATTGAAAATTGTTCCACATCAAATTGATTTTTAGTACTTTGGATTTTGCCGATGCGATTTTCGTAAATTTTAATAATAATGCGTCCTAAATTCTAGATTTTCAAGAAATTAAATATAGAAATTGTTCGCCTCCTAAATTTTTGATAAGAAATACTGAATTTTTCCATTTTTTTGCAATATTATATTAAACAAATCTGTGCCGCACTGAAATTTGATCTTCGTATAAAAAACAATAGTAGAATAAAATCACAGATTAAAAGTAGGGGAGGCGATATCGTGGGTAAATTGATTAAAAAATCCCCCCAATTAACGATTACATAAAGTAAGCGAGATTTCTTAAAGTGCATAAAAACAAAACGTGGATGCTATGAGTAACGTTGTTATCAAAGTCGTTTCACAAATCATAACTTTAATATCAATCAGAAATATATATAATAAAGGCAGTGGAACTAGCATTAACCCGAATGAAATAATACAGGTAGGATGTCGGCGTAATTTCATCCAATAATGGAGTTTACAAAATCTTATAAAGAACACGAAAACTGACAGTCCAATTAGAAAAAGCGATGAAGTTATCTTACGATGACCAAATGTTTCCTACAGGCGTCAGTGAAGTAACAAATTCAAAAGAAATGTGAACGACAAAGTTAGTCACAACTGATTGTATGTAAGACATTTTATAGATCATTCAATTAGTACCAATTCCTTATACATCTATAGCAATGTTTCTAGGAAACCGGTGATATGAATAAAGTCAAGAAATACCAAAAGGATATTCGAAGGAGGGAAAAATCGAAACAACTGACAAAGTCCGAAGAACAAGAACCACAACTCAGTGGTTATTATAATGCCTATGACGATTACATTTTCCGAAGGATAATTTGCTGCTACAAACTTTTTTAAAACAGGGGTATACAATGTATTTTATAGATTGCAGTGTCGCATTATTAATAAGGCGCAAAATTAAGGTTTCTTCTCAAATTATTCTCATTTGATCACCCAAAGTTACGTTTGGTGGATATGATACAATTGGGTTTGAAATACGATGGGTTTCTTTCAGGCAAAGTATTCAAAATGCTATTATGCTATTATGTACACGTATATACATAAAATATTTATTCAAATTGAAATTATTGATGAATATAACAGAAATAAAGGTTATGTATGATGAATCAATGTATCTGGACCATAACTGACCACGTGATTATTTTGAATGTCCCGGATGTTCAATGCAAATAAATGGCAATGACGTTGGCAATTATCGGCAAACTTGGGAAACGCTATTAATCTAACTTATTTTCATAGATGCCAAACACAAGCTGCTAAGTATGTTTTCAACTTTGGAAGGATACGTATAACAATACAATGTTTGCTAAAAACCTCCGGTCTAATTATTATCCGTCAAAAAGAAATAAGATTTAAGGAATAAGAATTATCTTTTACTGGTCCAGATATCTTTAATCTTGCTTAAAACTTTCGATTCGATTATTATCCGTCAAAACAAAATAAGATTAAAAAAAACATTAATTATCTTTTATCATGTTTATGATCCCGATACTTAAAATACTTACTTTATTTATTTGAAAAAAAATAATACATGTAAATAATTTAGGTTTCGATGTCACGTTTTTCGGGTAATTTTCCAACGTATGATCATTTTTCAAAGAAAAGTCTCTGAAAATCCTTACGGCAACAAAACTTCATAGGCAAATAGCTTCATATTAGCTAGATATGTAACAATAAAGACATAATTAAAACAATTCAGTTTCCGGCTTTTTTTATTTAAAATACCTACCTGTAATTAGCTCTGCTATTGATAATTTTTAATCAGTTATTAAATATAACCGCCCGTTTAATTACACAAAAAAATATACAATAAATTAAAATACGTTAATCATATTGATTGTGTGAACATGCTAAACAATAGAACCAGGTGAAACAATGTATATACAGTCAAACATGTGTATAAAGGGCACGCATGGGACCAAAGAAATGTGCCCTTTATACCTAGGTTAATTTAACAAGCTTTGTTCGTAGCAGGGACATTTTCACAGTGCCCTTTATAGACAATGGTTTGTTAAACAGAGATCCCCTTTAAGACAGGTTTGACTTTAGCTGTACACGAAAAGCTTCTTATGTAAAATTCTAAACTATAAAACATGTATTTCAAACAACAATGATGCTCCAAAAAAAAAAAAAAAAAACAGCTTGATAAATAATTCTGGACGCAAACATTACACTTTCAATTTCAAAATCTACCGAACTGAAACTGGTGAACTTTGCTATGGAAGATAACTAAAATTAATATATATTTTTGTCATATTGTATTTTTTAATTTTTAGTGTTTTCCTGTTGTAAATTGATTTGCTAATTCGCATTCCCAGGTTTCCTGATGTACTTTGGCCAGTTTTACCCATGCCTATTGTTCCGGGGGGGGGGGGGGGTGCATTGTGTCGATCTAGTAGGCATGATTCAGTTTTAATCCCTTCTACGATACATCGGGAAAACTGGATTGTTAACAAACGAAATATTCGAAAGGAGGGACAAAAATATTTCCGGTATAGATTTATACAATTAGGAGGAAATTTTGGCATGGGGGAAAAACTGCAGTATGTATAAGTATTGTAGTTTTACTGAGGAAGAAAAATGACTCTGATCCAAAATATCCTAGGGAGGAAAATAGGATCGATCGATTTTTCCCCCGAGAGGAAATTGACATGGGGGGAAACGGCTAAACATCGGTTTGTTTGAATCTTAAATCTTTTTGACACTAACACGATTGTCGCATTTCCAGTTGTGAAAAGAACTCCATTAACGATTGGAACGAGAAAGAAGTAATCCCGTTCAAAATGAATGCTTATATTACCCATTAATAAATGAAGTCCTATATCCAAATACAATAAAGTTATTTTCTCTTAATCTCTGCCTGTACATTGTCCTCAATAGTTATCCCCGTTTTAATTGTTGTTTATCCTCCAATGACCTATTTATAGAACTTATGATGTTGCTGAAGTTGCATTATATCATCTTGTCCTCAGTTTCAATGATAGTTTGTACATACTGTAAATTCGGAAATTATTGCGATGTTTTTATTATTGAGAAAAATGCGACAGGGTTGTAATCGCTATAATTTAAACTCGCATTTTTGAATTTTTTATATGAATGAAGCGGGATTTTTTTCAATATCGCAAAAATCAAAATCGCATTTTGGTCTAAAATGACAAAATCCCATTAATAAATGCACGCAATAATTTCTGAATTTACAGTATATTGTGTTCTGGTTTACATTGTTGTGATGAGTTTTCGCTATAGATTATACACATACACAATCCTTCAGATGGGTTAGAAACGTTATATTTAGGGCTCGCCATATAATGTTTAATTTCTCACTCATTAGGGATTGTGTGGCGAGCACAAAATGTATATTTTTGGTCTGTTTAATTCCGGAAGGGATGGTATTTTCTTGGCATCCAGTCAGTCATATTTTTATAACTTTTATTAAGCAACTTTTATGTCCAATTAAGGACTAATGGCTACACGTATATACATAATTCATAAAAAGTACAAAACATTAATTAATAAACGGATACGTTTGGACATTGTGATTATTAACGCAGAATAAACACAATGTCCATAAAACCAGTTTAACCACACCACTATTTAACGTCTGTACCAAGTCAGACTACGCTAATTGTCCGAAATATAATTGCATTTTTCAATTATTTTTCCCAAATTTGAAATAATTGGTTTAAACTATAATTATCTAAATATTTATAAGTATTTAGATTTAGAACAAATTATCAGGAAAGTATTCTGCTTTCCAAAAATATTTTTAAAGTAGCAGTCCATTTAAAAATCATGTAATTTTGAAAATATGTGATTCATCCTATAAAAGGCTATATATTTTTAATTTGGTCTTTAATTGTATGATGGTTGTATATTATAAATTAAATATTTTCTTCATTGCATGGTGCCTGCTTATCGAGGCAAATATACATCTTAATACTTAGTACTGTCAGATATTGAATTATCTCCCTTTAACATATATTTCTCTGTTGTTTTTATGTTTGTTTTTGTGTTCTTTCATGTTATTTTTTGTCTGAAGTTATGTAAATACGCCACTTTCGAGTTCGTTGCAATTCCGTCAAAAACTCTGGTTTTAGTGAACGTCTTTAGTGCGTTTACGGGCATCGTCACTTCCGTCGCCGTGTTGAGCGAACGGTTGAAAAAAAATTGATGCTATGTTGCATGAAATATTTGGCAAATTAAATTCTTATAAGTCCGTCGTCGTCCGCAGTCATGAAGGAATTGTGATAAAGTACCTACGGAGCAAAATATATTTCTAGATCATCCTGCATAATGACGATCACGAAGACGCTTGATGAACTTTAATAGTGTAGGGATACAGGCGTGCCCCACAATCTGGTAAATGACGTCATAAAGACGAATTTTTCCGGTGATGGATATAACACGAAACTTCTTTATTAGATGGTGTTAATTGATTTGTATGTAACTGTTGACCTTTCCTGTTATGAGTTTTATTGGTTATGTTAATTATTGGAAAATGAGCAGCCACAGCAAAACATGCATGAAATACTAGGTAAACCTTTCATATCTTCTAAGCTTAAGGCTTTATATTTTTCAATAATGGTTTTTCATTATGTTTTTACTCAGGGGGATAACTCAATGATATTTAGATACGGTCAAAATTTTACAAAGCCGGCGGAGATTTCGGGTCAGGATTTTTTGACACTCTCGAGAATTCCGGTCTATCCACTTTTTTATCATAGCAAATGTTATTGATTTTGGATAATTTAGGGTATGTAATTTTAGCTTTTCTGGATATTTTCGGGTCACAAATTCGATACAACGTGGATAATTTCGGGTAGGGGTTTCAAGTTCACCGACGCACCCCCGTCATAAAATGGTCAAGTTACCCCCACGAGCGTTTTTATGACACGGTTAAAAGCCCTACCCATAATTGATAAATTTATAATTGATTTTGCAATTCAAGTATTTAAGGTAAATGTTTCATGACAATTTTTATTAAAGTATGTTATTCTAATACGCATTTCTACCATTTTTGTTGACATTAAAAGAGGGTGGTACATGGTTAATTGTGTTCAACGTTTCTGGCAGTTTTTAATTTCCCGTGTGACTGTGCTAATGGGTCGTTATTCTCCGTTTTTCGTACAAACTTAGAAGCGTACAGGCTAAATTTTTATTTTTCATTCATCGTGAACGATATTTTTTTTCTCGTTCGCAAGTGTCTATATCCCCTACCGTACAGCCCTCTTAAAATATCATAACTTTGCTGAATTGTTAATGCCTGAACGTTTTAATTCTGCTATGAATGATTTCGACACCATGTTTAATTTTAAATATACTGTAACTTCGGACTTTATTACAAAGTAAGAAGGAGGGATATGTACGTGGTACATTTGTGAGTAAAATAGCAGTGCTTAATCCTGTTCTACATCTTAAGAGTTGCAGTGACATTAATGTTAAGAAAACTATCCACCAAACGCAAATCTAAGACGCCCCCTAGCGCCTTTTTTTTTAGCGGAAACCTTTGCTACTAGTAAATGTTAATTATGTGGGTGTTTTTAATGTAGGTAAAAAAGGATTATAAAATGCAATTAATGTATATGTAACTCATATGTAAAGTAAATAAGGAACCAGAGTGAGTAAACTTTTCCTAACCAATGTAGGTAAGGGAGATAATTAAATTCTCCCCCTTTTGTCCTGAGGCTAAAAGGGAGACAAGTTTATTATCTCCCTTACCTACATTGGTTAGGAAAATATAACTCACTCTGGTTTCTCATTAGAATATCAGTTCAATTGAATTCAAATATTTATTGTAGACAAAAAACCCATTTGGGTTGTTCGATTCATAACGAACGTAAACAATGACAATAAAACAGCTATACATAAGCCATATTAAGAAGAAACCTCCCTTCCTCAGTTCTAACGACTGGTTAATAAAAGACACAACTGCCTTAATATCATCGGGTGTTGATGGGTTTAGCAATAACGTTAACATTTCTAAAAGAATTTTCTTTTAAAGTCAGTATAATTATTTTCGAAATGGTTGAATAATACCCCTCTTAATTTATAATTAATATTACAGTTGAAAAACAAATGCTGTTCAACATCTATTTGATTACAGATAATGCAGAGTCTTTGGTCTCTGGGTATCTTTTTGTATCTACCTGTCTCAATTAGTAGCCCATGGTCACTTAACTCGAAATTTTTTAAATAATTTTTCGAAATTATTAGGATTATCTAAGTAAGTTTTCTTGTAGGAACTGTTATTTAAATATTTATAGAGAAAATTTTTGTTGTCTTGATTCATATTTTTCAGTTTAATTTCATTTAATTTCTTATAATATTCTTGTACCTTAGTTTTAATTTCATTTATTTCACCAAGACTTATTGCTATTTTTAATTATTGCGATGCTCAATCTTTCGTAATTTTTGCATTCGTGAAATAATGAATTAATTCACTTCTTGATTTAGTGAAATTTTGTAAAACAAACAAGTATTTCCCTCGTGCATGGATCTTAGCTCAGATGTTTTGTCTTCACCATTTTGATATTTTGCTCTTCAACTTGATGGATTATTGTATTGACAATATTTTAGGCAGTGAGCATAAATAATTTTGCTTTTAACATTTTAGGCAGTGAGCATAACTCATTTCTCTTTTAACATTTTAGACAGTGAGCATAACTTATTTGGCTTTTAACATTTTAGGCAGTGAGCATAACTTATTTGGCTTTTAACATTTTAGACATTGAACATAACTAATTTGGCTTTTAACATTTTAGGCAGTGAGCATAACTCATTTGGCTTTTAACATTTTAGGCAGTGAGCATAACTCATTTGGCTTTTAACATTTTAGGCAGAGAGCATAACTCAGTTGGCTTTTAACATTTTAGGCAGTGAGCATAACTCATTTGGCTTTTAACATTTTAGGCAGAGAGCATAACTCAGTTGGCTTTTAACATTTTAGGCAGAGAGCATAACTCAGTTGGCTTTTAACATTTTAGGCAGTGAGCATAACTTATTTGGCTTTTAACATTTTAGGCATTGAGGATAACTAATTTGGCTTTTAATATTTTAGGCAGTGAGCATAACTCATTTGGCTTTTAACATTTTAGGCAGAGAGCATAACTCAGTTTGCTTTTAACATTTTAGGCAGTGAGCATAACTTATTTGGCTTTTAACATTTTAGGCATTGAGGATAACTAATTTGGATTTTAACATTTTAGGCAGAGAGCATAACTCAGTTGGCTTTTAACAGTTTAGGCAGTGAGCATAACTTATTTGGCTTTTAACATTTTAGGCATTGAGGATAACTAATTTGGCTTTTAATATTTTAGGCAGTGAGCATAACTAATGAGTCGTAAATCGACGAAATGTAAAGATTTTGTGCATCAAAATAATTTTTCTAAAAAAGTACTTACACATGACTTCTCCAAAATACCAAACTTCCTTAGCTAATAGGTCAACAGCTGCAGATGGAATACACACCAGGAGAGTGAACAAGTCTGCGACACTTAGATTAACTAGGAAGAAATTCATCCGGGTTCTCATTTTTTTAAACTTGTATACTATCACAATGACGTTGATGTTTCCAAAAATTCCCAACAGGAACGTGATGATATACATAAAACTCGCCGCAACTAAAATGTAAATTGGTGGTTCCGGCATAACTACCCTTGAAACATTTCTGTGCGACTGTGTTGTAATGTTTAAAGACTCCATTTTTTTAATTCTTCTTTTCTGTGGTAATTAATATAGCTTTTCGGAATGTTTTGTCCGTTGCTCTGAATTGTAAAATATGTCTTTTTCAATTTCTTTTTTACAATCAAATGCCTATGAAAAAAATTGGAAATAAAATAATTTGTCCGGAAAACTTCGGAAGTTCAATTAAAGTTGAACTGTTAAAAAGTTTAAAGTAAATTCATTTTCTCCTACGGAAAAATAATTTAAGTAATAGTTGTTATAATTCACATTTAAAGTATATTTCAAACGCTGTGTTGCAATGACCATAATCATCTCCAAATGATTTCGTATAATTTCTGTGTCTAATTTCATTTCAAGCGTCTTTCCAACAATGAATGGCATCTATGTGTAGGAAGCTCTTTTAAACAGACGCCATTTTATTGATCAAATCGGGCTTAACAAGTGATAATGATATTTCCACGTGCTTATTATTGATCAGTATTCAACATGTTATGAAGTAATAAATCCAATTTTTGCAAATCACCAAACAAGCTTGAGAAGACAAAAAGCTGAAGTTATTTTCGCAGTTAATTATATTTTTTTATTGATGGGAAATAACAACAGACTAAAAGGACTTTTTTTAGGATGATGGCAAAGATGTGATCTTGGGTCGGGGGGGGGGGGGGGGGAACGTTCCATGAGGATATATTTTTTTGCGTGCTTTCCCACGTGAAAATATTTTTGCACTAAACTAACCTCTTTTTGATTCCAGGGGAAATTCCAAAAATTAGTTTCAACACATTTTCGCAGTCTGCCTTTTTAATAATTATTGCAGCCCGGGTTTTTTAAATAGTTGTTTAAAAACACATATCCGAACAGTAAGTATGAACAGCAAAGCGGACATCAGGAAAGTTAGTAATGGCACACCAGTCAGTTACCGCCATCCAATCGACAGCCTACCAGACAAAACAAAACAAAAAATAACATAAAATGAGAAAACACACACTTACAAACTACAGAATGTCAGAAAAGTTTGACTTGGCACAGACACTCAGTAATGGTGAGTGAATCATGATTTGATCATATGTGACTGTAAAATTAGGAACAAAGAACATTGAGGTTATATATTCACCACCAATCATAGAAAGATAACTTTAACCGAAAGAAGTAACACATGTGATGAGAATAACGTGTGTAAGTAAAAACACTACATGCAATTAAAGGGACGATATTCTTCATCCTAAAAATAAATTAAGGCAATACTTTTATATCTCAGTGAAAGTCCTTCTCCAGTAGAAGTTGGATAATGGATTATTTTTCGTTCATTTGGACTTTAAGCTGAAGAATAGCAATAAAAACGATGTTTCTTTGCTTGAACACGCTTGTCTTCTTATCTTTCATTAGGCTGGCCAATACTGTAAATTCAGAAATTATTACGTGCATTTATTATTGCGATTTTGTCATTTTACACCAAAATGCGATTTTCATTTTTGCGATATTGAGAAAAATCCCGCTTCATTCATATAAAAAATTACAAAATGCGAGTTTGAATTATTGCGATTACAGCCATGTCGAATTTTTCGCAATAATGAAAATATCGCAGTAATTTCCGAATTTACAGTAAACATAAAGAGAGAACAAAAAATAGACCTACTTCCTAAAGATTTAATTTTATTCGGACACCATTAATAAATGTTAAGGCATCAGTTAAGCCAGTACTAAAAATACAGCAACTAGACTGATTAAATTTATACCCAAAGTCATTACCATTAACTGGCAGCAATAGCTGTAACGATTGGGTCGGAGTTCAAGTATAACTTGTTCAGGTCAGATGACGTAACTTATGGACTGACACAGTGACAAAAAAAGGTTTAAACACCTGAACATATCTGTTCAGTATTGAATGGATTTCATAGTTATATGATAACAAGATTTTCTCTTCCGCCAAGTAATA
Source organism: Mytilisepta virgata (assembly GCA_028015205.1). Taxonomy (NCBI): domain Eukaryota; kingdom Metazoa; phylum Mollusca; class Bivalvia; order Mytilida; family Mytilidae; genus Mytilisepta; species Mytilisepta virgata. The sequence continues at coordinate 7,788,322 of CM051508.1, read as the reverse complement.
ATTGACACTGGACGTTAAGGATGATCGCTGGTCTAATAGGAAATAAATAGGATTTGAAATAGGTGTTTTAGTTTGAGAGAACATATGAATAGTAAACAAGAAGCAATATAGGTTCATGTGCTCATTTCAGAGCTATAAAGCCTTGAAAATTTGCAGGAAATAGGTTTTCTCTGAATGTTTCATTGTCTTTGCATTGGCAACTTCAGTCTCTCAAAAATGTATGAAAAATAAAAAGCATTTCATAAAATTTTGTCAAATACCATTTTAAGGTATATATGATTGAATTATAAAAGAAAAAGTGGGGGTTCATGGGCAAAAAATTTAATGTTTAAGAAATGGATAAAACCCGAGGATTCCGAAAATCTGACAAAAAGACCAAAACATGACCAGCGAGCATCCTTAAACCGACTGTCAAACAACCTATCCTTGATAAGCTCTGGATAAGTAACCTTTGGAACACCAATGGTCTCTAAAAATTTCTCTTCCGCATATGTAGAGTGTATAATACACGAATCAACAAAATTTTTTTTTTGGAATATGATTGCTTAATTGTAGCATGCTTAACGTTCAGTGGCAAATATGTAATGCTTCTTCAGGACTAGAAGCAGTACAACAATTTAACAAACACAATTTAAATAAATGTGTGATGGGACACAAAGAGAAACCAATTTGTCTGCCACTTTTAAAGAAGGATGGCTGAGAAGGGGCGAATAATTTAGCCTCCTATAGCGACAAAAGTCTACCATTTTTCGAAAAATAAAGAAGGTGTCTTTAGCGTGTAGGGAGTGTGGCATTCTCCAAACACGTTACCCACTATGGTCCGCGGTCAGGCTTTCCGTATTATTACTTGACAACCCCCATCCGGCACTTGGTTGAACTCCCGTGATCCGTCACAGGTGCCTACTTTTAAATCTGAAACGTGAGACAGTAAAACGTGTCAAATTTTATATGTGAATGACAGTGTAATATCGTTCTTATTGGAAGAAAGTCAATCATTCATCTTGCAAATTGAATCTCCAATTATTATGAGTGTTATGAGTGTTAATTACAGCGGTTCGCATAATTATATGTATTTATTCTAAGTATGATGATATCTTGTGCTGGTATAACATAAGCTGATGAAAAATAATGACGAATGAAAAAACATATCAGCCGGTAATCGTTGTTTCTGTAAATTTTACATGTTTTAATATCATTATGTAAAGAAAAAAGATGGATTTTAAGTGTAGGATCACTAATTGTGACTAGTCATTCTTTTTGCAGAAATTTGTTTTGTCTTGATTAAACCAAGTCCTCCAAAACTTTGCAGGTTTTTTGCATGAAACCCAAATCTAAGGCCTTTAAAATCCCGGGGTTCTCGGTTTCAAAATCAGTTGGTTCAACACGTGACCGTCCATGCTAAGCCGACCAAGAGTGACCACACCTACCCAGAATCGTCACTTCGGTTACGTCATTTGCAAAAACGGTTCACAACAGCAACCTCTATTGCAAGCGTGTGATCTGTGACCAGTGTCCGTAACCGCCTACGTGAAGCAGGCATACGAGCTAAAAGACCCGTTGTTTTGATACGCTGAAACCGTCAAATTCGAATTCAATGGGCTCAGACACACAGGGTATGGCCTCAGCCACGCTGGAGAACAGTTTGGTTCAACGACGAGTCGCGGTTCCTGTTACAACGAGGCGATGGTAGAGCGAGGGTATACCGAAGACGAAATGAGCGCTTTGCCGACAGATGTAGTGTTAGGAGTGTATTGAAGTGGGCTGCAGTATCGCATACTGGAAAGACAGCGTTGGTGCACATTCAAGGAAATTTGACATCCCAGCGGTATTGTGATGAAATCCTTCAGCCACACCTTCTACCGTTAATGTAGCAGAATGGTGCAAGATGGCAATACCCTACCCCATGCGCAAGAATAACAATTCCTCACGTGTAACAACGTTGCTGTGCTTCCATGGTCGTCCAAATTACCCGATCTAAACCCCATTGAGCATCTTTTGGAGACTTAGACAGACGTGTCCGCCAACGACAACCCCAGCCTCAATCCTAACATCGTGTTCATGCGTTACAAGATGAGTGGAACAACATCCTGCAACATGTTATTCGGAATTTGATTTCGTCAATGGGGCGGCGCTGTCAGGCTGTTATTGATGCTCGTGGTGGAAATACGATGTATTGAACTGTAGTGATCTAGAACTTTGAACAGGAAATGAACTTTTCGTGGAAATGAACATTTGAAGATTGTTTTGAGTTCATTTTTATCCATCTATTTATTAATCATTGTTATCCTTGAAATTTGTTTGTTTTTGTATCTCCCAAAAAATTTCGCTGTGGGTTTCTTTTTTTTAAGAGTATATTTTATTTCATCAGAAATTATCTTTCCAGGAATTCGACATTTATTTTCCTATTTTAATAATAGGGTCAATAGAGATCAAAAATGTAGATTGACACTTGAAAAAGGGTATGACTAATTATCCGTTATCCTTGTTTTGTCAAATTTAGTTTACAATAAATGCTATATGTTGTCAGATTTTTCTCACTTCGACAAAGGCTTCTTTGTTCTATATAAGCCATTGACGTGTAGTATGAGTTCACTGACTATTATGGGTGTCGAAATTTATTTTGTACGACAACCGCCTGGCTAGTCTCGTGGTAGCTTGCTCGCCTCGATTTCGGAAGGTCGTGGTTCGATCCCTGGTCGGGCAAACCAAAGACATTAAAACTGGTATTTGTTGCTTCTCCACCAAGCACGCGGCATCTAGGAGAAACAGCGAGGGACTGGTTGACTTGGAGTCGGTATAATGTGTCTGGGTGGAATATTACATCGTTAGCGAGCACGTTAAAATACGGCTCATCGTGTCGGTCTAGTGCAAATCAGGGATCATACAAATATAACAGCAATATGCTCTCGTCATACTATGCATATAATTTATCCATCTAGCCATCCTTATTTCGTAAGACTTCTTTTAAAATGCCATTTTTATCCTGTAATTTCCAAACGTCCAAGAACTACAAGGTACATGTTGGTGATCTTAAAAATATTTTTTGTGAATTGTGTGAATATGTGTTCATTCCTGTTTCCAAAATTTATGTCTGAAAATATATTTGTCTTCTTGAAATGTCATACGTCAGTCCGATGTGTCTTATAAACAATAAAAATAGAGGGACACCTATATATTCACTTTTACATCCATTTTTTTTATACGGACATATATCGTGACTGAATACTTTAAGTTCTTGAGCAGGAAATTCGTTTAGAAATGTAGATTCTATTTGGATATAAGCGTTGAAATTATATGGTACCCCTAGAAATTAATTTAAACAACATATATTATTCATTCCTTCACGTTCACCAAAGGGTGAACTCAAGTAACAATAAAAGACCATTTCAACTTGATAGTTGTGATGACGACCAGAAGAGGCTTAATTAAAGAAGCAAATATTTCCAATGGTGAGAAAATTTTGAGATATGCATTGTGTTTCATTCTATCCACAACAGATTGAAAATCGGGAAATTCAAATTTTTGGTGTCGTTGTTTTGATTGGTATGTTATTGTTGACATTTTTGTTATCAATTTTGTTGTTTATCGAAGTATGCACTGTAGTGACCTAGAACTTTGAGCAGAAAATGAACTTTTCGTAGAAATGAACATTTGAAGGTTGTTTATCCATATATTTGTTAATCATTGTTATCCTTGAAATTTGTTTGTTTTTGTATCTCCCAAAAAATTTCGCTATGGGTTTCTTTTTTTAAGAGTATATTTTATTTCAACAGAAATTGTCTTTCCAGGAATTCTACATATATTTTCCTATTTTAATAATAGGATCAATAGAGATCAAAAATGTAGATTGACATTTGAAAAAGGGTATGACTAATTATCGGTTATCCATGTTTTGTCAAATTTAGTTTACAATAAATGCTATACGTTGTCAGATTTTTCTCACTTCGACAAAGGCTTCTTTGTTTTATATAAGCCATTGACGTGTAGTATGTGTTTACTGACTGTTATGGGTGTCGATATTTCTTTTGTACGACAACTGCGTCGCTAGTTTCTTGGTAGCTTGCTCGCCTCGATTTCGGAAGGTCGTGGTTCGATCCCTGGTCGGGCAAACCAAAGACATTAAAACTGGTATTTGTTGCTTCTCCACCAAGCACGCGGCATCTAGGAGAAACAGTGAGGGACTGGTTAGCTTGGAGTCGGTATAATGTGTCTGGGTGGAATATTACATCGTTAGCTAGCACGTTAAAATCCGGCTCATCGTGTCGAAGTAGTGCAAATCAGGGATTATACAAATATCACAGCAATATGCTCTCGTCATGATATGCATATAATTTATTCATCCAGCCATCCTTATTTCGTAAGACTTCTTTTTTAAAATACCATTTTTGTTCTGTAATTTCACAACGTCTAAGAACTACAAGGTACATGTTGGTGATCTTAAAAATATTTGTTTGAATATGTGTTCATTCCTGTTTCAAAAATTTATGTCTGAAAATATATTTATCTTCTTGAATCGTCATACGTCAGTCCGAATTGTCTTATAAACAATAAAAATAGAGGGACACCTATCTATTCACTTTTACGTCAATTTTTTTTTTTATGGACATATATCGTGACTGAGCAGGAAATTAGTTTACAAATGTAGATTATATTATATAAGCGTTGGAATTATATGGAAGAGACCATCAAATACCACTGGAAATTAATTTAAACAACATATATTATTCATTCCTTGAAGTTCAACAAAAGGTAAACTAAGGTAACAATAAAAGACCATTTCAACTTGATAGTTGTGATGACGACCAGAAGAGGCTTAATTAAAGAACCAAATAATGCCAACGGTGAGAGAATTTTGAGATATGCGTCGTGTTTCAATCTATTCACAACAGATTGAAAATTGGCAAATTCAAATTTTGGTCGCGTTGATTGATTGGTATGTTATTGTTGACATTTTTGTTATCAATTTTGTTGTTTATCGAAGTATGCTTTTTTGCAACTACAGCCAAACGGAATGTCTATATTGTAAAGTAAATTACTCCACCGAATATACATCATAGCCCAATAGAGGTTACAATTATAACGTTTGTGTTTTGTGCTCTTTTATGCTTTTTTTCTCTGAACGTAAGTCCATTGGATGGGGGTTATTTAATAATTTTGTAATTTGTAAATGTAATTTGAAATTTGGCTTCCTATTTCGGTATTTTTGGTTATGAGTACTTCTTGTTTAAAATAAGTTTGGTTTTTGGTCTTCCAAATATTTAGGTTTTAATGCTGCTTATAAGAGGTAACTCTTTGAAATGTGTCGTGTTAGCATAGTATAAATTTACTATATCTAATATTAGTATCTTTGGATTGTTATTTTCAAGATATGTTGATTGTCAGGCACATAATACTTGTTGTTCACAGCCAGACGATCCAACAGGGGATTTTTTTCACTAGTGCAGGATGATTGCGACTGACTAAGAAAGATAACTATGGATTTCTTCTAGCCCATATTAGTTTAATATTTCCAACATCCTTTCAAATTATTTAGATTGTCAGGCATATGGTACTATGTTGTTTTAAGTTTTCATGAAGTTTAATACTTTGTTGGACATGCAATATTACATGACACCTTTGTTGTTTATTTGCTCAAACAATACTTTAACAGTTTCAAAATTGATCAATTGAAAATGTTAACACATGCTTCTAAAACTGTTATTGTATTGCATATTAGTGTGTTTGACCATATGTAAATATTTGTATGAAAAGGTCGACAAGGTAAAAGGTGATAATGACATAACAATTATTCCTACGTTTTAATCAATACATACTCACAAACCTTAAAAGACGTTAAGTAATCCTTAGCTTGTTGTTGACAAAACATACGAATGCTATTCGGTTGACATTTCAAATGTACATCAAAACAGTGGGTACAGATTGTTTTGTCGATGAGACAAACATCTGTTTCGGCAATGAAATAAAACGTATAAAAAGAAAAAAAGGGAATGGAAAAAACAAGTTGGACACCTTAGCTTTTGGGATTGTGGTTTAACGGAATCTGACAGAAGTATGTCTTGCATTTAAAAAAATGGGCAAAGATTACTCCAAATTTAAAAATATATATATATATATATATATATATTTAATTAGGGAAGGCATTCATCAGACTTTAAAAAATGTGGGAAAATATATATCCAAATGATAACATTTTTTGAGGATATTGTTACAAAAAAAAACATTTTTGCAGAAAAATGACAATTTTTCCATTGATGTGTATGGACGACAGCTTCCACAATGCAGATAACTCCGTAAATAGGCGACAACTCACGTGTACCAAAAATCGGGAAAAGTCAATGTTCACGGGTGATTGGACGTTTTCCCATGATTATTTCCCTGGAAAGTCTGCTAGTATTCTGGTTGGCATGAACGGCTTACGAAGTCTAACAATCATTTGCCTTTTAACTGTTGTTAAGCAAGACTATCATGTTTTAGTATCACATGCAATGTCTAAATCACTAAGTCGTACAATACTTTTGTCGATATCTAATCACCGGAGATGAAACAGTTCAATCATCAGAGAATTACTTTATTTACTTTACATTGTATGGATTACTAGAGAGAATTAAATTAAAAGTAATAAACTGCACCCTTCCAAACGCTCAAAGGCAATCTTAGCTTTAGATCAATACCGTAAATAATCTATAAAAAAATTTTGAGACATTTTATAATAAAGATAAATCTACATAAGCTTGCGACATATAAAAATGTAACAGCTTACTGAAAGCTCAAAATCCATTAACCTTTAGGATTGCCACTGTAAAAAATATATATTTTTTTTTGGAATTTAGAACCACTGCACTCCATCTTGCGACGTTCAATTAGGATTATGGCTTTTAAACTTATAAATAGATTCAAGAAATACCAAAGGGTTATTCGAAGGAGGGAAAAATCGAAACAACTGACAAACGCCGGAGAACAACGAAGACAAGACTAAAACAATACATAAAACTAAAAAATATGAACAACATAGACCCCACCAAAAAACCGGGGGTAGACTCAGATGCTCCGGAAGAGTAAGCAGTCTCTGCTTCCTGCAGGACACCCGCCATGCTGCTCATGTCAAATCCGGTAGGAGGAAGGGATAAAATCAATGGAACAGGTCTATTTTCATTTTGGAAACGCTTTTTTCATACCTGTCAAAAAGTTATGATGACGTCCATAAAACTTTAATAAGGATGACTCCAACTTGTCATCTTGTCAGGAGCCGGACTCCAGGTAGTCAAGCTCGAAATATAATTACATAATATTTTAGTCAGGCCCTGTAGTTTGTGGATGAGATTTGACATCGTTTTGGGAGACTTAAATTAGCTAATTGATTGTCTTAAACGGTCAACTCTTGTCTTTTGTATTCTGAAATTATTGTTCATGATACCAAAATTGTACATTAAATGTAGATAAAAATACCAAATGAGAAAGCTAAACAAAATTGGTCAAGAGTGCTCCCTTGGGAACCACCTGATGTTACTCCCGATTTTTAATGGAAGTTCACATTGATAGTTATTTAGTTTAGTTTCTGTGCTGTCTTATTGTAGTTTTGTTTAGTATATCATATGTTTTTTAATTCTCCGGGTTAAACAGGTATCTTTGTGTCGTTTGTATGTTGTGTTCCATTCTCACGACTTTGTGTTTTTCTTGAATTTAGACTTTTCTCACTGTTTGCCAATATTTAGATCTGTTCAGCACAAGTACATGTACAACATGTGTACGTTTTGATTTTGAGAAAATGAAGCTTTCCCAACCTTCCAGTTTAACCTGGTTACATGGATGGCTTGTTGTTGACAAAACATAAGATTTTTTACATAACCAGAGTCTTTGTATAACTGAAATTAAGGAATTAATTTTCAAAAATGACAAAATTATAAGACAAATTTGTTCCCTCTCTGCTTTATGGCTACATCATGTAACAGTTTGACGTAATTGCACCATACAATGAGGGCCAATTTATTTCCGGTTTTATAGCGAGTGCAGCGAGCACTATTTGAACTTAATGAATTTTCTACATATGGGTTATTTAGAAAAGTCTTTGTTTAATGGGGACAACCATATTGTGCTACATACTAAGGCTAGAAAGTTTCTTTGGACGGAAACGGAAGTAAGGGAAATAACTTGCTTCAAATTATAATTTTAGAATCAGAATCGTGATACCGGAAATGAGTTTCTGAAAAGGGCTATTGCTGTGCTCGAATCATTGGCCACGCCAACAGGATATTATGATTTTGTTTTAGCTGTGTTTCTATGTTGGACCTGTAATTTTTCATTTGTATTCCTTCCGATGCAGTAACTTTGAATTCTGTCTTTTGATAGCTCTCAAAATATTTTGTACATTTAAGGCTACACCATTTTGATATCTCATTCTTCGTTCGAAGAATGGTGCGAGCGGGCACAGTTTTAATTTTAATTTTGTTCTGAAATCTGTTCTTGAAAGTGCGGGTACCAAAAATTGATGGGGCATTCATACTTTTTTTTAAGTAATTGCTCTTTTCGGGCTTACAAATATCAATTCTTATCAACTTTTAGGAGCGGGAGACATTTTTTAAAATTTAAATTTCCATAAATAGAAAATATGGAGATGAATTGTGAATTTTTTTGCGGTAAAAATATTTTTTAATAACAATTTTACCTGTAAAAAATTGGTGCGGCAAAATCCAAAAAAAGAAAAATAATTTGGTGTGGCCTAATGATGTTATGGGAAAATTACTTTGTAGTAATTTTCTGAACCTTATGCACGACGTGACATTATTATACACTCGCCTTTGTTTTGTTATAACAAATTCATCTCGATTTGTTTCACTGGAAATTGCTATGACTTTCCTAATCTACCAGTTTAACCTAGTTACAAAGATTGATTATTCTCTTTATATACTGACAGAATCCAGAAGGTTTTATGTCTCCGGTGTCCCTGTGAAATTGCAATTAAGGAATTACCTTTAGAAATTGACAAAGATGCATACATCAAGACAAATATGTAAGGCAGATTATGTTCTCTCTCTGATTGACGACCAAACATGTAACAGTTTGAACTGATTGAATCATAAAGTGTCTTTTTACTGTACTTTTTCTCATTTGTATTTCGGGGAATGCTGTCTCTTTGGATTATGACTTTTTGATAGCTCTCAAGATATTTTTGTCCATTTAATGATGTTATGATAAAAGTAACAAATTCATCACGATTTGATTCATTCGAAATTGTTATGACTTTCCCAAACTGCGAGTTTAACCAAGTTACATAAATTGATTATTCTCGTTATATACTGACAGATTTCAGGATGTTGCATGTCTCCGGTATCCCTGTGAAATTGAAATTAACGAATTACTTTTCCAAATTGACCAAAATGTTCTCTCTCTGATTTACGACAACAGCATGTACCAGTTTGAGATAATTGAACCACACAACGAGGGCTGTTTATGTTTGGTTTTATTTTTGTTCTTTTTGTCAGTGTTTCTGTATTCCTGACAATGCTGTCACATTGAATTACGTATTGACGATTGCTCTCAAAATGTTTCTGTCCGTTTCATGATAACCGTAATTGGCTAAATCGTTTGCGCAGTGTGACTTATATACGTTCACCTTTTTTTGTTGTAACAAACTAATCTTGTTTAGTTTCTATTGAATTGCTTTGTCTGGAAATACAATAATATAAAGCAATATATGCTTGATCATGCATTTACGACTAAAAATGCGGCAAACAATAGACACTTCAACCAATACCACAAAGTACAAATCAAATATTAAAATCTTTCCCAATTTGCTCAATAGTCAGTCAAGTATTTTTATAACATATTTATTTCCACTATCATAAGACGTGTATTTGTTGAATTCTCTTACTGCAGTTTTATTTGATTTCTTTCCATTTTAATTTTAGAATTGTATTTACTACTCTGTAATAACTTTGTAATGACATTAGTTGAATATGTAATTACAGACATCATTCGTAATATTTAACTGATTGTTTAGCAGGAAATCTATTAAAGAAAATGAAAAATAAAACATGCCTTTTTGTACACAGAAGATCATGAAAGCTTTTCTCAGCAGACAAACAGAAGAATTTGGAATAAAGGAATTGGGTACAGCTTAAATATATGGTTGCAATGATAAAATTGACAGTATTGGGAATCTTTCAAGCCCAAAATGCAACCAAATAAATGTGATTAATATTTTCAATAGGACTCCACACCATAGACACAAACATGGTCATCTGCCTTACACTTCCCCTAGTGACCATAACATCTCTTTAAATGAGTTATTGCCATATATACAATAACCTTTAGGACTCCATCACATTCGAACTAAACTATATTCTCTTCCTTTGTGTAATCTTAGCTCACTCCACAAAAAGCAATGGAGCAGCAAACCAAGAATTTTAATTCAGCTGAATACAATCTCGCTGGTATCGGATATTGCTTCTCGTAGATTATTCAAACCAGTTCGCATCCATAACCACGAATCTCACTAAAGGTTGTTCCTTAAAGTTAACTTTTTTAATAAAGGCGTGGATACCATAAATATCAGCAATATCCTTTACCACAAATCAGTAAAATCTAAGCGTCCTCCATATTTCAAGGGCCAAACTGTTCCCCTTATTCAAGGTTTTCAATTACAAACGGACACTGCAGGACCTTAATTCCGATAACCTCAAGCCGAAACCCATTGACTACTACAAAGACCCTAAGGTTGTTGGAAATTTGACTCAAATATGTATTTGTCCCAGCGGTCAAAGCCCCCATGGGAATAGATAACACTGCAGGTAACCCAACTTCTACAACCACCAAACTCACTAAGCAGGAAGTCCTTGATAACCACAAACCCGATCTTCATTTCTTTGGCATTTCTACAACGGATGAAGAAATGAACCTTCCCGCTCTTTATTGGATTCCTAAACTACATAAGAATCAGATTAAACAAAGGTACATTGCTGGTCAGCTAATTGCTCTACAAAACCTCTTTCAAAAAATTTAACATTCATATTGACATGTATTAAAGAGGACCTTGAATTACTGTTAAACATCATATTCCACCAGTGGCGTCAATCAGATGTGTAGTCTTAAAAATTCAAAAAATTTACTACAATATATATAATCAAAATTAAACGCAAGTGCATAAAAACATTCGACTTCTCTACACTTTACACTACCATGCCACATTCTTAGTTAAAAGATCGCTTAAAACAACTACATCTTGTTCATCATTTTTTTAAAAGAAAAATGGCACACGCAGGTATAAATTTCTTGTTTGAGGTAGAGAAAAGGCTTATTTCATGAAGAACCACTCTGATTCTGACAAAAAGTATTCTAAAGATGAAATTACGGACATGTTAGGTTTTCTCATATACAAGTCATGGGAACCAACTGTGCTCCTCTCCTGCCCTAAACAGTGACAAAAAAGGTTTAAACTTCGGATGAACATATCTGTTTAGTATTGAATGGATTTCATATTTATATGATAACAGGATTTTCTCTTCCGCCATGTAATAATTGACACTGGCCGTTAACCGACAATCAAACAACCTAAGCTCTGGATAAATAACCTTTGGAACACCAATGGTTTCTAAACATTTCTCTTCCACATATGTAGAGTGTATAATACACGAATTAACTCAATTTTTTTTTAAATATGATTGCTTAACTGTAGCATGCTTAACGTCCAATGGCAAATATGTAATGCTTCTTCAGGACTAGAAGCAGTACAACAAATTAACAAACACAATTGAAATAGAGGTGTGATGGGACACAAAGGGAAACCAATTTGTCTGCCACTTTTAAAGAAGGATGGTTGGGTAGAGTCGAATAATTTAGCCTCCTATAGCTGCAATAGTCTACCATTTTTCGAAAACTAAAGAAGGTGTCTTTAGTGTGTAGGGAGTGTGGCATTCTTCAAACACGTTACCAACTATGGTCCGCGGTCAGGCTTTCCGTATTATTATTTGACAACCCCCCATCCGGCACTTGGTTGAGCTCCCGTGATCCGCCACAGGTGCCTACTTTTAAATCTGAAACGTGAGACAGTAAAACGTGTCAAATTTTATATGTGAATGACAGTGTAATATCGTTCTTATTGGAAGAAATGTCAATTAGCCCATTCATTTTGTAAATTGAATCTCCAATTATTATGATTGTTGATTACAGCAGTTCGCATAATTATGTGTCTTTATTCTAAGTATGATGATATCTTGTGCTGGTATAACATAATCTGATGCAAAATAATGACGAACGAAAAAACAGATCAGTCGATAATCTTGTATCAAAACAGTATACATTAGAAGCATATCACACGTTGCAGAGCAAACCTTCAAAAAGGAGTGCATGGCTAGATATTTAAAAACTGAAGCGACCTTGATTGATTATGTCGGGAATGGTTGCACAATTTTGATAAAGTGACCAACGTTGTTTGTTTTTACTTTTAGAATCTTCAAAAAAGCCCACTTTTCGTCATTTTTATTTGAAGGAGATCGTTTTTTTCTGTAAATTTTACATGTTTTAATATCATTATGTCAGGAATAAAGAAATTCATTATGGGTTTTAAGTGTTGGATCACTAATTGTGACTGGTCATTTTTTTTGCCAAAATTTGTTGTGTCTTGATTAAACCAAGTCCTACAGAATTTGCATGTTGTTCGCATGAAACCCAAATCTAAGGCCTTTAAAATCCCGGGATTCTCGGTTTCAAAATCAGTTGCACATGTAGATACTCCACAAGCCAAGTTATGACACGTCTGAACGAAGACCAACGCAACAACGCTATCGGTCGCATCCCAAATTACATGATCTAAACCCCATTGAGCATCTTTTGGAGACTTAGACAGACGTGTCCGCCAACGACAACCCCAGCCTCAATCCTTACAACGTGTTCATGCGTTACAAGGTGAGTGTGGCAACATCCCGCAACATGTGATTCGGAATTTGATTTCGTCAATGGGGCGGTGCTGTCAGGCTGTTATTGATGCTCGTGGTGGACATACGGGGTATTGAACTGTAGTGACCTAGAACTTTGAACAGGAAATGAATTTTTCATGGAAATGAACATTTGAAGGTTGTTTTGAGTTCTTTTTTATCCATCTATTTATTAATCATTGTTATTCTTGAAATTTGTTTGTTTTTGTATCTCCAAACAAATTTCGCTGTGGGTTTCCTTTTTTGAAGAGTATATTTTATTTCAACAGAAATTGTCTTTCCAGGAATTCTACATTTATTTTCCTATTTTAATAATAGGGTCAATAGAGATCAAAAATGTAGATTCACATTTGAAAAAGGGTATGACTAATTTTCAAAATGAAAAGTTTTGTATCAACAAAAGGTGAACTAAGGTAACAATAAAAGACCATTTCAACTTGATAGTTGTGATGACAACCAGAAGAGGCTTAATTAAAGAAGCAAATAGTGCCAATGGTGAGAGAATTTTGAGATATTCATTGTGTTTCATTCTATCCACAACAGATTGAAAATCGGCAAATTCAAATTTTGGTCGCGTTGTTATGTTATTGTTGACATTTTTGTTATCAATTTTGTTGTTTATCGAAGTATGCTTTTTGCAACTACAGCCAAACGGAATGTCTATATTGTAAAGTAAATTACTCCACCGAATATACACCATAGCCCAATAGAGGTTACAATTATAACGTTTGTGTTTTGTGCTCTTTATGCTTTTTTTTTCTCTGAACGTAAGTCCATTAGATGGGCTATTTAATAATTTTGTAATTTGTAAATGTAATTTGAAATTTGGCTTCCTATTTCGGTATTTTTGGTTATGAGTACTTCTTGTTTAAAATAAGTTTGGTTTTTGGTCTTCCAAATATTTCGGTTTTAATGCTGTTGATAAGAGGTAACTCCTTGAAATGTGTCGTGTTAGCATAGTATAAATTTACTATATCTAATATAAGTATCTTTGGATTGTTATTTTTTTATTACTTTTGTTGTTTATTTGCTTGAGAATGTTCAAACAATACTTAAACAGTTTCAAAATTGATCAATTGAAAATGTTAACACATGCTTCTAAAACTGTTATTGTATTGCATATTAGTGTGTTTGACCATATGTAAATATTTGTATGAAAAGGTCGACAAGGTAAAAGGTGATAATGACATAACAATTATTCCTACGTTTTAAGCAATACATACTCACAAACCTTAAAAAGATGTTAAGTAATCATTAGCTTGCTGTTGACAAAACATACGAATGCTATTCGGTTGACATTTACACAATGTACATCAAAACAGTGGGTACAGATTCTTTTGTCGATGAGACAAACATCTGTTTCGGCAATGAAATAAAACGTATAAAAAGAAAAAAAGGGAATGGAAAAAACAAGTTGGACACCTTAGCTTTTGGGATTGTGGTTTAACGGAATCTGACAGAAGTATGTCTTGCATTTAAAAAAAATGGCCAAAGATTACTCCAAATTTAAAATATATATATATATATATATATATATATATATATATATATAATTAGGGAAGGCATTCATCAGACTTTGAAAAATGTGGGAAAATATATATCCAAATGATAACATTTTTTGAGGATATTGTTACAAAAAAAAAAAACATTTTTGCAGAAAAATGACAATTTTTCCATTGATGTGTATGGACGACAGCTTCCACAATGCAGATAACTCCGTCAATAGGCGACAGGTCACGTGTACCAAAAATCGGGAATAGTCAATGTTCACGGGTGATTGGACGTTTCCCAATGATTATTTCCCTGGAAAGTCTGCTAGTATTCTGGTTGACATGAATGGCTTACGAAGTCTAACGATCATTTGCCTTTTAACTGTTGTTAAGCAAGACTATCATGTTTTAGTATCACATGCAATGTCTAAATCACTAAGTCGTACAATACTTTTGTCGATATCTAATCACCGGAGATGAAACAGTTCAATCATAAGAGAATTACTTTATTTACTTTACACTGTATGGATTACTAGAGAGAATTAAATTAAAAGTAATAAACTGCACCCTTCCAAACGCTCAAAGGCAATCTTAGCTTTAGATCAATACCATAAATAATCTATAAAAGCGTTTTGAGACATTTTATAATAAAGATACATCTACATAAGCTTGCGACATATAAAAATGTAACAGCTTACTGAAAGCTCAAAATCCATTAACCTTTAGGATTGCGACTGTAAAAAAATATATATTTTTTTAGAATTTAGAACCACTGCATCTTGCGACGTTCAATTAGGATAATGGCTTTTAAACTCATAAATAGATTCAAGAAATACCAAAGGGTTATTCGAAGGAGGGAAAAATCGAAACAACTGACAAACGCCGGAGAACAACGAAGACAAGACCAAAACAATACATGCATTACAATTTAAAACTAAAAATATATGAACAACATGGACCCCGACAAAACACCGGGGTAGACTCGGGTGCTCCGGAACAGTAAGCAGTCTCTGCTTCCTGCAAGACACCCGCCATGCTGTCCATGTCAAATCCGGTATGAGGAAGGGATAAAATCAATGGAACAGGTCCATTTTCATTTTGGAAACGGTTTTTTCATACCTATCAACCAAGTCATGATGACGTCCATAAAACTTTAATAAGGACTCCAACTTGTCATCTTTTCAGGAGCCGGGCTTTGTCCAGGAAGTCAAGCTTGAAATATAATTACATAATATTTTAGTCAGATTCTGTAGTTTTTGGATCAGATTTGACATGGTTTTGGTTTTATCAAAATGTACCACGAAGACTAAAATTAGCTAATTGATTGTCTTAAACGGTCATCTCTTGTCTTTTGTATTCTGAAATTATTGTTCATGATACCAAAATTGTACATAAAATGTAGATAAAAATAGCAAACGAGAAAGCTAAACAAAATTGGTCAAGGGTGCTCTCTTGGGAACCACCTGATGCTACTCCCGATTTTAATGGGAGTTCACATTGATAGTTATTTAGTTTCTGTGCTGTCTTGTTCTATTTTTTTTAATATATTATATGTTTTTTAATTGGAAAAGCTTCATTTTCTCAAAACCAAAACGTACATATGTTGTTCTTCTGCTGAACAGATCTAAATATTGACAAACAGTGAAAAAAGTCTAAAATCAAGAAAAACACAAAGTCGTGAGAATGGAACACAACATAGAAACGCTACAAGGATGCCTGTTTAACTCGAAGAATCTTCCAGTTTAACCTGGTTACATGGATGGCTTGTTAAATACTGACAGATTGGAAGATGTTTTACATAACCAGTGTCTGTAAAATTGAAACTAAGGAATTAATTTTCAAAAATGAAAAAACTATAAGACAAATTTGCTCCCTCTCAGATTTATGGTCAGATTTAATGTAACAGTTTGGCGTAATTCAACCATACAATGAAGGCCATTTATTTCCGGTTTTATAGCGAGCGCTATTTGAGCATATGCATTTTCTACATATGGGTTATTTAGAAAAGTCTTTGTTTAATGGGGACAACCATATTGTGCTACATACCAAGGCTAGGAAGTTTCTTTCGACGGAAACGGAAGTAAGGGAAATAACTTGCTTCAAATTATAATTTTAGGAGCAGAATCGTGATACCGGAAATGAGTTTCTGGAAAGGCCTATTGCTATGCTCGAATCATGGTCCACGCCAACAGCATATTATGATTTGTTTTAGCTGTGTTTCTATGCTGTACCTGTAATTTTTCATTTTTATTCCTTCGAATGCAGTAAGTTTGAATTATGTCTATTTTGATAGCTCTCAAAATATTTTTTCCCATTTAAGGCCCAAACAATTTGATATTTCGTTCTTTGGAAGACGAAAAATAGTGCGAGCGGGCACAGTTTTAATTTTAATTTCATTCTGAAATCTGTTCTTGAAAGTGCGGGTACCAAAAATTGATGGGGCATTCATACTTTTTTTTTTAAATAATTGCTCTTTTCGAGCTTACAAATATCAATTCTTATCAACTTTTAGGAGCTGGAGATATTTTTTAAAATTTAAATTTCCATAAATAGAAAATATGGAGATGGATTGTGAATTTTTTTGCGGTAAAAATATTTTTTAATAACAATTTTACCTGTAAAAAATTGGTGCGGCAAAATCCAAAGAAGTAAAAATAAATTTGGTGTGGCCTAATGATGTTATGGGAAAATTACTTTGTATTAATTGTTTGAATCTTATGCACGATGTGACTTTGTTATACACTCGCCTTTGTTTTGTTATAACAAATTCATCTCGATTTGTTTCACTGGAAATTGCTATGACTTTCCCAATCTGCCAGTTTAACCTAGTTACAAAGATTGATTATTCTCTTTATATACTGACAGAATCCAGAAGGTTTTATGTCTCCGGTGTCCCTGTGAAATTGCAATTAAGGAATTACCTTTAGAAATTGACAAAGATGCATACATCAAGACAAATATGTAAGACAGATTATGTTCTCTCTCTGATTGACGACCAAAAATGTAACAGTTTGAACTGATTAAACCACACAGTGACTTTTCACTGTACTTTTTCTCATTTGTATTTCGGGGAATGCTGTCTCTTTGGATTATGACTTTTTGATAACTTTCAAGACATTTTTGTCTATTTAAGGATGTTATGATAAAAGTAACAAATTCATCGCGATTTGTTGTATTCGAAATTGTTATGACTTTCCCAAACTGCAAGTTTAACCTAGTTACATAGATTGATTATTCTCGTTATATACTGACAGATTCCAGGATGTTTTATATCTCCGGTATCCTTGTGAAATTGAAATCAAGGAATTACTTTTCGAAATTGACCAAGAGGCATACTTCAAGACAAAAAATGAAGACAAATTATGTTCTCTCTCTGATTTACGACAACGCATGTACCAGTTTGAGATAATTGAACCACACAACGAGGGCTGTTTATGTTTGGTTTTATTTTTGTTCTTTTTGTCAGTGTTTCTGTATTCCTGACAATGCTGTCACATTGAATTACGTATTTACGATTGCTCTCAAAATGTTCATGTCCGTTTCATGATACCAGTAATTGGCTAAATCGTTTGCGCAGTGTGACTGTTATACGTTCACCTTTTTTTGTTGTAACAAACTAATCTTGTTTAGTTTCTATGGAATTGCCCGGTCTGGAAATACAATAATATAAAGCAATATATGCTTGTTCATGCATTTACGACTAAAAATGCGGCAAACAATAGACACTTCAACCAATACCACAAAGTACAAGTCAAATATTAAAATATTTCCCAATTTGCTCAATAGTCAGTCAAGTATTTTTATAACATATTTATTTCCACTATCATAAGACGTGTATTTGTTGAATTCTCTTACTGCAGTTTTATTTGATTTCTTTCCATTTTAATTTTAGAATTGTATTTACTACTCTGTAATAACTTTGTAATGACATTAGTTGAATAAGTAATTACAGACATCATTCGTAATATTTAACTGATTGTTTAGCAGGAAATCTATTAAAGAAAATGAAAAATAAAACATGCCTTTTTTGTACACAGAAGATCATGACAGCTTTTCTCAGCAGTCAAACAGAAGAATTTTGGATAAAGGAATTGGGTACTGCTATGCTATATGGTTGCAATGATAAAATTGACAGTATTGGGAATCTTTCAAGCCCAAAATGCAGCGAAATAAATGTGATTAATATTTTCAATACAACTCCACACATAGACACAATCATGGTCATCTGCATTACACTTCCCCTATTGACCATGACATCTCTTTAAATGAGTTATTGTCGTATATACAAAAACCTTTAGGACTCCATCACATTCGAACTAAACTATATTCTCTTCCTTTCTGTAAGCTTAACTCACTCCACAAAAAAGCAATGGAGCAGCAAATCAAGAATTTTAATTCAGCTGAATACAATCTCGCTGCCATGGTATCGGATATTTCTTGTCGTAGATTATTTAAACCAGTTCGCATCAATGACGAATCTCAACAAAGAACGTTCCTTAAAGTTAACTTTGTTAATAAAGGCTTGGATACCATAAATCTCAACGATTCCTTCACCACAAAACAGTAAAATCTAAACTTCGTCCATATTTCAAAGACCAAACTGTTCCACTTATTTCTTATTCTTATACAAAACCAATTGCAACCAAGATTTTCAATTACAAACAGACACTGCATGACCTTAATTCCGATAACCTCAAGCCTAAACCCACTGACTACTCTTTTTCGACATCTCCATTCAATTATATTCCTGTGGGTCATGTTATCACTGGATATATTAATCTAGTTGGTAGTTACAAAGCTAAAAAAAATATGGTAGCCAAAGGTTCCAAATACCGAGAACCTCAGCCTATTAATTGGAAATATAATTTCAAACTGCTCATGGATTCTTTTGAGGACTATGCCCGAAAAGGAACAGGAACCTGCTGACACACTTTCGGAGTGGGTTAAAACTGTTAGGTCAATGATACAACTCCGTATTAAAACCTCCAAGGGTCTATGAGCACCAAAGCTACATCCAACTTTAAAGACCCTAAGGTTGTTGGAAACTTGACTCAAATATGTAGTCCCAGCGGACAAAGCCCCCAATAACACCGTTTTTGTCTGCAAGAACTATTATTTTGAGTGCCTAAGAAATGAGTTGGGAATAGATAATACTGCGGGTAACCCAAATTATAACCCGACCAAACTTACTAAACAGGAAGTTCTTGATAACCACAAGCCCGTTCTTCATTTCTATGGCATTTCTACAAAGGATGAAGAAATGGACCTTCCGCTCTTTATTGGATTTCTAATCTACATAAAAATCAGTTTAAACAAAGGTACATTGCCGGTCAGCTAATTGCTCTACAAAACCTCTTTCAAAGATTTTAACATTCATATTGACATGTATTAAAGAGGACCCTGAATTATTGCTAAACATCATATTTCACCAGTGACGTCAATCAGATGTGGATTCTTAAAAACTAAAAAAATTACTACTATATATTAAACATATTTGGCAACACGCAACTGCATAAAAAAAATTCGACTTCTCTACACTCTACACTACTATACCACATTCTCAATTAAAAGATCGCTTAAAACAACTACCTTTAGTTCATCAATGTTTTCTGAAGAAAACTGGCACACGCAGATATAAATTTCTAGTTTTAGGTAGAGAAAAAGCTTATTTCGTGAAGAACCACTCTGATTCTGACAAAAAGTATTCTGAATATGAAATTACAGACATGTTAGATTTTCTCATATACATCGTATTTGTTGAATTTGGCGGTCTAATTTTTCAACAAACTATCGGCATTCCAATGGGAACCAACTGTGCTGTTCTTACCGCCGATCTATTTCTGTAATCATATAAAGCGGACTTCATTCAAGGGCTACTACGTCAAAACAAGACGAAACTATCCCAATCCTTTAATTTAACTTTTCGTCATACAGATGAAGTGTTGTCGTAAAAAAAACAACAAATACCAGCATCGCCTGCATATGACGTCTACGTTTCGCAGCTTATCCGATATTGAAGGGCATGCATGAGTTACCCTGACTTTCGACAGAGAGAATTAATGCAGTCACAAAAGCTTTTATCAAGGACAAGATTAGCTATGTTGCCCAGACGACTAATAAAAAATGTAGCGAACTATATATGTTTTGTTCCTACATTCAGTGTCAACATCAAGCGAAATTTTCAAATAACTGTGTGATAACACTCTAAACTGTACCAGTTTTTTCTCACTTGTCTTTTGCAGACAGGCCTTCCTAACCAGCCGAACACCTGGTGTCACTCCAAGTGCATTGGATTTTTGTGTTGCTTTGTTCGAATTGTCATTAGTTGGCTATGTGTTTTTCTCTCTGTTGTTTTGTATTTGTCATGTTTACGGTATTTTTTGCTGCGTTGGTGTTCTAGCTAGTTCGTTTTGTCTTTGGAATTTAATCTTGCAAAGTGTGCCCACTTTTTTATCTTTTAATTCCTTTAATTTATCGGGACATCTTTAGATAATAAGTTAAACAGTGATAATATACAACGTACATGTACCAAAGGCTCCAAGTCAACATTTGTAGAGATCAATACTGTAAATAATTAATTATTAAATGACGTCAATATAATGGAGACGTCCAATTAATAAGTAAATTCAAGAAATACCAAAAGGATATTCGAAGGAGGGGAAAATGAAATACTGACAAACTCTGTAGAACAACGAAGACAAGACAAAAACAATACATGCACTACAATCAAAAACATATGAACAGCATGGACCCCGCCAAAAAAAACGGGGAAAGACTCAGGTGCTCCGGAGGAGTAAGCAGTCTCTGCTTCCTGCAGGACACCCGCCATTCTACCCATGTCAAATCCGCTTTGAAGTAGGGATAACATCAATGGAACAGGTTCATAAAGATGTATTTTCATAATAATGCGACATAACAAGGTAGCAGCTTACTTAAAGCTGAAAATACACTATCCTTAAATGTCAACACTGTAAATGATATCAATACAAAAAACTGTTACTGAAAATTATTTAAAATACATTCTATTTTACGACATTTTCTAAAGGTAATGGTCTTTGAAGCCGCAAGGTGGAACTATTTTTATATATAAAATTGTATAGCTAAATCCGTCAATTTACGGTAATTTTGGGTGGAATTTAACAATTTTTCAATTATCTATACAGAAGTGCAGTAAGGTAACTACTTTTTATCTACCGGTCATTTTTATCCTGTTTATTCTGCATGGGTATTGCTTCATTAAAACTAGTACACAAAATAACAAGATAACAAGACTAGACCCAAGTAATCAAACAGTAATTTTAAGACATTTTAGATTAGTTGAACACAAGTAAAAAACAATAATGGCATGATTTAGTTTAAACAAAGGATAATTCTATGACGATACTCCTTAGTTTCATAAACTTTAACAATTTTTTAGATACAGTAAATATCGATTTTGTGCTAGTAGCGATAACCTCTGGGACTGGGGGTCCACCAGCAAAGGTATTGACTCAGTGGTAATGATCATTCTATTAAACAAATTTTGTGGCAACAAGATGTGTATATTGGTCCTTGGTGACCTTGGACTATTTTGTGCTCTTTGGCCGGGTTGTTGTCTCTTTAACGCATTCCCCGTTTCCATTCTCTATTCTATATTGGTTCGATATACGAATCGTCAAATGCATGCAGTATATTTGGCATTAACGATACATATACTACGAGTTACTACGTAATAACAAGACGTATTGTAGTTACATACTGACAGATACAAACATCTGTACAATCGTGTATCCCTGTAAAATTTATTTGGTTAAATTTTCCAGGCTA
Source organism: Mytilisepta virgata (assembly GCA_028015205.1). NCBI lineage: Eukaryota > Metazoa > Mollusca > Bivalvia > Mytilida > Mytilidae > Mytilisepta > Mytilisepta virgata. Next base: position 7,766,097 of record CM051508.1, on the reverse strand, counting down.
GTTTGGTTGTATTGCTCCTCTTACTATAAAGATTATGTTACTAGAGGTATTAACCTAACATAGAATTTACTCAGCAGGAATCATTATCAAAAAATCCATTTAATTATACAAGCACTTTTTTATAGATTAATATTAAGATAATCAATATCTCTCATTGCTTGCCCGACATCCGATATTGGTCGAGTGATGATAATCGATCCGATATGGATCTGTTTATCATATACTGCTAAAGTACCTATGCCGAACGCGGCCGTTCTGATATGGCCATATCAGTCTGACCATGTAACGCACCCGGTCTGGTGCGGATATATCAGCCCATGTATGCTACATTATTAGCCTGGGCTGTTCACTTCAGATCGTTACACATATGCAAAGACCATCATATTTAGAACAAATAAACAACAAAATGGATAACAGGAAAGGTAAAAAATGACATACAAATGAATCAAAACAACCCAACTGACATAAAGCTGGACAAAAAAGAGCATAAAATAATACAAAACACAAACATGAACACAACAGAGAGTCAGGTAGTATTTTGGTTCAGACACAGAACGATGGTGGGGTAAAACCGGTTTTATGGTTACCCACCCCCTTATCTATCCTGACACTCTTGTGTATAAACACATTATAAAAACCAATACAGTAAGTAAATGATAAATGTAAATATCTCATTAACACTCAGTTCACTTCATAAATACATAATACTACATATGATTCCATATGTGAAAAATAACTAGTATTTACTGAACTTTGAAAGAAAACTGGTGTAATATATAATGTATATAGTGATGTTTATTGCATACAATAATGAGCAAACACTGTCGGACAATAATATCTATAACAAAAACACTTATATAACAATTACAAAATTGTTACTCTTCAACGGACTTCACACTCTACCAGATTTTCCACAGTTGTAATGTTACGGTTGCCTTTCCAAGACAAGACATTCTTATCTAGCAGCTGATAACATTCCAGGTTTTTGTGGGAGTTCATATTAAAAGTGCATTCGTTTTTATGTTGCCTTGTTCAGATTCTCATTGAGTAGGCTGTAAGTTTCCTCCAATGTTTTGTCTTTGTAATTTTTTGCTGTGCTGGTGTTTCAGCGGGTTCGTCTTGTATTGAATTTAATCTTGCGAAGTTTGCGATTTTTTTTTTTTTTTTTTTTTTGGTTGCTTCGGTGTTCTTTTTCCGATATTTATCTGATAATTTGTCTACTTTATCTTTAGTTAATCAGATAATCAGTGATAATATACAACCCACCAAAGGCTCGAAGTCAATATTTGTTTAAGATCAGTACCGTAAATAACTAACTAGTAAAGGACGTCAGTATAATTAAAACATCCAATTAATAATGATGCATCTACGTAATCTTGTGACATAAAAGTAAAAGCTTATTATAAGCACAAAATCCATTATCCTTAAAGATAAAATACTGTAAATAATATCGGTATAAAAGTTCTTTAGAAACCCCAGTAACTGAAAATGCATTCTATCTTACATCATATTATTATGATACAATGTAATGGCTTTAACAGCAACACCTTTGAGCTATTATTTTATATTATTTTTTCTATTTTAGTCCATCGATTTAATGTAATTTGCGGATGGACTTTAATAAGGTTTGCAATTATGTGCAGTAAGGATTTTAAACTTAACTGATATTGTGTAACTACCTGTCGTTCTTAATTTGTGTATTTTGCACTGATGTTTGGCTTCACCATAAAGTGACATAAAGATAACAAGAAAACAAGACTTAACAGGTAATCAGACAGTATTTTTCCAAGATTTTTAGATCAGTTCAACACAATTAAATACAATATTGGCATGATTCCATTTAAACATACAAATTGTGCTAGACCAGATGTGGTCATTTCGTCGATTTGCTGTCATCACGACTTGGTAGACCGAAACGAAGTTTCTGTCTAATAAATGAGATATCTTCAGTTAGATTTCACGACTTACCGGCATTGAATCTAAACCTGACTTAATACTCTTCCTGATATTCCTCACCTGCAATATGTGAACTTGCCTACTCTTCCGGAGTACCTGATGTCACTCGGGTAATTTTTGGATTCCACATTGCAAGTGTTTTAGTTCTTATACTATCGTGTTCTGATTCTCTTAAATTAAGTACGTTTTTATAGTACTTCTTTGGTTGTTTCTGTGTTAATAAACAGGAAAGATCATGAATGACATACCAATCAATCAAGGCAACCCAACTGACAGACCTACGGACAAAACATAATATAAAAGAGTACAAAACACAAACAGTCTAACTTGGTATAGACACTGAGCAGTGGTGGGGTTAAACCGGTTGTATTGGTACCAAAACCTCCCTTTTATCTATCCGGACAATCTGGTGAATAAAACACACTTTAAAATCCTATATAGCATGATCACAAACAAGGTGACCGCTTGACTGAAATATTAACGTGGACGGTTGATGTTTTTATGTTTTTATAATCTGTTTTTTACTGTGTTAGTTTTCTCATGAATTCGCCTTGTCTATATATTCTGGTCCTGTAAGGTTTGTCCACTGCCTTATTGCTTCGCTTTTCTTTTTTTTGATATTTATCTCCACGTGATACGGAAATTGATATGACTGAACACGCAATAGTAATTAAAACCAAGATAAGGTTATTTCCTTCCATTCCCAATATTTAAAATTAGATTTGGCAATATGTAATGAATCTAAAATGCAATTAATGACGTGGGATGTATATGCAATTTTATATTTAACTGCTTTAATTTATTTAAAATATTTTATTACAAGAAATGTAAAATAAAATAATTTTCTATAAAAAGGTCATACGGTTGATATTTTACATTTATTCTAATAGCACCATTACTTAACTCGTGAACTTTCTCCGAGTAACAAATCACGTCAATTTTTTAAACATTTTAACATCATCAATTTATTTTATATGTTATACAATGTAACAATCTGGCATGGGGCAAATTTTATTGTAAAGAATGCATAAAATTTGTAATTAATTTGACCAAAGCATGAATTAAATTACATTTAGAATTACGTGCATTTAGAATAGTTATTTATGAGATTACAATCACTTTAGGAAAGTAATGTATCGAATTACACTTTACATTTTGTTTATTTTATTGAAGAAATTATTCACGATGGATTCAAAATATCATGAATTAACCACGGGTAGGTTTTAATGCCAAATATTTTACCACGAAATATAAATAGTATTTGCTGAATAACATTGACAGACACCTGATGTAATAATATACATAATATACACTTGTAGTCTTTTGTAGTGGTAGATACATGGAAATACCCATTCATGTTTTGTTTCAGTGGTTTCAAATTTTTATGATATTGTTCTTCACTATGTGTAGATGTGCAATAAGGTTTTCAATTTTGAAATTTGATTCAGGGTTCCAATTTTCAGACTGATATTGTGAAATTCCTAATTTTTCACTGTTAATTGTTTTTTGACTTATGCAGTGCGGGGATGGACATCGTTTCTGAGGCACTAATTTCTTTTTTTCTTTTTTTTTGTGAAGAGTTTAAATTATCACAGATATTTTCCCAGTTGAACCAGTTTTGACCATTATTTTGGAATTATATTGTAGCTTATATTTAGATTTCCATAACTGTTGATAATAACAGGGTAATTCGGGTACCATTTACAAACCTGTTAACACAATGGATAACTTGTATATGAAGTAGTAACATTAGAAACTTGTGGCTGCTCACGGTTAGCCACCTGACCATCAGAGTGATAATTAGCAAAGTTTTGGACTAAACTGCCCATCTGTGAATCCGATGAAAGTAGAAAGACAGTAATATCATTGTTTCGCTAACCCAGTCGTCAGATTTGTCTCACATGATTATTCATTGATTTGTTATAGAAATTACCAGGATTTAGCCAAATTCAGAAATAATAGAATTACTAAGAGTTTATTCCTTGTATTGCACATGGTAGAACTCCCTAGCTGAAATTTGGCTTCCTATTTCGGTATTTTTGGGTTATGAGTACTTCTTGTTTTAAAATAAGTTTGGTTTTTGGTCTTCCAAAGTTTCGGTTTTAATGCTGCTGATGAGAGGTAATTCCTTGAAATGCGTCGTATACAGCATAATATAAATTTACTATATCTAATATTAGTATCTTTGGATTGTTATTCTATTTTCAAATTCAAGAATTTCTTCATCGATACTTGAAATAGTTGTAAGCATACTTTTACTGACTGAAGTTTCAGAACAAAGACTTTCACTGATTACATTAGACATTTTATGAAATTCACGGTCCGATGTGAACCCAGTATATGTCTTGAGAGAATTTTCACTTTTGTGTCCTGTAACTGACATTATATGTCTGCCTAGAAGATCGGCTACATCCAAAACATGCACGGTCGTTGTACGCAGAGAATGATTGGTATACTTTTTCCCTAGACCTACTTTCTCACAAATGGATGTCATCATACTGCCAAGCATGTTATGCCTTAAAGGGGAAGCATCATACCAAACAGAGTCATCATTTATTACACTATTTGGCCTTTGAAAAAAGAATTCAAACTTGTCTTTAAGTTTCTCGGTGTATTTAAGAAAAATTCTTACTGGACATCGTGGATCTCCTGAAAAATAGAACAAATAACGGTAAATTTAAGACAAAATCCGACCCCCTGTATACATACACATGAATAAGATTTAACAATATGAAGCAGATTCTGAATTTGATGACAACTTTGCTCCAAAAATTATTCAACTTTACTACCGACGATAGCAGGATTTACTAGATTTTTCCAGTGTGAGATGGAGAACAGAATGTATCGTATTTGTGTTTTTGTGTGTTTTTTTTTTTTTTTTTTTTTTTTTTTTTTTTTTTTTTTTTTTGTTTTTTGTTGACTGACCGTTTTAAATTGTACTTATTATGAAACAAAGATTTTATTCTTAAGTGTATCTTTCACATCTTACATTTTTCCAATAGCTGTGTTCGTGTCGTCTTTGTTATTTTGTGTCAGTTCATCCCGTTTTATACGAATGTACCTGTGTTCTGTGTCACCACCACCTTGTGTTGAACACGTTTTGTTAGGTCAAAGTCACTCTTTATCAAATTTCTGAGATTTTCCCAGCCTCTGTATCCATAAACACTTTGTGCTGGACACTGGGTTAATGTCACTGAAGGAGTTATATCAGGTGATATTCATTTATAACAGGATAGTGTTCTATACCCCTTAGACCCTCGCGTTTCAACTGGACTGACAAGGCTTTGAACTTTTTATACGATTGCATGAATTCCTTGTCTTTCAGATGACAATGTGGAGGTGAATATGCATTTTTATTCAAGATTACTTTATGTAATTTTACTATTACCTTCAATATATACTGTTTATTGCCTACAATAATTAACAAACATGATCGGGCAATATTATGTATAACAAAAAACCTAATATAACAGTTATGAACTTTAATCTATGATCTCTTTTGTTTGTCACGAAGCTTATAAATCAACGAATAGGCTAATTCACTTTTATTCTGCATCAAAGAAAAAATATAATATCCCGTATACATTTATACATATAATATATTATTACAATAATATATAGACTCTTTGTAGTAATCAGCTTAGTCACGACGATTTTCAAACCAACGAGTATATTAATTTTCTATTATGCTGTATAAAAACTGTATGTGTGGATCATTATATAGCTCATTTGATATTCTTGATTTATTGTTAACAAACCAACAGGACATCAGATTGACATAAACTTACCATAACCGCGCCTTAATGATTTATGTGACAGTAATTTGCTTTGCAGACAAAATGACTGTACATATCACAAGCATCGATTATTAAATGTAGACATCATAGGCTGACTCTTGATAATCTGTTTAAGGGAGAGTTTACCACTGGACATTCAAAATATTGATATTTTGTCGTAAGCAATTTTCTTTTGTCATCTATGTATTGATTAAACACCTTAAAACTGTATATGACATCGATATTTTCTTTTCAATGTTTAGGCTGAAACATAGTTAAAAACCGAAATAAATAATTTAATAGAGGATAAATTCAAACCCAAAATTCATACTAAAATGACTAATTTATATATAAGAATTAAGGCAGTAAACTTTCTAATGAGACCACTGTAAGTTCTAGAAATACTTTGTGAATGCATATAAAGAGACGGAATGAACATGAAAGCATTTATACAATGTGGCCATAAATCAAAAACGGATTTGATTATTCATATAATATTTCTATTAAACGTAGTGTGTATACTCACTGGCTCTAGAATTTTGGCAGCACATGTTGGTGTTTTGTGCTCTTTCATGTTACTTTTTGTCCTGGCTTCTGATTGTTTGGTGTTGCAGATTGATTTGTATATCATTGATGACCTTTCCTGTTCTCATTGTTGTTGTGTATTACAGAACAAGGAAGCATCACTTCACCGACATTCGAAGCCTTACAAATGCAAGGGTATCGAAATGAAAATATTAATATTTTTAACAGGGTATTAATTTCTCTTTACATATTCCTTTCTACTATATAGTTACTGTACCAGTAACATGGTTATTTTCCACATTTAAATAAATCGAATACGTCTCTACCAGACGGATGATCAATTTTGATCAGTATTTTCTAAGATGTTCTGCAATAAACATATTATTTCGTATAAAATTATTTTATTTTAAAACAATATTTTTTCGTGAACTGTTGTCTCATATTCTGAATTATTTTTTTTTTTATAAAATCTACAAAATTCAGTTTCTTCCGTGCATATGATATGATTTAATTCTCAGATAGTCTAAGATTCTTCGGGGTCAAATGACCTTTGGCTGCTGCCGTTTCACACCAGGGTACAAACCCTAAATAAAAGGAGGCAAATTATCGAACGACAGTTATCCATTTTATTCGAATCTCAAATTATTTTTCTCTCATGGAAATCTTATGTTTCAAAATAAGTAATCACCAACTGAATAATTATCTCAGAAAACTATAGTTTTTCCTATTTTTCAAAGGTTCCCGTTGTAGTATATATTAGTCGTAAAATACTGATGATTGCCGATAGAATTGGATAATTTCAAAATTTTCTATATGAAATGCGAACTGAAATCACATGGTCTTAGCCAGGACATTAGATGTTAGACGTAATAGGAATTTCGGACCTAACCATACATTTAACGTTCAAATTTTAATGCAATGAATTAGCATATATTATATACATAATAACATAAAGCGAGGTGAGTAGCGAAATCTTTCGTCCCAAGTGCTAAACTAGTGACCTGGGTCGACAAACTAATCATCCATGCAGCGGAGGTTATTGGTTTGTTCCAAGAGCACTGCCGTAGCACCCGGTACGGTTGGTACGGCTCCGACCGTACCACTTTTTTTGCTGATACGGAAAACCGTACCAAAATTTACAACAAAAAAAGATTGCATTTATTCATTATTTTAATTTTATTGTTAAAATTGGCTGTTTCGTGTATAAAATTTGTATAAATCTTGTTATGCAAAATCTTAGAAATTTTATACACCGCATATCATCAATAATGTCTGAGACTTTTCAGCATCAGCATCCGTACGGTACCGGAATCGTTTTGCCTTTTAATTTTCATCTGAATCTGCTATTGTTTTGGATGCTGTGTGCACATCAAAACTAATTCAAGACGAAACAGGAAAGAGAACGATCAAAACATCCACAACGTGATCGTGACTATAGATATAATGCCATGGATATTTTGAAAGACGCTATAACAAGTCGAAATAATGTCAAGATCAATGAACTTTTCAGAAATGAGCTCAGTTTATTGAAAAGAATCCCAACAGCTAATTCTGTCAGAAATTTTGATGAATTATCACAGGTTTTAATCCCTGATGATGTTGATGCTAACTTGCTGGCCGTAAAAACGACAGGGGACGGTAATTGTTTATACAACGCCGTGTCCCTTGGAATTTCAGGTAAAATTGCATGCAAAACGTACACTATTCCTTCCGACAAGTTTATCTTATATGATTTAACATGGATAATAAATCTGTTAGAAGTTGGACAAGAGTATAATAGTAATACATTGTATATGCCACATGTCTATGAAGAGGAGAATTAATTACCTTACAAATAATCACATGTTTTTCAATCGCATTTTGCTGTCGTAACTTGATATTGATAGTGTTTACATCAATAACTTTCTATCTTTTAAATGCAAATAAGAAAATAAATCCCAAATAATTAACTTTCACCCCTGTACTTAAGTGAAAATCGGAACGGAAATATAATATTAGAAATATGGTTTTCTATAAAAAAAATTGTGAGTTTTTTTTTAAATTTGTTGCTTACACAAAACTGTTTTTTGCACTGTCATTTTCTCGTTTGCCATCATTTCCATGACAAATGCATGTATCAAGTCGTAATGGTTCATTTGTAGGTGATACAAACACTTCCAATGCAATGTGTAGAAATATAGGGTGGCAAATCGTTGAGGGGACTGAAAAATCTATAAAAATCCTTATTAAATATCTGTTATATTTAAAAACGATAAACGGGTAGTATCGAACTAAGTACAATCCTACATTTGATGATCTATATATTTATCCTATTATACATGTACAAAGAAAGGTGTGACAAATAAAGCAAAAAGAAGTATAAATTTGTATTATACAGGTAGCCTGGTATCCCAACACATTATGAGCGAACCGAAAACATTATTTCGGTAACCAGTTGAAAGTGTCTTCAAATACTAGTACGATCGCGTTCTTCGGAATGAAGAATTGTTGATACGATTTCAACAGTTTTAAAATTTAAATTGTCCATTTTTGCACCTTTTAAAAATTACAGGATAAAAACAATATACATTACCGAGCAATATCAAATTCATTTGTACAATTTGCTGCGAAACGGGTAAAAAACGCTCGGCGAAGCCTCACGGCATTAACCGTTTCTAAAGCTCGTACAAATAAATTTGATATTTTCCGGCTATATCACGTATATTGTATATTTGAAAGATATATTAAACAGGTATAGAATTAGTATTGATCTACTAAAAATTCCGACGTCCTTACATTTTTCCGTACCGTCCTGGTTTTTTTCCTTACAGTCCAGGCTTTTACCGTTTTTAAATGAAACTATTTTCTATTATTATCAAATATGGAGTGATTCAGATATGTGTATAAAACACGTCCTTTAAATTAAAAGCTATGAGAAAACCAAATTGAAATATCGGACAGTTGCATTTGTAACAAACACAATGGAGAAAATCGTGTGTCCTACGGAAAAAGTCCAGACTGAAAAACGGGAAAAAATCATGATTAACGCAGGACAACGATACCCACTGTGTATACGGTGCAAATTCGTAATGTATAACCGTTACAGAACAATCACGCATTGGACATGCAGTGTCAGACGCTCATGCTGACTGCTTTTCATATCGTTTTTTTGCAAGCGTACACAAACTTGCGATAAGACATGACTGTTAAAATCTAGGAGCTTTCTTCAATTTGTTGCATAAACATAAAATTGCTTCAAAAATAGCGAGAGTCTGAAATGGTGAATTACTTGAATAGTAGTTTATAGGCATGTGTTCTGTTCAGCCGGCCCCGGTCGAATAGCGTGTGTTCTATTCAACCGGCTCCGGTCGAATAGCTATTAACGGAGGTTTTGCTATTTGACCGGACTTTTAAAGACTTGGAAATTGCGCGCTTTAAAAAAATGCAAATAATAATTACAAATCTTCTGGAGAAATTCTTGTCCGTTTATTTAAAAAGTTGAATTGAATTCACGTTGTTTTAAAAAAAAATTAGTGAAATGTTGAAAAACCTCTAAAATACAATGATTGCAAGACTTTTTGATATTGTACGTATTGGTTCTGCTCATGCAGCTTGCAAGGATCAAGCTTTATGTGATGTATTTCAAAGTTAAATTCCAATATTGTTATTGTCTGTTTTAAAATCTGCCTTTATTTTTAGGATGTACACTGTTAATTTATAATCTCTATATCTAGAAGTTTCAGTTAAAATATTTGTTGTTTTAGCACGTTCATTTTTTTTCTTGTATTCATTGTATTTTTGGAGGTTCTATATTATAAAAAAGAACGTCTTTTACTTACTGTATGAGACTTTTACATATCACAAAAAAATTGAAAACACGTCAATTTTTGTAAAAGAACGGTTTTAATTTGTTCAAAACGATATATAATTTTCATTTACTTATTCGAAACGATTAATTGAAAAGGTGGGTTTTATAACCTCTAAGTCATTAAAAGTCCGATCGAATAGCAAATACGTCATTATTGGCTATTCAGCCGGTGCCGGTCGAATAGAATATAGGCTATTCGGCCGGGGCCGGCTGAATAGAACACATGCTATTCGACCGGGGCCGGTTGAATAGCCACTGCCTAGTTTATAAGAAATGTCTGTTTAAAGAACGGAAAGTACTAGTATTTATCAACTTTGCACGAAGCAAATACTTACAATTATGATATATATCGTAGAAATTCAAACTCATTTTGGCCAGTGAACAGGATAGCTAATTGATGAAAAATTAGACATTTTCAAGGTCAGATCTCATCCATTTTTACCTCTTGATTGTTTTTTTGTGTCGTTCAATACATTCGCTCGGTTAAACAGTCGAACATTTTTGAAGTTTTAATGTATTTTTCTTAGATTAATATATAACATCGCGCTTAATATGTATTGCAAAACAGTACAGTGATGTTTCAATTGTAGGAAGTGAATTCGCTGCTGTAAGTTTGCGCCTCCTTTGCGCTGCTGAACTGTTCAGAAATGCACATGAATATGCAGCACATGAAGCATTGAAAACAGATGATGACTTTGGGATGGCCCTCTCACACGAAGCCGAGCAAATGTTTATTTCCACAAAAGACAGGTAAATATTTAAAAAAAAAATGCCGTCAAAATTTATGCGATGCGTAATTATTAGAAATGATAATATAATATCTTTTAATCGATTGATTTAAAAGAGAGTATCACCCAAATGAGTTTATAATACGACATACAAGGAGAATTCATCCTATTACCGAGACTCAGAGGATAGTGTGTATATTTGATCCACATTGTCCTTGCATCAATTATTTTCATCACAACAGTCTCAGCTCCTACGCACTGATTCAGGCATTAATATAGATATTTTAACAGCAGCAATATATAGCACATTACAATATTTAGGAAAATATATAGATATGTTCAATATCAAATAACTTATAAAATGAACATCTAATTGATCTCTTATTACAATTGTTCTTTCAAATCATGTAAGGCCAACTACAACATGTTAGTGTAGTTTTTCTGTAAATTATGTTTTAAAGGGTAAAAGCTGTAGAGAAGGAAGCCCTGCGTACATGTGTAATTGACCCAAGGCCAAGTTGGAGCTATCTTGTTCATTTAATGGCATTGACAAATATTATACAAAGACCGATTTACTCGGTATATCCAGTGAATGTAAGTTGTTATTGTAATTTAATGTATTACTGTCCGGGCAAGTTTGGCAATTAAGCCTCATTGGTAATCTAAATAATCTACTACTTTACTGTATTTGAATTATTATATCCCCACTCCTAAGAGTGAGGGCTGACTATATTGCAATCACCTTGTCCGTTCGTCCGTCTGTTCACACTTTCGTAACAGATATCTCGGCTTGTACAGGAACAAATGGTTTTATATTTGGGATATGGCTTTGGAATAATGACTTGTACCGTGTCTCCTATTTTTAGGAGTGGGGGTAGCCTCAACACGACTTAGCGTGCAATTACATATTTTGTTGGCGTCGAAGCCATTACGTTTTACCATCGTTCGTCCGTACATCCACATAACTTTTCTTCAGCTATACTCAGCAACCGCTCATAGGAATGATTTTAAGATATATTTTGTATGCAGCTTACATCGTGTGTGCGACTAACATGGATGACGCATGTCAACTTCCTGTCTACAGAACTAAACCTTGGCTTGTCATGACGTTTGAAAAAATTTCGTCAGCAGAAATGTTCGACAATCGTGGACATGAAATTTGGTTTTTAGTTTTCCTGTTATGAGTCATGTCGTGGTACAAGTTTCATTGATGTCACAGATCAACTTCGTGGGTCATCTGTACCTTGGTGACACATTGTCTTCTAAATTTTCTCTATAAAAGTTGTAATTTACCTTTTGTTTATACACACTAAATTCACAACAAAATTTTAAAAATATAACAGTAATTGTATAAAGCTAGAATAAATATTTTAATAATAAAAATACATTAATCTTAAATATATTACTGTATTTATTTTAGACTGGATTTCCATACAGACACATATTCAACCGACAGTACAGGCCATTTGAAAACTGCTCATTACATCCTTTGTACATATTATGGTCTGTAGATGGAGCACTTCCACATGGAAATTACACACCAAACCATTTTGTTTTCCTCCAAGAAGGTACGGTTGCATTTGTATTTAACAACTTAAAACTTTTTCCATATACTAGTACATGAATAAAAAATTAACGTTCGTAAATCAACTATTATATATTTTTTACGCCAGTCAGTGCCTAACGGCTACAAAAATTGCAAGATCATTTTCAGATTGGAAGACACAATCTTTTTCAAGAATTATTGCAACTTTAAGGTGTTTCAAATTATGTATGACATAGTACTAAAAAATAAAGTCTTAGAAAAGAAAACCATCATATTACTAAGAAATACTTCCGGTAGGATATACAGTTGTTCATAAAGAGATACCTTTAAAATGCCATAATATATTTTCACAGATAATGATCACAGGCCCTGTTCTGCAGATAGTTCTGCTTATGATGAGAAAGGAAATGATCATGAACTGAAAGAAAATGAAGAATCCTCCACCAATGATGACTCGACAATACCTATTAAGGACACCAAGGGGTACCCAAAGTCTAAAAAGCGTCGCATGACTATCATTGATTTCTTCTCGGTAAGTTTGCAAAATTGTAAGTCATTTAGTAAAAAGTAACTATAATTAGTATGCACTTCTTCGGCGCTATAATCAAACCTTTAAATATTTTGCAATTTTTGTCTCTCTGGTATTGCGTTCATTGAAATATTATTAAATTTTGTGCTACTTCATAATTATCAATATAAGACTATCATTATTTATTTGCAGACAAAAAGAAATAAACAAGCTGATCGTAATGAAAATGAAGATGCCATAGACCAAAAAGACAATAATGATACTACAACACAAAAAGAGGAAGAAGACTTAGTATCTGAAAACAGTGCCATAACAACTACAACAGAGCAGAGTCAGAAAGATGCTGAGGGTCCTCACTCTTATGAGATGCCAAATAACTCTGCATTTGAGGTACAAAAAATAAATTAAAATACTTTGGTTTCTTTCTTAATGGAACCGGGCTCCACATATAAGTGACAATTCTTCACTCATATAAGGAGCCCGGTTTCAAATTTGGTTTGTTAAAAAAAAGAAAGTTGTCTGAAAATGTTTTCAAAATTGTGTATACAAGTTACCATAAGCATACGTGTTTAGAGAATAATCCTTTTACTACTGATATGATGTCATGAATATGAATCAGATCTTAAAGAATTAAGTATACAACTAAGTTGAAAAACAAAATTAGTAAGTTGCTGATAATGTTTTTTCATTTTCATCTAACTTTCCTTGTGTATCTTCATCTAATTATTGCACCTATTTTTATTACATACATGCGGTAAGAAAAGATTAAATTTTCAGACCAAACACACAAACAAAGACCAAAAAGAAAAACAGAAAAACAGTTCCACATTTTCCGTAGATAAACAGTATTCAATTTTATAAATAACATTTTATTTCAGATACCTGCAGGTAATTTTGACGCTCCGAATCAACCAAGATCCTTCAATTTCCCTAAAAGAGCTTTTGGAAAGGACAAAATTCGCTTTAGGCAGTTTCAGCCCCAGTGGTTTGACAAATTTACATGGATCCACTACAGAGAGAATGAAGATAAAGTATATTGTCATCCATGTTCTGTAGCATATACGAGGAAAATGGTAACATCTGACAACTGCGAACAAACATTTATTTCAACTGGATACACAAATTGGAATGATGCAATAAGGGGATTTACTAAACACGAACAATCTAATTGTCATCGTGAATCAATAGAAAGGCTTTATTTTCAGAAAAGCAGAGTGAACATCGACGAGAAACTTGTCCAACAGACAGTGCAAGAAAAAGCAAAAAATAGGTCGGCACTTCTGACACTAATATCAAACATTAGATTTTTAGCTAGACAGGGACTTCCACTCAGAGGCGCCGACAACGACAAAGACTCTAACTTCTCTCAGTTAAACTATTTAAAATGTCAGGAAAGTACAGAATTTCAGGAGTGGCTTCAGCGAAAGAAAGATAAATATACATCTCCAGAAATACAAAATGAAATTCTTTCCATTATGTCTGATCAGCTTATGAGAAGTATTGCAGACGAAATTCGTCAGTCTAGCTTTTTTGCAATACTCGCCGACGAAACTACTGACGTAAGTAATCGTCAGCAACTTGTTGTTTGTCTTCGATGGATAGATGATTGTCTACAGGCACATGAGGATCTAATAGGACTTTACAAAATAGATAATACTCAAGCCGTCACTATCGCAGAATCTATCAAAGATGTAATAGCTGGAATGAATTTAAATATGTCTAATTGCAGAGGTCAGACGTATGACGGAGCCAGTGCTATGGCTGGAAGAAAATCTGGAGTGCAGGCCAGAATTAAAGAAGTAGAGCCTAAAGCTTTGTATAATCACTGTCACGGACATTTGTTAAACCTGGCTTGTGCAGATAATATTAAGCAAAATGACACTTTACGGAACGCACTGGAGACCGCTTATGAAATAACAAAGCTTGTTAAGAAATCACCTCAACGTGATACAAAGTTGGAACAGCTATGCAGAGACTCTGCGTCAGATTTAGAGAGACCTAATTCAAAAATTAGAGTTTTATGCCCAACCAGATGGACAGTGAAGGCAGATGCGTTATTGAGTATAATTGACAACTATGAGACACTAATGGACTTATGGGACTGGTCAGTGGCAAAAGTAACTGATACAGATATGAAAACTCGAATCCGTGGAGTGCAGGCTCATATGCAGAAATTTGAATTTTTCTTTGGTGCATCCCTCGCTGAGCTTCTTCTAAGAAACGCCGATAACTTAAGTAGGACTCTCCAGTCAAGAGACCTTTCAGCAGCCGAAAGTAAATCCATAGCTCAGAAAACAGTTAAAACCTTACAGGGAATGAGAACGGATGAATGTTTTAGCTTGTTTTGGGCTAAGGTGGAGGGAAAGGCAGAGGAAAAATCAGTTGAGGGACCACAACTGCCAAGAAAAAGAAAAGTACCATCAAGATATGAAACTGGCATTGCACCAGCAGAGTTTCACCTTACGCCCCAAGATTACTACAGACAAAGATATTTCGAGGCTTTGGATCATATTGTTCAAGCTATCACTGATCGATTCGAACAGGTGGACTTTGAGGTATATTTAACAACAGAGCAATTGCTTCTGAAATGTGCTCGGGGAGAAGATTACACAAACGAAATTAAACTTGTAACCGAGTTCTACGGTGATGACATTCATGCAGCAAATCTTCAGTGCCAGCTAATACAGTTTTCTGCAATATTTGAATGTGAATCAAAGAAGGAGGATGCAGTATTAGGGGATGTGCTGAAGTACATGCGGGCATTAACTGTAAGGGAAAGAATTCTATTGTCAGAGGTTGTGAAAGTGGTCAAACTTGTTTTAGTAATGCCTGCAACCAATGCAACCAGTGAGAGATCTTTTAGCACTCTTAGGCGAGTCAAAACATACTTACGATCTACCATGAAGCAGGATAGATTAAATGACTTGATGATACTAACTGTACATAAGTGTAAAACAGATAGCATGAACTTAAAATCTGTTGCAAAAGACTTCTGTTTCAAGGACTACAGACAAAGTATCTTTGGGCAGTTTTGATGCCAAAGCAGCTGTAATGTGTACATGAAATTTTGAGGGTTTTATTCGATGTCGTGTTCTATGCAGATAAAGTGCATTTTGTATATACTTTTATTTTGTTGTCGTGAATTAAAATAGCATGATTTCTTTTGAACATTTCATTCATTTTGTCATATGATCCTCAAATAGAATGTCGTAATTGGCGGTTGAAAGTTTGATATCTGAAAAAAACTTCCTTTCAGCAACAACTAGGAGTAATAGACAAAATAAGTTTGTCATGTTCCATTTTTGATTAAATCTTTTTCATACATTTCGATTAAGCAAACTTAAGTCAGTCTGTACCTTCGATGTGCAAGTATGATACCTGGGTACGTTTATGTTTCATCTTTGATTTTTTACCGAGAGTAACAATTTCTGTGGTTAAACTAAAAACCTGTATGAGTTCTCTTGAAAACAATTTCGGCCACCTTATACAAAAAGAACAAGTATCAGAAATTGCAAACTATAGATTATGAAAACATACACTGTTCTAAAAAATCTTAAAATTTTATTTTCAAACAAATATCTCTGTATGAAAACAAGACATTTTGAAGTCTCATTTATGTGCCAGGAGACCCCCAGAAGCCAGGATTTTGCACCATTTACCCCAGAGCTTCTGGGGGCCTTGAGCGGCCCCCAGACCCCCTGCCGTAAGGGCACCTCGCTTCGCGAGGCACGCAAGGCGCTTCGCGCCTTGAATTTCGTTTATGGCAGTACCACATTTTTTTCCACTGCTACGCCTATGAAGATCACTAGTTACCACAAGGAACAATACATTTTGCTACTGAAAGAGCATGCAGTTAAGTATTTTATTACACCGATTTTCAGGTAGATCAATACTAAGATTTTTAGCAGATAGATTTTCCTATTTTTTTCCAGGCAGGATGTTGGACGGATATTTTGAAATTTCAGTTTAAAAATATAGGTCACCGTTCTTGATTTTAAGATAATTAATTCTTTATGTTGGTAAAATTTATATAGATTATATAAGTAAAATTCAAATTTCTCGTAAAATAAAAAAACTGGCAAAGAGAATTGTTTTCATAAAATTGTGACAAGAACACTTATCTGACATGCTTTAATTTTCTTAGAGAAAAATGGGGTCACTGTTCATTTTTTCTTGCTATTTCCAAAAAACTAAAATTTTCTTTACATTTCATTAGAAAAATGTTCTTATTAGAATAACATTTTGTAATTTTGCTATTTATGCTTTTTCTCAATTTTTTTATTTAAATAAACTTAAAAATTATAATTTTATATCAAATACTATTGATATAAAATTATAATTCAAAACTATACTTCAATTGCTCGTTGAAGATATATATACATCCAAATGTACAAGATACCCGAAAGAAGATGTTCAGTGTATTAGATATGATCTACCTTAACAGAAAAAACGAAAATATGATGTGGATTTTGCATATATCAATTAGATTGACCAATGGAAACTGTACTGTCAGACTGTCTTTGATCAATTAGATTGACCAATGGAAACTGTACTATCAGACTGTCTTTCTTCAATTAGATTGACCAATAGAAATTGTACTGTCAGACTGTCTTTTAATGTAATTTATTGCTATTTGTTGTTTAATTAAGGTTATTGTAAAGAGCAGATCGTCAGTGAAGTTACATATCGTGGTTATTTCTGTCCGCACACTTCATAAAAATAAGATTCCAACCATGCAATTCTATCTCCAAAAGTGTACATAATGATAAGCGTTAAATGATGCAGACCAATACTCAACTGTATTTACATTGTACCTAAACTAAAAAATCGCTTTCCATTTTATCATATGACACTTCTCCAGTATTTCCCTAATTTGGTGGTCTGCTGCGACTAAAATCTCTTGAAGCGCCAATTTGCTATTGTAGTAGCAAGTCATTAGTTTGAGCGTATGACGTCATGATGACGTTGCGTACATTAGTTCACAACCTAAAACATGATAAGGCCGGTGTTTCATTCATTTAAATTCAACAGTTGAAATTAAAATGTAACCACGTGATAAAAACATAAGAATCCTACTGGACAAGAAATATTAGAACCGTTATACATAATAACAAATATTGTATTACCATGCTTGTATTGTCTCAAAACTTTCTTCACTTGTACTTCCCCTGAATAGCGAATTTTCAAATGAAAAATCAATGAACATGGAAATTTAACATATTTAACAAAATAAAGCCGTGTTTTTATACATGTTACAGTTAATTAACTACTAATTATTGTCATAATTTTTGAATTTTTTTTTTAATTATTTTGAAAATTAGAAACTTCTGAGAGCCCAGACACGTATTCTGACACTTCGTCTCCTTTTATTTTAGTTTCAGAATTGATAAATATTTTGTATTCGAAATACATGTACAGTCAATGTGCCACAGCCACATTTCGTGTTCTCTTTAATTTAAATATGAAAATTTACCACGTTTATGTATGATGATTCAGCAATTAAGATTCTCGCAGTTTGTCTCATTAATTAGCGATCATATGCCAGTCATGGTCATATTATCAGTTCCACAATCAAGATTATTGCAGATTGCCTTCATTTATAACGAAATAAAATAGTTAAAGTTGAATGAAATTGCTACATAAACTGTATTTTATGAATAAGATAGTCATGAAGCTTTTCAAATTCAATAATTTAATCATTTCCACCATTCAGTATCGCAATGAAGTTAGTTGCATCATATGTGCCTTTAAATTTTATTATAAATTCATCCTACTTATTTTCCAATTGCATTATTTACAGTATAGATATAACTTTGATTAATTTATTTCTAATTGTAAATCACGAAAAAATATCATTGCTGAAGAACTAGGAGTTCAACGAAAACTTGTATGATACCTATTTTGGTGCACTGATTGACTAGGTATTGACAAATTGGAGAACGGTGATTAAAGAGTTATTTCTGTGCTTTTCAAGCTCATCACTTATTTCGTATTCTGTGGAGCAATCCCTAGACATATAAAACGTACAGACAGACCTTAGATTAAAGCAGACAAATATGAAAGACACACTAAAACCTAACAATTATGGAAAAGATCAATCCCTATAAAATCCACGAGTGTCATTAAGTAGAAAGAGGTAAGTAGTTCTTGCGTGGTCGAAAATTCTTCCTTTGATACATGCATAAGAAACACTCTTCCCATAAATTATTCCTAAAGGGCAGTGCTTAATGATAAAAAAAATTTGAAAGCAGAGAAACATGCCAATATGAGTTGTATAGTATATACTTATTGATTGGGTAAGAGAGTAAGAGTAAGTTTATTGTCCCCGAGATACGAACTATTGCCCTGAGGGGTAAACTTACTATTCCCCGAATATGCAGTCAACAAGTGTTTTATAAGAAAATTTACAGATACCTTATCCAATTTTTGTTGTTTTTTTTCGCATCACTGTCGTCTAATATATCTTGTTAATCCTCCTCGGATAGGGAAGCAAATCTTTTCCTACTGGAGCTGGCCATTGTCGTCTGAAATCTCAATATTTTCGATGTTCTTTGATTTTTACTTTCACGATGAGATTAAACTACATGTATTCGAAATTTCGTGGGAAAATGTGTGATGTTAAAAAAGACTATTTTCTCTAGGGGAAATTGTCATGAAACTATTAAGAGGCTCTTTTTATTCTTTAAAAATAGAAAAATTGATCTAATCTATCTTTTTATATAGAACATACTTACTGAGGTATAATAACAGATTTTAATACCCCCGAATGCTCCATGCAAAGTAATTGCAATGACCTTAAAAATTATCAGCAAGTTTCACAGAGGCCGCATATGAACTATAACTGGAGAGGAAATATATACATTATTTCTGTTTTGAAGTATGTGGGCCTTAATAAAGAATGATGGTAAATAAACTATGTTTATTTGTGGTGGAAAATATATTGAAGCAACATTTAACGACATTATCAATAGTTTTATGTAACTCTATTAATGCGATACATTAAACAGACACGATAACTGTATTTGTCTGATAACTTCTCGCGATATGCATACAAATATTAATAAATAACATTCAACAAACTTGTTAACAAATTACACTTGCAACGAACATGAACTAAGGGACAAACGGACATTGACATTTTAATCCCATTTCCAAGCTGCTTATTGTATCAAAATTGATAAATCGTATAATAAATTATTCTTACACATTCCTTGATCTTTCTGTTGTGTTAAACATATTTCTTCTCAATTTCTTATGTATCTTGGGGCCAACGATCATGAGTATGACAATTAAATTAAATTCCACACCACACTGTACACTTTTTTCTTGCTTGTTAAGGTCATGCTTACCCTTCAGGTTCTCGCGATTTTGCAGAAGTTACAATTACTATTACCCACATTTTTATGCCGTCATTTTCTGTCAGATTTTCCTTGTTTTAGTTGACTTTTGCTTGTTATACACTGTACTAAGTTGTATTGTTTGGCTGTGGTTTATATTCTATGAAGAGGGCATATATACAAAAGAGCAAACCAAAAACACGCAGTCCTTGAGATAGACAAACCCGGGAAGACATATGAACAACCAGAAGCACAACAGATAAACACTGAAAACTAAAAATCAATGAACAACACGAACTCCAACAATAAAAACCAGTAGTGAACGCATGTGCCCCGGAATGGTAAAAAGTTCCTGCTGCGTATACGGCACCCATCGTGAATATGCATATCTTGTCGATTAATAACTTATCAGTTGTGCTTTTTGACTGAAACGTTTGAAAGCCAAAACAAGAACCCAAAATGCAACTTCAAAAACCAAAATGACCAACAGAACAACATGTATGTGCGACTGAAACACTCTGTAGTTTTCCTGAATTTTATCCATTCCGTAAAATTGTCGTAGATTTTTGCACCTTATAGAATGTATTGCACAAATATGCAAATTAAAAAAAAAATTGTCATTTTAAGTGGTTCGTCGGTTTTTAATGATCAGATGTCAGTTTTCTGACCATTTACGCTGCACCAGCTTAGTCTCAGTTTTATGTAAGGCAACCCTCAATTGATCTTTAGTTCTTTAGATTTCGCCACTCCGATTTTTGGACTCTGTAAATTTTAAGAAAATATTTTTGGCTGCTTCCCTTTACAAAATTTTCGAAAATTCGCCCCAAATTCTTCATTTTTCAAGAATTTTCTCCTAACGTTTTTTAAATTATTGGGATTTTTCCCACATTTTTGCAATATTTTAGTTAACAAATGTGAGCCACACCTAAATTTGATCTTTGCCTAAATACAATCTAGTCCTCTGGAAAAAAATTAAATTAAAATTTCGCTCGTTTTCACATGCTTTTGCCATCCAAAAATCCAAAAAACTAAAAGTCCATTTAATGTGGCCTGAATTGTTATTTGTATAATAAATCGATTAGATCTGGCTTATATGATATGAAGGTAATTAAAAGTCAAATAAATTACTTTCTTACGTATATCCTAAATATCTTGTCAGTGAAACAGTGTACATGGACATTTTAACGTGATAGATTTAAATGCGATAGTTTCCGCAATTTATCATTCATCAAGATTGGCATGTAATTTTCAGTTCCTTATTGAACATGTTTATGTAACAGGAAGAACAAAGGTTTTCTTCGATGAGCATCTTTTAAAAAATGTAATTGATGTAACTAACGCATGGAAATTATTTTTTAATGCTTCAAAAGCTATTTTGATATTTTATTTACATCATGAAGATGTATTAAAATGTTGATTCTAATCGGATTTCTCACAATTTTAACATAGCTTTTTGGTGAAACATATGTTTACTATATACATGTACGAGTCGAAAGTATTACAATGACATCGCTATTCCTACTCTTTTACGTCAAATTGTATCTTTTGCTCAAACATTTTGCTTCGCATAGACCTTTCTGCGGACGTTGAAGCTATAAAAGTTGCTAATATATACATAATATTCGTTAATTGAGTTTGTCTCTGGGACAGGCTTATGTTATGTTTAGTCTTCTTAAATATCATCATCCCAAACTCGTATGGTCTTCATCATGATTTGATTTCTGCTAAGACGATTTTACATCATAAATGAGATAGATCTGTCCTTAATTAATAGATAAGTTGGCATGTGCTGAAAAATGAACTTTGAGAAATGTTATTGGGAAACCTATTTGGACAACCCTATCTTATTTTATCACGTTTTGAAGTACATGACGTATAATTATCTTAATAATATGTGCTGAATTTAAATGTTTTGGGTTTATTTTCTGTTATTATGGTGTCTGATTGTGTTTTGGTTATTGTTTTGTCTTTCAAAACTTTAGGCCTTGAACACAACTGATGAGCCGATGTTTTTTTTATAATTACGATTTCAGGATATTATTATCTTGTTTAAAGTTCAAATCTTGATATTTTACTTGAAAATTTTCTAATTATATTGCCAGATCAATATCGGCAAAAGAATACCAAATTTGAAGTCCAAGGAAAAGACAAAGTCAAAGTCAGGAGAATGGAGCATAAACGGCACAAGGATACATATATAAGTAAAAGAATATACATGTAATAAAAACGTATAATAAACTGAAATAACAGAAGCATTGCCACACATTTAAAGGTTTTTACTTATAATGATATAAGAAATGTAATAGACCCTGTCTTCATTTTCATCACATACACGTTACTGCGGTTTTTTATATAAAAGGTCCTTAATCAGTCACGTGAAGATTTGCAAAAGAACCTGACATCCTTTTTTATCAGGTCCCTTAGGAGGTTTTCAAAAGAACTTGCAAACTGTATTTCTATATTTTCGCAGATTCCATTTGTCATGACCACCTCTCATTAGTAACGATAAAAGAAAATACACGGTCGGAAGAAACGCTAATTAATCAGGGAAGCCCAATATTGCCGACATGAAGAGATAAAATGGTTAGAGTTCAGACCCAATATGTCATGATTAAATTACTTTGCAAAAAGAAAACTTACGTAAGTAAAGACATCGACGCGGTGTAAGGGAGAAAGTTGACCCCTTTGTATTATTTGTTATCGTTTAAAAGTAACCCAACAACCACTGAATTTTTACCATTTTCGCCATTTTCGTTGATAATTTATCTTTATCATCAAATATTGATCCAAAACAGGCTTTGACGTAAATGTGAGAGAGATGAACATGTGTTAATTTAACTGGTCTATTGCAGTCTGTTTTCAACGTATTGAATTCTTTAAACTGGAGCAATTATTTAACAGTGCAAGACTTCCATTTTTGTGTGTTTGGTTTATTTGTTTTATTGTATCCTTTAAAATGTGCATGTCTGACGTAAACTAGTTTGCTTAATTGTGAAAATGATGTATGGTGTAAAGTTTGAAGTGGATGTAAAATGTAACTGACAATTTGCATTAAATTAATAGTATTACATATCTGATCTTAAATGGCAATTCTTGTTTTTTGTTTATTTTTACTCCGTCTTGATTTTCTGTAGCACCACATTTTCAAACAAAATCAAGATACATATAACAAGATCAAATCAAGAAATTTTGTCTTGCACCCATTCAAGATCGGTTAAAGATACCTTTAAATCATTTCAGCCCAGGAAAAGTAACATTAGTCATTCTTAACATTTATTCACTGGTCTTTACCAGTCTTGATTGTCTGCAAGGCATTTTATTTTATTTTGGTCTTGTTATCTTATTTTATCTGAAATTTAAGAAATTGTAAAAATTAAGACAATCAAGAATAAAAAGACAGAAATTACCGCTTAAGATCAAAACTGTGTTTCTTGTGAATATATTTCACATAACCTGTTACAATGAAGCCTCTTTTTAAAATAGAATTTGTTGCACTTTAGTATAATTGGATCTGCCAAGTGTTCCACCAAACCATTGTCTCAAGTTCTAACTTCTATTTTAACAGCTGTTAAAACAGGCCTCAATGTTATTGTGAGACAAGCTATTCAAGAAGTGATATCAATCAAATGTGGATATTAAAGAACTCCAAAGACGGATATTTTATGATCTCGGTCCATTTCAGTCTGTAAAATCATAAAAACATTTGATTTCTCTACCCTCTATACCACTATTCCTCATTCACAACTGAAGGCGAAGTTGAAAGATCTAATTCATCGATGCTTTCAAAATAAAATGGCAACAACAGATACACATACCTTGTCATTGGTAGAGTTAAAAACCACTCTTAACCTAACAAAAAATATACAGAGGACGAAATTGTCCTGATGATTGAATTTTTGACAACATATTTGTTCAATTTGGTGGACGTGTTTTCCAACAGAAAATTGACATTCCTATGGGTACCAATTGTGCGCCACTACTGACCGAATTGTTCCTTTACTCATATGAGGCAGACTTCCTTGGCGGACTTCTTAAGGAAAATCAGAAAAAGTTAGACCATACCTTTAATTTCAGCTTCTGCTAAATAGATGATGTTTTATCAGTCAATAATTCACGTTTTGGGAATTTCTTATATCTCATCAATCCCAAAAAGCTCGAAATTCAGGATACCACAGACACTGCTAAGTCTGCATCTTATCTTAACCTTCACCTCGAAATTGACACCAGAGGAAGGTTTAATACAAAACTTTACAACAAACGGGATGACTTTGACTTTCCAATCGTCAACTTCCCATTTTTGAGCTGCAATATCCCAGAAGCGCTGGCGTATGGAATATATATTTCACAACTCATACGTTATTCCAGAGCTTATGACATATACATTGACTTCCTGGACAGAGCCAGGCTCCTGACAGAAAAGTTGCTCAGACAGGGGTACGTTGCTCCTAAGTTGAAGTCATCCTTATTAAAGTTTTATGGCGTCATCATGACTTGGTTGACAGAGATGAAAAACCGTTTCCCAAATGAAAATGGACCTGTTCCATTGATATTGTCCCTTCCGAACACCGGATTTGACATGAGCAGCATGGCGGGTGTTCTGTAGAAAGCAGATATTGCTAACTCTTCCGGAGCACCTGAGTCTACCCCCGGTTTTTTGGTGGGGTCAATGTTGTTCATATGTTTTTAGTTTTTAATTGTTGTACTTCGTTGTTCTCCGGAGTTTGTCAGTTGTTACGATTTTTCCCTTTTTGGAATATCCCTTTGGTATTTCTTGACTTTACTTAGAAATTGTAGCGGACGAACAGGAATACATTTATCAAAAACCGATCCTCATGCTAAATTCCGATATTTTGGTATAAGTTATCTACTGTCTTGAGAAGATGTCTTCCATAAATATCAATGGACAAATTTCATTTTTTGCAAAACATTTTTCTTTTCTAACAATGTCCTCCACAAAAATTGATTATTGTTTTTTTTTTCGGATATATATTTATCTTTATCTTACAATCAAGACGTCATGAGAGATAATTCATTTATATGGGAGACAACTCCAATGTCCGCAAGTGTCCGATTACAAGGTGGAAACCTCGTTCAATGTACAAAATGTCACTGCATATAAATTGTATGCATCGTACTATTTTTGTATCATTTTACCATGTTCAATACAATAAATAAGAATGCTAATTAACCTTTTACATCAACAGACTTAACACTTCACTGGCAATGTGACGGGTGCCGTTAACGAAAGAGGACATGCTTACCCTTCCGGAGCACTTGAAGTCACTCTCGAGTTCACATTGGAAGTGATTAAGTGTTTTTTAATAGTTTATTCTTTCAGTTATACTTCTATCCTTGAGGTGTTTTTGTTGCGTTCCATTCTCCTGACTTTTTCTTTTCTTTGGACTTTGCATTTGTGGACTTTATCACTTCGCTTCCGTAGTCTTTTGCCGCTATTTACATGTCTTAATAGGCAAACATGGATAACGAAAA
Source organism: Mytilisepta virgata (assembly GCA_028015205.1). Classification (NCBI taxonomy): domain Eukaryota; kingdom Metazoa; phylum Mollusca; class Bivalvia; order Mytilida; family Mytilidae; genus Mytilisepta; species Mytilisepta virgata. Next base: position 7,740,363 of record CM051508.1, on the reverse strand, counting down.
AAGGCCAAAAACGATATATCAATAAATCAACGCCACCCAACATACAGAACCCGGACAAAAAATACATAAAGAGCTCAAAATACAAACATAAACACACAAGGAAATCTGGATAGTTTGAATTGGTACAGACAATGAACAGTGGTGGGGTAAACCGGTTTTATGTGTATCAAAACCTTCTCTTATCTATCATGACACTCAGATATGTGTGATCAACCTCAAGCTAGGACTGCAAAAATTGGTTGAACAGTACACAATTTAGATAGCGGGAACAGTTGGAATGTACTGGAAAATGAATTTTGAGAAATGCTATTTCTTATTTAATCACCATTAACTTCCATTTTGTCAGAAGTACATCTAATAAAATATATCCTACTTTAATTATACCACTATCCGTGGATGGTTTTTACTTCACTGTTAGGCATTTTGAATTTGTTTTTAATGTTTCAGTTGTGTTATCGCATTTCAAAATTTTAGGTTTCGCGCACAACTGATAACTCGTAAATGGATGAAAAGATGCATTTAGCTATAGAGAGGACAAATATACCCAAGCAGCAATTAAAAATACGAAATTCATTAGACAGACAAACCCGGGAAGATAAATGAACAAGAACTACAAATAAACACTAAAAAAATTTAAAAAAAAAAAACAATGAACACGAACTCCTACAAAAAACCAGGAGTGATCTCATGTGCTTCGGATGGATAAGCAGTTCCTGCTCCGTATACGGCCCCCGTCGTGAAGTTCAACAAAGTCAATCCGGTGGTAGTCACAAATCGGGAAAGGTACATGAAATGTTACGACAGTGGGAACATGTCGTCTTCGATATAGGAACACTAATAAATAGAATAGAGAAGGAAACGGGGAGTGTGTCAAGGAGACAAAAACCCAAATAAAGAGCAGAAAACAGATAAAGGCTACCAATGGGTCTTCCATGCAGCGAGACAATCCCGCACTCGGAGGCGGTCTTCAGCTGGCCTCTAAATAATAATGCATACTATTTCAGCAAAATGGACGGCACACTAAACTCCGAAACATAAAAATCAACCAAAATTTAAAAAAAACACAAGACTAACATAGGCTTGGGACAGGCGCAAAAATGCGGCAGGGTTAAACATGTTTTGTGAGATCTTAACCCCCCCCCCCCCCTTTCTATACCTTTAGTCAATGTGGAGTAAACAAATACACGTAGTAAAACTCAGTTCAAAAGAAGTGGGAGAATATTTATTAGCTTGTTTAAAGTTATGATAATCTTATTATTGAATAAATTCTCAATTTCACAATTTCATATCTTACGTCATTAAAAGTTTTCTTATCATATTTCCTGAGTAATGGTAAAAAATAAAATAACAGAAGAATTATCACAAATACAGAAGACACAATTTAAACATCTATCCGTATAATGGTATATGGACTGTAATAGCCTTGCTTTTATTTTATTCACATGCGTGTTACTGTAGTGTTTGTATAAAAGGTCCTCAATCAGTCACGAGAAGATCTACACACGAATTTGGCATACTTTGTAAAAAGGTAACTTAGGAATTCTTGTTAATAACTTGACAAAATATATTTTAGTTATGTTTATTCTATTTGGCATGACCACCTCTCATTCGAAAAGATAAAAGAAAAACCCTTTGGGAAGAAACTCTGATTAAATTCCGGTGTGAAATCTAATATTAAGGTGATAAATAGCTAAAACTGGTATATTTCAGACAAAACATGTCAAAAATAAACATAGTTACGTGAAAAGAAATCTTAGATAAGGAAAAATAATGTACAGGGCTTTGGCATCAATGTGAAAAGTATGTTTGTGGCTGAATATAACGAGTTTCTTGCATTCAATGCAATGAATGCTTTTTTGAACACGTAAGGCGCCCATGAGGTATGTTTTGCGTGTGATTATGCTATAAGGTCGAGGTAATAAAAATTCAAACAATGAAATGAAATATGGAACACTAAGTATTACAATGTATCTATGCAGTTGTTATTTTCTGATTTTTCATTGGTTAATAGCATAATTTACATGGCTTCAATTCCACGGTTAAAATTCCATCGGATATTAACAGCCTACTCACATATTCATACGCGTTTATTTACAAACAAAATGGTTGACGAGTACGTGACTGACGAAGAGCTAGAATTGTTAGGGGCGATAATTATGTCAGATTTTGAACACAAGTCAGAGATCATAGATGACATGGAACTTCAGGAAGCATCACAGAGGAACTACCAGAGGCCATAAGTCAATTGAGGATTCGGAAAAAGATGAATCTACCGTAGAGTCTCTAGCAGACGACGTACTAGTAGGCGTAGATGAACCAACAAGACTAGATGATGCATTGGAAGAAATAATAAATGCCACCAAAAGACAAATAAATTATGGTGGAAGTTTTATAAAATTGCTCATACACACGTTAGTTTTAACGGATAAATAAAACCCAGATTGACATAATGCGTTGCAATGTTTTCCTCGTATAACATAATTGACTTTGTGAAGAAAACAGTCACTGCGGCTGAGCGAAAATGAAAATGTATTAAGAACCGATCTAAATCCGAATACCAGTTAGGAAACTAGGTTAATGTCCAAAAGTACAGTTCATACAAATTTTATGCATTATGTTACTTTTGTAATAAAATGTGTTTTGACTCCATCTGCAACAGGAAAAAAATTGAAATGAATGATACAAAGTAAAGTCAAGAAATACCAAAGGGATATTCGGAGGGGGCCAATGTCAAATTTGGTATGAGGAAGGGACAACATTAATGGACCAGGTCCATTTTCATTTGGGAGGCGGTTTTTAATACCTGTCAACCAAGTCATGACAAACAAAGCTTCCAACAAATGTAATATATATGCATTAGAATAACAACACTCAAAAAACCTGAAAGACTATTGAATTGGTATCAAAGTCTGTTTGTTCATGGCGGCTAAGATTAACAGAATGAAAACGATTTTTGTTTCTTCGTTTTTATTTGCATATAACAATTCATAAAAAAACAACAAAATGGATAACAGGAAAGGTCAACAATGACATACCAAGTTAATCTGCTTGAAACACAATGGTGTTGAACACTGGAACATGGATTTGTGGTCATCAGTCACTAAATAGCCTCAAAACAGTGGTGATAAATCTTCAGTAAAAGTAACCACGAATCTCAAATTATTCCATTTTCCGTACAATAAACATACAGAAAAAACTGATTGAAGTCCGCTTCAGATGAGTACAGAAACAGATCGGAGAGGAGAGGAGAAAAGTTGGTTTTTATTGGAATGCCGATTGTTTTTTGAACAATTCGACCGCCAAATTCATCAAATATGTTGTCTATTAGAAAAATCTAGCATGTTTGTAATTTCATCTTCAGAATACATTTTGTCTTTTCTGTACCTAATACAAGAAATTTATACCTGCGAGTGCCATTTTTTAAAACATTGATGAACTAGTTGTTTTCAGTCGATATTTTAATTGAGAATGTGGTATTGTAGTGCAGAGTGTAGAGAAGCCTAATGTTTTTTGCTCTTTCATAACATGTAGCCAAAGCAATCTCATTTTAGTACTTTGGAATAATTTTTATATAACAGCAACATGTGACAGATGTTTACTTTTCCGTCACTTCAGGTAACTTCCGCTAATTTTTGGCTGGGTTGTACCTAGCATATAATGTGGTTTATGTCGGACAATTGTTATTAATAGTATCTTCATTTCTCGTCATATCCAATTTTTAAATATGCAAACTTTATTCAATGTAGTATGTTTATAGGAACTCTTCCTCAAACCAAAAACATATAAAGCTTATAGCATGGTTCTGTCTAAAAGGAAAGGCCATTTTATCTTTCAGGAGTGCAAGAGAGGAGTTCACGAAATGCAGACTAAATAATCTTATTAAAAGCAAGGACTGCAAAAACAGGGTAAAAGCGTTCTACTGCCTTTGATCATATTTTTTTAAAATACAGATTCCCTTTTGCTGATAAAAAAAGAAATCGCATCCTAGACTACTCATACAAAATGAACTTTTTGTTCTCTAAATGTTCATGTTGAGTGTCCAAAGATGAAACTCTCCAGTCATGAGTGGGACTTTTTCATAAAATAATTGGCTAATTATCTGTGATTTCTGAATATGTTCTGCCACTCATTAGCACTAATTAGCAATCGTAGCGCAAATCAGAGAGAATTGTTGATGCCAATAACTTACAAAATGCATGCATTATATCCATCAATGAGATACAACGATAGAATATACACGTTAAGTATAGATGAACGATAATTTCTATCTAATAACAGATTATTTTTTTCAACTGAATTTGTTGAATCTTATCACGTAAGAAAGTTAAAATAGATTACCTCAGGTAAAAGTTGTGGCAGACATATTGTGTTTGATAAAAGGCAATAAAACCTTGTACATGTTGTATCAGTCATAAATTGCGTAACATAAATAAAAAAACATCTGTTACAACATAAAAAAAAACGTCACAAATATATTTCTACTGCTACAACCCCAGTGGAGTGTTGTGACAGTAGTATTTTGTTTGAAACAATGATATCAGTCATTTGCAACTATTTCTACAGTCATTTACAGTTATATTTTGTCCATTACAGTTAAAAAACGACGACATTGGTCTTTCCAGTAATTTTTTCTGTCGGTAGTGCTAGTTGTCGAGGTTGGATGAAAGCCTCATTGCTTTTCAATAATTTTTTTCTGTCGGTAGTGCTAGTTGTCGAGCTTGGATGAAAGCCTCATTTTTTTGACTTAGGAATTTGTTTTTAGGTTTTTGGTCTCGTCAACATAATCCCATGTGTCCTTTCCTTTTTTTTATTTGAAATTAATACTTGTCAAATACATCCCGCGTCGAAGGTGGATAAAGCCTCGTTTTGTGACTTAGGAATGTGTTTTAGATTTCTTGTCTCTTCTGCGTTCTCCATGTGCCCATGTTCTCTTGCAGTCAATCAAGATCGGTGCAGACATATATAATATATGTACATTGTCGGAAAATATAAATTTTATTTGTACGAAGTTTAGAAACAGGTGGAAATGTGAGATGTATCGAGCAAAATAAAAATAAAATTTATATTTTCCAATATGTACATTCATTGGTTTTATTTTACAACTATAACACTGCTATTTTTTCTGGGGGAGGGTCAAGAATATAGAACAATTTCTAGCTTATTTTAGGAAGCAAATTTTGGCGCGTAATCCAGAGAGAACATGTCGTCATGAACACTGTGAACGAGCACACCGTGCAATTTGAAGACAACGGTTCCAGGAGACGATATTATGCTACTAGGCAAATATCGGACAAAAGATATTCAATACCTTTTATTTGTATACTAAATATAAACGTGTAGATCAGTTCAATATAGGTTAAGTCGAATTCTTAATATTTATGCACTGGTCTTTACGAAGTTTGATTGATTTGCAAGACTAAAAAATGGTCTCTAAGATAAAAAAAAAAAAAATATGTAGTAATGATACCCCAATGTTTTGTAATTATTTGTTGCTCATGTTGGAGATGTGCAATTTTTATATGTGTAATAAGCACTGTTCATGAGACTGGCGATAAATGACGCTAGAATACTTTTATAAAAATTTTTAAAGAAAACGGAAATTACTTTATATAAAAAAAGAAAAGAAAACCAGTAGCAAGAAGTAAAAACAAATTTGTCTCTGTATATAAAAAAATACCGATATGAATCATTCACTGACAATTTTTAGCACATTTGTTTTTTCATAAATAAGCGAGTGATCAAGGGTCTCTTATGATGGAATAGGATCTTGGGGCTTATTTCGGTAAAATATTACATGTCACGGAATCAATACTTAAAATTTGACATGTAATCGTACAATTTTTGGAAACTGATGAGTATTTCCTCCAAGAATATTTCTGTCCTGTTATGGTCTTGGCTTTACTGTTTTTGGTCAATTTAACATCTTTGAATCGGCGGGATTTAGATTATTTCTGGCCTCCTTTAACATGCTGATTTTTTTTAATCAGATAGATTTTTTTTTTGTCACTTTGAACATTTTGAAATTTGTATTTCATAAGGATTTACTTTATTTGGTCAATATGACATCTGATCTTTAAATATGGAATTACGTCAATATATATATATATATATATATATATATATATATATATATATATATATATATATATATATATATATATGTTCATTCGTGTGAACAATAATAAGCGAAATCAATTATCAAAATTTCGTAATGAATAACTTTCTTTGATTAACATCTAAAATGTGCTAATTGATTTTGTATTTGAACACTAGGTGTGAAATATGTATAATTTCATGGCTGCATTTCAACTTCGCACTTTTTTAAATTAATGATTGCTACATCTGCGCACCTTTCAATATTACAACCGTATTTGTCTCTGTATAAAAAAAATACCGACATGAATCGTTCATTGAAAATTGTATAGCTCATTTTTTATTGACAAATTTAGTGATCGAGTGTCTCTTATGATGGAATAGAATCTAGGGGCTTATTTCGCTAAAATATTACATGTCATGTTTTTGGAAACTAATGACTATTTCCTTTTATGCTCTTGGCTTTACCTTTTTGGTCAATTTAACATCTTCTAATAAATTGGATTTAGATTAATTCTTGCTTGACATGAACTTTTTCGATAATAGAGACAGACAAAGGTAAGAAATGTTTACATACAGAAACAGAATGTCCAAGAAGAGTCTTTTACAAGTGAACATTCAAAACGTATCTCTATTGCCATTACAAAAATGCGCAGTTGTAATAAAAAATGTGCGCAGATGTAATAAAAAAGTGCGCAAATGTTAAGCAAAAGTGAGCAGATGTACCGAATTTCACGCCCTATCCAACAGATACAATTTTGTCTTCACTATTTAATGACAATATTTTTTTATACAAATAAGAGAACTTGTTTGAATGATAGAAAACTTGGTGAATCGGATGTTAAAGTTTCTAGACCAGAAATAAAACGAAACTCGTATGGATTTGTATGTAGTATAGGTACATAGAATGGAAATGGAAACGGGGAATGTGTCAAAGAGACAACAACCCGACCAAAGACCAGAAAAAACAGCCCAAGGTTACTAATGGGTCTTCAAGGCAACGAGAAAATCCCGCACCCGGAGGCGGGCTTCAGTTGGCCCCTAAACAATATTGCATACTACTTCAGCGAAATGACTCCGAAACATACAAATGAACCAAAATTCAACAGACTAACAAAGGCTGGGGGTTCCTTACTTGGGACAGGCGGGAAAATTGTTTTGTAAGATCTCAACCCTCCTCCTATACCTCTGGCCAATGTGGAATAAACAAACACACAGCGATACGTACAGTAAAACTCAGTCAAAAAAAGTCCGATGTTAGAAAAGGTAACGGAAGAAACTAAGCAAAATGACAATGATCAATATAAATTAACAAAGGACTACTAGCAGTTACTGACATGCCAGCTTCAGACCTCAATTAAACTAATCGGAAGATTATGTCTCTATCATATATAAAATCAGCCACAATCCCTAGTAGCAACATTGCGATGTTGGGTGGGGGGTTTAGGAGCGTGGAACTGTTCAGTGGCTTTAACGAGATTTTCGATTGTGGTTTTTTTTTTATATAGAAATCTAGTTTCAAGAAAAATGTTAAAATTATTTAATTCCCCTCTTAATACACATAATACCTATACATTGATGTATTACTATTTTAGATGACAGCATCGTTATTAGCTCCCTTATCTGCTAGTAAAAATGTACAAGGACAAAGTGTTCACCTTATTAGCTCAGTTCAGTTTTAAATCTACAAAATAATGTAGGTAGAGAGTATTACTCTCTATATATAGTGATTTTCATAGTATTTAATTATTTCCCTACAATACTCATTACTTTATTTTTGAATTTATTCAGTACATGCCTGTCAGAATCATTATAATCCGTTTAATACATTATTTAGTAACAGAATTACTGATTGTATTATTACAAGCTTGTCATGTTATTTTGGAATTTGGGCCCTTTGAGAAGAAACTGAGGCACTGTAGATGTAAGGTGATTTTATATAAACGCAAGTGCATGGGTAGCGGTCAAATGTTCCAGAGGGGTAATTAAAGATGTTAACTCTACTTTTTTTTCATCTAATTAAGATATGATTGACATCTCAGTATTGTCAAAATAAGCTTATATTAACTTTGGAACATTGTAGTATCTAAATAGCAATGTTTATTTATATATTTTGTGAAATTAATGTATTGTATTTGCCATAATTTGCAGTAACCTTATATCAGTAGTGTTTTATTAACGAGTAAAATACGCAGATTTTGGCTAGGTTCTGTTATTACACAGACTTATTAATTGATAATTATTGATGAAAAGTTCATCAGAACCGTTTTTTACTATTGTGTTTAATATGGTTCACTTTGTAACATGTCATTGGGCAATCTGAGATAATCCAATTATAATTGTGCAAAATATTAGAACTCTTCGCCTTCGGAAATTAATGAGTATTTCCACGAAGTATATTTGTGTACATTTTTGGTCAATTCAGCGAGTCTTAATCCGTGAATGACGTCAATATGGTTGTAATAACTTTTACAGGTTTAACATTTAACATCGATAATACATGTTAACTGCACATACTTAATTCATCTTTTCTTTAAGTTACAAAGGTTATAAGCTGTCCAACTGACAACCAGTAGTGCGTGAAAGTTCGTTCATTATTCAATAAAAATGATAAAAAATTCCAATCTAAAATCTTGAATTTTATTTTTTCATGTGAGATGGGGCCAAATAATGACTGAAATCATACATTCTCCTCTGTTGTGGGAAAAATTAAAAATGCCAAGTCGTTTTCTCCCTTTGGACGTAATTTGTCTCCAAAAATCCTCATTTACTTTCTATTGAGGTGTACGGACGTCCATATTTTGAAAAATTAAGTGAAAAATGTACTGTAAATTCAGTTTTGTTTTTTTTTACATCAATGTTCGTTGATTGGAAAAAAAAGAATTGTTCCTGGGTCTTTAATATCGTAGAGGGGCCTCGGTGGCCGAGTGGTCTAGGTAGTTCGTCATAACTACTAATGATCACTTGCCTGTCAAGGTTGTGAGTTCGAATTTCACCTGTGGCGGGATGTGTTCGACTCCGATCTAAATTGACAAGGATTGCCAATTTTCCTACAGAAAGTCGGTGGTTCTCTCCGGGTACTCCGGCTTCCTCCACCAATAAAAACTGGCACCGCGAAATAGCCAAATGTGCTGAAAAATGTGGTACAAAATGTATTTCTGATAATTTTTGCTGTATGTTTTCTTAGTGACTGTATATATCGAAACAAATCGTATAAAACAGGTACAGAAAAATATAATAGAGTCATTGTATCATGCTGATAATTGTCTGCTAATATGTCTGCATATCTGCTATATGTTTAGATAACAGGATCAGAATGTGCTCGTTTTAACTAAAACTAGGTAAGGCTCTCGTAGTGTCGCTCTACTAAACGAAAAAGTATGTATACTGTAATAAAAGCATGTTTTTAATGTTAAAATAATATGTCGTCAAATAAGAAAATTCATTTGTTTTTTTTTATTTTTCAGAGACTCGTGTAAGATAAGTTGTTAAACTTCATCACCCTCAGTGTCTAAGTCAGACAACCATGTCTTTGTGTCACTTCGATGTCTGTGTTTTGTGCTCTGTTTGTTATTTTGACTGGTATTCTGTCGATTAGATGGGTTAGTTAATTGATATGTCATTAAGGTATCCGGACCATAAATGACCACGTGATTATTCGAAAGTTCCCGGATGTTCCATACAACGCAATTGAAATGACCTCGGTAATTATCGGCAAACTTCGGAAATGTCAATATAACTAACTTATTTTTACAGACTGCATATAAGCAAAAGAGTGTGTTTCAACTTGAGAAAAATATATATACAAAATTCCAGCTTTAAATTTGTTGGTTCAGCCATTCACGGTCAAAAAGAGATACACTTTTCGTTCATGATCTATTATGGTCCGGATACCTTAATAACATTTCCTGGTATAAGTTTTGTTGTTTATCTTAGCTTTTGTCTCTCGTGGAAAAATATGAAATAGGGAGTCCATATATTTTTCTGTAGTCAGGTTTACATGCCGAACACTTTCCAGTTTTTAATCCGACTCCATGTTATTTTTTCTAAAAATAGAAATACCGCGGCAAATGTTCTTCTATGAGAAGGTTTTCTTGAATATAAAAGGTCGAATCCGTACAAAATATATCTCAATGAACAAATGATCTTATGAGAAGTACGAATGTTTGTTAAGCGGGGACCCGGAGTATAAAACAATAAAGTCAGTATAGAATGATTAGCAACAGTGGGGTAGATTATTAGAAATTTTAAAGTTAGAAACGCGGCATAATATTTAGATGGTAGGATCAAAATTCGCTCATCTTCACTGAAAATCAAGATAAGATTTGCATAGCTACACATGGAATACTATAATGATTTTGAAGAATACTCAGGGATGACCGTCCTATTATAACATACATACAAATGTAATGGTATTTCGTCGTTAAATTTAATAAAAATGAGCAATATTCGTGAGATGCCAGTATAAATAAAAAGTCAACCATAGGGAACAGAATTAATTACTTTTTCGTGTCTGTAGCCCTAAATGAGAAAGATATTACAGTATTCGTAAGTTTATATGGGTCCTTTTGTAATTAAGACTTTGAAATTGTTCACAATATTCCTGAGATGCCAGGATAAATTTAAAGTCTTTAAGCCGTAGGGAGATAGAAAGACAGAATTGACATAATTTCTCACATATCTTGTTTTAAATGTGAAAGATCTTAAAGTATTCTTAAGTTGATATAAAACTTTTTGTAAGAAGTTTGTAATTTTTTTTAAACATCCGTGGGATGCTAGCATCAATTTACAGTCGTCAAGCCATTGATATATAAACAGGTAAAACTGTTTTAACAGAATTACATAATTTTTCATACTTGAAAGATCTTAGAGTATTAACATTAAAAACCCGTATTGTATATTCATATTTGGAAAAATTGTAAATAGTTACGATTTTTGTATTGGTAAACAAAAACCTAATGGATAAAGCAAAGGTCCACAATGACGTACCAATCAATCAACTTCACCCGACATACAAAACACAGACATCATATAACATAAAAGAGCACAAAACAAAAATATAAACACAACTTAGACTCAGGATAGTCTGACTGGTACAGAATAATAGGTTCTTATACGAGTTCAAAGTGAAGACTGGAGAATCTTCAAGAGTTTTTAAAGAGGACACATATACCTAGGGAGCAAATCAGAAAACGTAATCCATTGGACAGACAGACCAGGGGAAGGCAAATGAACATCCACAAGCACATCAAATAAACACTGAAAACTAAAAAAACAATGAACAAAACGAACTCCTATATAAACCATGAGTGAACCCAGATGCTCCGGAAGGGTAAGGAGTTCCTGCTCCATATATGGCACCCGTCGTGAAGTTCAATAAAGTCAATCCGTTAAAATTCACGTATTTCCCGAGTGGAGCGCAGTGACAAAACAGTAATGTAATAAACAGAGTCTTTCAACAATGAGTTAACGATTTTCCAGATCCTCATTTTTAAACGAGTATAAGTATCTATATCTTCCATAATTATCGATTTTTATGTTGCCTTTACCTAGGTAAAATTCATTGAGCACACTCGACGAAGTAAAATAACGTTACGCCTGATTGGTCAAAAGGTATGACAAAAGAAATTTGATTGGTCGTGCTACCCGTGACAGACACGGTCGCGTGCAGCTGTCTGTCGTGAACTGTCCTGGGGCTGTCTTCCATAGAAAATGCCCAACAAACGGAAGAAACATTAATGTGATCAAAACAGATATCTTGTAGGAGGCGTTCAATATTATGACGCCATACTATTACTTACTTATTGTGATGTCATTGTTTTTGGGGAACCGTCCCTTTAAAGCAAATTTAAAGTTAATTACCGCTGCTGAATAAAGCTACTGTTGCTGTTTTGATTCTAGATCACCCTACACTAGTTTTGTTTTCTCAACTGATGTCCCGCATACATTGAACCAGAAAGATTGATTGATTGATTATTGTTTAACGTCGTGTGGGCGACATTTAAGCCATATCACGGCGAGAACCAGATAGACAATGCGAAGAAAATCAAAAGGTTCATTCAAGAATCATAACAGTTGTGATCTTGAACGGCCATTCTGGTCTTATTTATTCTTAATTTATCTTGATTTTCTGCGAAAAATACCAAAACTAACTTGTGATAGGTTGAATAAACCCCAAGTCCATGACCAAAATCCAGAGAAAAAATTAAAAATACAGAGAAAACCAAAGACAAACAGAACTTGACATCGCAAATATTAAATAAATAATGACAGTTTGAAATTCAAAAAATATCTTGCTCTCGTAACAAATCAAGCTGGGACTTTCCGATGATGGATAGAGTCTTGTGAAATGTCTTTTCCAGTAAGACGTTTGAAAATATTAGGTCTCATTTGTAAAGTTCGTTCCGGTCAAGATTAAATCAAAATATAGACCGTAATGTTACTGGTGTAATGTAATAAACAGAGTCTTTCAAGAATGAGTTAACGATTTTCCAGATCCTCATTTTTAAACGAGTATAAGTATCTATATCTTCCATAATTATCGATTTTTATGTTGCCTTTACCTAGGTAAAATTCATTGAGCACATTCGACGAAGTAAAATAACGTTACGCCTGATTGGTCAAAAGGTATGACAAAAGAATTCTGATTGGTAGTGCTACCCGTGACAGACACGGTCGCGTGCAGCTGTCTGTCATGAACTGTCCTGGGGCTGTCTTCCATAGAAAATGCCCAACAAACGGAAGAAACATTAATGTGATCAAAACAGATATCTTGTAGGAGGCGTTCAATATTATGACACCATACTATTACTTACTTATTGTGATGTCATTGTTTTTGGGGAACCGTCCCTTTAAAGCAAATTTAAAGTTTATATACCGCTGCTGAATAAAGCTACTGTTGCTGTTTTGATTCTAGATCACCCTACACTAGTTTTGTTTTCTCAACTGATGTCCCGCATACATTGAACCAGAAAGATTGATTGATTGATTATTGTTTAACGCCGTGTGGGCGACATTTAAGCCATATCACGGCGAGAACCAGAAAGACAATGCGAAGAAAATCAAGAGGGTCATTCAAGAATCATAACAGTTGTGATCTGAACGGCCATTCTGGTCTTATTTATTCTTAATTTATCTTGATTTTCTGCGTCAAAATATTTTCAGACATAATCAAGATAAAATCAAATCAAGACATGTTTTCTTGTGGTCAATCAAGATCGTTCAAGGTCAGTTTAGATCAGATTATCACAGGTAAAGTTAAAAATTGCACATTTCCTTTTTTTAATTTTTATTAACTGGTCTTGATCAGTCTTTATTAATTTCAGGCAATATATTTTGTTTTTATCTTGTTATCTTGATTTTGTCTGACATTTTAGAATTTGTACAAATCAAGACATTCAATATTAAAAAAGACGGAAATGGCCGTTTAAGATACAAATTGATTGCTTTAATCCTGGGATGAAGACAAACCTAGAACACAAAACTAAAACAAATGATAATTACCATGGTCCCAACCAAAATATCGGATTTGAGCTCAGGTCGTCCGTATCGGCAAGCAGTTACATGTTATGTCTAGTGTAAAAGAGTTATTGGAGCAGATTGGTAGATGTCGTTCGTCGAACCCTTAGTCTGCTTAGACATCACAAATTATGTAATAAAATTGTATAAATATATACGTTTCCCGAATGAAAATGAATGGCCGGTTCCTGCAGAAAACATGCAGAGACTGCTTACTCTTCAATACTGCGATCCATAAAAAACGCCGTAAAGATATTTGAATGAATGATCTAAAATATAAAGCAACGTAATATAACTTACTTATTTTCATGAACGCCTCATACAAAACAACAAAATGGGTTTCAACTTGATGAATATCTGCCAAAGAATACCGAAGCGACAAAACAGTGGGAAAAGGCCACAAATTCGAAGTCCAAAAGAACAGACAAAGTCAGGAGAATGGAACAAAACAAACATAAACCACAAGGATACAAGTATAATAAACTAAACAAAACTAAAACAAGACAGCACAGAAACTAAAGCACTAGCAATGTGAACGCCCATTAAAAACTGGAAGTGACAACAGGTGCTCCGAAAAGGTAAGCATGTCTTTCTCCGTTAACGGCATCTGTCACATTGCCAGTGAAATGTCAAATCTGGAGAGATATCAAAATATATCTATACAATTCCTGCCTTAAGCTTTTGATTCAAACCACTAGCCTTTAAAAAGAAATAAAATCTACGGTCATGATCTTTTACGTCCGTATGCCTCCTGCAAAGTGATTTTATTATTATAATGTCGGTAAAATCACTTATCGGAAATATAATTCATTTCTTATTACTTTAAGGATGCTCGCTGGTCATGGTTTGGTCTTTTTTTCAGATTTTCGGAATCCTCGGGTTTTACCCATTTCTTAAACATGAAGTTTTTTGCCCATGAACCCCTAGTTTTTCTTTTATAATTCAATCATATATACCTTAAAATGGTAATTGACAAAATTTTATAAAATCCTTTTTATTTTTTCATAAATTTTTGAGAGACTGAAGTTTCCAATGCAAAGACAAGGAAAAATCCAGAGAAAACCAATTTCCTGCAAATTTTCAAGGCCTTATAGCTCTAAAATGAGCACATGAACCTATATTTTTTTCTTGCTTATTTGTTTACTATTCATATGTTCTCTCAAACTAAAACACCTATTTCAAATCCTATTTATTTCCTATTTGACCAGCGATCATCCTTAAGGAAGTCTTCAATTAAAACAAATGTACCAGGAACACCATAATACAGAACAATATTTAGTTTTTTATAACTTATTCATTGACGTTCACAGGGTCATATTGTTTATTTTCCAATACTATAAAAGCACATTCAAATATAAGCGATGTTAGAATAATTATAGCAAGGTTGGCGTAAAAAACATTTTGATCTGAATTGATATATTCCAAATATGAAAGCAAACAAATATAGTTAAAGTAACTTTTTATTGTGCCCAGAGAATGCCCATTTTTTCATAAGAATGCCTTTTTAGCCATAGAATGTCGCTTTTTCATCCACTAATAGATGTCCATTTTGAAATTTGATCTAAAAATGTCTTTTTTACATGTAGCTATAAAATTTCGTTGGTTTCTCCACCAATAAAAAAGTTGATGCCGTGGTATAGCTAATGCCGTTGAAAGTGGCGTTAATCCACAATAAAGAAAACTGAGCCATAATTTTACGACGATGTTATTCTAGGTGTACGAGATAACACTTATTGATTATAAAACTGTTTCCATGGAATTTAATTATTGCTATATCATTAATATTGTTAACATATATAAATGAAAAAGCTATGTCATGCAGTAAGGCATTCTCTTATCTCATCTAAAACTGAATAATGTAACTTAATGCACCATTCAAACTACAGTATCTCTACAGAAGAATGTTATGTTACATTTTAACGCATGATAATTCAGATTAATTTTGGACAAAATAAATTTAGTACTCTCTGCTGAAGCTAAGTCATTTACTGCACTATTGTAAAGGAACGCTTCACCAAGTTTTGTTTGGTATCTCTGCAGTTCAGGTAAACATGGATTTTATTGTACCAGTGTTATGACAATTGATATGTCTGCAGTTCAGGTAAAAATTGCTTTTATTTTACAGTTTTATGACAATTGATATTTCTATAGTTCAGGTAAACATGACTTTTATGGTATTAGTGTTATGACAAGTGATTCTCATTCAACTAATATGTTTCTTTTTAGTTATCTGTCAACAGATGATTTATCATAAATATATTTACCACAGACATTCCAATTTGAAACCCCAATGATCGAATCAAATCTTTTTACAAATCAAGACTAACAATGCCAGGTCTCTAATATCAGTATCTTATGTGGGAAATAAGATGCTTACTAACACTACTATTTTTATTTATCTAAGAATTGTTTTCAAGTTTGGAACATATTATACTATATAACCTACTCTAAGGCAGTCTACACTTCATACACGTCGAAGTTTTCTTCGTATATGTATACATGAACGAAGTTTTACTCACTGACAATGTGACAGATTCCTTTAACGGAGTTATATCTTTGTGGCATTTGTTTCAATTTCAAGAGCTCGCTTGCCTTAGGATTTCGATCTCACGGACTTTTTCAACTGTTTTGTCGCTTCAGTATTCCTTTGCCGCTATTTTCTATTTCCTCTTTTTTAATTAATATTTCTAAACCCAATTAATTGTATTTTCTAAAATGGTACACGATTATTTTAGAAATATGCAAACCCAAATATTTGGGTGACATCAAAATCATTTTCAAAACAACATACTCAAGTCCCGACGATTTCACAGATCAAATACTTCTTTAATTGAGTTATTTTTTGTGTTTTGTTCTTATTTATGTTGTTTTAGCATGGCGGGATTTTGATTGGATGAGGCTAATTAATTTGAATGTCATTGGTTTGCCCTTCCTGTTATCCGTTTTATAATTATTTATTTAAGGTGGTACCCAAAACTTTGACTAAAATAGATTTGGCTCGTTGAATTTTCATAGAACTTTGACGAAATTCTTTTTTTTTTGACCTGTTGACAAAAATATAACAATTTCAAAAAATTTGAACCAAACAATTTACGGGAATAATTTCATTGGATGTATAGCAGTTTGACAAACACACATTTTGATCATTGAGAAGCTTAATTTCTCCAAATCTTGGCGTTTTTAATACATAATATTCTTAACCACGTCCCGGTGGTTAAATTTCTGCAAGGGAATTCCGGCCGTTTTTTTTTACAGTTATTGGAACGATAAACTAGAGAAGTCCCATAATGACGTCCATGAAAACAAACTACCTTACAAAGACATTTTCTTGCGGTTTTTGTCGAAAAGCATAGGAGAAACAGATTCTCCTTCAATTTACTCGTGAGTTATGGAATTTCTCCACCCTCAATAGTTAAATTTTAGATTTTAACACGCTCGCTAAGGGCTCGCGCGTTGGAAATAGAAAGTTTAACTACCGAGGGTTGAAATTCCATAACATACTCGTACCTGAAGGAGAATCTATATTTCTCTTTGCTAATAGTATGTGATTAAAACTTTAAGCTGATTTTTAAAAAGTTAACTCACTTAGATGTTCTGTACCCCCTAAATCGATATTTCATAAGTTTCTCCATGTTATAAAAATTGGTATTATTAAAAGTAGTATCTACCCATTTTATATTTAAGAGGCTATTGGCTTTACTCATTGGACAAGGTTGATATTTTAATTTACAAAACAACATTTTGAGCTTATTTTTTTGCCTTTTTAACATATTTGGCTTTGAGCACAAATGATGAGTAGTCATTCGACAAATATAATAGAGACTGGAAACGGGGAATGTGACAAAGAGAAAATAACCCGACCAAAGAGCAGAAAACGGCCCAAGGCTAACCGGAGGCAGGCTTCAGCTGGCCCCTAAACAATAATGCATACTGGTTCAGCAAACTGGACGGTACACTAAACTCCGAAACATATAAATGAACCAAAATTCAAAAAACACAAAAGACTAACAAAGGCTAGAGAGCCCTGACTTGGGGCAGGTGACAAAATGCGGCAGGGTTAAACATGTTTCGTGAAATCTCAATCCTCCTCCTATACCTCATTGCAATGTGGAATACACAAACACACAGCATTACACACAGTAAAACTCAAATCAAAAGATACATATCTTGTTCATTCAAATTAATATCATAGAATATTTTTTCAAATACGAATAGGTAGAAATAGTTTTGTGAAATCCTTGTTTTAACTGCAAAACTAAGTGCAATCACTATATTTTTTTTCATCCAAAAATTCTTAAAATTCAAGTAGATGGCATAGTTTTTTTAAGCCAAGTTCACAAATTTGCATTTTGAATGTATTTTAAACGAGCCTGGTAATTAAATTTAAAAAATGATTATACCTCTCGTTGAATAAAATTGGTTGTACTTTAGTGAAGTTATAATTTCTTTCGAAAGGATACGGCAAAATCTAATTAGGCTACCATTAAAATACGGATCTCTCTAATTTAAATTTAATGTAAACCTAATTAGTGGCAATATTTTCGTCTTCCATGTACGAATGTGTTTGCACTACTTGCATTTAATTACAAAACAGTGATTTCAAAATAATACAAACCAACATTAAAGTACGTTGAAAAGTACTTTTGTCTCAGAAAATCATTGCCTACCACTTACTGGTCAGTTATCTCAACCATATTTAGTTATGAAAGATAGAAAACTTTAGAATATAATACATTTACATTTAGTATATGTTTATCTCATACAGCTATTTTAAACGAAGCAACTTTTCACTATCTATAAGAAAGTGTGGCTGTTATGTGAAAAATACATTCGGGTTCAGGAGTTCTCTATGACCCCCATTTTGAATTTGCATCGATAATATGGCTCATCCGTTGTGCTGAAGGCATAAAATGTTGGAAGAAGAAATAATAATCCAAGAAGCTGAAGAGCAGATCCGAATACCAAAATTCCAAAAAATGACCAAAAATATAATGTAAAAACAGAGCTGTGCGCGAGGGAGATACTCCTTGGTCTTCAAAAAATTTAACATTTTCATAACAATAAATTAAAGGAATCAATTTCACCCTAGTATAGACATATTGACAGTTCCACTTGACCTTAAGATTCAGCTCTACTTGATCTAATGAAGTTTTAAAACACTCGGTTTTTTTTTAAATTTTATCGTAAACATTTTTCTTTTTCATGTCAAAATCTAATTTCATTTTAATGAAATTAAGTAATGGCGGATAATAGGGTCAAATTGGGTATTCTAATAACTGAGCTGGAGATACCCTCGAGAGTAGTCCACCAACGGAGATATCGATTTAATTGTATTGATAAGTAGATACTCCGATATTCAAGTTTTGATGCACATGACATGCATGATAAGAACATTTCGTTGAAATACGACTTCTCGGGTGTGCTCAAGGCCTAAAATGTTGAAAACCGAAACAAACCCCAACCGTTGAATAGCAGATTAAAATACCAAAACTAACTTGTGATAAGTTGAATAAACCCAAGTCCATCACCAAAATCCAGAGAAAAATTGGAAAATACAGAGAAACCCAAAGACAAACAGAACATTACATCACAAAAATTAAAGAAATAATGGCACTTTTAAATTAAAAAAATATCTTGCTCTCGTAACATATCATGCTGGGACTTTCCGATGATGGATAGAGTCTATGAAATGTCTTTTCAATTAGGATGTTTGAAAATATTACGTTTCATTTGTAAAGTTCGTTCCGGTCAAGATTAAATCAAAATATAGACCGTAATGTTACTTGTGTAATGTAATTAACAGAGGCTTTACATAAAGCGTGATATTGATGAACCAACTGTAAAAGTAAGCCACCATTCTCTGTAGACGTTAGTTTAATACTGTAATGAATAGGTAAAAATCATAATTTGAAAGTCAAATAGTCAGAAAAAATCGATGGATAATAGGAAAGGTCACAATGACATACCAACCAAAACAACCCAACTGACAGAACGCCGATTAAAAATAACCCAAAACCCAAACCTCCCCCTTATCTATCATGACACTCTGGTGTAGAAAACACACTATGGAAACCAATATAGTATGATAAGCAACAAAGTGACCGCTTGCTAGAACTGAAAATTAGAGTGGACGGTATATAATTTAGATAGCAGGGTCAGAATGTGCTCGTTTGGATTGTAATATATCTGCAGGTCGGATACTATCACTACAATTGAAATCCAAGGACAAGACCAGGGTATGAGAATGGAATTCAACAAGCAAACATAGACCAAGACAGCACAGAGCCTAAAGCAGTAGCAATATGAACTCCCGCTAAAACCGGATGTGACATCAGTTTGGTTTAAGGTTTTTGGACAATCGTTATATATCCAAATTAAATAACTTGAGCTGATATCAAGGGATATCTAATTCTCACTCATTGTGAAACCTATAAATATCACCAATGGTATAATTCTACAATCCACGTATCCCCTCCATACGCATCTTGGGTTAGTATAGGGGATTATAGATGGGCTGATATCGAAAACATATGGAAAATGTTTTTATGTTAAAAAATATTAATCGGTTTGATTTGACTGGGATGTCATTTCGGCTTTTCAATCATAAACTTGATAAAAAGCCTGTTCTTAGCACATCAATAAATGTCTTAAAGATGTCTTAAGGAATCGTGTATCGCTATGATTACTTCCTTGCGCGTTCACCATGTTCACCTCTTCCATTCATGTTTTATTACTGTCATATCCTATTAACTTCCTTTACCTTAAACACTTCCGCGTTAGACTTTGATGCATGATTGTTTTAATTGTTACATTACGTCTAATTTTATCTCAACCGTCTTCGTCGTTTATATGTAATTATTTGAATTGCTGACAATTCTTTTTTTTTATTTCATTTTCGTTAAAGACATTTTCATTTACATTGGTTAATCCTATTTTTAAGTTTTTGAAATGATTTTATCTTTCTTATTGAGGCAAAGTTGACCATGTCTAAACTGTTAACAACAATTTAGTTGGAGCTGTTGGTGCTTATCTTATTTTTCATTTCGTTTGCTTCTTTTTTTCTCTCTCTTACCTCCCATCGACGAAACTTTCACGATGATAAGGAAAAATGCGGATATGGGGGCCATTATCCATGATAAATACTGGAACATAATACAGAGGTCAAAAACACAGTTCTTCATTTAATGAGTCGGTGTAGGGCCCTCGACGATAAACCGGAAAATCTCACCTTACTGCATGATGAAAACTGTTCCCAAGCTTTCACTGGTACTACTGTGAAACATTTATTATTCGTGGTTCACCAATTTTCGTGGATTTCGTGGATAGCCCAGTCCATGAATTTAAAAACCCAACGAAATATATATGTCAGTCGATTTTATTACAAAGGCAAATCTAAATTTTCGGGGTCGTTGCCAAGAATGCTAGATGCCATTTTGATATACATTCGAACGGATGACCATGCTTTCAGAGAGAAAAGGTGCTAGGCTTGTTTGCTAAACAAGGTGGAATAAGGGCTTACTAAGCAGATTATAAATGAAAATATATAAATACTTAAACAGTGTGCGCGTTATGTTTATTAATTAATAGTTCGCCACTTCCTGTAAAGTGTTCATTTAAAGTCATATTCTCCACGATAGTTGTCAGGTTCTGCTCATTCAATTAAGTTTTTAATTGTATATCCAAATTGGTAAATTATTTGGTGTTGTTTCTTAAGCTTCGGTAGCAAACATTGTTATTATAATATTATGTTTTGATTAATGGTCATTAATTATTATTAATCAAATCTTGAACATGCGATACAATGTGTCGTTGATCTTGTTGATTACACTTCAAAGTAAATCTTTTGCACAATAGAACATTGTTTATATTCTGAATTCTGAATTTGAATGGTTTTTACCAATAACAAATGGTCTCATTTTATTTTAATTATTATTCTTGTCTTGTGTTATTTTTTCTATGGAAATTTGAAATCCACGAAACTAAGAACCCACGAGTATATCGTGACGAATTTTCTGGTAATGTTATGATATTGTAATTGTATTATTTATCTTGGCCTAATTTGTTTTGCGTAGCCTTATAACATGTATAATATGTTTACATAATATTTATAGTTGTTTACCAAATAATGTTATAACTGCGCAGTTTAGAAATCACTGGAACAATAATGGATACTGGTGGAATGACTAGAACTTTCTATTTGACTTACGTAATAATTATGGTGTGATTCGAACTTCTACCGTATTCCAGAAGTTTCCGTTCTACAGTATATATACGGACAAGAAAGTTAGACTTTCACAACATCATTTATCGGACCAGAGATAGACATTCTTGTGTTCTCAGCTGTTGGATTTATCTACGTTTCACACATCGGACTTGACACTTTTATTTACATCATACTAGATTGTGACTGATTGGATATAATATTCCGTTTGGATTCCCGCAACAGTGACGAGAAGAATTCCGGAAAAGACGAAGGATTTTGAACAGTTAAGTTGACATTTTAATTTGTGTAATTTTTTTTTTTGTAAACTTGTATATAATAAATCTTGTTAAATTTTATTATTGATTTGTGTCTTTTGTTGGCTACAATTTAAAGGTGATTTCGGCCGTAACAGTAACGAAAAAAATCCCCAATAAAATACATATTATCACGTAAAAGTGAAGATATAAAACAAGGCTAAATATTAAAATCGTTTTGAAAAAATGTGATAGTTAAGCTACATGTATAAAGAGCAGACAACTTATTATAGATAACAATCCACAGAAACCAAACCAAATGTCAAATTACCAGAAAGGAAAAGTAACCAACAGTTAAAAAAATAAAGAAAACTAGAAATATGTACTGTCGGAATTGACAGTGATCCCCGCACCCCCTGTAAGTAGTTGGGCCACTTACCTATATTCAAAAATATAAGCCTTATTCCCCATCCAAAAATAGTATGCAGTTATTCTATAAAGAAATTATATCAATAAACCTAATAACCTTAGCACACAAGCTTAAACTGAAATTTTTGAAATTTGACCTGAGTGAACCCCTAGTTTAAAAATCGATTTTCTAAATCATTCTTGTGCAACAACATATAGTGTAAGACAATACTATATATAAGCAAAATGAATAAATTGCAAAATGACAGAAAAGTTAAGTTCACAAGCTTAAATTGAAAATTTCATATTTCGACCCCTGTAGACCCCAATTTTAGGAAATTAAAATTCTAAACCTTATTGCACATCTGCATATGGTGTTTGACAATACTGTATAGAAATAAAATTAATGAATTGAAAAACAAAAGACGAGTTTATGTCACAAGTTTAAATTGACAGTTTTTCAAAATTCGACCCCTTTGGGCCCCTTGTTTAGAAAATTAAAATTCTAAAACCTTATTGCGCATCAGCATATGGTGCATTGCAATACTGTATAGAAATAAAATGCATAAATTAAAAAATTAAAGACGAGTTTAGGTCACAAGCTTGAATTCCAGATTTTCAAAGTTTAACCCATGTGGACCCCTTGTTCATCAAATCAAAATTCTAAACCTTATAGCGCATCTACAGGTGGTATGCAACCATTCTATGTAGAAATTAAATTCCTTATCCCAAAAGTGAAGGGGGACTTGATGTCTCAAGAAAGTGTGACGGACGGACAGACGGAGACAATCGCTATATCCATGAAATTTCTTCGAAAGTGCGGGTATAATAAAACGGAATACATTTTTATTTGGACTATGTTCTAGAATATAGCCCTACATCTTTTATTTTGAAAATTAATTCGTTGAAACCAATTTCGATGCACAAAAATTGAATATTTCAAACATTCCAAAATGAAATGACCAAAGTGTAAAATCAACATCATCGAACGACGGACCTCTACACGATGAAGATACTCCTCAGTTTTCACAAATTTGACATTCTTGTAACAGTAAATTTAAAGTATCAATTTGGGGATAGTATAGAAATACTAGCAACTGAGCTGTAGACACCCTCGGGGACTTTGAGTCCACCAACAGCGGTATCGACTCAGTGGTAATAATACATTCTGATGCATAAGGTGTGCACATTTATCCATGACAGTCGATAGAGAATGATGGAAAGAACTTGTTTATAATAATTACTGTAAAGTATCGCAATCTGTAATAATATCAGAGCGAAGTTTTTTTTTCTCTTAAATAATTCCAACTTTAGTGGCACTTAATTCCGTGTTTATAGTATACTCCATTTTTACGTGCCGTCACAAACACGTCACCTTTGATTTTCTGTTCAACATAGTAAGGTCAACTTCAGATCCAATTACCCTGATTACTAAGTATTCGATAAAAATTGTACACAATACACTAGACGTGATTACACGAAAAAGGTTTGATAAAATAGTAATAACACTAGACTGGATCATTAGATCTTTATACGAGCGATAAAATATTTGAATGGATCTTCAATATGCCAACTTATGGCTATTCGAATTTTATTTTTTAATTGAAGATATATATTCTCTTATACAATTAAGAAAATGACGATCAATTCTGTTTCAATTCTTTATTAATTCCATTAATTTGTCTTAAACATGTTTGCCAAGAAAATTTATGTCAGCGTTATGTTGACACTAAATTTCCCTGGGTAGATTCTGCTATTGGTTCGATGAAAATGAAAAATTACATTTTAAGGACATTAATTAAATGCTAAAAAAAGAATCATATTTGAATTATTTTAATTTTCACTTTATGCCTTATCTATTTAGCAAATATCCCTTTACTATCTCACTTCGTGTAACTTGGCATATTTGCATGTTAACTTAATATATCATATATTTAGACTAAATTACATACATATTTTATATGCATTATACATGACTTTGCAAGGCCTGTATCACATACTCTATATAACATAACCTATATCCCACCCTGAACTCATTATCGCATACCTTATATCGCACCCCTACTCGGAGAACACTTTTATTCTGTTTGAAGTTCCTAAGGTGCGTTCACAATGGTCTATTGTTGAAATATATGAAAAATACTTATAACCTATCGATAGACGATTTGGGTACCAGATCTAATGTTTACAATTGATGTTTCTGCCCAGTGCTACACCTACCGTTAACTGGAATTGCTATATTAGGTACACGGGTTGATAAAGCGTGCGATGTAAGTTTCGCCATGTATTATTCTCAATTTATAACATATCCACATCTGCTGGAAATAAGTAGAAAATCTTGTACTTTAATCATATGCAGTACTTTTATAAATACATTTTTGATACCAATTTTGATGCACAAGATGTGCACATTGCGTAGATTTACGACTCATCAGTTGTGCTCAAATCCTAAAATTCAGGAGTTTTGTGAAAAGGGAGTTTGATATTATAACATTTTGTAGGTGTTTTTGGGACTAATATATTTTGGATATTTTACGTATCAAAAACGCCTTTATCTTTATAATGCATCAAACGTATGCACTCGCCATATGCACGAGTATTTAAATATCAGAAAAAGTACTAAAACAGGAAGACAATAGACAAATTCAACAAGACCAAAATCCACAGACAACACTATTTCGTGAGAAAACTTAACACAGCAAAGTCTTAGAGTAATTATCTCAGTGCCGAATATGATGCAAAGGTGGATTATGACGCATACATAGACACGATAGACTATACATTAAATTTGTTGTTATGGAAATATTGTTTTTAGTTGGTTTAAGATGCGTTGCTACTTTCTTTTCTTTTTAGATGATATGCACAACCATTGTCAGCAGTAAAATCAAACAGATGTGCCTATTGATCTAGAAACAAACATTTATCCAGTTTCAGTCTGGTGTTTATAAAAGAATTAGACGTCAGAATTTTAACAGACATCCCAAGATCCTAATATAATTACATAATATGTGTGGATTGAGGATTTGAAGACTTTTCGAATATGTGTAAAACATTTACAATAGTCTAACACGAAATATAATTTTGATGACAAATTGGACATTTTCAAATTAAATAAGTATTTTTACTTTTAACGTGATAACAAAAGAGGAGATAATTAATCAATTTTGAAGGGTCCTTTCGTAACCCAATTTGATTTTTCTTTTAGATTCTCTTTGGTTTGCTTTGTGTATATTCTGTTTGGATACAGGGTCCTGATTCACAAACATTCGTTTGACTGATTATTCGTAAGAGTGATCTGATTTCCGGACTCCAGTATCTTTATTGTATAGATGACCTGGAACCAGTCTTGATAGTAATCCTACGAATATTTGTGAGACTGAGGCCTGATTTTTAGTATTTGCTGCCCCTACCCACCAGCAACCCCCCCCCCCCCCCCAATAAGGACATGCTAATCCTTCTAGAGCAAGTGTGGTCACTGTGATTTTTACGTTTTTGTTTGAGTTCCAATTGCTAAAACCGAGCGCAACGAGCGCTATAGGAGCATATGTGTCATGTAGAAAATTCTTTGTTTAATGGGGGCAGCTATAATGCAATCCAAAGTGCATTTATTTGTTAAAACGAATATGGCCATATTGTGCTACATACTAAGGCTAGAAAAAAGTTGTTTTGTTCTTCGGAAACGGAAGTAAGTAAACTAAGGAAAATAACTTGCTTTTTATCTTCATAATACATCTAAAGTATGCATTCGCCATATGCACGAGTATTTACATATCAGAAAAAGTACTAAAACAGTAAGACTGTGGGCAATTCAACAAGACCAAAATCCACAGAAAACACTATTTCGTGAGAAAACTTAACACAGCACAGTCTTAGAGTAATTATCTCAGTGCCGAATATGATGCAAAGTTGGATTGTGACGCATACATAGACACGATAGACTATACATTAATTTTGTTGTTATAGAAATATTGCTTGTTAGATGATATCCACAACCATTGTCAGCAGTAAAATCAAACAGATTTGATTTCCGGACTTCAGTATCTTTATTGTATTGATGTTCTGGAACCAGTCTCGAAAGTAATCGTAGAAGATGTTTCGTTCGCCGAAAACGAAATTAAGTAAACTAGGGGAAATAACTTGCTTCAAATTATAATTTTAAAGTCAGAATCTTGATACGGGAAATGAGTTTCTGGAAAGGGCTATTGCTGTGCTCGCATCATTGGCCACACCAACAGCATATTATTTTAGGTTATATTGTCTTGTTCTTATTCTGTTTTGTTTACTATGCTTTTTTCTCTCCTTTAGTTGTGTCTTTGTAATATTTGTTTGCTATGTTCGTGTTCTCATGAATTTGCCTTGTCTTCGAATTTTTGGTACTGAAGAATTTGCCCACTGTCTCATAGCTTTAATTAAAATTAGATCTACTAATTCGTCCTTTCAGTCACTGCGTGTAGATCTAACAACACCCCATTTTACTTTCTGTTCTGATGACCTATTGAGAATCATTGGGTTTTATCCTTTGTCTAATGCCTTCAAAATCATGAAGGCTGAAATCTGATTGGCTGATTGGAAAAGTTATCAAAACAGAAAGTTTGGAGTGTTGTTACATCTAAATGCAGTGACCGAAAGGAGCAATTAGTAGATCTAATTTTAATTAGATTGCCTGTCTCATAGCTTTAATATTCTTTTGCCGATATCTTATAACTTATACAATGACTACACTCACTAAGCAGGAAGTCCTTGATAACCACAAGACCGTTCTTCATTCCTTTGGCATTTCTACAAAGAGTGAAGAAATGGACCTTCCTGCTCTTTATTGGATTCCTAAACTACATAAGAATCCGTTTAAACAAAGGTACATTGCTGGGTCAGCTAATTGCTCTACAAAACCTCTTTCTAAGATTTTAACATTCATATTGACATGTATTAAAGAGAGCCTTCAGAATTACTGTGAAACATCATATTCCACCAGTGGCGTCAATCAGATGTGGATTATTAAAAACTCCAAAAATTTACTTCAATATCTAAAATCAAAATCTTTGGCTACATGTAACAGCATAAAAACGTTTGACTTCTCTACACTCTACACTACCATACCACATTCTCAATTAAAAGATCACTAAAAGCAACTAGTTCATCAATGTTTTTTTCAAGAAAAATGGGACACGCAGGTATAAATTTCTTGTTCTAGGTAGAGAAAAGGCTTATTTCGTGAAGAACCACTCTGATTCTGACAAACAGTATTCTGAAGATGAAATTACAAACATGTTAAATTTTCTCATAGACAACATATTCGTTGAATTTGCGGTCTAATTTTTCAACTGACAATCGGCATTCCAATGGGAACCAACTGTGCTCCTCTCCTCGCCGATCTGTTTCTGTACTCATATGAAGCGGACTTCATTCAAGGGTTACTACGTGAAAACAAAAAGAAACTAGCCTAATCCTTTAATTTCACTTTTCGTTATATAGATAATGTGTTGTCGTTAAATAACGACAAATTCCAAGACTTTCTACATCTTATCTACCACAGTGGGCTTGAAATTAGGGATTCTACAGATACACGAAAGTCCGCTTCATATTTGGATTTGTTTCTTGAAATAGACTATGAGGGACGTTTGAAGACAAAACTTTATGACAAACGTGATGACTTCAACTTTCCTAATGATAATTTTCCTTTCTTGAGTAGCAATATACCACCATCGCCTACATATGGCGTGTACGTTTCTCAGCTTCTCCGATTTTCAAGGGCATGCGTGACTTTCGACAAAGAGGATTACTGCTGTCACAAAAGCTTCTTAACCAGGGTTTTATCAGGAATAAATTGATGTCATCACTTAGGAAATTTTACGGTCGTCATCACGAATTGATTGACCATTACAGTGTTCCAATATCTAAGATGATGTTGGACCTGTTCCGACTGTCGTAACCTTTCATGTGCCTCCACCGATTTGTGACTTCCCCCGGATTGACTTTGCTGAACTTCACGACGGGTGCCGTATACGGAGCAGAAACTGCTTACCCTTCCGGAGCACCTGAGTTCACTCCTGGTTTTTATAGGAGTTCGTGTTGTTCATTGTTTTTTAGTTTTCTGTGTTTATTTGTTGTGCTTGTGGTTGTTCATTTGTCTTCCTGGGTTTGTCTGTCCAATAGATTACGTTTTTTTGATTGCTCCTTAGGTATATTTGTCCTTTTTTGTAGTCAATTTTCCTCTGAGAACAACACAGTGTAACCAAAAATTTACTCTGCAATTTAAAATGGTGATGTTGTAAGCAAATATAATATTATTCTGATCTTTTTGGAATTGATTTGTTTGATTGATACGGTCAAAAGGTTAATTTGTATTTACACTGATAAAAGAAATTATTCACAAGACAATACGTGTTTGAAGATGAAATGAAATACAGTGTAAATCAAACCGCCGTTTGTTATATAAATTCAATGAATCTACAAATAATATGCAAACATAACAAACGTCTACAATGATATCCCCTGTGCATGTTACGTGATGTTTGTATTTGCTTCCATTATACCATAAAAACTTTTGTTAAAATAGAAATGCCAAGGGGCAATCAAAAGTACAGACAAATGAACAAAGTTAAACACTGAAAACTAAATGTATGGGCAACATAACTTAATAAAAACCCAAGTTTGGTTACCCAGGTGCTCCGGAAGGGTAATCATTTCGTGCAGTATATACTGCATAACCATATATCATATGAAATATTGTCAATCCGTAATTATGTCAACAATCAGTAGATGGTCACGAAGTGTTTCGAATGATTCGAAGCTCATTTTTGAAATTTCTGGTGATAACGATCAATCTATGATAAAGAAACTACATTTAATTAGCTTCTGGGGGTAAAGCAACGAAAATGGTCGTCAGAGTTTTCTGCTGGGATATTCTAAATAGATGGATGAACATATTATTTTTTAACGCCCAGTGTGAATTATTACATGTGTACATACTTATCAGGACAAGAACATGTTATGTAATGTGACATGAATATGAACCTAGCTTTGTGTTAGACCGACATGCATAGAAGGATTTTAATATGCTAGCTCATAATCGCGAGTTAACAGTCCACAGGAATACATATTACCCCAAACAGGCACATTATTTTTTGGACACAATCTGGTCAGGATTTTAAAAATTTCTGTAGATTTTTATAAAGCACTAAGGAGAATTCAGTTCTATCCATTGTTTCTCTGATAACGTAACAAATGTTTCAATATATAAATTTTAAATGTATAAATACGTCTTATCATGATAACTGCCTTTAAAATTTTTGGATGATTTTGGATATGTAATTTTAGCTTTCCTGGATATTTTCGGGTCACAAATTGGATATATATAACGTGAGTATATTCGGGTAGGAATTTCAAGTTCATCGACGTACCCCTATCATCAAATGAACTGGAAATCTAACCCGTGTCATTCTGCAGTCGAGGTGAGTATGCTACCAACAAACCACAGCGGTGGTCGACTATCCTACATAACACCTTACCTTTAAATACATGGAAAAAACTAATCACAATTGCTCTACATTTAAGGTGGTACCTAACACTACAGGGAGATAACTCTGTAAAATCAGCTAAACGTTTTAATAACGTTGTGTTGTTAATGGAATATTAAGCTTTTCAATGATCAATATTAGTGTTTGTCAAACTGCTATACAATCAGTGTAATTTTTCTGATGAATTGGTTGGTTCAAATGTTTTGAAATTTTAAAATTTTTGTCAATGGGTCAAAGTAAATACTTTGTCAAAATTTTATGAAAATTAAACGAGCCAAATTAATTTTAGTGAAAGTGTTGGGTACCACCTTAAAGTGGAACTAAAACGCTTATAGAAAGTTATTTTCATTTTATAGTACTAAAAAAACGTATAAAAAGGCAAAAAACCCGATGAAATTCGGTAACTTAGTTTTCGAGATATTAGCAAAATACTGGCCTATCGTCATTTGCACACCTGAACGATTTGTTAAAAAACTCGAATATTACTAGTCGCCGGAAGTGACGTACTGTGCGGTTCAGATCTTGTACATAAATAGGTACAGGTCATTTGCAAAGTGAAAGCAGATTCAGTTGATTGTTTATACGTTATTGGTGACAACTATCGATTGACAGTGCTTCTTATATATTCACCGACACTTGTTTGATGAAACATTGTACTTAATTTAAATCTACAATTCAACAATGGGAAGGAATTGTGCAGTTGCGGGATGCAGCAACTCTGCAAAAACGGGACATACTCAACACGCTTTTCCAAAAGATGACCGACAACGTAACTTGTGGGTTCGTTTTGTAAAACTAACCCGTGTGGATTTTACTGTGCCAACTAAACACTCAGCCATATGTTCAGAACACTTCTCAGAAGAATGGTATGAGGTTGACAGGTTGAGATTCAAGGAGTTATTTGGTTTATCTGCTCATAACGGCAAGAGACTATTGCCAGGTTCAGTGCCAAGCATTTATCCCAACCAGCATGACCAGTATACATGGTATAGTGACGGTCTGCACCAAAATACTTTTGAAAAAATAATTCTAACATGTCTGATCTTATTTGTTTTTATATACCATGCATATGTCTTTATATATACATCAAATTTATGTGTATATATGCACATGTTTGAAAATGAATGCATTATCATAATGTCATTGTGAGAATAAGCCTACATTAAGCCTATGCAGCCTCTCCTGTTGAATCAAAATTTTTTATGTATAGCTATATTGTACCTTTACATCATACATAGGGTATATTTAAGGGTATTTTTAGAGTTATTGTGTTTGATTTACACCCCTTCTTTTCAAACCACCACAGTTACCAACATCCTGAACATAGGGCTATTTAAAAATATTATTAATGGAGTAAGTAGAAGGTACATGTAAGGCCGCTTATATCAAATGCAGAGCCTTGACAGGCATGACTTTGAAAAGATGTAGCCAACAGGCTAACATAAGTTGTAGTACAATAAGAGGCTATTATAGCGAAATGTGTAGCTCCATAAAAAGTTATTCTGGTCCCATGTCCCTCTGAATTTTTTTCTCGTTCTATGAGCATAAAAGTTATACATTTGTAACCATAATAATTTCAAATATTAAGAGTCTGCTGACTATGGTAAAATAATACAATATAGAACAATAAATGTACTTCCATGATATAACTACCTCTCTATTTATATAACATGTTCATGATCATAATCCTAGCTGATAATGCAGAAAATAATTTGGGTAAAAATGTAGCTTTTTTAAAGACATTCTATTTCATTAGCAATGTAAAGCTAAAGCAAAGTTTGAATGTCTATTTATTTATTAAAAGAATATGTATTTATTTATTCATTATTTATAAAAAAATATATATATGACACTTCCAATCGTGCAAGAAATTTTAATTTCCCCCTAAATAGTATTTAACACCTGTGAAAATTAAAACTAGTTCATGATATAAAACAAATTAGTAAACATGTGGATGGATATTTATCACCTTTAATCCTGGTAATTAAAACAGTTAAAGTTTTAGCACCTATTAATTAACATCCTGTTATCTAGTAATAAAGATCAAACAAAAGTTTTAATCCCTCCAATCAGGTAAATAACAACTTGGCCATGCACATACCACCTGTGGAGTAAATCAATATACCGGTAACAAAGTCATTAGAAAGGTGTTATGAAAACCAGTTTTGACTGGTATTATAATTCAAATTACACAAAGAGCATAAAGTCCCATAACCAATATTAACCAAATTATAACTATACAAATGTGGGAATAATTTTATAAGTTGAATAATTTTTTTTATTTAAATCCATCAAAATCTTTTATTAAAGTTTTAGGTGTACAGTGCAGTTTCTCCAATGATTCTCTACATATTTTTATTATTACAACAAGGATTGTAAGAAATTACTTATCCCTCTCTACATATATGTCTCTGATTAAACTAAGAAATTTATTATATTTTTATAAGAAAATTCTGAAATTTTATAAATCTGTCAATTCAATAAAAAAACACATTGTAATTCTACATCAAAATCTATATTACTATTCGGTAACTTATATCACTATTTGTAAAACATCTGTTTTAAAACTATCAATTAATATTATGTCTTATATTTGCTTGTTTAAAAAATAGTGTTTGTTTTTTATTCCTATAAGATGGTCTTCCATTTGTATTTATGTTATACACACCTTTCAAAATATCTTTCACTTTCGTTCTTTTTATATATATGTATATGGGGGCATTTATTGAAATGTATTGGCTATACTATTATAAATCACTAGCATTGCTGTCTTCATCCATAATATATTCCTTCTGGTCAATGTAAACAAGTTCAAGAGTAGCCCGCACTGTACGTCATTTCCGGTCAATCGGGGTCACTCAGCGAGGAAACCCTGTTTCCGGAAATAGCGCTGATTGGATTTCCCACAGGTAAAAATAATCCAACTTCACTCGCTATTTTCTCCGTTATTACTTGACCAAATTTCATCGGGTTTTTTGCGTTTTTATACGTTTATTTAGTACTATAAAATGAAAATAACTTGCTATAAGCGTTTTAGTTCCACTTTAAGCTTTGAACAATGACGGCATTATCAGCTTTCAATGTTTATAGTCGTGGGGATTAAGATTGCATCACCCTGAAGCACTTCTGTGCAGCCTGATTAACGTTTTGTGTCAGACGATTAATGGTCCCCTGACGTAAAATATGAACATGATAGAAACTTGGTAGGATTCTTAAATCAAAAACTTAATGACAATTACTTTTCTTGTCAATAAAACGTTGTTTTTATATTTAGTTTATTAATTCATTTATTTTTGTCTGTTGGGTGCAATTACCGAATCACTTACTTCAATCAGTTCAATGTTCTAGCTCAGATAAAAAAGTCAGATTTCTTGGTAAGCTACATATAGAATATTACATGGCTTTTTTAATTTCACACCCCATAACAACTTGAGACGCCAATATCAGGCCGGTAGTTTTAGCTCGATGTCATATATTTTACCCTTAGATGAATGGACATGAAAAGAGTTTCATATCTGACATTGTTTTGTATCCAGTAAAACATATTTGCGTGTATGAGATGAATGAGATTTTCATGATTTCACCTCTGAGACAAAAGATGTTTAATTTTAGGTTTTATTTTGACTCGTCTAGGTCTGCCATCTTGTTTATTGTGTCTAGTGACATCAATCTTCGATCACGTGATTTCGTAGGGGTGCGATACGGAATTTTCGTAGCGGTGTATTACGGAATTTGGTAATAAATATATGCTAAAAGGCAATACCATTATTATAACATATCACAGCAATTGCTATATAAACGAAATTCTATGAATTCTGATCAAAAGAATCGTTCGAGTGGCTTTAAAACCTGTTCACAAATATTTTTAAATTCAAGTTAGCTTCATTGTGACTATAGTCTATAATACTATACAAAGGAGTCGTATTTTCTGAGTAGTCTGGCAATTAATGCGACGGTATCTAACTATGAGCCAAAAATAACTTATAAAAAAAAATAGCTCGGCGTGGAGTATTAAGGAATATGTTTTGAGCCTGGTGTCGAAATTGTGTATGGTTCCTTCTCTTTATCTTATTACATGTAGCAGTCAGATTATTATTAAATACTGAATAAGAATTGAATTTATTTATTAAGTCATTTCACTCATTTTTACAGTCAACCCTAAAGAGCACCAATGGGACCA
The DNA here is from genome assembly GCA_028015205.1 of Mytilisepta virgata. NCBI lineage: Eukaryota > Metazoa > Mollusca > Bivalvia > Mytilida > Mytilidae > Mytilisepta > Mytilisepta virgata. The sequence continues at coordinate 7,706,190 of CM051508.1, read as the reverse complement.
AAGAATGTGCCCTTTGTGAGCAGGTGCTTAAGACAGAGGTTATTTTTACCAGTTTTGTTGATAACCAGGACATTTTCACTGTTACCTTTATAGACAGTGATTTGCTATATAGAGGTGCCATTTAGAGCATTTTTAACTGTACATGACTACATGCGTCTTCGTTTATTATGGTATCATTTAAGACATTGTGTTTATCACATTTTCATGCACATGTAATATAAGGAGGTTTTCGGTTTTCCTGTAAGGAAACAACAAATTGAATATGAATAAATATTCATATTTTTGTGTCGTGGAATGTGATGGAAGCAACTTAAGTTAGTTACAAAATGACAATCCGCTGAAATAGTTGCCATTCTTAACGTCATGATTGTTTATTTCGGATTTATTTAAATGTAAATGTGATAGAAGTTAATGGGTGATGACTTGGTACCTTAACGTCTCATCTCTATTTCAGAGATGCATGTTAATCCATATTTTTATGTCTAAAAATATAATATACTTATTGACTGGGTATAAGGGGAATAGTAATTTTATTGTCTCCGATGTACCAACTATTGCTCTGAGAGGTCGCAGAGGACAATAGTTGCTATCGAGGGGATAATAAACTTACTATTCCCCGAATATGCAGTCAGTAAGTGTTTTTTTATACCGAGACCACTTTACCGGTCAATAGTTTCCAGTACTATTGACTAATCAACGGCAACTATTGACATGTCAATAGTCGTGGAAACTATTGACCGGTCAATAGTAATGGAAACTACTTACCGGTCAATAGTAATGGAAACTACTGACCGGTCAATAGTTTCAAGTTTAGAAACAGACAAAATAGTCAAATTATTGTCTTAAATTTTATATAGAAAAAACATACTGAGTTATAATAAAGTTTTATATTTTGCCTCACAATCAATCTAGACAAGTTTCTCTGAACATAATTATATGAACTGTTCTGAAAACAAGTATTTGTCACATTCTAAGGCAATATATACATGTCCTTATATTCTTATCTATTTTTTTATTTTTATTTTATGACAGCTGAAGGATTGTTTTTGCCAGACATGAAGATAATATAATCAATTTAACAGAAAGACCAAATGTGAAATTACAATGACAACACAATTACATAACCCATATCTTGGTACGACATAAAATATATTAAACAAGACAGAAATGTGACGAGGAATTGATTTGTATGCAAATGAATACGGTTTCTTGGTTTGTATATTCAAATCATCATCTCTCAATAATACTAGACTGCAATCGACGAAATGTGCACAAATGGTATCAAAGAGTTAATTAATAAGTAGGAAAAGAAAAAGGCTTACAAATTAACAAAAAAATAGATTTTACTTCATCACTGATTTGAAAATCCGATAAACGAGTACATGTATCTGGATTAGTCCAATTAAAATTACATTGTTGTTTTTCTCCTGTGGAAATCGTTTTTCGATCACCATGAACCCAAAAATATTTTATTACACGTATACGTAGACTGAAATTTACATTGTATATTTATCTTTGATATTTTTTCTATAGCTTTAATTTTCTATTAGAAGACTCATTTCCTGATAAAAGGGTGTAGAAAAAGGTGCGAAAGAATTAAGGTGCGTGTTACAAACTGAATGTTGACTTCTCAAAACCTCTAGGAACAAAACAGTTTTTAGAATTAAATTTCCTCAATCAACAAATAGCTGCAAAATGTCAAACCGCGTGACGATGTTAAATTTTATTGGTGGAGGTTGGCGTTTACCATAAAAGGTTAGTATTAGCATGTTCTGTTTACCATATTCCGTTCAGCTGTAAAATGTAGTGTCCTCTCGTAGTAAAATATTTTACATGGGAATGCGTAGAAAGTAAACAGCACGTGCTATATTCAAAAAGGCTTTTATGGCAATCTTAACTAAATGAATTCAGTAGATCACTCATGTGACTTTTTGCAGGAATTATTTTCACGCCCATGTTTCATTCTCTCGATGGAAGCCTCATTTCGAATATCTATCAATCTTAAATGATACAATAAATCTGTAAATAATTAATAGATAAAAACTCTTCCGAATGTAACGGAATTTATATCCGATATACGTGTCGTATATGTTCCGAAATCCACGTGATCACTTTTTATTTGTAAAAAAGGTTTTTCTTGCCGGTTTTAATTGAAATTTGATATTACAGTCAGTAAACTTAATTAAAGAAACTAAAAAAAATATTAGGAGAACGTTGTTATTTTTCGACATGTCATATGGCTGCAAGCTTAAATGTATTATAAAATGACTTTCAGATTAACTCATCACGAAAGAAGTACAGAAGTATAGACAAACATTTAAGATACATAAATATCTTTTGCGGTATAAAGAATATTTTTTATTGCTGTAAGCGTAACAATTATTTTAAAAAAAATATTGAGAAAAATAAGACGTATGTTCAATGTTCACACGGTAATTCGACACGTGTTTTGAAGCTTTCTGTTGAATTCTGTTGATTGAATTTTAAGATTCTGTCAATAGAAGGGTTTCAACTCCCAGAGGAACCAATCTTTGCAACTCTGATTTGACCCTTTTGAATTTATTTATAACAAATATTTTAATAATTTCTTGCCTGGGTAGGTAAAGAGTTAGGCTGTTTTTGTTGTGCCCTATTGTTGACTTCATGTTTGCCTTACGGTTTGGTTTGTTTTACTGCTGTTTTACACAACTTTCAGTGCAATTGGCTATTTCGAGGATCCAAGTTTTTTATTGGTGGAGAAAGCCGGATTAGAAGGAGAGATTCACGACAGAAAACTGGCAATCCTTTTCAGTTGAGATTTGATTTGAACGCACCTCACCATATGTTCATTTTGGACTCGAGGCTTATTTGATATGTCTTTTTCAGGCAAACGGATGATAGTTTTGTACAAACATTATACTAATCGTTCCTCTTGAAGAATTTATAAGGCCACACCAAATTGATTTTTTGTTCTTTGGATTTTTGGATATCAAAAATAGGACAGAGCGAGCGAAATTTAATTTTTTAGGACTAATTTTTTTTTAGATGAAAAGATCAAATTTACGTGCAGCACACAGTTTTTTAACGAAAATATTGCAAAAATGGGGAAAAATCCCAATTCTTTAAAAAATTTAAGGAGCAGACGAATAATTTTATTCTGAATTCCTTGAAAAATAATGAATCTGGGGCGAATTTTCAGCATTTTTGCAAAGAGAGAGCGGCAAAACATTTTTTGTTAAAATTAACAGTCCAAAAATCGTAGCGGCGAAATCCAAAGAACTAAAGATCAATTTGGTGTGGTCTATAATACGTATACTCCAGCTTGAAGTGAAAAAACAACAGGGCATCTGTATCGGCAAGTCTATGCTAGTGACCTCGTGGTAGTTTTGCTGTACGCGTGGGCCTTTGGTTTATTGCTGAAGACCTTATAACACTTCCACTACGAAGAACAACAACGAATTTATAAATAAATCTATACCAGCTCAGCTTATGTACATTAATCTCACACCCAACTTTCACCTCAATATATTATCATGACAGTTACATTTTCTTCTTGAAATTGAACAAATCATTCTTGAACTGAAAAAACATTTTCGAAAATACTAGTTTTATATAGGTTAATGCAATTTAGTCAATTTTATTAAATTGAAATGAACAGTATTTGTGAAACGCCAATATAAATTCAAACTTTTCATAGAAAGAATGCTATTTTAACAAAATTACTTATGATTTCCTGTCTTAATAGCCATAACCACTACATAAACTTTAGCTGCGACCGAGTTTTTATTTGTTATTGACAAGACGTTTGATTAAAACATAACTGGTACCAATCCCTAGCCAGAGTTTGTCGACGTCAAAAGTTTTGTTAGCATTATATAACTCAACTAATATAGTCTTATTCAATATAATTCTTTACATTTTGAATATATAAACTTCTGTTAAGGCCAAACCAAATTTATTTTTAGTTCTTTGATTTCGCCGCTCCGATTTTCGGACTTATTCAATTTTAAGAAAACATTTTTTGCCGCTTTAATTTGCAAAAATTCTGAAAATTCGCTCCAATTCTTAAATTTTCAAGAAATTTAAAATAAAAAGTGTTCGCCCGCTCCTAAAATTTGGTAAAAAATATGAATTTTTTCCATAGTTTGCAATTTTTTTTTAGTTTTTTAATTTGTGCAGCACGTAATTTTGATCTTCGCCTGAAAAATACTAGTCCTCAAGAAAAAATAAAATTAAATTAAAATTTCGCTCGCTCGCAACTATTTTTGCCATAAAAATCCAAAGAACTAAAAACTATTTAGTGTGGCCTAAAATACATTATACAAATTTGTAATTAATTACATAAGAATTCATTAGTAAAGTAATTTCTCCCAAGAATATTCTTTTCGCTGAGACGTTGATAGAAGTCGAAACCAACTGTGAGTAGGGAATTCTCTTTATGTTTTTGTTTTTTTTCTTGGTCTGGGGATGACTGTGAAAAAACATGACAACAATTTGTTATAGATTGGCAGAAATAAGAATCTCAGCACCTTTCAGTTGTACCCTTTTCCTCATGTAGTGCTTCACTTTGTTGGTAATCATACTGCATTGGTTTTCATAGTATGTTTTTTATACACCAGAGTGTCAAGAGACATGTATATAATGGGGGATTGGGTACACATAAAACTGATTTAAGGATGTTCGCTGCTCAGTTTCAAAATAGCAAACTTTTCATTACTTTGGTAAATATGAAAAGAAAAATGGGTGTTAGCGGGAAAAATAATTTATGGCATTCAAATGGATAAAACTAGATGATTCTGAACATCTGATAAAAATAAAAAAAACATGACCAGCGAACATCCTTAACCTCAACACTGTTAAGTGTATGTATCAGATCATACTTTCCTGACTCTCTGTTGTGTTTATGTTTTTGTTTTGTGTTCGTTAATGTTATATTTTGTCCGGTGTTCTCTCTGTTGGATGGTGTTAATTGATTAGTACGTCATTGTTGACCTTTCCTTAGTATGTCATTGTTGACCTTTCCTTAGTATGTCATTGTTGACCTTTCCTTAGTATGTCATTGTTGACCTTTCCTGTTATCCATTTTGTTGTTATTTTGGGTTGGTAACCGATTTAAAAATAATTTACCATATTCCAAAAACATATCGGACGCATTTTCGGTGTACTTCTTCTCGATTATGTGTTTGTTCTCTATAAAACCCCTTTGAAGTCTTAAATTTTATATAGAAAAAACATACTGAGTTATAATACAGTTTTATATTTTGATTCTCAATCAATCTAGACAAGTTTCTCTGAACATAATTATATGAACTGTTCTGAAAACAAGTATTTGTCACATTCTAAGGCAATATATACATGTCCTTATATTCTTATCCATTTTTTTTATTTTTATTTTCTGACAGTTGAAGGATTGTATTTGCCAGACATGAAGATAATATAATCAGTGCTCCCCTGTGGTTGTCTACATGCAGTAAGCATTTTGGTTGTATGAAATGGCTATTTGTCGAAAACTCTGTTTTTAATAGTTGATTGTTATAAATATAAAATTTCATTTATATATGAATCTTAATTTTCACATACTGACATACTGAACATAGCAACAAAACTGTTTTTCACAAATCAAGCAAAAGCGCTTTTTTTTCGCATCAAACATAATATGTTCATTTTTTTTGTCCGTCCAATCACATAGTAGAAAATTGATATCGCCCACACCGTTACAATATTCAAGCATCTGTAAGTTCAAAGGGCAAAAATCGAAACTAGGTCGGCTTCATCGGAAAAACCAATAAAGTTGTCTGTCAATTTAATATGAATTACAAGATGTTTGACAAAACAATCAGTGAAAGAAGAAAACATTAGTTTTCTCAATAAATCTGTTACTTTGTCCATTCCCACAACTTTGAAAAGCGCAAATATTCCAACAGAGTAAACTAGAAAATTTTAAAGCCGGATTATTGTTCCCCCCCCCCTCCCCCCTTTGCGATTATTACAAAATTATTAAACCTCGCACTGTTTTAAAATTGCAATCCCGGTCAATCGACAGGGGTGACGTTTTTTTTTTTTTTAATAATTATTTGCGGGGGTTTTATTTTCGCATTTCATCTTCACGGCTAAAATAAAACTGTCGCAAAATTCTCTTGATTGATTTGAAAATCTTATTAAACAAGTATTTATTCTGGTAATTCCTGAAAGAATTGCTCAATAAATGAATATCCGACATAGTTTCATATTAGATATGAAGTAATGTGACTCAATTAAGAAAAAAAAAGTAGTGGGAAAAAATACTCAGAATATTAATTCTTATCTGGAACCTTCTGATCTGTTATATAATGTATCAACAAACGACATTAGTATAAAGTATTCTAGTGAGACTATCCGGCATTTTTTTAATTACTCTATTTTTGTTCTATATAAGTGTATTTTACTGCTACTGGCATATGATTTTACGGAATTCCCAGACTAATCAACGAAAAGTTGCGTAAAACGGTTCTTTGAGTCGCTGTAACCATAAAAAGCTAAGTTAACCAGAAATGAGACTGATTTGTGTGAAATCAAAACTAAATACGTTGTATAAATTTTACTTCCTCATATTATTTTACACTATTTCATGTCATTTACAGAATACAGTGACAACTAAGTGAAACGTTACCCATTTTCTGAATGGTGCCCCCATTTTGTGATTTTTGGTATTCGCGTACATTGGAGTTTTTGACTCATGGGCAGTTACACAAATCCTTTTTAATTAGAATTTTTTCAGAAATCTGCAATTCAGTGCTTATAATTATTGCAGCATTATACCATTATACAAAAAATTAATTATAAAATATGAAATATGTCTGTATTTTTTAAACGGAGCAGGATATGCTTACCTTTCCGGAACACCCGGTTTTTAGTGGTAGTCCACATGAATAACCCTTTCGTTTCTGTGGTGTCTTCATCTAAATTTGTTTAGTTTATTATATGAGGGTTTTTTTTTAAATTATATATGTGTCTTTTGGCGTCTGTTTGTTGTGTTCCTTTCTCATGATTTTGTCTTCACCTTGAATTTCGAATTAACGAACATTTTTCAGTTTTTTTCTGCTTCGGTATTTTCTTGCCGTTATTTAAACTCAATAAAAGAACACTATAATTGGTTCAGTTCAATCCTAATATTTATAACTAATAAAGATCACTAGCCTGCCAAACCGATTTTGTGATTTAAACAATGCGTGTTTAACTATCATTTAATCATGAGCGTAAATATATTTTGACAGGTTCTATATCATAATTCACTTAATTGATTTATTGAAATGTTGATCTGTCTGTGTTTGTGACAGAAATCGTTTGCTTTTAATAAATCCAACGTAGCCTATATATGTTAAGGATCTGACTTGATTTTAAGCAAAACAATCTTTTTTGAACTGTTGTCAAATACAAAAGATTGTGTATTCACCCTTATAAAATTAACGAATGAATCTTCACAAAATTAGATTCAAATAGGGGACAATTCTTGTTGAATGTATAGATTTAGTAGAGAATTCATTTGAGAAACTGATTTTACAAACATAAATTTTGCACATTTTTATTTATTAATCTTGATATTCTTTAAGCAATATTTAATTTCAGATCATGCACGAGAGGGTAACTTAGGGAAATATAGTAACCTTGTTAGTGTTCTAGTCCTTATGTTAAGGTATCCGGACCATAATAGACCATGATCGAAAATTGTATCTCTTTTTGACCGTGAATGGCTGAACCAAACAATTTAAAGCTGGGATTTTGTATATATATTTTTCTCAAGTTGAAACACACTTTGTTGCTTATATGCAGAGTCTGTTGAAATATTTTAGTTATATTGGCATTTACGAAGTTTGCCGATAATTACCGAGGTCATTTCACTTGCGTTGTATGAAACATCCGGGAACTTTTGAATAATCACGTGGTCCGGATACCTTAATATTCCATTTGGTTTGTTGTGTTGGTTTTTTTTTATTATATATTCCTTTGATTTTGGTTTTGTGGACTTTCATTGCCATCTTCTCAGTTCGATAAATGCTGTGTCTGTCGATTTGACCCATCATGTCTTTTGTAATTGAATCGTGTTACAAGTCTTTGAGGTACCTAAAACTAACATTTCATTGTAAATTTTTAAATATAGGACTAATTCATTTATTACTTAGCAGTAAACCTCCTATTTCGAGACAGTACTTCATTATGCATTTCTTTTTTTTCAGAGTATATGAAACTAGATTGAAAAGAATAATGTGAAAACATGCATTGACATATATCTCATAATGTTTATTGATATCTATTGACATATATGTCATAATGTGTATTGATATCGATGACATATATGTCATAATGTTTATTGATATCTATTGACATATATGTTATAATGTTTATTGATATCTGTTGACATATATGTCATAATGTTTATTGATATCTGTTGACATATATGTCATAATGTTTATTCATATCTATAGACATATATGTCATAAAGTTTGATGATATCCCTTAATACATATGTCATAATGTTTGTTGAAATCGATTTACATTTATGTCATAATGTTTGTTGATATCGGTTAACATATATGATATAATGTTTTTTATATCGGTTGACAGATATGATATAATGTTTGTTGATATCTGTTGATGGATATCATAATGTTTGTTGATATCCTTTGAAATATATGTCATAATGTTTGTTGATGTCGGTTGACGTATATGTCATAATGTTTGTTGATATCGGTTGACATTATCATGACTCTAAACAGTATACAATAGTCACAATCTTATTGATAGATTATAAATTTCCATCAGATGAAAGTAGATATCTTTAGTCAAAATTTACTGTAATTGAAATATCCCCGGATTTCTATCACATGCAATATGACCGGTGCAGTTTATGGAGCATGATATCCAGAATAACTGATTTCACTCAAAGTTTTTATATTTCTATATATCTAATTTTTGAGATGTTTTACTCAGATTCTCTTCGGTGTCCTGTATGAGCCTTTATACTATCTTTGGTTATATGTTTATGTTATTTGTTCCGACAACTTACGTTCTTCCATTGTACGAATTCACCTTTTCCCTCCGTCTTATTGCTTCCGTATTGTTTTCCTGGTACATGTATATATATTTCACAGGAATCAGTGTTTATCATGTATTATTATACCTGACATAGTATAATTGTAATAAGACAATTTAGATGGTTTTTTCTAAAAATGTGTGACAACGGGTGACATATATGATGTCCACTGGGCGAAAAATGTGATGTTCCTTTGTTGTCCGAAAACAACCGGGTTTGGTTCCGAATTTATAAATACGTTGTTGTGTACTGATACAAAAATTGAGTGTTTCAGAATACGCAGAGTGGCTTGTGTTTGTTCGGTATAATAAAAAAAAAATATGTCCTCCATCTGAGACAAACACCACAACTGTTAACCTCGGAATATTTAATATTGTCTTCCATCGGGCTAAAGCCCTCGTGAAGACAACACCTTGGGTGGAGGCACTAATTGTATATTATCGCATATTTCTCAGTGATATTGTCAATTTTTCCCACACCAGAAGGTCAACACTCCTATCACCATTTGTGCTGATAACACGACATCAAGCCCATTGGCTGATATCAAATTGATTCCGTCCAACCTTGATATGCGACTGTAAAAGACTGATATCCGTATGAATAATGACGGAAAATACGTGTTTAGCAAAAATTAGAAATAAAATTATAGTTTTTTCCTTTCCAGTATTGAAATATGCATATCTTTTTCCATATCAGCTCGGGGATGATAACAGAGCTGATATGAAAGATGCATGCATTAATCTATAATTTAAACTACCTGGTTCTTAAATTGCGTTTGAAATGTAATTAAGGACAATATTCCTTGTCCTCACTGAGAATTAAGGTCCAGGTTATTACTTCCGTGATCAGATGTTCACTGTCATTCTAATTATTTTAAATTAATTATATTTACATAGCTAAAGGAAATGCACCATTGTTTTTATTTCTTTGACTTAGACAAATGGCAATTGGAAATATAAATGTTATAATACTATCAAATATCACACAATATTTGTTCTTTGATTGAAAGAATAACCTGCGTTCTTTTTAAGTACAGAATTTTAATTAATATTGGGAAAACAAGCTTTGTATCTTATACATGTTATATGTATATAAGCGAGATATAATAAGTGAGAAACAGTTATTTCAGTTATGTAAACTTAAATATCACTTAGTTATTATTTTTTTAAAGCATGTTAAACAAGTCTATAATATTACAAACTTGTTAAATGGACTATTTCAATTATTTTAAGCCACTCCATCTAACAATTAAGTGCGTTTTATTTGACTCTGTGGCATTTAGAAGTCATGCATAAAAACATGAAACAGCAATTTTCCAAGAAGGTGACTAACACGATTTCTTTAAAATTCTTTTGGAATTTATACATCTCTTTCTTTTTCTGGTGGTTTTTCCCGTTCTGTGAGGTCATATTTAAGTCATTTCATTGGTCTGATTTGTTTATGACGTAAGGTCGGAAGGATGTTCTCCGTAAAACTAGAGTGGCAGTTGCAATGGAATGGAATTTGTATGCTTCAGAATGGAAATCCTTGGAGAATCAAATTTCTACTTCAGTTTATTCGTAGATTACAATATTTCTAAACTCTTCATAGTAAAATTGCAGATTTTAACATGTTCGCCAAGGCTCGCATGTTGAAAATAGGAAGTAGAGTCAAGAGATACCAAAGGGATATTCGAAGGAGGGGAAAATCGAAACAACTGACAAACTCCGGAGAACAACGAAGACAAGACCAAAACAATACACTACAATTAAAAACTAAAAACATATGAACAACATGGACCCCACCGAAAAACTGGGGATAGACGCAGGTGCTCCGGGTGGGTAAGCAGTCTCTGCTTCCTGCAGGACACCCGCCATGCTGCCCATGTCAAATCCAGTATAAGGAAGGAACAACATCAACCTGCCAACCAAGTCATGATGACATCCATAAAACTTTAATAAGGATGACTCCAACTTAGGAGCAATTTCAGTTGTAAAATTATCCATTCGTGCTATAAGGAGAAAAATAGAATCTTACTTTGCGAGTATTTTTTTTTCGAGATAGTCAAATTAAGGCTCTACAATTGAACCTTTAACTGTAGAGACTATAGAAATATTATAATCAACTGCTCACGAAGTAAGATTCTGTTTCTTTAATTCTTTCAACACTATGAAATTAACTGTAATAAAATGCAATGCCGTATAGACCTCTCGCGTCTTTCATTCATATGACGTACCATATGAATACGCCACATGGGGCCTCGGTGGCCGAGTGGTCTAGGTAGTTCGTCATGACTACAAATGATCACTAGCCTGCCAACACTGAGGTTGTGAGTTCGAATCTCAACTGTGGCGTGATGTGTTCGACTCCGATCTAAATTGACAATGATTGCCAATTTCATACAGAAGGTCGTTGGTTCTCTCCGGGTCCTCCATCAATAAAAACTGGCCGCCGTGAAATAGCCAAAAGTGCTGAAACAACAAACAAACAAACTTTGAAATCACATTGTTGGTGATCCCATGATTAGCCCCGTTGATCCATAATAAAGCATGACCTTTCGTCGTATTTCTTCGTCAAGAAACATATTTATTTTACAAAGCATACTGAGGACCTTAGAGATGCGTATATATGTACATTGAATATTAAGTTATTCACATTTAACCTGACATTTTTTTATCATTTCTTAAGCTGGTTTTTTTTCTAATTATATTAAAAAAAACGTTTTGTCATTTAAAAGCCAGATTATGTCAACAAATTGGTTTTTATGTAAGTCGACCGTTGTAAATTGACAAATGGACTTATCTTCCAAACACATTCAAAGAATATTTTTACCACTGAGTCGATGCGGCCGCTGGTGGACTCCAAGTCCCCGAAGGTATCGTCCGCTAAGTGGCTAGTATTTTGAAACTAGCCCGAAATTGATACTTAAAATTTAATATTACAAAATTGTAGAATTTATGTAAACTAAGAAGTATCTCCCTCGTGCATAGCTCTGTCCTTAAATGGTTTTGGCTTTATCCCTTTTGGTCATTTTGGCATGTTTTTAAATGTCTTCAACTTTTTTGGATTGTAATTTAGATTTTCAACATTATAGGCCTTTAGTACAACTGATGAGTCGTAAATCGACGAAATGTGCACAACTTGTGCATCAAAATGGGTATCAAAGAATTTAATTAATCAATTGATTTAGTTTAGTTTGGTTTAGTTTTGGTTTTAGGTCGTTTTCAGCACATTTTGCTATTTTGCGGTTTCCCAGTTTTTATTGGTGGAGGAAGCCGGATTACCCGGAGAGAACCAACGACCTGCGGTAGAAAAATTGGCAATCCTTGTCAATTAAGATCGGAGTCGAACACACCCCGCCACAGGTGAGATTTGAACTCACAACCTCAGCGTTGACAGGCTAGCCTTCATTAGTAGTCATTACGAACTACCTAGACCACTCGGCCACCGAGGCCCCTTTAATTAAATGAAAACTATGAAATTTCTTTCTAAATCTGGCTTGATAATTATGTGGACATGTTTATGTCGGGGAAACAAACGGCAGCGATTTTTCTTAAGTCTACCAGCACTTCAACCAACCTGACCATTCTTTTCTTTCAATGAAAGTTCGGATTATTGAGAAAATTTACCATCCTACCAATAATTCTTATTTAAGTACACACTTACGTAGACAAAAAGAGGAATACTGGATTCGCACCTTGGGGACTGCAATACCGTATGGATGCAATGACAAAATCGGTAGTGTAGGTATTCTATCAAGTCCTAGATGTAGTGATGTGAAAGTGATGAAGTTATTTCTTAATCATCAACGACGTAAACGGAGGTATGGCAATACACTTTATGCAAAAATGTCATGATATTTCTATCAAAGGCCTACTCCCTTTCATACAACAACCATTAGGTCTTCATCACATTTTCAAAAATTATATTCTTTGCCCCTCCGAAAACTACACACTTTATATAAAACCTGCTTAGACAGTAGAACTACTGATTTTCATTCACCTGAATACAAACTGGCCTCTGTTGTGTTGGATATTGGACGTCTCCAGCTTTTCAAACCAGTTGGTACACATGAAATTGAACAAGACAACCGTTCTTTTCTTCCATTCTTTTTTTCCAACAAAGGTTTAGATGCCGTAAATCTTGGCAATATCCTTCACCACAAATCCGTCAGATTAAACGTTCCGCCTTATTTCAAAGATCAGTCCGTTCCCATTATTTCTTATACCTATACTACACACATTGCACCAAAAATTTTCAATCACAAACGTGTATTGCAGAACGTCAAAATCGACGATCTCAAAGTTAAGCCTCCTGATTGTTCATCCAACAGTTTTCCATTCAAATACAGCCCTGTTGGCCATGTCATCACAGGAGACTTAAATGTCATAGACAATGAGTCTCTTTGTGGTGTCATTGCAAAAGGTCCTATGTATCGCGATCCACGATCCATAAATTGGAAATATGATTTCAACAACTGCCACTAGATTTGCTTTCAGAGTGGGTTAAAGCTGTGAGATCGTTAATTCAAGTCCGAATTGATAAACTTAGAATGTATATGAGTAAAAAAGGAACATCAGTCTTCAGAAACCCTGATTCTGCCAATACATTGTCCTCCATTCATGACAAATATGTTGTTGTTCTTGCAGATAAGGCCCCTAATAACATCGTTTTTGTATGCAAAATCTCCTATATTCAATACTTGATTAATGAACTAGTAATTGCTAGTTCACTTGGCAATCCTACCTATAAAACTACTACACTTTCAAAGGAAGAAATAACCGACAATCATAGATCGGTCTTATCGTCATTTGATATTTCCGTCAAAGTTGATGATTGTGATCTTCCTACATTGTACTGAATACCCAAGTTACATAAGTGTCCATACAAATAACGCTTTATAGCTGGATCTGCCAAGTGTTCCACCAAACCATTGTCTCAACTTCTAACTTCTATTTTAACAGCTGTCAAAACGGGCCTCCAAAGTTATTGTGAGACAAGCTATTCAAGAAGTGGTATCAATCAAATGTTTTTTTTTTTTATTTTTATTTTTTTTTTTTTTTTTTTTTTTTTGTGGTGGCCATATTGACTATAAAAATTTGTTGCGGCCATGTCATTCATGGAACAGGAACTCAATATGGATGTTGTGGCAGGCTTCCCATAAACTTTCCTGTCAACTGATAGTTTCGTGTCTATATATGATGTAGTCTTCCAGAATTGGATGTGAATGCATACTTTAACCAAGTCAATGAAGCGTGAAATGTAGGTCAACGTGACCCAATTGTCACATGGCTGTTCGTTACTACCGAAGATGGAAACACTGATGAAGTAGACTATATGCCACGTAGAATTACCAAAATGGACCTTAAGGTTCCATCAAAGTCAAAATCTATGACGAAAACACAACCACATAGATTGTCAATATTTTTATTGTTACAATTAATTCTGAACTGGAACTTGATGAAAAGCTTTCATTAAATACACATTTCATAATGCATTACCTTTTTCCTTCAGAATAAATATGAAAATGAAATTGTAGATGTAAACATTTCCTTAGTGACGGATGAATTTTTCAAACGATGCCGTGAGTTCCTTAGAGCATATTTTTTGGAAAATAATTGTTCCAATTGTTCCATTGTCATTATGAGCAGGGCAAGCGAGGCTTAATTTCACAAATATATCCAATAATCAGACGATAAAAGCATTTTTAGTGTGTGGCTGCGTGTGATGTCCACGTTTATATATTTATCAAAAATGTCCGAGATAAATTTCGTCATTAATGATAAAGATGATCATTTGTTAAACATATTTTTATCTAGGGCTTACAGGGAATTGTATGGTAGAGATATATTTAGACAGGTCACATTACAAATGATGTAAAAATAGATAATGGTTGGTGTTATCACTTTGTGCAAGGTAAACATCCGAGCAATCCAAAAAACACTAAGTTAGGAATTCCTTTGAACTTTACCTTATTTCTTCATAATCTTTAAAGTTCATAACCTTTACAGTTAGGAGAAATTGCGTTATTGTTGAAAAACAATCCTGAATACATGAAGCGGAAACATCCCACTTGAAGGGGAATGTTTTTAATTTGTTTTATTCTTCTTCCGTAATTTCAAACAGAAATACATTTAAAATAAGTGCATACTTGTTTATTTAAATCAATTTGTTAAAATGATGCATTCGAGAATCTTCTAAGGTATGTGTTGGGAGAATTCATATCGGAAAGTGCGTACAAATTCCATTTGCACATAAACAAAACTGTAGTTTAAATTTATAAATGCAGATTGTCAAATCCGATAATAACCGTTATAATCTGAACCATACATCGTTTATTTTGAACCACGCGTTTTGCGTGAATAAAATGTATGACGACATTGAAACTGTGTGTGACGTTGTTAAAGAACAATACTTAACTGGTGGTATCATAACTGACGAAGATGTCGCGGCTGTTATCAAACAATTTAAACGTAGAAAAGCTAGTGGAAATGACATGGTTCAAAATGAACATTTAATTTTTGGCGGACCGAAACTAATCGAATGCCTCACAGTTTTTCTAAATACCATGATATCTAAATGTGAAGTGCCCAGTGATTGGCGAAAGGGTCTTTTGGTTCCGTTGTTTAAAGGTGGTGGCAAGCCTAAGTCACACCCCGACAGTTACCGACCCGTTTGTCTCTTGTCCAGTGTGTTGAAAACATTTGAAAAACTCCTACTACATCGTATACAAACATTCGTGATAATGCCAGGAACGTTTCCAAATCCACTGCAACACGGGTTTCAGAAAGGTCTAGGTTGTCTGACTGCGTCTTTTTGTCTTCTTGAAACAATTTATAGTAACATTGAACAACACAGTAAAGTATTTGCCGCATTCCTAGATAGTAGAAAAGCCTTTGATACGGTATGGCGTAAAGCACTTATGGTCAAACTTTGTAACTTAGGTGTTAAAGGTAAAGCTTGGTCTTGTATAAATATGTTATATAGTAATACACAAAGTGCGGTTATTGTAAATCAATGCAAATCGAATTATTTTGAAGTAAATGAAGGTGTACGGCAAGGTGGTGTGTTATCTGGTTTTTTATACCTTGAGTTTATTAATGATTTAATCAATGAGCTGTGTAATTCTAATCAGGTAACAGGTGTAAATAGTATAAAATGTTGTGCCCCTTCGCTTGCTGACGATGTTACATGCATTTCTACTACACCTAAAGCATTACAACGAATGCTTGATGTGTGCACCGACTATGCGAATAAGTGGCGGTTTCAGTTCAATGGCAAGAAATCGTGTGTGATACAATTTTCTAAATCGTTCGTAAAATCAGACTTAAACTGGACAGTTAGCCAGGAAATAATTCCAATTTTAGAAAGCCATGTACATTTAGGGATTGAAATTTAAGTCTCTCTCAAGGACAACGAACGTTTGTAGGAAAGGTAGAAACATTTATTTTGCAATTGCCAATATCAGAAGTGGAAATACAAATCCGTCAGTGCTTATAAAATTATATAGATCTGTTGTTATACCCACCGTTCTATACGGTTGTGAAGTATGGAACAATTTAACGAATACCGAGCTAGCACTTCTAAATAGATTCCAACATTTTGTTGTCAAACATGCACAAAAGTTCAGCACACTCACACGATCGGACATTTGCGAAAGTATGGTTGGGATACGCAGCATAACAAGTGAAATCGAAAAACGCAAACTTTATTTCTTCGGCAAACTTTGCAAGTTGGATAATAGCTGCTTGGCGAAAACTATCTTTCTACACAGACTTTTTACATGCTTAACAGACAATCGAAATCGCATAGGCTTTATCCCAGATATTTTAGATATCTTGATCAAATATAACCTGTACGAATCCCTTACGATCTTTATCAGAGACGGTGACTTTCCTGGTAAATTACAATGGAAACACATGGTGGTAAATGCGGTTCATACAAAACATGATAATGATTGGAAAACACGTATAGACTCACATAGTGACTTCAGTCGATTCAGAGAAATCCACAATTCTATTGCTGTTGCAGACATCTGGAAGTACCCTACAAACTGCTTTGATTTGCGTACCGCTCACATTATTGCTAAATATATTTCCTCTGTACCAAACCTAATCGAACAATCATGTAAATTATGTGATCAAATATTCACCGATGTGCTTGTCCATGCTACCCAAAACTGTACAAGTACTTCAGAGCTGTTTAATGTTTGGATGCACCTTATAATTGAACATTTTCCTCTAGAGCTGTACGTAGAACTAAGCGAGTATGATGATGAATCGCTTGTCCGAATTCTCCTCGGTAGAAAAACTTCCACTGAACTCTGTGATTCCGATATAGATGAATTCAGACGACTCTGCTACATCCATATTGTAAAGTCAACAGGCGAATATTTAAGATGCTTACGTTGTTGCGATACATTTTTGTAGCTAATGCATGTAATATCACCAGTACACGAACATATCTTGCTCACTTTACTTGTATATAGATATGAATTAGTAATACAATTCATTATTATTATTTCCTATTTGTGTCTTAATTAATTTGTAATTACGTAATTGTAATTCATGTAATCTCTATTTTGAGGAATTAAAGAATGAATGAATGAATGAGTCTGTAACAGCATAAAAACATTTGATTTCTCTACATTCTATACAACCATTCCTCATTCACAACTGATGCTTTCAAAACAAAAATGGCAACAGCAGATACAAATACCTTGTCATTGGTAGAGATAAATCATACTTTGCTAAAAACCACTCAAATTCTAACAAAAAATATACAGAGGACGAAATTGTCCTGATTATTGAATTTTTTATCGACAACATATTTGTTCAATTTTGTGGACGTGTTTTCCAATAGACAATTGGCATTCCTTTGGCACTAATTGTGCGCCACTCATAGCCGACGTATTCCTTTTCTCATATGAGGCAGATTTCCTTGACCGGCTTCTTAAGGAAAACAGAAGAAGTTAGCCCGTAGCTTTAATTTCAGCTTCCGCTACATAGATGATGTTTTATCTCTCAACAATTAACGTTTTTTGGAATTTCTTACATCTCATTTATCCCAATGAGCTCGAAATTAGGGATACCACAGATACTGCCTAGTCTGCATCTTATCTTGACATTCACCTCAAAATTGACACCAGAGGAAGGTTGAATACAAAACTTTACGACAAACGGGATGACTTTGACTTTCCAATCGTCAACTTCCAAGTTTTGAGCGGCAATATTCCAGAAGCGCCGGCGTATGGAGTATATATTTCACAACGCATACGTTATTCCAGAGCTTGTGACATATACATTGACTTCATGGACAGAGTCCGGGTCCTGACATAAAATTTGCACACACAGGGGTATGTTGCTTGTATGTTTAATGGACGTCATCATGACATGGTTCACAGGTATAAAAAACCGTTTCGCAAATGAAAATGGACCTGTTTCATTGATTTTATCCCTTCCTCATACCGGATTTGGCATGGGCAACATGGCTGGTGTCCTGTAGGAAGCAGAGACTGCTTACTCTTCCGGAGCACATGAGTCTACCCCTTTTTTTTTGGTGGGGTCCATCTTGTTCATATGTTTTTAGTTTTTAATTGTATGGCGTATTTTGGCCTTGTCTTCGTTGTTCTCCAGAGTTTGTCAGTTGTTTCGATTCTCCCCTCCTTCGAATATCCCTTTGGTATTTCTTGCCTTTACTTACAATATAAGGCATATTGTGACGACATTTTTCTATATTTTTATACCGTATGATTTTTAGTTGGTGCCAGTGCAGTGTCGAAGAAAAATGTCACTATGAAAATACTCAAGATCATAATAAATTTTCTTTACATAGAAAACTAGCCATGCATCTTAATTATTGATAGTTTAACCAGTAAATATTGTTCTTATGCTCACTGTCTATGTATTTATTGATGGGTCATTTAGAAAATCATCATTCCATTGAAGGTCTGATGGTCTGCAAAAATATTACTGCTGCTTCAGGTTAATTCAAACACAGACCCATTAATAGCGTTGTTAATATTTTAACTCGAAAGACTTTTGGTTCGTATGCCATCCATTTTCTGCACGTTTTCTTCAGAAACGGGATCTTTGTAGTATACCTTCCCGCACTTACATCCCCAAAGATTCAATTATTCAGAATTACGTCTGTTTAGAATGTTTAACCGCAAAGAATTGCAGTCTCTCTCCCTCTCGAGGATACGAAACGACATAAATAAGGAAGGGTCGACAAGGACATAAAAAAAAAATTTCAAAAGGTTACAACATAGAGTAATTTGCCGTAAACACGATCGTGTTTGTAAAAAGAAATACAAATTATGACAAAAAACGTAGATCGTAATAAAATATGAAACCTGAGATTATGTGAATTCAAAAATATTGAATTTTTGTACAAAATTAGAAAAAAATTTTTGATACTCTTTTTTTTCTCTCCAATTAATCTTTTTCTTTAGCGTAAAATTAGGATTTCACATTTTCTCCACGGTCAAGGCAGTTTTCTGAATATTTGGCAATAAAATGATGTCTTTTTTAAAGATAAATTAATATCCACTGTCATAAAATTGCCCCATATCGGATTCACCTTTTTTTCCTTGGTAAACAATGTAAACACAATAGAAAAACTGATTTCATTTGGTCATAATATACATAACAATTAAACTGAATGATATTTTAGTCCAGTCAATCTAGTATAAATTTGACCCTAACCTTAAAGTAATTGCAAAAGAAGATTTTTAAGTTTTAATCTTTAGCATTATACCCCAAATATACACAGAAAAAATTCTAACAAAATCTAACTTGAGGAAGATAAAAAAAATCACGATTTTAAAATTCCTATGGACATTTGCATTGAAAATGGGAGATAACTCTGCAAAAAAGGCAGAAATATCAATAAGAATTGATACAAAATTATAGCTTTACCGCTTCTATTCAGCAGAATGTATTGATTCTTGAGATTTTAGCTGTCTTTAGAGTATAACAAACAAATCTAAAGTTTTTTTCACATCTTTTATGAAGCTACAACCTAGATTTCGTAATTCATTAGTTGACCATTTATTAAATTTTTCAACTTGTCAAGGTAAAGAATCTCAAATTTAATAAAAATAATTAAGTATATATTCTTCTTTTTGTGGTTTAAAGTTTCTTTAAACAAGGTAGATGCTGATCAAATATAATTTACAGATATAAACAATACCAAATTTTCACATTATTTTTTCAAAATGATCACAAAGCCACAAATTTGCAATTTCTTTAATGAAAAATGCGCAAAAAAATTAGAAATAGCCATAACATTTCGGTTTTGTACATTTCATGAGCAGAAGATTATATAATATAGTCAAATACAAACTTATAACCCCATCAAAGTATCATACTTTACATGAATTTTAAGAAAATCAACCAAAAACTGACAAAAAAGATTCATTTCTGCGGAGTTATCTCCCCTTTCCGATGTTAATTTCCATAGGAAATTAAAAATGCTGAATTTGAGTTTTCCTCAAGTTAGATTTTATGAGACTTTTTTCTGTGTAGATTTGGGGCTTAATGCTATAGATTAGAACTAAAACATTTTCTGTTGCAATTAGTTTGAGGTTGAAACTTAGTCTGACTGGACTATTTAGATACTGGACGTGCAGCAAGATTTCACAAATCCGGCGGAGATTTCGAGTCAGGATTTTTTGACACTGTGGAGAATTCCGGTAGGATTTTTTGACACTCTGGAGAATTCCAGTCAGGATTTTAAAAATTTCTGCAGATTTTTATAAAGCACTGAAGGGAATTCAGGTATGTCCATTTTTCTTTATATCATAGCAAATGTTATTATTTTGGGATAATTTCGGGTATGTTATTTTAGCTTTCCTGGATATTATCGGGTCACAAATTCGAGATAACGTGCATAATTTCAGGTAGGGGTTTCAAGTTCACCGACGCAACCCATCCACCCCCCCCCCCCCCCCTCGTCATAAAATGGTCTTAAATTCGGGGAAGATAAATAAAAATTTTCGCAAGATTTAAAACTATTAAGATATGAAACAACGTCAATAAAAAATCTGATAACAGGATATGTCAACAATTACATTTTACATATCAATTAACGTAATTCAATTCACATGAAATACAAAAAGACAAAAAAATTACACTTTTCTTTTATTCTATTTATGTTATTATTAGAGAACATGTTTAGGTTTTTTTCTTACAAAAGTAAAGGTAACAGTATCGCAAAGTATACATGCATCATAACATTCTTTACCATGTTTCTTTTTTTAAGTTCCGGCTTATTTTACTTGGCCCCGAATGGGACTCTTGTTGTTTTGTACTCGGAATTTAATTTTGTACGGACAAAAGTGAGTTTTGTTCAACAAAAATGAGTTCAGTTTAACAAAAATTTTTAGCATACTACAAATTTAAATTTTGTCATACAAAATTATCTTCCAGTCGACAAAAGTTACTTTTGTTATGACAAAATTCATTTTTTGTATCACAGACTTTACTTTTGTTACCTAATTTGAAAATTGGGTGACAAAAGTCAATTTTGTATGCAAATTAGTTTAATTTGGATTCTGTGAACTAATTTGCATACAAAACTGACATTTTGTCACAAAATTCAATTTTGTGTTTATTTTTGTGTAAACAAAATTGAGTTTTGTTAAACAGAAGTGAAAATTTAACACAAAAGTCAATTTTGTGTCACAAAAGTCATTTTTGTCACAAAAATCAATTTTGTATTCAAATGAATATTCTATCATCACACATCATTTGTAAGAAGGCTTCTCATTGGATATAGTAACCGCGGGTATCGCAGGTTCAAGGACACGTCATATTGGTGATGCGCTATTCTGCAAAAGTAAGTATAAATACCTAATAAAATATATATGGCAAACATAGGACATTTTGTACAATATTGTTTATTCTAATATGACGTCCTCCTTTGGTTTTAATGTCAACAAACCCATGTTACTTATGGGATACGCGTGATTGACGTCACAATTGAACTTCCGACGTCAGTGGTTTTTTTTCAAAAAGAAAAATTGATTTTGATTACAAAAAGTTCAAGTCCCATGTATTTGATGTTAACACATGCTCTGATAATACAAAGAAAGATAACCAGAATCCTTTCTCCTGCTATGTATAATACTACAGCGGGTATCATAAAAAGGTGGAATAGCTTTTCTCCTATTCCTGGCGTGTTTAATCGGTGGGATATTATTACATTGAGTGTGGTGAAATACCGGGATTTCCGAGTGAAATAAAAATCGATAATTCACCCAGTGAAATCGAAAGTCATATTTCACTCTAGGAAGTGACGTAACAATAACCGTCGCCAACGACGTTGCTATACAATGGTGGACGCGTAATTATATAAAAACATAATCCCTTGTATTTTATTGTTAAAATTTCTGAATACATGGAATATTTCAATGTAATAAATAGAATAACTAATCTTGAAATTCGAATACCAAAGATGTACAACTCGTGACCTAAAAACACTAATAATTCACTCGTGCGCTACGCGCACTCATGAATTAATGTGTTGTTCGGTAACTCGTTGTAGATTGTTAGGTATTCGAATTTCAAGAGTAGATATAATACTATAAATAATATTTTTAACCACTTCTCGTTGCTTAAATTTCTACGTGGGAATTACCGCCGAACGATAAACTAGAGAAGTCCCGAAATGATGTCTATGTAAATAAACTACATAGCAACGACATTTTCTTGAGGTTTTTGTCGAAAATCAAAGGAGTGTAACAGTAGAGCATGATTTGTCTCCCAAAATTACCTACCGCACCAACCGGGGATCGAACCCGGAACCTTTGGTTCAGTAGTCCACCGCTCTACCGACTGAGCTAAAGGAGTACTCCACTAGCGCAGCTAATGGAGGGTGGTTATAAACCTGTTACGGTTCTATAAATTCTATATTAATCAAGGGAAGCCCGTTACAGGAGAAACATATTCTACTTTAGTTTACTCGTAAGTTATGGAATTTCTCCACCCTCAATAGTCAATAGCTCTCAAATGCTCGCGCGTTGAAAATCGAAAAAGGGAGAAATTCCATAAGTCACTCGTACCTGAAGGAGAATCTATATTTCTTACCCCTTGGACAGAGCTACCCACTATTTTCGGAGGGTTAGGTATTTGTTTTCTCTAAAGCAATGGGATGGGTGAAAAACATTATATTGCTTTTCCATGCGCCCAATTCGCCCTATTTTGTCGTTACTATGACTTGTCTATTGTCTGTAACAATCATTTATTGTAAAAAAACTGAAACAATATTCAAAAGAAACCGAAATACTTTATTTCCATTCATCAAAAAAAAGTTCTGTTGTTATATGCTATACTAAGCATGTTCGTTTTGAAAGCTCACTAAATCTTTTAATTCTATATTATATCCAAGTGAGAAATAATGTTTTAGTTTCTTAATTAATTATTTCATCATTGGTCCTTAATGTGTAAAAATAGTCAGCACATAATCTCTAGATCATTCTCTGTCCTTCTCATTGCTCATAAAAACAGGTCAAAATCACTCGTTCTTTCAGTATTTAGAAGTGAAAGTAGTTTATTAATAGTATCATCTGCGGTATAATTACTGGGCATAACGGTAGTATGTCCTGTTACCTCTGGTCACCTTATAGCTGAACAATTATTAGAACGCAAGTGGAGATGAATGACGAAACATGGAAACATGTCGGATTGGTTCGGGGGTGATAACGTATCGATAATTCCAGCTTATATTAAAGAAACGTGTCGACCTAAACATGTGAAATCTTCAGACAACACATTCATCCTCAATCATTCATATTCTGAGTTGAGTAGTGTCTATATTGCAGTTGTTACGTGATGACGGCACAAAGAATTCGAGCCTCTAATTGTATTGGTATAGATTTATTTTCATTTTGCCCTGATTGCAAATGTAAAATTGTGAAATTTCCATCGCAGGGTACTCATGTAATCTCTCTGGTTATTTACAAAGGATGACACTAAAGTAACCAACAACCATTGAAAGTGAGAGGTTACCCAAATCGCCTAGGTAGAGATGTTCTGTTTCTTCAACAGCTATGCATTAAAATACTATTTAATATATAATAATAGGATTTTTTAGTACTGTTCAGCTTACTTATTCAAATGTTTCCGCAGGCGTTGAAACCTAAAACGGATAGACAATCTGGGTATCCTGGGCGATTTGGGTTCCCCGACTCTACAATGAACCAAAATTGGTATAAAAAATATCAATAATTTATAGTACATCAATTAATGTTCTTGATTTATTGCTTGTTTGTTTAGTTTATGATTTATTGACATGTATGCCATCAACCCTTACGGGTATGGTTGTGCATTTATTGAATAAATTAAATTAAATTAAAATTAAATTATAAAAACTGAGAAGGTAATTGTAAAAATACAAAATTTGTATAGTTTTATAGTAAATTAAAGACGTGTACTGATTCTTTTGAACACAGAATTTTTAGAGTTTGAATTGTTTCAATTTTGTCAAGAATCTTGATGTACCTTATGCAAAATTAGAGGCCTAATTTCCAATGAAGGATCGAAACTCGCAAGCTCGTGAAGAAACGGAGTACTCCGCAAAAGTTCGGAGAGCCGAAGATCTTGCATCGAAGGTTAAGTCGAGGACATATGACAGTGGGTAAATCCATCTTAAGTGTACCAGATTTCTGGTAGGAAAATCAAAAAGATCAAATTTATACAAAAAATTATTTAAAAAATCAGCATTATATATAGTTCGCTGATCAGTTTCACAGTAATGAATATTCAACTCGAGACAGTGTTCACTCCCGCTACGGTCGGGGTTACGGTACACTTAAGATGGATTTACCCACTGTCATATGTCCTCGACTTAACCTTCGATGCAAGATCTTCGGCTCTCCGAACTTTTGCGGAGTACTCCGTTTCTTCACGAGCTTGCGAGTTTCGATCCTTCATTGGAAATTAGGCCTCTAATTTTGCATAAGGTACATCAAGATTCTTGACAAAATTGAAACAATTCAAACTCTAAAAATTCTGTGTTCAAAAGAATCAGTACACGTCTTTAATTTACTATAAAACTATACAAATTTTGTATTTTTACAATTACCTTCTCAGTTTTTATAATTTAATTTTAATTTAATTTAATTTATTCAATAAATGCACAACCATACCCGTAAGGGTTGATGGCATACATGTCAATAAATCATAAACTAAACAAACAAGCAATAAATCAAGAACATTAATTGATGTACTATAAACTATACAGTAGCAGGGTCCACTCTCCTCAGTATTAAAGACTTTCTAATGAATGGAGCTGTAAATTGCATAATTTCATATGGAGAAAGAGGTGTTTGTTTGTTTTTTTTTTTTGGTTTTTTTTTATCAAAGATTTTAAATTCTGGACATATTTTATCGATTTCTGTTTCTAAATTTTGCCGAAGAAATATATATTTAGAACAAGTTAGGAAAAATGATTCTCATATAAACAAAGATATCAAAGAAGAACTCAGTCTCAAGTATTAGCAAGAGTTGCCAAATGGTTCTATGAATGAATATTTGACGTCATAAGTGGAATACTTTACAAACAGTAGAAACCTTATTCCCATTTATATCTTCCGCTAATTTTCGCTTACAATCAAACTGAAAAAATAACAAGGAGTAACCTGAAGTGCTGGTGGCAGTGATTATAGAAGAGGCGGTACACTTCATCTCCGCGAAAAGAATCCTTCCTCTCCACGAAAAAAAAACATTTCATCTCCGCGATTGAAATATAAAAAATATATTTCAACTCCGCGATATGATATTCGAAAATTCTCGGAGATGAAATGCAGCCAAAAGAGATTTACAGAACATTATTCACTGTGTGGAATTTTGTAGTTAAAATTAGTTTGATTCTGGATTAAAATGAGTTAAAAATATAGATAGGTTTACGAGACCTTTTTTTACGTTTTTTTTTCTACTATTGGCGACTGAGAATTTGGAGGAAAATTAGCCTCTCTGGGTCTTTTCTTTCGATAAGAATATCTTTTAAAGGCCATTGTCAAGAGTTTCGTATTAATTTGTTTATGGTATATGTAACAAAAACTGCTACATGTACTCTAATGATACAAACAGATAAATCCAGAGAATTTCGAAGATATGACCCAAAACAAATTAAAGATGACCAGCAAAAATTGTTTACACGAGAACAAATTGTACAAAGACATAAGCAAGAACAAAATAGTGAACAAATCATAATTTAATACAATAAAACTAAGACACTGTATATATTAAAGAAAACAAAAAGAAAAAACAAACGAAAATGACGAAGAAAACTTCAAAAAACAAAACAAAATAAATCAAAGGAAAAAGTGTTTCAGAAGAAAAAGATATCCAGACCATTAATGACCACGTGATTCTTTCAGATATCCCTCCTGTTCCATATAAAGTAACGTCAAATACCAGTACCTCGGTAATTATCGGCAAATATAGGAAAAACAACAAGCTTAACTTATTTTCATAGAAACTGTATATAAACAGCAAAGTTTGTATCGACTTGGGTATTTTGAAAAAGGAATTTAAGGAATGTTTCCTATTTTTGAACATGTTATACGATATTACCTGGTTTGGGTCAGTTTACGCATAATAAACCGCAAAGTGGTTTATGAATGCCGTAAACTGACCCAAACAAGGTTATTGAAGTATAACATGTTCAAAAATTGGAAACATTCCTTGTAATTAAATTTCCAAACAGAAGTACAATGATTTCTTGATTCAAGCATCAATAATGACATGGGACTATTTGAGAATTTACAAGTGGCGGATGGATCCGTTGGTGATGTCACAAGACCAAACCAGGTTATACAGTATAACCAATGTTGATTTATGCTGTTCAGCCAATCAAAATGCAGTATTCAAATCAAATTAAATTATATAAACATAATTCCTGCTTAAAACTTTTGTTCCAAACTTTTTTCGATCAAAAAGAAATATAATGTACGGTCATGATCCACATTAAAATGAGATATCTAAAACTTAGCGCTTTGTACACATACATTTTAGAGGGCGGTACAACGTCACATTATAGAGAGCGGTACAGGTAACATTGTAGAGGGCGGTACAGGGTTACATTACAGAGAGCGGTACAGGCTACATTGTAGAAGGCGGTACAGGGTTACATTATAGAGGGCGGTACAGGGTTACATTATAGAGGGCGGTACAGAGTTACATTGTAGATGGTGGTACCGGGTTACATTATAGAGGGCGGTACAGCGTTACATTGTAGAGAGCGGTACAGGTTACCTTGTAGAGGGCGGTACAGGGTTACATTGTAGATGGTGGTACAGCGTTACATTGTAGAGAGCGGTACAGGGTTACATTGTAAAGGGCGGTACAGGTTTCATTGTAGAGGGCGGTACAGGGTTACATTGTATAGGGCGGTACAGGGTTACATTGTAAAGGGCGGTACAGGGTTACATTGTAAAGGGCGGTACAGGTTTCATTGTAGAGGGCGGTACAGGGTTACATTGTAGAGAGCGGTACAGGGTTACATTGTAAATGGCGGTACAGGTTTCATTGTATAGGGCGGTACAGGGTTACATTGTAGAGGGCGGTACAGGGTAACATTGTAAAGGGCGGTACAGGTGTCATTGTAGAGGGCGGTACAGGGTTACATTGTAGAGGGCGGTACAGCGTTACATTGTAAAGGGCGGTACAGGGTTACATTGTAGAGGGCGGTACAGGGTTACAATTTAGAGGGCGGTACGGGATTACATTGTAGAGGGCGATACAGGGTTACATTGTAAAGGGCGGTACAGGTTACAATGTAGAGGGCGGTACAGGGTTACATTGTAAAGGGCGGTACAGGTTACCTTGTAGAGGGCGGTACAGGGTTACATTGTAGATGGTGGTACAGCGTTACATTGTAGAGAGCGGTACACGTTATATTGTAGAAGACGGTACAGGGTTACATTATAGAGGGCAGTACAGGGTTACATTGTAGAAGGCGGTACAGTGTTACATTGTAGAGGTTGGTACGTCGTTACATTGTAGGGGGCGGTACAAGGTTTCATTGTAGTGGGCGGTACAGGGTTATATTAAAGAGGCGGTACGGGATAAAATTGTAGAGGGCGTTACAGGGTTACATTGTTGAGGGCGGTACAGGATTACATTGTAGAGGTCGGTACAGCGTTACATTGTAGAAGGCGGTACAGGGTTACATTATGGAGGGCGGTACAGGGATACATAATAAAGGGCGGTACAGGGTTACATTGTAAAGGGTGGTACAGGTTTCATTGTAGAGGGCGGTACAGGGTTACATTGTAGAGGGCGGTACAGCGTTACATTGTAAAGGGCTGTACAGGGTTACATTGTAGAGGGCGGTACAGGGTTACATTATGGAGGGCGGTACAGGGATACATAATAGAGGGCGGTACAGGGTTTCATTGTAAAGGGCGGTACAGGTTTCATTGTAGAGGGCGGTACAGGGTTACATTGTAGAGGGCGGTACAGGGTTACAATGTAGAGGGCGGTACGGGATTACATTGTAGAGGGCGGTACAGGGATACATTGTAGAGGGCCGTACAGGGTTACATTGTTAAGGGCGGTACCGGTTTCATTGTAGAGCGCGGTACAGGGTTACATTGTAGAGGGCGGTACAGCGTTACATTGTAAAGGGTGGTACAGGATTACATTGTAGAGGGCGGTACAGGGTTACATTGTAGAGGGCGGCACAGTGTTACAATGTAGAGGGCGGCACGGGGTTACATTTAAGAGTGCGGTACAGGGTTACAATTTAGAGGACAGTACGGGATTACATTGCAGAGGGCGGTACAGTGATAAATTGTAGAGGGCGATACAGGGTTACATTGTAAAGGGCGATACAGGTTACAATGTAGAGGGCCGTACAGGGTTACATTGAAAAGGGCGGTAGATGGTGGTACAGTGTTACATTGCAGAGAGCGGTACACGTTACGTTGTAGAAGACGGTACAGGGTTACATTATAGAGGGCAGTACAGGGTTACATTGTAGAGGGCAGTACAGGGTTACATTGTAGAAGGCGGTACAGTGTTACATTGTAGAGGTTGGTACATCGTTACATTGTAGTGGGCGGTACAAGGTTTCATTGTAGTGGGCGGTACAGGGTTATATTATAGAGGCGGTACGGGATTACATTGTAGAGGGCGTTACAGGGTTACATTGTTGAGGGCGGTAGAGGGTTACATTGTAGAGGTCGGTACAGCGTTACATTTGTAACAGTAGAGCATGATTTGTCTCCCATCTCCCATCTCCCGCACCAACCGGGGATCGAACCCGGAACCTTTGGTTCAGTAGTCCACCGCTCTACCAACTGAGCTAAAGGAGTACTCCACTAGCGCAACTAATGGAGGGTGGTTATAAACCTGTTACGGTTCTATAACTTCTATATTAATCAAGGGAAGCCTGTTACACTTCCCCCACCTCAAGAGTCATCGTCCTACGATGACGATATCCAACTTCAACCCTTTTGCCAACTAGCCCTTTTTTTGACAATCGTGGGTTTTTTAGTTGGGCGCCAATGTAACAGTAGAACATGATTTGTCTCCCAAAATTACCTACCGCACCAACCGGGGATCGAACCCGGAATCTTTGGTTCAGTAGTCCACCGCTCTACCAACTGAGCTAAAGGAGTACTCCACTAGCGCAGCTAATGGAGGGTGGTTATAAACCTGTTACGGTTCTATAACTTCTATATTAATCAAGGGAAGCCTGTTACACATTGTAGAGAGCGGTACAGGTTACATTGTAGAAGGCGGTGTAAGGTTACATTATGGAGGGCGGTACAGGGTTACATTGTAGAGGGCGGTACAGGGTTACATTGTAGAGGGCGGTACAGGGTTACAATGTAGAGGGCAGTACAGGGTTACATTTAAGAGTCGGTACAGGGTTACAATGTAGAGGGCGGTATGGGATTACATTGTAGAGGGTGGTACAGGGATACATTGTAGAGGGCGGTACAGGGTTACATTGTAAAGGGCGGTACAGGTTACAATGTAGAGTGCGGTACAGGGTTACATTGTAAAGGGCGGTACAGGTTACCTTGTAGAGGGCGGTACAGGGTTACATTGTAGATGGTGGTACAGCGTTACATTGTAGAGAGCGGTACACATTACATTGTAGAAGGCGGTACAGGGTTACATTATAGAGGGCAGTACAGGGTTACATTGTAGAAGGCGGTACAGGCTTACATTGTAGAGGGTGGTACAGCGTTACATTGTAGGGGGTGGTACAGGGTTTCATTGTAGTGGGCGGTACAGGGTTATATTATACAGGCGGTACGGGATTACATTGTAGAGGGCGGTACAGGGTTACATTGTAGAGGTCGGTACGGGGTTACATTGTAGAGGGCGGTACAGAGTTACATTGTAGAGGGCGGTACATGGTTAATTTCGTGCAACGTTTTTGGCCATTTTTATTTCCCGTGAGATCGTGTTGATAGGTCGTTATTCACCGTGTTTCTTGCAAACTGAGAAAAATTCAACGTGCAAATGACATTTTAATTTCTCGTTCGTACGTGTCCATATGCCCCCTGTACGACCCTCATTGTATTTATTGGGTTTCTATGTCACATCATTCCTCGATTTAATTGAGAATAAAAACTAAAACAATAATGACTAGATATGGACAATGCCCCCTCTTTTTTCTGCCCTGCCATATGCATGAGTATAGCTCCACATTTTTTAGATTTGACAAACAATGATGTTGGCATACGACTTGAAACTGTTACGCTGTCTGTAAGACACACCTCCATTATGTGTAAGAACATCCTACAAAATATGAAAGCTGTATCTCCAAAACTGTAGGAGGAGATAGCCCGACAAACCATGATCTCTTTAAGCAGATTGCAAAAATGACTAAGTCCAACTACCTTTCATTTTCAGAATATTTAAAAGAAATCAATATCCTGTGGCCATGCACACCTCCATTTTATTTATGAACATTCTATAATCATGATAATATATTAAAGATGTATCTCCAAATCTGTAGGAGGAGATAGCCGGACAAAGCATGATCTCTTTATGCAGCTAGTACCAAAAAAATGACTAAGTCCAACTACCTGTCATTTTCAGAACATTTGGAAATAATCAAAATCCTGTTGTCATGCACACCTTCATTATGTGTATGAACATCCTACAAAATATTAAAGTTGTACCTCCAAAACTGTAGGAGGAGATATCCGGACAAACCATGATCTCTTTATACAGATAATAATAAAAAATGTCCAAGTCCAACTACCTGTCATTTTCAGAATATTTAAAAGAAATCAATATCCTGTGGCCATGCACACCTCCATTTTATTTATGAACATTCTATAATATATTAAAGATGTATCTCCAAATCTGTAGGAGGAGATAGCCGGACAAAGCATGATCTCTTTATGCAGCTAGTACCAAAAAAATGACTAAGTCCAACTACCTGTCATTTTCAGAACATTTGGAAATAATCAAAATCCTGTTGTCATGCACACCTTCATTATGTGTATGAACATCCTACAAAATATTAAAGTTGTACCTCCAAAACTGTAGGAGGAGATATCCGGACAAACCATGATCTCTTTATACAGATAATAATAAAAAATGTCCAAGTCCAACTACCTGTCATTTTCAGAATATCTAAAAAAAATCAAAATCCTGTGGGCATTCACACCTTCGTTATGTATAAGAACATCCTACAAAATATTAAAGTTGTATCTGCAAAACTGTAGAAGGAGAAAGCTGGACAAACCATGATCTCCTTATGCAGCTAGTACCAAAAAATGACTAAGTGCAACTACCTATCATTTTCAGAATATTTAAGAGAAATCAAAATCCTTTGGCCTTGCAAACCTTCATTATGTATATGAACATCCTACAAAATATTTAAGCTGTATATCCAAAACTGTAGGAGGAGATAGCTGGACAAACCATGATCTCTTTATACAGATAATAACAAAAAATTACCAAGTCCAACTACCTATCATTTTCAGAATATCTAAAAAAAAATCAAAATCCTGTGGCCATGCACACCTTCGTTATGTGTATGAACATCCTACAAAATATTAAACTTGTATCTCCAAAAGTTTGGGCGAGTTTCCCGGCCAAACAATGTATCCTTTTCCGGACGGACGGACGGACAGACAGTGCTAAATTAATATGCCCCCCCCCTGTCATTTTCAGAACATTTGGAAATAATCAAAATCCTGTTGTCATGCACACCTTCATTATGTGTATGAACATCCTACAAAATATTAAAGTTGTACCTCCAAAACTGTAGGAGGAGATATCCGGACAAACCATGATCTCTTTATACAGATAATAATAAAAAATGTCCAAGTCCAACTACCTGTCATTTTCAGAATATCTAAAAAAAAATCAAAATCCTGTGGGCATTCACACCTTCGTTATGTATAAGAACATCCTACAAAATATTAAAGTTGTATCTGCAAAACTGTAGAAGGAGAAAGCTGGACAAACCATGATCTCCTTATGCAGCTAGTACCAAAAAATGACTAAGTGCAACTACCTATCATTTTCAGAATATTTAAAAGAAATCAAAATCCTTTGGCCTTGCAAACCTTCATTATGTATATGAACATCCTACAAAATATTTAAGCTGTATATCCAAAACTGTAGGAGGAGATAGCTGGACAAACCATGATCTCTTTATACAGATAATAACAAAAAATTACCAAGTCCAACTACCTATCATTTTCAGAATATCTAAAAAAAATCAAAATCCTGTGGCCATGCACACCTTCGTTATGTGTATGAACATCCTACAAAATATTAAACTTGTATCTCCAAAAGTTTGGGCGAGTTTCCCGGCCAAACAATGTATCCTTTTCCGGACGGACGGACGGACAGACAGTGCTAAATTAATATGCCCCCCCCCCCCCTCCGACATTTTGTCGCGGGGGCATAAAAATTATTTTTGTTATACAACTGATACATTTATAAATTATGTATGAGTTTTGATCATTGAGAAAAACATTCTTTGTTTGTGTTTATTACTAAGTTAGGCGATAGTCCCTAGTTTTTGCATTATTTAACACGTTTATAACAGTGAATTCTTAAATATTAATTTCACGCTAGAATCGAATAACAATAAAATAAATTATCCCTGAAATTTGATCAAAGATCTCTCTGCTAATGAATTTATGTATATACCTATAATTGCCAAAGTTAATTGCAGAAAGTGTGCCTACACTTAGGATTTTTAACCCGCGATACAGTTTTGTATTTTATGGTCAGTGACAATAGAATTTCTAAGTTTCTGTGAACTAAGTGGAAAGTTTTCTTTCGAAAGTCATCATATAAAATCAAAAGCGTAAACTTAAAGTTTAAAGCAAATCATAGTAACACACTTCAAACCATGGAAGTAACACACTGTCGATCTGAATCTTGTTCAGTCTTAACTGTCTGCATTATCATCATTTCTGAAATTCAGACAAAATTAAGATAACAAGACCAATTTAAGATAATTCGCGTTGTAGTCAATCAAGATTGATTAAGAATTATGTCATGTTTACTTTACTTGTGCTGAAGTTATTTGAAATTGTCTTGACTGTTCATTGTTGACTGCAAAACAAATGTCTTATTCGTGTTATCTTGTTTTTGATTGAAAATATGTTGATTCAAAAATTAAGACATCGTTACAATAAACAAGACAGAACAGCGGATTAAAACAGAATATGGGTAATTAGTACTAAGAGTAAAAAGAAGATATTACTGTAGTTAATTGTGTTTTCTACATAAAATACTATATGAAACACACTAGTAACACATTTTTGATCTTGGACGGAAATTCTACTCTTGAGATGTTTCTTATTTTGTCATAATTTTCTGCGTCATTATATTTTCAAGCAAAATCAAGATTATAAGATCAAATTAAGACACGTTGCAATATCGGTCAAGACAAATGTAGATCAGTTCAGCAAAGGTAAAATTAAGACATTGCGTAATGCATTTTAACTGTTATGAGCTGCATGGTCTTAACCAGTCCTGATCGACTATAAGGGAACATACCCTATTTTGATCTTGTTATGATCTTGTTATATAGATTTTTTCTGAAATCTCCAAAAGTGTAAAACTCAAGACAATCAAGATAAAACAAGACAGATATGGGATCAAAAGTGTATTACTAGTGACAGCCCCCCCCCCCCCCCCCTTATTAGAAGACAATGTCTATGTAGTTTGAAATATTTTACAAAAGACCTGGTAAGGTTATCTTTTTTCGTTAAAAAGTTAGAGACTTTTTTGTGACACTCATGAAAAATGAAAAATTTAGCGTTTTTGGCTCAAATATACCAAACCAGGGTTGATTATCTTAAAAACTAAGTCATGAAGGTATGTTTTTTTACATATTTGAAAAGTATACATCAAAATTGACCATCTGGTAAATTTTCAGCATAAGTTCAGTGGAGGAACCTTATTGTATCTTAAGGGTTGGGCGTTATAATGGTTCACGTCACAATATAGCTGGAAAATTTTAATTCTGCGGGAAAATCGAGAAATGGAAAAATGCCTCCCGAGATTATGAGATTTCATGCCATAGCTCAGAAAAACGCTTGGCAACCCCCCTTTTTTTATTTCTGTTTCAGGTTTGACTGCAGCTGTAAAAAATCAAGTAAAAAAAATAAGAAAAAATCAATTCAAGAAATATGATTTTTTATCCGGAAAACATATTATTGCTTGCATAACTATCATTTTCCAATATCTAAATATAAACTGTAGAACCTACCTATCATTCAGGGGAAAAAATAGTTCAATTATGTCCACAAATCTCACTTTTAACCCAATGCAAAATTCCTAAAAATAATCTGTAAAATACCTATTTTTTCCCAAAACACAGTAAAAGAATGGCTTATATCTCCGTAATTACATCGGAAAGGCATGGTTTTTATTTCATTTTTGGAAAGAGCATACCAAAATTAAAAAAATATAAACAAAATAAAGAAAAAATCAATTCAAGATCTAAACTGTATCGTATCCCCTTAAAATTCAACGCATTCTGTTTACTTAAATTCTACAGATTCAATGAAATTCTGTTTTATTACTACTTCTAGTTAATGTATAAAAAATGCACCAACACTAAAAGTTTCTTTAAAATGTTGTTACTTCCATTAAGGAAATTACCATAAAATTTATGAAAATTCATGCTTAAGGATGCTCGCTGGTCATGTTTTGGTCTTTTTGTCAGATTTTCGGAATCTTCGGGTTTTATCCATTTCTTAAACATGAAATATTTTGCCCATGAACCCCCACTTTTTCTTTTATAATTCAATCATATATACCTTAAAATGGTATTTGACAAAATTTTATAAAATCCTTTTTATTTTTTCATACATCTTTGAGAGACTGACGTTGTCAATGCAAAGACAATGAACAATCCAGAGAAAACCCATTTCCTGCAAATTTTCAAGGCCATATAGCTCTAAAATGAGCACATGAAGCTATATTTCTTTCTTGCTTATATGTTTACTATTCATATGATCTCTCAAACTAAAACACCTATTTCAAATCCTATTTATTTCCTATTAGATCAGCGATCATCCTTAATTTTTGTTATAGGGCATTATAATTCCAAGGTTATATGATAAAAGTTCTGGATAACCCAGTTACATATACGTCTTTGAGACGTTACAATTTCCTACCTTGTATAATACTCGTCAATATGAACTATTTAATGGAAAGTTAGTTGGAATAAGGTCTTTTTTTATCTGGAGTTTTTCAAGCATTTTTGTCTTGATAAAAGAATTCAATGAATTTTAAGTCAATTCAGCCATACAATTTCTCTAAAGTCTTTTTTTAAGATACGGGATTTTTAATTAAATATATATAAGCATCTATTGTTCAAATTATTTCCGAAATAAAAATAAGCATCATCACTGAAACTGCAAAATTGAAAAGTTCGAAATGGATATATATTATGTAGGAAACCTATGTTAGCTAAAAGCCAAGTTCTGTCCGAGTTATTTGTTATTTACCAATGAACCGCGCTCAAACATCATAAACACATTAATTAATCTGTTGGTTAATTGGGCAAGTGTTAGAGCATTGAAAAAGATCAATGACCTTGTCTGTCATATTGGAATTCTTAATAAACGTCTATTGGCAACCATTAAATGCATATCAGGATGAGAACATGTTGATATGATTTGAATATATTCCCTGCTTTGTACTAGATCGACAAGCTGAGCTGGATTTCTAACATGCTAGCAGGTGACTGTCCGCAGGAAGACATATAACCCCACCCGGACACATTAAACTGACTACGAGCCGAATAGTCCTTTTCTCTTACTCCTAGATGTTGCGTGCTTGGCAGAGAAGAAGCGAATACAAATTTTAATGTCTTTTGTTTGACCTGGCTGGTGATGGAACCCGCGACTTTCCGCACTCGGGGCTAATACTCTACCTAGAGACCATCGAGGCGGTCTATCCTTATCGGTAGAACTTTGCAATCAAGATATTTTATAACATAATGGTCTCACAGAAGCTGTAATAAAACAACCAATGAATCAAGCAGGCTAAGATTTTATTCGTATTCCTCTGATTTCAAAGGGCCTTTTTTAGAATTGACTTTGAACGCAGGCACCCAAGATTCCTCTGACTTCAAGCGGCATGTTATGGAATTGGTTTTCACTTTTGAACGGCCTCAAAAAATTCTTCTTGACAGGCCGTTTGAATAATTAAAGGTGTGTTGGCTCGTTATAAGTTGAACTAACTTGTTTTAATTTTTTTCTACCATGCAGATTGACCTTCTTAAATGAATGAGGGTACACACGTACATCTCAATCAATTTGCAGTGTTGTAAATGTCGAGATGTGGATTATATGGAACCTTAAAATGGCTCTTGATGGATCCTTAATTTGAAGTTTTATGACCAACCAATCATGTGCCACTATACAGTCTAATGGAAGATTAGCGGAATCAACCGATGTTTGTCGATTGCATAAAACATTTTGCTTGTTTCTTTTGCTTTATTGATCAACAATCTCCGCAAATATTCAATTCTATTGGATGTTGTAGATAGTAAAATTAGTGCAGTATATTAATTAATTCCAGTACTGTATAGAAAGTTTAATTTCACACCTGGGAAGGTAAAAACATATAAATAACTGATTACTCTCTTAACGGTGTTATTTGAAATGCTATTAACCAAAAGCAGAGGTTTTAGAAGAAATATTGTATTTTACTAAGATGAAGCCTGTTCAGTGGATTTGGATATTTATAGTTAAAATTAATTTTATTTCATGTGAAGAGGTAGGTTTTTAAAGCATATTATTTTTCCGAAAAATTTTGAAATCCGAAATATAAAACTAAAACATTGTGGTGCAGAGTATAATGTCAAAATGACAAAACAAATGAAGAGCCTATACCCGTTTTAAGACAGAATTATATTTATACATGAAGTATTTTCCAAAAATTCTTAGTTTATATCCAAGTGGTGAAACCTCCAGCACTGCGTCCACCAGCAGAATTGAAAAATTAAATATTCTCTCTACAATATTAATACTTTGTACACGTTTTATACATTATAACAATTTATGGTTCATGCCGAAAAAACTGAAAAGTGTAGAACCAAAAAACTGTCAAAGGACAAAGGAATACGTTGGAAAAATGCTTCCTAAGTTGATTCGGCCGAGCAGGAACTACTTACCCTTCTAGAGCACCTGAATTCACTCCTGGTTTTTATAGAGTTCTTGTTGTTCATTTTTTTTTTCAGTTTTCAGTGTTAAGTTGTTGTGCTTGTTGTTGTTCATTTCTCTCGGATTTGTCTTGGATTGTGTGTTTTTTGTTTTTTGTTTTTTGTTTTTTTTGTTTTTTTTTTTGCTTGCTCCTTAGGTATATTTATCCTCTTTAAGGGGGTACCCAGTACTTTGACTAAAATAGATTTGGCTCGTTTAATTTTCATGAAATTTTGATGAAATATTTACTTTGACCTGTTGACAAAAATATAAAAATTTCAAGAAATTTGAACCACACAATTTACGGGAATAATTTCATTGGATATATAGCAGTTTGACAAACACTAATTTTGATCATTTAGAAGCTTGATTTCTCTACAAATAAAATGTGATTAAAACGTTCAACTGATTTTTAAAGAGTTTACTCTCTTAGGTGTTCTGTTATGAAAAATTTAATTAATACTGTAAATAAATGATTTATTTTTTCAGCAAAATTTATTTATTCGGTAAAGCAGTTATCTTCTCTCCCCAATTCTTTATCTGTTTTAGTATTGTTCTAAACATTTTTGAACATCTATATTATTTTCAGTTCATTCATTTGTAGGCCACAGTTCTCTGTTATATAACTTTCAACAATAAGTTCATATATGGAAAGCAAAAACGCGGCGTA
The DNA here is from genome assembly GCA_028015205.1 of Mytilisepta virgata. Classification (NCBI taxonomy): domain Eukaryota; kingdom Metazoa; phylum Mollusca; class Bivalvia; order Mytilida; family Mytilidae; genus Mytilisepta; species Mytilisepta virgata. Next base: position 7,667,829 of record CM051508.1, on the reverse strand, counting down.
TATCAAATGGACGGATAAAGTCCGGAATCAAAATAGTCAAATATAAAATTACAAAAATTATTGTTGCTCTGTTTAATAGACCATGGGAGATGGGATGTTATAGTGTGTTTATTCCAGTCATTGAAGATAACATGATGTCAATTTTGGTCGGCTTATCCGTTCTTTTTTAAATGGTTTATTGAACCAACGTGCTATGACTTCCCACCGATCACTTCCGATCCGTGTCCGTTCGTCAGTGGAGGTTACAGGAACGGACGCGGTTACTGCAATATTTTGTGGGAAATGCATGAACCTTAGAAACAGATATAAATATGAGGCATACCAAGCATTTCTCTTCTGTTTCGCGGGGATTACCTATAAACTGAATACATATTGTTTACATATTGTTTTTATCCTGCAACCATAAATGTTATCGAGAAATGACATGAAAATATGGCCTTTTTTGCCTATTTGAGGAATACAATTTCTGGTGAACATGACTTTATAACCACTGTGAATCAGATCACCATACACATTATCGTTAAAGGTGAGGAAAGCGGTGAAAGGATTATTTATAGTTCGCGTGCCAACCCGGTCACGTGCACACTGGATCCAGAAAGATTTATGTCACCGGTAAGAATTTTAATGGCCGTTTTTGAAGGAAGACTTATGGAAATATAAATACAATGTAACCCCATTGTGTACTTAATATGATTTCTCGGGGTAAATTTTTCTATGTAAAAAATAATATCTCTATTTATTGTATTCTTTTATCTTGGTCCATTTTACAATTAACGGTAAAAATATTTATGTGAAATTTGAAAATGTGTTGAGAACCAATTAGCTATTTGAGGTAACAGAAAGTTTTTTTTTTATTGGTAAAATTAAATTATTTAAAATTCGGTTTCCTGAAAAAGCCTTTGTTTGTATATTTACATATTTACTCAGTATAAGTTTTTTCAAAAAGATATTTAACTTAAGGTGGGTTTTTAACGAAGAGTTCCCAATTTATTTTCTTATCATTGAGTAAATGTATATGAAATAATTGATTAACTCTTTACCGTTTATAAATACCACATATGGTAGTTATTGTTGTTTTAGACTAAATGTTTTTTATAGCCTAAAGTTGCAATCAATTAAAATATGGTATGACTGCAGTATATTATGTTGTCGGAAAGCTGAGAATATTGGCTTTAAAGTGCTGTACACGGACTGAACATGTATACCAAGGCTGAACTGTTGGCGAATGTCACAAGAAATGTTGATTTATATCTGAAAGTTTTTTTTCTTACTTTCTGTCGATTTAGATTTTTAAAATTTACTTATTGATTCTGTTTTTACTATTAAACCTTTACGTTCGACGATTTTTTCACTTGTGAAGTCGGCCATTTTGCCATGTTTTTTTTTACAAATCTGCCTTTTTCGCATTAACTTGTATTGAAATAGATAAAACAGAATACAGGTCCAAAATCTATAGAATGTGCAGATCATTTTTGTGCCAAAAATTTAATGATTGTAGAGAAATGAATTTACAATAGCCATTCAAAGTTTGAGTTTTGTTTGTAAAAAATGCGGACTATTGATACCTGGCAAAACCGCATTTTACACTTGACATAATGGCCGCGCCCATGATCACTGGAGATGATGAAACATGTGTTTGTTGAATTGCCACGAACCTGTACTGCCAGACAAACAGGAGGAAAGGAAAAGGTAGCAAATTTAAACTCTTTGTAATTATTGCTTTGTTTTTTCATATTTTAATATTTTCAGACAATTTTACGTTTTTCAGGGCTTGATTCTTGTGACGAACTAAAGAATTGTGTTGATACGTTTTACAACCACGCGTATATGCATTGTCAGCTTTGTCTCTTTCGCATACGGAACAAAACATCAAAACTCAAATTATATATATAATTATGAGACCGGGAAATTAAAATTTATAATCAGAACAAGACAACCTAGAGTCACGGTATATAACACGATCGCTAAAAGTTTAATTGTATATGTATTATGACGATTTTGGACCAATTGGCCGTCCAAATTCTTCGGGAATTCGGGATAAACTTTTTTCCCCGGGATTTCGGGATTTGCTATTTTTTCAACCGGAAGTCGGGATCAGAACCCCTCCTATCCTCCATCTCCAGAAGATTTTTGAATGTATTTCCCATAGGGTCTTATGTTAACCTAAGTGCTCTGCTGGTGGCCATCTTGAAAAACTATCAACACTTGATCAGCACCATATGATGAACATTCAGGTCATGTTTGGTTTCAAGCAATACTGCAGTTCTGTAGATTTTTGTTATATGCCATAGACATTTACTTCCAAGTTTGGCTCTATTTGGCCAACTCTATTTGGCCAAGCAGTTTCAGAGACAATTATATTTAAATCAACCAACCATCAGAAACAAGAATTGCCCATGGCGGCCATGTTTGTCGCCTGATCTGGACAAAATGAGGAACCTTTCTAAAAAAAACTCCCACAAAGGCTTCCTGTCAAGTTTCTTTTAATTTGGCCAATCTGTTTCAAAGAAGATTTTTTTAAGTCAGCCAATCGTAGTCCGCGAAAAAAGCTTATTTAGAATTAATTTGTAAAAATTTAAAACTACTAAGATATCCTGCACAAGACACGGGCATACCTGTCGTAGTCCGCGAAAACACTTTATTTAAAATGTGGGTCGGTATAATCTTCATAAACAAGTTGTGTTGGATAGAAGTTGGACTTTTTTCCTCGGCCATTTTAAAAATATCAATGTTGTCTAGATCCTCGTCATAATACACCTGACACGATCTGATTAATAGTGTGTAGAACATCAACCAACATATTATAAAGAACACAATTTTCCAGCTTAGCATCAAGTTATGATTCTATTAAATTAAAATCCCCAAGTAACACATATTTATAGTCATTACTATATATATATCTGAGCAATACTCATATAGATTTCTATAAAAAATCTTTAATGGTCGCTAAAACTGCAAAGGTGGGAATATAGATATTTATAATGTTTTCTCCTATTCTTGATGTGTTTAATCGGTGGGATAAAAATACATAATATTTTTAACCACTTCCCGGTGATTAAGTTTCTACGTGGGAATTACCGCCCTTTTTTTACAGTTATTAGAACGATAAACTAGAGGAGTCCCGAAATGACGTCTACGTAAACAAACTACATAGCAACGACATTTTCTTGAGGTTTTTGTCGAATATCATAGGAGAAACAGATTCTCCTTCAATTTACTCGTGAGTTATGGAATTTCTCCACCCTCAATAGTTAAATTTTAGATTTTGACACGCTCGCTAAAGGCTCGCGTGTTGAAAATCGAAAATTTAACTATCTCGGGGTGGAGAAATTCCATAACTCACTCGTGCCTGAAGGAGAATCTATATATAAACATCATCATTAATATTAGAATGACATTGTGCCAATCTTCCTTTAAAACAGCAGGTACTGCATGGGATACTTTTAATATTACTAAAATTTGTATTTATTAGGGAAACAACATTCTTCATCACATCGTAAACGAGGATACTGAGCCATTTTAATAATGGTAGACAGCACATAAGTTTTATCCTGTTATTATACTAAATTTTAACTTACTTCTAAATATTTGTATTTGCCAATGAAAATCTTTAATTTCGTTTTGAGAAGATGGTATTACAACACACATATGAATCATCCAGTCGGCTGCTTTGTTTTTATTAGAATACAATCAAGTTTCATCAATTTTATAATTAAGTTTTAATAAATATGCGAAAGTTCTTAAAAATGTCATTCTCCAATGAGTAAACCGTTAAGAAAATTAATTGGCTATTGCATGGAGTAATTGCAGTGCTTTGGTGAAGTTAGACATACCTAATTATCTATTCTAAAACTTAACCGAAATGCAATTATCACACAATACCCTGTAGACAGGAGATTAATTAAAAATTAATTTTTATATTAATATATTGTTGAATGTATGCAGCCCTTCTTTTAGGCTTCTCGTTTTGAGTTCCTTGGTTGGATGTTTCCATTGAATTATAATGACATCTTTATAAACCTGCCTGCTCCGATGATTTCTTTTTTTTTTGTAAAAGCAAAGCTTCTTATGTAATATAATTTATTCATCAATGTTTAAAAGTCCATAATATGTGCTAAAATTGAAACATTTCAGGTGTCTTTTGGTCATTCCAAGTGTTTTTCGGATAATGACGCGTCTTCCGGTCTTTCGAGTTACCGAATCTCCATTGCATTCTTTCAACCTTTGAAGTTACCGAGTTTGCATATGCGGTAGCAAATTTGTGTTCTACAATTATTCTAAGTAGATTGTGAAGTAAAAGTCCAAAAAGGGATTCACTTTTAATTTTATTTTTTGGGGGGAGGGGCAGAATTATTTTTGGTGGTGAAAGAAAAGGGTATTAGTGAATATCACATCGCATGAAATATAAGTGTATTGCCCCCTCTCCATAAAAATCCACTGGTTCTAAATATCACCAAAGCCGTATCCTTCTCAGTGTCCTTATAGTTGAAAATAAAAAAGTGTAGTTTCGATTATCGTACTTCCCTACGTACATATCACCCTGCTCAGCCGCTCTGTAATCTCTGTATTAAGGCTTTGTGACGTATTAGGAGACAGCAGGACTTATTAGCGACGTCACAATATGAGAGCAGGACTTATTAGCGACGTCACAATGTGAGAGCAGACGTTATCAAGCTTACCTCCAGGAGGACAAAAAAGCGTAAAAAATGTCTTACAGGGGCGACTAAAATGTACAGAATTTATACGATAAACAGATTATCGGGTTTTCTGCGTAAATATATTGTAAAATATCAGCCGCTCGACACAATATGGATCTTTTAGGCTCGTTCGCTGCGCTCACTCGCCAAAAATCTTCATATTGTGGCTCGCGGCTGATATTTTACGATATCAATGTGCAGAAAACCCGATAATCTATACTTATTGTGATGTTCACCCTGGGGATGGTCATTCTCACTCTGTCATGACTTAACACTCATTGAGTAGTAAAAAACCAATTTCCAAAAAATGTTTAAAGTTATTTTATGTAGATGTGTATTTATACAGATCAGATTTTTAGGTTAAATGATAAAATATGTTTCGCAATCCTAGTAGACTTACAAATCATAGGACTGAGCCATTTGAGGAAGTTGCAAATTGTTCATAGAATTTTTTGCAGCATTTGATTCTGTATAATTTTTTAACTCTTTTTTTAGATCTGCTTATTTTTTTTTAAATATTACTTTCATATAATCCAGAATTTGTTCTTTTCATTCTGAAACTTGTATTTTTTAAATTCTGGATCCTTCTTTCCTTTGAAAAACTACCCACCCCCTTTTTCATAAATATAAGATACATTACTTTTACAGGCATAACTGGTAGAAAAGTTGTAAATTATGAAAATATTTTTTTCTCTAGATGTAGTGAGTTTCCTATCTTGTTCAATTTTTTTTTTTTTTTTTTGAAAACTGTACATGTAATTGTACAATATGTTTGTACATAATGTGAATGAAGGGATATGGTGGATCAGTTGTTAGCACAAACCCCTGATATTATTAGTGTTCACTGCTAGATTTATAAGTTAAGTCCTGTTATCACAATGCTAAATCAGAAAATATCCATTTGTGTAGTAACGCTGATTACCTGGTATGACTAATGACTATTCTTCAATGAATGTAAAAAATAAATTTGATTAAACCAGTTATATTTGACATATATTTTGATAAGATTTTTGCTAGATGTTGGTGTAATTAAAATTTGTAAGAAATATTGAAGTACAGGTTCTTATAGAAACAATAATGTCATATTGCAGCATGTTATATCATGAACATACATGTATGTAAGGAGTTTTATGCCACTCTCAGTACACTTGGCTAATTCGTGAGGGCCAGTTTTTTTTTATGGCAGAAGAAGCCAGAAAACCATCTACCTACATATGTGTGGCAAGGAAACTGGCAATCCTTGTCAATTTTAAAGATTGGAGTCAAACACACTAGTTGGGTTCAAACTTAGTGTTAATAATAGTTAATAGTTAAACTAACTACCTATACTGGTCAGCTACTGTGACCCTCACTATGTCTATCGAGCGAGCCCAAATCAATTTACTTTCAAAAAGTAACATGAATGAAACTGATACGTTGTAAATTAAAGATTATAAATACACGGTACATGTATTGTTTTCACTCTTTGTTAGGTATTGTTTTGGGATTTTTGGGGTAAAAGTTTTCTCCATAGATGGAATGATATATACTGAACCGCAAAAGAAACGTCGCTTTTTCAAAATGTTAGCAAAATTGAAAATAAATATTAATTAATGATTTTTATATAATCAGTATTACGATTACATCACCAGGTAAGATTAAATTACCTGTGAATTAAATTTTCGGTTGAATAATTTTCAGTTGATATCGTAGAGCGACCGTACCTAAAACCGCTCGTGGGACACACTTGGCGGTAATTTTTCTTAAATCTTAAATGTTCGTGAAATTCATGCTCCTTTATGGGTATAAAAGGCCGGAGAAAATTAAAGAGTGTTAGTATCAGTGTTGACACAGAAGCTATGCCACGTCTGACTCCACAACAGAGAGAACAGGCCATTGGTCGATTGGATGCTGGGCAATCTGCCAGAGTTATTGCCAACGACTTCAACTGTGCTGTTCGAACAATTGAACGTCTACGGACACGGTACAATGCAACAAACAGCACAAATGACCGTCCACGGAGTGGTAGACCCCAAGTCACTACCCCTAGACAGAATAGAGGCATTGTTCGTCACAATTTGATGAATCGGTTCACCGCAGCTGCCGAAACTGCCAGAAACACTGTTGGAACACATGGACGACCCATAAGTGATGATACGGTTCGTCGGCGATTAGCTGCTAGAAACATGAGATGTCGCCGTCCAGCAAGAGGACCTATTCTTACTCCTCGACACCGTCAAGCTCGTCTTCAGTGGGCCACTCAGCGACAGAATTGGCGAAATCGACAATGGCGTAACATCATCTTCTCTGACGAAAGCCGTTACTGCATTTCAACAGCCGATGGCAGACCCAGAGTGTGGAGAAGACGCGGGGAACGTTACGAAGACAGCTGCATTCTGGAAACAGACGCGTGGGGAGGACCTAGCATCATGGTATGGGGTGGAATCGGCCTTAACGTTAAACTTGGTCCAGTCATCTTTCAGAACCTTGGCCCAGGCAGAGGAAATGGCGTAACAGCTGCCCGTTACATCCACCAAGTCTTGACACCCCATGTTCAGCCCCATTTCGCACGTCATCAAAACAAGACTTTCCAACAGGACAATGCACGTGCGCATACCGCAAGAGCCACAAGAGACTTCCTACAGCAGAATAACATTAATGTTATGGATTGGCCGGCTTTGAGTCCAGATTTAAACCCTATTGAACATTTATGGGACGAAGTTCAAAGACGGTTGAATAATGAGCAGCCAAGTCCGACAACTGCAGCTGAACTTTCACAAGCGTTTCAGAGAGTATGGGCACGTATTCCGATGGCGTTTATTAATCGGCTCATCAACTCCATGTACCGAAGATGTGCCGCAGTAATTGGTGCCGGTGGAGGACATACACGTTATTAACGGACGTGGGAGCACAGCATTGAAAACATGTGACGTTGCGACAATTGTGACGTTTTTGTGAACATTGTAACCAAAAGACTGTAAATCATTCATTAAATTTTGTAAAAATTAATTTAAAATATATAAATGTCACTTTGAAATAAATGTATGTGAACATGTCATTTTGTGCGACGTTTCTTTTGCGGTTCAGTATATAATGCAAGTTTTATAAAATAAAGTGAAATCAAACATTTACTCTCCATTAGTTTGAAACTCAAAATAGTAACAGTAACTAAGTGGCTCGAGGGGGGGGGGGGGGGGGGGGGGTTAACGTGACCATTTTATGACGGGGTGCGTCGGTGAACTTGAAAGCCCTAACGAAATTGTCCAAGTTATATCAAATTTGTGACCCGAAAATATCAAGGAAAGCTAAAATTACATACCCAAAATTATCCAATTATTATTTGCTTGCTCTTTTCTTTTAATCGGCCTTTTTTTGTGAAAATCTAAATATCATTGAGTTCCCTTCCCCCCTCCGAGCTTAGTGGTAATGGTGCACATTCATGAAGTCAGTCTTTAAATTCGGGGGGGGGGGGGGGGGGGGGGGGGCATTTGTTTGGCCTTGTTTTTATTAAATGTATACATATCTCAGTGTGTAACCAATATAACAGAAACTCAATTACAATGTTCACACATTAATACACTACAAGCAGAAGCAAACATCTAACTGAAATTCACATTTACATATAACGGTATATATGTTTATACGATGAAGTCATATTGAAGAACCAGTCTTGTGTGTTTTTTCTTTCAAGGTTGAAATTTTTGTTATTTCTGTTGTTCTTTTCTCTTTCAGTATGGTATTAATACATGCAGAAAATCTAAAATTCAGCAAAATCTTTCCAAACTAAATGATATATATGCATCATACTGGTAGTTCCGTTTGAATTTCAATTGCTTATGGATTTACAAAACGCTCACCATAATATACAACCAAACATGGAAGATTAAAAAAGACTGGACTGCTTTCAAGATATATTTTGAAATAAAACTTCCAAAATTTATTTACATTTGTTTTAATTTAAAATGAGTTTATTTAGTTTCAAAATGTTAAATCAATGAACAACTTAAAATGTTCACTTGTTAGAGTTTTTATAAATACATTTTTGAGCAAAAAACATTCTAAGAGATACGGGGTTCATTATCCTATAAATAATTTATATATCATCAAAAGGCAAAACACTGTTAAAATCTTCACCTATTACAACCATAATAAACTGAACACATGTATGTCTCTTCTTCAATCAAGTTTTCTATATGGAGTACAAAATATTGATGTGTAAATTTCACTAACCACAAATTTGAACATTAATAAAATGTATCACAAAATACCGAAATAAATTTGATGCACTGTATGGCTATTTCGTTGACTGACAACTCATCAGCAGTGCTCGAGATCAAAGTGTTGGAAACCCGGTTAAAGATAAAATGATGAATTAATAAGCACAACCGTTAAAATCCAAAACAATTAATACAACAGTCATCCAAACTCAGCTTAGGGTTATCTCTGCATCAACAGGAAGAGCCTTAGAAATTTCTGATAATTTTGTCAAATTTTGAACGGTTAATTTAGAGGCATTTGAGTAATGCATCATGCCAGAACAAAAATTCCGGCTACTGGGCTGATAATGCCCTCGGAGACTTACAGTCCACCAGCAGTGACATAGACCCAGTGGTAGTAATAAAACGTTTCACAAAATACCGATGCACTGTATGGCCAATCTTTATCAAAAGTTTTTGAAAATAATGAAAACATTATTTCAGATCTGAGTCTGATTTGTATGTAAATGAAATATACTGCTTCCACATGTCCTACATCAAATCATATAGCCTTAACTTACCATAAAGATTCTTGTCTTACTATGACGAGAAATTTTCAGGAAGCTACTTCTTTCATTGTCTCGCTACACAAGAAAGAAGCATGGTGATTGTAGAGGAGTGTTAATGTTTTCCACCTCTTTTTGTGTATGCAATTCGGTTGTCAGATGATTCATTCTTTTTTCAATGATAAAAAATCAGTATATATATATATATGTATGTTTGGATCCGGAATCCTGTCTAAACTCTTGTGGCGTAGAAAATGTTATTTCACCCTTGGTTGCTAGGGAATGAATTCGGTTGCTAAGGAAAGATATTAGATTTTTTTAATGTCTGTATTTTTTATTCAGGCTTAATTTAAAAACAGGATGAAGGTGGGATATGGTATCAAAACTTTCAAAAATACAGATCATGTTGTAAATTACCAGAATGTCCATTGTGAGCGAATGAACATGCTTGCTTAGTAACATTATCATAAATAAGGTTAACATACTATTTTTAGTTGGTAGAAATGATTTTTACCTGCCTATGTCTAAGATTACTCTAAACTAACTGTGCCCCTCTCCTCGCCGATCTGTTTCTGTAATTTCACTTTTCGTTATATAGATTAAATAACGATAAATTCCAATATTTTCTACATCTCGTCTACCCCAGTGAGCTTGAAATTAAGGATACATCAAGTGCGCTTCATATTTGGATTTTTTTCTCGAAATAGACAAGGAGGGACATCTGAAGACAAAACTTTATGACAAACGTGATGACTTCGACTTTCCTATTGTTAACTTTCCCTTCTTGAGTAGCAATTTACCAGCATCGCCTGCATATGACGTCTACGTTTCTCAGCTTCAAAATTGAACATTTTAAAAAAATATATGGAATTACGATTTTTTGGCAAATGCTCATGGTTGCCTGGCAACGGAAATAAACTATCTTTCTCACAAAATTTCTAAAACTGTTCAACTGATTCATAAAGTTCAGGATATGCTTCAATATATTTTACCATGAACAGACCCTATTTTTACTTGGGAACAAAAAATAACCTTCTGCACATTTTAATTTTGCTTAAAATATACTTAAAATTCATGTTGTTAGTGAACTTTGATTGTTTACCATAGCAACAGTTGTCAAGGATATCAAATAATACATTTGAAAACGCTAGGGTGTTATGCTTGTACATTAAATACAATAATGTTTTCATCTTTGAAACTGAATTTTTTCTGTGTGGTCAATTGTACAGACCTAAATTTGCATGATGTTTGGACAACATTGTGCAAAAGGTAAAGAGTTAAAGAAAAGAAACTTTCTGTTTCTTTAACTTAGATACAGATCCATTTATTTAATATTAAGTTAGATAAACAAATTGTGTGTTAATTTACTGAAAATATCCATAAAATACTGGAATATATGCAAAAACTATATGAACACAGTTTGTATTGCTGTTCTTCAAAATGAAAGTAGCTTTAATGTCTTCCAATCGTCAACTTCCCATTTTTGAGCGGCAATATTCCAGAAGCGCCGGCGTATAGAGTATATATTTCACAACTGTCTACCCCCGGTTTTTTGTTGGGGGTCCATGCTGTTCATATGTTTTTAGTTTTTAATTGTAATGCATGTATTTTTTTTTTTTTTTTTTTGGTCTTGTCTTCGTTGTTCCCTGGAGTTTGTCAGTTGTTTCGATTGTTCCCATCTTCGAATATTCCTTTGGTATTTCTTGACTTTACTTCAACTGCATATGTCGACAATTTATCATATCGAATTTTTGATAAGATGAAAGATGGGCGTATGTATAAGGTACATGAGTATATAACACAAAAGAGATTGATAATCATTTTGTTCTTATTCTTCATCTGAAAATTCTCAAATATTTTCAGCAATGAGGCTCTCTATGTATGTCGACAATTTTGCAAATCGAATTTATGATAAGATAAAGACGAATATATGGATAATGTGCTTGAGACACTAACCCATGAAATATAACACAAAAGAGATTGTTAGCCATTTTATTATCGTTCTTTATCTGAAAAGTCAGTCAGTTCTTAAACAATGAGGCCATCCAAGCATATAAGGACCTTTGCATATCGAATTTATTTGATTGATTGTTCATTGCTTAAAGCCCAGCGGCATATATTTCATGCTTCTTCGGGAGGAAAACCAGTTCAACAATTTATCAAATACAATTCAAATAGGGGTGGGACGGTACACAAATGGGAACCAATTTTGACTCCCACTGTAAACCTTGGTAAAAGGGTGGATTGGTTGGGTAGGGTCGGATAATTTAGCCTACTGTTGCGGCATTAGCCTACTCTTTTTCGAAAGCTACAGAAGAGGTCTTGAGCGTGCAGGAAGAGTGGCATTCTTCAAACATGCCACCTACTACGGTCAGGCTTTCTGTATATGACCTGACAACCCCCCAACTAGAGGATATCCCCTATCCGCTATCCGGTGATGCGCAAGGCAGTTCTGTGGGAATTTATAATAAGATGAAAGACGAGTTTGAGGTCAGTGTACATAAGAAGCTAACTGAAATGTCATACAAAAGATGTGAATATTGCTATTGTTGCTATTGTTGCTGTCCTTGTCTTTGAAACTTGATGTAGGATCTTCAACAATGAGATTCCATGTGCATGCAAGGCCATAACCTTGCGCATGGAATTTATGATAAAATGAAAGACGGGTGTGAAGTTAATTCAAATGAGAAATTAACCCATACTAAAGAGAAAAACTCCCATTTTATTGCTGTTCTTCAACTTAAAAGTCGCTTTAAACAATGATCCAAAAGCATACCGCAAGAGAGCCGCTAACGTCGACTTTAAACTGGTAGTGTTCGCTATAGCTAACGTCATGGGGTTCGTTTTCTCAGACTTGCTTCTGCGCTTCGTACAATAAACGTTTCGGACAACCCATTTACACTGCAATGAAGCTACGAACAGAAGCATTGAGATTTTTCATTTAAATTCCTACACCAAGTTGTAAGTCATAAGTACTATCATGTTGGTCAACCCTTTTACACACAAGTAAAACCACCAAAAAAGGGGCATTCATATTACATTTGGCAGCAAATTTCCATAGTGATTAATTATTTCAGGTATTAAAATTATTTTATAGAAACTTTTAAATTCCTAAGTCATAAATTTTGTCATGATGTTGTAGCTGATGTCGATTATCGAGTTCATGAAAATTATGATTCATTTCAGCTAATAGTATTTCCGAAATTCAAGGAAATGTAATGAACAATCTAATTATTAAAGTATAAAAAGCTATTAGTGATGTGTACCCGGACTAGATTATTTTAAATTCATCTAAATTTTCCTGCAAAGAAATTCAACAGCACTCTGCTGAAAAAAATATCTTAACATTTAAAAAAAAAATAGCTTAAAGTTTTTTGAAAATTAGATGTGATTCAATTTGATTCGTTTTTGTTAAACCTGACTCTTGTTAAGACCCTTATTGCTGAAAAACACCCGTTATCCAAGAACACTTTCTCTCCACCAAAAATCAAATTCATAGTGTAACAAGCCGTTAAATACGTCGTGAAGTCTAGGAATAGTAATATCGAACGATCTTTTTTTCACCTCATCGCCTTTTTGACAATTTTTTTATTCTGTATTTTTTCAGATTCTGTCCTTGACCCCCCTCACCAAAAAAAACCAAAAACAAAAACAAAAACGAAAAAGAAAAGAAACATATCAGCCTTACCGCATCACGTTTGGCCAGAGTGTTCCATTGCGTTAGAATTGAAAATGGGCTATCGGCCTTGGATTTGAACGTAGAACTAGTTTTGAGCTCATTACACATTCTTTCATTTATACCAAATATTTCTAAAAGAGAATTAAACAGTCATCTAAAGATTTATATAAAAGCACCCATTATTGAATGCAACTATGTTTTCTTTCATCTATGTCGTCATTTTAATTGGTCAAACATCAATCAGCTTTTCCATTAATTTTCTAGCATAAGATTATGACATTTGACATAATATAAGACTTTCGATCCATTTTTTCATTAGGGTATAATGCAGATATATATGTATTATGTAATTATAGCCTTTTAATAAGGTTGATACTTTCTAACTATTGCCCTTTGATCTGGAATACTCATACTATACTTAGTCGGAACTGAGATCTGGTTTCCGGTCATCGTTCATTTGGCCTTATGGAACCAGTAGTCTTCATCGTAGTCATGTAAATGTTTGTGAAGCTGAAACGTGGTTAGTAATAATTGTTTGATAGGCCATCGGTCTCGGTGAGACAATAATTGACCAGGTCAGTGTAGTTCCGAGTAGACCCCATTAAAGTTAATAAATGCGTTATTGAATGATGAAGAATTTTACATTTGTTCTACAATACAATATTGAATATATAGAAACAATAGCAATATACATAATCGGTGACATGTAAGGGAGCAACCATTTGACTTTATGGGGGGAGGGGGGGTTGGGCTAGGATAAAAAAAAATTTCCTGATTGACACAGGTCCTGCGTTTTTTTTTCACACCTAAAGTGATCCTGTACTTTTATTTTGTCAAAATCCTGGTCCTGCCTTTTTATTTCAAATTTGATTCTAGCCCCCCCCCCCCCCAATAACAATCAAATGGTTGCTCCTTAAGATTTTTACTGTTCTCAGTCTGCATTAAGCCATTGTTGTTTTGCCACAAACGTTTACTCTAAGTTAACGTTAACATTGTGAGATCCACGAAGCGTTAAAATTGTTGTTATATCACTTCTAAAAGTTATGTTTCATGTATTTATATGTTTTGCATCTATATTTTAGTATTTATCAATTATGACTTTGACGAAATCAATACTTGTTATATGGACCTGTAAAGTGATATCGACAGAGGATAAAGTCAGAGGTTGATATCGCTTTAACAGGCTCTTATAAAACGTATTGAATGTATAAAAAGTATCAATGGTTATTATATTACATATGTCTATCAAGGACGTGTTAACTTTGTCATCGATCGCTATCACCGTATTCTAGACTTGTACATAAATTTCTCATTTCAAAAATTGCACTTCGATATTATAAATTGGCTAATGAAAACTATCTAAAAATAACAACATATTTTGTTTTTGTTAAAATTTTACTAATGACAACTGCATGTACATCTGTGATATCCTTATTTAATGTGTTTTTATTGTTTCAGTTCGTGTTCTATTCAGAAGGTAAGTCCTTTTTATCAGAATTATTTTTTTTAAAACGGAAGATGAAGAAAATGTAAAAAAAATAGGTCTTGGCTGAAGTATTTAAGTCTTAATTAATCACAACTGATGAGTCTATGAAATGCGGACAGCTTATGTATCATTTCCGGTTGTAGTTGGAGTTCATATTGCTAGTGCTTTAGTTTTTGTGCTGTCTTTTTCCATTTTTATTTAATTTATTACATGTTTTTATTCTTTAAATATACACGTATCCTTGTGGGATTTGTTTGTTCCATTCTCATGACTGTCTTTTCTTGGATGTTTAATTTATGGAAATTTCACACTGTTTTGTTGTTTGTTTATCCTTTTGCCGATTTGTGCTTTAGTATCAAAATTAATATCGGAATTTTTACATACTGTTGCTTTTCACTTTATTAATACAGTATGATATACCGATTTACTCGTTGTTTAATATCTTTTTTTTTCTTCAAATTCATAAAACAGAATATCAATATGATCTCTTCTGATCAGCAATTACCAATGACTTTCATGACAAATTTCAAACGTTCGCTAATTGCACTGGGAATATCATTTTTAATGTGACTTTAGATTTATTTCTTTACGGTAATCCGTTTTCTGGAGATCTCCTCTTTGTAAAGATCATATTTATATTAGTCAGCTAAGAAGATTTATGACGAGCTTTTCAAACTATATGGAAGTATAAATCATCTTTCGATAAACACATTAAAAGATATCTAAATCAATTTTTGAAAGTAAAAATGATAAAACGTATCGCAAAATACCGAAATAAATTTGATGCACTGTATGGCCATTTCAATTGTGACCCGGAATGTTTTTTTTTTTTTTTTTTTTTTTTTTTTTTTTTTTTTTTTTTATCTTTTTCTGGTCTGTTTTACATATTTCTGATTGTTGTTGTTGTTCTTGTTTAATTTTTAAGTTACTGTATTTCATCATTTTTAATCAGATTTTTTATGATAACTCGTCAGAAAATTTTTATTAAATAAATTTATTTACTGTCATACCAATTTTATCTAATAAAAGTATCATAGAATAGAGAATGGAAACTGGTAATGTGCCAAAGAGACAACAAACCCGACCAAAGATCAGAAAACAGCCGTCAAGGCTACCAGTGGGTCTCTAACGCAACGAGAAAATCATCCACCCGGAGGCGGGCTTCCTAATAAGGATTTTTCGAATTATTTAATAAAGTATTAATAAAGAGACCACTGTAGAACATTCATTGATCTAACAGCATGACTGCCTCTCTGTCATGATCCATAATAATAGTCCAAATGCTATCGCAGGTTTAGATATTTATCAATTTGTATGTCGAAACTAACGTGAAACTGATATTAATTAACTTTTCATTAATTACTGTCTACTGAATCCAAATTCTACACCCAGCATTTTGTTCAGATCGTTTTTGAACTTCTGTTTGTATTGGAAGGATCAGAATAGTTCAAACATAGTAAAAACTGACTTTAAAAACTCAGTCTGACCCAGATTTACAGTGTAAATGCTGAACAACGTAATTATAATATTTTTGTTTCCTTTTTATTACGTTTAATATTATTTATTTATTTATTTATTTATTCATTTATTTATTTATTTATTAAAAGCCTTGTTTACTTTCAGAGGACATTAGGTATATTGGCTGTTTTGTAGATTCTAATGCGGCAAGACTTCTAATGAGACAAGGCAATCATAATAATCTCACAAATGAAAAATGTCTAGAAATATGTACATCTCAAGATCATAAATTTGCTGGTTGTCAGGTAAGATTCAATATAATATAGCATGGCTCTAAGTTTCAATCTCTCTCTTGTTATAAAAAGCACGATTTGAACAAGCTTCGTACTGACGAAATCGTCAGTAGAAAAAAGTCTGAAAAAATGCTGAAAAGTACAATGTAAGGCCACGCAAGAAAACAAATTGTTTATTTGCAATTGCTGACTCAAACTTGTTGAAGTGAGTCGGTCAGTCAGTAAATTATTTTTAACAAGCAAAACAAAAAACAAAAACAAAAAACAAAAAACAAAACAAAACAAATTGCTATCCAAGTTTTCCAGAAAATTGTTTCCACTGGTAAACTGAAGTGTCGAAAAGGTAAACTAAATGTCAGATATAACTGCCAATTAAATAAACAGGGTCATGATTTCTTGATAGTCTATACTATACTAAGATGTGTATCCTCAAAATACAGACGTAAATGTCAATAAACTTTGGATTTCACGTTTATTAGTTGTAAATCTTTACAATATTTAGTGACATGATTTTTTCCTTAATTTAAAGTTTTTATAATTATTTGCATTTAGTTCAGGATAAGGTAGGCTTTTGGTTATTACCTGTCATTTTCGTTAACAGGATCTGATTTTTTTTTTTTTTTTTTTTTTTTTTTTTGCTAGGCCAATCGGCTATATACACAAGTAACTCCCCGGGACTTTTCTTTTTCCAAATCCCCTTTCTGTTCTATCTATTTATACATTGCATTTGCATGTTAAGTCCAGAATTACGTAATATTGATATAATATTGTCATCAGGTGCTCCGGTAAGCTTGTCTTTAAATGTTATATATTCACAGCATAAGTTTTATGTGTACAAACTATATATTGTTGATATTAATATATTTTCCAACGAAGAGGGTATCTTAGTTTTAATACCACGTCTGTTCGCAAAGAAGGTATATGACTGTAGTCATTGAAAGTTTTCAAACTCCGGGGATTTAAATTTTTGTCAATTTTCTATAAGATAGCGGGTTACGGAACGTATTCATTTTCTGTTAAAATGAAGATTGTGGGGTACATGATATGTCCGGATAATTCCTCCTACAGTTTTCAAGCTAGAAAGTTGTTATTTTGCAGAATCAGACGACAAATTAAACAAGTTTAACCCCACCGTATAACCGGTCAGAGAACCCAAATTGTGCTGGTTACCCTGCATTTATGACTGTTACCTATGAATGCCATTTATATCCGTTTGCTCATTAGTATGCACTAGCACGTTAAAACTTAAAATTTGTTTCTCCCTGCGACGTCATGATTTTGCATGATATTTTTAACGACTTGCAATTCTATCATGCTGCTAATGACTTGACAGACTATTTAAATTCTTTAATTTCTTAACCTTATTTGATTTGATGTAGTTTTGTTTCCGATAATTTATACACAGGGCCATGGATTCCAATGCATTGATGATGTCGGAAACTTTTATGGCATTGATCCCGAATGCTTAGTGCATTGGTTCTTAATTACGAACTTTATTCTATTATAGTCTGAAAATTTTATTCCGAAGTAATATTTCTTATGAAAGGGATTGAAAATTAATTAAGAGTGGATTTGCAGCTAGACGTGTATGTAATTAACTAGAAGTAAATGAATAAATTATGAAACTAAAATTACAGCGAATCACATTCTTAAACTAGAAATAAAACGGATTACATGTAATGAGACTGTTTAACATTGCCAATTTGTATGCTGAAGAGAGATAAGCAGGCATGAATATGTAGTCTAGATATTTTACTCTACATCTGTATACATTGTCCTAGTTCAATTTCATTGTTATCGTATTTTATTTTCTATGCTTCGTGATTTAATGTCATTTAAATTTTATAGTTGCGTTTCATAACCCAATTAAAACACTTTATTTTAATTTTCACCCTTTTGTAAATATCAAAATGAAATCAAGCTTTTTCATCCCAAAGTCTGGATGTCATAGATCCCGGATGCTTAGTGCAATTTTTCTTAATTACTAAGTTTATTCTATTACAGTTTGTCTACTGTACATGTCATTTTTTGTAATACTCCCGACTTGCAGATATGTGGGTTGTCTCCCATATGCATGAGTTATCTTTTCTGACATGTGTCTAGTACTTAACATAAAGAGCAAACATTAGTCCTTTTTTTTCCTTAAAATATTGAATGGGGAAGGCCTTCGCCAGATGTGAAAAATATGACAAAATTTATCCGAAAAAATACCATCAATATGTGTGAAGAATATTGTTAGGAAGAAAATCTATTTGGGGGGGGGGGGGTTACCGTCCGTGCTAGATACCTCATTTAAACAGAAATGAACTCCTTCAATGGAAGACATCTCACAGGTACCAAAAATGGAAATATTTCAGCCACTAAAATAATTTGTTGATATCAAATTGCGTACCGCAGGCTGGTGAAGATATGAAAGTATCCTCTTAGGGTTCACATTCAGAAGATAAACTTTAATACAAATAACTTTTATTTGTCATTAAACATAAAGATATAGTTTGTGACAAAGACATATTCTGAGCAAAGTGTAGCGTTGCAATGAATATAATTTTAGGAACAAACAGTTTCAAAAGCTTTCCTTGCCAACGTCTGAGATCACGAAGATTCTTTTTATTAGTAATTATAAAGAAATTCCACGAATGCTTGGGTGGATTATGTAATAAATTATTTGTTGATTATCTCTTTTGGATTTCCATTTGTTAAAACATTTCAAAACGATTATTCGCATTAGGGGCCGACCATTTAACTTTAAGGGGGAGAGAGGGGGTATATTTTTTTGTCCAGGGTCAAAATATTTTTATTTTTAGTTTTCTCAGCGCTATCAATCAAATTATTTTTTTCAAAATTTAACACTATACGCCATGGGGGAAACCTGGCTTCAGAATATTTTTTTTCATCAAATTGGGGATCAGAATATTTTTTTTAGGAAAAAAATAAACGTATTTCCACATGCTTAAGGGACCATGATGGGCGAGTGGTCTTTTATAGTGCGTGGTACATATATTACTAAATTATCAGAAACCTGTCTGCACTGAGGTTTAGAGTTCCAATTTAGCTGGTGATGAGGTGTGTTCGACTCCAATCTTAACGGAAAAGGATTGCGAGTTTTCTCACTGTACGTCGGTGATTATCTCCGCATTGTCCGACTTCTTTCATCAATAAAATGTGGCCGCCGCGATAGCTACTCCCACTGACAGTGGCCAAAACATCTAATGAATAAACCAAGCCAGTTCTTTCAATCTGACATTATGAACATACATTAATAAACATCCGTAAATTGATGTACTTTTAGTCCATTTATTTTCAGTTTGCTAAAGAATGTTGGTGTGGCAGTGATGTTCCATTCCGTTCGCCGTCAACTAATCCAAAGGTAGCGGATTCTGAATGCAATATGGCGTGCACCGGAAATTCACTCCAAAAATGCGGTGGTTATGATAGGATATCTATATATCGGACAGGTAATCATAAAATATTTAAACAGAATAAACTCATATTAAATATTTTGCTAAAGGTGCAAAGAAGTAGGGCCTTTTCCCCTGCATTTATTTTATTTCTACGGCTAATTTCAACAATTCACCGAATGCATTTCAAAATTTCTAGACGCATATCCTGTTATGTGCCGTTTTAAGATTTGCCTGTAAAAAGTAACAGATACGTTACTCAGTCTCTTTTTACATATCTGAGAGACATTCAGAACTAGAACGAATTTTTTACTGTAAATAAATTTGTGAATGTCTTTTTATGTTTTGGTTCTGAATGTCCCCTTGGCAATTGACCCAAGTCGCCTCTATAGACGGCCTTTAAGAGTAGAAAACTTTAACTTATTAATGCTTTGCTTGTAAACATAGAAATACATTCTATACAATTATTTATGATAAAAATTGGGTAAATATTTAAGATTATAAATGGTTATGAGTGAATCAAATATAGAAAATCTAGATTTCGGAAAATGCCTACAAAAAAAACATTTAAAGCAATAAAATCCAACCTAGATTTAAACATTGTTTAAAAATTTCACGTAATATCAAGTTTCCCTGAGAGGTTGAAACTATATATTTACTGAGTAATGAAAATGTCGAACTTAGGTAACTTGAAATTGTGCCGAACCAGCAAAAAATTTAAGTAACACCTCAGTGGTGGTTACACATGTAAGATAAAGTTAGAAACCACATCAGTGGTGGTGACACATGTAGGACAATGTTAAAAACCACCTCAGTGGTGGTTACAAATGTAGGATAAAGTTAGATACTATCTCCGTGGTGGTGACACATGTAAGATAAAGTTAGAAACCACCTCAGTGGTGGTGACACGTGTAAGATAAAGTTATAAACCACCTACATGATGGTGACACATGTAAGATCAAGTAAGAAACCACCTCAGTTGCGGTGACACATGTTAGATAAAGTGAGAAACCAACTCAGTGGTGGTGAAACATTTAAGATAAAGTAAGATAAAGTAAGATAAATATAAAGTTATAAACCAACTCAGTGGCGGTGACACCTGTAAGATAAAGTAAGAAACCAACTCAGTGGTGGTGACACCTGTAATATATAGTAAGAAACCAACTCAGTGGTGGTGACACATGTAAGAAGTTAGAAACCATTCAGTAGTGGTGACACATGTAAGATAAAGTATGAAACCATCTCAGTGGTGGTGACAAACATGTAAGATAAAGTGAGAAACCACCTCAGTGGTGTTGACACATGTAAGAAAGTAGAAACTACCTCAGTAGGGGTGACACATGTATGATAAAGCTAGAAACCACCTCATTGGTGGTGAAACATATAAGAAGTTAGAAACCATTCAGTAGTGGTGACACGTGGATGATAAAGTAAGAAACAACCTCAGTAGCGGTGACACATATAAGATAAATAAAGAAACCACCTCAGTGGTGGTGACACATGTAAGATTAAGAAACCACCTCCGAGTGGTGGTGACACTTGTAAGAAAGTAGAAAACACCTCAGTAGTGGTGACACATGATTTATAAAGCTAGAAACCACCTCATTGGTGGTGAAACATGTAAGAAGTTAGAAACCATTCAGTTCTTGTGACACGTGGATGATAAAGTAAGAAACAACCTCAGTAGTGGTGACACATGTAAGATAAAGTTTGAAACCACCACAGTGGTGGTGACACATGTAAGAATTTAGAAATCATTCAGTAGTGGTGACACGTGGATGATAAAATAAGAAACAACTTCAGTAGTGGTGACACATGTAAGATTAAGTATGAAATCACCTCAGTGGTAGTGACAAACATCTAAGGTAAAGTGAGAAACCAACTCAGTGGTGGTGACACATGTAAGATAAAGTTTGAAACCACCAGTGGTAATGAAACGTGTAAGATAAAGTAAAAAACTATCTCGGTGGTGGTGACACATGTAAGATTAAGATACCACCTTCGAGTGGGGGTGACAATTGTAAGAAAGTAGAAACCACCTCAGAAGTGATGACACATGGATGATAAAGTTAGAAACCACCTCACTGGGGGTGAAACATGTAAGACAAGGTGAGAAACCACCTCACATGTAAGACAAAGAAAACAAGTTTTAATTGGAGAAACCATTTGAATTTCCAAGGAAGGACAAGAAAGTTTTACGGGTGATTTGTTAATATCAAATTTTGCAAAAACGGGAATTATTTGATAAAATTGGCTGACGAATTTTACCGAATCCGCACTTCCATAAACTTAAAGATAAACATTAATCCAAAATGAAAAATGAATCTTCTTTTTTTATATAGTTGCTTATTTGTTCTGTTGTAGGAGTCTTGCTCAATGGTGAGTCACCTGGTAGATATTCCCGATACAACGACACATTGCCTGGAGCGCCATCTATATATCTTAATCTTCATACAAAAACTCTATGTGCAGTTCACTGTAAAAAAATATCGTGTGGAGTGTTTAGATATTCAAATACGACAGGAGCATGCGAGCTTTATTTCATATAGCAACTCATTTCATTACAACAGAAAAAAAGCAAATACTATATTATGGAGTGAATGCTAGGCTGATCACTTTTCTGTTTACATTTTATGTACGGACTCAGTCTTGCTCTGGGTTTCAAAGCGTCAACACCTTTTTATTTTTATTTTTTACATGCTGGTGATCAAGACCATATTAGTCGAAACGTTGGGTATTTTTAACTTTTTAGTTTGATTGTTGTTTTTTTACGATTTTGTATTTGGTTTTGTTCGACTTGTGCATTTTATATATTTAAGTCGTTTTATGCCTTCTTTGACAGCTCACCATTTCCATTTACATGTATCTTCCTTGTTTTAAATTGTCGTATGAACTGTTTCGCAACATACTAAGGTTTTTTCTAATCAATTTTATACTGCTTTTCATTTCTTTTGATCAAAACTATATGATTCCTAAGAATAATCATGGATTTTGTTTTACAAATTGAGTGCTTTTGTATGGCACGCCGTTTTTATATTTATTCAAATTCCAAGATATCTTATTTATTTAACAAGATATCTTATAAAGTATTAAGATATCTTTAATTTTTATAAGATATCTTATTTAATTTGAAAGTAAATAAGATATCTCTATAAGTTAATAAGATATCTCTATAAGTTAATAAGATATCTCTATTAGTTAATAAGATATCTCTATAAGTTTTTAAGATATCTCTATTGGTTTATAAGATATCTCCTCTACTGGTTTATAAGATATCTCTATTAGTTATAAAGATATCTTATTAAGTAAATACGATATCTCTATTATTAACTATATAAAAGATATCTTATATAGTTAATAAGATATCTTATAAATTAATAGAGATATCTTATTAACTTATCGAGATATCTTATATATTTAATAAGATATCTTTATAACCAGTTATTTATAAGATATCTCTATTAATTTATAAGATATCTCTATTAATTTATAAGATATCTTAATTAGTTTATAAGATATCTTATTTAACTAAATAAGATATCTCGAAATTGAATAAATATAACAACGGCGTGCCATACTTTTGTGTCAAAAATGCGTTGAGTAAACATAAATTCCCTCCATACTCTGAAGTTAATCAATCAAACAGTTTTTATATGGAGAATTGTACAGGGCCAAATCTTTGTCACATGCTATATCAACCTGAGTACCCAATATCATAACGAAGGCCTTTGGTTCGAGGAGTGATATTAGTCGAGGGTTGATATAGCATGTGATCTAGGTTTGACCCTGTATTATTCTTTATATCATATATTTCAACAATACACCATTGCTTTACAGTAAGAAATGTGAATAGTATTATATACTTAGCAAAACATCACATGATCTGTAAAATTATAGCTGTTTTTTATGATTACATACGAAGTGAATATGTTACAGAGGACGAAATTGTTCTGATGATTGAATTTTTGATCGACATATTTATTCAATTTGGTGGACGTGTTTTCCAACAGACAATTGGCATTCCTATGGATACGAATTGTGCGCCACTCCTGGCCGACTTGTTCCATTACTTTCATGAGGCAGACTTCCTTGACGGGCTTTTTTTTTAAGGAAATACATAAGAAGTTAGCTCATACCTTTAATTTCAGCTTCTGCTACATAGATGATGTTTTATCACTCAACAATTCACGTTTTGGGAATTTCTTACATCTCATCTATCCCCATGAGCTCGAAATTAAGGATACCACAGACACTGCCAAGTCTGCATCTTATCTTAACCTTCACCTCGAAATTGACACCAGAGGAAGGTTGAATACAAAACTTTACGACAAACGGGATGACTTTGACGTTCCAATCGTCAACTTCCCATTTTTGAACGGCAATATTCAAGAAGCGCCGGCGTATGGAGTATATATTTCACAACTCATACGTTATTCCAGAGCTTGTGACATATACATTGACTTCCTGGACAGAGCCCGGCTCTTGACAGAAAAGGTGCTCAGAGAGGGGTATGTTGGAGTCATCCTTATTAAGTTTGATGGACGTCATGACTTGGTTGACAGGTTTGAAAAAAAACCGTTTCCCAAATGACAATGGACCTGTTCCCCATACCGGATTTGACATGGCGGGTGTCCTTCAGGAAGCGGAGACTGCTTACTCTTCCAGAGCACCTGAGTCTACCCCCGGTTTTTTTTTGGTGGGGTCCATGTTGTTCATATGTTTTTAGTTTTTAGTTGTAATGCATGGATTGATTTGGTCTTGTCTTCGTTGTTTTCCGGAGTTTTTCAATTGTTTCGATTTTTCCCTTCCTTCTAATATCCCTTTGGTATTTCTTGACTTTACTTACACATAGTATTTTCTAGCCTATGGTGAACGCAGTCAAAGAACTCCGAACAGAATAAAAGTGTGTTCCGAGCAGGGTGTGATATCGTGTATGCTATATCATTTTATGGGTGCGATTTAGGGTATGCGATATAGGGTAGGTGATACAGGGTTGCAAAGCCATGTATAATGTAAATTAAAATTGGATTCAATGGAAACTTTGAACAGCCGCAGTCGTCGGTTGAGAGGATGAATCTCAACCAAATGTGGAGTGTTTGTAGAGGGTACTGTCGTCATCAATTCAAAAATTTCATAACGTAGTTTCAGAGGAGAATATTTTTGAAAATTGGCCAATAAAACTCAAAGATGGTCTCTGGCCGCCATGTTGTTCAGTCAACCGGAACTAAAGGTCTAAAGTTGGTAGAGGTCTTTCCATACATCATTCCTGTCAACTACCCATTAGTTCCTGAGCAAAGGACATAAAAGTCCTTTCGAAAATGGTTTCAATAGAAACTTTGAACAGCCACAGCCTTCGGTTGAGAGGATGACTTTCAACCAAAAGTGGATCGTTTGTAGAGGGTATAGCTGTCATCAATCCTGCAAAGTTTCAAAACATTTCATAAGGTAGATTCAGAGGAGAAGATTTTTTTTAAAATTGGCCAATAAAAATCAATGATGGCCTCTGGTGGCCATGTTGTTCATTCAACCGGAACCAAAGGTTGACAATTGGTAGAGTTCCTTCCATACATCATTTCTGGCAATTTTGGTTACAACCTACCCGTTAGTTCCTCAGCAAATGACATAAAGTCCTTTCCCATATGGTTTCAATGGAAAATTTGAAAAGCCGCAGCCGTCGGTTGAGCCGATGAATCTCAACCAAACGTGGATCGTTTGTAGAGGGTATAGTTGTCATCAATCCTGCAAAGTTTCAAAACATTTCATCGTGTAGTTTCAAAGATGATTTTTGAAAATTGGCCAATAAACTGGCGGCAATGTTGTTCATCGAACCGGAACCAATGGTGGATCGTTTGTAGAGGTCCTTCCATACATCTTTTCTACAAAGTATGGTTACAATCCGCTTGCTTCTACCATGTGATCATTTCTTGGTGTGTATTCTTTTCTACTACAATATGTATGTACATTAGCGGGGGGAGGGATAGTGAATTTGAACTTAAGCTCGAGAGAAATGGTACAAAACTAGCCAGTAACACACAAACACGTTTGCAAAGCCGACAAACAAGAATTAAGATAAATATATTACAAAACGAAAGCGTTAGAAACTAGAGGCTCAGAGGGCTGAGCCTGTATCGATCACCTGGCATTAAAGCCATTTTTATTGATGTACCTCAGAGAGAAGTCACTTCTCCCTATCATTATGAAGTGTGGTAAGCCTTGTAGAAACCAAATTTTTCTTCACCAAGGTCCTTATGCAACTTAGGTCAGTATATTCTAAAATCTGGCAGATCTCCAGAAGATTTTTGCATGAATTTCCCATGGGGTCTTATGTAAACCTAAGTCCTCTGCTGAAGGCCATCAACCAATCAGAAACAAGAATTGCCCATGGTGGCCATGTTTGTCGCCTGAACTGAACAAAATGAGGAAAATTGGTGAAACCAGAAGATTTTTGCATGTATTTCCCATATGGTCTTATGTTAACCTAAGTCTTCTGCTGACGGCCATCAACCAATCAGAAACAAGAATTGCCCATGGCGGCCATGTTTGTGGCCTGAACTGAATAAAATGAGGAAACTTTGTGAAACCTAAGACAGATGCTTCCTGTCAAGTCTCGTTCCCTTTGGCCAAGCCGTTTCAAAGAAGAAGAAATACAAGAACTCCCCATGACGACCATGTTTGTTGATGATCAGGACGAAAAGAGGAAAGTTTGTAAAAAAAACCTCCCAATTAGATGCTTTCTGTCAAGTTTCGTTCCATTTGGCCAAGTGATTTCAAATGAGATTTTTTTTTCTATCAGCCAACCAGAAACAAGAACTACTCATGGCGGCCATATTTGTATTCCGATCGGGACAAAAGGAGCAAACTTTATAAAGGACCTCCCATATATGCTTCCTGTCAGGTTTCGTTCCATTTGGGCAAGCGATTCCAGAGGAGAAGATTCTTTTATATTAGCCAATCAGAAACAAGAACTGCCAAATGGTGACCATATATGTACTCCGATCGGGATAAAATAAAGACTTTTGTAAAGAACCTCCCATAGATGTTTCCTGTTTAGTTTCGTTCCATTTGGCCAACCAGTTCCAGAGAAGAAAAAATTGTTTTAATCAACCAATGAGAAACAAGAATTGCCTATGGCGGCCATGTTTTTTACCCGATCGGGACGAAATGAGGAAACTTTGTAAAGAACCTCCCATAGATGCTTTCAGTCAAGTTCCGTTCCATTTGGCCAAGTGATTTCAGAGGAGAAGATTTTTGAAAACTCAGCTAATCAGAAACAACAATTGCCCATGGCGGCCATGTTTGTTGTCCGATGGGGACGAAATGAGCAATCTTTATAAAGGACCTTACATAGATGCTTCCTGCCAAATTTAATTCCATTTGGCCCGGTGGTTTCAGATGAGAAGATTAAAATGTGAAAAGTTAACGGATGACGGACGGACGGACGACGGACGCCAAGTGATGACAAAAGCTCACATGGCCTTTGGCCAGGTGAGCTAAAAATCGGGAGTTGCTTCATAAACAGACCAGTAACAAAGCTCAAAGTTTTTAAGTGTTTTTTAGCGCAGCCGTTCCTTCAATACGAAAGGTCCATACTGCATGTGTACTGTATAAAATATAACAGTTGTGTATTGCTCTACTTTTTGTATTAAACAAACGGCTGTAGTTTAAAGGCATATAGATGACGTTCTCTTTAAGTATTGTAACTATTAAATGCAACCTCAGTTTGGGGATGGGATATTATACGGTTAAAGATGAACCAATTGGAAAAGCCCAAAAAATGTCTCGCTTGCGTAACTGAGTAATTTTGATTGAAATGTTTCTATGTTTTGTGTTACCATGGGAGTTGGAAGCAGGTCTGATCGATTTTTATAGTGTTTATATGTTTTAACCTTGACAATATTTAACTGTACTCTCACCTGGAAATCATTTGCAGATTAAAATGTTTGACTATGTCAATCCTGACTGGCCGTATGGAACATTGCTGTCAAATTCCAATTTGCCAAATTGTTCATTGGTTTCAAACGAGAAGATCATTCAGTGAATTTTCCAAGAAGGTACTATGTTAAAATATGTTTGGTTTTGAGTGCCATCTTGGATAGCGAGCGGGGTCAACGGATACAATGATGAAAGAGGACCAACTAAATGCCATTGCAGCCAAATTTTGTTCCGATTGGAATTGTGGCTTAAGACAAGAAAATTTTTAAAGTAAATTGCTAATAGTGTCCTATATTAAAATATTTTCGGCACTGGCGGCAATCTTGGATGGCAGGCCGGGTCATCAGATACAGTTCTCAAGGGACCATTGCGGCCAAGTTTTGTTCCAATTGGCCCAGTGGTTTAAAATAGGGATCTTTGAGTAGATATGCCATAGGGTCCTATGTTGAACTATGTTCGGCTCTGTCGGCCGTCTTGGATGGAGGGCGGGGTAGTCGAATATAATTCTGAAGGAGGACTTCCTAAGGACCATTCCTGCCAAGTTTTGTTCCAATTGGCCTGTGGTTTCAGACAAGAAGATCTTTTAGTCAATTTCCAATAGGGTCCTATTTTAAACTATGTTTGGCTCTGGTGGCCATCTTGGATGGCAGGCGGGGTCATCGGATAAAATTCTGAAAGAGGACACCATTGAAGACCATGTTGTGATCTCTGGATGTTTGTTTGGTTATATACTTGTTCATTTGAACTTTCTTTTTAAGTTCACTCCATGTCCGTTTTCCTCACATGATCGAAGTGCGAATACCAAAATAAAGGAATCACAATAAAAATGAACAATCAAGTACATAATAAATTAAATCAAGCAACCAAATATCGTAATAATTTAGAATCAGAGCTAATCCTGTAAAAAAAAAACCCGGCCATGGCAGTGCGAAGATAAGGTCATGGTCATATGATGATGAATAAATGTAAAGGTCTTGCCAAATAACGAACAGAAGCTCAGGTGAACATTGTACCTTAAGGTGTTTTCACAATAATATGAATTTTTTTATCCGTAAAAATTGCTCCTACCCCCGATGACTTGAATATTTTACTGCTCTCTTAGGAATACTGTTGATTTCTATTAGACCGAGTTCATGATTAGATACCATTAATCCTACATTTGTAAAGTGTAATTTCTGGCTATTTCGTTCAATAGTGCGACAGTACCCAACCAGCAGCTATGACAGTCTTAGCTAGTTTTACAGTTGAAACGAGCATATTTTGACCCTTTACAACAACAATAACAAGATGTACACTTATTTTGTCTGGGGCCTCGGTGGCCAAGTGGTCTAGGTAGTTCGTCATGACTACTAATGATCACAAGCCTGCCAACGCTGATGTTGATAGTTCGAATCTCATCTGTAGCAGGGTGTGTTTGACTCCAATCTTAATTGACAAAGATTGCCAATTTTCCTACCGAAGGTTGGTGGTTCTCTCCTGGTACTCTGTCTTCCTCCACCAATAAAAACTGGCCGCTGGGAAATAGACAAATGTGCTGAAAATGGCGTAAAACCCCAACTAAACAAATATTTTGTCTGACCTTTGAACCTATTGTAGAATGAAGTAAGAATCTGGAAATCTACATTTTTAAATACTTTGTAATCTTTTACTTTTGCAGTTCATACTATATTATTGGCTTTTCTATTGTGTTTATACACCAGAGGGTCAGCAAAGATAAGGGGGGTTTAGGTACCAGTTTGTGTTTATACACCAGAGGGTCAGCAAAGATAAGGGGGGTTTAGGTACCAGTTTGTGTTTATACACCAGAGGGTCAGCAAAGATAAGGGGGGTTTGGGTACCAGTTTGTGTTTATACACCAGAGGGTCAGCAAAAATAAGGGAGGTTTGGGTACCAGTGAAACCGGTTTCGCCCCACTATTAGTTATTGTACATGTCTGTACCAAGCTGTACTATCCTGACCCTATTCTTTCTATGTTTGTGATTCATGCTCTTATCAATGGTTATTTCTTGTGGGGGTTTTGTCAATAGGATGAAGTTTACTTATTGGAATGTCCATGTTGAACTTTTTTATTGTCCATTTTATTCTTTCTTTACTCCTTACAGTGTGCATAAGGATGTGTATGTGTGTGTGTGTCCATAAAATACTGGTTCAAATTAGCCATGATGTTTTTAAAATAATGATTTAACTGTACCCTTCTAAACTTGGATGCCGTCTGTTATACATAAATTTCAATATAACCACAAACACACAGTATCGTGGTGTCTGCATTTAATGAATAAATTTTTGCAGAAACATGTGAAAATTTATAAAGTCAATTAACACACAAGATTCTTTCAAGTCCATAGTCTCTAATGGTGGCCAGGTTCGATATTTTGAAATCTCTCCTCACAAAGTGGACAATCTGTATGCTTTGTTTTTGGTTCAAAGAAATAATTCCTTACAGCATATGTCAAAAGAGCTGCAGCTAATGCTTTTCCACAATTTTTGAAAACTGTCTTTCTGACCTTTGTCCAAACACTTGTATACACAGTGGTTTCTGGTAAATATCGCCAAACTTCATTTCTGAAATTAAAGAAACTAATATTGAAACTTGACAAAAAATTATAGTTTACAAGATTGATCTTTTACAGATTTTTAAAAAAACAATCAAATTAGTGGCTTAATACATGTTATATGAGACATGTCACAAATAAAGCAGCATTTGAAATGATAGCCCGTCCGACCGCCAAAGACAGCCTTTTTTACGGCGGATGTGTAAAAAGTCACCCGCCCGATTATTGGACAGAATTGAACAGTTGTTTTGGAGGTTCACCTTTAAAATTTGGTGAAAACTACATCAGTGTACATGTAAATGTGTAATTTTAAGAAGTAAAACACAATAAATTACTTCGCTGAGCGCAGCTGGATACGACCGCAGAGCTCCCCAACCCTGAACAATTGGGGCAAAAATGGACACAATATTCGCACTTGATACAGGTCTGAATTTGAACTGTAATTAAATATTTGACACATAATAGGTTTCTGACACAGAATAACTGTAATCAAAGAACTTAAAATTGGTCATATGATTTGAATTTATATTCCATTTTTTGTTTTATGTGCAATACAATATGCTGTGGCGAATTGCCCCCCCCCCCCCAAAAAAAAAATAATTTACCCTTTTTTTTGTTTTTGTGCAATACACTATGAAGTTGCACATTGACCTCCCCCCCCCAAAAAAAAAAACAAAAAACAATAAAAATTATTGTAACCCCCCCCCCCTTTTTTTTGCAAAAAAAAATTTGAAATTTTCTTTTTAATTTCTGAAATCTGAAATGAGAAAAAAATTGTCCCTCCCAATTTCTCATTTACCCCCCTAAATTTTGTTTTCACCTCCCCCCCCCCCCCCCCCCATTTCTTTATACATAATTTACGACTTGTAAGGGAGGTAATCGAATCATACACAACATTTTACTTTAAATGTGCTTGGATTACCTCCCTTACACCAAGATAATAACCAAAAATGCTTATTGGGCCCTTTTTTGGTCCCTAATTCTGAAACTGTTGGGACCAAAACTCCCAAAATCAATCCCAACCTTCCTTTTGTGGTCATAAACCTTCTGTTTAAATTTCATAGATTTCTATTAACTTATACTAAAGTTATAGTGCGAAAACCAAATGTCTTCGGACAATGACGACACCAACGTCATACCAATATACGACCGCAAAAATTTTGCGGTCGTATAAAAACAACCAAAAATATACCATTCTGCTGAACTAATATACTTTATTGTTTAGGGGCCAGCTGCAGCCCACCTACGGGTGCGTGATTTTCTCGCTGCATTGAAGACCCATTGGTAGAATTGAGTTGTTTTCTGCTCTTTGGTCAGGTTGTTGTCTCTTTGACACATTCCCGTTTCCATTATCTATTCCATATTACTAACATACATTTGTAAGCCTAACACATACATGTACATCTAACACAACAAACAGTTCACAAAAATTGTTAGGACTGGCTTGCAGGACATGTAAGTTTCATAACTGCCAACCCTGTGGTTTGGTAGCTAACCCTTAAACATTTTGACCTGATTACTCTTACGTGTTACAGGCTTTTAAAAAAAATGTCTTGGGACACAACTTAGATAAGAAGAGCATACTACAAAAAGGAGACCTTTCAAACAACATTTATCACCTTTTATTTTTAATTTCATATAAATTTTCATCTCTGAAATGAGATCACCTTATGCGTCTGTCTTCTGTAACCAACCAAGTGTTTACGTAAGTAATTTGTGAAGGCATCGTAATTTGTCAAAGTGAGGGCAATTACAGGGCATAAATGTTTCTTTTGGGGGCACAGCATGAGTTATATTCTTAATAAAAAAATTTGCTATAAGTATCAATTACCATGAATTGAGTAATTCAATTAAACAAGTAATTAACATCTTTATTTCCTGGTACAACTAAATGCAATAAACTTGTCAAAACACATTTAGGGACGATATCAAAAGTTCAATGTAGGATAAAAAACTTAATTCACATAGTTTTTTCACTGACCCCCCTCCCCCCCCCCCCCCTCCCACCCCCTCGTAATTTTGGAAAAATTTATTGACCAATATGGGCATATCCTTTGAGTATACTTTTTGTATCATGGGTCCTGTTTTTCCTCAACAATGTATGTTTTCTGTATTTTGACTTGGACATCACTTGAATCCGTATTTTTCAATCCAAAAATCAATGTCAGATAACAAAACTTGCAGCGATTTCCCCCCCCCCCCCCCCCCCACCCCTCCCCCCCCCCAGAAGGAGTTAGCATTTTCAAAGCATTCAAAAGCATATACAGAGGGGAGCATGGTGCCAGAGAGGAGCATGGTGCCAGAGCGGAGCATGGTGCCAGAGAGGAGCATGGTGCCAGAGGGGAGCATTGTGCCAGAGAGGAGCATGATGCCAGAGGGGAGCATGGTGCCAGAGGGGAGCATGGTCCCAGAGGGGAGCATGGTGCCAGAGAGTAGCATGGTGCCAGAGGGGAGCATGGTGCCAGAGAGGAGCATAGTGCCAGAGGGGAGCATGGTGCCAGAGAGGAGCATGGTGCCAGAGGGGAGCATGGTGCCAGAGAGGAATTCATAACAATTGGTTATGGTTATATTTTCACAAATGCTGATCAATGAGTAATTTCAAAATTTGGAAAATGTGATTCAACGAAATAAATTCCCATTTGATGCATGTGTATTATCCCATTTAGACAAAAACAGATTATTGAAAAATTTGTTCTCCACTTAGATGGCTATGAAAGAGATTGAATATCAGTTTAGAGCAGATTTTGCAATATACTCCTATGTAATTAATTAGTATTAAATAAACAAACTAAAAAAATAATATTACAGTGAGTTCTTTGATTTTTTAAATAAAATAGAATAATGAGAATATTTAGCTTGATCAATTGTTATGAATGAGAGAAATAATCAGACTTAAGTGTAAATATGCATGTAGCAGCATATTTTGAAAAAAATTATTCTGAATTGTTTTTTTTTCCAAATGACCAATCCATGTGCTAAGCATGCTAAGGGCAAAAACTCTAAAAATAAATTTAAAAGAACACTAAAGATTTTAACATATATTTGCATAAATTTGCTTTGGCATTAGACACGAATCTACCTATATAACCAATTAAAATTCATTAAAATCATTAAGAGGAGGTAACAACCTTTTAACTGTTAAATCAATTCCAATACCTGTATATGGTAATATTGAAGAAAACTGACAGCAAAATATATACATTTGTGTCTAAAAATATGAAATTTTGTGTAATTTTGTAAAAATTTCTATTTATCCCAGTGACTTGAAGATTTTGAATTTATACTGGCCTGTCACGAATACTACCGATTTCTGTTGATTTCTATGACAAGATAGCATTTATTAAACCCTTTATGGGAGAGTTATTCCTGATTTTCTTGTTCAATATAGCAAGTTTCCAACCTGCAGCTGTGAGAGCCTTAGCTAGTTTTACCATTATAACAAGCACATTCTGACCCTGCTATCTAAATTATGGACAACTCAGCCTCAACAAGGTTACTTTACTTTACTTTACTTTGTCTTCAGGTCGAAAAAATAAGTCCTAACAGTCCTACTTAAATACGCCGGCAGAGAAATGTACACGCCTGCAGGTTTAAATGGTTGAATTTAACAATAAAATCAATAAAAATAAATATATATAAGTTAAATAAATACAAATTATAATAAGTTAATCAACTTTTTCAGGAAAATAGCTAAATTATTCATAACTTTTACATTACAAATTGTTAATAAACCAACCATATTTTGAAAGCTTGGATATCGAACATAATAAGCAGGAACACATTTATCTCAAAGGTTTTTGATTGCAGGATTACTGCAAATAAACAGATAATGAAATTCGTTACCAATGTCTAGACTGTTACACAATTGACACAATGTATTTTCGTGTGATAATCCCACCCACCTCCCCGTTTCTACTGGAAATTTAATGTTTGAGCATCTCAGCTTACAATCTATTTTTCTATTTGATTTTCCAAGTCTCAAAAGATATTTTTTCAAAGACAAATCAGGTGTAATATTCATATAAAATATTCCCCTGGATGACTGATTCATGTCACTATAAATCTTTTGATAAAAGTTATCAATAAGTCTCTGCATATATTTTAGATACAAGTACTTGTATATCATTCATTGATAAAATAAAATTTAATATTACATTAAAGTAAAACATATATTCAAATAAAGGGAAAAAAAGCCTAACTTTATGATGGATTTACATATAGAAGTCTCATCTGAAGGATTGCTTATATTCAAAACAATAGTGCTAGAACAAGAGATTTAATGTTTTAGGCAATTTTAAAAAATTTATTAGGCACAAAATCCTACTTTCACCTACCCAGGTGTGCAGAGGTAACAGATATTACTAAATTATACAGTTCTTTTCTTTCTTGTAGCATTTTTCTGTTTATTCTTTATTTTATGCCATGTTTAAGAGGTGATCGGAAAAAAAGTCACAAGAAAAAAAGTCACAGGAAAAAAGTCACAAATTTGGTAGGAAAAAAAATCACAGGAAAAAAAGTCACAAGAAAAAAAGTCACAGGAAAAAAAGTCACAAAAGGGTAGGAAAAAAAGTCACAGGAAATAAAGTCACATGTATTTGGTGGGCAATGTATCTGTTGTTTCTGTTTTCCTTTGTGATGTTTTATGTTCTTTTATACATTTTGAACACAATTTCCTCATCATATGTGTATTAATTTTAAAGTTATTCTGTTCTTTCATATACTATTTCTCAGTTAAAAATTCATTGCATTGCCGAAAAGGCAAGAACATTAATAAAAAGTGTATAAACATAGCTAAGCAACAATACATATAATAATTTTGACAAAGTCTATTGGTCATAGCACTAAGAAACAGTCAGTATCAATCACGGCACACGGAAGAACACATAGTTTTGTCTGGTACTTGTTTTATTAACAATTGGGAATGGCCACTAATTAATTTTTAAAAAAAACAACTTTCACTACAGGCTTTAGGTAGTGTTTTGACAGCCATCAAATAGGGTTTCAATTTATGGTTTTCTACACCTACTGACAGATGGCATAAAATGTTAAAAAATCAAATAGTAAGGCTTCTAAAATAAGTAAACAAAACATTTTTAAATAAAATACAAACAAAATAAATTAAAAATTTTACTATGCAAAGTTGTGTAAAAAATTGTTATTTTTTATCACTATTAACAAAAAATAAATAATTCATTTAAATTCAGTTTATGTATTAAAAAAAAAATAGAAAAAATTATAAAAAAAAACCTTAAGTTGCTTATGGCTTGCAATTTTCATATATAATAATATGTAGTGTGACTTTTTTTCCTGTGACTTTATTTCCTGTGACTTTTTTTCCTGTGACTTTTTATCCGTGACTTTTTTTCCTGTGACTTTTTTTCCTACATTCTGTTTAAGAAACGCTTCAACATGCAAAGAGTTTTTTAACACTTAGAGAATATAACAATGAGTCAAAGAAAAGAAACTGAATTATGTGACATAAACCAGCATATTTATTATGAACAACCAGTTGAACATCTTTTCTGTGTATTACTTATCATTATTTTTTGGTTTCTTGTGACAACATTCAAAAAAAGCATACATATTGCAACTTTATTTCCTGACAAGTAATACGTTGATCTGTTTTTAAACATATAATGGAACATTTAGTTGTAACATGGTATATTATATTGTATCATTTCTAATTTTTCTTTAGTACTGATTATATGTGTTTAATAATATTTTTTTAGGATTTTTTATTTACAAGAGTACATCAAAGTTTTTATTTGAAGAATTGTGGTTTCATAAGCAATTTATAAATTCACTGTTACTTTACATTCTGAAACATCCTGTTTTTGAGACTATAGGGTGCCATTTTGTATATTCAGAGGAACCATAAAAGTTTGACAGGTGGGACCTTTCATATCAGCATTACACAAACTAAAAGTCTTATTCATTGGCTAATTAGTTTTTTTGCAAAGTTATTTGATTGGCTAATTGCATTTTCAACTACATTAATTAGTACCTTATAAAAAGGTATGCACATGCAATGCCACCATCAGTCATGGCAGCACGTCCAGGTATATAGACTTTGCTTCCACCGTTTCCTAAAGATATGTCAATTTATGAGAGAACCAAGACAGTGGGAAAAAGACACCAATTTGACTATTTCAAAGGTATGTTAATTGTCTTTTAATCACTCTGTAACCAAGACGTGCACCAGAATTCGCCATTTATCTTATATTTTCTGGTGTATTAGGACAAGATTTAAGAAACTACTAAGAATAATTTCTCCCTGTTGAACATCTCAATGCAATTTTCAAGACTTTTTAAAGTCATACTAGGCCTTACTCAATTATGTCAAATTCAAGAGATAATGGATTAATATGAAACATTATGATATAATATAAAATTGCATAAATCACTCTGATTTCTAAGGCAGACACCTAAAAAACGTGTATTCTTATGCATTTGCTAATTTTTTTTATGACCCCACTGCTCGTTGAAGGGGGCATTAAGGTTTACATTTGTATGTCTGTCCATCTGTACATATGTCTGTTATGAAACTTGTAAACAATGATTATTACCACCAAAAACAGATTAGAATATGGATGGTACGTGTCAGTTTTCACCATTCTTGAGTTATGTCAATTTTTAAACAGAATTGCCTAATGTAGTCCACACTGGTTTTGTTTAACATGTGTCCCTCAATGGACCATGGAATTTGTGTCGCATGGACATGTTCTTTTTTATGTTTCTTTTTTATGAACTATTTTTATGAGGTATCATTTTTAATTGGGGTGATTATATCTGATGTACAATTTTTTATTTTAGATTTTAATTGGGGTGATTATATCTGATGTACAATTTTTTATTTTAGATTTTAATTGGGGTGATTATATCTGATGTACAATTTTTTATTTTAGATTGGGAAGCTGATCGTTTTGAAGAGGAGAATATTCCTGTACAATGGAGACCTCTGATTGTGCCAGTAACAGAGGATATCTACAAGAGACACATTTTAAAAAACGAAGTGCTAAGGAACAGAAAGTTGGCCTTCTGTTTAGAAATGTCTTCTAACAGGACTAATGGGTAAGGCATAATCACATTTAAAATTTTTGGATTATCCATTAGGCCTTGGAAATATGTGGCACTATATAATGGCCTGATCAAATCAAAAAGATTATTATATATGGCAGGTAACACTTCCTTTATTCACTGAAAGTTATATAGAATATGCCCCTTCTCTTAAAATTTAGCAAATCTACCATCCTATCTTTTAACTTGGTAATCCTTCTTGGATAAAGGGCAACGGTTTAAAAGGTGGTGACCTCTTTAGCTATTTGAAAAAAGAAATATTTGTTAGTATTCTAAACACGTTTATATAGAGAAATTAGTATAATAATGTTATATTTTATTTATCGAAAGTTAAAAGGCATAAACATTAAATATATTTAATTCATATTTAAATTGCAATAAGACCAATTTTCTTCTTTATCTGTTTTAGATGGGCTGTTGATTTCCGCCAGGAAATAAAAGATGGCAG
Source organism: Mytilisepta virgata (assembly GCA_028015205.1). NCBI lineage: Eukaryota > Metazoa > Mollusca > Bivalvia > Mytilida > Mytilidae > Mytilisepta > Mytilisepta virgata. The sequence continues at coordinate 7,630,068 of CM051508.1, read as the reverse complement.
ATATGGGTCTGTCACCCATATAAAAGACAGAGCTACACAGCTATATATGGAAGTGTCGCTCTGGACAGTATGACAGTTCTAGAGCTGTCCAGACCCCTTCCTTAGGTGGCAGAGGACACACTATTAAAAGAACTCGTCAGCCAGATGAAACGGAAAGTAACTACAGAAGACGACTTAAGGAGTCCAGAGAAGAGCCATTAAAGGATAACAAAGGTATAGGATTTTAGTTAATATTATTTTTATTAGTCATATGATAAATGTATTTTGGGATAAAACAAGCATTTTTAAGTTTTACTGACTGCTGATTTTTTATGTAATTCTTTTTTAAGAACATTATTAAACTATAAATTTACATTACACATATAAAGTTTAACTGATATTTGGTTATGTTCTCTGATACCAAATACATGTAGAACGCACTAAATATGCAAATTTCACAACAAACAATCATTAGCAGTGACATTTTGAGGACCAAAAGAGCAAAATGAATACGTTAAAAATCACAAAAATTCTTACAGCACAGAGAAGAGCTAAGGAATGAGAGAGGTCATATATTTTTCTAAACATTAATACGATTCCAGGCTAGAAGTGACAAACCTTTTGACTAGTACATATTAGGCACACTTGAAAACAAATAAATAAATATTCTGTTTTTTGTAGATCAGTATATACAGTATGTTTTAGACTCTGAGGTCAAGATCAGAGAGCTGCTCAAGAAGAACAAGGCAGACCTAATTAGTTATATAGAGCAGTCAAATAGTAGAGGTGACTTTACTAGAGAGTACAAAAGCAAGGACTGCCAGGTATCTGCCATCATGTGTTGCATGATTGACCAGCAGGCAGATTGAGATTGACATTGATTGCTTTCTGTTTGGTTATTATATGGTTTTTTGCTAATATTTTTTGAACATGTGTAAGTTTTATTTATCTTTATTAAAAATTTCATTCTTATATTATACAAATGGAAATAATAAATAGTTCAACTGTAATATTTGACTTTTTTATATTAACTTGCATATTAATCCTTCTAATATCCCTTTGGTATTTCTTGACTTTACTTAAACCATACCTAAGACCTAAAAATAAACAGAAACACTAAGGATTGAAACCAAACATTGCACAAATTTAACATTGAGAATTCGAAGGACCCTCTGCCTGTAATCCTTTTTCTAAAGTATCAATTCATGGATTCAAACATAACATGCAACGATGATGTATTTGAGAGCTGACCATGCATCACTCTTTGTTTTGAAGCAATCCTTTGATATTGTCTCCAGCTTAATACCTACAGTATTATATAGGTTACGTTTCTGGTATAACCAGCATTATGTAGGATACATTTACATATTTACCAGCATTGTCCAGTGTCTGCAATTCTGGTATAGCCTGAATCTTCCAGCATTGTCCAGAATCTGCAATTCTGGTATAACCAGAATCTTCCAGCATTGTCCAGAATCTGCAATGCTGGTATAACCAGAATTAACCAGCATTGTCCAGAATCTGCAATGCTGGAATAACCAGAATCCTACAGCATTTACTAGTATCTGCAATTCTGGTAAATTCTGGGTGATTCATGATGTTCTGTGAAAATTTGTTACAATGCTGGTTTACTAGAATTTTCCAGCATCTTCCAGTATCTGCAATGCTGGAAAATTCTGGAAACAATTCTGGAATAATATTTCTACCAGCATTGCACAATGCTGGTTGAACCAGAATCTAGTTCTTATTCTTCACTTTATCCCATAACCTAGGTTGTGGTAGGGAGGTTCAGTCGTCGAGTGCGAGTGTTTCCTAGCGAGAGAAGTCTTATACAAAGAGAAAAATATACCTGATCCATGGATCTTTCAATCCAAGCTTTGCTAATTTCTGTTGATGCTCCACAATTTGTGGTATTTCGTTCATTCGTTCTCCATACATTCGATAATCTGGGACAACAAATCTTGGTCCAGGTTTGATGCCCCTCATTATTCTGTAGTCTGATACCGAAAGTAAAAGCTCTGCGACAGAATGCAAGTAATTTAACAGGGAACCGACAAACTTAACCTTTCATTTTCAAGGACAACTTTACTCTTCTCCGAAAAGATTATACCTATAAAGTTAGATACAGTATGTACGCACAGAGAAAATTTTTAAAGTTTTTTTTTGTTACTTATTTTGATTCGCGAAATATGTTCATCGAATACGAAAAGATCTTTCTTTAAAATATAGTTTGGATTGAGTTATCTTTCTTTCTATACTCTGTAAATCTAGATAAAAAAAACCAGATAAAAGATATTGATTGAATTTCGGAATTGGAAGATTTTTCTGCTGCTAGAGTCAATTATCTGTTCATTGTCCAAGATTCCCAAAAGGTTTTTCTTTGAGGGCACTTTATTAAAATTGGGGCTTGATATTTTTTGTGGAGTTGAAGAAATTATTAGATAAAATTTTATCCTAGTTATGTTGAATAAACTATATGATTACAAAAGTTTAATTTCTCCATTTATTTTATAACTTTTTGACTTTATTGAAATGGACTGTATATATAGTATACAATTATATCAACATATAACACAAAATATCGTTCACATAAGAGATAAAGGTCTCCTTTCCTCAGTTCTTTTGACTGCTAAATATAAGATATTACTGATTTAATTTCACCAGGTGTTGATAGGTTTAATATGATAGATAATTGTTTTATGAACTATAGTTATTAAATTTAGTATAATTGTCTTCAAAATATAATTAGAATTGTACTATGGAATCTAAATTAATTTTACAATGAAAAAAGAAAATTTACAAATTCTTTTCACCTGTACTTATATTCTATATTCCACATATTTCTCACACTAGAGAATTTATTTCTAGAAAAATTTTAACTAGTACATTATTTCTGCAAGAAAATGTTTTCTAAATTATACATTTGAAATGTTTTGGGTAAAATTAGTGCCTTATGAATAAAGTAAAGTTGTTTCAGCAAAACAATAAAAAAAGTTGTATCATAAACCTCTTCTTAAAAACTAGCTTCTCTACAAATATAACACCAGGTAAGAATTAAATTTTCTCAAAATAAAGACAAATATAATTTATTACTAAAAATATCTTTTCTGCAAACAACTTCTAATTATTTCATTTTAAAAACATAATATTTACCTTTTCAGGTGAAATAAATACTTGAACTTTTACACTATTTGTGAATTTAAAACAATAGTGTATTTTGGTGTTCAGGAATAAATACACACCGTAATAAAACTATGCATACATAACTTTTGTTCATTGATCTCACGGCTTTATTCAATTAGACAATTGAATTCTGTTTAACCTGTGAAGGAACAAAGTTTAATTTGTTTCCCAACATTTTGGTACTGAAAAAAATCGTAATATTTTTAAAAAGTAAGTAAGGAATACTTTCTTTCTCTCTCCTGCCCTTTAAGAGAAGATTTTTTATTATTTTTAAAATGATGAATTCCATCAGATGTCAGTTTAGTAAGAGTTGCCATGTTGATGAAATTCCTATTTGCTGTCCATTTGACAGCTCACTTCTTGTTTTTCTTAAGTTACAATTTCCAGAATGTCTCGATGTCCATTTTGGAAAATAAAATAGCAATTTATTTTTTTTTTTTTTTTTGTAAACTTTTCGTAGTTTCTTACTGTCTCAGCATTATTTTTGTGGTTTCTGGTGGAAGAATTGAGAGAAAAAATCAAACAATAAAATTTTCTAGGTCACACAATACCTAAGAAAATTTACACGTCCTCCAAAATATATCATATCTGTAGTGACATTTATATATAAGATAAATCTTGCTAATGTATGTTATGCAGCCAATCACATTATCCTATTTTAAAACACTTCAGTACTGCTTAAAAATAAACAACAAAAAATACTTCTAAATATTTTTGACAGCTGCATAACAATACCACTTACTTTTTTACCCTCCCCTTAAATAATCTCCAAAATTACTTCGAAATTTTGAATTAAAAAGACTAGAAAATTTGTAAACAAACAAAAAATACTTTCAAAAATTTTGGACCGTTCCTTAAAAATACCAGATACTTCCCCTTAAAAAATCTCTGAAATTTTACACTCCCCAAAATGACATTAAAAAAAATTGAATTAAAAAAAGCTAGAAAATTTTGTGTAAATAAACACCCTAAAGAAAGATAGTACAAGCCTACCGGTAGCTCCAAAGAAACCCCCCCCCCGAGACCATCTAGCTAAATCGTAAATTACTTTCAGAACATTACGGAGAAATAAGTCTTTGATCATCTTACGGGATTTGTTTTACATATTTAACCTCTGTATTATTCATCTTGATATTTTTTATAAGAAAAAAAAATTAATACTTAATTGTTATAAAGAAAAATAGCATCTCTTTTTCTTCATAATTTTAGCATGAAATTTTATTAAGTAATATCTTTTGGTTCGCTTAGTTGAAAAATTAAAAATTAGATACCATTTAAAAATAAACCTTTAGAAGTTTAGAAAGTTAAAAGAGATCGATTTCACCAATGAAAGTTGCGGTGAAAATTACAATATTGTGTTTGCTTAAAAAGTTATATGTATCCTCACCCATAAAGTTTGTCCGTATGTTAAATAATAGGCTATTACGGACAATTACTATTATTTACTCCATTGTACAATAGACGCTGACAAAGCGAACGCACCCTAGCTAATCACCTTTTGAACTATTAAAATAAGGGTTACACCATAAATTTCTCCGTACGCTACTTAAATGTTCGGACAGCATATATTTATTTTGGCATAATCTGTCTATCATTAATCTCTAATCTCAGTAATTTTAATCTCTAATCTCAGTAATTTAGTCAAACTTTCCAAAACAAACTAATCACTATATATATAGACTTTGTCGTAATTTACAACAATTAAGTCTAAATAAAAGAAGGCACCGTTATTGAGCGTATGTTTACAGGGAAGATGGAGAAAAATGGATTTTTTAACTACTATAACGCAGTGCAACTTTTCCATCCTCTTTATATATATATATTTGGCTTAGAAGATAAATTACAGTTTCTTTTTGTTTTTTCGCCCCCCCCCCCCCGAAACCCTTTGGATACGCCACCATGTTATGATCGTAAATAGACTTCTCTTCTTTAATAAGTCCTAATCATGGCAAGCCTTGGATGCAGGCAAACAACAAAACAAAATTAATTTATGGAAAATGAAATGGAGTCGAACTGCATATGTAGATATACAATATATGAATAACATTTTTTAAAAACAACGGGAAAGATTGATGCTTTACGATATGTCAGTAGGATAAACGAGTGGACCTAAAGAAGCACACTTGTAGCTTTGTTCAAGTTAAATTCAGTTTTTTAATTATGATTTCATTGCGTTCTGTGAGATTTGGCGAAATCTTTTGTCGGTAATGAAAACCTTGCATAACTTAATCTGTTGTATTCAAAACTATTTAAAACCTGTATCAGGCAAACTCACTGCTTTTCTTTTAATTTGGACTCAGCATGCAATGTCAGTTGTCAGCTTTTTTTATGCATTTCAAAATATATCAATGCCAAAGAATAATATGGATCAGACATGTGTTTTTAATAGAATGCAGAATTTTTAGCGGGAAGTTAATTTCGCTATTTACGATTTATTTTCTAGTTTCCAAAAAAGAGTTAATTTGCTTAATTCTTGTTTGAAAAATGATGGAGACTGTATCACCTGCCCTACGTGGACACGCCCTCTCCACGTGTGTATATCAAATATCTTCTTTAATGATAGGTCTGAGAACCAACACTTTAATTTTCCTGTCACCGCACCATGTAAAATTTATCCCCTGTCACGGACAGACTTTGTTAGAGCTAGCAATAGTTTTGTAGACCTAATTATAATTTAAAATCTGTGTGAATACCGAAAAGTTTGGAAATGTATGCATTGTGATAAAGATTTTAATTTATGAGATGTGTTGCATGCTTTGGAGACTTCATGACATTTTAGTGAGATCGTAAATACCGATTTTTGAATAAATTTCAGAAAAATACGGATAACTGACTGTGTTGTGTTATTACGGGTTCTTGTATTGCAGATATATAACATCTTCCGCCTTCCCTTAGAAAGAATCAGAGCTAATGACACAAGCATGACTTTACACGTTTAATTTGTTTCAAGACCTTTTTGAAATCCCTTTTTTTATCCACTTGCTCTATGGTTACTTTTTTCCACGGCACATATATATACGTACGAAAAATTCTTAAGCTCTTTGTATGATTCTCTTTTAAAAGTTATTAAGACATGTAAGAGATAGGAACTTGTCTGCTCGAAAGGAATTTGTAATATAGACGCACATCCGTTTACTATTGACTTGCGAAGAGGGAGGTGCTTCCTCATGCAGATTTTTTTCGTAATTATTATTTCATTTTTGATAATATGGTATAAATATATCATGATTTTTTTTCACCACATGGTTTAACCTGACTGCTTAGTATTTTCTACTAAAGTCTAGGCTCCGCATATCCGAAAATCTTCAAACTGGCTTTTAATTTTCAACTATACTGCCAAATGATAGAACCATATGTCAATGCAAAAATGCAAAAATGCAAAGATTAAAGAAATTAGTACTTTTTTTATTGCAATAAAATATAAAGGAAGGATTTCTGCTAGCTACGACGACGAGGAAATCTTATGACAAGTATGATACGAATCACCGTGAGAAATTTAAAAGTAGTACAGATTGAAAATGCAAATTAAATGATTTTATATACTTTTGGAACAATTTAAAGACGATATTTTATTTAGTGCGGTAATTTCGGTATTGAATTACCATGTTCCCACTTAGATATAAAATAATGCCTCCCCTGTCCACCCATTTCCACCTTTTCCCGTTCCAGAACGCCCTTGACCGCCCTGTAACGCCCTCTACACTGAGAAGTTTGTGGCTTAAATATACCTACTAGCAAACATGGAATTTTCTTATCAACACGAATATACAGTTATAGCTTTAAATGTCATACTTACGTTTTAATTAAAAGTATATCAACCTCTTAATCTGCATTTTGCAATAAAAATTTGTTTGAAAAAATTGTATTAATTGGCAATGATTTTTTTTTGTTTTCTTTCTCTGGTAGAGAATGATGGGGTATTTGAAGGATAAATGTTGCATGCATCATATTCTTCAGTTGAATATTTCAGTGCCCTCTACAATAAGACTTTCAGTGCCTTCCTCTGCCAATATTCCAGTAAATTTACAAGTCAGTTTCAGTGCCTTGCTCAGCCAGTATGTCATTGCATGCCTTCTGTCAGCATTCCAATACCTTCTCAGGCCAGTATGTCATTGTAATCTCCAGCCATCTTATTTGTGTTGTCGTCAGCAGGCAAGAATAGCAGTACACATTTTTCAACAACAATATAAATGCCTTCCCAAACTATTATTTCAGTGACTTCTCCATTCAGTATTTCAGTGCCATTTACAGCCAATATTTCATGACTTCTCCAGTCAGTATTTCTCTGCCTTTTTCAGCCAGAATATTTAAGATAGTGTTTTCTTTTTCCGGCCAAAATGTCAGTGTACTCTTCAGTAAGTATTTCAGTGCATTCTCTAGACAGGATTTCAGTGCCTTCTCTAGCAAGTATTTCAGTCCCTTCTCTAGCCATAATTTCAGTGTATTCTTTAGTAAGGATTTCAGTGGCTTCTCTAGCCAGTATTTCAGTGCTTTCCCTGGCCAGCAATTCAGTCCCTTCTCTAGCCAGTAATTCTGTCCCTTCTCTAGCCAGTATTTCAGTGTCTTCTCTAGTCAGAAATTTTGTGTATTTTTCAGTAAAGATTTCAGTGCCTTCTCTAGACAGGATTTCAGTGCCTTCCATGACCACGAATTCAGTGCCTTCTCTAGCCAGTATTTCAGTGACTTCTCTAGTCAGTATTTCAGTGTCTTCTCTAGCCTGTATTTCAGTGCCATCTGTAGCCAGTTTTTTGTGTATTCTTTACTTAGGAGTTCAGTGCCTTCTTCAGTAAGGATTTCAGTGCCTTCTCTATCCTGTATTTCAGTGTATTCTTTAGTAAGGATTTCAGTGACTTCTCCAGCCAGTATTTCAGTGTATTCTTCAGTAAGGATTTCAGTGGCTTCTCTAGCCTGTATTTCAGTGCTTTCCCTGGCCTGTATTTCAGTGTATTCTTCAATAAGGATTCCGGTGACTTCTCTAGCCAGTATTTTTTGTATTCTTTAGTAAAGATGTCAATGCCCTCTCTATCCAGAATTTCAGTGTCTTCCCTGGCCTGTATTGCAGTGCCTTCTCTAGCCAGTATTTCAGTGGCTTCTCTAGCCAGTATTTCAGTCCCTTTCCTGGCCTGTGTTTCAGTGCCTTCTCTGGCCAATATTTCAGTGTCATCTCTAGCCAATATTTCAGTGACTTCTCTAGCCAGTATTTCAGTGCCATCTCTAGCCACTATTTTTATGTATTCTTCAGTACGGATTTTAATGCATTCTTCAGTAAGGATGTCAATGCCTTCTCTAGCAAGTATTTCAGTGCCTTCTCTGGCCTGTATTTCAGTGCCTTCTCTGGCCAGTGTTTCAGTGCCTTCTCTAGCCTGTATTTCAGTGCCTTCTCTAGCCACTATTTCAGTGTCTTCTCTAGCCACTATTTCAGTGCCTTCCCTTTCCTGTATTTCAGTGCCTTCTCTAGCCAGTATTTCAGTGTCTTCTCTGGCCAGTATTTCAGTGTCATCATTAGCCAATATTTTTGTGTATTCTTCAGTAAGGATTTGAGTGCCTTCTCTAGCCAGTATTTCAGTGTCTTCTCTAGCCAGTATTTTTGTGTATTCTTCAGTGAGGATTTCAGTGCCTTCTCTATTCAGTATTTCAGTGTCTTCTCTAGCCACTATTTCAGTGCCTTCCCTTTCCTGTATTTCAGTGCCTTCTCTAGCCAGTATTTCAGTGTCTTCTCTGGCCAGTATTTCAGTGTCATCATTAGCCAATATTTTTGTGTATTCTTCAGTAAGGATTTCAGTGCCTTCTCTATCCAGTATTTCAGTGCCTTCTCTATCCAGTATTTCAGTGTCTTCTCTATCCAGTATTTCAGTGCCTTCTCTATCCAGTATTTCAGTGTCTTCTCTATCCAGTATTTCAGTGCCGTCTCTAGCCAGTATATCAGTGCCTTCTCTATCCAGTATTTCAGTGCCTTCTCTAGCCAGTATTTCAGTGCCTTCTCTAGCCACTATTTCAGTGCCTTCCCTTTCCTGTATTTCAGTGCCTTCTCTAGCCAGTATTTCAGTGTCTTCTCTAGCCACTATTTCAGTGCCTTCCGTTTCCTGTATTTCAGTGCCTTCTCTAGCCAGTATTTCAGTGTCTTCTCTAGCCAGTATTTCAGTGTCATCATTAGCCAATATTTTTGTGTATTCTTCAGTAAGGATTTCAGTGCCTTCTCTAGCCAGTATTTCAGTGCCGTCCCTAGCCAGTATATCAGTGCCTTCTCTATCCAGTATTTCAGTGCCTTCTCTAGCCAGTATTTCAGTGCCTTCTCTAGCCACTATTTCAGTGCCTTCCCTTTCCTGTATTTCAGTGCCTTCTCTAGCCAGTATTTCAGTGTCTTCTCTAGCCACTATTTCAGTACCTTCCCTTTCCTGTATTTCAGTGCCTTCTCTAGCCAGTATTTCAGTGTCTTCTCTAGCCAGTATTTCAGTGTCATCATTAGCCAATATTTTTGTGTATTCTTCAGTAAGGATTTCAGTGCCTTCTCTATCCAGTATTTCAGTGTCTTCTCTAGCCAGTATTTCAGTGCCTTCCCTAGCCAGGATTTCAGTGCCATCTCTATCCAGTATTTTTGTGTATTCTTCATTAAGGATTTCAGTGCCTTCTTCAGTAAGGATTTCAGTGCCTTCTCTAGCCAGTATTTCTGTATATATTTCACAAAACATGAATCGACAAAATCAACTTATTTGAGGTCTGCACCATTTACAGCAAAATTATTGAATGCCATTAACGCTCCTTATCTCATACTCTATTATCACGAAATACTCGATATATCAAGAAAAGTATTGATTTGAACTATACTCCCGATATCTGGACATTAATATTAGAATTTGAGATAAAGAGAAAAAGATAAAACTATCAAATGCATTTATCTTTTAGTACGGGGTCATAGATTATAAATCCGATCTTCAATATTTCTGTTCCGTTGATGTCCAGTAACCAGTCTCGAAACAAACAACAAAATGGACAACAGGAAAGGTCAATAATGACATACCAATCAATCAACGCTACCCAACTTTCAGAACCCCAGACAAAAAAAATAAAATAAGAGCACCAAACACAGAGCACAGGATAATCTGACTTAGTACTGACTGTTGGTGAAACACGAACCTGACTATTCAACCTTACTTCCATTTATCTTCAAATTGAAAAAGGCAGATATATGAACATTCCATAGGTTCTTTCAAAGATGACGAGAAACTTCTTTTACATCCTGTAAAACAAACGATAGTTTACGAAAAGAATTATTTTCCAGTGATAAATAACACAAAGTCAGATTTTGTTAATTATAATGAAACTGAGAAATTGGTATCACTACTAAATTCTCAGATTTTCCCCAAGTTAAAAAACAATTGGACAGTCGCTGTAACTGAGGGAAAGGGATTTTTTTTTAATTTGTTTCAATAAACAATATATGATAAATAGAATATCATAACCATATCAACCCTTCGATCCATATCACCCCTCGAGCAAGCTCTCGGGTGATATTGGTGTCTTGGTGTTGATATGTGATGTGATATTAAAAACTCATATGATGTTCTATATTTATTGATTATTTCATGTCACAAACTGAATTGAAATTTATATGGCAAATAATGTTGCTGCTGTAATTGTGTCTTTGTCTTAAATTTTGCCTCCATGTTCCAGAGCAGCAAACCTCGTAACAATAAGTATTAAGTATTTTCAAAATTACTCATAGGTCAAAAGGTACACATAATTATCAATTTTACGCTAAAATACAATGCTAATTATATCACTGGAAAGGGTGTGATTTTGGCTCGTGTGTGGACATGCGCGAAACATTTTTTGCAATCTTATCTACTTATGATTTTTTACACTGACCAATTATGTTCTCTAATGTAACGTATTTATGTCAAATGATTTAAAGCGACAGTTTAGCACAAGATAATTATCATGGGCAATTATTGGAAGCAATCGTTCAATTAAAAATCTACACCTTTCCTGCGATTTATTGCATGGAATGAACTTATTAATATACAAGTGCCTTACTGTATCAAACAACAAATCATTATTCTTTTTTTTCTGAAAATCCTTAAAAGGTAGGGAACTAGATTTATGACGGAAACCGGAAGTTGAGGCATTGTGTTATTTATACAGATATATCCTTCTTTTACGTTTTTTTGTTGTTTCTGTTGTTGTTGTCAGATGAGAAGATTACGCACATGTGCAATATGTCCTAGCTAAATCTTTGACAAAAAGTTGCTGGCCTAAACCGAAATTAATGCAGAATTTTAGGTCTTAATCCTTATCGCCCCCCCCCCCCCCCCCCCCTTTACACTGGCAGGCCGTACCCGAGGACTAAGACATTTTTTATCCCTTTTTTAAAGTCCTTAAAATCTTTGGGAAACAGATAGAATTCCGGTAAAAACACCCAAGTAGATAATTGTAATGGGGTAATTTATTTTCTTCTTCTGAAATCACAAAAATCAAACTTTTACCCAGGAGCTAATCCGAAATGATAAATCATTTGGGATGACTCTGTAATTATCATCTAATTCTACAAATACGATATAGAATATCCAACAGAAAGAAGTATTTGTTATTTGGAATAAATTATATATATAACTACGTTTTAGTCAAACTGACAAATTTAATCAATTCGTTGTTCGAAAAAATAACTTTTTAAGATTGCAGTGTGTTTTCTTAAAATTCCAATGCACATTTTTGTAAATATTCACTTATAAATTTTTCTATTAGTTTTTTCAAGATAGTTTTTGGGTCCAAAGTCAAATATTTTTAAATTATATTGAGTATCAACAACTCCATTCATTTAATTAGAGGGGGGGATATTTGTGTAGTAGGTAACCGGTCACGTGATTGTATAATTTTTTTGTGGTATATTTTTGTCTGCATTTTGTATATTAATCTTATTGAAATCAAACTGAGTGAAAATGTTTACGATTGACAAATTTTCCATTATTATCAAAATTATATCAGTTTCCGCTAATTAAAAAGACAGATGCTATGGACACGATTTGAAAGATACAATAATTGAATAATGATTTATGCAATATTTCTAAATCATATCTATTTAAATCAATTTATCAAGCTTGATCCCCTGCATCATTCCGATAAACACGTTATTGGCGGTAGAAAAATATGCTGCCAGTTTTTTTTTCGTTTTTTTTTTTTCATGATACCGCGTAAAGTCAAATGGTACACCAACTACTAGAGTGTGTCGATCGAAAAGGTATATTCTGCTATTGGCGAAGGTGTTTTTATTGTTCATTTTAGATTTACAACTTACTATATGTTTTCGATAAATAACATATTAAACATGCTGCAAACGTGTATTTTATGTTAACATTTGTTATTTATAGATATAAACAGGTTTAACTCATTGCTGGTGTAAGTTTTTCAGTGAGGGGTAAATCTCCGGCATTTTACAGTCAGCGACCGTTGTCAAAAGCTCTTATCTTGTTAAAAGAAGCTATCCTAATATTAAACCAATTAAATATCAAACGGGTGACAAACTTTTGAGATTTTACACTGATTTGAAGGGTTGTTATAGAATTTTGTGTTTATTTCGAACATTATGCATTAAAATGTGAAAATCTGTCTATTATTTTTATCAAATACTAGAAAAACACGCCCTGCTGTTTGTTTATTATGGTGGTCAGTTTTTAACAATGCACATCAAATCCCGATTTTTCCGTTCCTCTGAAATCGGCCAGATGACTTTTCAAAGGAATGTGTTTAGCAGGTTTAGTTCCTTCTAATTACACACCCCAGGCCAATGGTCAAGTAAACAGGTTCTACAAAGAATCTGTATCGTCCTTAGCGTTTTACGATAGCTAACTGCAATGATTTCAATTGTTCCTAACATCTCGTCACGGCATGCCTCGCCACGGCGCATGACATAATACACAATCGGGTTCCTTTGAGCGTTTGTTATTGCGACAGTTCAGTGATTGCCAAACATTTGAATGAAATTAGTTTTATTGTTATAGAAATGTTTTATTTTGTATATCTGAGATTTAATTAACCTAACATTTGAACAAAGTACTTGACGCAGATAAATTTTACGACCAAATACTCGAGCTAATATTAACCTTCTAATTATACATTAAACGGAAATTAGTTTTCAAATAGTACAAAGGAATTCGGATTGCATGAATATTGAAGTAATTATGAATTAATGGACGAAGACAATAAATTCAACAAATAAATCTTCAGTTATCAGTAGAAATAAAATTATTTATATTGTTAAATTATTTATTTCAGTTCATTGAGTTTGCCTGATCTTTGGATTTCTTTCTGAAAATCCTAGAAATTATGAGTTAAAGTGAATTAATATTTTTTCTTTCTAATCTTTTTTTTTCTTTGTTTCCTTTTATATTTATTTATTTATTTATTTATTTATTTATTTATTTTAGACTCGAACCGAAAACGAGTTTGAGTTAAAGAAAAATCACGCATAAGAAATTGAACTTCTTCGTTGTAAAAAAAAATAATGAAGTTTGAACATTTCGTTTCGCAGTAATATTAATATGAGTCATATGTATCATACTTTTTCCATATTTATATTAAAATATTTAGTTTAAAATAGTGAGATTGATCAGTTTAAATGGTTTGTTCATTGTTCACCATTACCAAATATTTCAAGTACAAAGAATCAAACGACGGAACGAGGATGAAACCAATGATCCGGAAAATCTAATTTCATACAATTTTTATTGTTAACTCGATCAAAGCCATTCAAATCTCATTTATGGTGTAATTTTAAATAGCCATAACATGTTTCGTATTTATAATAAGGATAATTTGTATTAATCTTATAATATTCAATTTTATATTGACAAGTCGCGAATATTTAAATGTTTAACGAAAAGAACTTTCCATCGTATAGCAATGGTAACAGGCAATTTTGTTATGTCTAATGCTTTATAAATTGTTTCTAAATGAATCTGTAATTAACATAAAAACACGAAGAAAGAACTGAAGTAACTGCTGGAAGCAAGTTCTCGTTATATGATAGTTATAAAAGTTGTTTTGAAGGAATTAATCGGTATCTATAATTGAATCAAATCACTCACAAACCAGTTTATGGTTGAGTTTAAAGACCAACGAATTTCGTAAAAAACAACTTTTATTTCTTATAATCCCCAAAACTTTGAGGGATTTTGCAAAAGAGGTTTAAATTCTAACCAGCATTATTTCTCTAGCGTATGTGGATTCCTATATCAACATCATTCATCGAAAAATGAACGCCATCCGAAGTCATCAAATTACAGTTTAAGGGTCAGTTTAATAAAGTAATATAACTGGAAGAAATATGGCGAAAAAGAAAAAGAAGTGACCAATTTATTTTGTTTTGAATTTTGAATCAATCATTTGATCTTCACAAATTATTGCGTTAAAAAAAACATTTCTTGGCTTTGATTTCTTCTATCAAAATATTTCGGTAAATTTTCAAAAATACATTTATTTTATTTTTATTTTTATTTTATTTACTTTTTTTATTGTCATAAAATGAGTAATTAGTAAGAAAACTATAGTACATCAAGACAATATTTGGGCTGGGACTGTTATAACAGTCCCAGATTTGGATAACTATGACAAAGAGTGATGCTACTAGAGAAACATATAAATAAAGATTAAGACAACTACATGATCATTATATTATTATTTGTTAATATGTTTATTTGCCAAAAATCACCCATATTGGCCAAACAAATACAAAATAAATGTACAACACAACACATACATATAACATTGATAAATAAGAATAACAATGAACAAAGCATGGAGGATATTGCAAGTTTAAAGCAATAAGAATGTTACGATAGATGATTGCACACTTGACCAATGTGAACCTCAATTTCTCTATTCAGTAGACCGCTTTAAAAAGTGTCGCACAGATGACAAAAATTCAGCATTTGTGTTTAAAATAAGTTTCAATTTTTCGAGTGGATGATATTTTGAAAACTCTTGATTTACTTTTGTTATTACCGTGAATAAAATATTTCTCAGCAAAGAATTTTCGGGCAATTAGTTTCATCGTCAATTTCTTTTTAAAGAGGACAAATATACCTAAGGAGCAATAAAAAAAAACGCAATCCATTACAGACAAAACCCGGGAAGACAAATTGTGAATAACCACAATCATAACAAATAAACACTGAAAACTAAAAAACAATAAACTCCTATAAAAACCAGGAGTGAACTCAGGTGCTGCGGAAGGGTAAACAGTTCCTGCTCCGTACACGGCACTCGTCGTGAAGTTCAACAAAGTCACAAATCGGTGGAGGTACATGAAATGTAACGACAGTGGGAACAGGTCCAACATCACATCATCTCAGATATTGGAACATTATAACGGCAAATAAATTCGTGATGACGACGGTAAAAGTTCCTGCGTGATGACATCAACGTATCCCAGATAACACCCTGGTTAAGAAGCTTTTGTGACTGCAGTAAGCCTCTTTGTCGAAAGTCAGGGTAACTCACACAGGGTCTTGAAAATCGGATAAGCTGAGATATTTAAATTACAGTATTTGCAAGTTACCTCTTCCAAAAGTATATACTTGTATCTTCTAAGTTCAATGTCAATTGGGGACCGACCATTTAACATCAAGTGGGGTGGTTGGGGTTATGGTTTTTTCCTAAAAAAACATTCTTATCCCCAATTTGATGAAAAAAATATTGTGGTCAAGCAGATGACAAAAAAAATATTCTGAATCCAGATTTTCCCCATAGGGTATAGTGTTAAATTTTGAAAACAATAATTTGGTTCATAGTGCTGGAAAAAATTTCTGACTCGGACAATATGCTGACTAATTTCAAAATGTGGAGAAATGGGATTCATTATGGCAATACAATTTTGAATTGAGGAACCAGAGTGAGTTATCTTTCCTAACCAATGTAGGTAAGTGAGATAATTAAATTCTCTTCCTTTTGTCCTGAGGCTAAAATGAATGAGTTCAGGTCACAAGCTTAAATTCCAATTTTAGAAATTCGACCCCTGTGGGCCCCAATTTTTGTAAATAAAAATTCTAAAACCTTATTGCGCATATACATACAGTTTGTGACAATACTATACAGAAATTAAAGCATAAAATGCAAAATGTATGAGGAGTTTATGTCACAAGCTTATACTTCCAATTTTTGAAATTCGACCGATGTGGACCCCAGCAATACAGAAAAACTGGCATCAGACCTGAAGATATGAGAGCCTTAGCTAGTTTTACAGTTGAAACAACACAGTCTGACCCCGCTGTCGAAATTATGTACCGTCCAGTTTAATTTTGCAGTTCTAATAATCGGTCACCCTGTTTGTAATCATACTGTATTGGTTTTTATAGTGTGTTGTATACACCAGAGTGCTAGGATAGAAAAGGGGAAGGTTTGGCTTCCCATAAAACCGGTTTAACCCCACCACTGTTCAGTGTCTGTACCAAGTCACACTATCTTGGCTCTCTGTTGTGTTTATGCTTGTGTTTTGTGCTCTTTTATGTTATTTTTATGTTATCCGGGTTCTGTCTGTTTTGGTTGCTTTGATTGATTGATATGTCATCGTTGACCTATCCTGTTATCCATTTTTTTTTTGTTTATAAACAGTTTAGCCAAAATTTAGGTAAGGTCACCATTTGACTGAGACAGTCGAAACCAGACTTTTAACATGATTATTACTATTTCAAAAGTTATTCATTGAAAATTTCAGAACAAGTATCTAAAATTCATGTCATACCCAAAGCAATGACTCGGCACCTGTGATGGCTCATGGGAGCTCAACCCATAGAGCTGCCTAGCGCGTTCCCAGGTGGCGGATAGGGAGACCCCCTCTTCGGTGGGTGTTGTCAGGTCATAATACCGAAAGCCTAAACGCGGATCATAGTGGCTAACATGTTTGAAGAATGTCACACTCCCTGCAAGCATAGACCCCTTCTGTTTAAAAAAAGTAAGCTAATACCGAACATTATCCGACCCTACAATCCATCTATCCTTTTACAGTGGCAGTCAAAATTGGTTCCCCTCTGTGTCCCGCCTAATCCCTATTTGAATTGTTTGATAATTAGTTGAACTGGTTCTCGCCTTAAAGAAGCATGAAATATTTGCCATTGGACGTTAAGCAAACGACAAATCAATCATCCAAAGCAAAGACTACTTAGGGGGGTCATACAGTGGGAACCTACTTTAACAAAAATAAATTATGCATTCGTATATAAAAGAATCTAAGGGAAGGATACCCGTTTTCTCAAACATACATTGGGTATATTTTCCGAGGCATTAAAAGAACTTTGAGGAGACTAATACATATTAAACGTGTTCTTTGCTTAACAGGTTTCATCTTTCTTGAATCTAGCAGTATTGAGAAATAAACTATTGTCCCGTCTTTCCAGCTGTGAATTGTGCAATATAGAGCTTTTTGATTTTTTTTTATAAATCCATAAATAGAAAAGATAAGAATCAATATCGATTTAAGCATCATTGAAACTACATATCGGCTCTAAGAAACTTCAATGATCTTTAATTGGCAGATAATATACATGTATAGATATCGATTTATATCAATTAATCTAATTAATTAATATATTGTAAGATGTATCAGGGGCCGGTTTCAAGAAGCTATCCTAAGACCTGCCATAAAATATATCTTAGGACATATCTTAGGATCCTCCTATGACTATCTTAGGATATATCTTAGACCTCGTCTCGAAGCTGTCTTAGGATGATCTTAGCAAAGATGTCCTAAACGTGTCGGAAGTTGAATATTTATGAAAAAACTAATATAAATTTAGTATGTGTTTCCCAAATATTACTAAACGTATTGATTAATATTCCCTAATTAGATCATTTGAAAATTGATTTTTCAAAGAAGAAAAAAATAAGTGTAATTATAAATAATCTATTAATTAGACACCAATATAAATATGAAAATTAAAATACAAAATGAAGAGAAAAAAGAATGAAATAATAACTACACTTTTTCTACAAGTGAGTTGAGTTCAATTTGTCACTGTATTTGTTATAAAAAGGTTAAAGGATAAAATCGTGCATACTTGTTATAAATTTATTGAATGTTCATTGTTTTTAAATTATTTTAAATTTCCGTCAACCTGTAAATGATCCTAAGACCATCATAAGACACCTTCCGTGTAGTCCTAACTTTATGACCAACTTTGAGAGATGTCCTGAGTTAGGACCACTTTGTGAAACCGAATTAGGACTAAGATATGTCGTAAGAGGATCCTAAGACAGCTTTGTGAAACTGGCCCCTGGATCTATAAGTTGTAAACACCTTATATTTAATTTGAAAATATTAACGTTTTTTTCAGTGTGAGACTTTACTGGCCAGGAATGTTGTTGAGGGTATATTTTTCCGGAGCACCTGGTTGTATTCAGAAGTAATCGTTTCATTTTAAAATTGTGAATTCAAATGCAATTTTCAAGAAAGGGTTGAAGCATCGACAACTCTGTGTACTAGATTTAATGTCGTAAACCGCACTGTTTCATTACAATGGTAATCTCTGAAAGTTTTAAACTATTGTGTATATATTAATATCCGAAGCATTTTCATCATTTGCCAAGAAATAAAAGAGAAAAAATCCAAAAAATGGTCTACAACCAGTTTTGAGAACGGTCGCCATTAAAGAACTCCGTATAGCTGTGAGATAGATGGAACAGCAATGAAAACTCAGTGCTTACTATGACGAACTTATCTCTTCTTATATATATTTCAAAAAATTAAGATCACAATAAAATCAAGTTTTTTATAGAAAGAAAGTCAGCATAGAAATCAAATTTTGCCTCTGTTTGAACTAAAATCAAGGTCAGAGAACCATAATGAAGGTCAAAGTACTATTCTACACGTATATGTAACTAACTAATTTTGTTGATATTCGCCCGGTTGTGTTATAAATTTTTATAACATTAAAAGTAGAACAATCTTTGGTACAAATTCTTAAAGAGAAAATATTGGTACTTTGTTCCAGAGTGAAATTGTAATCTTTTGAAATTAATTTTTAGTTTGTTTGCGTGTTATAATTGCTATTTAATTCCAAGTTAGAAATTTACCGAGGAAGGAATTGTGGGTTACTCCGTAAAATTAAATTACGAAACTTAAATGTGGTATTTAATAATAAAAAGTGCGGCGATGTTAAATATAGTACGAAACTACTGCTACTCAACAGGGGTCAACCTTTCAATAAGTGGCACCCCTATAACGGGCTGCCGAAAGTTGTAAGAAATTGGTTGTAATGTATTCTTCATTTATTTAACAATTTAACGAATTTTACAACAAAAACTATTCAATTATGAATGGCACCATTTATGATAAAATATTCTGAATTTTTCAAGTTCAAAGTTTATTAGTGATGAACTGCCTATTCAATAAACCGTGCAATGTCATCTCCAAACAAATTAAATTAAATGCTGACTTAATAGGTTTGTAGATATTTCAAAGTTAAATTTTAACACTTTCTTCACACAAAACTACACTTGAAGGGAAAGTCCTCTATAAGGTTAGATACCACATAAAAACACATTGCACAAAATGAATCAACGGACAAACTTCTCGTTAACTCCAGGGATAAATTAAGAAATTATAACTGTCGTTGTGAACTATCAGGATTGCTTTTTAATACTGTCAACCAATCGTGCTGGTTAAAATTTATTTGTCCTGGATGAAACAGGACTTCCATTGCTGACGCTGAGCCCAAGCACTATACAATGACGTAATAGTAATCACTACGTCATGTCATATTGATCATTAATGTTTAGATTAATTCGTTTCAGTCTTCGGTCGGAATGTTCCATGATCGTTGCTACCAACCTCTTTCTTCGGTACTACTTTCTGATCAGTACTATTTTCTGTGTCGGAACCACTTCCAGATTTCTTACCTTCAGTGTGTGTTTTCGCATGCTTGGCAAGGTGATCACTACGCATAAAACGTTTGTTACATGTAGGACAAGCAAATCGTTTTTCGCCAGTATGTGTTCTAAGATGGCGCTGAAGTTCGTCTGATCGAGTAAACCGTTTTCCACAAAATAACCAATTGCATACAAATGGTCGTTCTCCTGTATGCCATCTTAAATGAGCTTTCAGATGAGAAGATTTTCCATACACTTTTCCGCAACCTGGAATGTGGCAACTATGCACATTTTTCTTTCTAAGATTGGCTGCTGCTGGACCAAGTCTTTCAGCTTCTTGACAGTTTGGACAACTGCACGTTGCCCTTCCTGTATATCGTCTGTTTGACCTTGGACTACTACTTCCGTTTAAACCAACACGGGACAAATATGGCGACATAGAAGAATCTGCTTGTGAGGGTAATATTGATTTGTACGTGTCCTGTAACAAGGACTGACCTGTTGACAAGTAGGGTGTAGAATTTGAAGCGAAACTGTGTCCGAGGCCATATTCGTTGTTTGTGTAATTAGCACCTAGTTGTGAATGTAACCCTGAAGCTGCCCCGCTAACATCCGATAACCAATTTGACGGCGTTGTATGTAAATCCCACCACGCAGACGCAGGATTAACTGATGATGCAACTTCCGATTTTATGCTGTGGGAATTTGGATATGACCAATGTTCGTAAGGGTTAGCGGATACGGTTGGTACCCTTGAATACAGTCCACTGAGAGAAGACCCAGTCAATGCTGATTCATTATGCATTTTCTGTAGAAGTGATGAAGATGTGACGTCAGGTTGTGTGTTTGATGACATCACAGAATGAAGAAAATCTCGGTCGTAACTTCCAGAACAACTAGACAGGTTGCTTGTTTTGGGATAAGAGTACGACCCCGTCGTTGACGTCACTGCAGTTGGACGCTGTGGATTAATCGTTATTGGACCAGTAGATCCACCGACTGATGTTGGAGATCTTTTCCATGGGTGAAATCCTTTACCAACAGCTGCGTCCGCAAGAGGTGGCGGACTGCGATCGTTAATTTTATTGCATTGTGCTGCAAGTAGAGCTAATGGTGTTCCACCAAACGGATGAGGATCCTGAAATAAAACAATAACAGTCTTTATCATTATTTTCTGAAATGTTATATACTTTGTATTTGCTTGCTCATACTAAGGTAGACATTTTGAAGATAAACTTGTTATAACTTGTGTTCAATCCAATTGTGTTATTACAATACAATATGTTTAACTAGAGAAGACCATTCCAACTCAATACTGCTGTTGTGTTTTATACTTGATGCTCACACAGGCCGTGTAAAGAGCTATTTGAATATCTGTCATCATGCATCCTATGATTGCTGACCATCAGAGTATGTGGTGGGTTTTTTTTTTATCAAACCCTTCCTCTATGTATGACCAAAGACAAAAATAAAACACAAATATACAAAGTATGTGTTAAATTCTTTTCTGGATTAATTTTCTTTGTGTACGCTTACAGCCAAAATATGCTTTATCATAATTGCATATTTCGATGCTTTTTATATGCCCATTTCAGAAAATCATATCTCATCATTCTCAATGTCAAAACTTTGGAGAGTCGAACAATATATCCCAAAACTTGAAGAAGCAGATTTAAAACCAAACACTGAAATTAACAAACAAAATGCAAAATACCAACCGAAGACAGAGTGTTTGATTCCAAGAATTCAACAGTATTGTAACAGTAAATTCGTAGGGTATGTATAATTGAAATAAAATATTGAAAAGCAAAAAAAACTCGCTTCCTCCTTTTCCCGGTTGCCTCAACGTAACAAAAATTAAGTTGTTTGTGTTCATTATTTATGATCAAGTTCGGTGGTCGAGTAGTGTAGGTAGTTTGAACAATGTACTGTATTGTAAATTGACATGGATTTCAAGTTTTCATGAAAAAGGTAGGCGATTACACCGGATTCCTCAACCCAATAAAAACTATAACTCAAGATAATGCCAATTTCGGGTAGAAACAAAATGAAATACACAAGACTGCCATAAAATACTCAATATTCTCGGCAAAAAAATATTTTTATATTGCGCCTCGTCTAACCTATAATTCTACATCCGGTCCTGAAATTTTACTTTACATAAGATACAATATCAAAGAATTCATGTTGTCCATAATTCTTTTTCTTTCATTTATATTTCCTGGTTTTTCTTTATTTTTGATTGCTCCTATGCTCTTCGTCTCCTTTTTTCTAAATACGAAACTAAACATTATCCTCTAGAAACTCGTGACATAAAGGAAGATGGCAAAAAATAAAATGACATGATCCCAAGCCATCTGACATTTCCAAGAATATTACACATATCATATGTCATACAAAGCAGACAGATAGCTTGTGAAGAATGAAGCTAAAACGGGTAAGTCAATTTACAAAATGTCTAATTCCTGATTAAACTTGTACGTCATTTAAGTGGGAGAACATAAAACATTTTTAATGTACACATAAAACTTTTATATTTATTTTTAAAAAGATTTTTTCAAGATTATTGAAAATTTGGTTACTTTAGACACTACTAATTTTAAATCACTTGACTTTAATTGAATGTCTGTCTTCAGTTGATATTGTGCAGCATTCGGCTCCATTCATTAAAAAAAAAGTCGTGAGGATAGTGGACTCAAACTCTGCAAAATTTTCAATTGTGTGTGCACTTTGTTATCATATTATGTCCTTTTCTTTTATTATGTATTATGGCATCAACATTTCATGGGTAAAAATGGGCATTAATAAAGTCAATATATTTATTTCATAATTAATCTATTTTATCATAATCAGACAACTGTCACTTCGTTACAAGTTTACACTTATAATTAAGATTTTTCAAGATTTTATTATTATACACTCTGACAGCATTACATTGTTACAAGAGGCAACGAAAATATACAACATTAATATAATGATGGACAAGAGAATTGAAAATGAAACTAATAAATACTGGATTTGTTTATAGGGTTTCGCTGTTAGTTGTTGTGTACATCATGCTATTATAGGAAACAGTCGTTTGCTTTTGAAGGAAAAGGCATGATCCAGGTTAAACAATTTGGTGAAAAAAATTGTTGAAATATCTAGTATTGATTATTATCTGGAATCAAATGGCTGTATACTTAGAACAATGCATACATGCTTATGAATGTCAGACAGATCACTTCCTCATTCCACTTTTATATTAAATTGTTGTCCAATAACATAACTAGATTGAAAATTAATGTCCACTCATTTAACAGTTATATATTTTTCAAACTTTTATCAAAGTATATATTTATTCATCGTTGGAGAAGAAGGAGACGTATGTACTCCTTATGCCCTTGTCCTTATTTTGTCAAGAACTAATTATTTTATGCTCTGCAAAATACTTGAGTATTCTTGATTTGTTTATAATTCTTGATTTGATTATAATTATAATGCTTAGGTTGTAAATCATAAAAAGATATATTCATAAATCATCTCTCTCTCTCTCTCTCTATATATATATATATATATATATATATATATATATATCTTTGAATTTGAAATAAACCTGATAATTAAACAAAAACATTGTTTTTTTTTTTTTGTCTGGAATAATCATATATTAAACTTTATATTGTGTTTAATTTAATGTTATTTCCATTTCTAAATTCATCGTATTTTAATCTTCCTTGAGCATAATTCAACTAGTCTCCGTGTAAAGTTTCCTTCATTTAGAGCTTAAAATAAGGATTCCGTGTAAAATATTTCGAGATGATTCTCTTTTAAATCAGAAACATATATGATCTGCGTTAGATTTGTCTCTGTTTAAATCTACTAAGCAATACCATGTATTAAAAAAAACATCATATGAAATGGATTCTAGCAAGAGCTATTTGATAATTCATATTTAAATTTCACTTATGAAAATGTCTTATCCAGATAACATGATCACTATTCTGGACACTTTTTTTTCTCCATTAGCGTTTGTTTTTTGTCGGTTTATTAGCAGAATTTTGTATAATTTTGATTTACTGCTACCCTGAGCAATTTATACGTTTCTTGTCTGTAATTGCATAATATAAGTAATATCATCTAATGTTCGATATCTGGTTTAATAGTTACATATATCAATTCTTGCAGATGTTTGTACTCTCACGTTTGGCTTCTTTTTTAAAATTTTGATGAATAATAATAAAAGCTCAATAAATAATCTAAATCCAACTTTCGGATAAAAAAAGATTAATTTTGTTTCAAGTGTAGACAGAATTTGTTTGACAGTCTTGCTGATCTAAGTTTTTCTGAAGTTGGGAAAAATATTCAAATTTCTTTCAGTTATGAAAGTTATTTTATTTTATTAATTCAATTCCCTGACAATATCTAATTGTAATTAACAGAAATTTTCAAAATAATGAAATATCAAAAATAATAAATAATGTCTTATTTTTCTACATATAAATATAAAATTTGCAAATTCTAGTTTTCAGTCAAAAATAGTGATTTTATTATAATAAAAAATTTTCTGTGCTTTTCATTTTAACACTGTTTAATACAATTCTTTGTTCTCAAGTCTTATCAACAAATCGATACATACTAAATCAATTTCTGCGGAACTCATTATTTTACTCTATCGAGCCATAGTTTCGTACATACCTGAACGTACATGGACGATTATTTAATTCGATATTATCCTTTAATCTGCAAACACTTCAATCTATTAACAAGTTTCAAGTAAACTCGAACTTTAACCGTTCATTTTGTCCTCATGGTGAAAGATTCCTGTCAGTTCAAACTCCGCCCAACGGAACACCTCCTCCACACCTACTACAGATTGAATCAGTTATTTTGCCCGCGATAAATTAGCATTACATGAAGTAATTATTAATAGTTTGTTAATCTTACATTATCAATTATTTTTGGACAATAAATCTCAAATTCAAGTTTTTGAACGTAATATTCAATAAGGTTGAAAGCATTATAGGTGTGACCGTATATAATGATCTACTTATTTAATCTTTAAGGAAATTAAAATGTGTTGTTGGTTTTGCTTTTTTAATAAAACGATAATATTGGAGTCACTGCTTAATTTTGTACTTTTAATTATATATTTACTTATTTATCTATTTTATTTATTTATATTTATTTATTTATTTATTTATTTATTTGTTTCTTATCAAAAACATGCAGCATACATGTACATTCTTGATCTGAATTTTGTAGTTTGATATTTTTATTTGTAAAAGAAGCTGTGTTGGCGTTTTCAATATTTTTTTTCAATTTAGACAAAATTCTTGAGGAAAAAATTCTAATGAATGAAATTTTATATTTTAGTATATAAAATTCCTATTGCAAAACTTAAAAGTTCGTATTAATATTCCAGTCAAGAACAATTTACTCTAAAATATTAAAGAAGATTTTTTCTTAGGAAACATCTAACCAAAATGAATTTTTAGGTTGCTGGAAATATGCTTTCGAGTATTTTATAATTGTACTTCTTGCTTTTAAATATCTTTAAAAAGATTTGAAATTTATATAATTTGAAAAATATTCCTATTAAAGAGTAGTTATGACGTTACAAATTGAGAAATCATTTTTATGTATTTAAGTCTTTACGCTACGAAAAAGTCCTCTTTATAATTCAAAAAATGTTTTCTTTCCTATCCTACAGGGTAACAAAATCTCACAATTAGCTATTTATACACAGAGATTTTAGAAATTTTAGTTACACTCTGGTTCACAGAGATGTTTAATTTATGTTCATTTTAGACAATGAATAAAAGCGTCATCGAACATGTAAAATTGACAGAAAAAAAAACTTGCAAAGTAAGATAAAGTACTTGGCTATATAGAGTTGCCATGCAGTCAGTAATATTTCTACAATTTCGATGATCTGCTGATAATTGTTAGCTGTTTCAGTAAGAAAAAAAAACCGTTTCTGTCAAGTTTCCCATGACCCAGCTGAGCTAGCTAAAATTTCTATATAAGAAGCTTCTGTATCGACTTTTATTGCCTCAATTTACCTTTTTAAATAGATAAGTTCTGAATAATCCCGTCATTTCATCTGTCGAACAATTTTATCGAAATAAAACATTTGAACCGAAACACCCTAAAATTTACCTGCAATTATCTGATTACGCTAAACGGGTGATTGAACTGCAGGATTCAACGACTGAGTCCGCTTAGTAAAATAAACCCTAATTTCCCCAAAAGTAAACATGTGTCGTTGTTTGATCAATGGCCCTCTAACAAAGAGGTCACGATTTCAACGACGAAAATCAGTGAATCTAAAGAAATCCGAATGGATAATCTATCTCTCGCCTGTCATATTGGATCCGTTAAGTAATTTATGGCAAGTATTTGGTTCAAAATTAATGGCTTGCAACATTTTTAAAGAAAAATAAAATTGTTAATTGATTATATTTTAAAATCTTAACAATACATGCTTTTTTATTGGAAACGTCTTGTTTAATTTTATTCGATATATATCTATACGGATATATAAATCAAGAGGCCACTCGTATGGAACTAGTAAGATGGATCAAATACAAAACTTTTGATTCAATAAATCAGTTTTGACCACTCCTTATTTTTTGTCACTAAATTCTAAAAATCTAAACACATAATATTTCATTTTTTCATTATTATTTTTTTTATTATATTTTGTATTATGTAAATACACTCTTGCCGAGATAAAGAAAAAAAATAACATTGCACATGTAACTTTGATAGGATGTATTTTCCATTCATTTTTCCTCCCTATATAAACATATTTTTATTCACTATAGTTTACTTACTAATGATTATACTATGATAATTCTCGATGATTTTATCATTGTATTAAACTTCATTTGACCAATCATTAATTCCTGAAAATGACCCTTTCATAATTCCAATAAAATCACGAAAATAATTAAAATTGTACCAATATATAATGTTTAAAGACTATGTTGCCACTGTATTATTGACAAGTACACCTTTTTGTTGCCACGATTTTAACCAATAAAAATATAGAAGCTTTGGAATTATCATTTAATCTAAAACCATGACCAATGACGTTTGTATAATGCCTTAAAAATTCTGAAATTTGTATCTGGTCAAATTACGAAAGCATCCATGTATACCAAGTTTGTTTGTTTAGTTGGGGTTTTACGCCGTTTCAGCACATTTTGCTATTTCGCGGCGGTCAGTTTTTATTAGTGGAGGAAGTCGGAGTACCTGAAGAGAACCACAGACCTTCGGTAGGAAAGTTGGCAATCCTTGTCAATTAAGATCGGAGTCGAACACACCCTGCCACATTGTTGACAGGCTAGTGATCATTGGTAGTCATGACGAACTACCTAGACCACTCGGCCACCGAGGCCCCGTATACAAAGTAGTAGGCATGGCACTTGCATTTTAGCCAAAAGCAAAATGGTATCCATGGTAGTTAAAATGGAGAAGTCGCATTCATGCACGTGTAGATGTACATGTTCTTCAAGAGAAAACTGTATTCAAGTTAGAGCACAATTTTGACCACTGGTGATTAAAACAAATGAACCGTGCGTATACAAGTCATGTCGACACAAATGCGAATCAAATGTTCGTCAAGGGCAAAACGGTCAACTTTGCACGTGAACAATTTAGCACGTGCAGTTCTTGTATGTAATAAGCAACGACCAAAGAAAGAACGAGCAGAATAAATGTCCGATTATGCATTTGAATCGTAGTTTCTCTAAAATTTCCCAGTGTTCTCCCTTGTCTTTAGATGTATCAGTTTTTTGTATCATTTTTGTTTTTGTATATTCGGAAATCAATTTAATGTTTTATTAATGCTAAATATATATGCGTTAAGGTGAGCTTTGCAATTTTTAAAAAGTCACATTTAAACTTTTGTCTGTTATTTTACTGCATGTAAACATGTCTATTGTATCGACTATTTTCGCAATATTTTGAATTTGCAAAGATTTGCAAAGAAATTCACGCAAAATTTTCCAAATATACAGCATTTCGGAATCTTAAGAATACTATACAACGTTATTGTTTTTGCTTTTCACATTTCTAGTCTTGGATATAAAATACAGGAAAGCAAACACTGAAGCAAAATGACAGTGGGAAAATTCCACCAGACCAAACTCCAAATGCATGTATGCACCTGATGATGTGATCTGTAGAAATGCTAATCTGGTGCAGAAAATATTTATTCAATTTAATTTGTATGCAAATTATTTATATAGATATAGCAAATTTAAGTATTATCCCTCCTGGGGTTAGGTTTAAGGTTAGGCTATTAATCTAAGGGAGAAACCATTTGATTTTTTAGGGGGTGTGGCTAGGATGAAATGTTTAACCTACCTATTTTTTTTTCGCTGAACTTTGGTCCTGGATTTTTATTTTCATTTAAACCGAAAAATGTCCTGATTGATCAGGTTCTGCATTTTTTCACACCTAAAATGATTCTGGCTTTTTATTTTGCCAAAATTCTGGTCCTGCCTTTTTATTTCAAATTTAATCCCAGCCTCCGCCCTGTCATAAAAATCAAATAGTCGTTTCCTAAATAGTTCGCATCACCGAGGTTGTAACCGCGTGGCAAGGTATGTTCGATCCGATCTTAGGATTACCAGTTTTCATCCCGGTTGATTACGATTTTTTCAGGTATCTCCGGTTTTTGTCTTTACCAATAAAAACTGACCACCCTGACACAGAAAGACTCTATAAAATGGACTTAATACCCTAAAGCAAGCAAGCGATATTCCTTGTCAAGTTACACTTTTTTTTTTTTTTTTTTGGTAAGAAAACCTTGTAAAGTTACACTGTTTTTTTTTGGTAAAAAGAACCTTTACAGTGTTGATTATATTTAAGTTTAGGCCACTCACATTACTAATTTTCCTGCTCTCCTTAGTGTTTCGTTTCATTAAAAAAAATATCTCATTACCATAAAATTAACGTGGTCAGTTTACCCAACATTACAGATTAATGTATAGCCAGATTTTGTAACCTCACGTTTGACCTTAAACATATTGGATCGGATGTGAATTTAATAAGAATAATTGAATATGATTCCGCGTTCTAATAGAAATGGATCGTTTATTTGTTAATACTATCAAGAAAATTGACAACGGAATTGTCAATTTCACTCTGTGTCTCTGTTTGCTTCTATAAAACGTGATGGTTTCCGAAACTAATACCATCATCTCTCCGCTGGGATATATGATTAAATGGGATCAGGAGAACAAACCTTTTTGTGAAGTGTTTTAAGTTAATTAGGTGGCAATTTTAATCACAGTTATGTTATAATCTATTCATACAAATATTTAGTTATTGAGTTTCACAAATGATTTGGAAAGATTAACAATTAAATGAGTAATACGATTAGTTCAGCATCCTTTGTAAGGTGTGTTGCTATACAGAGATAGAGTTATTCGCATTGAACTGGTACCGATCAAATCAACCGTTTTCAGCGTAAATGAGATTAAAAGAAACCTTGATCAAAATATTTTAGACAAGGCTGGTTGATTTCACACCATAGTTGTAGCATGGATAACCTTAAATGGCCAACAAAAAAATACATGTAAAAAATGGTTTAAAATTAATTAATATAGATATAATTCCCTAAGGGAGTTAACTCTTTAAAAATCAGTTGAAAGTTTTAATCAAATATTATTAGTAAAGAGAATTCAAGCTTCTCAATGATCAAAAATAGTGTTTGTCAAACTGCTATATATCCACGAAATTATTCCCGTAAATTGTGTGGCTCAAATTTCTTGAAATTTTTATATTTTTGTCAAAAGGTCAAAGTATATATTTCCTCAAAATTTTACGAAAATTAAATGAGCCGAATCTATTGTAGTCAAAGTGTTGGGTACCCCCTTAAACAATAAATAATGATGGTTTAAAATATTAAAAATGACTTCGGAATAGATCAAGAATTGGGGAAATATACTGATTACGGAAAGTAACTGGACAGAATAAAGAACTCCTGCTCTGAAAAATCCATTATGTAAACGAATATTATACTATATGACATCACAACTTTAATTTTAAAAGACATACATGTAACTTGCACTTTATACTTACTATTTTAATTTCTGACCTAAAAAAAATGTTTTAACTCTTGCATGTACAAAAATAAACATTCCAATAGTTAGTTGTGCCTGCATAAACTATATACGGCTATTAGAGAGGTAGTAAAGGATAATAAGATGGAGATGTGAGAAAATTAATACAAAGAATATTTCAAATTATGTTACACTTCCAGGAATGAATCAAGTGTTTGGAACTTAAGTGAAACGTTGCACGAGAGACAGATTTTGGAAATATTTTGTTCTTACACACACAGACATATAAATATATAAACACAGATATAACTATCACATCCCAAATCAAACTGCGAAAGCTTTGTTCGAGGGTGTGGTATTGGTTGAGACCGATATAAGATCTGGTGTAAATACCATATACATGTACATATGTTTTTACCATACTTAATAGTGATATTGGTATTTTACCATGCTTGGTAAAGGCAAGGACGTATAACTAACATACGTCTAATATACGTCCTTGGTAAAGGTAATATAAAATATACACTGATCTTAAAAGCGGAATGGATACCTTTTGGCATTTATTTGGGCAATTTTAGGAAATTGCTTTCAAGTTTCAAAAATTCAAGATTTACAAAATAATTAATACGTTTAACACAATAGGCAAACAGGCAAACAAATTAAGTAAAAACTGTAATATTACTTCTTTTAAGGATCACATGGCCGGAAAGCGGGTCCTCCTATTAATTTTCATAAAAAATGCTATATGGAAAAGTTTGTTATAAATTAAAGCCAAGAAAGAGGAATTACTTCATAATTGTTTGGTATTATACACTTTTTAAAAAAGACTAGCGTTCAAGGGGTAAAAAATCTGGGAATATGGTAAAACACAGCAGATTCCCACCTCGAAAAAATATGATACCCCTTACTCCAATTCCCTCCTTGAAGAAAAATTAGGAACGACTATCTGTTACCTAAAGAAGATAATAAAATCATTACGACAGGAATTTTTTTATTATAATAAAAAAAATATTTATTCCTTCTTATTTTTTTTTTTTTTTTCATTTAATTATTATATGATACTAATGCAATAAATTAATTTTTAGATTTTAAAGATTTTACTATTTCATTTTTCTTTATTTTTCACTTTTAATTGCATTTTAAATGATATAAATTTTATTATCATTATATAAATCTTATTACCTATATATTAGTTACATAAATGTTTTGTAATATAATGTCTATCAGGAGTTTAAAATCATAGAAATATTTCAACTTTATCCATGCCATATATTTTAATTTTTACTGTCGTCATATTTCATGCTAGTTCTACGGGAAAGAATATCGTCAATATTGTATGTCACATGTCTCTCTTCAATTTTAAATTAATATGCTATATATTAGATACTATAAACTCATAAGAGAACGTCCTCTAATACCCAATGCCTAGAAATTCCAATGTAAATTCACAATTAAAAGGTAATGAAATTTTGATGGACGGGAAATACAATAACTTCTGCTTTGTCAATTTCTGATTATAAAGCGCAACATTATTTTCCAAAAAGCTGTGAATTCCGATTGTCCTCCCATGCATAATTGTTTGAATGCATATGAATAAAAATTCGCCTTTGATCATCTCTTCCTAGACGGCTTTGTCTCCATATATTGTCACAAAACACAAAAAGAAACTTACCCCGAGCAATGTAGCTGCCATTATTTGGTCCAGGACATAAAATTTTTCTCAAAACAAATATTTTCCCTCTGTTTGAATTATTAGCTTTCTAATTGTATATACGAAGTGCTGTGGAGTGAAAAAAATCTTTAGAGACTGGCTTCCGCCCACTTTACAATGCGATGGTATGGAATTGAATTTTTGTAAATTAGCCAATCAGATCACAATATTTTCTTAAACGCGACATCTGAATCTGAAAGATAATAAATTTTCATGCTTTTGATTCGGTTTAAACATCCAATAATATAAAATATGAAAATTTTGGTTTTTATATAGGATAAAAAAATACGAATTTTCACTTCATACGTTTACGGAATTATTAAAATAAGGCTAATACATTTCCACTCATAAAAATAATGTTAGATCTACTGTTTTCTACTTGATAAAAAAGTAATTTTTTTAAATTGGTGGAATGGATAATGTGTAATAGTAAGTTAAAGTCTTTTTTTTTCTCACTGTAAATAAGCTTTACATTCTTCTAAGCCTATATGCAGTATCCGAATGAAAGCGAAGATTTAAGATTAAAAATAAAACAAAATATTCAAACATTAATTGTCAATACATATACGGACCATATAAAAAGGACCCAATATTTTTCTTTCGTTTGTTTTAGCATAATCTTACCCATTGACTTTTATACAAACAATAACACAGCTCTGGAATAATGTTATAACATTCAATCAAATGGTATCAAGGATTCTACGGGGAAGTTTCGATTCCAACCCACAAATGACGGCACCACCCGCCCCCCCCCCCCCCCCAACCAAATATATGTGCATTTTGGGGGGAAAAGATTAATTGTTATACCCGCACTCTTGATGAAAGTTCGGGGATATTGTTACCGCCCGTT
Source organism: Mytilisepta virgata (assembly GCA_028015205.1). Lineage (NCBI taxonomy): Eukaryota > Metazoa > Mollusca > Bivalvia > Mytilida > Mytilidae > Mytilisepta > Mytilisepta virgata. The sequence continues at coordinate 7,597,430 of CM051508.1, read as the reverse complement.
CTGTCAGCCCGTCCGTCATATATTTTTGTGACCTGATCTCCTCGTTCATTTTTAACTTCCTGGCATTATTGTCAAACACTACAGTAGATGCGTAACAAGGTTTTAGAATTTTGATTTTCAAAATTTTGGACTCACAGTTGTTGCATTACGAAAAGTGTGCATTTAAGATTGTGACCTAAACTCTTCTTTCATTTTTCACTTTATACGTTTTATTTCTATATGTAGATGTGCGATAAGATTTTACAATCTTGATCCCTCAAAACTTGGGGCCAACAGGGATCGAATTTCGAAGTTGTGAAATGAAGCTTGTGAGTTTACTCCTCTTTCATTGTTCACCTTATGCATTTTATTTCTGTAAAATATTGTCATAGTGCCATAAGATTTAGAATTTGGGTTTTCGAAACTTGGGACCCATAGAGGTTGAATTTTGAAATTGTGAATTTAACCTTATGACCTAAACTCTTTTATGCATTTTATTTCTGTACAGTATTGTCATACACTCTATATATATAGATGTGCAGTAAGATTTTAGAATTTTGAATTTCAAAACAATGAGCTCATATTCAAATATGATTGCGAAATTAGTGCATAGGGATACAACATGTTGAGAGTGACGGAATAGCTGTCGTTTCCGACTGCCTCCATCTAGTTTTTGTTATCAATAACTGCGCTCATATCATTTTTTGGAAGCCAAGACTGTTTTCCGCTAATAGGTCTGATTTTAGTGACCATTGACCTTTAAGTGGCTTGCATGTCTATTTAAAGGTTAAACTAGGTAAAAAATATAAAATATTTATATAACAAAAGAACCTTTCCGAATTTACAAAAGTTGTTAATGAAATGTCATTTATATGGAATGGGGATATATCTGAACCAGAGTATGTTATTTTCGTTAAATTAAATTTCATGCTTCGTTGAAACAGGAAGAATTTGTCATCTGATTGTGTTTCTCTGTGCAAAATTTGTGTTTGAACTTTTGCTTCAAACAATTTTCGTGATTGTTCAAAGTAGCGATATTACAATTTTTACACTACATTTCTCCAATAGGTTTTGATTAAAATTCAAACATTAAACTCGCATCTTGTATTTTATAATGTATGGCTAAAGATTATGTGAAAGATTTAACGTATTCTAAATGGAAAGTCAATAGGAGTAATACGATTTTCATTAATAAACAAATGAAATGCTCCGTTTCCATTAAGTGCGGACTAGTAATATCATTCTCAAAGGAACGCTTGAATCACAAAAATGCTTTAATATAAATTCATCGTGGAAATAAAAGGGCTTTCGAATTGATTATCGAGGAAATACTAACGGGAAATGTCAAATGTATTACCACTCGACATTTTCAGAATTTATCATTCCATTGAGTAAAGGCTGCTAGCTATAAATAAAAATGTAGACTGTGGACGTTTTTTTTTTCTTTCATTCATTTTTTTGTTATCTTCCACCACCATGACCATCTATATTTTAGATTTAAGCCACTCTGGAATTCTGCTGAATTGCAGTAATCAATTAAATTCAATGTTTCAACAGAAATGGGCAAAAATCACGTACACTCTGGTCCGAGATGATAGCCATTTAAACATCCTATCAGATAAATAAATATTATATACGATACCAGTTTTGGTGTAAAGATAAAATAGATGCATATTTTTCCATCATATATACAAAGTTGGAGTGGGCAGTTGCAAAACTGAAAAGACCAGATAAATTTGAAACCATGCAGTGAAAACACAGAGGAAGAAAAATTGGAAATTTCAATAAATTCAACTTAAACAATATCTCTCCACTATTCAGCACAGCAGTCGCAACAAGAACACGGAAAACTTGTAAAAGGGGTCTTTCAATATTGTCTATTCGGCCCGAATATTTGTATTGAAATTTTAGGCAAAAATACCGAGAAGGGTGTTTTCAAAGCCAAGTGAACAGGAATCGGCTTGATTTTAACTTCTTTTTTAAATGAGAATCTCCGTTTATGTACACAAAAGTACTTATATCAACAATAAAAATATTTCATATTCATTTCAAATATTTATCGTTTGAACTATACGAAAAAAGTAAATGCAGATGTTCGAATTTAAATGGGTGATTTAAACGTTTTATTTCTATTACATTTTCAATCAGACGCTTAATTATCAGGTACGGATACGAACAAGAAAATTTGTATTTACACAAGTAAAAAACTATAAATTAGAGAGAAAAGTAAATACTAAACGAAGATCCGTACTTAAACATCTATTTTAGGTTTGTTTTAATAAACGATTTTACGAAATGAAAAGAGAAAATTTATTTCTGCGTCAAACTTTAAAACAGAATAATACAAAACTGCTACAGAATCATTGAAAAAAAATTTTCACAATATACTTTTTTTCTAAAAAATTAATTGATTTTCGTTAGAACACATATTTAATTGTATATTTTAATGTCAAAATATAACGATAAACTAACTTTTGTATAACTTGTTCAAATAAAACTTGTTTGAACAGTTGAAAAATTGAAAATCCATTTATCCTTATAAAACGGTTTGCCATTTATAATAAAACTGAGAATGATGAAGCTCATCCTAGGGGTATTAAACATTTCTGCCTTAATGACCCTGGATATTACTTGAATAATAAAAATTGTCAAATCGAACACCCAAGTGGTCATTCAACTTGGGTAAAAAGGCGAAAATATACATTGTTATTAAATATCAGACAGTATAGTCACTTTCCAACATTTTTTCATTTTTTGAATTATGAGTTATATGTCATACGAAACAACTCAACTTCGCAGTATTTTGATTTACTCTGAATGTTAGACCTGTGTAAATTAACAAAATTTACACTATACAATTTACATTTAAAAAAATAATAACTGTTCATTTGCAAGAGAAGTCCCAATGAGGTGTATATTATGGTGGCCGGATGCGGCCATTTCGCCTTTTCGCCTTTTCGCGTTTTCTCCTTTCCCTTTCACGCGAAATCGAGAAATCGGGAAATCGAGAAATCTAGAAATCTTTTTCATTTCTCTTTTTTGCGTTTTTGCTTTCTTGATTTCTCGATTTCGAGTTTTCGCTTTCTCGATTTCTCGATTTCGCTTTCTCGATTTCTCGATTTCCCGATTTCTCGATTTCGCGTTTGCAAAGTGAAAATAGAAAACGCGAAATGGCCGTATCCGGCCACTATAGTATATTGATGTGTTAATACTTAAAGCTTAGGAAAATTTTAAGAGAAAAACAAACAAACAAAAACTATAATAAAAAATCAGGAAATAATCCAAAGAAAAGACAAAATCCACATATCAAAATCACAAACAGTATGAGAACAATAAAGACACACTAACCACAAAATACAGGACATTAAAGGAGTACTGAATTCTAAATAAAACCTAACAACATCAATACTGTTTGATTTTGTTTTCGAGTATCTTTACTTTTAAGATGGTGAAAAGCAATAAAATCGCTGGTTCCTTGTTTACCATGTATATTTAAGGATTTTGTTCCCAGTGTCGTAACATTTCACATACCTCAACCGAATTGTGACTACCACCGGGTAGACTTTGTTGAACTTCACGACAGGTGCAGTATACGGAGCAGAAACTGGTATTTATAGGAGTTCGTGTTGTTCATTGTTTTTAGTTTTCAGTGTTTATTTGTTGTGCTTGAGGTTGTTCATTCGTCTTCCCGGGTTTGTCTGACTAATGAATTGCGTTTTTTTTTGGTATATTTGTATTCTTTGTGTAAAGAATTGACCAGTTATATTCCTTCGCCCATACGTTTGTAGTAAAAGTTCGTTAGGTGTTTTTATTTTTAACTTCTATGCATTTTATATAGTCCTTCTGTGCGGTGCTTTTCGACTTCCAACAAATGACGTATACGGCCACCTTGACCAAGTTTTTCAAGATCTTAACATTTTTATAACAGTTAACCTAAAGCTTCTGTTTCATGCTAGTATCAAAACACTATAGAACTGAGCTGTGATATCAACAGGACTTGGCGTCCACCTGCAGTGGTATATAGTAGTTTTATAATGAGCATTTAAGATACTAATTCATTCTACGTTTAAATTGCTGTCTTTTTTTCAAACCGCAAGTGGTTTTTAGGTAGTTTTACTCTGCATTGTGGACCCTAGGTTCCCCGAGGGTATTCGCCAACCCAGTCGTCAGACTTGTCTGACATGATTATTCATTGATTATTCATTGATTTGTTACAGAAATTACCAGTATTTAGCAAAATTCAAAAATAATAGAAATACTAAGGGTTCATTCCTTGTATTGCACATGGTAAATCTCCTTAGCTGAAATTTTGCTTCCTATTTCGGTATTTTTGGTTGAGTACTTCTTGTTTAAAATAAGTTTGGTTTTTGGTCTTCCAAATGTTTCGGTTTTAATGCTGCTGATGAGAGGTAACTCCTTGAAATGCGTCGTATACAGCATAGTATAAATTTACTGTATCTAATATTAGTATCTTTGGATTGTTATTTTTTTACTCTACCTTTTGTTTTCAATATTCGTAATGAATTATTGTCTTTTATACTGCTGAAATGTCACAAATATTTTGGGAGAGCTTATTTTTCAATTTTTGTGTCCATTTCATTGATTTTTGCATTATGTATGACGTCAACTCAAACAAATGTGACGTTGCATAATATGTGCAAGTTCTGTTTCTGAACGTTTAATCCATGTTGACTTTTAGGACATACTGAATTGTTACTTTAAGGATGATAGTTGGTCTAATAGGAAATACATAGGATTTGAAATAGGTGTTTTAGTTTGAGAGAACATATGAATAGTAAACAAATAAGCAAGAAAAAAAATATAGGTTCATGTGCTCATTTTGGAGCTATAAAGCCTTGAAAATTTGCAGAAAATGGGTTTTCTCTGGATTTTTCATTGTCTTGCATTGACAACTTCAGCTTCTCAAAGATGTATGGAAAAAAAAGGATTTCATAAAATTTTGTCAAATACCATGTTAAGGTATATATGATTGAATTATAAAAGAAAAAGTGGGGGTTCATGGGCAAAAAAATTCATCTTGAAGAAATGGATAAAACCCGAGGATTCCGAAAACATGACAAAAAGACCAAAACATGACCAGCGAGCATCCTTAAAGGTACAGAATAGTAATGAAGTCTGGAGTTTTTTTTCCAAGAAATCAGTTGCCGAGGTATGCGAGACACACAGTACGTCTATTGTTCCTTAGTTATTTTTGTCAATAGTCTTATTGCTAACAGCTTCAAGAGAGTGATGTTCATTCATGTTGTCAATAAGTTGACCGCACATATAAGTATCATGCCGAAACGTGAAGGAAAAAAATAACAATCCAAAGATACTAATATTAGATATAGTAAATTTATACTATGCTGTATACGACGCATTTCAAGGTGTTACCTCTCATCAGCAGCATTAAAACCGAAACATTTGGAAGACCAAAAACCAAACTTATATTAAACAAGAAGTACTCAACCAAAAATACCGAAATAGGAAGCCAAATTTCAGCTAAGGTGACCTACCATGTGCAATACAAGGAATGAACCCTTAGTATTTCTATATATTATACATTGAATCAAAATATTGAAATAAATCTAGTTTTAAAATGATACACTTTGTCTATATCTTGTGCATGAAAATTTGTCCCAATGAATTTTTGTAAACATTGGTCAGGTCTCTTCCTTAATCATGTTACGCGTTAAAAAGGGAGTTGCTGTATAATTATTAAAGAAGACAACTGATGAATGTTTCCAATTTATTTTTTTTTATTTTTTATTTTTTTATTTTTTTATTTTTTTTTTTTTTTTGGACCATCTGCTAATTTTTACTTGTTACTTCTAAAAGATTCGTTTTTTTTTTCTGCCTAAATATGAAATCATACATACCTAAAATGTATAGCTCCCTCTCTGGATTTCTGTCTGGCCTTTTCATTGTCCCTGTATAACATCTCAGGGAAAATAGATACCAGAAATATTTTTAAGATCATCACATGTTCAGGTCGTGGTGCAAAATATTTTCATTTCTGAATATGATCTTTTAATAATTTTTAAAAACATATTTCTGTATTTTTATAACAAATGATTCATTTTATCAACAAATGTTTATTGTTATAATTTTTATTTTGTTTCATTTGTTGACAATAATTTTTAATATCATATTTTTCTAGCATTTTTTTCCTTTTCCAACCATTATAAGATTGTAGGCCTGATTGTCCATTCAGAAGATGCTCCTCTAACGCATTCATTTTCGCTTTCATTAACTTTTCAATTGATTCCGAGACTGTAAATCACTTAATTACTGTATTTATCAATAATACAAAATAATTTTCTTTACCAATTTATACGAGAACATCTCTAATTCATTCTATAACGCACGAGATGACATCGCGAACTAACGTTCTTCATGTCATTTTAAAAGTTAATTAGTAAATTTCCTAACATCTCAGCGCGGAAAATTATCATAAGACCGTCTATGTTTCTCTTCTTTATATCGACCATTTTCGTTAATTCAAAGACATTGCAGTTCAGAAAATTACGGAAAATTATGGATAATTGGCTCTAATACGACGTGATTATCCAAAGAACGACGATGATGACCAATTATCATTACTATATAACTCTTTGTCTCAGACACACAAAAAGGAAAACTGTTTTTACCAATTTATATCTCAGAAAATTGTTCTATTATTGAGAAGCTGTTTCATATATCATGCAACTTAAGCCGTTTGAATTGAGCAAACCTGACAACATTTCCCGAAATTTGAAGCTGATGTCTTCCATCTGTGTAATATATTAGATTTTGGTGTCTTTTTTCCGTCTGGTAGATATAAATTTTAAAAAAAGCCCTTGAAATAATAGTTTTGCTTGTACTTAAGAGACTTTTTTTAGACGTATTTTTTTCTTTTTAAGATCTGTTGTTATAAGCAGTGTGTTAAGGGGCTGATTATTTTGCCTACTTTGCATGCTTGTGTGGCCATACATATTATATAGTAAACTGTATAATAGTGTCGCAAAATATCTTTTCCATATCTGAGCGAGCGATCCCCACGTTCATTAACCAAGATCCGTCATTAAATATTATCCTTGTCCTTTAAAGTTTAAAGATGACCCTTGGTCATCATGGTGTTTGTATTAAAGGAACAAAAATATTGTGAGGTTGTTGATGTATTCAAGTAATCTGATATTTTCTCATGTAAGGATTTTCTGCGAAAATATTTCTTTATTACATACATTCAGTTGGCACTCCTTATCTCGAACTCCAGTCCTGATATCTCGAAGTAACCTGTCAGTATAAATATTATACCGTGTCCTATATTTAATCCCGATGTCTCAGAAGTTCTGTTATTTCAATTTATTTCTTAACATCCTCTTCAGTTTTGATATAACTAAAAACTCATCTGTGATTACAAAAAAGACATCGAACGTTTGCTTTCGTATATTTCATTATGATAGTTAAAGAATTTGTAACTGTAATTTGTGTAACCGTCTAGGAAATTGTGCATATTTTTTATTATCATTTGAAAATTTATACGTCTTTTCTAATGAGCATAAAATTTAGTAATTCTGGAAAAAATAAAGCTATTTTCTTCAGTTACAATATTGCAGTCGTGCAAAAATATGCATGGGAATTTGAATAAAAAAAAAAATTCAAACAATTTATTAGACTTGTTATAATTTGGAATCACCTGTTGCGCTAATTGACATATTTTTCTCTTAATTTGAAAGCACAGGATGACACTTTCTAATCTTATCTGAAACCAGAAGTTTCATGTCAACTTAAATTTATTCATTCACAGTTCTCACGTTCAGTGTAAAATGAAGATGAGAGAAGAAGATTTGTGGATAAATGAAAAAAAAACGGAAAATTTTACCCCATGATCACATATTTATTAGCCATTTAGAGAATGTTTATTATTTATTTATTTATCTGTTTGTTTGTTTATTTATTTATTTATTTATTTATTTTTAAATAATTTTTCAAAAAGGAATATAATCAGGTCATGTGACCCTTAACTTTACTATTATAAAGTAAAGAAGTTTAATGTTACCTCTAATTTACTATTTATAGTCTCAAGCCAAAGCATTCATTATGACCAAAATCAGTCCAATATGTTAGCACAATATGGTTACGTCAGATAGACCAGTTGCACTGCAAATTTGACGTTTTTTCATATTTCATCAAAAAAAAAGATGGAAAAACCAATAGTAATTTGGGTAAATGATGAGATTTTGAACTGTTATCGTTTCATTTTTGTGGATGTGATTGAGCTTATCCATGACGAAAAAGTATTAACCTTTTAATGGAGTGTTATTTCTGAATTATTCGTTTAATATAGCGACAGTATCCGACCAGTAGCTATGAGAGGCTTAGCTAGATTTACTGTTAAAATGAGCACATTCTGACCCTGCTATCTAAATTATGTACCGTCCAACCACTTTTTGCAGTTCTAGGAAGTGGTCACCTTGTTTGGTAATCATACTGTATTGGCTTTTATGGTATGTTTTATACACCAGAGTGTCATGATAGGTAAGGTGGAGGTTTGTTTACCGATAAAACTTCCAATTTAACCCCACCACTGTTCAGTGTCTGTAACAAGTCAGACTATCCTGACTCTCTGTTATTTTTATGTTTGTGTTTTGTGCTCTTTTATGTTATTTTTTTTTGTGGCGCTGATTGATTGGTATGTCATTGTTGATCTTTCCCGTTCCCCATTTTGTTATTTAGTTAGCTGACACGGTTAATTCATCTTTTACCTGTTTTGGTCTTTTCATGTCTTGGTTAATTACATTTAGTTCTTTAGATTGCTCAATGATCGTTTATGTACTCAGAATTAGTCTGAACTGATCTTTATAGCACACAAAAAACACAATATGCCCATATAGAAATATTTAGACGAAGTGTAAAAAAATATTTAAAAAAAGGTCAACAGAAGCAACCACAAACCCAACCAACAAAAGACCTGAAATATGGAAACATGGCCTGGGCCAGTCACATATATATGTAGAAAGTTCTGTGCTTACATATATTTATATGTCTTTCAATAGATATTCAACCCTTCTCCAAAAGTCTGGTTTAGTGGCTAAACAAAGGCAAAAAATCAGTCCCAATAAATTTTTACTATTAGTTTAAAAAGATTGGGAAATAAGGACAAAAATAACTTTACTTATTATATAGTAATAAATATTTCCCTATTTAATCCATTAAAAAAAATTGTGCAGTATATTCTTGTATTTTACTCCTAACCTCGACCGTCTTGGTAATATCCGTGAAAAATACTGATGCGTTCCGAACATCGATTTCCATATTTTACTCCTCCCTGTCGTTTGGAAAAATTAAGATGGCGGAGGACGATATCGCCTTCTTGTTAAGCAGAGGGGAATTGGTAGAAACCCCCGAACAAGAACAATAGGAGGTCAATAGTATTGTCGACAAAAGTAAGGTGAAGGAATTCATCGATGGGCAGAAAAAGAAATCATATTGCAAATATGACAATATTGTTCCTAGTAAAATATAGGTATGAATTAGAAAATGTCATTTAAACAAGATAAAATATCACTAGAGGCATAAAATATTTATTACTATATAATAAAAGGGTTATTGCATGAATATTGGTGAATATAGTTCCTCGCAGTATATCATATTGCATTCGCACGCTCGTGCAATATGATATACTGCTCGGAACTATATTCACCAATATTCATGCAATAACCCTATAATACAAATGAACAGTTAGGAGAAATATCATACATGTACTCAGTGAGTTGTATACTAACAACCAACTCTCAAACTTCCAACTGAGTGATAAAACAATTTCCTTCTCAATTAGAGTATATCAACTATTGTTCATCGAAATAGATTTCGAACCATAAGGCCACACCAAAATTGATCTTTCGTTTTTTTATTTCGCCGCTCCGATTTTTGGACTATGTAAATTTTAGGAAGAAAACATGTTTGTCTTTCATTTTGCAAAAATGCTGAAAATATGCCCCAAACTCATCGTTTTTCTTGAAATTAAAATTAAAATTGTTCGCCCGCTCCAAAAATTTTGTGAAAATTTTTCCCAATTTTTGCCAAAATTTAGTTTAAAAAAATGTATGCCGCACGTAAATATGTTCTTCGCCCAGAAAAAAACAAGTATTCCAGGAAAAAAAATTAAAATTAAAATTTCGCTCGCTCGCACCTATTTTTACCGTCCAAAAATCCAAAAGAACTAAAAATGAATTTGGCATGGCCTAACGTGGTATTTTTTTAATTTGCCGAGTCTTCAACGTTTTGGAATATTGTTTTGCTTTTCAACATTTTAGGCCTTGAGCACAACTGACGAGTCTTAAACCGACGAAATGTGTACATTTTGTACATCGAAATTATATATATATATATTGTATTTTTACCACATACATGACATGTTCTTGGGATTAGTACAGGCATGTACAAATTATGACCTGGTTAAGCAACATAATAAGATCCGAACCCTTGACTAAAATGTGGGTCAGTAGTTAAAGTGAAAAATTAATCACTATAAGAATTGAAATTAATGATTTTGTTTATGCGCCCGTCTTGTAATATCATGGTGGTAATTGTAAAAAAATCCAAATTAAATTACAGGAAATGGGATAAAAAATAATTCAAACATTTAACTGACCTGTAATAATTTTGAAATACCTGTTGCGTTAATTGCAATCTGTCCCCTTTAATTTGAAAGCGCAAAGGACCCTTTCTAATTTTGTCCCTGGCCAGAAGTTTAATGTCATCTTTAATTTGCTAATTCTCGATATCGGCCCCATAGTTGCCGCCGACTGAAATGCGTTGACATGCAGGCATAAAATCGTAACATAAATTGTACTGCAATATTTTGAATGTAAAATGTTTTGACATTTTTGTGATATTTCACTCATTTTATATACAAATAAATTTTTAGATCTTTATACAAAAGAGAAAATATTACATGACAAAAATTTACAAAACTCAAGTTTTAAACATGCAGTTGCTAAAACTTAAATAAATCTACACGAGTTGTTAGGTCAATGGTGTGATTTAATAAAACCGACAAAAAGTAAAATGGGTTTCACTAAGGGACGAGATCAAAAGTTCAATGTAGGATAAAAAACTTAATTCACATAGTTTTTTCACTGACCCCCCCCCCCCCCCCCTCTTAACTTAATTTGGGAAAAATTGATTGACCAATATGGGCATATGCTTTGAGAGTATACATTTTGTAACATGGCCCTGTTTTTCCTCAACAATGTATGTTTTTTTTTTCTGTATATTGACTTGGACATCACATCACTTGAATCTGTATTTTTCAATCCGAAAATCGATGTCGGATAACAAAACTTGCAGCGATTTTTTTATTAACCCCCCCCCCCCCCCCCCCGAACTATGTGATTTAAGTTTTTTACCCTAATTTGAACTTTTGATCTCGTCCCTAATAGATCCTACAAAAATTAAGTTGATGTACAATAAACCATTGTAGTCAGTGTGCCCAATTTTCTTAACAAAAGTTTATGTTTTCTGTTTATATCTATGAAACTTGGAACATGCTAAGACTAATATCATATGAGAAAGGGTCTTTTGCACTTTCAAATTAAAGGGCCCGATAACAGACAGATGCAGTTACTATGTTATGTACTATCTGACCAATTTATCCTGCAATCAAACCATTTCCGGTCTAATAAAAGGGGTAGAATAAACTTTAGTCGTATTAGGTCAATGACCTAATAAAATCTACTGGTACTTGTTCACATGAAGAGCGCGAGGAGCGTAGCGAATGTACCAGATGACGTCGTGGCGTTTCCCGCATTTTCACTGCAGTTGAATTCCAACTTCAAACGTAATTTTAAGGCATTTTACGCATCTAAAGGGGATTACAGATAAAGACAATACAAAGTCATTGTCGGAAAGTATAAAATTTATTTGGGCTCGCTGCGAAACATGAGGAAAAGGCTCACTAAAGCTCGCCTTTTCTCATGTTTCTAAAGCTCGCCCAAATAAATTTTATATTTTCCGACAATGACTATGTATTGTATATTTAACTTCTCTGGCTAGCAATCACTTTGTTGGTAATCATACTACATTGGCTTTTATGGTATCTGTTATACACTGGAGAGTCAGGATAGATAAGGGTGAGGTGTGGGTACCCATAAAACCTGTTTAACTCTACAATACTCAGTATGTGTACCAAGTCAGACTATCCTGACTCTCATTTGAGTGTTACTATGTTTGTGTTTTATGGTCTTTGATGTTATTTTTTGTCTGAGGGTCTGTGGATTGGATGGCGTTATTTTTTATTTTTCCTGTGGTCCGTTCAGTTGTTTAATGTGAGTTGAGCAACCAGCAATTGTGTAATATCCGGGTTTACACACCTGATATACCATCTGATTCTTGCATTGGTTTCTCCCAGTGACTTGATTATATAAAATATTTGCTGTGCTACCAATTTTAGTTTGACTTTGACGAATAAAAGAAAACCAATGAATAGCTGATACACGTTAATTTACAGACAATGACTTCAACAAGTCTTGTAAATCTGTCAATTAAAATATACAAGTCATGTATATATATTTATCCCTTATTAGTGAGCTAAAATCCGTTGTTCGAATAGAGCTTAATAATAATTTCTGGTTAATTTTTCTGAAAACAGTCATTAACAATGTGCTTGAATTATTAAGAAATATAATATTACAATTTTGTATCAAGAAAACGTTAAGAAGATTTTGATTTCCTGCGTCTAATTGATCATGATTACAGCAATTCATCTGTGCGTTTTGTTTGGCTGGACTGTTCAATGGTTTGCTTGTATAATTTCAATGGTGTTAATGAAACAACATAGAGAGATAATAGCGTTAACTGGGCTTTACAAAAGAACCTGGGTCTTGAAGAACAGCTTATTACAATCATTTCACACGACAAGAATAATAGAAATGACAGCAATTTTATCAAACTAAGACAATTATTTGATGTTTATGTTGGTCATATGGAGAAGATGCTGCAATTTTAGCTGGAATTAATAACAATTAACTTCTTAATGAAAATATGTGAGCAAACCAACTCTTTATCGGATAATATTTCTGCTTGATTAACTTATTTTAAATTGGTTAGAAACAGCAATATGTCTTCAGTATTGATATTACAAATGTCTTGCTATAAAAAATATTACCAGAAAAAACCGATATTTTCGAAGCGACTAGTTTGATGTTTATTGAATGTTTTATTTGAAAAGTACAATGTTATACCATTTTCACGATTATATCATATGGTCTAAAAACAGTATCTTCAAATCTTCACATACAAAAAAAATACAACAAAACAAACTAAGAATAGGGATCGGTCCAAAAGGTTAAACCTTAGGGACGGCCATACATAACTCAAATTAAACACTATAAAGCAGGACAAAACCTTTTGAAAACTAATAACTCTGGACGACATGAAACGGGTATACCATTGCTTAATAACTTGGAGTAAACTGGGGTGCATCCGAAACTGTACGTACATTTTCTGACATCAGCCCTACTGTCCAATTTCAGGACAAATCAGATCAAATTTTTTAAACAAGGAGTTGTCTATTAAATTATGTGATACTAACTCTGATGCACAAGATATGCCCAAATCGTCGTTTTACGACTCATCAGATGAGGTCAAGGCCTAAAATGTTGGCGGGGTGTGTTCGACTCCGATCTAAATTGACAAGGATTGCCAATTTTTCTACCGAAGGTCGGTGGTTCTCTCCGGGTACTCAAGATTCCCCCACCAATAAAAAACTGGCCGCCGCGAAATAGCCAAATGTGCTGAAAATGGCGTAAAACCCCAACTAAACAACAAACAAAACGTACCATTGGACTGATTACACCAAAGGTAATGTTCATAAAATAATAATCAAAACATAAAAACAGTAGCAATACTTGTAGTCATCATTGTAAAACACAAATTTTACTACGACAGTCAACAAAAACACTTTCTTGTCGTCTTGGCGCGACAGTTGTTAAAACATGTCAATGTAAACAATTAGAAAACACCATAACATTTTTGTCAAATAAAAGACTGATTTCAGTTAAATTATTTTTTATCATTGACCGACTAAATGTTATCAAACAGCATTTCAGTCAACATTGGTTGAGAATTGTTTTCGAGATTTCATTGACTGGTTAACCGTCATATCGCATCATATCAACAGTTTGTTTTCGAATTTCTGGTACAAATCAGACATTACCACAATGATATGCCAAGTTGGAAAAGACTTAGGGACAGATCTTAACTTTCTATCTGTTTACGTCTATCCATACAAACCCTTTATATATGCTAAATAAAGACCAAACAAATCGAAAACAAAGATACAGAAAAACATTAAATGATTTATTCTTCTGCTGATCAGAACGACGGATTATTTATATTTCATGCCATCTGCTACTGCCAAGCATTTTATTCCAAGAATCAATTCCCTACCAGGAAGGATATATCATTTAAACATGACAGGACGAGAAACACCGATCAGCTTCGTGAGTCAATTGCGGTTAATTGCGAGTATTTATCGGCGATGCTGGAATAGTATCGTTTTAGCGAGAGTTGATTGCCTTCTTAACGAGAAATCACGCGAGATCAATTGCAAAAGGGCGTAAATTCTTCGCCATGACTGTATAGTTATACGTCAAATTAACTCGTCAAAGTTTTATTTAGAATTCCATTTTCTTGAGGAAATTATAGGCTTTTTGGTGTTTTGGACGTCCAACTAAAATGAAAACAAAAGAAACTGTTCATTTTGGAGGTGTTTGCGAATTTAATGACCAAGTCAATGTGACATGCCGTCAAGAGAGAACCTAATGATAATGTTTTAACGAAGAAAATCACTGTACCTAAAAGATACCATAATGATTCTTATATAATTGAATAATAAGTAATAGAGAAAGTTCCCTGCCTTAATTGGCATATTGGTAATTTGTTTTGTAAAGGGATTGCTGGTTCGTCCTCTCAGTCACTTAGGCCTTAATTTTGTAATTAAATATACATATATACAATATATACATTAATGTTTTTGCTATTTTAGTATCACTTTTGTAAAGTTTGATATTTTAATGCCCACTGATCCATGTTGGAGTTTCATTTGGACTTTTACTTGCTTTGCAATTGGTTTGTTATATAGCTGTTGTTTTTATTCGGTAAAAGTACAACTGATACTTTAGAGGTATAAAAAACTGTGACAACCTTTTGAAGTTAATACCTCACAAATGATATCTTCATTAAGATTTCGCGTCTTCCTGGAATTCACACCGTACTTTCGGATTGTCCTCTCTTACAATGTTACAATTGCCGTTAACGGAGGAGGAAATGCTTATCCTTCCAGAACACGCGTTGTCACTTCCCTTTTTCTTGTGGAATATCTTTTTGTGCTTCACTCCTGGTTCTTGATGGGAGTGCATATTGCTTGTGCTGTCTTGTTCTAATTTTGTTTAGATTGTATTGTGTATTTAATTCTTTTGGTTATATTTGACGTAATAATTTGTTCTCGTTAAGTTCTTACAAGTTTGTTTAGTCATTGAGTTTCAATCCCCACTGTCTTATCGCTTCGATATTCTTTTGTCTATTGGTAATGGGTACCTTTTTGCAAACTGCATGTGGGTTTTCGGAAATATCTCAAATGTTTATTTAAAATGAAAGTAAAAAATATTTCACTACCGTTTGTTTCCAATAGCTGTAATGCATGATTGTTTCTACTGCTGAAATGGCCCAGATATTTTACTAGAGCTGATTTTTTAATTTTCGTGTGCATGTCATTGATTTTTGCATCATATATGACGTCATCAAAAATAAATGTGACTTTGCAGAATATGTGCAAGTTCTGTTTCCGAAAGTTTGGTCCATGTTGACTACCTAATTGTTATTTTGAACGTAAAGAATAGTAATGAAGTCTGGAATTTTTCATCAAGAAATCAGTTGATGGAATATACGGGACACATAGTGCGTTAGGAACATCACTGTCCCTCGATGGTTTTTGGTGTAACCATTTGGGTCTTAAAGACATTATTAGTTATAGTTTCTCTGATTGTTCCAGTTTAATATGTTGGTGTGGCCAATGATGCGAGCACAGCAATAGCACTTTTTAGAAACTCATTTCCGGTATTACGATTCTGACTCTAAAATTATAATTAAAACCAAGTTATTTCCCTTACTTTACTTCCTTCCGTTTCCGGCGAAGGCAACTTTTTCTAGCCTTAGCATGTAGCACAATATGGCCATATTTGCTTTCACAAATAAACTTACTTCGGATTGCATAATGGCTGCGTCCATTAAACAAAGACTTTTCTAAATGACCAATATGCTCCCATAGCGCTCGCTGCGCTCGCTATTATTTGGTTAACCTTGAATCACTGAAGTGGCGAATAGACATATAATTTGTATAGATTAACATTGATGCTTTAAAACCAGAACTAAAGAAACCTGACACATTTTTTTCTATCAAATAGTCCTTGAGAGGTTTTAAGTTTTCAAAGTTTTCAAAGTGAAGACTGGATAATCTTCAACGAGTTTTTAAATTCTCGTCTTTCCCGAGTGTAATATCAACTTGAAAGTTTCTTTAAGGCATGTAAGACGGGGTTAGGAAAATATAAGGGACGGCCAACAATCATAAGTGAAGATACAAAGTCAAAATCCAGAACGAACTAACTACAGAAACACAACACAGCAAAATTGATATAATAAAAATTATCAGCAACATGGACCCCACCAAAAAGCTGAGCAGGAAATCCGGTATTTCGGTAAGCACTTTCTGCCTCTTATAAGACATCCGACATTCTCTTTGATATTTTTCGTGTATACATGTACACGTACACAAATTATACGAATCAAAATTGATTTTTTTAATTTCTGAACACTCTAAACAAATATCCTAAATGACAGTGTATTCGGTTTCCGTTGTATTATATTCAGCTTAAATCTGCAACAAAGAAAGCACTTCTAAAATTGCCATTTTGTGTCCATTTGGCTAAAGGGACACTTGTTATGCTGTTACTTGTCTTACTGGAAGTGTGCGACGATGCGAAATGCAGTGACCAACCCTGTAGGTTAAGAAAAATGTTAAACAATATGTCACGTCGCTGTTTTTAACAATTGAAGGATTTTACCATTATTCTGATTTCCTCAAGGACATTATTGCGACCCATTCACCCCTCGCCCTTTTAATCTTCGTTGCTGGAGTTTAAGAATGTTTCTTCCCATTTAACAAACATTCAGGTGATTTTATGAATGGGAGTTCTCTTGGCGATGATATAAGACTACCGGCCCTAAGTCAATGAACGTGTTTCAAAAACAGCAAGAGGGAAGAAACGGGGCGTCAGTTGTAAACCGCCCATTGTATTGATAATATCGGTGCGCTAACAAAAATAAGTCTTGTTTGACCCATCATTGTTACGGATTTTATACCGATTACCCCGCCATTGGGCGGTGAGTGAAGTAAATGGTTAATTTTTATCCAGCTTGGATGATATTAAATTCTTTAAGATCGTTAGATATGGGTGTTAGAGGGTGTAAAATCACAATATCCTAATAATTTTCTAGATTATCATTTTCTCATCTTGACAAGAAAATACGGACATATTTACACATACTATAATTATCAAAAAACCTCACTATAAAAGAATCCCGTAACTGTTATTAGCTGAAATTGCCAGTGATGAATTGAAAAATTGATATATCTTTATATATTTTTTCTTCAAACGTAAAAAATTACCGTGGGAACGGTATGAGTAGACAAATATTAATTCACAGAATTTGCATCTTTGTGGCCTATGTATTGACCTTTTAGATTAAAAATCTTAATACTCCTGATTGAACGCAAATAAAAACCTTCCAGAAAAAAACTCATTTGCTTATTTTAAAATTAGAATACAGAAAATTTGCAATTTAATATTAGATTTTTCTTAAACTTCATAAGCCATTTAACACTATATTTGTGCTAGTAAAATTGATAAGAACAACAACAAAAATTTCCAATTGTCCAATAAAAATATAAAGCGACGTCACCCTTCTTACAGTTTTACAGAGAATTTCCATGGGTGTACAATCATTCAAACGATGTGTCCTGAGTATGTTAACAGTTTCCGTATTATAATATTATTTTATAACTTATCTACATGTAAATTAATTTAGAGGATAACATTGGATAAAATGTTCTGCATTAGAAAATATTTGATATATATTTCATAATTAGTTTATCATTTCTATATAATTGGTCAACTAAGGAGAATGCGTGGAAGAGTTGAAAATCAATTTTGTCACTATAATAACAATAAATAAAACATTTAAAATATATTCTGAAAATTTCCAACTATCAACTTCCAATTTTTAGTTTTATTTTTATTTATTTATTTTTCTTATTATTTTTTTTTAATTTTTGTAGATTTGTTTGTTTCTTTTGTTTGGGATTTTTTTCAGATACCTTTTAATTCAAATACTCAGGTGCTCCGAAAGAGTAAGCAGTCTCTACTTCCTTAGAGTGATTTATTTTTAATGATATCTTATTCCTGTTCACGTTTGTTTGTTATGTGTATTTTGGCCCTTTTGGTTATATCTTTTTAGCATTTGTTTTAGCTTTACCCTTTTTGGTCATTTCGGCATTTTTGAATTTCCTCTTCAATTTTTTGGATTGTTGTTTCAACATTTTAGACATTGAGCACAACTGTTGAATCGTAAATCGACGAAATGTGTACATCTTGTGGATCAATTTTGGTATCAAAGATATTTATTTTCTGTTTCAAAGAATGGTGGTTTTACGTCTTGTTGTTTTAGTTTTATTTGGGTAATAATTGCTCTTTCCCCGTCTCTCGTAAACATACACACCGCCCGTCTATTTTTAACTTATGGATTTCTTTTTTTATTAATTGATTTTTTTTTACATTTAATATGGTAATTTAATTTGTTTCGTATACTTTCTTATCAAATGCTTCCTTTTTTGAATATATTTTGTAAAAAATACTATTTCGGGGGAAAATAAGCATTATATATATTATCAATAATCAAATTTTTTCTAAATTTCTTTATTTTTTATTTTAGTTCATTGACTGTTTTATTTATTTGTATTTATTTTTTAGATATTAATTATTATTATTATTAAAAAAAAAATAGCAACATTTTTACCTAAAAAATGAAATATTTATATTCACAATAATACAAAAAAGCATGTCCAGTTCCTATACCAAGAAAAAAAAGATATTTATATCCAATAAAATACATATATGGAAGGAATAATAAAGGAAACAAAGAATAAATGGAGAAGCTACAGACTTTATATGTTTCGTCTCATTTAATTCCAGTGTTTTTAATTGTATTATTGAATTTCTAAATTGGATATGCTACTTTCAAATCAGTGTACAATTTATATATATTTTTGCATTACTTTACCATATTTGGAATTGAATAATCTGCAACGTTAACGGATACAAATGCAAGCCATCCGAGTTTTCTATTATACTATAAGTTGGCAATCCAGTCCGGCCGTAAAATTTATAATTATATATTTGTTTTTATTCCCTGTCTGTTTCGTTTTGTAAAAATTTAATGTTATTTTGCTAATTATTCGGAACAATACTTTACATAATTGCTTGCCGATAAATGTCAGATTTTATGTAACGTATTTCTAAACACATTGTATTTAATATACTGCTCTTTCGAAATCGTATCCGCTATAAAATGAAAATCTGCTAATTTAATCAAAGATTGGAGTAATATTTAACCATTAAATGCCATCTTAAGTGTTAAAATTGAATGATTTATGGGAAAAAATCCCATAATGTCTTTACTGAACATTGTTCGACATCCCGTTGAGAAAATACCTTCGGAAGTTGTCATTCGGAGGTGTTTTATATAAAAGACATAATCTGCTCTTTAGAAAAGAAGGTATAAAAGTGATACGTTCAATTGTATTTTGATACGAATTGTTGGGCCAGGGGCTAAGTGTTAGATTTGACAAGCGATAAGGCAAATTTGCGACAGGGTAATGACTTAAATTCTACACTATGATAGTCTATTTGTATTGAAATTTAGATCTAATGTACATGAAAATTGGGGTTTTTGTGAACGGAAGACAAGCTCGAAAGTTGATACGGAACAAATTATGAGAGGTTTTGGTCATCTCCCGTGAATGCCACAGGTGTGTGTGTGTTTTACCTGATATAGTGAATCACCCTAAAAGTTGGTGGTCCATATAAATTAATAAGTTTTAGATTATCTGTGATATTAAATACGGTTGAATAAGAATTAAAGTAATAAATTACAGTGGATGATTTGTGAATATTTTAACGATATTTCATCCGTTAGATTTGTTTTTAAGGCATTTTGATACGGAAAATAAGGATATCTATGCATGATGGTTTGGGTCTTTTCTCTTCATGAATTGCTGAATGCATTTGTATGTGTATTTCAGAATGTTTAATTCGAGTACTAAATGTACGACATGTTGGCCGACTCAAGTCTCCAAGTTGTCACCAACTCAGTTGCTATAGTAAATGTGGAGTGAAGTACAATTCTTTGATACCAATTTTGATGCACACGATGTGCACATTTCGTCGATTTACGATTCCTCAGTTGTGCTTAAGACCTAAAGTTTTGAAAAATCAAAACAACAATCCAAAAAAGTTGAAGAGCAAATTCAAAAATAATCAAAATGAACAAAACCTGTAAAGCCAAAACCATCTAAGTACAGACTTATGCACAAGGGCGATGCTCTTTAGTTTCCATAAATTTAACAATGTTGGAACAGTAAATTTAAAGTATCAATTTCGGGCTAGTATCGAATACTGAAATTGATACTAACTGATCATTTCAAAGTTATTTCTTCCTTTTTTTAATTTTATTTTAACTGTTTATAAATATAGACCCGTTTGGTTCTGTTGCTTATAATTTTTGGGTTTTTATTTTTGGGGTTTCCAAAGATTTGGTTACGAGCGTACCTGATAAAGTTAATCGAGACATGTGCATAATACTTAAGGAATGTGGTATCTGAATTTATTGTCCGTCCATATATGGTTTTGGCTTTAAATGTTTAGTATATTTTGTCATTTCAATCAGCTCTATAACATTTCGGGGTATTGTTAGAGCTTTCAATATTCTTAGGTTAACTACAAATGACAAAAGACAGTGATTTAATATGAAAGAAAGAATATAGTAGCATAGGTCTTGACACAGAATCACTACTGAATATACCTGATAAAAGTCCACGTAAAGAAGCTTCGCTTTATTGCTGTTATTCATCATAAAGTCACTGTAAGGGCTTCAACAGAGAGAAAAATGTTGAATTCCACTGAAAATTCAAACCAGCACCTAGAACCGGGTTTAGCAAATCTCTACAGTAAATTCGATGACGCGTGCACATCCACATTAGAGTTGGTATTTTAAAAATATTTATTGGCATGGTCAAATTGAACTTGTCAACTGACAAAATACTGCAATTAGTGGTTATATAATCCTGATTCGTTAATACTTATCACCCATCTTCTGTATAAAATGATTGTATATTGATAAAAACAGTATTTGTTCCTCTCTTAAGCAGACATGTTGTAGGAATCCAGTACCCTAGGAAATGACAAATTGTTTGTTTAGTGTTAAGTGTATTATGTCAATGAATGAGATATCAAAGAATTTTAGGTTCTTTTGGATTAAAAAAAACAAATCATGAATAATTAATTTTTCTTTAATAAAAAAATATAAATGTGCGATTTGTGAAACGAAAATTGAATAACTATGGAATTTTAAATAATGGTTTTGATGTGAAAGAGTAAGATTTAACCTTGAAAATTATTATCAATTATTCTTTATGCATGTCTATCCGGAAATGCTTAAAATGTTACTTTATAATTTCCCAAAATGCTCCATAACAGTTCACTATCAGGTTTCACTTATTTTCTATACAAGTTATACATCAAAGTCAAGGTTTATGAATTAACAATCATCAATTGACTTAATTTTACCAATTGAAGAGAATATACATTTGTACAAACATAGCACTCTGGAATATGATTCATTATATTACCTCCAATGACTGAAGAGCTCAGTTTGACTCATCCGGTAAATGTGTCAACCCTATGATCGTTCAACAATGGGTACATTTAACAGCCAAAATTGCGAACAAAGACCATGTTAAATTATAGAAGAACCCGCTGTGTTTCTGCCTAAGGCCAATTCTTTATTAGATCTGAAATTTAATTCTTCTAATTCATTTCGCTGATTGTGTTTTGTTCAACCTTAATATGATGAACGATTTAGTGATGTATACCGCAACTAGCTTTTGTCGCGGATGGTTATTTGGGTGTTAATTGGAGGCACCTCCATTACAGGGTTAAAATATTTTACCTTTCCTGTGAATTCTTACACCTCCAAGATCATATTTCCTTTGATTAGACAACAGAACACAGTAGTCCCTGTAAGTGAGCATGTACACACGGTTGTTTAATGAATAGTCTTTAAATGACTTTAAAAATTAATTAAAATTTTACGACATTACCTGTAACTTTATTATACACCCGACTGCTTTGTGGCAGATTTTTTTTAATCGTTGTTTTACGTGTTAATGGATTAAAACTATCGTCGAAAAGTCTCATGATTGAAAGATCTATCAAATAAATAGAAAAAATAGATAAACTTTATTTAATTCAAATACGTGCTTAAAGAACTTTGTGACAAACAAAAATTCTAATGCGACGTTGGTTGTAACGTTGATTTTCATCGGTGAACGTTGAAAATTTCAAACTATCAATCCTCCAATTGATGCCTTGTGAAATAACAGCATGTGCAAAGTGTTACTTCCGGCATCTTTACACTTGTATAAGAATGGAGATAACGCGTCGCAAGTAAACCCAATTTGCAACCAACAACTCATCAATTGATGCCGGTAAATACAATGTATTAATGCAATACACTTATCTCCTAATTGAAAATAAAAATGAACAGAGTTAAAAAGCTTACGGGTTTGATTTGTACTGCTGGTGGACTGTAAGTTCCCGAGGGCATTATCAGCCCAGTAGCCAGAATTTTTTTTATCCTGTCATGATTTATTACTGAAATGCCTTTAAATTTTCTGTTCAAAATTTGACAAAAATTATTAGAAATTCGTAAGGCTCTTCCTTTTGATGCAGAAGTAACACATAGCTGAGTTTGGATTTCTGTTTGTTTAAATTGTTTGGGTTTTTGATGTTTGTGCTTATTAATTCATCATTTTATCTTTAACCGCATTTCCAACAATTTGATCTCGAGCACTGCTGATGAGTTGTCAGTCAACGAAATGGCCATACAGTGCATCAAATTTATTGAGGTATTTTTTGATACATTTTATTATGTTTCTTCCAGATGCATTGTCAACAAAGACAAATATAACGTCATGAATATTTTCAAGAAAACAAATGCGGATAACAGAAAAGCTCAACAATGATTGTACATGTAAATTGCACCAACTTCATGTCTAATTCAAGCATTCGAAGAGGACAAATATATACCTAAGGAGCAAACCAAAAAAAGACGCAATCCATTAGACAGACAAACCCTGGAAGACAAATGAAAAACCACAAGCAGAACAAATATACACTGAAATCTAAAACACAACGAACACCACGATCTCCTATAAAAACCAGGGGTGAGCGCAGGTGCTCTGGAGCGGTAAGCAGTTCCTGCTCCGTGTACGGTACCCGTTGTGAAGTTCAACAAAGTCAGTCCGGTGGAAGTCACAAATCGGTGGGGGTACATGAAATGTTACGACAGTGGGATCAGGTCAAACATCATCTTCAATATTGGAACACTGTAACGGTCAATCAATTCGTGATGACGACCGCAAAATTTCCTAAGTGATGACATCAACTTATTTCTGATAAAACCCTGGTTAAGAAGCTTTTGTGACAGCAGTACTACTCTGATAGTTCATAAGTGTTGACGTTTCTGATTATTGACATATTTTCATGTATGGATTCAGTCTTGCTAGCTGCTCGTGAACAAGGCAATATTGGCCGAAACGTTGGGCCATTTTAACTTCCATGTTATTGTCTGCATTTAGTTTTGTTTGGCTTTTGTCTTTAGTTTAGTTTTAGTCGTTGTTTGCCCTTTTAACGGCTCGTCAATTCCATATGATACTACAGTATGAGCTGTTTCTTAACATATACATGTTTTATAACTTGATTTTATTACGTCATTTTGTCGTGGAAAAGGAGGGGGGATAGTAGAGGGGTCTGTTAATTTAATATGTTTGTTATTTTTTTTTTTCATTTAACTAATTTTATTTCACTTTTTTTTTTTTTTGCTTTTCTCTATTTTAAATCTCTTTAAAACCTGTATACCATTTTTTTAATTTGGGATTTTTTTTTAAATACCACTGGAATAAGCACATGGACACCTACTTTTTTCTTTTGCATACAGAAGTTAAGTATACTAAAATTTAAAGAAAATATCAGCGGAGGATTTTTTTATACATGCATCTAAAGTTACTAAATTATTATCAATATTCCTTATTTCACTTAAATTTGCATAATTTCCTAATTAGTGTATCAATCTTTTTCATCAGTTAGTTATTAGAAGACAATGTCTATTTAGTTGGGAATATTTTACAAAAGACCTGGTGAAGTTATCTTTTTTCGTTAAAAAGTTAGAAACTTTTTTGTGACACTCATGAAAAATGAAAAAATTAGGGTTTTTGGATCAATTATACCACAATCAGTATTGTTATCTTAAAAACTAAGTCATGAAGATATTTGAAAAGTATACATAAAAATTGACCATCTGGTAAATTGACAGCAAAAAATCAGTGGAGGAACCTTACTGTATCGTATTCCTTTAATTTAATCTTATAACCTTTAAAATTAAAATTTACCTCTTTTATTCACATTATTTACTCGTACCATTTCAAGTTATGAAAGCTAAATTTTTTTTATTAAGAGTTTCTGTACTTTAAAAACCCTTAGTGGTTGAACATTTTCCGAATTATTTACTTTAAATCTCATCTCCAACTTAATCTGAATCATTCTTGCACCTGTGATTGTCGAAATTCATTTTAAATATACAAATATGATCGTATGTTATATATAACATGATACTGTTTACATAGGCGCTAGGATAGGTTTTTTTACACCTGTGGAAATAGTTTAGTTTCTTTTTTATAATTGAACTTTTAACGATACAATGACATGGGCAGTTTGAGGTCAATGTCATTATTTAGTCAAACTGGTATTCAAATTGAGATCTATGTGGTTTCAGGTTTTCTTCTCTTGCTGATAAAGTAAATTCCGACACAGGTAATTGCTGAAGGACCAAAAGTTAACTTCACTTTTGTTTATTTTGTGGGAACGTGGAGAGTCGGATCAAACCTGAAAGCCATGTTTGATTGAATACTGGAATACTTAAGGATGATCGCTGGTCAAAAAGGAAATAAATAGGATTTGTAATAGGTGATTTAGTTTGAGAGAACATATGAATAGTAAACAAATAAGCAAGAAAAAACTATAGGTTCATGTGCTCATTTAAGAGCTATAAGGCCTTGAAAATGTGCAGAAAATGGGTTTTCTCTGGATTTGTCATTGTATTTGCATTGACAACTTCAGACAACTTCATCTCTCAAAGATGTATGAAAAAATAAAAAGGATTTCATAAAATTTTGTCAAATACCATTTTAAGGTATATGTGATTGAATTATAAAAGAAAAAGTGGGGGTTCATGGGCAAAAAATTTCATGTTTAAGAAATGGATAAAACCCAAGGATTCCGAAAATCAGACAAAAAGACCAAAACATGACCAGCGAGCATCCTTAAATATAAAGTATGGTCCCGATACCACAGGATCGATTTAATCTTTTGTAACATTTCCTTTTTGTATTTCAAGTTTAATATTTATAATGTTTAAGGTGGTCAATATCAGTTTCGTAATGTTTTAGAATGGATGAGCGTATTTTGTGATTAGCGGTCATTAGCGTCCTCAGAAAACTTGAATACTTCCCTAGGATATAGTCTTGACCATAGTTGGTTTTTCGCTTATCGCTTTTGAACATTATGGAATTGAATCTTGAAATTTCCTTAAATTTGGATTTCAGCTATCCTCAGTTTTTGCCTTGCAAATGCTGATTGACACGTTTTCAGAAACTATAAACACGACGAAAATTTGATACAGCGAAAGTTCTTTCAAAAATGTTTTGTCCTCTTCGCCGTTGTTTTTCATAGTCGATATCTTCCATGTACAGTTGAAAATATTTTTTAGAAGTTGTGTCTTTTTTAAACATGTCTCCTTGACCTTTAAGAGAACCTTTTGTTCCGATGCAAGATTGAGAAGTGCCAGCTTCAATAATTCGATCATGGCCTGTTGGGCTGAACTATCATTGTTCTCTGAAGAAAAAAATCACATCGACATCTATTTTCTCTCAGTGTTTCTTCTTTTGTTCTAAGATTCTTGGCACTTTTATTATCGATTTGTTTCGACGATACAAGAATGCTGATAATGATTATTAATATTTATTCTGCAATAAACAGACAATCGGGGGAAGTTAATTAAATATGCTAACACATTTTATCTCCGCCCCATAACCTCATTTTAACGCCCATTTTTAGTAATCATTGTCTTCTTGGAGTTTTAAAACCAGACATTTTTCCTGCTCTTCACTGTTAAGAGGAATAATGCAAATAAAACCAAATGAAATAAACAGAAGTTTATTGTCAAGAAACAAATTAATTGTAAAACCACTTTTCATTTTATGATAATCTTTCTGTAAATTAAAATCGTATTTAATGATTATTATAATATCGCACTGACTATAGTTGTACTCAACCTTGTTGACGTTTCGTGCGTTGGTCGTCTGTTGGGTTCATACTTGCGGTTTCCATTGTCTCCTTGGACAATTTTGCGACTCGTAAAAAATAAAATCATGAATTGACTTAACTAGTCCAATGAAAGTAAACGTATATGGTTTTAGCCAACAATCGATGAAATGCATATGCACATTCTAATCGGCAGTATTTGCGGCCGAAAGTGTGTAAATCCGAAACAATAACCGGAAAGTTTTTGTAGAGCAGATGCCGAAATGACCAAAAAGGATTGAATCAAACAACTATCTAATTACGAAGATTAGCAGCAAAGAGATGTTCCTTAATTGTCCTAAATTCCTAATTTTACGCATTTATCTTTTCTTCTTCTTTATTATTATTGTAAATATTATTTTGGATATATCTTTGTACTTTTCTTTTACCATTTTACTGTTCTTGCAAATTCACCACGTCACGTTTTGATTTTGGTCTTTCGGACTTTCCCTGCTGTCTAAAAGCTTCTATATTCTTTCACACATAGTCATAACTGAAAATTTTAAGTTATAAATGGTCAGTATTGAAATGCCGGTATTTCAATTTTTTATATACTCGTGATATGTGTCACAACTGAAACTAGGCAGTCTGTTGATTTGTCTTCAGCTGTCGGTCGTTCAGTAAAGCAGATGTGACGTAATCGTCTTTAAGCAAATCGGAACTATCGACCTCTTGAACTCGCAATGAGTGCCAGATCTTTTCCCTTTCTGGAGACTTTACTGTAAATCTTTAATGGGGGAAAACAGCAGAAATGTGCTGTTTCTTTGTTTGAACTTTTGTTAATTTTACCATTTTTTGTCAAGAATTGACCCATTAAATTTTATAACAGCAAACCATGTTTTCTTTTATCACTGATAGTTGGCTCCCGTATACTGGTATACATTGTCAAACTAAGAACAGAATTTCTTTCCGTTGGGAAATCCGGTTCTAAATCATACTAAATAATGTTAAATATCTTAATGTTTAGCCGGAAATCGTGACATTCTTTTCCCGAATTTTTTTTTAATCGTATGCAGTTTGAGATTACCATTTTTACCAGTACATTATCAGACAGGCAAAGATTTGGTTATAAGCTCTTCTTATAAGCATGTTATACTTTTTAAGAGATTTACAATCCTCTTAGGTGAAGTTGACCTTTGATCTCAAAAAACTGTAAGAAAGTGCCATAATGGGCTGAAATTATGTTTTAAGTGGCAGTAATAAATGTTTTTGATTTGTTGACAAAAACAGAGGTTATCCGAAAATCTAACCCTCGTGCACTTAAAAATTGGTACATAATATGGTTGTCTGTCATAGTTAATACTTTAATTACCTTCACTTCGAAGAGTTCTTTCCTTTCATGTATTAAGTCAAATCGAATGTTTGAACTTGTAATTGGAATAGAAAATTTATCTCCTCGATTTTGGAGTCTCGTTAGTACTAGTAATTGCACCAGTGACAAGACCCATTGATCATTTTTGAAAAATTCATCAGTCATAAGTTTTGTTCGATTCGTGGTATCGTACAAAGTTTGTAATATATGGAAATTTGAACGGTAAAAGTAAGATGTTCCCACGGCGTTAATCCTTGTTGATATATCATTTTAAATTAAATTGTCAAATACACATTTTCAGAGACTAGTACTGTGGTGGAAAAGCGAAGAATCGACTCCCATAACCTCTACCAAGACTTAAAATTCGGACGTCCATGAATGTCTTGCGTTTCAATGCTGGTACCGGTTTTCCAACATTTTGATCTCAAGCACTGCTGATGAGTTGTCAGTCAACGAATACAGTGCATCAATTTCTTTCGGTATTTTGTGATACAGTTTATTACATGCATTGCTTTTTATAAGTTTGAATTTACATAATTTCACGCAAGAAGCGTGTATTCATGGAAAATATAGTAATAAATATTTATTATCGATACTAATATTCATCTTTTTTTATTATTTTATTATTTTTCGTGTTTTTAATATTATTTTATTATCATTATTTTCTCACAGACAAAAATTAAATTTTGTCTAAATGGCGTAAGGCTTATTTTTATCTCATGTGGTTCATATTTTATATGTAATAACATATTTTGTTTTATTTTGCAAATACATGTAGTTTGTAACTACATTTTTACATCAAAAGGTTTAGAATATAGCGAATATATGCATAAATACCAACATAGTTTGGAAATCTTTTAAAACATCTTGCTAAGAAAGCTACCAGATTATTGATAATGTGTTCAAAGGTATTTCTATACCGGGAAATAAAACTTTTTCGAAACTTTCAAAACACATTTTGCGTTCACATGGAAATTTAATATCAAAATATTTCAGAATCATTTCCGGTATGCGTTTTCGGTAATTATGCTTAAGTTTAAAGTTAATTGAAACGCGCTATTCCTCGTGTGAAAATGTACGCTTAGCCACGGTTCCCTAAACAGTTCTGACTAATTTTTTCGCAGTATGCATGAACGCAGCTGAATGATAAGGTGGTAAAAGAAGTATGCTGGGTTGATCTGCACGAAAAAAGAATTCATGTTACACCGGAATGTAATTAAAAAATCAAGGATATTGGTACCTTTATCATGATTTTTGATGTGAGGTCATTAAACAATGTGCGATAAGCTCGCACCTGACACGAAGGTAGGGTGCCGGAGATATTCGTAAGACTACGATTAGTCCTGAGTATGGTCTGATTTTTGGTGTTTAGTGTCTTTGTTCTACTGACGTCGTACAAATGTTTGTGAAACAGGCACCAGGACGGCAACTATATAGCGTAAACTTTAGCGGTGCTGTGTCATATTTGTCTCACAAGCAGCTGTATATAAACAAATTATAAAACAGAAATATTGGCGATTTTGTTTACAAAAAAACTACAAGACAAACATGAACCCAAAAAAGGCATGCACAATAAAGATTATAGTCTATGCAGGAACACCTGAAAACAGAATTGAAATGAAATGCTTCTGGCCGACTAGATACTACTTTGTTAATTTATTTTATCATTATTTTATTTTATTGGTTTTTCTTCTTTCAAGAAGGAACTCTTCCGTTTTGCTCAAACATTCGAGCAAACTTTCAATATTGGAAAAAATACTTCTTGAGTATTAGAAATAACGAATGTATTTCCTGTAAATAGAAGAGTAAATCCCTTGGATCCGAATGCACCATTCTTTCGGAATTAAATATTTTTTTATTTTTTTTTTAGAAGATGCTTTTACTGAGAAATTAATAATTGTGCCGTCTTTTCGGCGTTACCGGTCGTACACGCTAAAACTAATGGACTACGTAATAAGCTTTATTCGTTCATATTTCCAGAATGGAGATTGAATGATATGTTGGGGGAAAAAGATGAACCTATGTTTATAATATATCAGAATCGCGACTAATTTGAATTTATGATTCACAAAATGCACTTTAAATCAAAATCAACACACAAAATAATCATTAATGAGTAAAGATAATTTTGTATTTTAAGAAATTATCTTAATGTGTAAGTTAAATTTATCAAAGAAAATTACTCTTTTACAACATTTATGGAATCCAAAGAATTTTCCCTAATTGTTTCAGTTTCTTTCAGAGAATATCAATAGATCATTCCTTTAATAGCAAATTTAAAATTTAATTAGTAACTTTATTTAAATTTTGTTTTGTAACACGGAAGATTTATAATCTGTTAGGCTTTGATACAATGAAAGTTGAAACTCTTATATCGACTTAAAGAGTAAATTCGTTTCGCTATAATTGCATTCCGTGATATTTATTTATCGCAGGTCGAATGATCTAAGAATTTATTTCATTCGATATACTAAATATTATGCTGTTGTAACCGAAAACTTGATATTGACACTTCTAAACCTGTATTTAAGAAGTAAATCTTTTTAATTTTTCCTCTTTGATCTTTTGTTAACTTTTTCCTTTTTGAATAGCGATAATCCGGACGCAGCATATTTCTTACGTGACAAACAAATCATCCAATGACCTTTGACCTTATGTCGTTAACAAGGTGCACGGATGCACCTGAGGTACTTTATATATGGTTTTTATTTCATTGTTTTTATTTACGTAACTTTTATGGGTTTATAGTTTCATTCACAATTTAATACCGCATTTAAAACATGTGATACAAAATTTTCACACATTTGTACATGTATGGGTCTTTAATTCCAGATGAAAAACAATCTTCGCACAAATGTACATATTGATATAAATGGGAATTTAGAGATACGATATTGCCTCTGCCAACATGCAGAGTCATTCTTCCCACAATAGGCCTATAGTACTTGATCTTGCCGTACTTTTCGAGCTTGTTTTCTCGTTACTGAAGAGCGTCAAGATGAAGAACAGCAATAAAATCATTTTGTATTATGTTCTTATATAGCATGAGTTAGTTTCTCGCGATAACTTCCCCTGTTCACGCGTAAGCTTCATTCCGGAAATCCTACTTCAGTATTTTACTAATTTAAAATTTAAATATTGTAACTAAATAATACACTTGGATTTTATGCAAAAATTTTCCAGTAAATGTTTTATATATCCTAATGTTTTTTTAAAAGTATCGATACAGATCACGCAACGAGGATATTCCTGTCGTCTGTACTTGTACAAATATTACAAATATGATAGCATGCTAGGAATATTATTTAACTTTAACTGTTATCAGATTATTATTAGTTTTTTGGAAACTGTTCTTTTATGGTTTTTGGTTCTACCCTTTTCGGCCATCTTGGTATTTGAATCTGCTCTAGAAGATGTTGATAATTATATTGTTTTACATTTAGATTTCTACATATTGTTCTGACCTTGAGCACTATTGATGATAAATTGTTGAAATGTGAGCATAAAATCATCAGAACTGGTATCACAGAATGCTTTTACATGAGTGAAGAACTCGCTTTAATGTCAAGGTTGGAATATGATAATTTTTATTAATTAACAAATTAAGTTTTGATAGATTCAATACAAAACGGTGTTGTCTAAAACTATAGTTAACTATATTTCAAAATTTATTCAACGGTAAATTTTTAATTCCAAGAAACTTGAATTTACGACCTCAGACCTTTACAAGTCTGTAAAAATTACAGTTTGTTGAAAACCAAAAGGTTTTACCTGCGATTACTTTTCCCTTAAGGGTCATGAAAATTATACCCTGTGGACCAAACTCCTGATAGAAAACAGAAAAAGGCATTGAAATCAAGTTAACGCCCGAACCCCTCCCAACCCATACAATCACTTTACATGTAATTATTTTTGCAGTTATAACGGGCTCCCATTCAAGCTCTTCACGCCCATATTTAATAAATATTTAGGTCGATCTTGGTACAGGCGTCCTAGTAAGTTTTGACGATTGTTTGTAACTTGAATCGTGTCTGATATTTTTAGCTCTAGGTAAGGGCATTAAATTCGAATCTCTGGGTGTGCTAATGATTGGAAACTAATTTGTGTAAACTGGTATCCCGTGGAAGAAGATATTAAGATTTGCAGGATCGTAGCCCCCATAAAAATTAAATGGTTGCTCCATAATTTAAAACGCGATAAATTGTGTACGTATATACTTCAATTTTTCAACATGCTTCCGAATTAGAGACAGAACAAATTTGTGCACGCCGTTAAAAAGCAAATTTCACCATTACGGGTTTCTGACGTTAATCGCTTTTGAATGACATATATCAAAGTACTTTTTGACAGAAATATGTGAGCAATTATTCCATTTCATTAATCGTGAACTGTACTTAAAAGAAATGTTTTTTCATTAATCGGCACAGGTGCTGAATGATAGGGTCACGACAGAGAAATCGAATACTCCTTAAGATTTTTATTTTTTTTAATTTTATGATGTAATATATTGTAATAAGGATGTCATTAGATGATTTTTAAAAGATTGTGTCACTTCTTGTTCATCTCTGCGTTTTGTCGAAAAATTAATTTGTCAGTAAGTGTTTTTCCCTTATCTACGTAGATAACAGAGATTGATGTTAAAATATAAAAAATATAACGAATTAAGGGAGATGTCATTTGGTTTTTAGCAGGGAACAATGAAAATATAGGAACCAGGGAAATTTTCGGCATGCCATAAAAAAGAATGCCCAAAAACCAAAGTAAAATTTTTAACTTATTTAATACATGTAAAGGTCCATTGGCAGTGCAGGCGAAAAATGTACAGACATTGCAAATCATCTTGTCTAATACAGGAGTCGGCTTAAGCTGAGATAGATACGTTTATAGAAAAGAGAAAAATGGTCCCCAAAAATAAGGAATAATATTGTTATGAAGATGGGTAGAGAATTTATTTTTTTGTGGGGGGAGGGGGATAACTACTGTGCATATAAAAGTAAACTGCCCTTAAAATCTATATTTAATTCACACAGATTGCAATAATACTTTGAACAACATTTTAAAAACATATGTGTCACTTTATACTTTAATAGATTTATGTTTTAATTCAGTCTATTATCTTTGCAGTTTTTAATTTCTGACACTACATTATCCAGCCTGACACGATTTTACAGAATAAGGTTTTTTTTTTACTGGATAGAGAAAAACGAAACAATAACTGAATACAAAATATTTTTTTATAAACTCCGAAATTTGTCTTTGAAATAAAATCGCTGGATGTGCCAGAAGAGTGAGCTAGGCAGACTGAAGATTATGTAAAGTTCACTCCAGCGGAGTTTTATGAGTCTTTTTTGGTCATTTTATCCGGCACCAGTTTAAATTCTTGTGAATTTCCAAAGTACCCTTTAAAAATTTGAATCAATTTCAGGTATAGAAGCAATTGGTAATATTACGAAGCATTCAGTACACACGGAACAATCTGGTTATCTTCATAGACAAAACGGCTACAATCGTTTTATAAAATAACTTTTTGGAATTTGTTTTATTTGTTTAGTTCAAAAAGATGCAGAAGTTGAAAAAAGAATAAATTGTTTGAAAGAAAATTGGAACTTTTAGCAATAAGAAATCGTCTGCTCAACTGTCTAATAATTCGGAATTCTTCGGGCAAATTGCTTATTACACACAGCAGATGTCAACTCCCGCAGATAAAATGAGTTGGAGAATAAAAGTCATGCATTCTTAAGTCGTTTTCTTTATAATAAACGCTAATTATAATTTGCATGGGGTCTATTAAGCCGTGATACTACAAATGCATGTAATTTTCTCAACTGTTAAATCCCGCACTCGCGAGATGAGATTATAATTCAAATCAGACGTATCATCTGGTTCGATCGGACGTTTATATCGCTTTCGTAACAGAATGCAGGTGAATATAAAAAGTAAAAGATCTTTAATAGGGGATAGAAATAATAATATATTATTAATGCAATAAAAGATCAGTCCATATTGACCTTCAGTACGTCGAATAAAATGAAATTAGCTTTGAAGCTTTAATAAATATAAAATGATCCAAAAATACATACCATATGACAGCAATATAGATATTTTCGTGTTTTGACTGAAAATAGCTCACCACAGTTTTTTTTTCAGTTTTTACTTATTTTTTATTTTTTATTTTATTTTTTCTTTATCATTATCAATTTACTTTATTTATTTACTTATTTATTTTTTTATTTTTTTTGGGGGGGGAGGGGGGTAGCATTTTTCCAGTTTTATAGTACATACTTATCTGTTAAAACGGAAATTAGTACGAATTATTATTCATTTATAATCAGATTTATAATCCAAACGCAAAATAAGTCTAAAAATATTTAACCGGGCTCCAAACTTTAATGTAACACCATCAGCAATTAGTGTAACTTAAGTGTGTTTGAAATGGAGCTAATAGGATTGTATTTTAATATTTGTCGATTCGTATTAAATTTTGATTTGATGGTTGCAACGCGTCGCCAGTAAACTGAATTTGCAACCACTCAATCCACAATTGATGCCGACAAATATTAAAAGGCAATATATCCTAACATGCCGAGACATGTGTATCCAGCAAAAAAAAAATGATTGAATAAAAAAGATACAAACATTCTTAAGGTTTCTGATGAGCTTTTGACCGACTATACACATAAGAACAAATCATGCAAAACAGACACAATAAATGGATAAAAGCAGACAACACAATATACTAAAGGCACACTGTTAGCACAAAATAAATAAGCAATGGTTAAAACAAATAACGATGCAGAGATAGAAAAAAACAAGAAAGAAAACTTTAACATAAATAACACCAGAAAGACCATTTAAGGCAAAATGTTGGTTACTATGGTTACTAATCAAATGAAGTACTAATCGTAAAAACTGAGCTAGTGATAAAGGTAAGGATAAACATGCCAGGTGATTATAAGTCCCTAAGGATATCGACACATCAGTTGCTAGTGTTTCGATACTATAGCCCGAAACTGATAGTTTAAATTTTCTGTTGAAAACTTGTAAATGTTAAGGAGTATTTCAGTAGCTTAGTCATAAGATGGTTTTTTATTAACCGTTTTTTTTTTGTTTTTTTTTTTTTTGTTTTGTTTTTTTTTTTTTGTTTTGTTTTTTTTTTTTTTTTTGGTAATTTTGCCATTTTCTAATTTACTCTGCAAAGATTCGGGTCATTGTTTAGGCTTTCAACATTTGAGCACAACTGATGAGACGTAAATCGATGAAATGTGCACATCCTGTGCATCTAAATTAGTATTATGAAATACTTATGGGGCCTCGGTGGCCGCCTGGTCTAGGTAGTTCTAGGTAGACTACTAATGATCACTCGCCTGTTAACGCTGAGGTTGTGAGTTCGAATCTCACCTGTGGTGGGGTGTGTTCGACTCCGATCTTAATTGACGAAGATTACCAATTTTCCTACCGAAAGTCGGTGGTTCTAACCTCCGGGAACTCCGGCTTCCTCCACAAATAAAAACTGGCCGTCGCGAAATAGCCATGTGCTGAAAATGGCGTAAAACCCCAACTAAACAAAAACAATGAAATACTTATCCAGTTGTACTTTTATGGAGCAATTTAGAAACACATGCTTTCGGTAATTTTGCTTTTTCCTACACATCTGTTCAACACATTTATAAATCTGTTTACTATGAAATGAGTAATCATATTTAATAATATACTATGTAATAACGTTTTCATTTATGTAATATAATGTTCACGTAAAGATATAGGTTTTAATTACAAAATCATTTCATCCCAAAGCGACAAAACATGGATTTAATAATAATTATATTTATGCCAAATGTCTCTTCATTTCCAAAGACTTTATTACGACCGACTACAACTTGAATTAAGATTAAGGGAAAGTAACACATTTTGATATCAAAATATGCAATAGGTGCAAGACATTTATAAGAATGTACATTTTCTGCAAATAGTATCAACAGGTTAGCTTTGAAGACATTTCCATCCTTTCTTTTTGGAATGCATACATGCATAGCAATGTTATCAGAAAGCTATTTGTACAAACTGCTGTCTCGACAAACACGAGATGAAATTATATGCGTGCCCCCAAGAGTATTGCCTGCTCAGTTGATGCTTTACAGGTTATGGTTGTGAAAATAGTTATTAAAATGTTGCAGTTAGAAAACCATGGAAAGATTAGAAGTATAAAAAAATCCCATCATGCATAGCCCTGGCCTCTGCTTTGTTTCGGATTTCCATAGTTGTTTTTTTTATATACTATATGATTTTTATAAAGCACTAAGTCTATCAATTTTTATTTGATAACAAATGTTTCAATATATAAATGTTAAATGTATAAATATGCCTCATCATGATAACAGCCTTTTATTATTTTTGGATAATTTCGGGTATGTAATTTTAGCTTTCCTGGATATTTTCGGGTCACAAATTCGATATAACGTTGATAATTCCGTGTAGGGGTTTCATGTTCACCCCCGCCTCCGAGAGTTGTTTCCTTTGGCACTGGCGATGTGGAATAAATTACCAAAATGTTCACCCTTTAATAGAAGTAGTATTTAAAATTATTTCGTTTAATAGTGCGACAGTATCCGTCCATGGATCTATGACAGGCACAACCACCTAGACTATTTACCTTTTCAAATATAGCTAGCAAGCGGTCACCTTATTGGTAATCATACTGTATTGACTTTTACAGTGTGTTTTATACACCAGTGAGTCAGATAGATAAAGGAGAGGATGTTCAAAAAACTAGTTGTATCCTACCAGTGCTAAGCCAGTGATCCTGACTGTTGATTTTGTGTTTGTATTTTGTGCTTGTTTATGTTGTTTTCGCCTAAAGGTCAGGCAATTGGATGGCGTTGTTTGATTGGTTGGTAGACATGTCATTATTGACTTTTCCTGTTGTGCTTTTTATTAATTACTTATATATACACTCGATCTACATTGACATAAGAGAGCATTTCTTGACAGTTTTTAGGTTTTTTTTAAAGACAAAAATTATATACATACATACATCGACAACCAAACTGAATCAAAAGACAGAGGTTCTCATTACTGGACACTAGTATCCAAAATATATCTCGGTAACTTTTTCAAAGTTTTTAAGTCTCTTCTAGCTTACACCGTATAACCGATTCTAATCATTTTGTTTGAAACTCGATGTATACGATCAAACGCCACTGTTGTCATACAGTACAGAAATGAAATTTTGGCATTTTTTGTTTACTTTCTTTACTTTTTAAATGAAAAAGGTTATTGATTCACTCAATTTAATAAATATGATCAACAAAGTAAATGATAAAGTACATTTTCTCAAGTAATTTTCTCATAATTTCGTATTTTGAACAAAATTACCATTTGTTTTCCTTATTCAATCCCCGATGAGGTTTCAATATGACAACCAAACTGCGAATATTTATAAAAAAAAAAAAATTAAAAAAAACTACGTGTATTCATAAATAGTCTTAAATCGTTGCAGTTATATGCTTTGGGAATGTAAATTAAAAATGTACCTTCGGATGACAGTGATACACTATGGGTAGATATACATTTGTACGTCTGGTTGTGAGCGTATTGATCAGTCGGGTTTTTAACAAATGATGCAGTGGACTGAACGGCCTGTAGCTGCCCTTTTGCTCAATATTTGATTCAAATTTAATCAGGATATTGAAATCTTTTGTAGAAAGTATTCTTGTTAAATTTGGACTCCCGTTTTACATAAGGAAAAAAAGGTAATCGCCAGCGGAGAATATATTAACCGTTCTTCAGCACCTGGAAAAAAGTTATTATGCCATTTTCAACATTCGTTTCTTTTAGTCCGAATATTTTTTTTACTAACAGCATTGTCACATTACATGTCCAGTTTTCGAAAAATGAGTATTACATGCTCGACTTTTGTTTTCTTTGCAATAAAAACTGAGATGCTTAAAGTCGTTGTCAAAAGTATTGGACCCTACAGCAATCAACAAAAACATCTATGTAATATATAAATTATATAATAAACTAATACCTATATATTTAAGTGTCATCTTCAAAGTAAAATAATTTGGTCCAAAAATCAAATTACAGAAGCCTAACTGTTTTAAGTGAACGTTAACTGGTCTAAAATTCAAATTCTTACAATCTGATATTCATTATTATATTAATGTATTTATTGCCTTTTCATTGAGCAGAAATTTACGACATTTACAATCTAATAAGTCTTCTTTACGGTAATCAAGAGCCTCTTGACGCTGACAACAGCACTTCAAACGCACTTAAGACCCGGTAGTAATTCAAAATACTTGCTGATATTCGCTCCTACTGTTTCAGGATTAAACGGTTTGATCATATTTTTTCTCTTCATTTGATGATACTTAGAAATAATACTTAATTTATTCCATTATTTCCAGTGTTGATAAGTTCACTTGTGTCAATTAACTCTGATTTACGAAGGACATTTATCAATAAGGCTTTCTAGGGTGTGAAAAAATAATTTATGTGGCGAAATTGTTAAATGAATGCATCCAGTACCGAGGATGAGTTCAATGAAAATGCAGTCAATAGTTAATAAAGGAATAATAAATTGTCAATTTTTCCTCTTCCCATTTTTTTAAATGGTAATATAATCTTATTTTTTCATTTTGTTTTAATGTAAAAAAAATAAATGATATAAAGTATGCTTCAGTGTAACAGCATCCCTTTAACATTTGACATTGTAATAGGTTAATCCTAACATTTTTGCCTTTAAAGCCCAAAATCTCAATAGAAGCAATTAATGCCCACCGCAATATTGGTCTCATCATTGAAAATGAATTCATCGAAATCATATAAACACAGTATCCAATATATTAGAAAATAAATGTCCGTTTTAGTGTCCTCTATCAATTCAAATCTCCCGAAATAACGTGATTAATGACATGTTTTATTACCTTTATCACACAGACCTTTCACAAATACTGTGTATTTCTGGTGTTATTCTATTAAGGACTATATAGGAGGGGTACTTCTGTATATTCTGTTTAATCGACCACCGGCTATGATTACCTGGCCTAGTTGTACCTGCTACTGTGTGATTTATATTAAAAATGCAAGTCGTTTTTTTCATGAATATCTCGAATAAAATGAAATTAGAAAGTATTTCTCTACCTTTTCCCAATAGTCGTAATGGATTTTGTCTTATCCTATGCCTCAAATATTTTACAAGAGCGTATTTTCCATTTTTTGTGTGAAACTCTTTGTTTTTTGTGTACAGTATGAAGTAACTACAAGCAAATGTGACGTTGCTGAATATGTGAAAGTTTTGTTTCTATGTTTACTTTTGGGATGTAACATTGTTATTTTAAATGTCTTCAGAGGGATTTTCATGAAGAAATCAGTTGTCGAAGTATATGGGACACATGTATTTTAATCCTACTCTTTGAATAAAGTACCGCTCCTTTCTTTTTTATTGGTCTGCCCAGTGGTCCCCTTGTTGGATATACTATAGTGGCTTTTAATGTTTCTTTATACACACCAGGGGTCAGGACATATAATGGAGACTTAAAGTACCCATAAAACAGTCACAATTACCCACCACTATTAAGTGCCGGTACCAAGTCAGACTATGCTGATAATAGTGTATATATGAGTCAGCATAGCCTGACTTGGTACAGACGTGTTCCGAAGGACTTCGAGATAACGAGAGTTGACTGGATTTATCTTTGTATAGTGTCCTGTCATTGTGTTGTAGTTTTGACATGATAGAATGTACATCTATTGGTGTTCGATTGTTGCTTTTTCTTTAATCATTATTACTATTTTACCGTATTTTTAAGGAGTGATTCTTTTCGGTCTATGAAGAAATACATGCGCAATGTTAATTGTAGTAGCCAAGCGGGTTATTTTCCAAACTGCATAGCTTGAATTGAGGTTATTTTGATTTGACCGAAGACAAAAATACAGTCAACTACTATAATTTTAATACCCAATATCTTTTAAGGCCTACAAAATAAGGATTTCCTTTAAATTATGTCACATTAATAGAAAAGAAATAGTTAGTCTGTGAAATGAGAAAAGTCCCGTCAGCCATAGTGTTTCAAATATACAGTATGGAACAGAAATGTTGCGGAATAATAAAAGTAGTACGTGTTTATAGCTTGGACTTCCTGGGAAACGTTATGAGTATATCTCCAACATGCATACAAACAGCTCTATCCTTGGTTGTTTTGAATTCTACCCTTTTCAGCCATTTTTTGCATTATAATCTCATCTACAGCGATTTAGTTTATTGTTTCAGATTACCACAATTCTTGGACTTACACACTTCTAAAAATATATATATATAAGGGAGCAACCATTTTATTTTTTTTGGGGGGGGGGGGGGGGGGGGCTAGGGTCAAATTTGAAATAAGAAGGTAGGACCATGATTTTGACAAAATAAAGACAAGCTCACTTTAGGTGTGAGAAAAATGCAGGACCTGCAAATTTCGACGAAAACAATAAGCAGGAACAAAAATTTGATCCTAGCCCCGCTCCCCTCCCCACCATAAAAATCAGACGATATAATAATGTTTCAACATGAAATGAGATTCATTTATGACGTAGGATAGCTGGCTGATATGCTTTGAATGTGATTAGAACAGTGTAATATAAAAGATTTTTCAACCTTGTATTTCGGAAATGAAAACTTTTTTAGCTTACCTGGCCTATAGACATCTTATGTCATCATTTTGCGTCCGTCAAATTTTTCACATTTTGATCTTCTCCTCTGAAACTACATGGCAGAATGTAACCAACTTGGAAATAATGATGTATGGAAGGACCTCTATAAACGATCCACCATTGGTTCCGGTTGGATGAACAACATAGCCGTAAGAGGCCATCTTCTATTCTTATTGGCCAATTTCCAAAAATCTTCTTCTCTGAAACTACATTATGAAATGTTTTAAAACTTTACAGGATTGATAACACCAATATCCTCTACAGACGATTCACTTTTGATTGAGATTCATCCACTTAAGCGGCAGCTGCGGCTGTTCAAAGTTTCAATTGATACCATAAGGGAAAGGATTTTTTTGTCAATTGTTCAGGTACAAATAGCCGAATTGTAACCAAAGTTTGCAGGAAATTATGTATGGAAGGACTTCTACCAACTTTCAACCTTTGGTTCCAGTTGAATGAACAATATGGCCGCCAGAGGCCACTTTGATTTTTGTTGTTCAATTTTCAACAATGTTCTTCTCTGAAACTACCTTATGAAATGTTTTGATACTTTGCAGCATTGATGACCACAGTACCCTCTACAAATAATCCTCTGATCAAACAACACTTGCAGCTGTTCAAACTTTCCATTGAATCCATATGGGAAAAGACCTTTTTTTCATTTGCTGAGGAACTAATGGACAGACTGGAACTAGAGTTTGTAGGAATCTCATATCGAAGAACAGATGTAAATGTTCCGCTTTTTTTTAGGTCAAAGGTCAAATATCAAGGTTACTTTGACATTTTGCGTTTCTTTAAAAGCTTTGTGGATACAAAAGAGCTTACATTTTATAATGGCCTAATAAAAGCCAGCTCGGGTGAGCCTGTAGTTTTTCATCGTTTCAATCTCGTAGAGGTGCTGCCTGGTTCACATTACCTAAGTGAGAAAGCTTGTTTTACAGTACAAATGATCATATTCTTACCCTGCTATCTAAATTATGTACTGTCCAACCAACTTTTGCTGTACTAGCAAGCGGTCACTTTGTTGGTAATCATACTGTATCGGTTTTTATAGTATGTTTTATACATAAGAGTAGTCAGGATAGATGAGGGGAAGGTTTGCATGGGTACCCATGAGACCGGTTTATCCTCACCACTGTTCAGTGTCTACACCAAGTCAATCTATCCAGACTCTCTGTTGTGTTTTGTGCTGTTTTGTTTCATTTTTTGTCCAAGGTTGTGTCTGTTGGCTGGCGTTGATTGATTGGTATGTCATTGTGAGCCTTTCAAGTTTTCCATTTTGTTGTTTAGGGAGTTTGTATCAAGACTTTTCCTACAATAACCATTACGGTATACCGTAATTCCAGACTAAATTGTACATTTTTACATGTATACAGTTTTATTGTCGAAATATCCGATGGTTTTCTTGGCTTTTAACATTTTGCAGTGCTTTCGTAACAAGCATACATGTAAATGATAAGGTCAGTATAGAAAGGTGCATTGTCCGCAAGAAATGCAGTAACTAAGTTTGATTATACCAACGGAGGTATATCATAATGCTCATTTCCACTAGTGATACTACAGACCAAAGCTAAAAGTCAAAAGAATAAAGGTTGTTTAGTAGATTGAAAGTCAAAACGACGAAAAATCAGAGTAAAAAATCATCAAAACATAGATACATTGTATATTGTGCATCAAAACTGTTATCACAGAATTTATTTTTACCACTGACTCGACACCGCTGATGGTGGACGCCAAGTCCCCGAGTATCTCCAGCTTAGTTCCTTTTCTTTCGATACTAACCCACAATTGGTACTTTAAATTTACTGTGACAAAAA
Source organism: Mytilisepta virgata (assembly GCA_028015205.1). Lineage (NCBI taxonomy): Eukaryota > Metazoa > Mollusca > Bivalvia > Mytilida > Mytilidae > Mytilisepta > Mytilisepta virgata. The sequence goes on along the minus strand of CM051508.1, from coordinate 7,554,828 downwards.
CGTAAAATTTGTGAAAACATATCCCTCTTGCATATATAGCTCTATCCTTAGATGGTTGTGGCTTTTCACCTTTTGGTAATTTTGGTAATTTTTGCATTTTTGAATATGTTCTTCAGCATTTTGAATTGTTTTGGTCATTTTCAACATTTTAGGCCTTGAGCACAACTGATGAGTTGTAAATCGACGAAATGTGCACATCTTGTGCATCAAAATTGGTATCAAAGAATTTATATAAAGCGAGATACTCCTTTATAGTTTCAGAAAACTAAAATACATTTTTAGAACCTCGAAATGATTCGACAACCCAGGTATTAAATAAATGGTAAACAACATTTGAAGTATAATCATAACTCGTTGGAAGCACAGATCACCGTTTAGGTTTTGCTTTGGAATGGAGAACTCGCTATGATTTTAAAAAGACAGATGGGTATTCGCCAACCCAGTCGTCAGACTAGTCTGATATGATTATTCATTGATTTGTTACAGAAATTACCAGTATTTAGCAAAATTCAAAAATAATAGAAATACTAAGGTTCATTCCTTGTATTGCACATGGTAGATCTCCTTAGCTGAAATTTGGCTTCCTATTTTGGTATTTTTGGTTATGAGTACTTCTTGTTTAAAATAAGTTCGGTTTTTGGTCTCCCAAATGTTTCGGTTTTAATGCTGCCGATGAGAGGTAACTCCTTGAAATGCGTCGTATACAGCATAGTATAAATTTACTATATCTAATATTATTATCTTTGGATTGTTATTTTTATACTTATTGCAATAATGTATACTTATTTTGTTTGACTTTTAACCTTTGTCGCCCTGTAAAAACTGTGTGCGAGTGTTCTGTACACATTTTAATCGGCTGAATCCCAAGTCAGGAACATGTATGTTTGTTGTTCTCTTTTTATTTTTTATGGATGTTTTCTATTTGGTATACTGTAGTACTGTTTTTATAGTCTAATTGTTCAGACAAACACTGTAGAGGCCCATTCAGGGCTGGTCGTGAGACAAGGGTACTCCCTCATCATCATTGAAACCGGAAGGATGACTTGCAGTCTATGTTATCAGCCTATATGGGGTGTTGTCTAAATTGACCCACACCCCATATCATTTCATACCGATATTTTTTAGTATTTCTAAGATCAAGAACAAAAATACTTCTAAAACATATTTATTATCATCTAAAATAAACTTTTAAAGCATAAAATTATCGATTCAAGTTGTTTAAAGCTGAATTAAGATTTAGCACCAGGACTGGACTTCGATTCATTATTGTTTTCAGAGTCTTTACTTTGCTCCATTTTCTTGTCATTGCATCCGTGAGTTTTAGTATGTTTGCTTAAGTGATCACTGCGCATGAATCTTTTATTGCATATTGGACAGGCAAATCTCTTTTCACCTGTATGTGTTCGTAGATGGCGTTGTAGTTCGTCCGATCTTGTGAAACGTTTACCACAGAATAACCAGTTACAAACAAATGGTCGCTCCCCTGTGTGCCATCTCAAGTGTGCCTTTAAGTGTGATGTCTTTCCGTAAACTTTACCACATCCGGGTATGTGGCAACTGTGCATAGCTTTTTTTCTTAACTGCGCAGCTGCGGGACCAAGACGTTCCGCTTCTTGGCAGTTTGGACAATCACAAGTTGCTCGCCCGTTAAGGCGCCTTTGGCCTTTTGCCATTGTCACATTTCCTAGAACCGGTCTCGATAAAAACGGGTTCAAGCTTGAAGCTGAAATGTCATTTTGTGGAGTAAACATCGATTTATATCCATCTTGTAACAATTGCTGATTAGATTGTATATACGGATTTGCACTGGTTGCTAAAGAATGAGTTAATGGGTAATCAGATGTTGGGTAACTTTGCGGAAGTTGAGAATGCACAGATGGCGTTGAAACGGGTATGTCTGAATACCAGCTGGAGGGTGCAGCAGAGTGCATGTCCCACCATGATGAAGCAGGTCCATTGTTTTGTGAATTTTCACTTTTCATGTGTGTAATATTCATATTTAGTGACCAAGATTCATATGAATGACCATTGATGGGTGGTATCCGAGAATAAACGTTCCCAAACATTGAAGCACTTGTACAGTTATCAACAGGCATCTTTGGTGGATAAGTTGGAGAAGGTGTTTCTGAAATTTGCTGACTCACTGCATTTGCGTGATTAGGCCAATCATTACACGACGACGGCGAAGATTGCAAAGATGGAGATCGTCCGTAACACATTGATGAAGGCACAGAAACAGATCCATTTAACCCAGGCAGTCTCGATGATGACAGATACAGTGGATCAGGGGCGGTAACTGCTGCTATTGGACGCTTCCATGGGTAAAATCCTTTAGCTTCTGATATAGGTGAAGGACATCGGTCACCAAGTTTGTTATATTGTGCAGCTAACATTGCAAGTGGAGGTCCTCCAAAATGGTGATGATCCTGAAAGATAAAGGTAACAGTTTATTAATAAAGAAATTTAAAACGCTACCATTTCAATTGTGTTAAATCTGATGGTTTATTCATTCAATGTGGCCCTTAATAAACTTGATATTTTATCAATATGTCTCTTGATAAACCTGATATCAATATCAATGAGACATTTGATAACCGTTACCAATGAAGCAGTTGATACTTGATAGACGTTATATCATAGGCTATCTCTGAAAATCAGATATTATGAGAAAAACTTGTATTTTTGTCAGAACAAAATTGCGCTGTTTAGTTTGTAATTCTGTAGATCATATTAAATCATGTGAACGAAAACGTCAGTCTCAATCTCGTATTAACACTGCCGATTGATCCGGAAAAGCTGATATTTCTGTCACCTCCTTCTTTGCACAGTAAAGTATATTAGTTACAATTCGCACCTTAAATAATAAAGATTAAATTTACAAAAACACTGTACCGCCTGCTAATGACAAACAATGTAACACACTTTTTTATGTACTAGGTTATATAAATTCTTTACTTCAAACAAAAATGCAAGAATTTATTGAGCGTTAAAGTACCGACTGAACTTGATTCATCCTGTTTCACACAATCCGCATAATCAATATGATATTTTGTTGTCTAATTACAATAAAAACGTTTCAAACTTTCATATTTGTTTTCATCTTTAATCAGCTGAAAATAACATCCGCCATATTCGTTTTTAAGTGATAAAATTGCTATAACTTATTAAAAAGCGGTTCAAAGCCAGAAAATAACACATGAATTGTAGGTATAAACGTCTTCTTTGGAAGTCTATTCCTTAGCTTTAAACCATTCATCAAAGAACTACAATTTTGTGATACATTGTGGTAAAATGTAAATTTAATGCGGGATAGTATTGTCCGCCATTGACCTGTGTCATTTCGAGGTACTATTCAGCTCGGAGCTGTAAAACAGGATTTTTAAATATTTAATCAGATTTCATAGGACTTCAAAAGATAACAAGTTTTACTCTCAGTGGGTTTCAATATTATGGGATACAACTATTGAATGTAGTTTACACCCTTTTCATTCCGTCATGACAGAAGATTCTAATCCAACAGACATTGATATAACCATGTCATGTTATAAAATCTAAGTGACAAAACCATTATGTGGTTTAGTAATAAATTTCCGTATCACTTGACCTTTTACTTCATCCACTGAGAATAGTCTCTTGCAAAATCATTCTAATGAAAGGTACACAAATTCTAAACAGACCTGCCAGGGAGAATTTATTTATTTTAAATATTTCAAGATATTCTGACTATTAGATGTTTCGAAATTTGTTTCGATTTGTCACTATAAGAATGGGTGAAAAAAGTTCGTAATTTCATTCATTGGTAGTGAATTTTTTTAATATTTTTTTGCAGAAGGAATTAATAAATTCTTTGATACCAGTTTTGATGCATAAGAGCTATGCACGAGGGACATAATCCTTGGATTTTACAAAACTTAGAATTGTAGCTGTAAATTAAAAATATCAATTAAATCTCCAAAAATAATTGCTTATTGTAGTTTCTACTTGATATAGGTAAATTCAGTTTTTACTTAAAAAACAATTTTACGCAATCTCAAATATTCTCTAAAGTGACTTGTTGTACGATATTTTCCAATGCATCCTGGCCACTGGCGCATTCAACTTCAGGAGGCATTAGAAATTCAAGAATAATTCCAAAGGTCAGTTTTTACTTTAAAAAAAATTGCCAATAAAGATTTTCACGGTCTAACTGAAGTAATCTTTAGTCTGACTGATTACGGAAGTTTCTAATGCACACTCTTAATTTAACTTAAAAATATTATCAAAACAAATATTGATATACAAAGTTGATTTTTTAGTAAATTTAAATACCGGTTATAGGTTATAACAAGTTCAGTGTTGGTTTGTCGACAAAAAGAGACAGAGATTCAACCTGTTTATCACGTACGTCTCAAAATTTACAGATTATTTTAATGAAGAAGTCACAAGTTTATAAAACCCCACCTTCCAATTTTATTATCACGTGCATTTTTCGATCTTATCAAACATGAAGATAATAAAAATGATAATAGATCATTATTTATGACTTTCAGGGTCAACTCGGATTCCCATTTTTAACTTTCGACACATTCATCATTTCAAATTTGTGTCAGTTTTAATAATAGTAATTTTAATGTTTTGATTTTTTCTTAAGAATTTGAGAGTTTTATTGCAGACTGAAAAATGCCAGATCTCATTTAGTATAAAACTGAAATGCTTCTTGGACAACTTGTCATTCGTTAATCAGTAATAAAAATCATGATTATTCTAAACAATTTTAATATATCAAATCAAATATTATCATATAGTGTATATTTTTTTTTGAAAGTCAACTTAGTTTATTCCTTATTATAAAATATACGAGTTAAAAAGTTTAGCAATATTAAAACATTTTTTCCCAAAAAACTGAGTCTATTTCCAGCTCTCCGCTGGTTGGCCCATAGGTTTGAATGCAAGAAATCCTTTTTGAAGACTGTTAATAGATTTCAATGCATAGATTTTAATTTTTAAAAACTTTTTAAGTAACTTTTTCACGGGATGAAAAATGTGTTGCCCAACTTCTTTTGATCGGTATATGTTTAAATGAAGCCCATTGGAAGAAATCAAATTATATTTTATATTTTACTAAAAAAAAAGAAAGCGTTTTATGTAACTTTTATGTTGGCCTTTCTGGACTTAGCATTTTGATAGAATAGAATTTTCGATCTGCCTATTTTCCAAATGCTTCGTTGTTAAAATGAAACTTAAAAGTCATATAAATATCTGCGGGTCAAAAGATTCCAAGATTTCATAAAATCTGTGTAAAACTGACAAAATCAAGGTGTCTCATTGATGCATACGGGAGACGGAACACCCTCGAATTTCCATAGTCAATATTCGCTTTTGTATCACACCAGGAGATGTTCTATTTGTTTAATACATGTAGAAGTATTCGTGAAAATTAATAACCCAATAAATATTGCGATCATATTTTGTCAGATTTAATAGTTTTCCTTGGGATAAGGTGTTGTATTAACACCTTTTTACAGATCGAACACTGATTGGAACTAATGTAACAAATTTTGCCGGAAGAGACATGATCATGATCCGCAAATTCCAGGTGTTTTCCTAGTTTACTTATTCGGATAGGATGTCTTATGGTATATATATGCCTGAAGCTTACCACACGCAAAATTGTCGGCGTTTTAGATCCAACTTTATCATGAGATGTTTAATTTAATGAAAAATAAAGCTCATAAGATTTGTTTCACACCTAAATGAACGCATTGTGGAAAATTTATTGCACGTTTCTTTGAAGTAAGTTGAAATTCAAGAATTGTATAAAATGAGATAACAAAAAATTGATTAAAGATTTTTTACAATTAGAATTTTAACCTTTTTTTGCATCCGTAGATAAGGCTTTAAAACTTTTGTTTAGTGTAACCCAACCTTAGCTAATATTTAACGTCATTTCTGGCTGTTTTTCTAGGCTTTTCCGCAAGAACACATTTTTAATGAGAATTTTGTGAAAATTGTTTTCCATCCAGTAATGGAATTAAAATTTATTAGTCCAAACTATCAAATACTTTTTGCCCCTATATGTTGTGTAAAAGTTCGAACCTTCGTATTTTTTCATTCAACGGTACTTTTGTGACTTGCGTTTAAAAAACGTATCAAAGTAAAATTATTTATGTCAAATCTTTTTGATAACCGACTCTTTTAAGAAAAATACATTTGAATGATGAATAAACCAAAATAAATCGCACACAAATCTTCCAGACAAACTGGCCGGGATTAAAAAAAAAACAGTTTTTTTTTTTGGTACATTAAAAAAAATCAATCTTTTGTAATAAAAGTAAAAAAAAGTTTTATCTTGTGAAAATAATTCTAACCCACATTTACTATGATATCTATACAGTGACACACTTAAAACTTCCCAGTTAATGTTTTTTTCTATACTAAATACAAGTACATGTATATGCATTGTGTTTTATCTCATACGTACATTGTTATATACTTTGTTTTACGCTTACTTTGTCCATTAATTAGTTGTCAAAGCCGTTATATTTAAAAACTTAATATATTCTGTACCACGTGGTGGACGCCTCTATAGATCAAATAAATAATTTAATATGAAAAAATACATTTTCTATAAAATTATATAAAAATGTAGCTCTACAAATCATGTCAGTGACAAAACATTATTTTCTCATGACTGTCGGATCTCAATATTTATATGTCGAATCCGTCAATATGAGAAGGATTCTCTCTTTTCAAACTTGTTGCTTTTTCATGGTCCTTTCACGGAAATTTCAATTTAGTTTCAATCCAATTAAAAATTTTCTATAAGGAGAGAAGAATCACTTTATTTATTTAAAATACCATACAAATCCAATATTTTCTTTTTCTTTTTATATTTAAACTTCTTTCCTCAACGAACGTATTGAATTACTTTTTCATTTAAATTTCTAGAAACCTCATCTGGCGTTATAGTTTTTATATTTGCACTAGATTGAACTTTCCAGTATTAGTTAGAAATATTTAGTTGAAGAAATTCTAACCCGAAGTAAAAAAAAATGATAATCTTTCAGGGGTCACGAATTTGAGATCTCTCTAAAGTGATATGGACAATAAAACGCCATTCGTTTGTCATAAATAATTTTCTGATATTTAAAAATTCAATAGAAATATTTAGGCTATTTACTTGTGAATTTTAACAGTTAATTTTATCTTAATTCGAATGTTAATATTTATTTATTTCTGAAGATTTCAAATTTATTGTCCATACAATTTAATGTGAAAATGTTCGTTTAAATGTCAGATAAAATGAAAACAGTGTGTCCATTTCAAATAACCATTTACCATGCAAATGTGATATGTATCAATCTCCATCGATCAATCCTTGCTAAAATAACACTCGGGCTTCCGCTGCATTGTTTTATTAACGCATCTTTTCTTTCACGTATTTTATTAATTAGCTTGAAAACGGTGTTTTAAGTTATAATTTAACAAACAGGATAAGGGGCAACCATCTGATTTCTGTTGGAGGGAGGGCTAAGAATAAATTTGAAAAACGTTAAGGGCTGAAATTTGGTGGAAAAAGGCTAAAAATGTGGTGAAATGGGAACAGTAGTAAATTTTGAACAAAAAATAGGGCCCCCAAACTAGATAGGATCCTGCAAAAAAAAAATCCAGGATTCATGATCACTCCCCCAGTCAAATCAAATGGTTCTCCCTAACTATAAATGTATGCAATCGTATTTGTGGCTTTGTGCATAATCATTTATTTTCATGATCAAAATATGCTAACTTAAAAAATAAATATAATAGTTATGAAAGGATACGGTGTTTATAAATCCTTGAGACAAAATCCACGCAGGTACGTGACCGAAAAATCAACCTAAGGCATTTACTGTTGTTCATCTAGAAGTCACTGAGAGGCTTTCAGCAAAATTTTGTACCTCTAGCTTTGAAATTTCAAGACGACCAAAAAGGTTTTATTTAAAGCGGAGTGTGATTATCAAAATATGTTTTACATCAAGAGAAATTCCATCTTGAACTTCGTTATATATACCGCGTCAAACAAATATGGTAAAATAACAATTTGGTCGTATTTACACCAGTTTAAAAGAAACAAAACAGTAAAGAAATACTGTTTGAAAAATACATCAAAGTAATATTACTACAATAAGATCTAAAGCCAAATCCTTTTAAAGAAAACTTAAATTAGTTTTATAAAAAAAAGTTCGGGTATACTGCGTGCAGAGTACGGAACACGATACTTATTTGAACTCGACCTATGTAACAAAACCCATAACTAATTAACAGAGGACCTTTCCTGATAACAGTCGACCTCTGTTATGTTTGTGCAAAGCGTAAAAAACTCCGTAAATGGAGAACACAGAGGTTCAAACCCGTAAGTCGGCACCCCGAACGCAACAGAGTTAAGTAAAGGGTATAATGTTTCATCTTACATCTAACCGGAAAAGTTAGAAGTTGTTGTTTACAAAACAATTACTAGAAATTCTATCTTGTTTTAATGTTTTATCTGTATACCCTTTTTATAGCTTTAATGTGTTTTACGTATTGTGTTCTTTACGAGTTTTAACTTTAATGATGAATTTGAACGTGGTCACAGGTGGTCGTAATTGAGTTAAATATACAATAATATTCATTTTATTCTTTTAAAATTGATGTCTTTGATATTTAAGTCATCTTTTATTTTTTTTATAAAAGTGAAAATAATTTCAGTCTATGATATGCATGTACCTGGTGCGAGGAATTATCATCTAGTATGATATAAACTCATTCGTCAAAAAATGGAAAAGTTTTTTTTCAGAAAACGTAATAATTCTTTCATCTTGTCTTAAATTTCTAAGTCGCTTATGTATTATTCTGACAAAGAACTCTTTTAAATATTAGTTTCTACTCCGTGAAATATTTGTTTTCTTCGTTTTAAAAATTGACATATATTTGTTAGTTCAAATCAGCGCATTAGGTGAAAATTTTAAAATAATCAGTATTTAGGCATGTTTTAGCATATTTTTACTAAAGATACTTCATTTTTGTGAAGTTTTTTTTCATCTGATTTTTAAACATGATTATTATTAAATATGATTAACACCTCCTGGTAAACATCAATCTTGAATGTAAAATATATGCAAATAAATGTTTTGTTTAGAAAGCGCAGAAAGGAATATATTTTTCAATATATCTAAAATATCTACAATTAGGTAATTCTAACTGACATTTGTATTAATTTGAATCCAAACAATTTTCAGGGGTCTTAACGTGCAATCAAATGTTTATGTTTAGATTCTGAATTTCAAAACATTAGTTTCCATCTTTTTAAAGTAAGATCTGTTTAAAAATGGATAAATATAATAATTTTCTCACGTGCAATACATTGAATATGTAAATACAAAACTATTACTTACCCCGATTATCGTTGTAGCCATGATGAATTTTATAATTTTATATTACAATAATAGTGTAAAATTATCCCTTCTTGTCATAACCATCCCATACCAAACAAAATTAAGTGTTAGGTGTCTTGGAGAAGTACATATTAAATTTGTTCTGATCCACCTTTTCCACGCCCGGTGTTTACTCCGTTTATTATTAACATCAACCAATGGCCGCCTCAAGAGCAGACGTGAACCTGATTGACAAATACATGCGGGAACGCCTCCTTTTCATTAAACTCATCTTTCCGAATGGAAATCGTATTATTTATGCTTGCGCAAGATGATAGCTATGCGAATCAATTAAATTAATTTATTAGAATATTATTAGACATGAAAGTGACTTTTGTTGATTAAAAAGAGATAATGATAGTTTTAAAATTCAATGTATGGTATATTTTAAATTAAGCTGTAAACTCGCTGTAACTGTAATATCCTTGAGCATCACATAAAAGATTAAGTATGTAAAACTGCATCGATATTTTATTACATATTTCTGTACAGTGTACTCAAAAACCCCTAAATTATATACCCACGATAGCTAGTGTAACATTCAAATATACTTTTAAAAATACGTGTATGAAACTCTAACTTAAAAGGTTCCTCTAATATGTTGTTCCCGGCAAAAAGAAAAAGTTCACACAATATATTTTTTCTCAAATGTATAGTTGCAGCATATATGGGAGAATATTATATATATTATTATTATATGTTAAATGAAAAATATGTGTCATTTAGCATTTATTATATTTTGAAATAAATCATTTCTTTTTTTTATTGAAATAGATGTACACACGTATATTTAAATGTATAATTTTTTAAATAAATGGAATTCTGATATTTTAGTTTGATTATGATGATTGTAGTACATGCATATTAAAGCATTTTTACATCATAATAAATCAACAGAAATCATTTAAATGAGAGAATTACATAAATTTGAGAAAAACCAGTGTGTGTAAGTTTTTTATTTCGATTTATTATTATTTTAGTACTTTTATTCAATATCCAGTTTTTCCCAATTTCTTGTTGTTTTATTTCAATATTTGGCAGATCTTGTATTTCGGATAATCTTGAGTTGAAGAATTATGAAGTTTGAAAATTTTGTTATATAGTGCATGCATTATGTGAAAAATTGTCTTAGAACGTCCTTTGTGCATGCAAAAAATAGATAACGAGAAGTTTATAGGTCAAAGTTGTACTTTAATTACGATAAGAATAACAGTGTAATAATAATATTAAAAACACACAAAATATAAAAAAAATTGCTCTTAAAATATTTTAAAACAAAACAAAAATTTCGGGAAAATGGATGCATAGAATTTGCTGTACCTCCACCTTTCAAAAATCAAGATTTTTTCTAATTTTCTGTCTCCTTGTGAAATTGTAAAAATTAATTATAAATTCGCAAACTTAAAAGTAATTTAATTTTTTTTAATATATGGATGATATATTCACATCAAAGAATATTCATTCATGTTCATATATGTTTTATTGATATTTCTGAACGCTTCTTTTTTTCTTCAGGGTTACTATTAGATTTTTAACTAATGACAATATGCAAAGCAAATTGAAAACGGACACCCCATGATTTTTTTTTACTTCTGAAATAAATATAGAAACAGCATGGCACAAAAGTCACTCTCTCTTCGTCGGATCCAGAGGGTTGATCTGTTGGATTTTTAACACCTTTCCATTTTTTTTTAAAATAAAAAATATATATACGGCTGAATTTATTTAGATTTCGTAACGAATTTTCTGGTTATATAATTAATTTTATGGTTATATAACGTCACCCTTTTTTAATGCACCGCTGAATCTTTTAATTAACTGGTTTTGTTTTCAGGGTTGGCATGAGCTACAGTGGACGGAATGGACAAATTCTTGACATAAAATCAACACTTGCAAGTAGCAAAATAAAGCAAAAGATGAAAGCTTTTCTTTGTGGTTCTTCATTCTTCATCTTCATGTCACCTTTTTCTTCTCTCAACCGAAATAAGTTTAGCTATAGCGAGTAACCCAAGATGATACTTTAGTTCAGTACCGGATTTATAGTCATTTAAAAAATTCTCTAAATTCGGATATCTCAAAGTTACCCCTGATAGTAACTTCACCCTTATTTATTACTGAATTTCAAAATTCGTGATATTTCTAACTTATCCCGTAACCCCAAAATAATATATTTCGCTATATGTTTACTATTGATATCTCAAATTCCTGATATTTCAAATTATTTGAACTGTATCTTTCCTTCTATTTGTATTTGTAGATAATACAGTATTGTTGGACACCTGGACAGAAAGCCATGCTACACGGTAAAACATTTTAAGAGTATATTAATTAGCGTACAAAAAAGTACATCTGATAAAAAACATTTTTGTATATAATTGGTTTTTAACATTTTGTATTCTTTATAAAGATTTTAATAAGTACTTTTCAATTAATACTATGAAAGGAACAATTTTTATGAATGAATTGCTTTTTACGTGTTTAAATACAAATATGTAGTAAAGATTATTGAATTTTATTTAATTTTGACACAATTTTAATGTAAGATTTGGACTTGAAGACGCCTTCAAGAGCTTCATTAATCGACGGGGCATGTGAGAAACATTTCGTTATGAAGGTACGTTGTTTTCTGTTTCACAATAGTTTTGAATTATAGGTATGGTTGTTAGAACTTTGACAGTGTACTCTATTGTGAAAAAGTGTTTGCTCAAGAACAATGTTTGATAATGGTAAGACTTCTCAGCTTGATCGAGACGGGATGGGGGTCAATTTTGTTAAAGATCTTTTATAAATTTATATAAAGCCATATCTCAAAAGTTATTGAAATCTTGAGTCAATACTAAAATTTTAAAAACGTTATATAAAGAACTATTTTATTTTAACAAGTTTCAAAGAAAACGAAATTAAGAATGAGTAATTATGTTGGGTGCACAAGGGAATTTGAAATAAATCATCTTTGTCTAATTCCGTTATTTATAAGAAATTAGGCTGCTTGGAGGACATTTCTTCCTTTTTATTTATTATCCTTTTTTCTTTTTCAGTTTATGTAGGGTTTATTGCTTTTAGTACGGTCCAAATATTACTTATTGTCCAACTATTAGATTGTCCTTCTTTTGGAAATGTTAAATCACTAAGTGACTCATTCGTGTATCTTCATGTTTACTGAGTTATTTTATAGCAAAAATGAAGTATTTTCCATACTTAAATAATAATTGCCATTTATATGGAAGTTTTAGTGATTTGTGTTGAGTTTAGATACCAGTATTTTCTGGATCAATTTAATGTTTCGGACCATCATTGAAGGTCAAACGACGACCTCCTATAGACGTCGAATTTGTATTACTAACACAAACGCCTTTCCTCTACCGCCTTCCCTCCCCCACCTTCGTAACCCCATCACATCCCCGCTAGGTCCACAAAAAGAACTACTGTAGTTAAAATTACTGTTAGCCAGAAAGAATAATTGACAATATAAAGCATCTAATTTCGTCTCTATATCTTTACAACTGTTTTATAGAATTAATAAACCCGTATAAATAATAAACGTATAAATCGTCAGATTTTCTCCCATTTTGTACCCAATAAGTAATTGACGGTTTGACACGCTCTTCATTTTCAGTCTGAAAGGCGTTGAGGGGAGGAGACAATGGTGTTGTAATATAAAATCTTGAGACAAAGTACATACTCGAAAAATTCTTCTTAATATGTCATTTTAACTTTAAATTAAAATTCATTTGTCATCGATGAATGAATGTGCTATATTGTGGTCCGATTTTTTTCTTCAACGTGTGATTTTGCAACACAATCAAACATCATTATGTGGTCAGCTTAAAACTTTTATTAAATTTTTACTCTCTTAGCTCTCCTAGTGACGGAGGTCGAAATTAAAGAATTTTTGGATATTGTACATATTTGCAAAAAGTATTTGAGTTACTTTAAATTAAACCTTTTTTTCTCTTAAATTAGTTTCTTAATTATTTGACCTGAATCACATAAAAACGGCAGCGACGAAGTGCAGCTTCATTGGCTATTTTTTAAAATCTGGCGAAGTTTTTTATCGTTAAAGCTAAAATTTGCTTTTTACCTTTTGAAATTGCTCTTATTTTTATTGAACATTGACCTTAATATGTCTGGGTCTTTATTTTTTCTAATCCCGCTATCCCAAGTAAACCATCCCAAAAGGCATCATTTAAGGACCTTCTTCCTTCTTCGCATTTTCCCATGAAGTCCATAATGACCTACGGCCTGAAAATGATATGGATAAGTCTCATTTTGTAATCTTAATTATCTACTACCTGCTACTCTGAAGCATATCAGAATATAGGTATAAGTACACATTAAAGGTATTTTTGTAATTAATGTCAAGATTATGCACGCTAAATTTGCCGTACACTTTGTTTACCTGTCCATTACTGTTGACAGTGTCCACCCCCTTTATGTAATGAATAATTACTGCCAGTAAATTATATACAATAAGTATAAGAAATGGTAAATTTGTCTGGAAGAATGAACTGTAAAAATTATTATAGACTTTATGAGTTAAAAAAAAGATATAAAAATTCTGACAATATATTTACATATTTGCATATATATAGCTCTCCAATATTTAAAATAGTTCCTTTGATTGGATTTTTGTATGTACACCATGAAGGTTATTTTTGTTGAACGGGACGTGTTTCAAATTTTAATTTTCTCGGTTTAAAGAATGTTTTTAAAATCTTGTGACTATAATGTCATGTATTTTATTAAGTTACGTAATTTGTAGAATATCGATTTTAATTCAAAGTTTACCATTCTGTGAAGTAAGATGCATTTTGCAAGATCTATTTATAGTGCCTAATTTTTAGTTTTAATTACTTTATTAATGCAATACACAACTCCATTGGGGATATAAACATACAATATGTAACATAAGACAACAAAACCCGATAATAAAGAAGATATATAAACAGTTACTTGTTATGATAATCCCTTCTAAACATTTGGATATTAGTAAGCGCATTTATTATTGTGAATATTAGAAAAAAATAATTCGAAACTAAAATTAATTCAGATCAAATTCCAGCGTGAAATGCTCATTTATGGATTCCGTGTCCGACAACTTTGGAAAGCGAAAATATATCACAAACATTGAGAGCAACAGAACTTAACAGGGCCTAAATATTTATCCAAACTAAGGGAGCAAACATTTGATTTTTAAGAGGGGGGGGGGGGGGGGGCTAGGATCAAATTTGGCAAAATAAAGACAGCATCACTTTGGTGTCCAAAAAAAGTGCAGGACCTGTGTCAATCAGGAAATTTTGGGCTTTAAATAAAAATAAAAATTTAGGACAATAGCGACCGAAAGAAAATGCAGGACCAACATTTCGACGAAAAACATAGGCAGGATAAAATATTTAGCCCAACCATAAAAGTAAATGGTTCCTCCTTAATGCGATTCATATATATGTTGTAATAGCATGCTAATATAAATTTGTGCTCTGCCCATTCCGATAACGAACATATACGATAAAGAAGAATTAACAAAAGCACTTCCGGAATAACTGGATTGTGTCAATGGTACTGATGATGGACAGTCAGCTTCCGTATGAATCCACACCGACATTATTTAACATACGTACTTCATAAAAGGTAAGAGATCCCTTCACCTCTCTCTCTGGGGTTTTCTGTTCATGAAAAAGATGAAGAAATTATGTTCAATACTGTTCTGAATTTCTGGTGCATCTATGCGTCGTCCTATGGTCTTCAACACGAATCAGCAACCCACACCCAAAAAATATATCAGAAATTGAAAAAATAACTACTGAACCTAATTTCTCCATCCCTTATATATTCATTGACGCTTCAAATAATATTCATAATTGCCCTTACTATATGTTTGAACAAAACCATTTATAGTTGCATATCTTGTGCGTCGAAATTGGTACTCCCAGTCACCGATATTATCAAAAGCTCAGTTCCAGTATATTGGCATAAAAATGATACTTACAATTTTCTGTTAAAACATTATTACTTTTCTATAGATCTTTTTTCAGCAAAATTATGATCTGTTTTCCGGTCTTTAGTGGGTTTTTTTCGTACGAATGTTTGTGAAACTGGGACCAGTAAAGTAATTAGCATCTCCAACATCCATATGTCTGTCTATAGACGTGTTTCCGGCTTCAGTCTGTTGGTAACTGTTGGCATTAGAATTTCGATAGCTTATGACTTTCAACATTTTTCAGACTGATGAGTTGAAATCAGAGGTGTTCCCATAAAAAAAATGATTAAGAGGAAAACTGCTCTGGTTTAGAAAGTCGTCAGAAAAGTTCTACGGTCGCATTTAACAGTTTTTGTGAGAGATAAGAGCTGATCTAGAGACTATCTGGTATTGTTAAGAACTTTCTTAAAGTGTAAGAAAGTCTGCTCTACAGTCACTGAGTTCTCCATTCACATAACTCTTCATTGTTTTTGTTTGGTCATTTTGGAACTTTTTGACACCCTCTTCACATTTTGAGAAATTTCTTTAACCTTTTGGCCAAAGAAGTTTACTGACAAGTCCCAAATTTTATTATCTAAACTTGTATCATATAGACTACATTTATTTTATTTTATTATTTTATTTTATTTTTTTTTTAATTTATTTTTATTTTATTTTATTTTATTTTATTTTAATTTTTATTTATTTATTTATTTATTTATTTGTTTAATTATTTATTTATTCGTAATAGTTGTCATAAAAGTGACAACTCAGAGTTCTGAAAACATTCAATATAGAGACCATCATGACTTTTATAGAACCAGTAGGTGGAACAAACACAGGGCCAGAAATAGTTTAAGTTTTTTAGTATTTTTTTTAATAAGCTTCGGTCAATTTTAATAAATATATATTGCTGGGCAATTTTTTCTTTCAGTATTCATCTGGAAAGACTTCTTTTTGAACCCCCCTTAAATGACAGAATAAATAAAGATATACATGAAGGGGGGTTCAAATGGAAGTATTACCATTCATCTAAATTCGTTATATCACAAAATAGGTCCAAACACCGCACGCTATATATCGGAAATGCACCCTATAGTCTCCCTCCATCCTTGATTTTTTTTTTTCTATGGAGATACCTATTTATATATTTTTTATTTCATTTTTGAGCTAAGAAGTTAAGTCCTTGTAACTAAACGTACTTCGGTCTTGTCTGTTTTTCTCTTCCACTATAAATCTAATTTACTGGACAATAAATTTATGTGCAGATGGTCATCTTTTAATATAACTATATATTTTCTATGATAACACCATTTGGTCAGGCAAATCCTGAGAAAAAAACATGACAGGTTATTAAATTTTCTGTAATATTGGTTTTCAAGTAAAAACATATCACAAAAAGCTACGTTATACTTAAATAGCTATATTGTCCGTTAAAGCAATTTCGTGCATGTTAGCTCGATAGATTATTGAAACACACTATATCTCAATAATGCATTTTGAGACGTCCGTTTTATGATAATTAAAGCGAACACTAAGAAAATTCAGTCCTCGACTAAAAAATGTTGTATACAATAACACTTAAAATGAAAGGCCATTGAGGTCCCTTTTTTAACAGCAAACAGTTTCCTCGTTATCTCGAGGACGGGAAGTATGCAATAAATATCGATGGAATAAAAGCAAAAAAATAAAAATATAAATATAAAAATAAAACAAATAACGAAATCCAAAAATACAAAAGAGGTGGTAGCAGTTTTCAACATGGGCCATTTCCCAATTCTTAACGAAGAGCTCTTGGAAACCGAAAAAAAGGTCTGAAACAAAATCTTTACGACGTCAAAATGGCATAAAATGTTCGATTAAAAAGAACATTAATTACATGATATTATTGAACGCCCGATACAATGAGTATATGTGTTATTAGCTGTGCTCTTTTGAATGCTGAAACAATAATCTCAAGTGTTATAATCCGAAATGTCCAAAAAGATCAACCCATTTAAAGGCAGGATAGTCCGGGACAATTTATGTCTTATTTAGCAATGATCTGATAAGATAGTCTAGTGGACAAAAATATTCTGAAAAATCAATCTAATAGATGTCAAAGAAACGGATAAGACCAACAAATTCAATACAAATACAGAGTTCCAAATGCAAGACAAATTGTGAAAATAATGAGAAACCAGAGTGAGTTATATTTTCTAAACAAATGTAGGTAAGGGAGATAATAAATTTGTCTCCCTTTTAGCCTCAGGACAAAGGGGAGAGAATTTAATTATCTCCCTTACCTACATTGGTTAGGAAAAGATAACTCACTCTGGTTCCTCATAATATACAGAACAAATACTGTATATATAACTAAAAGGATAAACGTCATATCAAACCAACGAGAATCAGAACAAGAAAATCCACAAATTCAAGCTATGGCACTCAAAATAAAAAATGCGGCAGTGCCATTAGGTTCTCTAAAAAGATAAGCATGCCCAGCACATTTTCCGATACCAGCCCGTGACATTGAGTGCATGGTATGACAGTAAGTGCCTGATCTAGCGCCTTATTTCTCTTCCTGACTCTGTGGTCTTCTTTACACTTTCTAAAAGCATAGGAACACCTTTCAGCAAGATCTAGGCGACCTCCATTGTCAACAACGAGAACTAGAATACCATACGTCGATCTAAATTACTTAAAATATATCAGATCTGTTATCGGGATGTCAACAGTTCCAATTTTGACCGAAATTTCACATCTATTTTACGTTAGTTTAGAATGTATACAGCAAAGAAAACCACCGTTAAAAAAGACTTGAAAGGACAAAGCCAGTGATAACACCTGCATAAGGCTTCCACTCTATAGTTGATTTCATTAAAATTGACATTCGTTTAATATCCCGTGTCGTCGTATTCAAATGAACAATGTTTATGTGCGATAATATTATAAAAAAACATACAGAGCGAAAAATTGAATTTGACCTGTTCAAATATTAAATTAGAATTTCTAGTTGTGATAATGTCTTTGTTTTGTCCATTTCTGCACCTGCGAATAATGCATATTTATGTCTTTGAGCTAGTATTTTTTATAATTTCTAATTTATTAGATTATATCGTTTACAAAATTCTTTAAAAAATTAATTGGGTGACAATCCTATATTTGTAAGAATTGAATGTTTTTTTAACAGAAAGATTATAAATATATTTTGAAAAGTGTTTGGTTTGGTTTGGTGTATTGTGGTTTCATGCCACTTTCAGTGTAATTGGCTATATCGTGGTGGGTCTGTTTTTATTTATGAAGAAAAACGGAGTACTCGGAGAGAACCACCGACCTACGGCAGGAAAACTGGCAATCCTTAACAATAGGTATCATAGTAAACCGTAAAGGGGTAATCAAGTAATGTAAACTGGTTTAGTTTATTAGCGTTTAGCCCCATTTTCGTTGTAATTGGCTGTATCCGGTCGCAACAAGTTTTATAGGTTGGGAAAACCTGAGCACTTGGAAGAATAGGACAATCCTCGACAATTAAGTCCGCAGTCAAGTACCTCAAATATATTTCGATACAAGTAAAAACATTATCAAGTAATAAAAAAACCTACAAATGATGCAGAGTTTGGTGTATTAGTATTTTATGCCGCTTTCAGCTAAATTGGCGATGTCGTGGCGGGGATATTATACAGGAGGAAAGCCTGGGTATTAGAGGAGATCTACTAAACCTCGGCAAGAAAAGTGGCAATCCTTCTCATTTAACGTCCGTATCGGGCCACCGGCACTATTCAAACTAACGACCCAATGTTGACGGACCAAGAGCCCTCGAAACATACACAGAATTCAAATCTTGACATCTCCTTACTGAAGCTCAAGGACAAACAATCCAATGAAATACTTACCAATGAAGTAAAAATGTTCGTAATAGCAACAAAAAAGCTAATGAGAATGTTTATTCAATAGATGTACTTTATGTACAATAGAAATGGTGTGTTTCAGTGCATTAAACATATTAACGACATCTGCGTATAAAATAATTCCAATATAAAATTTTGGTTTCTTTAAGAATAAACAAATTTTGTGACACATGACATCAACGAATAAATTTGTTTATGATAAATCTATGGAAAAAATCGAGGTAATCTGAAAAGCATGATAAATCTATGAAAAAAATCGAGGTAATCTGAAAAGCTTTGAGTTACTTATGTCTCCAGAAGACGAACAAAGATATTTTATTATTTTTGCGTACTTTCTTTCTGCAAGAAAAACCCGGGAAGACAAAGGAACAACCACAAGCACAACAAATAAACACTGAAAATTAAAAAACAATGATCAATACGAACTCCTTTAAAAACCAGGAATACTCAGGTGCTCCGGAAGCGTAATCAGTTCCTGTTCCGTATATGGCATCCGTCATGAAGTTAAACAAAGACAATCCGGAGGTAGTCACAAATCGGTGGAGATACATGAAATGTTACGACAGTGGGAACAGGTCCAACATCATCTCCGGTATTGGAACACTGTAACGGTCAACCAATTCGTGATGAAGACCGTAAAATTTCCAAAGTGAAGACATCAACTTATCCCTGATAAAACCCTGGTTAAGCAGCTTATGTGATAGCAGTAATACTCTTTGTCGAAAGTCATAGTAATTTACGCATGCCCTTGCATATCGGATAAGTATAGATTATCGGGTTTTATGCACACTGATATCGTAAAATATCAGCCGCGAGCCACAATATGAAGATTTTTGGCGAGTGAGCACAGCGAACGAGCATAAAAGATTCATATTGTGTCGAGCAGCTGATATTTTACAATATATTTACGCAGAAAACCCGATAATCTGTTTATCGTACAAATTCTGTACATTTTTGTCGCCCATGTAAGACATTTTTCTCCTATTCTTGACGTGTTTAATCGGTGGGATAAAAATACATAATATCTTTAACCACTTCCCGGTGATTAAATTTCTACGTGGGAATTACCGCCCTTTTTTCTATATTTATTTTAACGATAAACTAGAGAGTCCCGAAATGACGTCTATGTAAACAAACTACATAGCAACGACATTTTCTTGAGGTTTTTGTCGAAAATCATAGGAGAAACAGATTCTCCTTCAATTTACTCGTGAGTTATGGAATTTCTCAACCCTCGATAGTTAAATTTTAGATTTTAACACGCTCGCTAAAGACTCGCGTGTTGAAAATCGAAAATTTAACTATCTCGGGTGGAGAAATTCCATAACTCACTCGTACCTGAAGGAGAATCTATATTTACACTTTTTTGTCCTCCTGGAGGTAAGCTTGATAACGTCTCCTCTCACATTGTGACGTCGCTAATAAGTCCTGCTCTCATATTGTGACGTCGCTGATAAGTCCTGCTGTAGCGGATAATGTCTCCTAATACGTCACAAAGTCTTAATACAGAGATTACAGAGCGGCTGAGCAGGGTGATATAGACGCAGGGAAGTACGATAAGCTGAGAAACCTAGACGTCATATGCAGGCGATGCTGGTACATTGCTACTCAAGAAGGGAAAGTCCGTTAACAATGGGAAAGTTGTCATCACGTTTGTAATAAAGTTTTGTCGTCAAATGTCCCTCATTGTCTGTTTCCAGAAACAAATCCAAATATGAAGAGGACCTCGATGTATCTGTAGTATCCTCAATTTCAAGCTCACTGGGGTAGATGAGATGTTGAAAATCTTGGAATTTGTCGTTATTTAACGACAACACGTCATCTGTATAACGAAAAGTGAAATTAAAGGATTGGGCTAGTTTCTTTGTGTTTTCACTTAGGATCCTTAGAATGAAGTCCGCTTTATATGAGTACAGAAACAGATCGATGAGGAGAGGAGCACAGTTGGTTTCCATTGGAATGCCGATTGTTTGTTGAAAAATTCGACCGCCAAATTCATCAAATATGTTGTGTATGAGAAAATCTAACATGTTTGTATTTTCATCTTTAGAATACTTTTTGTCAGAATTAGAGCGGTTCATCACGAAATAAGCCTTTTCTATACCTAAAACTAGAAATTTATGGTTGCGTGTGCCATTTTTCCTGAAAAAAACATTGCTGAAATAGTTGTTTCAATCGATATTTTAATTGAGAATGTGGTATGGTAGTGTAAAGTGTAGAGAAGTCGAATGTTTTATGCTGTTGTATGTGGCCAAAGATTTTGATTTTAGATATTCTATTAATTTTTTTAGTTTTTAAGAATCCACATCTGATTGACGCCACTGGTGGAATATGATGTTTCACAGTAATTCTGGAGGCCCTCTCTAATACATGTCAATTATGAATTAAAATCATTGAAAGAGATTTTTGTAGAGCAATTAGCTGACCCAGCAATGTACCTTTGTTTAACATTGTTAAGTTTTTTGAAAAATTCAGTATCTCCCTGAGGTTGGTATTATTTCCACAGTCTTACGTCTACTTCTGGTCTTAATAGTCCGGAATTCTCATGGGAAAAACTGGACCGTTGTTTGCCGACCAGTTCTTCTCGTCTGAATCTAAGTTTGCACAATGGACTCTAGAGCAGAAACCAAAATATATCCCACTACATTATTTACAGCATTTTTTTTCAACATTTTCTAACCTTGTTTTCTTTCGTCTTTTGGGTGATGAATTTTCATTTTTATCTCCCAATTCTGAAATCAATTAGTTGTTTTTTTATTATTACAGTAAAGAAACTTTGCCAATGGTCTGATTTTATCCGAGGTTTTTTTTAGAATAAATTATTGTAAATTCGGAAATTATTGCGATGTTTTTATTATTGCGAAAAATGCGACCGGCTTGTAATCGCAATAATTTAAACTCGCATTTTGGAATTTTTTACATGCATGAAGCGGGAGTTTTCTCAATATCGCAAAAATTTTAATTGCATTTTGGTCTAAAATGACAAAATCGCAATAAAAAATGCACGCAATAATTTCTAATTTACAGTTACACCAGGAAAACTGATCAAACGTAACCAAATAAATTACTGAAATAAGATTAGTTTTGTATATTTTACAAATTCTCTAAGCATTAAATAAAATGGATTTTTTGTTCTTTGTCGTAAGATTAATTGTACCTAAGATATTTACCTTATGTATAAGTGAATTTCTTATGAAAATTCACCATCAGTCGGTAAAATGTAAATACCTTTTACACTAAAAGCATGTAAATCAAGTACGGAAATCCTTTGAAGAAAATGTATGTATTTTATAAGCTAATAATCAAAGTCATACTATACTCATTTACCGTTGCAAATATGGTGATTTTTACGGCAAATTTATTTTACAGAAACCAGCTGCAAAAACATCACTGGTATGACCGCCATATTCAATAAAATATTAACAAGAGCAGATAATTCGATTATTACGCCTCAGCAGCCACTCGGTTACAATTATACGATGCATGTTCAATTATCGTTTTAAAATTGCTATGTAAAATAATATGTATGTTCATAAAGGGCAGAAACTTGTGTTCTTATGATATAAAAATTTAAATAGATTTTAGAATAGTTTCTCGTATTCGTCATCAAGATCAGATGGAGACCTCTGTTTCAGGTATGATGTCATTAGATGACTGATAGCAGACGACAGATTATGTAAAAGGATTGTCGAAATAATCATACAAAAAATTGTGATATTCTCATTCACGGATCGAGTTATTTGGGTGTACTACCATTGTGAGTCATATCCATAAACGTTGGAACCGTTTCTTATATTCATATTTTTACTACGCCATCCATTGGATGGAGGAACCATTGCTGTTTACTTATTGACCACTCCAGTCATTAGTGTTGGATCCATTAAATTAGTAAGGAAGTCCAACCGGGAAGTACACAAAAACGATATTAGGGAGCAACAAGTTGATGTCTAGAAAGGTGGGGGAAAGAAATAATTGGATCAGATTTTTTTGTAAAATCCATGAACTCATATTTTATCTTTAGACGTGTATTCAAGAGGATCAATGATCAAAAGAGGGGATATTATCGTCTCCGCCCGTCACGCTTCCCGGTGACGTAAACTCCTCTTTCATTTTTGTCGAGCCTTCGACTTTTGTCGAAAAAGCGAGACATAGCGATCCTACATTCCGTCGTCGTCGTCGTCGGCGGCGTCCACAAATATTCACCCTGTGGTTAAAGTTTTTGAAATTTTAATAACTTTCTTAAACTATCCTGGATTTCTACCAAACTTGGACAGAGGCTGTTTATGATCATAAGATAGTATCCAGAAGGAAATTTTGTAAAAAAAAAATTCCAGTTTTTCCGTATTTTACTTATAAATGGACTTAGTTTTTCTGCCAGGAAACATTACATTCACTCTGTGGTTAAAGTTTTTAAAATTTTAATAACTTTCTTAAAATATCCTGGATTTGTACCAAACTTGGACAGAAGCTTGTTTATGATCATAAGATAGTATCCAGAAGTAAATTTTGTAAAATAAAAATTCCAGTTTTTCTGTATATTACTTATAAATGGACTTAGTTTTTCTGCCAGGAAACATTACATTCATTCTGTGGTTAAAGTTTTCAAAATTTTAATAACTTTCTTAAACTATCCTGAATTTGTACCAAACTTGGACAGAAGCTTGTTTATGATCATAATATAGTATCCAGAAGTAAATTTAGTAAAAAAAAAAAAAAAAATTTCCGTATTTTACTTATAAATGGACTTAGTTTTTCTGCCAGGAAACATTACATTCACTCTGTGGTTAAAGTTTTTAAAATTTTAATAACTTTCTTAAACTATCCAGGAATTTTACTATTATGTGCATTCACCTATCACACTGAAAATATAGACATCAAAAGTAGGCGAGACACTGGGTTCCGCGGAACCCTTACGAATTTTTGGATTAAGGGATCGGAGTAATTGCACACATTATTAGTTTTAATTTTTTTAGTGAAGGTGGCCCCTATTTTGGTAAACTGCCTATTGGTTGGTTTATCACTATTGATTCTGGCAGTAAAGTTCTTAGTTCATACTGCTGAAAATATTCATGGTCTATACAAAACATTTTCACCAAATTTGATGCACCGTATATGAAAATGTCGTCCTTTTTTATTTGTAGAGTCCCAAATAATGTTTGATTCAGGGACTAACTATCTTTTTGTCTTTAAGATGGGTGAGCATTTTAACCTCCTTAAAAGCAGAAGCACAATATTCGAAAATAAAAAATTTCTAGCTTCTGAAATATTTTCGTGTCAATAAGGCAGTTTTACAGCTAATATGTGACCATTGATGTTTTTTTTAAATTTATGACACCTATGCGTAGTTGTTGCGGGAAAAGCATAATTTTGATGGCCAGAAAATATTTGCCAAGCGCATCTGTTCTGATTTAAAGCGTATATTAATAATATATAATAATAATAATATTAATAATAATATACCATTGGACTTGTCAATGATGCCTTAGGCCTAACTAGAGGCTCTCAAGAGCCTGTATCGCTCACCTGGATTTAACTTGTCCACCTTCAGCAGGAGTGAAAATTTAAGTGTAGCGGTTATCTCGGCTGGTTTTTACATAGGTACAATGTTAAACAAAGTTAGAATGTGGTGGCCATATTAGTTGACATTCAAGGTTATCAAACACAAAGAGGACCATCCCTGTCATTTGTTTGAATTCATAAGGCCAAGTTTAAGGTATGATGATCTACAAATTAAATTTTCCAATAGGGTCCTAAGTTAAAGTAAGTTCAGCTTTGGTGACCATGTTGATTGAGAGACCAGGTATAAAAGGGGACCACGTGACCATTGCTACCAAGTTTCGTTCCAATTGGCTCAGTAGTTTCAGACAAGAAGATTTTTTAATGAATTTTCCCATAGGGTCCAATGTTAAACTATGTTCGGCTGTGGCGGCCATCTTTTTGGACATTTTATTCTGAAAGAAGACCACATATGAACCATTTCTGTCAATTTTGGTTCCAATTGGCTTAGTGGTTTCAGACAAGATTTTTTAATGAATTTTCCCATAGGGTCCCGTCTAAAACTAAGCCATCTTGGTTGACAGTCTAGGTCATCGGACATACTTCTGACAGAGGACCATTACTGCCAAGTCTTGTTCCGATTGGTTTAGTTGTTTCAGAAAAGATTTTTAAATGAATTTCACATAGGGTCCAATGTTAAACTAAGTTTGGCTGTGGCTGATTGTCCGGTTCATCGGACACATTTCTGAAGGAGGACCATTGCTGCTAAGTTTGGTTGCAATTGGCTCAGTAGTTTCAGACAAGAAGATTTTTAAATGAATTTCCTATAGG
Organism: Mytilisepta virgata; assembly: GCA_028015205.1. Classification (NCBI taxonomy): domain Eukaryota; kingdom Metazoa; phylum Mollusca; class Bivalvia; order Mytilida; family Mytilidae; genus Mytilisepta; species Mytilisepta virgata. Next base: position 7,529,224 of record CM051508.1, on the reverse strand, counting down.
GTCCTAAGTTAAACTAAGTTCAGCTGTGGTGACATTCTGGTTTTTTAAATTCACCCCCCCCCCCCTTTTTTTCTATTTTCAGTCACAGCAGCCATGTCAGAAGTCGAGGATATCGGATATACTTTTGGAAGGGTATCTCCCAAGGATCATTCCACCAAAGTTTGGTCCCAATAGGCCCATTGGTTTTACCTTAAAATTAACAATTCAGGGGCAATAACCCAACAAAAGATTGACCAATTCGTCTGAAAATTACATGGCAGGTAGATATTGACCTGATGAACACTTTTATCCCATGTCAGTTTTGCTCTAATTACTTTAGTTTTTGAGATATATGTCAAAAACTGCAGTTTACCCCGTATGTTCTATTTATAGACATGGCAGCCATGTTGGTTGGCAGGCGGGGTCATTGGACACATGTTTTAAACCATATACCCTAATGATGCTTTTGGCCAAGTTTGGTTCCATTTGGCCCAGTAGTTTCAGAGATTTTGGTAAAAGTTAACCAACAATGACAGACGCCAAGTGATGAGAAAAGCTCACTTTACCCTTTGGGTCAGGTGAGCTAAAAACCGGAAACTTGGAACATTATGCAACACGAAGCAAATTTATTTTTCCTCATTATTGTAGGCTTCTGCCAAATATACATCTATTTTTTTAATCGGATTTTAAATGTGAAAGTCTGGTTAAAAATGTTCAAAAATAAGGCTCTAATGTCAAAAAAATTCGTAAGGGTTCCGCGGAACCCAGTGTCTCGCCTACTTTTGATGTTGTCTATATTTTCAGTGTGATAGGTGAATGCACATAATAGAATGCAATGTTAAGTCCATTTATACGTAAAAAACTGAAAAACAGAAATAAATATTTTACAAAATTTTCTCCTGGATACAATCTTTATATCATAAACAAGCTTCTGTCCAAATTTGGTAAAATTCCTGGATAGTTTAAGAAAGTTATTAAAATTTTAAAAACTTTAACCACAGAGTGAATGTAATGTTTCCTGGCAGAAAAACTAAGTCCATTTATAAGTAAAATACGGAAATTTTTTTTTTTTTTTTACTAAATTTACTTCTGGATACTATATTATGATCATAAACAAGCTTCTGTCCAAGTTTGGTACAAATCCAGGATAGTTTAAGAAAGTTATTAAAATTTTGAAAACTTTAACCACAGAATGAATGTAATGTTTCCTGGCAGAAAAACTAAGTCCATTTATAAGTAATATACAGAAAAACTGGAATTTTTATTTTACAAAATTTACTTCTGGATACTATCTTATGATCATAAACAAGCTTCTGTCCAAGTTTGGTACAAATCCAGGATATTTTAAGAAAGTTATTAAAATTTTAAAAACTTTAACCACAGAGTGAATGTAATGTTTCCTGGCAGAAAAACTAAGTCCATTTATAAGTAAAATACGGAAAAACTGGAATTTTTTTTTTACAAAATTTCCTTCTGGATACTATCTTATGATCATAAACAAGCCTCTGTCCAAGTTTGGTAGAAATCCAGGATAGTTTAAGAAAGTTATTAAAATTTCAAAAACTTTAACCACAGGGTGAATATTTGTGGACGCCGCCGACGACGACGACGACGACGACGACGGAATGTAGGATCGCTATGTCTCGCTTTTTCGACAAAAGTCGAAGGCTCGACAATGATATAATTGTAAAGACAAATTCATTAAAACATAGCATACCCCTTTTTTCAAAGAATTTAACACTTGTTCAATACCAATTTCATGTCAGTATTGAACTACCATTCTAATATGGGTTGCTGAAAACGTCACTGAAACAAACCCGTGGTAAAATTTACATTAGGTTTGTTCTCATCCTTGCCCGTTTCGGATTTGGCCCTTTTGATCTTCCTTGCCTTGTCGTTCCCAAACAGTGGGGATCAAAATCTTCAAAGCAAGTAATTTTAACTTCTTATTGCAACAAGGTCCAAAATATTAAAGGGAGATAATCCACAGATGTTTTTCATCCTGCATTCAGAGTAGAGAAACGATTTAAGAAATAATTCATATAAACAAATATAAAGTCTAACCATGTTAAAATAACCATAGGGCATGGTACCAATGAATTATTTCGATTCTAATAGGACAATATGCATAATTTCTGTAATCGAAGCAAACCATATAAGGCGTCATATATGGACAGCCATGTTGATTTTAACAAGGCAAAAACTTTTACATAAAAATGTAAAATGTCTCTAAACAAACAAAATAAATTCACTTACATTTTTGTGAGATTTTAAAGCAAATTCCAGCATTTTAGATCCTGTATAACGTATGATTTTCCGTTTTTTACTGTCGATCTAGCGTTATATTTGAATGTATGACATAATGCCTTATATTGTGACGTAGCACTTTCGACTGTCATACAATTTCGCGTGACAGTTATCGATGTTGTATTTTGAGCTTTGCTAAATGTTTGCAAAGCGATATATTTAAGACAGATTCAGTGAGATGGAAGAATATGACTTTGAAACTTTATTTTATCAACAAAATACAACAGTTTAGGGATTTCATGTGTGCTTCACGCTTCACGTCAACAACGCATTGTACCAATGTGTCAATAATAATTGTTCCATATAGAACACGGTTGTGTTTCTATAGCGAAAGCGGCACGTCATATTAGAATAGGGTGTAATATGGCCTACAAGAAAGGAAAAATAAAAAAATTTTTTAAAAATTCTGTAATTAGGCAAAAATTACTTCAGCTACAGTGATGTTTTACTAGTGAACATAGTGTAATATACAAGCATTATAGTATAAATATAGACATTATTAACAAATCAATTAATTATATAAACAGAAAGAAAGAAGAAAAGTATTAAGATAGGCAAAGTTGGGAAATAAATTTGATATTGGTCCAATTAAAATCAACTTTATACAGTGAATACATTCTATTCTCTCAAAATACCCCCCTTCCCCCCCCCCCCCCCCCTTCACCTTTTATTTAGACCTGATATTTGCTGACAGGAAAATAAGTGGAAAAGATGTACCAGAAGGAATAATGTGGGATTTAGCTACAAAAAAGAAAAAAAGAAAAAAAACATCATATCTTTAAAATTTATATTTACAGGTATTTATGAAAAACATATGCAAATCTTAAATGGCCCAATCTAGGGACTCAACTATAAAAAGAATACATATATATGACCATAAATATCATAGTTTTTACATATTCTATATTTCTAATTTTAACAAGTTTTTGGAACATAACCTGTTAAGGCTTTAACTTAGCACTATATGACATTACCCAATACCCATGAAGCTATATTACATTTTTTCATCATTTCAGCAATTCATCTATGTACTGTTCACATCTATGTCTGATTAAATGAGTGACTTTAAGTTTAACAGTTACTATCCATTAGATATATATAATTTAACAAATTTTATTTAATAAAAATAAACAGCCTACTAACATATTTCAATACATTATATGAAAGATTGTTTCAAAACAATCAAAGTACAATAAAGTAACAATGAGCATAGTTTACGTTTTCACTTCACTTTTGCCAAAAGTTCATCACATAGGTTGGTCAATTCTGTGTTTTCTTTAATCTGTAATGACAAAACATATATTAAAGGTGTCATAACTGCAAATTTTTTTTGTTCAATCTCTATGACAACAGAAAAGCTAAAGTATAATACACTGTTACATTTTTTCCTGATATAAATTTTAATTTAGTGTGTAATAAATAACTATAAATAGTTTAGGAATTTACAATACTAGCTATAGGTTATTACACGTTTTTCCCATATTTGCCCAGGTATCATTCTGAAACTCCCATATCAGACCAAGGGCAACTACCCATCTTCCAATCAATGTGCAATATTTATGTAATTATCTCCCTTTACCAAGCATGTAAAACTTCTAATGCTGAGTACAAAGTGGATGGGCTCATTGAAAAAACAAAATAAAAATAAAAACAAAAATTTTTTTAACCCAACAATGAGAGGGCATGCCTAACTGCACCAATCGAAGTGCTAGGCAGCTGTGAGCACAGAGCCTTTGCAACCTATCACAGGTACCCAGCAGAAAAAAATTGACCTGTTTTCCAATCAACTACAGTAAAATAATATTTTTGACCTATATAGAATTGCCACTATAAAAAACATAATGGTGAAACTAATTCTCCTGAAAATTCAACCCTCTTGCAGAATGACAGGCTATAAGGCATATTTCAAAAGGGGAGATAATTAGTCATTTGGATTATTATAATCTTGTTCAGATGTTAACTAGGTATATCCCACAGATGCTTTTTAAAGAATACATGTATATGTGTCTCACAATAAAAAACGAACGTACCTTCTGTTCAAGTTGATTCTGAAGACCTTGACTCTCCATTTCTTTACGTTTTAATGCAACCTTTAATTTTGATGTCTCGGCTTCCAGCTCTGATCTGAGGGTTTCATTATCTGACATTGCTCTAAAAAAGTCAAAAAAAAAAAAAAAAACCGAATGTTTCTTTGAGATATCTAATATTATCAAAGATAATGATCAAAATACTGATGCATAAGGGCACAGTAAGCACAAAAAAAGACAACTTGTAACATTATTGAAGACTTTCACAATATAGGATTCATACTTCTGGGATGATTCTGCCAGCTGGACAAACAAGCTGAAATGCTGTACCTGAAGCCAAAATAACTATGTATAATATTAAAATCGTAATGGAAAAATCTGAAATCTAAAAATTATTTCAAATAAAAAAACAGAATAGAACCATCAACATCTTGTTGATTCACATCTGTTACACAGTTAAACCCATTTTTGTCTGACATGTTCAATTCGTTATACAAATCTAAAATTATCTATCAAAAAGGTTGAAGTAAAATTTTCAACATACATGTAATATAAATTTCTATTTTTATTTACCATTCAATTGATACTTGACTTAAATCTTATTGCTATGGTTACCATGAATGGCAAAAGTCATATATTTGGATATTGTAAAATATGAGCTACACAGATCATTACTCAAGCACCAGTAATTCCAAATTTAGTATCAAATAAAATACCCGAATACCAAAGTTCAAAATCCCATTATGACTGACAGGTTGAATTCTAGATTTCTCAAACACAAAGGGTCCTTTAAAATAAGTCTGAAGTAAATTACATGATTTTATTGTTATTGAGTTCAATAAATTGGTGTTTGAAAAACCCAGAGTTACTAATAACATAAAAATAATGGAAAAAATTTACAGACTTTCGAAATGGTTCGAAAAACCCATGGTGTTCAAACAAGTTAAGCTCTCGCCAGCAAAAATGGACTGTATGAAGAAATTCCGTAACACGTTGGTATATCGTTACAGTATTTGTTTCTGTGTCACAAAAATTTGTACAACTATGATTGTAATCATTACTATGCATTCTTCAACACCAGTAATTTTCCAATAGATCTTACTTTTTAAGTTTGGCTTCGGCATCTTTCTTCAATGACAGCATTTTTTCTTCTGTTCCTTTAACTTTAGCTGTACATTCATCAACATATTTCTTTAATGTTTCCTCATTCTAATATAAATAATTACAGTATGACATTTTATATTAAGGATATGTATCATAGTTCCATCTGGTGGTTGGTTTGTACAAAATTCAAAAATAATTATGTCCTGTCATGGTTTGTATGATGTACATGTACTCTGATATCTGGAATACTTCTTCAGAATTTCCATAGCATATTGCTTGGAAATTGTCAATTTGGCACTCAAGCCATGAAAAATATTGTGTTTCTCTCAAGCCTTTTATTTTTAAATTTGGAGCTTGGTTGTATGCATGATCTTATTCATTGTTATTACATGTGATATTTACCTATAAAAAAATTTTGGTTCTCCCAGGTAAGGGCACCGGTTACACATGTTAAGTACCATGAACTAGCATGTTGTTTTGATTTGTCTTGCAAATGTATTTGCACACTCACAACATTGTCGGACATTTTTTTTCAAAGAAGTTACGGGGAAATAACTATAATTGATCACGTTTTACAGATTTTTGAACAACAAAAAAAAAAACCTTCCGAAATTAAGGGGAAAAAAATGCAGACGCGGGCTGAGCTTGAGAAACACACAATTTTTTTTAATGGCCTTAACATCATTTGCTAAATATGTGGATTTTTAACTTTTAGACTCAATATTATCCTGTCTGCATTGAAATGTACTTTTCAACACCTTACAGCAAAACCTTAATACTCCTGATAAGAATGGTCATTTTACACTATATTTACAAAATTTATGACATTCAACTTCTGGACTTTTCACTCAGTTGCATGTACACCGTGTGCAATGGTTATTATAAATTGTGGACATAAAGACTTACAGTTTTATATCCTTGTAGAGCTGTCTTCATTTTTTCATAACGTCTGTGTAAATCTGAGAAAGCTGACTCCACAGACTGGACATCATTAGTTAACTGTGAACAAAAATAAAACATGATAAGCAACTCTTTGTGTGCTGATGGCTTGAAAAATTAGTTATTAGTGAGTTGTGGTAATTTTTTTCCCATAAATTTGACAACTTTGGGTCCTGTTTCACAAATATTCATTAGAAAACAAATAGTCTCAAGTATAATCTGATTCCAGTCATTAACTGTCTTTTTTCTATTGATGTCCAGGATCCAGTGTACATTACTAAAGTACAAACATTTGGGAAACTTGGACCTGTCGGTAACAATTTGTTAAGTATAGCATTCAAAAAAAATGTAGTTATTTTTGCAGTGTAATGTAACTTCTGCTCCATTTGTTACAAAACATGGTCATGAATGCCAGAAACAGAAATATTTCTTTAGCCATATTGTAGAATATTTTATGTACTATACATCATTATAAATACATTTTAATACCCCTTTACTGAAAAAAAACTGCCAAATTTTCCACTCATAAAAATAACCTCAAATACAGATGTACAGTTGAAATGTTCTCACAATTTTTAATTCCAAGAACCACACTCTGCCAGATGATTAACTGGATGTGTGTGGGTCTTAAATCTTAAGAGCTACAATTTTTTTTTCTCCTGGACTGAAAATAAACTCAATATAGTTTAATATGATTGTGAAAAGTCTGGACTTTTATAATATCTTTCCAACTACAATTTTCATTTTTCAATTACAAGGGAGATAACTAAAAAAAATCTTTTTCTGTTTGAATATTCTATGTTTGGACATAAAGTTGGTATTTTTGAATTCTTCAAATATCGTTAAAATCGCTCTAAATATGCAATTCTGTCATTAAAAATTATAAATATTATTTCAAGAAATAAACTTCCAATCATCAATGTCCATTCCAATCAATTTTGACCAATTTTGGAACATTTGATACGAAATAGATACTTTCCTCCCATCCAATCTTGCCCAAAAAATTCTAAAATTCATTTTCCTAACTTCCAAATCCCATAAAATCCTCAAATTTTGGTCCTTTTTCACATGGTTTTTTTAGTCTAGTCAATCTAGCATAAATTTGACCCTAACCTTAAAGTAATTGCAACAGAAGATTTTTAAGTTTTAATCTTTAGCATTATACCCTAAATATACACAGAAAAAAGTCCAACAAAATCTAACTTGAGGATGACTAAAAAATCACGATTTTAAAATTACTATGGAGATTTGCATTGAAAATGGGAGATAACTCTGCAAAAAAGGCAGAAATATCAATAAAAATTGATACAAAATTGTAACTTTACCGCTTCAATTCAGCAGAATGTATTGATTCTTGATATTTTAGCCGTCTTTACAGTGTAACAAACAACTCTTAAGGTGTTTTCATATCTTTTATCAAGCTACAACCTAGATTTCGTAATTCATTAGTTGACCATTTATTAAATTTTTCAATATGTCAAAGTAAAGAATCTCAAATTTAATAAATATAATTAAGCATATATTCTTCTTTTTGTGGTTTAAAGTTTCATTAAACAAGGTAGATGCTGAACAAATATAATTTACAGATATAAACAATACCAAATTTTCACATTATTTTTTCAAAATGGTCACAAAGCCACAAATTTGCAATTTCTTCAATGAAAAATGTGCAAAAAAAAAATAAAAATACCCATAAGTAGTGGTGTTCCGATGATCGATTTTAATCGAAAATCAGTCGATTGTAGTGCTATTTCAAGCGCTCGATTACAAAAGTGACATTTCCGATTAATCGGAAAATATTTACTTTCACTTCCGGTTTTCACTTTGTTTTTTTTGGGGGGTATTTATTTTGCTAGTGTTTCCAGGTAAGATCTATGAGTTAGTCACCAGTCTAATTATGCAAGCCGGCAAGGTCATTGAACTGACATGGATGATGGAAAGTTGTATCCATACCCTGGAAAGAAAACCAGGTCCAGGGTATGGACGTACTTTGGATTTAAAAAAATAAAAGAGGGACAGGCTACCAAAGATAACCTGGACATGTCAAAATCCATCTGCAAACTTTGCAAAAAGGAATATGCTTTCAAAGGTTTGTGAAGTATTCAACTCCCATGGCCATGGTCCAGTTCTTCATAGTGTTTATGAACAAATCATGATAACAAAAATAAACCCTGCATTGTTGATCTTACATTCTTGGCCCACTTTGGTCAGTCTAGTGGTTTTCTAGCCAAGAGACCTTGTCAAACCCAAACCCCCTTCAAAGCCCCTTGAGTCTACCAATGATTGATTATAAACAATAGATTGCCAGGAAACTAAGTAAAACTGACTCCCTACATGTTGTTAATTTCGACAGATTTACAAAGTGGCAGTTCGTATACTTAAAAAATGGGCCTTAAACAAAACTACTACTGAACTGGCATTTTTTATGTCACAAATCCATTGAGAATTGACAAAACAGGTGATAATGTACTGGAGATTTGGTGTCCCAATGGTCCTGACTTGGTACGGGCATATTTCTACTGAATGGTTTTCTGTGTGAGTTTACATGTATCTTCTTGTTTTATGCTGACTTCTGTTTTCCCATCCTTGGACTTACAAAACTGTATGAGAATCAAAAGTGATTTAAGTATATAGTAATAATAATTATCAAGTGTGGAAAGTCCAGAGCATAAACAATTTAAAGAGCATATTGTTACCTACAACTTGGTACAGACCTATTAGAAAAATGTGGTTTAAACAAGGTTTTATGAATATAGATGCATTAAACCTTTAAATTGCAATATCCAACCATAAAATCTCCAGTAAATGAACTCACAAATTAGTGTATTCTTTATTAATCAATACATACATAGTACACAACATTTATTTTTAGAAATGTGACATGGTACATGAAATATATGTAAGACTCAAATCCGTGTACGGCCTCAAATCCGTGTCCTTTCCTCAGATCTGTGGCCTTTTTAAACAATACAAAACGTCATAGTTGTTACTTAAAATCATTATTTCCTCAAATCTGTGTCCTCTTTTTCGCGGACAACGTAACGTCATAATTGCCATCAGTACCAGTAAGGATCCAAATCCAGAATCCTTTTGGATTGACATGCCATATCTGATTCTAATAACAAAAGCAAAAGAGGAAAATCGATACTGGGGAGCCAAAAAGACTTTGGAAAACTTGCATCTCACATACAATGAACGTACGTATTGTACAGATGTCCTTTTAGGGGAATTGATATATATTATTATCGTTTATTTGGTTGAAAATATTGATCAATAATTATTTTATGTAATGTGCCCTCAATGGGCCGTTGATTGATATAATAAAATATTCGTATTCGTATTAGTATACGGTAAAAAACTTTTTGTCATTATACTTTTACGATGATAATTCTAAGGCAATGTTTAGAAAATCACAAGATTTAAGTGACAACCACAGAAAATGTTTGGATAAGGAAGCTTTGATAGAATTGATAAATCAAAATCACAACAAAGATCATAGAAAATCTGAAGCAATATACGACAGTTTAAGAAGTCCCGTATTTCCCGTTGTTAGAGAGAATATTAAGAACTTGTTCAAGATTTGTGTTAAATGTAGTAGTTGTGAAAACACAGCTGAGATACCAAAAACAACTATTCAGCGGCGCCCAATTCCAGCTACGTACCCTAACAGCCGCTGGCAAATTGATCTGAAGAAAATGCCACCCGTCAGAGGCTATGACTATATTTGTAATATAGTAAGACTGCTATTCATGCTTATTCATGTTCTCTGATTGGGATGGTGACGCATACCCCGTATCCTTTCTTTTTCATATGAGCATTTTTTTTTAAATAACCCGTGTATCTTTAACATTCTAAAGTGATCACGTTTCGGATTTTAATTTACAGTACATGTAGTTTGTTAGTGCATTTATCCCATTCATACATCGAGAATATTAACAATAATAGTGCTTAATGCTGAAATAATTTTTAAAATTTTTATCTTATTTGCTTCCAGTTGAATTTAAACTTTTAGATAAACATCAGCAAGTTTGATAGTTTATTTATTGTTTGTAGCTGCCACTTGTAATGTTAACGGAGGAAGAAAGAACGTTTTTTTTTTCGATTAATAAATTAAAAAGTAAATCGATTTGGAATTTATTGTAACTTTTTGAATTACAGCAGAATTGTGAAACATTTTTAAACACTGGACTACATAAATATTTTGAGAGGAAACAACTAGAACTTTATCCGTTGGAAGTATTTACAGAAACCAATCAAAATGTTTATACACCAATCTTAGGAGAAAAACTGAAATTCCGCAATGAATAAAGGAACTGCCGTGTTTAGTTCAGGTTTTGGAGAGACGGAGTTTGCACTGAAATTAGGACAGACGTTAAAAGGGGAAAATGTTAACCATCAAAGACACCATCACCAATTATACTTTCGAACTTAATAGGTATCAGCTACGGCCTTACCAATAAATAAAAAATATGTACTTCATATGTGTATATTTTTGTAGTGTGTGATGGAAAAAAGGGGGATGGGAGTAAATAAAATATTAAAATAATGTCTAAGACTGGATATTGTGAACATGACCCCGACAAAGAATCGAAACATGTACATAACAAAGTTGCAACTTTTATTGCTGTTCTTCATCTTCAGAAGTACAGTGAGATCTTCAACAGGAGGAATCACTCTCACTCCAATGCAAATTTCTAGACGGCCCCTATAGCACCGGTTTGAGCAGAGTTCTTTGCTAAATCCGGCTGCGTCACACAATGTATACTTTATTAGTTTATCCCTTAGGGAGCAATCATTTGATTTTTTTTAGGGATGGGAGGAATTTGAAATAAAAAACATGATGCAAATTTTGGTGAAAAAGGGCAGGATGGCCATATCCAAGGATTCAAATAATCTAGGCAGGATACAAAATGTTGCGAAAAAAGGGGAGGATCGGAAATTACTTCCATTGCTCCACCATGAAAAAAAAAAAAAAACAGGAAACAAAGACAACCACAAACAAATAAGACATACATAAATTTAAACAAAAAACTGAAATATATGACTAATACACACCCCACCAAAAAAACCGAGTGTGAAATCAGTTGATCCAGATGGGTAAGCATTTCATGTCTCTCATGAGACACCCGCTGTGTTGGCCATTGTCAAATACGGGGTTAGGTCACACCCGGTAAGGGAGATACACCACAAAACCTACGACAGATGAAAAAAATCAGTTTTCATCGGAGAAAATGGTGTACCATATCGGTCCACTAGTTCGTTGTGACGACCATAGTATAAAAATAAAAAATGGACACAGATCTGAGTCTGCATTTTTTTTTAGAGGACATAGATTTGGCGATGACGTCACATGACACAGATATGAATGGGGAAAACAAACATGTGAGTATGACGTAATGATAGGCCACAGATCTGAGGAAAGGACACGGATTTGAGGCCGTACATGGATCTGAATCCTACATATATACACATGATTCCTTGGAAATGTAAATAAAAATATTAACCGATTATTAATCGATCATTGATCGGTTGTGTAGAAGCGATAATCGATTATGAAATTTCTTCCGATTCCCAAATATGGGCCATAACATTTTGGTTTTGTACATTTCATGAGCAGAAGATTATATAATATACAGAACAAGTATAACGGATTGCGCAATGCCCACGTTCTTTGACGGAAGCCCACCAACTATCCGATCCACGTTGGCTAGTTATTGTCCACGTTGAACGTGGGCATCCATTATCAGGTGAAAGTTCGTTTTTGACTGTGGAAAAACACGGTGGACGGTCAGCAGATCGATATAATAAAACGGGTTAAAAATTTACGTTATGTGTTCTTTAATACCAGAATTATTAATTTAGTTCCAATCCTTTTCATAATTATATAATTTTATATGCAGTCGGGAGTTGTTTTATGTTCATAATAACAGATTTGTCCAATATCGGTGTCAGCATAAATAAATGGGTCATCCTGTAGACTAGACAATGATTGACAATAATCTTGACCGCGGTATATTGTTTGAAGTAACAGGTCAAGGTATTATGGATTACAAGGAAGGCGTGGTATATCGATGATTTGTAACATGTATTGACAAGTGTCAAATTATGTACCTGTGACAAGACCACACAATTCTCGTGCAAAAACTGGCGGGAAAGTATATGACAGTACGATAAAATAAGTTTTAGTTTTTCAAAAGTTGAATAATTATTTATACTTGGCTGTATTTCTATGATGTTATTGAAGTATTAAAATAAAAAATAATACATTTGTTCTATTACTAATCCTTGTGCTCTCTCCTTAACCCATTGTCGGAAACTCACGGCCAGTCGCGCTTACGCTTTGCTTCCACTTCCCGAAAGTGGAAGGAAAGCGTAAGCGGGACCGGCCGTGGGTTTCCAACGATGTTTTATTTCATACCGTATAAAATATTGTTCCTTTAAAATATTAGAATGAACTGCAATCTTTGCATGTTTTTTTTTTAATGAGAATTAATGTTTACAGATTCTCCTTTCCCTCCTTTTTATGTTATATTTTTCTCTAAACTTTATGTTTCCATCGTCTGGCAGATAAGGGTAGGTATACACATCTATAACAAAACCCTTGGTCTGGTAAATGTATAATAAACACAGGTTTAATCTGTCCATTACCTTACAACAATTCAAGCGAATCTCCTATATATTACGTTTGAAACAACAACTTGTTGATTAACATGTGAATAATTAAATGTACACGTGTATAAAACATTTTAATCCAAAGGATATTGAGTTTTTCGTAATAAATATCTGTATTTAAAAATCACAATGTTTTTTTTATATTAATACAATGCATTGAAGAATTACGCAATTAAGGAAAAAACTAGTGTTGACAAAGTATTGTGTATTAATTTATAATTTCGAAATTATAGTTTTGAAGGGTAGGCAATGTTTTAATATTTAAAGTTCTGAAAATCCACTTAAGACCTTCAGCATCTATTCCATATTACATGTAGATTTATATAATTACCGGTAACACAATCATACTCTGAAATCACGCTTTAATCATAAGCTAACAATTAACCCCTTCAGTTTGAGTAACAGGTGTGTTGTAAGGAAGAAATACATGTTAATAAACAAAATTATTTTTTCTTTTATTTCATACCGTATAAAATAGTGTACCTTTCAAAAATTAGAATGAACTGCACACTTTGCATATTTTTTTTAATGAGAATTAATATTTAGGGATTCTCCTTTCCCTCTTTGTAGATTTTTATTTCTAGGTATATTTTTCTCTAAACTTTATGTTTCAATCTTCCACAATACCAAACAGCTTGACGTCTGGCAAATGAAGGAAGGTATACACACCTACATGTATAACAAAACCTTGAACACAGGTGTCAAAAATTAATCTGCCATTACCTTATAACAATGCAGTGAATCTACTATATATTACATTTGAAACAACAACTAGTTGATTAACATGTGAATAATTAAATGTACACATGTATAAAACATTTTTATCAAAAGGATAATGAGCCTTTTCTAATAATTATCTGTATTTAAAAATCGCAATGTTTTTATATATTAATACAGAAATGCATTCGTTGAAGAATTGCGCAATTAAGGAAAAACTAGCGTTGACAAAGTATTTTTCGTGTGTTTTTACAATTTCAAAATTATAGTTCTGAAGGGTAGGCAATGTTTTAATATTTAAAATTCACTATAGATCTTCTATGACTATTTATTCCATACTATATGTATAAAATTACTGGTAACACAATGTTACTCTGAAACCACGCTTTAATCGTAAGCTGATAATTAACACCTTCAATTTGGAATAACAGGTGTGTTGTCAGGAAGAAATACTTTTAATAAACAAAATTATATGAAAACTCACTGCAACTACGCAGTATTTGGACATTCCAAATGAGAAAGTATACCTAGTTGTATTTACGATTGACACTGACATTCTCGGAAACGTTTTTTTTTTTTTTTTCTCAGAAACTTTTTTTTTTTTTTTCTTAGAAACGTAACTCACCTGAACAAGAAAAATAATTAGTATGTAGCTACATGTGTAATCAGTGCACTTTATTAAAAATAAATAATTGATCATAATTACATTGAAAACAATTGAAGCAATGAACTCTGTTGTTACCGGCGTTTAAGGTAACAATGGATAAATTACTAATACCGCAGATGCCAGAATAAACAATGACACATTTTTATGACACACCTGAACACCTGTGGTGTTTACCCCCAAAAAATATCCGATTTTAAACGTAAAAAACACGGGATTGTTAAAACAATAATCGCTTTAAAAATACGTTCAAATTGATAATATTCGTCCAGTTAACCCATATGTTTTTGCGTCCGTGATCGTATCTAAACTTTATGTTTCCGTCGTATGGAAGATAAAGGTAGGTATGCACCTACATCTATAACAAAAACCTGTCAGATAATAAACACAGGAGTAAAAAATTAATCTGTCAATTACCTTACAATGACTATTTATTCCATACTAGATATATATAATTACTGGTAACACAATCATACTCTGAAACCACGCTTTAATCGTAAGCTGATACATGTAATTAACACCTTCAATTTGGAATAACAGGTATGTGGTCAGGAAGAAATACTTTTAACAAACAAAATTATATAAACACTCCCTTCAGGAACTACCCAGTATTTGGACATTCCAAATGAGAAAGTATACGTACATGAATTACATACATGTATTCACAACACATAAGAAGATGTATTTACGATTGACACTGACATTCTCAGAAACGTAACTCACCTGAACAAGAAAAATAATTATTATGTAGCTAATCAGTGCAGCACTTTATTATAAATAAATAATTGATCATAATTACATTGAAAACAATTGAAGCAATGGACTCTGTTGTTATTGGCGTTAAAGGTAACAATAGATAAATTACTAATACCGCAGACGCCAGAATAAACAATGACACATTTTTATGACACACCTGAACACCTGTTGTGTTTACCCTCATAAAATATCCGATTTTAAACATAAAAAACTTGGGATTGTTAACACAATAATCTCTTTAAAAATACGTTCAAATTGATCAAATTCGTCCAGTTAACCCATATATTTTTGCGTCCGCGATTGTACCAATCTGCCCACCGTGGTTTTCCTTGTTCAGAGAGAAGTGCCCTTGAAGGGAAACGGGATTTAGAGGAAGAAACACTGGCTGTACTGTAGTCAAATACAAACTTATAACCCCATCAAAGTATCATACTTTACATAAATTTTAAGAAAATTAACCAAAAACTGACAAAAAAGACTCATTTTTGTGGAGTTATCTCCCCTTTCCAATGTTAATTTCCATAGGAAATTAAAAATGCTGATTTAGAGTTTTCCTCAAGTTAGATTTTATGGGACTTTTTTCTGTGTATATTTGGGGCTTAATGCTATAGATTAGAACTAAAACATTTTCTGTTGCAATTATTTTGAGGTTAAAACTTAGTTTGACTGGACTATTTGTAAAAGATCCGGCATTGTTTAATTTTTATAAAGGTTTCAAATATAAGAACGATAACTCTTGATGTTCGCCCTAAGAGCGGGAAATATAAAACCTATGTGACAATCCTGGTAAACCGGGACTCGTCAGCAAAAGGGTTAACATAAGAGCACAAAACACAAACAATTCAGGATAGTCACTAGTTTGTAACCTCTTTTATATCATCCAGTCATTTTTCTTTGTCAGAAAGCATTAATCCTTAGATCTGAAAATGTAAATTATAAATTGCACCCTACCTGTAATTTTTTTTAAAGGGGCAACGGATAAAAATCTAAAAATATCTTTTATACTTCCTAAGTGAAATAATATGCGAATGACTAAATGAGGTCACAACCAACTAATTGATTAAAAACTGCCACAAGTCTTACTTGTTCAACGTTCTGTTTTAGTATCTTATTTTCTTCATCTTTGTCTTCCTTCAGCTTTTCTTTTTCATCTAAGGAAACAAAAATATAATCCTACTGAACTATATCAAAGCTAAGCAAAACTTAACAATGACTACATTTTTAATTCAAATTGAAAACAATCATAAAACTATGTTTTAAAATATTCATAAACACTTTCTGAATATACTAATTTGTATGATTAGAGGTTTTTTTTTATATTACAATTTTTTTAAGGATTTTTGGTTTTTAATGGTGCTTGGACAAAATTGTCAATAAAATCTTTACTGTGGGCACAAAAAATTATGGCCAGTTGGAAAACCCTATACAAACTAATTTTTATTTTGCCCAATTTGCTTACTATGCAAAGACTTCAAACCTAGAATTCTACTACATCAATTAGTTAAATAGTCTTGAATAACTTACTTATCAAATTATCTATGGTTTTCTCATATTCTGTCAAAATAACCCTGTGAAAATAAATAGTAATAAAATAAATCTTAATAGCAAAAAAATAAAAGCCTAGCCTTTTTTGTTCTTTGCTTAAAATAAAAATACATGATTTCGGGTCAAAAGGGAAGTTTGAGTTGACTAAATATTTTATTACTCGCCTGATCCATTTCAAAATGGTCGATATCGTGAATATGAAAGCTGTTTTTTAAGGAAACTCTGACTCATTTAATGAAAATAAAGTCCATGCTTCCATTTTTTTAATCAATAAACAAAGGGAAATAATCCAATAACAAAAATATGGGTAAACTCAACCCGCTGATAACTCGGACCACAGTATCTCGGTCTGGAATAACAATAATTTAGCGACCCAGACAGTAGTGACAATGAGAAAGATACTGTGAATGAAGTAATGATTAGATTTTATGAACTTCTTTGTGTTGACTCTGTAATACACATTTTGTAGCCTGGCTTAGAAGGCATGCAAGTTTAATTTGCGTTACCCCAGTTGAACTGTTCATGGCCTAATCAACTTTTTTATTATGGCAAAAATAAAACATGGTGAGTAGCACAATAAGTAAAACTCACATTATAAAATTTCCTAGAAATAATCTGCTATACGAAATTAAATAAAATTATTCCACATTGTATGCAATTAATAGTACTAATTTTGTGCCAGAAAAAAAACTCATTTTTAGCATAGAAATGTCTAATTGGGTACAAAAGTTTGAACTTATTAGATTTCAAGAATTCATAAGCTTTTTTTTTTTGGAAAAAGAAGAAGAGCTAGAAGATTAACAATTGAAGTTTTCATTTAATCTTACATCATTTCTTCAAAATTTGTAGCATTCTTCTTGGCCTTTGCTTCCCTAGCAGCAAGATCTTTTTTAAACTCTTCTTCCCTTTCTTTCATTTCTTTTTCAAATTGCTGTTTCATAAGGGTGTATTCTCTCTCTCGAGCTAAAATCTTTCCCTGCACTTCCATCAAAATGGCATGTTCTATTTTCTTCAGGTCTGCCTCTGTGTATTTTAAAACCTTCAAAATATATTAAGGCTCATACATGTATAAACAAGTGAACAAGAAATTACCTTTTAAAATGGTGGTAAATCATTTTCTTACACCATTTTTTTTTTACAAATAACCTCACTTTCCATTGGGAAATCTGATTATACTCTTAGTTCTCAACCACTTTTTATACATAAATTTTGACAGAAATGAAGTCACCACCTAAGTGTTAGATTTCAATGCACAAATCACAAAATGGCATAACCGCAACCACAACCAAATTTATGAGGAAATTGACATGAATCACAGAAATGTCAAACTCAGGTCTCCAGTCTGAAATGTAAATCAACAGAAAAACCATATTCCGGATTGTTTTTTTAGTGTGGAAGAGTGGATTTCTGGTGTCAACATGTTGATACATTGATAAAATGAAAAATATTAGTGTCCAATAATATATCAACAATTACATTTTTATTACAACTAAACAACAACTATAATTAGGGGTGTAACAATTCACCGATGCATCGATAGTATTGATCGCACATACAAGTATCCTATGGTCACTTCATAATCGTGATACATTTCCAGATTATATGCACTGTTTCCAGTTAAATCTTAGAATCCCCAAACTGGTTTCTCTTTTTTTTTTTAGGGAAAAATTTCAGTTGCAATGTCGCTAAGTCTCGGGTACCAGTTTCACATGGCAACGTATAAGTTGCACTTCTTTCATTATATTTATTACAGCTACGAACAGCTTTAATTGTTGCTTTTCAGAGTAAAAGTTCTGTGTTGTACAATGTTTGTTTATTTCTCTATTTGGGAGTAAATTTTGAGGGACAAAGAAAATAACCAATGTATCGTAATATATTGGTATCGCAAGTAAATACAATGCATCATGATTCGTAGCGTAATGTGAGTTTCCTCATGATGCTCAGGCCATACTATGATTTTTGAGAGCTATTGTCTACAGTGAATGACAAATTTTCTTTCACAAAGAAATCCCTGTATTGCAACACTCTCAATATCATGAATATGATTGCAGAATGTCAAGATTTATAATCATGATAAACACTCTCTTACCTCTACAATTCCGTCGCCAGAATCTTGTATATCTGCCAGGTTCATTTTAATACCCTCTGCATGCTTACCTTTACAATTTGTTCCCAGAATCTTGTATATCTGCCAGGTTAATTTTAATACAATCTGCATGCTTACCTCTACAATTCCGTCCCCAGAATCTTGTATATCTGCCAGGTTCATTTTAATACCCTCTGCATGCTTACCAAGTCTATTCTGTAAAAGTTTGAAAAAAAAAAATTTAAAACATTTTTTTAAAATTTTTTTCCACATATGACTGTTTATGTAAACATAGACTTATGGTATAATACAACCTTACCATTTCAGTAGAAATCTTATCTTTAAAACAACTATGATGATATCATAACTGATGCACCAATTTTACCTAATATGTGCATGCAAGATGCACTTGCTGTAGAGTTACTATCTCTGGGAATTATAGAATTGAAAGTGTTAAAAGTTTATCATAGTTACTCAAAATTTTAAAAAATATTTTAAACAATGAAATTATATGTACTATGGGCTTGGTTTCATGGTGCAAGGGAGATAACTCCAAAAAATAATCTGTTTGAATACAAGCTTTTTTATTAGGGCTAAGCTACTTTTTCATTTACATTTATTCCCCAACAGTAAAAAACCAAAATGAGTGAGTCTTACAAGGAAGACGTGTGTCGCCTGCGTACAGGAAAAGCTGCATTTAAACCAACCAACCCCCCTCCTTTTTCAAAAATGTCAATTTTTAAAAATTTAAAATTTTCTAAAAATGAAATATATATGCACACCTTTGCATTAAGCTAACTATACAGAGAAAGTTTCATCAAATTCCTTTGAGTAGTTTACGAGTAGTTGAGGATAGAATAAAAGTGTGACAACGCAAGACGCAAGCAACGACAGATAGTGATCCCTATGTATCGACCATGTGGAACGCAGGCGACATAATAAATCTGCTTTACTTCTATAAACATTTCCTCTTAAAAGTTTATTTTAAAATACTTTCTGTTCTAATTATTAAGATATTCATTGATAACAGTTGCTTGGTATAAATAACATATTTTGGGATATAATTATTCAAATGGTTAAACATACATTTTCTTGGATGAAAGCTAATTTGGAATTTGAATGTACATGTATATTAATACATTTTTGCCAGTTTATATATTCAGTGTGCCCCGACCTATTTTAAAACAGGTCATTTGACATCAGAAGAATCTGGGATTATAAACTCACCACATTAAAACTCTTACTAAGAATATCAGGTGAATCACTCAGTAGGTCGAATTCAGATTTTTTCACATCATCTAAAGGTGTCTTTCCTGGCGTCTTTTTCTTTGCTCCCCCATGTGGTACCACTCCGACATTCCGTACTGAAGATGTCTTTGGTGGCGTCCCAAGCAACAAGAAACTTTCCTCAGCATTTCTGAGAAATAAATTCAATTTAAAGTCGTCATCACAAACTGACTGACAGGTGCAGTATTTAGATAATTTTGACTTTACGTTTTTCAAGTTTTAATGATCTTTAATAAAATTTACAAAAAATAAAATTGATAAAAATTCATAATCTCATCATTTATTTCTTCAATTTGAAGCAAACTTCAGTTAAAAGCGTTGAAATCATAATTTAAAGTATGATTTTCTAAAAACAGTGAAAATTTCATAAATAGTTATAAAACAGTATAGATGAATCGTATTTACAGAACTATTCAAAAGTAAAAATGATTACTGGGAAAAATTAATGTAATTAGATTATAATTAGTTGTAATCCTAAAGATATTCGATCACTACTTCAAATACCCCATTTTTTGTTTTTAGTGACCACCAGATATGCTTTATTGAACATACCATGATCAGCTCAATATATCAAGTAGAAAGTTTAAATTTTTGTTGTTGGTTTTAATATAATGAAAACAGAGAGATTTCACTGCTTGTGGTCTTCAATGAAGTCATGCTATTGTTTTTCTATTTTGAAATCATTTTTTGACTAACTTTACTTCAAGAAAACAATTTTGTAACATTACAGTAGATTGTCCATATTAAAAATCTTGTTTGTCACTGGTTACAAGTATTGTTACTGTTTCTATTTTGTTTGTTTGGTTTTTTTGTTGTTTAGTTGCGGTTTTACGCCGTTTTCAGCACATTTGGCTATTTCGCAGCGGCCAGTTTTTATTGGTGGAGGAAGCCGGAGTACCCGGAGAGAACCACTGACCTTCAGTAGGAAAATTGGCAATCCTTGTCAATTTAGATCAGAGTCGAATACATCCTGCCACAGGTGAGATTCGAACCCACAACCTCAGTGTTGACAGGCTAGTGATCATTAGTAGTCATGACGAACTACCTTGACCACTCGGCCACAAAGGCCCCCGTTTCTATTTTGAGGATGTCTTAAGTTTTTAAGGTATCCGGACCATAAACGATCGGGTATTTATTCCAAATGTCTCAGATGTTCCATGTAAAGTAATGCCAGAAGACCTCTGTAATTATCTGCAAACTTTGGAAACACTTTATAACTAACTTATTTTCATATACGCCGCATACACAGTTTAATATTAAGTATGTTTCAACAGTAGAAAGATGTATATATGTAATTCCATCTTTAAACTCTAAACTGAATTTATTTTCTGTCAAAAAAGAAATATAATTTACGACTATGATCTATTATGATACACATACCTTAATTTTCCTATTTCATCTTTTTTGTGATAAGCTTATTAACTTGTTTATTTTTATTTCCTGGTTTCCACCATAAGGTATTTTTTATGAAAAAAAAATCAGTTAAAATTTAAAGGAGTTAATAGCACTCATAGTAACACAATTTACTTACAATTCTTTGATTCTTTCCAGCTTCATACTGGCTCTTCTGAAGTCAATACTCCCCCTTCTAGGATCTAAACAGAGATGAAAAATGAATGTTCATTTGATAAATCTTAAAATTGTGGGCATTGGTTAAAGGAATCTTATGAAACAACAATGTTTCTTTAAAAAAACCTCATCTATACATTTCAATGATTTATGCAAGGTATGTAAATTCTTGAGCTGTTAAATGGACATAGAACAAAATGTAAACAAGACAAAAGCCAAAGAAAACAAAATGCAAATTAATAACAAAACAAAAAAAAATTCACATTTAGTTTTGTTCGGCTTTTGACTTATACATACAAAACTTAGGCTTAAACAAACAGACATCTTCTGAAAATATATACTGTACATATATATATACAATCTATTATATTTACCATCTGGAGGAAGGTTCACCAATGGATCAAACTTCACATACAAAGACTGTCTACTCAGTGCCGAAGATGCCTAAAATATAAAACATTATGTTATTATGTAAACCTATGTTCCTGAAATAATTGTGAAAAGTTGCTGGAATATTTTTTTTTTTACCCAGCCATGCATAAAATTATTATTAACATAACTCTTTAAGAATGATTTATGTTATCTAAAATGTGTATATCTTGTGTACATCTCTCCCCTATACATGATAAAGACCAACAAAGAAAAGAGAAAAATACTACAAAAATCTAGCCCAGGCTAATATACCACAGCTGTACCACAATACTATAATTTTTCACCCCTGTGCTGTAATTGCTATTAATTTTGACCAATGTACATGTATTTTTACTATGGATGCAGTGATGGGTCCCCTTTTTCATTAATTTACACTACATACAGTAAAAGTCTCCACAGTGATTTACTATTTCTCAGTCAAAAATGATTACAAATCTTATTCCAATTCTTATAACTACCTTTATTACACTATGAATTTTTTACCCCAATGTTGTTAAAAATTTCTGGGAAGAACACTGCTGCCAAATTTCAAATTGATGTACAGACCACAAATATTTCACTCTGAAATTTTTCTCTGAAAACGGCTATTTGCTATCAAGAGTGAGTGAGACCGGGACTAATCATATATTCATATTATCATATATATTCAAACGACCAGTACTTCAAATATTGATATAGGACTCACAACTCCAATCAAATACCCTGTTCACATGGTACTTGCCCATATATATTTCAACAGTATCTTTCATTTAATATATTAAATGACAGACAACGTAAAAATTGAAGGCTTAAATATTTCGTGTCTACAGCAAGGCTCTGTTAGGGTACAGAAATATAAATATATTTCCATTTACAACTATGCTACTCTTTTAACAGTAGTTTTGGACTCTACCAACACGACTTCACCATCTCATCTGTGAGAAAAAATCAATAATATCCACAGACTTTCACCAGCCTCTTTGATATGAGTAATTTACCAAAGAATGTATTCAACTTTATAAACCTACTGTTGAAGATGATCCAAAATTCTCTAAGGCATCCCATGCGGCAGTATCATTAAAAACTGAAAAACAATATTTCAATGAAATTACTTAAGTGTCCAGTCTTTTCTGAGGGCTATTCCACTAAAAAAAGTATATTAGAAGGGTAAGAAGGCATTTCATGTACATATTGAAATTTGAATACCTGAAATGTACGAGTACCTGAATATCACATAAACAAATTCAAGATTTATCCTACCAAATTTCAACATTAATTATTATGTTTATTAAATTGACAAATTTTGAAGATTTAATGATAAAATACAAGGGATTATGTTTTTTTTTATGCGGCTTTGCCTGGACGTTTGTATAGTAACATTGTTGGCTACATCTATTGTTACATGTATCATTTCCTGGAGTGAAATATGGCTTTTATGTTCACTAGCTAGTGAATTATCAGATTTCTTTCACTCGGAAATCCTTGTATTTCACCACACTCAACATGCTCAATGCACAAAATGTGATAAAGATAAGGATATTCTTTTAACTTGTACATGTATCAACACAGAAAATTATTCAGTTTAAGCATTACATATACCGTGTTTTTCGTTGTATTAGTCGCTTTTTTTTTCTCTGGGAATTTACCCTGCGTCTTAAACAGAGGTGTGACTTTTCTATGACTTTTTTCAGATATTTCACCTCGTGGATGAAAAAAAAGACAAGGTCAATTATTCAGCAGAAGCAGACGTTTTTGACAGTTACCAGAAGAATTTTTTTTCATTTCATGTATTTGCAAATAAAATCATAACATATACCTTGTTTTTTTTTTATTATTCATGTATCTATCCTATCCATTTCGTAGTTTGTGTGTTTATGTTTTTATTTGTGTAGACAATGATAAAACTACAGGGTTCATACACATTTTTTACCACAAAATTCAAGGACATTTCAAGGACTTTAAAGGACCAATTTCCAAATTTTCAAGGACCAGAATTTACATTTCCCAGGCATGTCATCAACGTTCTTTCGAACTACTTTCAGTTTCAGTTTGCTCACTGTGACTAAAATTCATCGGCAAAATACATTTAATCAAGTAAATGAAAGATGTTTTATTAGTTAAAGTTAATTTAAGTTACCAAAAAATCAATCTTGATCGTTTAATTACTAAAACTTTTACGCAGTCAGATTTATTTCTTGACCGCATCACAGAAATTACTACGCACCTGTTTCACAGAAAAGTAGCTATTTTTAGAAAAGGGAAAATACGCGAAACTTAAAAATACCGATAAACGCGAGACCGAGTGATCTGAAAACGAATTAAAAACACTTTTATGACAGAAAATTTAACCAATTTTTTGTTTCTTCAAAAACACAGTTTTTCAAGCAGTTTCAAGGACCTCTTTTGAATTTCAAGTACTTTCAAGGCCTTAATTTCCAATTTTCAATTTCAAGTACTTTCCAGGTTTTCAAGCACCCGTGCGAACCCTGAAACTAGAGCATCTAAATATATGGTGCGACTTGTGTATGGACAAAAATATGAAAAAGCAAGAAAAAGGACCCTGCAACTTAAACAGCAGTGCGACTTTTACTGCAGAAAATACGGTACATTGTACAAAATGTACTTGGCACTTCACAACTCGAGTCTTAAAGAAAACATACTATCTGAAGCTGGTTTAAACTGGTCCTCATCAATTTCAAAGGCTTGCTCAGGTTTTCTACAAAAAAATGTGTTTATAATTTTATTTGCAGATGCCTATAAATTTTAACAAATAAAATGCATGCACAAAAAGATTTCAAGAAAATGTTGTAATCTTTCTTTTAGAATATTTTTCATATATGTCAAACATACATATTTAACCAATTTTAAGACCATATTTCTTCACCCTATCTTTATACACATAATTCCAGAAGAAAAATTTCAATACAATATATAGTTTATTTATTTGACATAAACCAAGTTACAGGAGAAATTGCCTCCCTTCTCCCCTGAAAACAAAAAATAAAATCAGATTTACATGTACAACAATGTATGTTGACTCTCGAAATTTACATTGTACTTACTCTACTATTACTTTGTTGGTGATTTTGGTTGAAACATTTCCAACTGGGAACTGTGGTGAAAAAGGATCACACGCATCTATTCCACCGATTATCTGCTTTGTTTCTGCCTGTTTTTCTTCAGATTCCTTTGGTGAATTGGGGACTTCGCTTTTGGAAGCAAATGGATCCAGATTCTCAAGCTTTGTTGGTGAACAGGGCAATTTATTTTTTGCAGCAAATGGATCATGTTGTGCAGGAGAAATTGGTACTTTACTTTTGGTTGCAAACGGGTCTATTCCATCAGGTAGTATTGGTGAATTGGATACTTTACTTTTGGTAGAAAAGGGGTCTACTTCATTAAGCTGTGTTGGGGAATTAGCCATTTTACTTTTGGTAGCAAATGGATCCACATTGTCAACTTGTGTTGGTGAATTGGGCACTTTACTTTTTGTAGCAAATGGATCCACATTATCAAGATGTGTTGGTGAATTGGGCACTTTACTTTTTGTAGCAAATGGATCCATATTGTCAAGCTGTGCTGGTGAATTGGGCACTTTACTTTTTGTAGCAAATGGATCCACATTGTCAAGTTGTGCTGGTGAATTGGGCACTTTACTTTTTGTAGCAAATGGATCCACATTGTCAACTTGTGTTGGTGAATTGGGCACTTTACTTTTTGTAGCAAATGGATCCACATTGTCAAGCTGTGTTGGTGAATTGGGCACTTTACTTTTTGTAGCAAATGGATCCACATTGTCAAGTTGTGCTGGTGAATTGGGCACTTTACTTTTTGTAGCAAATGGATCCACATTGTCAACTTGTGTTGGTGAATTGGGCACTTTACTTTTTGTAGCAAATGGATCCACATTGTCAAGCTGTGTTGGTGAATTGGGCACTTTGATTTTTGTAGTAAAGGGGTCTTCATCATCAAGCTGTGTAGGTGAATTGGGGACTTTACTTTTGGTAGCAAAAGGGTCTACTCCATCAAGTTGTGTTGATGAATTGGGCACTTTGCTTTTGGTAGCAAATGGATCCACATTGTCAAGTTGTGTTGGTGAATTGGGCACTTTGCTTTTGGTAGCAAATGGATCTACATTGTCAAGTTGTGTTGGTGAATTGGGAACTATACTTTTGATAGTAGAGGGGTTTACTCCATCAAGCTGAGCTGGTGAATTAGACACTTTAATTTTGGTAGCAAATGGATCCTTACTATCATTTTGAGCAGGAGAACTGAGCACTTTACTTCTTGAGGAAAAAGGGTCAATATTGTCCATAACTTTCTCTGGTGAATTCATCACTTTAACTTTTGTGGCAAATGGGTCAACATTTTGTAAGTCATTTTTTGGAGAGTTATGCCCACTTGATTTAGTAACGATGGGATGTTCATCATTCAGTATATTTGGTGAATTACAAATTTTTGTTTTTGTGGAAAATGGGTTTTCCTCCTCACCAATATTATCTGAGACTCCTTTCTGAACAGTACTTGGAGAATTGCTCACTTTCAACATCATTGCAAAAGCATTCTCTTCAGTACATGGGGAATTTTCTACTTTAGTTTGTGTTTCAAATTGGTTTTCCTCTTTTTTGCTCAACGGCGAATTTGCAACTTTATTTTTAGAAGCAAATGGATCTTCATCATGATTGGTAAGATTGTCCTGAACAATATTTGATGAAGAAGTCTGCAAGACAGAATCCAATGTGCCAATGTCAGATTTTAACGCTGCAAATGGATTTTCTTTCACAGGTGGTGAATTTGGGAGCTGTTTCTTGGTTGCAAATGGATCTTCAGTGTCATCTAAATTAAAATCATATGCTCCAGACCTAATGTCTATGATACTGTCAAAACCAGAATTTTCATTAAGGTTTTTCCCATCTAAAACACTGGAAGCTAAATCATTTGTTATATTTTCAATAACGGTTACATCAGCTTCTCCGACATCTCCTTCGTCACTGATTTTATTGTCAGAGACGGTGATGTTAGCGACATCTTCTAATTTTAAATCAAAAATGTCTTCCGATTGATTGATACTTTCATTTGCTGGTTTCTCAGTCTTTTCTACAGATGAGGTATTTTGTGGGGAACAAGATAGCCCTCCTCCAGATTTAAATGGATCTATCTTGTCTAGGTTATCAAAATCTAATGAATAATGTCCAGATTTTACAGCAAGAGGTGGAGATCTTGTCACTTGTTCTTCCTTATCTGATCCTGCTATGTTTGTTTCATAATTTTCTACATCAAGTGATTCGCTGTCACTACCTTTGACAGGGGAGGTAACTGTTGCATTTTTTTGTTCAGCTCTGAAATATACATTGAAAAATGAGTCAAAGGCAAAATGACATCATACTCCTTTGTGCACATCGTTAATAAGTACATGTATATAAACATTCTGCAAACTTTCAAGAATCTGGGTTAAAAGCTGTAGGTGAAAAATTTTGGAAATCTAGGTTACAGGATTGACGCCTGTAAAGCTTCTTTTCCATTTGTTAAATACTGATAAATGCCAATTCTGGATAAAGGAATCTTGGACTACAAAATTTCTAACAAAATAAGAATGTGAACACTATTTAACCAATGACATTTTAACCTACAACACACCATCTTTAACCCTTTGCCAAGGAGTCCCAGTTTATTTCTTGAAATTAATGCTCTTAAACATTAACACAGTAGCCACACAAGTCTGCCATCTTGTCAGAGAAGTCATCGCGCTAGTGTTACCTGCTGTGGGAAGTCAATCAATGAAATGGTTAATACCTTAACAGATGATATCCAGTGACTACATAGTATACACAGACTTTAGAGGTTTCCCTAGACCAATTTAGCATGGTGCTGCACCATGCCTCCATCTTCAAGCACCATGCTGCCCTCATCATGAATTTTACAATTTGCCCCCAGGTAGCCAAATCTAACTTTCAATTTTTAGTTTTATCGGATCTTTTTGAAACTGATTTGCATCTAATCATGTACCCCTGTTGTGTTGGCACACTTTTATTACACTTTTACACCATCACACTAGGGTGAAGACTGTTTACTGCTGATTTTGATAAATATACTGCCCTCGTGTCAAGGTTGGGTGCCCCCAATATTATCTTTTTTAAACAATGAGTGCCTTCAAAATACGAAATTTACCATGCCTTCACAAATTTCTGGGGAAAGCACTAGACTTTTACCTTTCAATGTAGTGATTAATGAGATATGAAGATTTACCTCTCAACAATCTGACAAACTAGATCCAGCAGAATGGCTTGTGCATTGGAGATATTTTCCTCATGATCAGATTTTAGTACTACAGTTGTACGCTCTACCCAATTTTCTTGGTCATCTAATTCTTGAATTTTCTCATACCTTCTTGGAGTAACTTTTTTACCAGTTTGTGGAGTCTGAAATTTCACCTGAAACCAAACATATTTAAAAGTACAATAAATGTATTTACACTGTAGTTATAATTTTGTTTTAAGCCTACATGGACATATTTTTAACCTTTAATATACCATACTTCAATAATTTTTTGCCTTAACACTCATTTTTAAATTTTCTATCACAGTTAAATTTTTTTGTCAAACTGGATTAAACAAACCTTCAGGTTTTTGTGTACTGGTGTCGTCAACTGTATCAAATTATCTTTTGTCGAGGGTTTCAGAATAGAAGTGTTTATAATTGGTGTCTGTGCAAGTGGAGGTGCTCTGTATCGGTTTTCTTCATCTTCGAGTACAGAAAAATCCATCAAATTACTTGTGTTCATTATCTGGCAGTCTGAAATGAATTATTTGAAATGTTCAGTTGCATGCTAAACATTATTTCATTTAGAGACAGCATTATAAGTTCGTGTAAGACAGAACACAATTTTTTTCATAATCCCACTCTACCTCTTAACTTGTAAAATATTGATTGACAGACAGAAAATATGCATCAAAAGTACATGTTATCATTAAAAGGCATTTTAGTAGTATATCTTGTCCACATACTATTTAATTTTTTTTTCAATTTCTGCTCCAGCCTTTACTTCAAAGGGTTTCAGATACGAGTCTCACTAGGGTGACTTCAAAGGGTTTCAGATATGGGTCCTCACTAGGGTGACTTCAAAGGGTTTCAGATATGAGTCTCACCAGGGTGACTTCAAAG